>CP136056.1:244934849-247334849 GCA_032464435.1 Aegilops umbellulata
ATGGTCGACCTCCCAGGCATGAAACCAAACTGATTTTTGCCCACGCTTGTCATTCTTCTTAAACGGTGCTCAATGACTCTCTCCCATAGCTTCATTGTATGGCTCATCAGCTTAATTCCACTGTAATTAGTACAACTCTGAACATCCCCCTTGTTCTTGAAGATTGGTACTAATATACTCCGTCTCCATTCTTCTGGCATCTTGTTTGCCCGAAAAATGAGGTTGAAAAGCTTGGTTAGCCATACTATCGCTATGTCCCCGAGACCTTTCCACACCTCAATGGGGATACAATCAGGGCCCATCGCCTTGCCTCCTTTCATCCTTTTTAAAGCCTCCTTCACCTCAGACTCTTGGATTCGCCGCACAAAACGCATGCTGGTCTCATTAAAGGAGTCGTCCAGTTCAATGGTAGAACTCTCATTCTCCCCATTGAACAGCTTGTCGAAGTACTCCCGCCATCTATGCTTAATCTCCTCGTCCTTCACCAAGAGTTGGCCTGCTCCGTCCTTGATGCATTTGACTTGGCCAATGTCCCTCGTCTTCCTCTCTTGGATCTTGGCCATATTATAGATGTCCCTTTCACCTTCCTTCGTGCCTAACCGTTGGTAGAGGTCCTCATATGCCCGACCCCTTGCTTCACCAACAGCTCGCTTTGCGGCCTTCTTCGCCATCTTTTACTTCTCTATGTTGTCTGCACTCCTATCCAGGTATAGGCGTCTGAAGCAATCTTTGTTCTCTTTAATCGCCTTCTGGACGTCATCATTCCACCACCAGGTATCCTTATCTTCGCTTCTCCTTCCCCCGGACACTCCAAACTCCTCCGAGGCCACCTTACGAATGCAAGTCGCCATCTTCATCCACACATTGTCCGCATCCCCTCCTTCCTCCCAAGGGCCCTCCTTAATGACCCTCTCCTTCAACACCTGAGCTACCTCCCCCTTGAGCTTCCACCACTTCGTTCTAGTGACTTTGGCACGCTTATCCCGCTGGACACAAATCCGAAAGCGGAAGTCAGCAACCACCAGCTTATGCTGGGGTACAACACTCTCTCCAGGTATCACCTTACAGTCTAGGCACGCACGCCTATCTTCTCTTCTCGAGAGGATGAAATCTATCTGGCTAGAGTGTTGGCCACTACTAAAAGTCACCAGATGTGATTCTCTCTTTCTAAAGAGGGTGTTAACTACAATCATGTTGTAGGCTAGAGCAAAGCTTAAGACATCTTCTCCTTCTTGATTCCTGATGCCATAGCCAAAGCCCCCATGCGCCCCTTCAAAACCTGTGTTAGATGTACCCACGTGGCCATTGAGGTCTCCTCCTATGAAGAGCTTCTCACCAATCAGTACACTCCTAACCATGTCTTCCGGCCCTTCCCAGAACTCCCTCTTGGTGTTCTCATTGTGGCCTACTTGGGCATACGCGCTGATAACATTGAGAACCAAGTCCTCAACTACCAGCTTGACCAGGATAATCCGGTCCCCACGTCTCTTGACGTCTACCACACCATACTTGAGGCTCTTGTTGATCAAGATGCCTACGCCATTTCTGTTTGCAGCCGTCCCCGTGTACCATAGCTTGAAGCCGGTATCCTCCACCTCCTTCGCCTTCCGTCCTCTCCATTTGGTTTCTTGGACGCAAAGGATATCAACACCTCTCCTCACCGCTGCATCAACTAGCTATCGAAGCTTCCCTATCAGAGACCCTACGTTCCAGCTACCTAAGCGAATCCTCCTAGGGTCGGCTAGCTTCCTTACCCTTCGCACTCGTCGAGTCAAATGCAAAGACCCTTGCTCATTTTCCACTACACTCGGGCGCTGATGTAGCACGCCACTAAGGATGCGACAACCCGATCCTCGCTCACTTGCCACTTTATCCGGATCAAGATACGGCGCGCCACTTGGGGGGTGACGGCCCGGCCCTTGCCCATTTTCCACCACACCCGGGTTCCGATGTGGCGCGTCGCTGAGAGGGTTACGCCCCAACGAAAATCTTTTGGGTTTCATCTCCATAAGAGTGGCTGAGTTTTTACGTTGGCTCGCCAAGCCTATCACAACCCTCCTCCTTTACCCGGGCTTGGGACCGGCTATGTTGAGACAACATAGGAGGAGTTGGGGTCATGGAACTACAAACGATTGAAATTGGAATTTCATCAGAAATTTTATCCTATGCATCTTGTTCATCGTGATCACGATTATATATATAATTTTTGGCCTCACGATGGAAAAAGCATCGCTCAAGCTTGGGGGAGGCTTAAATCAATGTTATATTCATGCCCCAATCATGAGCTCCCAAGAGAAATAATTATTCAAATTTTCTATGCTCGGCTTTCTGATAACAATCGCACCCTGCTCGATACTTCTTGTGCTGGCTCTTTTATGATGAAGACTATTGAATTCAAATGGGATTTATTGGAAGGAATTAAACGCAACTCTGAAGATTGGGATCTTGACGAAGGTAAGGAGTCAGGTATGACACCTAAGTTTGATTGTGTTAAATCTTTTATGGATACTGATGTTTTCCGCAAGTTTAGCACTAAATATGGACTTGACTCTGAGATAGTAGCTTCTTTCTGTGAATCTTTTGCTACTTATGTTGATCTCCCCAAGGAGAAGTGGTTTAAATATCATCCTCCCTTAGAAGTAAAATTAGTTGCACCTATTAAAGTTGAAGAAAAGACTATCACTTATAATGATCCTATTGTTCCTACTTCTTATGTTGAGAAACCACCTTTCCCTGTTAGGATAAAGGATCATGCTAAAGCTTCAACTGTGGTTCATAAAAGCCATATTAGGACTTATACACCTCCTGAGCAAATTAAAGTTGAACCTAATATTGCTATTGTCAAAGATCTCTTGTCTGATAATATTGATGGGCATGTTATTCATTTCCGTGATGAAACTGCTAGAATTGCCAAACCTTGTGCTAAAGATAAACATAGACCTGTGGTAGGCATGCCTGTTATTTCTGTTAAAATAGGAGATCATTGTTATCATGACTTATGTAATATGGGTGCTAGTGCTAGTGCAATACCTGTTGACTTATACAAAGAAATTAAGCATGATATTGCACCTACTGAGTTAGAAGATATTGATGTCACAATTAAACTTTCCAATAGAGATACTATTTCACCAATGGGAATTGTTAGAGATGTTGAAGTCTTGTGTGGGAAAACTAAATATCCTGCTGATTTTCTTGTTCTTGGTTCCCCACAAGATAGCATTTGTCCCATTATATTTGGTAGACCCTTCTTGAACACCGTTAATGCTAGGATAGACTGCGAAAAGGATGTTGTTACTATTGGTCTAGGTGATATGTCTCATGAGTTTAATTTTTCTAAATTTCGTAGACAACACCGTGAAGAGGAATTACCTAGTAAGGATGAAATTATTGGTCTTGCTTCTATTGTTGTACCTCCTAGTGATCCTTTAGAGCAATATTTGCTAGATCATGAAAATGATATGTTTATGAATGAAAGAAGGGAAATAGATGAAGTATTCTTTAAACAGGAACCCATCCCAAAACACAATTTTCCTATTGAAATCCTAGGGGATCCTCCTCCACCCAAAGGTGATCCCGTGTTTGAGCTTAAACCGTTACCTGACACTCTTAAATATGCTTATCTTGATGAGAATCATGTTATTATTAGTGCTAACCTTTCAGAGCATGAAGAAGAGAGATTATTGAGAACTCTGAAGAAGCACCACGCTGCTATTGGATATACTCTTGATGATCTTAAGGGCATTAGTCCCACTCTATGTCAACATAAAATAAATTTGGGGGAACATGCCAAACCAGTTCGTGATCATCAACGACGGCTGAATCCTAAGATGAAAGAAGTGGTAAGAAAAGAAATACTAAAGCTCCTTGAGGCAGGTATAATTTATCCCGTTGCTGATAGTCAGTGGCTAAGTCCTGTCCATTGTGTCCCTAATAAGGGAGGTATTACCGTAGTTCCTAATGATAAAGATGAATTGATCCCGCAAAGAATTATTACAGGTTATAGGATGGTAATTGATTTCCGCAAATTAAATAAGGCTACTAAAAAGGATCATTACCCCTTACCTTTTATCGATCAAATGCTAGAAAGATTATCCAAACATGCACATTTTTGCTTTCTAGATGGTTATTCTAGTTTCTCTCAAATACCTGTGTCAGCGAATGATCAATCAAAGACTACTTTTACTTGCCCTTTTGGTACTTTTGCTTATAGACGTATGCCTTTTGGTTTATGTAATGCACCTGCTACCTTTCAAACATGCATGATGGCTATATTCTCTGACTTTTGTGAAAAGATTTGTGAGGTTTTCATGGACGATTTTTTCGTTTATGGATCCTCTTTTGATGATTGCTTTAGCAACCTTGATCGAGTTTTGCAGAGATGTGAAGAAACTAATCTTGTCTTGAATTGGGAAAAGTGCCACTTTATGGTTAATGAAGGTATTGTCTTGGAGCATAAAGTTTCTGAAAGAGGTATTGAGGTTGATAAAGCTAAAGTTGATGCTATTGAAAAGATGCCATGTCCCAAGGACATCAAAGGTATAAGAAGTTTCCTTGGTCACGCCGGATTTTATAGGAGGTTCATTAAGGACTTCTCAAAAATTTCTCGGCCTCTGACTAATTTATTACAAAAAGATATACCATTTGTCTTCGATGATGATTGTGTAGAAGAATTTGAAATACTTAAGAAAGCATTGATCTCTGCACCTATTGTTCAGCCACCTGATTGGAATTTACCCTTTGAAATTATGTGTGATGCTAGTGATTATGCTGTAGGTGTTGTTCTAGGGAAAAGAGTTGATAAGAAATTAAATGTTATTCAATATGCTAGTAAAAATCTAGACAATGCTCAGAGAAATTATGCTACTACTGAGAAAGAATTCTTAGCAGTTGTATTTGCTTGTGATAAGTTCAGACCTTATATTATTGATTCTAAAGTAACTATTCACATGGATCATGCTGCTATTAAATATCTTATGGAAAAGAAAGATGGTAAACCTAGACTTATTAGATGGGTTCTCTTGCTACAAGAATTTGATTTGCATATTGTTGATAGAAAGGGAGCTGAGAACCCCGTTGCAGACAACTTGTCTAGGTTAGAAAATGTTCTTGATGACCCACTACCTATTGATGATAGCTTTCTAGATGAGCAATTAAATGTCATAAATGCTTCTCGTACTACTCCATGGTATGCTGATTATGCTAATTATATTGTTGCTAAATTTATACCACCTAGTTTCACATACCAGCAAAAGAAAAAGTTTTTCTATGATTTGAGGCCTTACTTTTGGGATGACCCACATCTTTATAAAGAAGGAGTACATGGTGTTATTAGACGTTGTGTACCTGAGCATGAACAGGAACAGATCCTACGCAAGTGTCACTCCGAGGCTTATGGGGGACACCACGCTGGAGATAGAACTGCACATAAGGTATTGCAATCCGGTTTTTATTGGCCTACTCTCTTCAAGGATGCCCGTAAGTTTGTCTTATCCTGTGATGAATGTCAAAGAATTGGTAATATTAGTAGACATCAAGAAATGCCTATGAATTATTCACTCGTTATTGAACCGTTTGATATTTGGGGCTTTGATTATATGGGACCTTTTCCTGCCTCTAACGGTTACACACATATTTTAGTTGCTATTGATTACATTACTAAGTGGGCAAAAGTTATTCCAACTAGTAGTGCTGATCATAACACTTCTATTAAAATGCTTAAAGAAGTTATTTTTCCGAGGTTTGGAGTCCCTAGATATTTAATGACTGATGGAGGTTCACATTTTATTCATGGTGCTTTCCGTAAAATGCTTGCAAAATATGATGTTAATCATAGAATTAGATCTCCTTATCACCCGCAGTCTAGTGGTCAAGTAGAATTGAGTAATAGAGAGTTCAAATTAATTTTGCAAAAGACTGTTAATAGATCTAGAAAGAATTGGTCCAAGAAACTTGATGATGCATTATGGGCCTATAGAACTGCATATAAAAATCCTATGGGTATGTCTCCGTATAAAATGGTTTATGGAAAAGCATGTCACTTACCTCTCGAACTAGAACATAAGGCTTATTGGGCTATCAAAGAGCTCAATTATGATTTCAAACTTGCCGGTGAGAAGAGGTTATTTGATATTAGCTCACTTGATGAATGGAGAACCCAAGCTTATGAAAATGCCAAGTTGTTTAAAGAAAAAGTTAAAAGATGGCATGACAAAAGAATACAAAAGTGTGAGTTTAATGTAGGTGATTATGTATTGCTATACAACTCTTGTTTAACATTTTTTGCAGGAAAACTTCTCTCTAAGTGGGAAGGCCCTTACATTATCGAGGAGGTCTATCGTTCCGGTGCCATAAAATCAACAACTTTGAAGGCACAAATCAGAAGGTGGTGAACGGTCAAAGAATTAAACATTATATCTCAGGTAATCCCATAAATGTTGAAACCAGTGTTATTGAAACCGTAACCCCGGAGGAATACATAAGGGACACTTTCCGGAACGTTTCAGACTCCGAAAAGGAATAGGTATGTGGTACGGTAAGTAAACCGACTCCAAAACAGTTCTAATGGCAATATTTCTCCGTTTTGGAATATTTAGAAAAATAGAAAAATAAGAAACAGTCCGGGAAGGACATGAGGGCTCCACGAGGGTGGAGGGCGCGCCCTACCCCCTGGGCGCGCCCCCGTACCTCATGGGCACCTCGTGTGCTCTGCGGACTCCGTTTTCTTGCACGATACGTATCTTGGTCGGTAAAAATTTATTATATAATCTCCCGAAGGTTTTGATCACTGTATCACGCAATTATCCTTTGTTCTTGTTTCAAGTTGTTTTCTGTCAGGGTTGTCAAGGCCAGGCATCATGTCGTCCCCCTCCTCCAACAATGGCGATAACGATGCTTGGCTAATGAAGATAGAGCTGAAGAGGGAAGAACCCATGGAGATCAACAAGGATGAAGGGATCAAGATGGCCACAGAGGACCAAGTTCCGGCAACGGAAGACATCCTTCAACTTGATCACAATCTTCTTACCCCAACTGAGATCGAAGCTTTCAAGATGATTGAGTTAGCTCGTATACAAAACAAGTATCTCACACGTGAAAATATTTTGTTGAAGGAGCATAGTGTTGCACTCAAGGTCATTATCCGCATGTTGGAGGATCTCTTACGCTCAATGAGAGACTACCCATCATCACCGCCACCTTCTTCACCAGCAAAGGAGACATAATCACATGGGTATGGGCACTCCCCTTGGCAACTGCCAAGCTTGGGGGAGATGCCCCGGTATCGTACCACAACCACATCTCCTTTCTCTATTGTTTTTCTTAGTTCAATCCTATTAGTAGTTTCTCGATCTAGTAGAATAATTTTTTTTGTATGATCTAGTTTTGAGTTTTGCTTTATGACCTCTCTATGTAATCGAGTCCGTGAGCTATATAATAAACATTTGTGTTGAGTCAAGGGCTTGATTGTTTTTCCATGATCTTGAGTGAATAAAAGAAAAGATAAAAGAATAAAAAGAAATAAAGAGATCATTTTGATCTTATTAAGAGTAATGACTTCACATAGAAAGAGTATGATGTTTAGAAATTGTTGAGAGTTGACAAACATAGCTTTGGTCATCGTTGCAATTAATAGGAAGTAATAAAGAAAGAGAGGTTTCACATATAAATATACTATCTTGGACATCTTTTATGACTGGGAGCACTCATTAAAATATGACATGCTAAAGAGTTGATGTTGGACAAGGAAGACAACGTAATGGGTTATGTTTTCTTATATCTGAGATAAAGTATATTGTCATGGATCATCCAACATGTTGAGCTTGCCTTTCACCCTCATGCTAGCCAAATTCTTTGCACCAAGTAGAGATACTACTTGTGCTTCCAAAAACCCTTAAACCAGTTTTGCCATGAGAGTCCACCATATCTACCTATGGATTGAGTAAGATTCTTCAAGTAAGTTGTCATCGGTGCAAGCAATAAAAATTGCTCTCTAAATATGTATGATTGATTGGTGTGGAGGAAATAAGCTTTATACGATCTTGTGATGTGGAAGAAATAAAAGCAACGGACTGCATAATAAAGGTTCATATCACAAGTGGCAATATAAAGTGACGTTCTTTCGCATTAAGATTTTGTGAATCCAACCAAAGCGCATGGCAAACTCTGCTTCCCTCTGCGAAGGGTCTATCTTTTATTATTACCTTCTACCTTATGCAAGAGTCATGGTGATCTTCACCTTCCCTTTTTATATTTTATCCTTTGGCAAGCGCAGTGTGTTGGAAAGTGAAAGTGCAACTATCCCTAGGTGGTTTTGGTAATTCCTAACAACATATAGTTCATTGAGCTAATGCTATTTCAAGAAGAATATTTCAGAAAAGCTCAATGATTGGCATGGCATGGATGAGAAAAGTGGACCCCTCAAAATAGTAAGGACAAAAGGATTGGCTCAAGCTCAAAAGTTCAAGACTCTACATTTTCTATTTTAGTGATCCAAGATCACATTGAGTCTATAGGAAAAATCAATACTATGAAGGAGGGATGAGGTTATGCTAAATGAGGCTCTTGCTCAAAATGCTTAGTGATATGCTCCAAAACCCTCAACTACCTTCTCACATCCACATATGACCTAAACCAAAAGTCAAACTCGGCCGCACCGATTCTTTCTATCCGGAGCCACCGAGTTCAGATGTCATAGCCACTGCCACAAATCCTAGGCAAATCGGTCTCACCGATAGGGATCTCGGCCTCACCGAAATGGGGTTGCAATCTCTCTGTTTCCATTCATAACGTTTCGGTCCCACCGAGAAGAGCGATCGGTCCCACCGAGATTGCAATGTAAACTCTTTGTTTCCCTTTTGTAAAATTTTGGTTTCTCCGAAATGAGCGAACCAGTCCCACCGAGTTTACCTGACCAACTCTCTGGTTATCTTATTACCAAAATAGGTCTCACCGAGTTTGTGTAATCGTTCTCACCGAGATTATGTTATGCCCTAACCCTAACCATATCGGCCCTACCGAGTTGCATGTCGATCCCACCGAAAATCCTAATGGTCACTAGATTTGCTGAATCGGTCTGACCGAGTTTACTAATTCGGTCCCACCGAGTTTGGCAAGTTGTGTGTAATGGTTAGATTTTGTGTGGAGGCTATATATACCCCTCCACCTCCTCTTCATTTCTGGAGAGAGCCATCAAAACGAACCTACACTTCCAACTTGCATTTTCTGAGAGAGAACCACCTACACTTGTGTTGAGACCAAGATATCCCATTCCTACCATATGAATCTTGATCTCTAGCCTTCCCCAAGTTGCTTTCCACTCAAATCTTCTTTCCACCAAATCCAAATCCTGTGAGAAAGAATTGAGTGTTGGGGAGACTATCATTTGAAGCACAAGAGCAAGGAGTTCATCATCAACACACCATTTGTAACTTCTTGGAGAGTGGTGTCTCCTAGATTGGCTAGGTGTCACTTGGGAGCCTCCGACAAGATTGTGGAGTTGAACCAAGGAGTTTGTAAGGGCAAGGAGATCGCCTACTTCGTGAAGATCTACCGCTAGTGAGGCAAGTCCTTCGTGGACGATGGCCATGGTGGGATAGACAAGGTTGCTTCTTCGTGGACCCTTCGTGGGTGGAGCCCTCTGTGGACTCGCGCAACTGTTACCCTTCGTGGGTTGAAGTCTCCATCAACGTGGATGTAGGATAGCACCACCTATCCGAACCACGGGAAAAATATCCGTGTCTCCAATTGCTTTGAATTCTCCAAACCCTTCCCTTTACATTCTTCCAAGTTGCATGCTTTACTTTCCGCTGCTTATATACTCTTTGCATGCTTGCTTGAATTGTGTGATGATTGCTTGACTTGTCCTAAAGTTGCTAAAATGCCAAGAACTAAAATTGGGAAAAGGTTAAGTTTTTATTTGGTCAAGTAGTCTAATCACCCCCCTCTAGACATACTTTCGATCCTACAAGTGGTATCAGAGCTTTGGTCTCCATTTGCTTTGATTTCCATAGCTTTTGGTGGTCATAGCCTTTGTTTCACAACCTAGGAGAGTATGGCGTCTAGCGAGGGAAATTACCACCGTAGAGGTCCTTACTTTGATGGAACTAATTTTGCTAGTTGGAAACATAAGATGAAAATGCATATTCTTGGACATAACCCCGCCGTTTGGGCTATTGTGTGTATTCGCTTGAAAGGTGAATTCTTTGATGGGAGAGAACTGGACCGTGAAGCTACCACGGAAGAGTTGAAGATGCTACAATACAATGCTCAAGCTTGTGATATCCTCTTCAACGGATTGTGCCCCGAAGAATTCAACAAAATCAACCGTCTTGAGAATGCAAAGGAAATTTGGGATACTTTGATTGATATACATGAAGGTACCGACTCCGTCAAGGAATCCAAGTTGGATGTGCTTCAAAGTCAACTTGACAAGTTCAAAATGAAGGATGGTGAAGGTGTCGCTGAAATGAACTCTAGTCTTGCTCTTATCACAAATGAGATTGTCGGCTTAGGAAGTGAAGAGATGACCGACAAATTCATCATCAAGAAGATCCTAAGAGCTTTGGATGGAAAATATGATACCGTATGCACATTGATCCAAATGATGCCCAATTACAAAGATCTCAAGCCAACGGAAGTCATTGGAAGAATTGTTTCTCATGAGATGTCACTCAAGGATAAGGAGGAGCTCCATAACAAGTCAAGCGGTGCTTACAAAGTGTCATGTGAAGCTCCCAAATCATCAAGTGAGAAACAAACCTTCAATGAAGAATTGAGCCTAATGGTGAAGAACTTCAACAAGTTCTACAAGAGTAGAAGCAAAGAGAGAACTTCCAAGTCAAGGGCCTACAATGAAAAAAGATCTTCTAGTCGAGAGTGTAATTGCTACAATTGTGGAAGACCCGGACACTACTCCAATGAGTGTACGCCCCCTACAAGAGAAGAGAAGATTCTCCCAAAAGAAGAAGTAGAAGAGAAGAATCACCATCAAGGGAGAGAAGGAGTAGGGATGATCGTTATGAACGAAGACCCTCTCGGAGAAGCAAGGATTCGGAAAGGAAGGACAAGTCATCAAGGAGCTACACCAAACAAAGACATCAAGCTCATGTTGGTGAATGGGTATCCGGCTCCGACTCCGACAATCACTCCGAGAGAAGCTATCACTCCGACTCCGAATATACTCAAGATGAAGGTGTTGCCGGTCTAGCACTTGTGTCAACCAACTCCTACGACATATTTGATTCACCAAATGAAGGAATTGGAAGATGCTTCATGGCCAAAGGTCCAAAGGTATCACACCCCGAGTATGTTGATTTCAATAGTGATGAAGATGACTTGTTAGGTGATGATGATTTACTTGTTGACAACTCTAGTGATGAATACTATGATGAAACATCAATTAATCATGCTAATCAAGATGAAATGAATGACAATGATAAGGAGAAGATTGAGTCCCTAACTAAAGAACTAAACACTCTTAAGTTAGCTCATGAAACTATCTTAGGAGATCATCGAGAACTTTTAAGGACTCATGAGAAATTACGTTTTGAGAAGCTCAATCTTGAGCAAGAGCATGAGTTCTTAAAGGCAATCAATGATGATCTTCGCAAGAAAAGTTGTTCTTACATTGCCAAGCGTTTACTCTTATCCACTTACATGCCTCAAGTCAAGTCTAGTAACAAGAACAAGAAAGATCCTTCCTCTAGTAGTAACAATAATCATGCTAAATCCAATATTGTTGCTTCTAGTAGTTCTCTTGAATCCACTAATGATTCTCTTAGCCAAGTTACACTTGAGCAAGAAAATAGCTTATTGAAGGGAATTATAGAGAAAGGTGTTTACAAGAGCCTTGCCGGGAGTAAGCAATTTGAGGAAATTGTACGCAAGCAAGGAAGGCACCGGAAGAACCAAGGTATTGGTTTTGAACAAAATTTCAATGCCAATGGAGTTGAGTGGGAAGAAGATCAATACCCCAAGATGAAGTTTGTTCCTCAACAAGAGAAGTATGATCCTACTTGTTTCAAAGGGACACAAGCTCAAGATGATCTTCCACCACAAGACCACAAGGGAAAAGGGAAGGACAAGCTTCAAGAGGAAATTGATGCATTTGAAGAAGCTCCTAAGGCCTTGGTCAAGTGGGTTCCCAATACTACATCAAGTTCCACTTCATCAAGTACAACTACAACTCCGAGGATTCCCATCAAGATGGTGTGGATCCTGAAGAATAAGAACTAGAGAGTTCTTGAGGGTGACTCCGCCAACATACTTCACTCTTATCATTTTGGCAAGAACAAGTGCAATCAAATTCCACATCTTGCACTAGTTCAAGGAGTCACAAACCCTCTTGTTGGTAAGACAAGGGCAAGGTAATCTAATGTTCTCATAGACATCATCTTGTTCGTGCATCACTCTATGTCTATGGATATCCTTGTTTGTTCCTTATGGGACTAACCCGTGTAGGTATTGGAAGTGCAACTCACTCCAAAGGATAGCTCTGAATGATCTACATCAACTTAGAGCATCCACATCTTCAACACCTACATGAAGTCATCATCTACAAAACCCAAGGTTAGTTCATCCCTCTTAGGGGGGATCTCACATCTAGGGGGAGCTTTACTCTAAGAATTGAGCTAGAGCAACTCTAATGGTGTGATCACAACAACGCTTTATGTAAAAGTGGTAACCCCACTTGTGCTTAAACGATGAGTATGACCTATGATCAAATGTTCTCATTTGACTCCTAAGTCTATATGCTCATATATAGATGACCTAGTCATCGCCAATTGCTTGATAGATGCTATAATTGGTTGTGCATGCCTTGCCACATATTTCATTTGCCACTTTATTGGGTGAGCATGTTGGTTGCATAATTTACTCATTCGAGGACATCCACTTGTTGTTTTGATTGATTGGTTGCTTTTTCTCTTGCCAAGTGGATGAACAAGAATGCCTAAGAACCTTCTCTAGCTATCTATGCTCTTCTCGTCTCAAACTCTATTCATGCTGCATCACAAAGTTTGATCAAGTCAGATTCGAACCACTCTGTGTGAGGAGCACTCGGAGTCACTGATTCGTCATAGACTTAAACTTCCAGAACTTCTTTGTGCGTTTCAGTCTGACCGATTCACCCATTCGTGTCATACCGAGATCACTATGTCGATCTATGTTTTCAATCTCGGTGCAACCGGTTAGAACTTTTCGGTTACACCGAGTTGTTGTAATTGCTTGCAGTTATGCAGCTCGGTGCCACCGAGTTGTTCCACTCGGTCACACCGACAGGGTCAGGCTATATATACCCACAGGCCAAAATTTGGAAAAAATTCCGAACCTCTTCGCCCGCGCTTAGCCTGCTCTACCTCCCTGGGTCTCCGGATCATCCTCCTCGTCGCCAGCTGCCTCCAGTTGCTGGTCTCCGCCGCTGTAAACGGGATCGTCTCCGCCGTTGCCGCCGTAGCAAGTCCATCGCCGAACTAGGGTATTGACTTGATCTTTGTGCTGTTCTCACTCTGATTCCCCAGCACATTGTTTTCCCATGTATCTTGCCACGATTGAGATCACTCTATCCAATGAAAACACTCTGTAGTTTAGTTGTGATTTGAAAATTTAGGGTTAGGTTTCCGCCGAAATCATCTCGGACCGACCGAGTTGTTGAAATCGGTTCCACCGATTTGGCTCAGGCCATTGCACATGTGATTCTCGGTCTGACCGAGAATTGCAAATCGGTGTGACCAAGATCGAGTCTTTGTGAAACCCTAGCAGTCTCGTTGCCACCGAACTATGACTCGGTCTGACTGAGTTCACTAGTTTAGGTTCCAACAGCTGCTTAGGTATCACCGAGATTTCAAATCGGTAGATCCGAAATGCTTTTTGTGGAAAACTAAAACTAAGTTTTTGATTCATTCTTTTGTAAAAACCTCTACACTTTGTGATGCTCATCCACTCTACCTCATCTATAATCTATTCACAGGGTCTATTGTGAGTGTTTGCATCATGTCAGATTAGAGTGACAGTCAGAACAAATCTGAGGAGCAGGTTCACATGAGTGAGGGCACTTGTCGGTGTCAAAACCGGCGGATCTCGGGTAGGGGGTCCCGAACTGTGCGTCAAGGTCGGATGGTAACAGGAGACAAGGGACACTTTATTTTACCCAGGTTCGGGCCCTCTCGATGGAGGTAAAACCCTACTCCTGCTAGATTAATATTGATGATATGGGTAGTACAAGAGTAGATCTACCACGAGATCAAGGAGGCTAAACCCTAGAAGCTAGCCTATGGTATGATTGTGTATGATGATGGTTATGATGTGTTTTTTCTACGGACTACAACCCTCTGGTTTATATAGGCACCGGATAGGGTTAGGGTTACACAGAGTCGGTTACATTGGTAGGAGATCTTGAATATCCGCACGCCTAGCTTGCCTTCCACGCCAAGGAAAGATCCTTCCGGACACGGGACGAAGTCTTCAACTTTATATCTTCATAGTCCTGGAGTCTGGCTGAAGGTATAGTTCGGCTATCCGAACACCCCCTAATCTAGGACTCCCTCAGTAGCCCCTGAACCAGGCTTCAATGACGACGAGTCCGGCGCGCAGATTGTCTTGGCGGGTTCCTCCTCCAAGTTCTTCAAGAAGATTATAAACACCATAGAATAGTGTCCGGCTCTGCAAAATAAGTTTCCACATATTGCCATACAGAGAATAATATTAACACAAATCAAATCTACCGACGTATCCCACAGTGCGTCATAACACTGCGGCCAAGCCTTCTATAAATTGTTTTCATCGTTCCACCTCAGCCCGTATAGCGAGGCGGTTTCCTTGGCACGTCTTGTCGAAGCAGAGATCGTGTGCCCCCCTCTAACGGGATTCTCATTAATACGGATGTGGGTAACCCAACCGTGCCATTTATCACGGCTCTTGGGAGGCAAGCGAGTTTTACTAGGCCGGTGGGGACGCATAGCCGCATCCGCCCATATAAGGGGATAAGGATCCACCTTTTTACCTACGCCTTCTTTCTCCTTTGCCTACCTCTTCTTCGCACCCAAGCTCCAGCGCCCGACCGCTTCCTAGCTCTAATGCCGGAATGTATCCGAGCTCCAACGCCGGACTATGTCCGAGGTGTCGTAAATCACCTTTGTTCAAAGAAGTTTGAAGGAGTTTTAGCCGAGCTCAATGCCGGAAATGCCCTCTATGGAGCCAGCCACTAGCGCCCGAGCTATATGCCGGACTGCTTTCAAGGTGGTGCACCATCCCGAATGTGGGCCGATTTTTGTCAATATTTTTGATCGGTGCAATTTATTCTCTGCCGAGATATATAGCGACTAGCCCTCAAGGTGGGTATCGGTCTAAAACCCGAGATGCACATGAAGGATGACATAAGACCGCTGATCCCCGTAGCCGCTGAGACTCAGGTTGATTTGCAAAATCGGTCTGAGGATCAAGTCCTAGCTCGGCAGAATACTTCGGGATACAAAAAGCGGCGTGCTCAGTCCTCGAGACTCAGGTTGGGTGCGGCCGACAAACCTGAGGATCAAAATCTCCTCGGAAACTATATTGCACATAAAATTTTCTGCATTGGAAAAGCAATGCAGTAGCCCCCAAGACACTGGTCGGGTGGCAACACTAGATCAGGGGATCAATGTGTCCCTTTAATATGTTTAAATAATAAGCCCGAAGCCCAGTAGCCCCCGAGCCTTAATGCGGGCACGGGTGGCCGAATTAAGGATCAATATCCATAGTAAAATCGCAAATTATGTGTAATGACTCTATGTATCTAAGTACTTTACGTCATTAATGCTCGGATCCGCATTGTACAAAACTTTTTTGACCGGCCATCGGCTTCCACCTCCTTGGCCAGTAGCCGAGGAGTGTTTGTCTTACTTTATAAAGCCTTTATGAGGGCAAAGATTTACGACAAACAAGGCGATCTGTCCATACGGTTTTATAAACAAAGGTACGCGGAGAGATATGTTATATTACTGTTTTAACAGAAGAAATGTCTTCCAAAGAAAATAGTCCCGCTATCGGTTCCGTTCTTTAGGTTGTCATGCTAAGCATGATCATAAAACCTCAGCTCCAATGTAAGAGCAAAATATCGAGGATTTAGTTTGGGAGGCTAGTTAATAGCCCCCGGTAGTGTTCGGCGTCAGTCGAGGTCAAACCGTAAACACTTCGGCCAATGTTATGAACGGCCTGTTATTTAACATAGTTATCGGATCGCTGACCAGTTTACGCTTATTGTGACAGTCAGTTTTCGGCTTTCTCCACTGAGGTGCTTAACCATGTGAGCTGGAAGCACAATCGCAATGGTTCTCCCTTTGCACGCTTAGCCGAACAAAACGGAACATAGGAAGCAAGTGCAGGAGCCGGGCAACCCAACTATTGACCGAAGACACAATTCGAAACCGATGCATATATAGCAATATCCGAGAATGTTTTTGCCGAATCTCTAAAGGAGTCCTGCACTGCACTACGAGACTTGTGCTGAAAACACACAAATAGTTTAAAAGTGCCAAAAAGCTTGGAAAACCAAGAAACGTCAGTAAAAACATGACGTCCGAACAATATCAAGTGTTCGGTGCCAACCCGAAAATTGGTCTTAGAAAAAAGAAGTGCTTCTGTCGTGCTTTAACATGATACATCCTATCTCAGGACTTCGAGCGGGTCAGCCTACGGCTTCAACCTCCTATCCCGAGGGCAGAGTACTTCTCATCAGGCCAGTTTAGCGAACTAAACTCTAGCGGCTTTTGAGAGAGAAATTAGGCTCCCCGGCTAGTGACCGCACACTAGTGTCGAAAAAAGGAGTGATAAATAATAATAACTTTGCAACGACTAAGAAGAAAAACACTTAGTATAAAACGACTCAAATAAACATAAGAGCCCCCAAGTGACTTGGGTAAAAGTTGACTATATAATGTAAGGTGACATGTAGAATGCCTTCTAGCCGGATTGTAGATCGTTTGTCGTTGCCGACCTTTTCGCTTCAATCTCGGGACCTGACGGTCCGGAGTGTGTCCGAATACCATAATGGTTATATAAGAACCGAGGTATGCATGGAGACCAGGCGTAGGGGTCATTAGTGCTTTATCAGACAAGTGCCCAACTAGTTATGTTATATTACATGGTTAGTAAGAAACATCTTCCAGAGAGAATAGTTCCGTTAAGGGTTCCTTTCGCTGGGGTGGCGTGCCCTGAAGTGCACGTCCGGACTGCAAATGCAGGAAAACATATGGGGGCATGTATAAGTAAAAAAGGTTCATCTTTAGTTCACCGACCGAATATTCCCTTAAGAACGCTAGCTTTCGGCTTCACCCAGTCTGAGGTACACATCCGGCTTATCCGGCAGTAGCAATCGCAGAGGTGCTCCCTTTACCGCCTAGCCGAACAATCGGGAATGTAGGGGTAAGCACAGGAGCCAGGCAACCCAGCTTGGCCAAAACTTAAGTCATATCGATGCATATAATGGTGAATAAAAGGTACATGCGGAAGTGTGACACATGTGTTGGGCATAAAGCCCGTATCAATAAGCTTCTGTTGAATAAGCCCCCAGGTATAATGAGCGCGGGTAGCGCGTCAAGTATGTGTGAACAAAGTTTGGACAAGAATTTTTTTTACAAGCAACTTTTTTTTCAAAAAAGTATAACGCTTGGTCGAACCGAACACAAGTTAGAAATTAAAGCTTTGAGCATGAAAGCGACTTAGCTGGTTAATGTGTTCGCGGTCTGAGCTTGATGCGGGACAAGGTTCTATCCCCCAAGCTGGTCCCGAGGTGGCGGAGCGGAGAGCTCGACACGCCGAAGTGGTGACATAGCACGGTCGATGCAGACCGGCAGAGTGACGCCGAAGTCCCCGGATCATTTTCCTGTGCACAAAAAATAGTGCAAACGGGAGATAATAGTAATAATGATAAATAAAAAAATTGTTGCATAATGAATAATTTATGCAAAGTGAGTAATAAAAGAAATATGGCCTGACGCCGAAGTTGATGTCGACGCAGGGCGTCGGCGTGATGCGGTAAAGGCGTGGCAAAGCCTGAATTCATAGGTCGGTCCGTGCTCCGGATGCGGCGTTCGCCGGACTATGTACGGAGACTGACCGAACCAGCATGCGACCGTCGTTAATGCGGCCACCATTGATAGACCTGTGAACATATGATGGACATACCAGAGTAATAATTTCTTGGAAAAAATGAACCCAAACATGCAAAAAATATTAGGATTTATAGCACCTGGTTTATTTGTTGTAGCACTCCTAAGGAAGATGATGCTGGCAAAGGTTGGCTTGCCGAGGCAAAGCCCTCGGTCCAGCTAATCGTGACGAAGCTGGTCGGCTAGTGACGCCGAAGTGTCCGGAGTAGGTTGATGAAGAGATGATGAATCCTCTGGTCCAGACGAGATGTCGAAGCCTCGAGGCCAGCCGATGAGTCGAAGTAGTTCGGCGTGATGGACATCGGCTTGAAGAAGCAATAATGCGGCCCTGCCGATGCAGGTCGTGACGTGGTCGATGCCGGCTTGATGAAGTGACCGTGCGGTGATGCCGGTATGCCTGCTCCGTGTAATCCGTGGGGCGGCGATGTTGGTGATGATTCGTCCTTCGCGATTCCGGACTCTTGCTCGGCTTGCCGAGATGATGATCCGAAGAAGTTGAGCTCGGCTCAACAAAGTGACGACGTGTCTAGCGCAGGTCGGCAGCCGTGGAGCAATATTGCCGGGCTGGTTTGACACCAGCATGATGCTGAAGATCATGTTCAAAAGATCTTAAAGTTAGTGGGATGTGTTCGGGAACAATACACATTATCCCACACAAAACTTCCTTCAAAAAGGATGTCCGAAATCCCGTTCATAAAAAAGATGAATTCGGGTCGGATTCGTTCTCGCGCAGAAAACAGATCCGAAAAGTGATGCACTAATCGGAAGGTTCCCGGAGTTCGGACGATCGGATCGAGCTGAAATTTGGAGGGGTGGTAGATATAGGAATTCCGCAGCCGATCAACGGTTGGATCTTCCAATGGACGTCCGAGCTAGAAGCTGGACACCACGCCCTAAACTCGTCCAGATTCCCGTCCGGATTTGACAAGGCTCCGATATATCGTGGATTGCCAGAGATTCCTCCATCGGAACTCGATGAAATTTTCGAGGGTTGTTGTAGACTCAATTCCGCACAATTCCACCAAAGCGATCATCAAAATGATACTCAAGGAGGTGGTGGCAGCAGATACGAGTTCGCTGTATAGAAAAATAGCACGGTCGCTTGAGGGCAATGTTGACGTTGTGCCCCCGAGCTTCATGGATGATTCCTCCGTGATCTTGATAGAGATCGGAGTTGATGTTTGATGAAGGCCCTCGTCCGAACATGGTGATCCGAACACGGGGCGCAATTCTTGGTCGAACCAAGGTGACCAGTCGAGCTGGTGACGAAGATGCCGAAGTCGCAGTTGATTTGCAGGCGAGCCATCGATCCTTTTGTCGATCACACAGCGGAACTCTCAATGAGAGCACCAATGTCGGTGTCAAAACCGGCGGATCTCGGGTAGGGGGTCCCGAACTGTGCGTCAAGGTCGGATGGTAACAGGAGACAAGGGACACTTTATTTTACCCAGGTTCGGGCCCTCTCGATGGAGGTAAAACCATACTCCTGCTAGATTAATATTGATGATATGGGTAGTACAAGAGTAGATCTACCACGAGATCAAGGAGGCTAAACCCTGGAAGCTAGCCTATGGTATGATTGTGTATGATGATGGTTATGATGTGTTTTTTCTACGGACTACAATCCTCTGGTTTATATAGGCACCGGATAGGGTTAGAGTTACACAGAGTCGGTTACATTGGTAGGAGATCTTGAATATCCGCACGCCTAGCTTGCCTTCCACGCCAAGGAAAGATCCTTCCGGACACGGGACGAAGTCTTCAACTTTATATCTTCATAGACCTGGAGTCCGGCTGAAGGTATAGTTCGGCTATTCGAACACCCCCTAATCCAGGACTCCCTCAACACTAGTCCCTCCAGCAGCTCAGATGATGGAAGCAGGAGCACACCCAGCAACTTGCCAAAGGCTGCCACAAGGGCCAGCAGCTAAAGAACCTCAGATTTAGAGGATGAGGACTATGTGGTTGAGGAGGAACAAGCCACCTCAAAGAAGAAGGTGCTTAAAAAGGAATATGGCACATCTACTGCAACTAAGCCAGGTCTGAAGACCAAGAAGCCAGCAGGAAGACAGCCAATGTCCAAGCCAAGGAAGGTTGCCACAGGTGAGATAATGGTGTTCACTCTTGAACCCAAGGAAGCTGGAGATGGCAAGAAGAGGAAAGAGAGGGTCAAGAAGACCACCGCCAGAGTTCTAGGCAAGCCATCTATGATGAGACACTCTGAAGAGGAAGAGGTTGCTGCACCAGCACCTAAAGCCTAGAAGCTCCTGGGAGATGTCATAAGATCAGGGGTTGCTCCATCTAAGCCCAAAGAAACTCCCAAGCCAGCTGCTCCAAAACCCAAAACTGCACCCAAGAGGAGCACCAGGAACATCCCAGCAGCAGAGAAGAACAAGGCCCCATTACCTGAAGCTGCAATGGAAGAAGAAGATGATGAGTCACATGTCTTGAGGAAGTTGAAGCCAAAATTTCCAGATCAGAATGATGCTCATCAAGTAGCTGAGAACATGAAGATAAGGAAGGATTCATGATTGAGGCTATGGAGAGAGTCAGATCCATATGCCACCAGAAGAAGAACTGTTGTGGACTACAGGTTCCATACCAAGGAACAAGAGGACTTCTATGAGACAGTGTTGCTTGACAAGAAGCCAATAGTGTGTGACATGAGATGGGTCAACTGGGAGTACATCAAGGAGAATGAAGAGCACTATCCTGGAGTCTTTGATAGTTTCAAGGCTTGTGGAGTTGATGATTTTGTGGCTCAGAAGCTCACAAAATGGAATGATGAGCTTATCATGCAGTTCTACTCCACAGCTCACTTCTACCCAGATGGAAGGATTGTCTGGATGTCTGAAGGCACTAGGTACCAGTCAACAGTTGCAGAATGGGCTCAGTTGATCAATGCCCCAGAAGAATAAGAAGATGACTTGGATGTATATGCCAAGAAGAAGAAGGATCACAATTCCATGTCCAGCATGTACAAGGAGATTCCTGATGCAGATCTTCAGACTCACCAGCTAGGATCTGTGAAACACTTGCTGTCAGGCCTGCTCACAATCAACTGGATCCTCAGGCACACACTTCGGCCATGTCAGGTGATCATAGAATGATCAGAGGTCACTCCATGAACTTGCTGCACATTTTTGATGTTCCACAGAAGTTCAAGGTCATGAGCCTAATCATGGAAACCATAAAGAGGACTGCTGCAGATCAGAAGAGGAGTTGCAGATATGCCCCACAGATTCAGGAGCTGATCAACTCCAAGATGGACACATATCTGCTGGACAAGGAGCACCTACCCATATACCCAGACTTTGTGGACAATACTGTGGTGATGGACAAAAATGAACCATCTTCTGTGCAAGCCCAAGCAAAGAGGGAGAAGGCAAGGACTGAGAAAGCTGCAAAGATGCCAACCATGGATGAGGCATCTCAGTATCTTCTAAAGAGCAAGCAAGATCAGCTTGGCTACTTGATTGCCTCCACTCTGAGGATTGTGAAGGGACTGGCCACCCTGACTCAAAACCAGGAGAGCTTGGAGAGGATCATGGAGGAGAAGTTCTATGACTTAGATGTGAAGGTCACTGAGATACAGTCTGCTGTTGAGAATTTTCAGGAGGAAGTGCAGGAGAAGAAGGGCAAGACAACCACTGATGCTTTTGCTAGAGTGCCCAGAGGACAGAGATCTGCTGCTATGCCTATCACAGACACCAGAGCAACTTCATCTGCACCAGCTACAGCTTCAGTGCCACCAGCTCCAGCACCTACTCCACCAGCCCCATCTACATCAACTAACGCCTTCGTCCTTGGAGTTCTGTTTACACCACCACTTGAAGACCAAGCCTGAGTGTCGATCAAGCACTATGCATTTTTTATGAAGTTTTTGGTAACTTGTTGCCAAAGGGGGAGAAAATGTATAGATCATAGGCTTTTAGAGAGAGTGTTGCTTTTGCTTTTGTTCTCCCATGCGTTTCTTCTTGGTGGTTGAACTTTGTTATTTGCTCGTTTGAGATACTTTATGCTTGTGTGTGATACTTGGATGATCATATACTACCTTTATGCTTGATTGGATGACATTATCCTTTTATATTCCATATGATCACTCACTTTGCTTGGTGAGGAGTGCATGTATTTTAATTATTATCATTTTGAGCGCTCCACCAAGATGTATGTGACATGGAAGAGTAACCCATGATCCTAACTCTTTGTGCATTTGCAGTCCAAAGAAAATCTTAAACTATGCACAAATTTAGGGGGAGCTCTTGCTTTTCACATACTTCTCAAAGCGACAATGTTTTTCACTCTTATTATCATTTGTCGAAGCTTTGATCTATATGTTGTCATCAATTACCAAAAAGGGGGAGATTGAAAGTGCAACTATACCTAGGTGGTTTTGGTAATTCCTAACAACATATAGTTCATTGAGCTAATGCTATTTCAAGACGAATATTTCAGGAAAGCTCAATGATTGGCATGGCATGGATGAGAAAAGTGGACCCCTCAAAATAATAAGGACAAAAGGATTGGCTCAAGCTGAAAAGTTCAAGACCCTACATTTTCTATTTTAGTGATCCAAGATCACATTGAGTCTATAGGAAAAGCCAATACTATGAAGGAGGGATGAGGTGTTGCTTAATGAGGCTCTTGCTCAAAATGCTTAGTGATATGCTCCAAAACCCTCAACTACCTTCTCACATCCACATATGACCTAAACCAAAAGTCAAACTCGGCCCCAGCGATTCTTTCTATCCGGCGCCACCGAGTTCAGATGTCATAGCCACTGCCACAAACCCTAGGCAAATCGATCTCACCGATAGGGATCTCGGTCTCACAGAGATGGGGTTGCAATCTCTCTGTTTCACTTCGTAACGTTTCAGTCCCACCGAGAAGAGCGATCGGTCCCACCGAGATTGCAATGTAAACTCTTTGTTTCCCTTTTGTACATTTCGGTCTCACCGAAATGAGCGAATTGGTCCCACCGAGTTTACCTGACCAACTCTATGGTTAGCTTATTACCAAAACCGGTCTCACCGAGTTTGTGTATCGGTCTCATTGAGATTACGTTATGCCCTAACCATAAGCATATCGGCCCTACCGAGTTGCATGTCGGTCCCACCGAAAATCCTAATGGTCACTAGATTTGCTGAATCGGTCCGACCGAGTTTACAAATTCGGTCCCACCGAGTTTGGCAAGTTGTGTGTAACGGTTAGATTTTGTGTGGAGGATATATATACCCCTCCACCTCCTCTTCATTCGTTGAGAGAGCCATCAGAACGAACCTACACTTCCAACTTGCATTTTCTAGAGAGAACCACCTACACTTGTGTTGAGACCAAGATATCCCATTCCTACCATATGAATCTTGATCTCTAGCCTTCCCCAAGTTGCTTTCCACTCAAATCTTCTTTCCACCAAATCCAATTCCTGTGAGAGAGATTTGAGTGTTGGGGATATTATCATTTGAAGCACAAGAGCAAGGATTTCATCATCAACACACCATTTGTTACCTCTTGGAGAGTGGTGTCTCCTAGATTGGCTAGGTGTCACTTGGGAGCCTCCGACAAGATTGTGGAGTTGAACCAAGGAGTTTGTAAGGGCAAGGAGATCGCCTACTTCGTGAAGATCTATCGCTAGTGAGGCAAGTCCTTCGTGGGCGACGGCCATGGTGGGATAGACAAGGTTTCTTCTTCGTAGACCCTTCATCGATGGAACCCTCCGTGGACTCGCACAACTGTTACCCTTCATGGGTTAAAGTCTCCATCAATGTGGATGCACGATAGCACCACCTATCAGAACCACGACAAAAACATCCGTGTCTCCAATTGCGTTCGAATCCTCCGAACCCTTACCTTTACATTCTTGAAAGTTGCATGCTTTACTTTCCGCTGCTCATATACTCTTTGCATACTTTCTTGAATTGTGTTAAGATTGCTTGACTTATTCTAAGTTGCTAAAATCTGCCAAGAAGGGAAAAGGCTAGACTTTTATTTGGTCTAGTCTAATCACCCCCCTCTAGACATACTTTCGATCCTACAGAAAGATCCTGACAGATATATCTAATTGGATGTAAGTTAGCATGAGCTATTATTGTTGACATTACCCTTGAGGTAAAAGGTTGGGAGGCGAAACTATAAGCCCCTATCTTTCTTTGTGTCTGATTAAAACTCTGTAACCACAAGTATTGCGTGAGTGTTAGAAATTATGAAAGACTAAATGATAGTTGAGTATGTGGACTTTCTAGAAGGCTCTAACATAGATTCTTTCTGATGTTATGATAAATTGCAATTGCTTCAATGACTGAGATTATAGTTTATTAATTCTCAATAAAGTTTCTGATTCATACTTTGCATTGTGAATAGACTATTACTTGAGCATAAGAAATCATATGACAATATCCATATATGTTGCTGTTATGAGAATAATCATGATGCCCTCATGTCCGTATTTTATTTTATCGACACCTCTACCTCTAAACATGTGGACATATTTATCGCTATCGGCTTCCGCTTGAGGACAAGCGAGGTCTAAGCTTGGGGGAGTTGATACGTCTATTTTGCATCATGCTTTTATATCGATATTTATTGCATTATGGGCTGTTATTACACATTTACTCACAATACTTATGCCTATTCTCTCTTATTTTACAAGGTTTACATAAGGAGGGAGAATGCCGGCAGCTAGAATTTCTGGGCTGGAAAAGGAGGAAATATTAGAGACCTATTCTGCACAACTCCAAAAGTCCTGAAACTCCACGAAAGTTATTTTTGGAAATAATAAAAAAATACTGAGTGGAAGAAATACGTCAGGGGGGCCACCACAGTGCGAGAAATTCAACGGAGGAGATCGAGTCTTCTGGGGAAAAGTGCGCAAACCTCTACAGAGTGTACAAACTAATCATGATTAGTCGTGTCCCTGGTTATGGACATTTTGAGTATCTGGTATTTGAATTATTGGTTGATTTCATCACTTTACTTAATGAATGTGTTGGGTTATTATTATTACTTGGTAATTTGGGGATTGAGTTGGGGAAACCTTCTCAATA
This sequence comes from Aegilops umbellulata, assembly GCA_032464435.1. Classification (NCBI taxonomy): domain Eukaryota; kingdom Viridiplantae; phylum Streptophyta; class Magnoliopsida; order Poales; family Poaceae; genus Aegilops; species Aegilops umbellulata. Next base: position 244,960,033 of record CP136056.1, read on the forward strand.
ATGGCATAAACTTGGTAGAAAAATAAAATTTATTCCTTTGTTATAGGGGAAAAATAGCTTTATGCAAAATTAAACTTAGAGCCTCCACCAGCCAAATATGCATATAGAGATAGATATTCTCATTATTATTCTATGATGTGAAATTGCTAGTACATTTAATGTACTACCCTACATGGCTGCAACGTCTCATGTTGCAGGAATCTTATGACGAGTAAGTGATACGATTGGGTTACGATGTCTACACTCAACTTTGCCGTTGGTGTTGTTGGGAACTCCACAACTTTGTTGTTACTTCCGCTATATGGATTGAGGTAATAGTATTTACGTTACTGTATACATGTGATTTACCTCTGTTATAAATCCTTGAGTACTGTGTGTGTCAGCATACCGACCTAGGGATGACACTTACATAGAGACTTCGATCCATTCGGGTCGGGTCGCTACATCATCAATCACCAAAACCACTTAGGGTGAAATATGCCCTAACACTACTTCACATGGATCTGTTGGTGGTAACTCTTTCGGTTTGGTCATTGTTGATGATTCTTCAAGATTTACGTGGGTGCTCTTTCTTGATGAAAAATCACAGGTCCAAAAGATCTTCAAGAACTTCGCTAAGAAGGCCAAAATCAATTTTAAGTGAAGATCAAGAAGGTTCAGAGTGATAATGAAACGGAATTCAAGAACGCCAATGTGGATACCTTTCTTGACAAAGAAGGGATTTCATATGAGTTCTTAGCTACGTACACACCTGTCAGGACCCCGATCCTAAGTCACACCGATCCAGCATGTAACACATCATATCACTTTGTGGCCTCACGCACGGTGTTCCCACGGGTGCCACCTTACCTGGCCCGGGACCGTTTGCGCCTTTTGGCTCACGTATATGATAGTGTCGCTGGCATCCATATGACAGAGAACCCGGGCCGACATGGCTAGTCGTGAACCCAAAGCGGCGCTAACCTATGAGGACAGGCATACATGAATCACATCGGGCATGTCGGTCATCAACGTGTGAATCCGGGCTGTAGCACTGGGCTAACAGGACTCCGGTGAACCGGGCTGTAGCAGGCTAGGCAGGACTCCGGATGTCACCGCGTGACATTTCCCCGAAGGGACAGACACAGGAACGAAGTGAATCACATGCCGGCCAGTCAAGTGTTCCGAGCAGTAGTGCTGGGCTAGCAGGACTCCGGTGAACCGGGCTGTAGCGGACTACTATCGCTCCGAGGCACTAGACTACATTTCCCCATATGATAGGCTGCCAAGGATAAACAACTAGATAGTCGGATCCCACCCATACCAAGCATTTCAATCATACACACAATATGCCCGATATGAGTAGATACAACATGGCATCACAACAAGACTCTACGACTCAAAGTATTTATTCAATAGGCTCCGAGGAGCGAGATATTACAAACATGGGTCTCATGACCCAACAATCAGAGTATACAAGTCAAAGCACATGCGGAAGCTTAACATGTCTGAGTACAGACATCTACAAATGAAAAAGGCTGAGAAGCCTGACTATCTACCAGATCCTGCCGAGGGCACAAGATCGTAGCTGAGGTATCAAGCTAAACGTCGAAGTCCAAGCAGTACTACTAGCGAGACCGACGTCTCTCTGCAAAACATAAAATAGGCAAACGTGAGTACAATTGTACTCAGCAAGACTTACATCAGAACTAACTACATATGCATCAGTACCAATAAAGGGGGTGGTGGAGTTTGACTGCAGCAAGCCAGCTTTGACTCAGTGGCTAACCTGAACTACGACTGCAAGCGACTCTGTTGGTGTGGCGCACACGAGTCCACATATTCACCATCCAATACACCACTATGGATCCACTTCCGTCTCCCTACGAGAAGGCCATCCATAGCACTCACGCTTATCTTGCGTATTTTAGAGTATCCACTTTCACTTGTCTATGAACTGTTATAGGCAACCCAGAAGTCCATTACCGCGGACACGGCTATTCGAATAGATGATGTTAACCCTGCAGGGGTGTACTTCTTCACACACGCTCTCACCACTTACCGCCGTTTACACGACATGTACTCGACAACCTTCAAGCGGAAGCCCAGCGAGGGTGTCGGCCACGGCCTACCTAAACACTCAAGTCTCTAGTCCAGGTTTATCGCCTATTCGGGTTCCATCCGCAGGGAGTCCGGCCGAGGTTTCCACTAACGGCCCCGAACGATGTGAACAGGGTTCCCGAGACACCAAACGGGCGAGTCGGTACACCGTGCCACGTGCCTACCGCAACACAGCCCACCCCGATGGTCAGCGCCGCGTGCGGCCCCCAGCATGCTACAAACACCAGAAACTACTTTGCAACTCCTGGACAGAGGACAAGGGTGATCAAGAAGCCGAGAGGGTCCATTGGTTTCGGGCCCGATGCGTGGTAGTAACTGTTTCATGGATCACAAACACAGAACTCAGTTCCTGAGGATGGCTACAATGAGACAACCCACCATGTACTCCTACATGGCCACTCACCGCTACCTTTACCAAATCGTGTTCACACACTTAGCTCACACACAGTAGGACATGTTCAACACCATTCCGATTCATACCCGATGAATCAGACCCGACTCAACTCTAAGCAGTAGCAGGCATGACAAACAAACATTAATGAGTAGGCACATCAGGGCTCAAACAACTCCTACTCATGCTAGTGGGTTTCATCTATTTACTGTGGAATGACAGGTCATGCAGGGGATAAAGGGGTTCAGCTACCGCAGCAAGTAACACATGAATCGTTGTTGTCCTAATGCAGTAAAAGAGAGCAGGAACGAGAGAGTGGGATTTTATCGGAATGAACAAGGGGGTTTTGCTTGCCTGGCACTCCTGAAGATAATATAGTTCTTCATCAGTGTCATCGATCTCATCGTCGGCACATCGTCTATCGAGAGGGGACAAACACCGGCAACTGAGAAAGAACACAATCAATGCAATGCCACAATATGATGCATGATCATGACATGGCAATATGCTGTGATTTGAGCTAATGCATCTAGCTATGATTTAAATGAAGTTGGTTTGAATACATGATTCAAAAGCCAACTCCATATATGATTATTTAAATGTCCTTTATTTGTTTTGTCCAAAACAGAGGACAAACATTGTTCAAACATGCATGAAAATGGTACAGATGGATTCCTTGAATTTTTCTGATAATTTTTCATATATAAATTATTTCATTTGGAGTTACGGTTGAATAGATATGATTTTTAGAAGTTTATACTATTTTCTGGAATTTCCTGATTAAAAAATAATTCCAGAAAAGAATATATGCGTCAGCATGACATCAGCATTGCGTCAGCGGTCAACGGCGCTGACCAGGTCAAACCTGTCGCGCGGGGCCCACACGTCAGTGTTATAGTTAGTAAACAAAGTTAATTAGTTATCCTAACTAAAAATTAGTCAGGCCGGCCCCACCTGTCATTGACCCGCACGGGTCAAAACTGGTCAAATGGGGGGGTGGTTAGTGCGGGTTGACCCGGTCAACCCCACCGGCGTTTAGCCGCCGGCGGCCACGGGGCGTGGCGGAGTCCGCGCTACGGGCAACGAGGGCGGGGGATGAGAGCACCGGGGCGTAGCCCGGGCTCGTCCGCATCCAGCGGAGGCGACAGGAGGACTCGGGGAGGTCGGAGCTCGCCGAAAGCGAGCTTGCGGCGGCGCCGGAGTTCGGGTGAGTGTGGGGTTGGCGCTGTGGTGCGCCGAAGGGCGAGTTAGCATGTGCGTTCGGCTCCTGGTGGCTTCCCGAGCACGGTGACGCGCTCCGAATCGAGCTCAAGTGGCTGCAGTGACGGCGGCGACATGGCCGGCGGCAGGGGAAGCTCGGCCATGGCAGCATCGCTAGCTAGGGGACGAGCAGAGCAACGTGGTTAGGGGGAGGAGAAAGAGGAGCTCACGGCGATTGTAGGGGGCGTCGAAGTGGGCTCGGGGAAGCACGGACGGCGTCATGGTGTTGCCGGCGATCTCGGCAACCAGAGGGAGAAGAAGGCGATGCAGGCGGCGATGCAGAGCGGCCGAGCTCACGTGACTCATCGGAGAGGAAGAGGGCGCCGTGGAGGAGCTTCTTGGCACGTCGTCGGGGCATGGGGTGGCCGGTGGCCGCGGCAGAGCACGGCGGCGTCCTCTGGTGCGCTCGGGAAGAGAGGGGGAGGAAGCCAGAGGAGAGGAGGAGCTGCAGCGAGTGGGGGAGAGGCACGGGAGAGGAGCCAGGGGTCGCGGCGTCTCCGTGGCGCGGTTAGGAGGCCGGGGAGGCTGCCACCGCGAAGCAGGAGGTGGCGTGCGGTGGCCGTGCGCGTCGGCCACGCGCCCATCCTCCTGGCAAGGAGGAAGACGACAGGGGGAGGGGCCAGCTGGGCCGGCCAGGTGGCTGGGCCGGCCACTTGGGCTGCCAGGTGAGTTGGCCCAGGTAAGTATCTCTCTCCTCTTTTAATTATTTCTGTTTCTGTTTTCTATTTTGCATGTGTGTTTTGAATTTGGTTTGAAACCAATTCAATTTTGTTGCTTCTGTAAAATATTGTGGGAGCTAGATGGACTATTCTGGAGACCCACAAAATGTTTCAGAATTATTGGAGCTAAAAATATTATTATAGGAATTTATAACTCCAATGCAAATACTTATTGGATTAATTCAGAGACCATAAATGCCATGGAAAAATGTGCATCACCTCTGGTTACTGTTTCCAGCATTTTCCAAAAATGATGAACATTTTTGGAGGCCATTTGGATTCACTGAAAAATATTTTAGTTGAACCTGGTGGATTCCTTTTATGCTAGGGTTTGAACATCCCCCAATTCAAGTTCATTTGAAATTTAAACATGATGCACACACGAAGGGCTAGCCTAGTGCATACCAGGACTAGGGATGTGACAACTCACCCCCACTAAACAAGAATCTCGTCCCGAGATTCAAGACATGAGGTAGGGAGACACTGGGGACACAAACTAACATAATCTTCACGATCCAGGTTGCACTTCAAAGGAACGTTGACACGATCACCATCTTTGCCTCGATGTCTTGCTCTGAGAACTCCATCCAACACGATATCGAGAAGAAAAGAAACTCTCGAAGAGTCGATCTTCTCGAAGATCGAGCAACCGACGATCAACTCACATAACAAGACATAGCGACATCTGTCGAGATGAGACACGATACACACATCAAGAATGATGGAAATGAGCATATGACAAGGTTTAAATAAGTAGCGGAATTCCCACAACTAGGAGGGTGGTGAACGGTGTCAACGTAGCGAGGAGTTAGGTTGCCATGATACCACAACGAGACATCTTAAGGAAGGTGGCTCGCAGAAATATTCCCTTAAGTGGCAAAAAGAATTACTTTTGATACTGAGATCATTGGAACTCTTTATTCCAGCCTAAGGCAATCACAAACGATCGTTTGAACGAATTCGAAAGAATGGCATACTCACACCAGAGTAAATGATGTGGACTACCTTGTTGAAGACAATGCAATGGATGATTCTGCGTATCATCGGAAATGGATGGAACCATGACAAGTCCACTCTTGAATATGATCCTGGACAACAACTATTGAGGTGCAAGCTGGGAACAAAATGCAAATGCTGGGAATGATTCTGGTAACTGGGAGATAACTCAACAGTCGAGAGCAATTCCATTGTTGGAATGGTTATAGCATAGTCGAGAAAACTGAGAGCACAAGGATCCCTAGGGAGCAACTTCTAGAATAAGCCGCACGAAATCCTCATGGAGAAGATGGTCAAATAGTTCAATCAAGATACTATAATGGTAGATCTTCCGGCTAGATGTGTCGGCCAGACATCAACCTTGTCGGGACCTACATCATAGATCTTGGAAAAGTTCCAACCATCATATCTGCCTGAGATTCAGATCTAGTTGGTAATAGGATACTTCAGACTCAACATGTCTGAAAGGAAAGTTTGCAACACAATTCGACGAGATGACGTTGCTAGATTCTCGGGAATGAACTACGATAGCAAGCTCCAAAACATGAGCTGGTTCTGCTACAAACCTGTGAACATGCTGCCCAAGACAAGCATGACCACATGGTAGTCTTACAATGAAACACTACCGAGTTCAGATTGGGAACCATCATCGAGGATAACGAAGTCCTAACATAAGTCATGACTAGTTGTTATGAAGGAACTCCTTCTCCCTGAACAAATCAATCAGTGGCTTGGTGTGCTAGGGATACATATGGAAGGAAGGTTGCGAGCCTGTCAAACCATCGCATACTTCGCACATGCATGACTGACTTGGGATGGTACCAGAGGAAACAAAAACAAGCTTTCTCGAATTCACGGCGGCAACTTCCATCAAATGCACGTGAATTAGAGGAAGTCACTCCTTGCATCCAAACATATACCTCATGAGCGGAATATGAAGGCAATGCTTACAAAGTTTCCAATACTGGTATAATGTTCAACATGAATCATGGGGGAGACAAAATGCTGCTGATGGGCTCAACAACAACTCATCGGAATTTCCATATCACTGGACTTCCACCATCATGTGAACACGGTGATAGCATTGGTCATACCAAAAGATATAATGGTGTATGCTCGAGGGATCAACCACGAGTAAGACAACATTACGAACATCGTTGGTTCTGATTTGACTTGACAATAGCCCATACTCAAGTCAAAGTTTTGGCAAGGTAATAGATCCAACAACTGATCACGAGGACCAAATGGTGAAAATATCATCTTTCTTCAACACACACACACAAAAGATATCCATTAGAGATGAACTAGATGGATTAAGCTTTTATCTTCCAACTCTCCAAGTTGTTGTTTAGCTCAACCAACTAGCTCAAAGGTATCCAACACAGATCCTTGGAGAAGGGGTGGTTTGCACGAAACCATCTTGATCACGAGCTCAACATAACGGTCAGGGAACAACCTGGTAATACTTCCGAGAAGATCTTCGGAAAATCACGAGCCACCGATATGATGCTAAACTCGAGATCAATCTTGCTTCTCAGGGCAAGACGATATGATTAAAAGAGTGAGGGGTTGACACAATCCTAACTCATTGATCGAAGAGTGCACCAGAAATAAGGACTAGGTAGCACGATCCATCTTAGAATGATGGTTCAGTAACCAACACGCTAAGAATGAGTTTATTGTCCTTTAACTACCAAGCAACACAGTTGCTAGGAGTATTGATTTCACACAAGACGATTCACTTGTCGGCATTCCGGTTACAATAACACGAAACCGAGGAATGAATAATGATGGTGATAAGTATTACTGCGTCAAGAATTCATAAGAGGTGGTGCAATTCTCATGACACTCTTGACATAAAGATGGTAACACTCCAAGGTAGAGCAGAGCAGAAGCTGGATTGGCATTTTGATCTGCGGGATACAATTGCTTTGACCCAATTCGAGATATAGATGAGGTACTGGAGTTTGTTTCTCCTAGTCATTCCGGAATAAGAATGGCTTGACGGACCACAAGAATAGTAGGCATCGATGAACACGAATGCACAACTATTCCTGACTATGAATTGATAGACTAGGGTCGGAATACAGCTGAGGAGGGTCAACTCAAGGAACATATAACTTTCTGAGTTGTGGATTCATGGGTTAGTATGTCAAACGAGTTCAACAATTTCTTCCGGATAACCCATGCAGAAGGTAGAACTGGCAGGATCACAATATGAGTGGAGTACTCCTCAAGAGCACCCTGGTTGTGATCTTTTGATTCAAAACGAATTTCTGCCGAGGATGGTTCGTAGTATTTGGAAGAAGGAAGTACCGCGAACCTCGAGGACTATCGCAAAGGTTACTAATATCCTAAAGGAACGAGCAACACTATCAACATGAAGTAAGTAGGGTGAATCTCGGGTTCAGAAACCCAGGAGTAGAATCCCTACTACTAAATGGCATCACGGGATGCTTTCGAGAATGGTGGCCAGAATCATCACACCGGGAACACATAGCATTGCTAGATTACTAGGTGACTCCCTAAAACACCTAGGGTCATATAAATAGCTCCAACATACATGTCGAGGCAACGGAGTACCTCAACAGACCGATTGGTGTGCTTATTCTGACCAAAAGGATATCGGGAATGGAGAGAAAGGATTTGCAAATGCATCAGACTATTTAGAGACCTGGGATGACTCGGACAGCATAACGGCTGTAACTGCTCAAAAATGATTTGAGACAACCTGCAAAAATGGTGGCATAGCCACTCAACATCACAATATCAACGTTCTGAGGCCAGTTATGAACATATGGAAGTAGTAGGAACTGAACTGAGGCTTGAGCTCAACAATCCTAGGCAACTATGGTTTAGTAACACGTCATCCTGAGAGACAGATGAGAAGGCCTAGTTCTTAAACCCCGTAGAAGAGAAGAGGATGACTCAGATCAGAAGGCCATGAGATATAAGAAGTAAAAAGAGCCTTACGTTCCCTTCCACAATCAATTCCCTTATATATAACTGAAGCATTTCTAGACACAACTTCGACCAGTTTGGCTTGGTAATCCTACAGGCAGTCAGGCTCTGATACCAACGCTGTCAGGACCCCGATCCTAAGTCACACCGATCCAGCATGTAACACATCATATCACTTTGTGGCCTCACGCACGGTGTTCCCACGGGTGCCACCTTACCTGGCCCGGGACCGTTTGCGCCTTTTGGCTCACGTATATGATAGTGTCGCTAGCATCCATATGACAGAGAACCCGGGCCGACATGGCTAGTCGTGAACCCAAAGCGGCGCTAACCTATGAGGACAGGCATACATGAATCACATCGAGCATGTCGGTCATCAACGTGTGAATCCGGGCTGTAGCACTGGGCTAACAGGACTCCGGTGAACCGGGCTGTAGCAGGCTAGGCAGGACTCCGGATGTCACCGCGTGACATTTCCCCGAAGGGACAGACACAGGAACGAAGTGAATCACATGCCGGCCAGTCAAGTGTTCCGAGCAGTAGTGCTGGGCTAGCAGGACTCCGGTGAACCGGGCTGTAGCGGACTACTATCGCTCCGAGGCACTAGACTACATTTCCCCATATGATAGGCTGCCAAGGATAAACAACTAGATAGTCGGATCCCACCCATACCAAGCATTTCAATCATACACACAATATGCCCGATATGAGTAGATACAACATGGCATCACAACAAGACTCTACGACTCAAAGTATTTATTCAATAGGCTCCGAGGAGCGAGATATTACAAACATGGGTCTCATGACCCAACAATCAGAGTATACAAGTCAAAGCACATGCGGAAGCTTAACATGTCTGAGTACAGACATCTACAAATGAAAAAGGCTGAGAAGCCTGACTATCTACCAGATCCTGCCGAGGGCACAAGATCGTAGCTGAGGTATCAAGCTAAACGTCGAAGTCCAAGCAGTACTACTAGCGAGACCGACGTCTCTCTGCAAAACATAAAATAGGCAAACGTGAGTACAATTGTACTCAGCAAGACTTACATCAGAACTAACTACATATGCATCAGTACCAATAAAGGGGGTGGTGGAGTTTGACTGCAGCAAGCCAGCTTTGACTCAGTGGCTAACCTGAACTACGACTGCAAGCGACTCTGTTGGTGTGGCGCACACGAGTCCACATATTCACCATCCAATACACCACTATGGATCCACTTCCGTCTCCCTACGAGAAGGCCATCCATAGCACTCACGCTTATCTTGCGTATTTTAGAGTATCCACTTTCACTTGTCTATGAACTGTTATAGGCAACCCAGAAGTCCATTACCGCGGACACGGCTATTCGAATAGATGATGTTAACCCTGCAGGGGTGTACTTCTTCACACACGCTCTCACCACTTACCGCCGTTTACACGACATGTACTCGACAACCTTCAAGCGGAAGCCCAGCGAGGGTGTCGGCCACGGCCTACCTAAACACTCAAGTCTCTAGTCCAGGTTTATCGCCTATTCGGGTTCCATCCGCAGGGAGTCCGGCCGAGGTTTCCACTAACGGCCCCGAACGATGTGAACAGGGTTCCCGAGACACCAAACGGGCGAGTCGGTACACCGTGCCACGTGCCTACCGCAACACAGCCCACCCCGATGGTCAGCGCCGCGTGCGGCCCCCAGCATGCTACAAACACCAGAAACTACTTTGCAACTCCTGGACAGAGGACAAGGGTGATCAAGAAGCCGAGAGGGTCCATTGGTTTCGGGCCCGATGCGTGGTAGTAACTGTTTCATGGATCACAAACACAGAACTCAGTTCCTGAGGATGGCTACAATGAGACAACCCACCATGTACTCCTACATGGCCTCTCACCGCTACCTTTACCAAATCGTGTTCACACACTTAGCTCACACACAGTAGGACATGTTCAACACCATTCCGATTCATACCCGATGAATCAGACCCGACTCAACTCTAAGCAGTAGCAGGCATGACAAACAAACATGAATGAGTAGGCACATCAGGGCTCAAACAACTCCTACTCATGCTAGTGGGTTTCATCTATTTACTGTGGAATGACAGGTCATGCAGGGGATAAAGGGGTTCAGCTACCGCAGCAAGTAACACATGAATCGTTGTTGTCCTAATGCAGTAAAAGAGAGCAGGAACGAGAGAGTGGGATTTTATCGGAATGAACAAGGGGGTTTTGCTTGCCTGGCACTCCTGAAGATAATATAGTTCTTCATCAGTGTCATCGATCTCATCGTCGGCACATCGTCTATCGAGAGGGGACAAACACCGGCAACTGAGAAAGAACACAATCAATGCAATGCCACAATATGATGCATGATCATGACATGGCAATATGCTGTGATTTGAGCTAATGCATCTAGCTATGATTTAAATGAAGTTGGTTTGAATACATGATTCAAAAGCCAACTCCATATATGATTATTTAAATGTCCTTTATTTGTTTTGTCCAAAACAGAGGACAAACATTGTTCAAACATGCATGAAAATGGTACAGATGGATTCCTTGAATTTTTCTGATAATTTTTCATATATAAATTATTTCATTTGGAGTTACGGTTGAATAGATATGATTTTTAGAAGTTTATACTATTTTTTGGAATTTCCTGATTAAAAAATAATTCCAGAAAAGAATATATGCGTCAGCATGACATCAGCATTGCGTCAGCGGTCAACGGCGCTGACCAGGTCAAACCTGTCGCGCGGGGCCCACACGTCAGTGTTATAGTTAGTAAACAAAGTTAATTAGTTATCCTAACTAAAAATTAGTCAGGCCGGCCCCACCTGTCATTGACCCGCACGGGTCAAAACTGGTCAAATGGGGGGGTGGTTAGTGCGGGTTGACCCGGTCAACCCCACCGGCGTTTAGCCGTCGGCGACCACGGGGCGTGGCGGAGTCCGCGCTACGGGCAACGAGGGCGGGGGATGAGAGCACCGGGGCGTAGCCCGGGCTCGTCCGCATCCAGCGGAGGCGACAGGAGGACTCGGGGAGGTCGGAGCTCGCCGAAAGCGAGCTTGCGGCGGCGCCGGAGTTCGGGTGAGTGTGGGGTTGGCGCTGTGGTGCGCCGAAGGGCGAGTTAGCATGTGCGTTCGGCTCCTGGTGGCTTCCCGAGCACGGTGACGCGCTCCGAATCGAGCTCAAGTGGCTGCAGTGACGGCGGCGACATGGCCGGCGGCAGGGGAAGCTCGGCCATGGCAGCATCACTAGCTAGGGGACGAGCAGAGCAACGTGGTTAGGGGGAGGAGAAAGAGGAGCTCACGGCGATTGTAGGGGGCGTCGAAGTGGGCTCGGGGAAGCACGGACGGCGTCATGGTGTTGCCGGCGATCTCGGCAACCGGAGGGAGAAGAAGGCGATGCAGGCGGCGATGCAGAGCGGCCGAGCTCACGTGACTCATCGAAGAGGAAGAGGGCGCCGTGGAGGAGCTTCTTGGCACGTCGTCGGGGCATGGGGTGGCCGGTGGCCGCGGCAGAGCACGGCGGCGTCCTCTGGTGCGCTCGGGAAGAGAGGGGGAGGAAGCCAGAGGAGAGGAGGAGCTGCAGCGAGTGGGGGAGAGGCACGGGAGAGGAGCCAGGGGTTGCGGCGTCTCCGTGGCGCGGTTAGGAGGCCGGGGAGGCTGCCACCGCGAAGCAGGAGGTGGCGTGCGGTGGCCGTGCGCGTCGGCCACGCGCCCATCCTCCTGGCAAGGAGGAAGACGACAGGGGGAGGGGCCAGCTGGGCCGGCCAGGTGGCTGGGCCGGCCACTTGGGCTGCCAGGTGAGTTGGCCCAGGTAAGTATCTCTCTCCTCTTTTAATTATTTCTGTTTCTGTTTTCTATTTTGCATGTGTGTTTTGAATTTGGTTTGAAACCAATTCAATTTTGTTGCTTCTGTAAAATATTGTGGGAGCTAGATGGACTATTCTGGAGACCCACAAAATGTTTCAGAATTATTGGAGCTAAAAATATTATTATAGGAATTTATAACTCCAATGCAAATACTTATTGGATTAATTCAGAGACCATAAATGCCATGGAAAAATGTGCATCACCTCTGGTTACTGTTTCCAGCATTTTCCAAAAATGATGAACATTTTTGGAGGCCATTTGGATTCACTGAAAAATATTTTAGTTGAACCTGGTGGATTCCTTTTATGCTAGGGTTTGAACATCCCCCAATTCAAGTTCATTTGAAATTTAAACATGATGCACACACGAAGGGCTAGCCTAGTGCATACCAGGACTAGGGATGTGACAACACCTCAACAAAATGGAGTTGTTGAGAGGAAGAACCGGACACTTATTGTGATGGCGAGAACGATGCTTGATGAATACAAGACACAAGACACTTTTGGGTGGAAGCGGTTGAGACAACTTGTCATGCTACAAATCAACTATATCTTCACAAGCTCCTCGGCAAAGCGGCATACGAGCTACTCACCGGTAACAAACCCAAGTTGGTTACTTTCGAGTATTTGGGTCAAAGTGTTACATTCTTGATAAGCATCATCGTTCGAAATTTGCTCCTAATCATGAAGGTTTTCTACTCGGTTACGGCTCAAACTCTCACACTTACCATGTCCACAACAATTTCACCCGAAAGTTTGAAGAGACGGTAGATGTGGAGTTTGATGAATCTAACAGCTCACAAGTAGAGCAACTACCAATTGATGTAGGAGACAAAGATCCCTTGGGAGCAATTCAAGAGTCATCTATTGGAAAAATTCACCCAACAAAGGTGAAGGAGAGTACTTCGTCCATTCAAGTGGAAGCCTCAACTTCACACCAAGGTGAACCACAAGTTGACATGGAGGACTCCACAAGTGGAACAGGTCAAGACGGTCAAGACAAAGGAAATGAGGAAGTACAACAAGATGAACCACTGTCGGTGTCAAAACCGGCGGATCTCGGGTAGGGGGTCCCGAACTGTGCGTCTAGGCGGATGGTAACAGGAGACAAGGGAACACAATGTTTTACCCAGGTTCGGGCCCTCTTGATGGATGTAAAACCCTACGTCCTGCTTGATTAATATTGATGATATGGGTAGTACAAGACTAGATCTACCACGAGATCATGGAGGCTAAAACCTAGAAGCTAGCCTATGGTATGATTGTTGTATGTTGGAGTTGTTGTCCTATGGACTAAAACCCTTCGGTTTATATAGACACCGGAGAGGGTTAGGGTTACACAAAGTCGGTTACAATGGTAGGAGATCTGAATATCCGAATCGCCAAGCTTGCCTTCCACGCCAAGGAAAGTCCCATCCGGACACGGGACGAAGTCTTCAATCTTGTATCTTCATAGTCCAGGAGTCCGGCTGAAGGTATAGTCCAGCTAACCGAACACCCCTAATCCATGACTCCCTCAGTAGCCCCTGAACCAGGCTTCAATGACGACGAGTCCGGCGCGCAGATTGTCTTCGGCATTGCAAGGCAGGTTCCTCCTCCAAATTCTTCATAAAAGTTGGTAAACACTAAAAGTAGTGTCCGGCTCTGCAAAATAAGTTTCCACATATTGCCATAGAGAGAATAACATTAACACAAATCTAATCTGCTGACGTATCCCGTAGCATGACATCACACTACGGCCAAGCCTTCCCCACCTCAGCGCGTTTTGCGAGGCGGTTTCCTTGGCACGTCTTGTCAAAGCGGAGATCGTGTCCCCTTTATTTACGGGATTCTCATGAAGACAGACGTGGGTAACCCGATCGTGCCCGTTCAGCATGTTTTCTCGATTAAAAGCGAGTCCCAAACGGTCACGGGGAGGGCTCTTGGGATTCAACCTCTTATAAAGAGACCAAGGCCTTACTCCTTTTTTCCAATCTCAAGCGAGTTCGCCCGTCGCCTTGAGTTCCAACACCCTAGGCCCCAGATTCCAGGCGCTTCGGACCTTCGACAATGTCCGGTTCCGACCTTCAAGGCCGATGGATGTGACGGAGGAGGACATGCTCAAGTTGAGAGAGGCTAAGTTCTTGACCGGTGAAATTTCGCATAGGTTGCCTGCTCAAGGGCAGGCGGTTCCAAGTCCCCAGCCTGGTGAGAGCGTGGTGTTCACATCTCACTTCCTTCGGGGGTTAGGCTTTGTAAGTGCATCTAGTGCCCCTTAGTGATTTTGGTGTATTGAAGACTTATAGGTTAAGTATGTAATGCGTTTATGAGTGTACATAGATCTATAAGTCTAAGAGGAGTTTGATATTTACAGAGAAAGTCGACCCCTAAAAATGAAGTTATTCGACTGAAGACTTTGATATACTGAAGACTTTCTGAAGACTTTGAAAGTGAAGAAATTGGTGTGACCTTGAAGACTTGGTATTCATTCGAGGAACATGAAGCGTGAAGACTTTTGTTTTCGTAGTTTCATTTTCTCTTTCTTGAGTCATAGGAAACACCGTATTGTTAAAGGGGGTCGAGGAAATACTAAGGAGAAAATTTCCATGTGATGCTCAACTCAAATCCTACACCTACCAATCCCTTCGAGTGAAGCCATTGGAAATCATACAGTTCAGTCAATTTCTTCAGTGACAGAGACGTAGTTCTTTTGGTCACTGAGGACTTTGCTCTGACTGAGGAGTAAGGAATTCGCCAGTGCGAATTGCCTACACAATGAGGAACATGATAGCCCTGAGGAATTTGTACCTCAAATTTTCCGGCCGTTGTTGTGCTGCGCGCCAGCTGTCCTAAAATATCTTGTCCACCTAATGGTCATATCATTGAAGGGCATTTATGTCTTATCATGTCGGGCTGCTCCCTAGGCTATAAATAGCCGCCCCCTACAACCACTAGCTGGTTGGCTGCTCCGTGAGAACTTGACACTTGTCATTTGAGAGCAACCCATCCTCCGAGGACTTTGAGCGAAAATCATCAAGTGAGGAAAATCCAAACCCCAAACCCAAAACACCTACAAACCCAAAGTGATTGAGCATCACTGAAGAGATTGATCCTATGTGGATCCGACGCTTGTTACCTTTGAAGACTGTGCTTCTTCCAGACGGTTAGGCGTCAAGGTCTAGAGCATCAAAGAGGAATTGTGGATCGCCGAGTGACCAAGTCTGTGAAGGTTTGGAAGTCACTTGAAGACTTACCACGAGTGATTGGGCGAGGACTGTGTGTTCTTAGCTCAAGGAGAATACGGTGAGGACTGTGTGTCCGGGACTGGGTGTCCTCGAGTTTAAATACACAGCCGCTCCAACCAGATGTACAACTGAGACAGCAGTTGGAACTGGTCTACCAAATCATTGTCTTCACCAAGCTTACTGGTTCTATTTCCTCAACTCTTTCATTTCCTCAGTAGTGTGTTGTTTGTGTATCATATCTGTGTTTGAAGACTTTGACTGAAGACTTTCTCAATTTCCTCAGTTCAATTTCTTCAGTCTGTTTGTCTTCAACTTGTGTTATCCTGTGTTTACGCTTTCAGTACTCTGTGTGTCTTCATTTCATCATGACGACCATGCTAGGATTCTGTTATGTTTTCATCTGAGTACTTATTCCGCTGCTAGTAGTTCTTCGCTAAGGAATTTCCTCACGAGAAAATTTCTCAGTGAAGAATTTCATAAAAATCGCCTATTCACCCCCCTCTAGTCGATATAACGCACTTTCAATTGGTATCAGAGCAAGGTACTCCCTTGTTCTGTGTGATTTTGGTTTAACCGCCTGGAGTTTTAGTTATGTCGACCGCAGATATGAAGAAAGTGCCATGCCCCATCTTTGACGGTCACGAGTATCCCAAATGGAAGGCCATGATGAAGAAGCGTCTCATGGTGATGAACAGTGAGCTGTGGACCGTCACTGAGATCGGTCTGACCGATCTGTGCAAGATGGCGGAAGCTGATGACATTCGCAAGTACACTCAACTCAACCTCACAGCGAAGGCCGTCATCTGCACTAGTCTGTCTCGAAACCAGTTTAGAAATGTCATGCATCTTGATCAGGCGAAGCTTGTCTGGGACCGTCTCTCTGATGTCTATGAAGGCCATCGAACCTGTCATGATCCTTGGTTTGAGGATTTCAAGGAATCGCTCAAATCAATGACAATCGAACCAGAATCATCATCCTCTACTCCATGCCTTATGGCAAAAAGTGCTGAGGTAACTGAATGCTACCTATCTGAGTCTAGTGATGAAGAATCTGGTGATGAATTTGGACCCAGTTATGTCAAACTTGCTTCCCTTGCTGCTAAACAACAAAGAGCCTTGCAAAAGGCTAATGATATGCTTAGTAAGAGCAATGATATGTTGGGTGAAGAAATGGATCAGTCACAAGCCTTGGCTGAAAGTCTTCAGAGGCTTCATTCTAAGTACGACTCTCTTCAAGATCAGCATAACTCTCTCTTGTCTGATTTTGAGAAGATAAGAGAGAGTTATGAAGATCTTCTGAAGGAGCGCGATTCATTACTTGCTCAACAAATCAGCGCTGCTCAGGAAGAATTTATTCCTCCATGTTTAAAATGCATTGAACGAGAATCTGCTAATTCCTCACCTGAATGTTCAAATGCTTCAAATGTTACAAATTCTTCACCTGCCTCTGCTATCACTAATTCCTCATCTGAGGACATTGCTAGTATTACTGACGATGCAGGACTGAAGGAATTGTACATAACAGGCATGTACAAAAGCCTCAAAGGGCATCAGACTCTTTGTGATGTGCTTAAAAAGCAGATCCTCAACAGGAACCCTAGGAAAGAGGGTATTGCCTTTGAGAGGAAACTCAATGCTGATGGTACATATTGGAAGCCTGAGCAGTACCCCAAAACCTCATGGGTTGCAGCAAAGGGACCTCCAGTTGATCCATCTAATTTATCTGGCTATACATGTGAATCTTCTCATTCTTCTGATGAGTCTTTTGACTCCAACTATAAACTGTTCAAAAATCAGAATGGTGAAGTATTTGCTAGATATGTTGGCACTAACTGCAGGAACGGTTCCCCTGTGAAGAAAATCTGGGTTCCCAAAAGGCGCCTTGAAAGTCTTCAGGTGAATGTCCTCATGACACCACCTGTGAAGAAAAGGAACCTCAGATCAAATTCTTCATATGGATCAAATTCCTCACATGGATCAAAGTCCTCATATGAACATCATCGTGCTAACAACTCTGTTTCGCAGGGAAGAGCCAAGGGCTATGAATATGAGCATTATTCTTCAAATTATTATGTTCATAAGTCCTCGAAGAATTTCTCTGCTTATGCATATGCTTACTCTAACCCCTCTTATGTGAAACGAAATGGTTTGGCTGCTTTGCCACCATTCTCATATGGAGCTCGCAGAGTGATGAACTCTTTGCCACCCCTTCAGATGTGGGTGGTGAAGAAAAAGAACTAATCCCTTCTGCAGAGTCAGGTCTCCAGACGTGCAATAACGTCTGAAGAATTTGCTGGGGACCTGACAAAATGCCTGAAAGGACGCAGGCTAACCATGATGAAATGAACTTTCGTTTCACACGTCCTCCCTCTGTTTTATCTGTCCACTACTTGATGAAATTGATATGATGAATTGTGATATCATATTCTTCACTACTGAAGTATATGAGGTCGTAAGTTGCACTAATTCATCTGCAGGATGATCAACCCAAAGCCACTGAATGGGTACTTGATAGTGGATGTACAAATCACATGACTGGTGACAAGAATCTGTTGATGGATGCTCCCTTATCAGCGTCACACATGAAGCATATCATCTTCGCTGATAAAAGCAAAAGTCAGGTATTGGGTCTTGGTAAGGTTGCTATCACAAAGGATCGACACATGGACAAAGTCATGCTTGTTGAGTCCTTAGGATATAATCTTATGTTTGTCTCAATGCTTTGTGATCTTGATATGGTTGTTGTCTTTAGCAAGTATCGTTGTGTTGTGATTATGGAAGCTGACAATTCCAAAGTCTTCGAAGGCTTTAGGAGAGGAGACTTGTATATTGTTGATTTCTCTGCAGATTCACAACCAGCCGTGTGCCTACTTGCAAAAGCTTCAGAAGGATGGCTATGGCATCGACGACTTGGTCATGCAGGCATGAGGAATTTGAACACGCTTGCAAAGAAGAAGCACGTCATTGGCATTGAGAATGTCAAATTCCTCAAGGATCACTTGTGCGGTGCCTGTGAAGCTGGAAAGATGACAAAGGCCAAGCATCCAGCGAAGACTATCATGACCACTACTCGTCCATTTGAATTGCTTCACATGGATCTCTTCGGTCCTAACCATTATTCCTCTGTTTCGAATGAAACATCGCAATATGGCTTTGTTATTGTTGATGATTACTCTCGTTACACATGGGTACACCTTGTCTCTTACAAAACTGAAGTGCAGGAAGTCTTCAAACGATTTTCCTCGAGGGCTTCAACCAACTTTGGTGTGAAGATTAAGCACATCAGAAGTGACAACGACACTGAGTTCAAGAATTCGGGTCTCGATGACTACCTTGATGAACTTGGTATTACTCATGTGTTATGTGCTCCTTATACTCCTCAACAGAATGGCGTTGTGGAGCGCACGGACATTACTCTTGCTGAGATGGCTCGCACTATGCTCGATGAGTACAAAACCCCTCGTCGTTTCTGGGTTGATGCAATTGATACTGCGTGCCATATCATCAACAGAGTATATCTTCACAAATTCTTCAAGAAGACTGCATATGAACTCCTCACTGACAAGAAACCCAATGTGAGTTATTTCAAAGTCTTCGGTGCTAAATGCTGGATTAGAGATCCTCATCACAACTCTAAATTTGCACCGAAGGCACATGAAGGTTTTATGCTTGGTTACGGAAAGGACTCGCACACCTACAGAGTCTTCAACAATGTTCTTCACAAGATTGTTGAAACTGTAGATGTGCGGTTTGATGAAACTAATGGCTCGCAAAGAGAGCACCTACCTTCTGTGTTAGATGAACCTGCACCTGAGGATTCAATCAAGCACAAGGCTACTGAAGATGTCATTCCTACTGAAGAATCTGCTGAAAAATTCATTCCAGAACGTGAAGAACGTCGAGCTGATGCACCTGAAGAAAATGCTGAGGAAATTGATGGTGAAGAAAATGCTGATCAAATTCCTCAATGACAACCAGCTCACCCTCGCGTTGCAAAAGAAGTGCAAGTGGAGAAGATCATCGATGACATTAGAGCACCAGGTCCTCTCACACGCTCAAAAGCTTCACATCTATCTAACTTTTGTGGGCACTTTGCTTTTGTCTCTATCACAGAGCCCACTAAGGTAGATGAAGCATTTCTAGAGCCTGAGTGGATTCAGGCCATGCAAGAAGAATTACATCAGTTCAAGCTCAACAACGTATGGGAATTAGTCGATCGTCCCGATCCTCGCAAGCATAACATCATTGGCACAAAGTGGATCTACCGCAACAAGCAAGATGAAAATGGTGTTGTGGTGAGGAATAAGGCACGACTAGTAGCTCAAGGCTACACACAGGTTGAAGGAATTGATATCGATGAAACTTTTGCACCTGTTGCTAGACTTGAGGCTATTCGCATATTGCTTGCTTATGCTAACCATCATGATATCATCTTACACCAAATGGATGTGAAAAGTGCATTCCTCAATGGTAAGCTTGAGGAAGAAGTATATGTTGCTCAACCACCAGGTTTTGAAGATCCAAAGCATCCTGACAAAGTCTTCAGACTTAACAAGGCCCTCTATGGCCTCAAGCAGGCCCCACGGGCGTGGTATGATACATTGAAGAAATTCTTCATGAAGAAATGCTTCACACCCGGTTCACTCGATCCCACTCTCTTTACTAAATCATATGATGGTGAACTGTTTGTGTGCCAAATATATGTTGATGATATTATCTTTGGATGTACTGACCAACGTTATAGTGATGAATTTGCCTATATGATGAGAGAAGAATATCAAATGTCTATGAAGGGAGAGTTGAAATTATTCTTAGGTCTTCAAATTCGTCAACAGCGCAATGGCATAATCATATCTCAGGAGAAATACCTCAAGGATGTCCTGAAGAAATTCGGCATGCAAGATTGCAAAGGCATCAAAATTCCTATGCCCACAAATGGTCAACTATGCACTGATGAAAATGGTACTGACTTCGACCATAAGGTATACCGCTCCATGATTGGTTCTTTATTGTACTTATGTGCATCTAGGCCAGATATAATGCTTAGTGTTTGCATGTGTGCACGATTTCAAGCTGCACCGAAGGAATCACACCATAAGGCTGTGAAGCATATTCTTCGATATCTAGCTCACACACCAACACTAGGATTATGGTATCCCAAGGGCTCGGATTTTGATCTCATTGGATATTCAGATTCTGACTATGCTGGTGACCGAGTGGATCGCAAGTCAACATCTGGTACTTGTCATTTCCTCGGACGATCCTTGGTCTGTTGGTCCTCGAAGAAACAGAACTCTGTATCGCTGTCTACTGCTGAAGCTGAGTACATTGCTGCTGGTTCTTGCTGTGCTCAACTGGTATGGATGAACCAAACGCTCAATGACCATGGCATCAACGTGAAGAATGTGCCTCTCCTCTGTGACAATGAGAGTGCCATCAAGATTGCTCACAACCGAGTTCAGCACTCGAAGACAAAGCACATTCAGATTCGTCATCATTTTCTTCGTGATCATGTGTTGAAGGGCGACATTTCTATTGAGCATGTGAAGACTGAAGAACAGCTAGCCGATATCTTCACTAAGCCCTTGGATGAGAAGAGATGTTGCAAGTTGCGGTGTGAGCTAAATATCTTAGAATCTTCGAATGTACTTTGAAAAGGCACTCATCCTAACACTTATGCAAAATTGATGACTTAGATGTGCAACACATGAAGAAACGTTTTTCTTCAATCAATGAAGAATAACACTCTAAGTGTGAAGAAATTAATGAAGAATTTGATTCTCAGAACCCTACGACAATTGTACGCGGTGTCTGAAATCATCATTCTTACACGGTGGTCACGCCACCACAAAAGTTGAAAATCTTCAATTTGAGTTTTTCCTCAACTTTTGGAATTCTTCAGTTTTTCAAATTCTTCAAACTTTACAAAGTCTTCACTTGTGCCGTCGTTTTTCTTCATTGGATATATATATATATATATGAGTTTATGTCCTCTACAGCATTCACTTATAGCTATTTCTTCAAGTTGGAACTTTTCTGCTAAGTGAATGTGATCGGACCCTTCCCCTCTATGCTATACTCAATCCAATCTATTCACAAATTCTTCATGTGCATTCTATTTGAAACACGTTCAAATTCTTCACTGTGTCCTTGTCAGCTAAAGAAATTGCGAATGGAAAGTTAAAACAAATCTTATCCAAACTTTCGGTTTTGCCGCTCAAACCGTTCCGCATCCCACGATGGATTATTTTATCCACCCACGATCTTACACGATCTCCACCACACAGTACGTGGGTGACACATGTCGCAAGAAGGAGAACGGCCAGGGGCACGTTTGTCCTAAATCTTCGGACGAACAGTTTTTCACCGCGGCTATAAATACCCCCTTCACCATCCTCACTTCTTTTACCCCGCTTGATCTCACTCCCTCGCTCGATCTCTCCAAACCCTAGCGCCATTGCTACTCCATCGTCGCCGGTGAGGAAGAGCTTCACTGCCTCGACATCGTCGCCTTCGTACTCGCGCCGACCGCGGAAATCTTCACCTCCGCCGCCGCCGTAGACGTCTTCCTCCGCCAAGTTAGGGCGTGGAAGATCTGCATCGACGAACTTCACTGTTCCAACTCCCAGTTCGTCGCGTTCTTCGCTCAGGGTAATTAAAAGCTAATTTTACTGCCCTCGTTGATTCGAAATTTTTCTACAAAATCTTCAAAGGTGTTTTATTCTTCAAATCCTCACACACAAAACACCTCACATGTTATCTATTCTCGATTCATTTCCCTAAGCCTCAATTTCTTCAAAGATTCCTCAATTGTGTGGATCTTCGATCTATACAACTCTGGAACCTAAGATATAAAGCGCTTAGTGAAATTCCTCAAGACGAATCTGGTCAAATTCCTCAAACTTGTTCTTTATGAAAAACCCTCTGAGAACGCATATGACCTCTTCAAATTCCTCGCAACTATACTCTGTTCACAGGTACACATGTCCGCTGTTGAATCTTTAGGTTCTCATCAACTTAACTCGTTTGCAGCGTTCCTCGAAGAAAAGTTGCATACTTCTTCGGAGAATTCAATTGTTCAAATTCCTCATCTGAAGAAAATGGCTGAAGGTAAAAGGCCACAGAAAGGAGGAAAGAAGCCTGAGGTTATGACAGCTTTTGAAATACCTGAGGACATCTATGATGAGTACTACACGCCTGATGAAGCCAAGTTTGGCAAAGAAGATAAAAATCAGCGCAAGGTGCGAATCCAGAGGATTGAACGGAGATGGGCACATGAATGGAGGGAGTACATATATGTTACTCCAAAGTACAGGAAGAAATTCGCAGTAAACCCTCCATGCCAAAGACCTCCATTGGCACCTGGCCAATTGGCTGATCCCACCAGCATCAAGCGTGGTGAGGAATTTCCTAAAGAATGGGCCAAGCGCCAAGCTAAACTAGCAAGGCAAGCCAGAGAAGCAGTGAGGAAATTCAACGAAGACTCTGCTGCTGCTGCTACTGCCACTGAGGCCTCGGTCAAGCCGAAGAAAGCGATGCTAAAGAAGCCCGCTCGCAAGCCAAGTGCTTCATCTTCAATGCCCTCACGGCCAAGTTCCTCAGCTGCACCCTCACGGCCAGAATCTTCAAAATCTTCAAAGCAAATTCCTCATGCTGCTCCTGCTCCACCAAAGTCCTCAGCTGTCCCGACAAAGTCCTCAGCACCTTTGCATCTGGCCTCATGCCAAAGGACGACTGGCATCTCTATTGCCTCTGGTGTCTCAGCTAGTTCTTCAGCTGCACCAAATTCCTCAGCAAGACCCACACTGCTGAAGAAAAAGGCTACTGCTGGACGCGTCACTCGCACAAGTCCTTAGAAGAAGCAGGTAGTCTTCACTGTGCCATCTGATGATGATGAAGTTGATGAAGAAGAACTTACTGAAATCATCAGGGACCGACAAGAACGGGCTGCTAAAGCCAAAGGCACACCTGTGCCCCTGCTATTGGATCCAAAGGCGATCCTAGATTATATTGATCTCTGGCATAAGGATCCTCACACACCTATGCATGATTTCAAGCTGACACCTGGTCAAAGTCACATGTTGACTCACTTCATCCAAGAGGAGAAGTGGAAATATGATAAGGCCAGAGAGATCAAGAAATCGCATTACCGCAAAGAGAAGCTACTGAAGAAAAATGTTCTCAAAATGAAGCCCGAGGAACTTGTCAAGATGCAGGCTGAGATCAAAGCCCTCAGCAACAACTTTGACTCGTATTATGCTGATTGGCAAGGAGCCAAGGTCAGATTTGTGAGGCTGACTGATACCTTCACTAAGGGTGCAGCCTCAACGCCACAAATTCCTCAAGCTGAAGCATCTGTTCAGCAAACTGAAGAACATGCCAGCACCGCTAATGAAGTTCAGGCTGCTGAAGAAAATGCTCGTTCCAAGGCTGATGACTCTGCTCCAGCCGTTGATGAAATTGCCAGGGCATCCACTAGTGGTGCGCCTGAAGAAAATGAAGAAACCAGGGCAACTGCGTCAGTTGCGCCTGAGGAAAATCAACCAGATTCCTCAGCTCCACCTGCGCCTACGCCAACTCCAATTCTTCAATCTGTATTGGATGTGAGGAAAACAAAGGCTGCAGAATGAGCTGCTATGAAGAAAAGGAAGGCATCCAATGCTTCAGAATCTTCAGCTCCCAAGAAAATGAAGCCGATGACAAGCTCTTTTGCAAATCCCATTGATGCCGTTCCTATCTCCTCCGTGCCATCAAAGGACCTTGTTCCTTTTGGTGAAGATTATGAGATCCCTAGTGGATCAGATGAAGAAACTCAATCTACTGCTTCGTCAGAGCAGATTGATGAAGAAATTGAAGCGGATGCAATCCCTTCAACCCCAATGGTCTCATCACCAATGCCTCAGTTTGATGCTGAAGAGGCTGGTGTTGAAGAAATTGATGAAGATGTGGATATTGGAAGCACCACTCCAGTGATGAATGACGACTTTTGGGAAAGTCAGCATCCCAATTCCCCACTCTTCACTCCCCTGCAGCAAATTCCTCACTCTCCTTCACCAACAGTACAATTGGGCTCTGAAGAAACTCATCCCACTGCATCTGTGAATGAAGAAATTCCAGCCACTAGTGCTGAAGAAACTGCTGCTGATATAGACAAGGTGACTGCACCTGAGGAAAATCCTGAAATTCCTCAGCCTGAAGAACCTGAGATCGTAATTCCTGAGGTCGTGATGCAACTCACTGACACTCCTCTGCCAAGGCCAAAGGATCCGTTCTCACGAAAACAGAAATTCAAGACTGAAGACTCCTATGGCGAGCACGTGTTTTTCACTGAATACAACCCATATGACTCTGCTCGCATAAGGAAGAGGCGTTTCTGGACTGCCAGCCAAGCAAATTTCTATTCCTCAATGCTTTACAACAAAGCCAAAGTCTTCGACCATGCTCATATTCCTCACGTGGATATGGAGTCTTTGCCGTGCTTCACACCTGTGCTTAGTGTTCGTCACGACGCTGGGCTGCTCAATTTCTGCACAGATATATGCGATTGGAATGAAGAACTTATTCTTCAATTCTATGCAACGTTGCACATCATCGGCAACTCTGAAGATATCAATTCATGGGTTTTGGACTGGATGACTGAGAACACCCACCATAAGGCCCCTGCATCTGAATTGCTTCGGGTCCTTCCTCTGAGTCCACCCACTGAAGATGCTCGCTGTGTGTACAACGAACCTGAGCTTTCAAATCATTATATGCAAGTGCTGATGAAGCCTTTGTAGCTAGGGCAAGCTCCTAGAACCAATTTCCTCGTCAAGGAATTGTTGTATGTGCCAAGGACTGTCTATCGCATTCTGACGAAGACAATGAGTCCCATCAAAGGCCACGACTCGTCTGATGAAGAAGTCGTTGGCATCATGAAGAATCTGCTTTTCAACATCATCCATGGCGTTCCCGTCAACTTCCATGATTTCTTCATGAGGACTCTGGCCAACATTGCTATGTCACTATTTGAGCTGAAGCCTTATGCACCTTGGATAATGAAATTCATCAGGATAAGGTCTTCACTCAACTACAAAGCTGAAACGCTCAACCACTGCAGCTACTTGCCTCCCATTGAAGTCCTCAAACGGACATTTTCCTCGGCTGAAGAAAAAGGCAAGGCCACTGTTGTGATAGATGAAGGCATTCATCCATTGGATGGCCAATTTCGCAAAGCTGCATCTTACTCCACCAATGATGACTCTGCCACACATGACTCTGCTGCTAACACTGCCAAGCCAAATCCTCAAGCCACAGCACCCAGGGTGATGACTGACCGTGAGTTACTCCTCAGTCTTCATCAAAAGGATGATCGCAATCACAAATGGGTCAAGCGTCAGTTTGGTTCAATTCTTCACAACATGACTTCCACACACAATGTAGTGAAGAAAAACCACTACTACCTTCATGAAACCCTCAAACGCACCTGGGCTGTTCTACCTCAAGTGTACAGTGCTGATGATTTGAAGCAAATGGGTCTCAACGAAGAATTTGCCTGGTCTGCACCTCCTCCGAAGAAATACAAGAAGGTCCCAGTTCCTTCTTTGGTGGCCAGTTCATATTCTTCATCGCGTGAGACTGATGAAAATGAAGACTTGGACGACACTGCAGCAGGCCCTACTTCAACGACCAACCCCAACAACGTTGGCGCTCCTTCATCAACTTGAAAATCTTCAGGGGCGTTAGTCCTCAGATTTTCGATCCTTTTGGTCATTTGATGACAAAGGGGGAGAAATCTGAGTTAGTCTTCAAGTGGGTCTATAATAAGGGCTTATTCATTTTTTTTGCTAAGTTACAACTCTCGTTCTTCCAAAACTTTTATTGGATCGAGTTGTAATCTTAAGTCCGATGGTGCGCTGATACTTTTGTTGCACTATGCTTTGATACCTTGATGCGCTATTCTGCATGCTTATTCCTCTTTAATATTATTGCATGCATGCTGAATTACATCAGGCACCATATTTCATCATGCATTTCAAATTCTTCATATTATACATCAAATGCGTGTATGAATTACAAGATATAGGGGGAGATCTCCATGATTCAACTCTTCAAGTGTGCATTTCTTCAAAAGCAAATTCCTCACTATGCACATCTTCAAGGGGAGTTCTTCTATATCTTGCAATCAAATTCCTCAATATCAGTATTTACACTTCATATATTTATCCCCGTTGAAAACTTAACCTATGTTGTCATCAATCACCAAAAAGGGGGAGATTGTAAGTGCATCTAGTGCCCCTTAGTGACTTTGGTGTATTGAAGACTTATAGGTTAAGTATCTAATGCGTTTATGAGTGTACATAGATCTATAAGTCTATGAGGAGTTTGATATTTACAGAGAAAGTCGACCCCTAAAAATGAAGTTCTTCGACTGAAGACTTTGATATACTGAAGACTTTCTGAAGACTTTGAAAGTGAAGAAATTGGTGTGACCTTGAAGACTTGGTATTCATTCGAGGAACATGAAGCGTGAAGACTTTTGTTTTCGTAGTTTCATTTTCTCTTTATTGAGTCATAGGAAACACCGTACTCTTAAAGGGGGTCGAGGAAATACTAAGGAGAAAATTTCCATGTGATGCTCAACTCAAATCCTACACCTACCAATCCCTTCGAGTGAAGCCATTGGAAATCTCATACAGTTCAGTCAATTTCTTCAATGACAGAGACGCAGTTCTTCTGGTCACTGAGGACTTTGCTCTGACTGAGGAGTTAGGAATTCGCCAGTGCGAATTGCCTACACTGTGAGGAACATGATAGCCCTGAGGAATTTGTACCTCAAATTTCCGACCGTTGCTGTGCTGCGCGCCAGCTGTCCTAAAATATCGTGTCCACCTAACGGTCATATCATTGAAGGGCATTTATGTCTTATCATGTCGGGCTGCTCCCTAGGCTATAAATAGCCGCCCCCTACAACCACTAGCTGGTTGGCTACTCCGCGAGAACTTGACACTTGTCATTTGAGAGCAACCCATCCTCCGAGGACTTTGAGCAAAAATCATCAAGTGAGGGAAATCCAAACCCCAAACCCAAAACACCTACAAACCCAAGGTGATTGAGCATCACTTAAGAGATAGATCCTACATGGATCCGACGCTTGTTACCTTTGAAGACTGTGCTTCTTCCAGACGGTTAGGCGTCAAGGTCTAGAGCATCAAAGAGGAATTGTGGATCGCCGAGTGACCAAGTCTGTGAAGGTTTGGAAGTCACTTGAAGACTTACCACGAGTGATTGGGCGAGGACTGTGTGTTCTTAGCTCAAGGAGAATACGGTGAGGACTGTGTGTCCGGGACTGGGTGTCCTCGAGTTTAAATACTCACCCGCTCCAACCAGATGTACAACTGAGACAGCAGTTGGAACTGGTCTACCAAATCATTGTCTTCACCAAGCTTACTAGTTTTGTTTCCTCAACTCTTTCATTTCCTCAGTAGTGTGCTGTTTGTGTATCATATCTGTGTTTGAAGACTTTGACAGAAGACTTTCTCAATTTCCTCAGTTCAATTTCTTCAGTCTGTTTGTCTTCAACTTGTGTTATCCTGTGTTTACGCTTTCTGTACTCTGTGTGTGTCTTCATTTCATCATGACGACCATGCTAGGATTCTGTAATGTTTTCATCTAAGTACTTATTCCGCTCCTAGTAGTTCTTCGCTAAGGAATTTCCTCATGAGCAAATTCCTCAGTGAAGAATTTCATAAAAATCGCCTATTCACCCCCCTCTAGTCGATATAACGCACTTTCAGGCTTCCCAATGGATCCCTTTGTGAGGGGGCTGCTCTTCTATTATGGGCTGGAATTTCACGACTTAGCTCCGGAGTCCATCTCCATATTTCCTCATTCATCATCGTGTGTGAAGCGTTCCTCCATGTTACCCCTCACTTCGGATTATGGCTCAAGACCTTTAAAGTGGAGCCGAAGATGATCGAGGGACGACACGTAGAGTGCGGAGGTGCTGTTATAAGTAAGAATGCTGATGCTCCATGGCCCGAAGGCTCTTTTCAAGAGGAGATCGGCTTATGGCAACGGGAGTGGTTCTATATCACCTCCCCCAGGGGCACCAAATGGGTGGCGCTGCCTGCCTTTCGCTCGAGTCCCCCACAACAGCTAGGGTCATGGGTCAATAAAGGCCTAGACTGGGGGCCCAGGACGTGCCTTTGTTGCAGGGCTGCATCAGGGACCTCTTGGAAAGAGACCTCAGCCTGGTCAAAGTGACGCAAGTCATGCTGATCCGCCGTACCCTGCCCGGCAAACGTCGCTCCCTTCGCCTGTGGGAATTTAATCCGGAGGGACCACGGGCTCTCCTGCATTTTATGGGCGCAACGCCCGCGGAGATGTATAAACTGTTCTTCGGATCACAAGCAATGTGTCCGGTTCTGACCGAGGACGCAGGCCTGAGCTGCAATCGCCCGGATACTCAAGTAATTAGCCTTGTGCCCGGACTCGTTATCCACATATTTGTCATAAACTTGCCCCTAAAAGAGCTGTCCCTTTAAACAGGAGTGGATAGCAAAAGCAAAGCTGATAAGGTGTCCGGCTCCCCTCCCTGAGACCAGGTCGGATTCCGTCCTGGTCAGGATGTTGAAGATTGTGCCTTTGAAGGAAAGTGAGGGAGAGGACAAGGCAGCTACGACCTCCTTGAAGGAGGCTGTTCGGAGGGAAGGAACCGAAAATTCCTCTCCTCCGGGGAAGAAAATGTCACATCCTAGTTAGTCCATGCATTAGGGTGTTGCATCATGTTTACTTTTATCAGAAATTCTAATTGGGGAAGACACAACCCCCAGCACCCCCTCTGAAATCAACTAGGGTTTACTAAAAATAATTTCAATGAACCTGAAATGCCCTTCTAAAATGTTCACCCTCTTTGTCTTGGGTTAGAACCTATGGAAAAATTGGTGCACAAATTTCTAGGTCATCAGAAGGTCAGTGATTTAAATCTTATGTAATTTGCTTTTGGCCATTTAAATGCTAGTATATATTTTAAATGTCCAAATAATTTTGGATTTAAGTGAGGGATGTTAGGAACAATCCCAACAGATCCCACAATTATTTCCAGGATTTTACTAAGTGCCTAAGTATTTTAATAAAGCCCTAAAGTTACAGAAAAATTAGAAAAAGAAAACAAAATAGGAAAGGCTTACCTGGCGCCACCCACCAAGCCCACCTGCCGGCCCAGCCCAGCCACCGCTCCAGCGAGCAGCTTGGCTTGGCCAGGCAGGCAGCCAGGTGCTCGACGGCGGCACCAGCGCGCGCCACGCAGCTGGCCGCCGCCCTGCTTCCTCTCCTCGCCGCTCTGCTGGCCTGGGCAGGCTACACGTCGCCGCCCCGACCCCCTGGACACGCCCATTCGCCCCCTGCCTCACTCCCTCGCTCTCGTCCACCATGGCCGACGCAGCCGTCTGAAAGTGCAACTATCCCTAGGTGGTTGTGGTAATTCATAACAACATATAGCTCATTGAGCTAATGCTATTCCAAGACAATTATTTCAGGAAAGCTCAATGATTGGCATGGCATGGATGGTGAAAGTGGAACCCTCAAAATGCTAAGGACAAAGGATTGGCTCAAGCTTAAAAGCTCAAGACTCTTCATTTTACATTTTAGTGATCCAAGATCACACTGAGTCCATAGGGAAAGCCAATACTATCAAGGAGGGATGAGGTGTTGCTTAATGAGCCTTTTGCTTCATGTGCTTAATGATATGCTCCAAAATCCTCAGCTACTTTCCCATATCCACAAATGAACTAAACTCCAAGCCAAACTCGGTCCTACCGATTCTTTCCATCCGGCGCCACCGAGTTTCACATGTCATAAGCCACTGCCAAACCCTAGCAAATCGGTTCTACCGATAGGGATCTCGGTCTCACCGAGATGGGATTGCAATTTCTCTATTTCCTTTTCATAACTTTTCGGTCTCACCGAAAGAGCGGATCGGTCCCACCGAGATTGCAATGTAAACTCTCTGTTTCCCTTTTGTAACTTTTCGGTCTCACCGAAAGAGCAAATCGGTCCCACCGAGTTTACCTGACCAACTCTCTGGTTAGCTAATTACCAAATCGGTCTCACCGAGTTTGTGTAACCAGTCTCACCGAGATTACGGTGTGCCCTAACCCTAACCATATCGGTCCTACCGAGTTGCACGTCAGTCCCACCGAAAATCTCTAACGGTCACTAGGTTTACTATTTCGATCCGACCGAGTTTGTTGATTCGGTCCCACCGAGATTGGTAAATTGTGTGTAACGGTTGGATTTTGTGTGGAGGCTATATATACCCCTCCACCTCCTCTTCATTCGTGAAGAGAGCCATCAGAACACATCTACACTTCCAACTCATATGTTTTGAGAGAGAACCACCTACCCTTGTGTTGAGGCCAAGATATTCCATTCCTACCATATGAATCTTGATCTCTAGCCTTCCCCCAAGTTGCTTTCCACTCAAATCTTCTTTCCACCGAATCCAAATCTTATGAGAGAGAGTTGAGTGTTGGGGAGACTATCATTTGAAGCACAAGAGCAAGGAGTTCATCATCAACACACCATTTGTTACTTCTTGTAGAGTGGTGTCTCCTAGATTGGCTAGGTGTCACTTGGGAGCCTCCGACAAGATTGTGGAGTTGAACCAAGGAGTTTGTAAGGGCAAGGAGATCGCCTACTTCGTGAAGATCTATCGCTAGTGAGGCAAGTCCTTCATGGGCGATGGCCATGGTGGGATAGACAAGGTTGCTTCTTCGTGGACCCTTCGTGGGTGGAGCCCTCCGTGGACTCGCGCAACTGTTACCCTTCATAGGTTGAAGTCTCCATCAACGTGGATGTAGGATAGCACCACCTATCCGAACCACGGGAAAATATCCGTGTCTCCAATTGCGTTTGAATTCTCCAAACCCTTCCCTTTACATTCTTGCAAGTTGCATGCTTTACTTTCCGCTGCTTATATACTCTTTGCATGCTTGCTTGAATTGTGTGATGGTTGCTTGACTTGTCCTAAAGTTGCTAAAATCTGCCAAGAACTAAAATTGGGAAAAGGTTAAGTTTTTATTTGGTCAAGTAGTCTAATCACCCCCCCTCTAGACATACTTCCGATCCTACAAGTGGTATCAGAGCTTTGGTCTCCATTTGCTTTGATTTCCATAGCTTTTGGTGGTCATAGCCTTGGTTTCACAACCTAGGAGAGTATGGCGTCTAGCGAGGGAAATTATCACCGTAGAGGTCCTTACTTTGATGGTACTAATTTTGCTAGTTGGAAGCATAAAATGAAAATGCATATTCTTGGACATAACCCCGCCGTTTGGGCTATTGTGTGTGTTGGTTTGCAAGGTGACTTCTTCGATGGGAAAGAACCAAACCGTGAAGCTACCGCGGATGAGTTGAAGATGCTACAATACAACGCTCAAGCTTGTGATATTCTCTTCAACGGATTGTGCCCCGAAGAATTCAACAAAATCAGCCGTCTTGAGAATGCAAAGGAAATTTGGGATACTTTGATTGATATGCACGAAGGTACCGACTCCGTCAAGGAATCCAAATTGGATGTGCTTCAAAGTCAACTTGACAAGTTCAAAATGAAGGATGGTGAAGGTGTCGCTGAAATGTACTCTAGGCTTGCTCTCATCAGAAACAAGATTGCCGGCTTAGGGAGTGAAGAGATGACCGACAGATTCATCATCAAGAAGATCCTAAGAGCCTTGGATGGAAAATATGATACCGTGTGCACATTGATCCAAATGATGCCCAATTACAAAGATCTCTAGCCAACGGAGGTCATTGGAAGAATTGTTGCTCATGAGATGTCGCTCAAGGATAAAGAGGAACTTCACAATAAATCAAGTGGTGCCTACAAAGCCTCATGTGAAGTCCCCACATCATCAAGTGAGAAACAAAACTTCAACGAAGAATTGAGCCTAATGGTGAAGAACTTCAACAAGTTCTACAAGAGTAGAAGCAAAGATAGAAGCTCCAAGTCAAGGTCCTACAATGACAAAAGATCTTCTAGTCGAGAGCGAAACTGCTACAATTGTGGAAGACCCGGACATTATTCCAATGAGTGTACGGCTCCCTACAAAAGAAAAGAAGATTCTCCAAAAAGAAGAGGCAAAAGAGAAGAATCACCATCAAGAGAGAGAAGAAGTAGAGATGATCGTTATGAATGAAGATACTCACGGAGGAGCAAGGATTCGGAAAGAAAGGAAAAATCATCTAGGAGCTACACAAAACGAAGACATCAAGCTCATGTTGGTGAATGGGTATCCGGCTCCGACTCCGACAACCACTCCGAGAGAAGTTATCACCCCGATTCCGAATATACTCAAGATGAAGGTGTTGCCGGTCTAGTACTTGTGTCAACCAACTCCTACGACATATTTGACTCACCAAATGAAGGAATTGGAAGATGCTTCATGGCCAAAGGTCCTAAGGTAACTCATCCTGAGTATGTTGATTTCAATAGTGATGAAGATGACTTGTTAGGTGATGATGATTTACTTGTTGACAACTGTAGTGATGAATACTATGATGAAACGTCAATTAATCATGCTAATCAAGATAAAACGAATGACAATGATAAGGAGAAAATTGAGGCTCTAACTAAAGAACTAAACACTCTTAAGTTAGCTCATGAAACTATCTTCGAAGATCATCGAGAACTTTTAAGAGCTCATGAGAAGTTACGCTTTGAAAAGCTCAATCTTGAGCACGAGCATGAG
The DNA here is from genome assembly GCA_032464435.1 of Aegilops umbellulata. NCBI lineage: Eukaryota > Viridiplantae > Streptophyta > Magnoliopsida > Poales > Poaceae > Aegilops > Aegilops umbellulata. The sequence continues at coordinate 244,993,264 of CP136056.1, forward strand.
TTTTTAAAGGCAATCAATGATGATCTCCACAAGAAAAGTTCTTCTTACATTGCCAAGTGTTTACTCTTATCCACTTACATGCCTCAAGTCAAGTCTAATAACAAGAACAAGAAAGATTCTTCCTCTAGTAGTAACAATGATCATGTTAAATCCAATATTGTTGCTTCTAGTAGTTCTCTTGATTCCACTAACGATTCTCTTAGCCAAGTTACACTTGAGCAAGAAAATAGCTTATTGAAGGGAATCATAGAGAAAGTAGTGTACAAAAGCCTTGCCGGAAGTAAGCAATTCGAGGAGATTGTACGCAAGCAAGGAAGGCACTGGAATAATCAAGGTGTTGGTTTTGAACGAAAGTTCAATGCCAATGGAGTTGAGTGGGAAGAAGATCAATACCCCAAGATGAAGTTTGTTCCTCAACAAGAGAAGTATGATCCTACTTGTTTCAAAGGGACACAAGCTCAAGATGATCTTCCACCACAAGACCACAAGGGAAAAGGGAAGGACAAGCTTCAAGAGGAAATTGATGCATTTGAAGAAGCTCCTAAGGCCTTGGTCAAGTGGGTTCCCAAGACTACATCAAGTTCCACTTCATCAAGTACAACTACAACTCCGAGGATTCCCATCAAGATGGTGTGCATCCTGAAGAATAACAACTAGAGAGTTCTTGAGGGTGACTCCGCCAACATACTTCACTCTTATCATTTTGGCAAGAACAAGTGCAATCAACTTCCACATCTTGCACTAGTTCAAGGAGTCACAAACCCTCTTGTTGGTAAGACAAGGGACAAGGTAACCTAAAAGCTTTCATAGACATCATATTGTGTGTGCATCACTCTATGTCTATGGATATCCTTGTTTGTTTCTTGTGGGACTAACCCATGTAGGTATTGAAAGTGCAATTCACTCAAAAGGATAGCTCCAAGTGATCTACATTGAGCATCCACATCTTCAACATCTACATGAAGTCATCATCGACAAAACCCAAGGTTAGTTCATCCCTCTTAGGGGGGATATCACATCTAGGGGGAGCTTTACTCTAAGACTTGAGTTAAAGCAACTCTAATGATGTGAACACAACAATGCTTTATGTAAAAGTGGTAACCCCACTTGAGCTCAAATGATGAGTATGACCTATGATCAATTGTTTTCATTTGACTCCTATGTCAATATACTCATATATAGATGACCTAGTCATCGCAAATTGCTTGATAGATGCTAGAATTGGTTGTGCATGCTTTGTCACATATTTCAATTGCCATTTTATTGTGTGAGCATGTTGGTTGCATATTTTACTCATTCGAGGACATCCACTTGTTGTTTTGATTGTTTGGCTTTATTTTTCTTTTGCCAAGTGGATGGACAAGAATGCCTAAGAACCTTCTCTAGCTATCTATGATTTTCTCGTCTCAAACTCTATTCATGCTACATCACAAAATTGATCAAGTCAGATTCGAACCACTCTGTGCGAGGAGCACTCGGAGTCCCCGATTCGTCATAGACTTAAACTTCCAAAACCTCTTTGTGATTCTCGGTCTGACCGATACCCCACTTTCGGTATTACCGAGATCATTAAGTTGATCTATGTTTTTGATCTCGGTGCAACCGATTTGAACCATTCGGTCACACCGAGTTGCAATAACTGTACACAGTTTTGCATCTCGGTGCCACCGAGTTGTTCCACTCGGTCATACCGACAGGGTCGGGCTATATATAGACACGGGCAAAAATTTGGAAATTTCTCCAAACCCCTTCGCCCGCGCGATAGCTCGCTCTGCCAACGTGGTCTCCGGATCGTCTCCTCGCCGCCAGCCGCCTCCAGTCGCTGGTCTCCGTCACCGTCAACGGGAATCAACCCCGCCGTTGCCGCTGTAGCGAGTCTCCGCCGAACTAGGGTATGGACTCGATCTTTGTGCTATTCCCCAATCCGATTCCTAGCACATTGTGATCATATTGATTCTAGCCATGTTCGATAAACTCCTATCCAGTCAAGGAACTCGTAGAATAGGTTTGATTCGAAAAATTTAGGGTTAGGTTTCCGTCTAAACCATCTCGGACCAACCGAGTTGAAAAACTCGGTCCCACCGATTTGGCTTATGCCATTGCACAAGTAAGACTCGGTCTAACCGAGTATTGCTAATCGGTGTGACCGATTTTGGAACTTTTTGAAACCCTACCAGTCTCGGTGCCACCGAACTGTGACTCGGTCTGACCGAGTTCACTAGTTTAGGTTCCAAAAGCTGCTTCGGTATCACCGAGTTTAAAAATCGGTAGATCCGAAATGCTTTCTGTGGGAAACTAAAACTAAGTTTTTGAATCATTCTTTTGCAAAAATCTCTGCATTTTGTGATGCTCATCCACTCTACCTCATCTATAAACTATTCATAGGGTCAGTAGTCAGCTTGTTCATCATGTCAGACCAGAGTGATAGCCAGAACATATCAGAACAGCCAGTGCAGATGAGTGAGGGCACTAGTCCCTCCAGTTCTTCAGATGAAGGCAGCAGGAGCACCCCCAGCAACCTGCCAAAAGCTGCCACAAGACAAAGGAAAAAGAGAACCTCAGAATCAGAGGATGAGGACTATGTGGAAGAGGAGGAAGCAACTTCCAAGAAAGTTGAACTCAAGAGAGAGCATGGCTCAAGACAGAGCACCAAGCCAGGCTTAAAGGTCAAAAGGCCAGCAGTCAGGCAGCCCATGCCAAAGGCCAGAGCCTCAACAAAGATTCCTGAGAAGCCTGCACCCAAAGAGCCAGTTGCTGCTGAAGGGAAGAAGGAAAGGAAAAGAGGCAGATGGTGCAAGAAAGTTGATCCCATGGCTGAATTTGAACAACATTCTTCTGATGAAGAAGAGGAAGAAGAAGAGGTTGCTGCACCAGCACCTAAGGCACCCAAGCTGATGGGTGATGCTATAAGATCAGGGGCTACTGCATCTAAGCCCAAGGAAGCCCCCAAGGCTGCATCCAAGGCCAAGCCAGCTCCAAAGCCAAAACCAAAGAGAAATATAAGGAGCATCCCAGCTGCTGAGAAAAACAAGGCCCCAGTGCCTGACACTGCAGAAGAAGAGGAAGGCCAAGTGCTGAGAAAGTTAAAGCCCAAGATCCCAGACCACAATGATGCTCATCCTGTGGCTGAGGATATGAAGATCAGAAGAGACTCTGGGCTAAGAAAGTGGAGAGCAGAGGATCCATATGCTACCAGGAGGAGGACTGTTGTTGACTACATGTTCCACACTAAGGAACAGCAGGACTTCTATGAGACGGTCTTGTTGGACAAGAAGCCCATTGTGTGTGATATGAGATGGGTCGACTGGGAATACATCAAGGGCAATGAAGAGCACTACCCTGGAGTGCAAGACAGCTTCAAGGCATGTGGAGTAGCTGACTTTGTTGGGCAGAAGCTCACAAAGTGGAGTGAGGAGCTGATCATGCAATTCTACTCCACAACACACTTCTATCCAGATGGAAGGATCACATGGATGTCTGAAGGTACAAGGTACCACTCAATTGTTGAGGAATGGGCAAAGTTGATCAATTCCCCAGAGGAAAATGAAGATGACTTGGATGTCTATGCCAAGAAAAAGATGGATCATAACACTATGGCAAATATGTACAAGGAGATTCCAGCAGATGATCTTGACACTCACCAGTTTGGGTCTGTAAAACACTTGTTGTCAGGACTGCCTACGATCAACTGGATCCTTAGGCACACACTTTTGCCCAAGTATGGAGATCACAGGATGATCAGAGGTCATGCCATTAACCTGCTACATATATTTGATGTGCCTCAGAAATTTAAGGTCATGAGCCTCATAGTAGAGACTATCAAGAGGACTGCAGCAGATCAGAAGAGGAGCTGTGGTTATGCCCTCAGATCCAGATGTTGATTAACTCAAGAATGGGCACAGACACATAGTTGTTGGACAAGGAACATTTGCCTATTCATCCAGATTTCGAGGACAACCAAGTTGTGATGAATGAAAATGAACCATCATCAGCCCAAGCACAAGCTAAGAAGGAGAAGGCAAGGAAGGAGAAAGCTGCCAAGATGCCAACTCAAGAGGAGGCATCTGAGTACTTCTTGAAAAACAAACAAGAGCAGCTCAGTTACCTGATTGCATCCACCCTGAGGATTGAGAAAGGTATGTCCACCCTCACTCAGAACCAGGAGAGCTTAGAGAGAATCATAGAACAAAAGTTCTATGACTTGGATGTCAAGGTGACAGAAATTCAGATAGCAGTGGAGCGACTTCAAGATGACATGCAGGAGAGGAAAGGGAAAACTACCACTGATGCATTTGCTAGAGTGCCACGAGGTCCGAGGTCGTCTGCAGTGCCAGTTCATGACACAAGAGCCACCGCCTCAGCTCCAGCCACAGCACCAGCCCAACCAGCTCCAGCATCTACTTCAGCTCCAGCTCCAACCACGTCTACGAAAGCCTTCATCCTTGGAGTGATCCAGACTCCACCACCACCAGAAGATCAAGCCTGAGTGTCGATCTAGCACTATGCATTTTCTAGGAACTTTTTGGTAACTTGTTGCCAAAGGGGGAGAAAAATGTATAGATCATAGGCTTCGAGAGAGAGAGAGAGTATTGTTTTTTTCTCTCTTGCTTTATTTGGTGGTTTTTTCAAACATTGTCTGCTTTTGGTCGAGGTACTTTGTTATGCTTGTGAGACATTGATGATCATGTGTTTGATCATAAGCTACATTTATGCATGCTTGATATATCTTATCTATCTTATGTGGTCATTCACTTTTCCTTGGTGATGAGTGCATGTATTTCATTATTATCATTTTGAGCGCTCCACCAAGATGTATGTGACATGGAAGAGTAACCCATAATTCTAACTCTTTGTGCATTTGCAGTCCAAAGCAAATTTCAAATATGCACAAATTTAGGGGGAGCTCTTACTTATCACATACTTCTCAAAGCGACGATATAATTCATTCTTATTATCATTTGTCGAAGCTTTGATCTATATGTTGTCATCAATTACCGAAAAGGGGGAGATTGAAAGTGCAACTATCCCTAGGTGGTTTTGGTAATTCATAACAACATATAGCTCATTGAGCTAATGCTATTCCAAGACAATTATTTCAGGAAAGCTCAATGATTGGCGTGGCATGGATGGTGAAAGTGGAACCCTCAAAATGTTAAGGACAAAGGATTGGCTCAAGCTCAAAAGCTCAAGAATCTTCATTTTACATTTTAGTGATCCAAGATCACATTGAGTCCATAGGAAAAGCCAATACTATCAAGGAGGGATGAGGTGTTGCTTAATGAGCCTTTTGCTTCATGTGCTTAATGATATGCTCCAAAATCCTCAGCTACTTTCCCATATCCACAAATGACCTAAACTCCAAGCCAAACTCAGTCCTGCCGATTCTTTCCATCCGGCGCCACCGAGTTTCACATGTCATAAGCCACTGCCAACCCTAGCAAATCGGTTCTACCGATAGGGATCTCGGTCTCACCGAGATGGGATTGCAATTTCTCTGTTTCCTATTCGTAACTTTTCGGTCTCACCGAAAGAGCAGATCGGTCCCACCGAGATTGCAATGTAAACTCTCTGTTTCCCTTTTGTAACTTTTTGGTCTCACCGAAAGAGCAAATCGGTCCCACCGAGTTTACCTGACCAATTCTCTGGTTAGCTAATTACCAAATCGGTCTCACCGAGTTTGTGTAATCGGTCTCACCGAGATTACGTTATGCCCTAACCCTAACCATATCGGTCCTACCGAGTTGCATGTCAGTCCCACCGAAAATCTCTAACGGTCACTAGGTTTACTATTTCGGTCCGACCGAGTTTGTTGATTCGGTCCGACCGAGATTGGTAAATTGTGTGTAACGGTTGGATTTTGTGTGGAGGTTATATATACCCCTCCACCTCCTCTTCATTCGTGAAGAGAGCCATCAGAACACATCTACACTTCCAACTCATATGTTCTGAGAGAGAACCACCTACCCTTGTGTTGAGGCCAAGATATTCCATTCCTACCATATGAATATTGATCTCTAGCCTTCCCCAAGTTGCTTTCCACTCAAATCTTCTTTCCACCAAATCCAAATCTTGTGAGAGAGAGTTGAGTGTTGGGGAGACTATCATTTGAAGCACAAGAGCAAGGAGTTCATCATCAACACACCATTTGTTACTTCTTGGAGAGTGGTGTCTCCTAGATTGGCTAGGTGTCAATTGGGAGCCTCCGACAAGATTGTGGAGATGAACCAAGGAGTTTGTAAGGGCAAGGAGATCGCCTACTTCGTGAAGATCTACCGCTAGTGAGGCAAGTCCTTCGTGGGCGATGGCCATGGTGGGATAGACAAGGTTGCTTCTTCGTGGAACCTTCGTGGGTGGAGCCCTCCGTGGAATCGCGCAACCGTTACCCTTCGTGGGTTGAAGTCTCCATCAACGTGGATGTAGGATAGCACCACCTGTCCGAACCACGGGAAAAATATCCGTGTCTCCAATTGCGTTTGAATTCTCCAAACCCTTCCCTTTACATTCTTGCAAGTTGCATGCTTTACTTTCCGCTGCTTATATACTCTTTGCATGCTTGCTTGAATTGTGTGATGATTGCTTGACTTGTCCTAAAGTTGCTAAAATCTGCCAAGAACTAAAATTGGGAAAAGGTTAAGTTTTTATTTGGTCAAGTAGTCTAATCACCCCCCTCTAGACATACTTCCGATCCTACACCGTCGCCGCTCCGCCACCGTAGTCGTGTCCACCGCCGTCCCCGTGCTGCACCACCGTGTCCATTCGCTCCGCCGTCATCGATTACATCGAGCAGGCCGAGCCCCGAGCGCTCGCACGCTCTACAACACCTCCACCGACCCCGCCTTCGTCAGCCACCGCCGGAGATCCCCTTCGACATCGCCACCGCATCAGCTCATCCCCGACCGCGCCGTCTATCTCTGCGTAACCGCCGTGAGCCTAGCTACCTCCCCATCCTCTCCGTTTACCCTCTCGTGCACCGTTGAAACTGCACGGAGCTCACCCGCATGCACCGCCGCGGAGCTCTTCGCCGACATGTCTCCAGCCAACCACCGGCCACCCCACCTTGTCCACTAACCTCACCGCATCTCCAGGAGCACAACGCCCCACTCCACGCACCTCGCTGTGCCCCACAGCCTCAATTTCGTTTCCACCCGACTCCGGCGACCGCCTAGCTCGTCGCCGGCGACGTTCCCGGCCGCCCCGAGCTCAACCACCACCACCAAACGCCGCGGCTCGTTCCCAACTACCCGTAGATGACCTCCGTCGTCCATTTGGTCGCCGGAATGCACTAATGCACTTCCACCACCGCGTCTGGCCTCGCCGGCGGCTAAACACCGGCAAGTTTGACCGTTGACGTTGACTGGGTGGGCCCAGGTTGACTCCCCTGAGTCAATGACAAGTGGGCCCCCCTCTGCTAATTATCCAGATTAGTTTCTAACTAAAATAATTAGTTTAATTAACTACTGACACGCGGGACCCACTGGTAAGATTGACCTGGACATCCCCGTTGACCTCTGACGTCATCCTGACGTAATGCTGTCGCAGTAATTAAGTTACTGGAATTATTCTTATACAGGAAATTCCAGAAAATAGTTCAAACTTAAAAAATTCATAGAAATTAATCTGTAACTCCAAATGCAAAGATTTATATATGAAATTTGATCAGAAAAATTCAATCTATCTACTGGTACTGGTTTCATGCATATCAGAAGAGGTTAACCTTGCTGTTTAAGCAATACAAGATGATGTACTAATGTGGCTATGTTAAATGAACTAACATTTGAACCTTTGGTTCAAATAAGCACATTTCTTTCTGTTTTAGCTTGCACTAGGCCAAGATACATTCATATTGCCATGTCATAGCATGCATCATATTGTTGCATATTGTCATGTGTTGATTGTGTACCGATGTGTTCTTCGTGGTAGGTTCTGCCTCCGAGGATATTCACGAGTATCCAACTGAAGGGCAGTATCCCACTACCACTCCATCAGGCAAGCAACCCATTGATCATTTCGATACAAACCCATGTTCTCACTTCTGCTCTTGTTTACTGCATTAATACAACGCGATTCAAACTGTTGTGTGTTGCGGTAGTTGAACCCACTTCCTTTGCATGACCTGTCATTGCCACAGTAACTAGATGAAACCCACTAGCATGTGTAGGAGTTGATTGAGCCATATGTGTGTTTCCTACCATGCTATGCTTGCTATGCTCAGAGTTGTGTCAGGTATGTCTCATCGGGATGATGAACTAGAGTGAAAGGTTGTGTCGGTGTCAAGAGTGTGAAAGTGTTGAATATGATTTGGTAAAGGAATCGATGAGAGGCCACGTAGGAGTACGTGGTGGGTTGCTTCATTGAGGCCGTCCTTAAGAACCGAAATCTGTGTGTGTGGTTTAAGATTCAGCTACTACCACGCATTGGGCCCGAAACCAATGGACCCTCTCGGCTTATTAACCACACTTGTCCTCTGTCCAGGAGTTGCAAAGTAGTTTCTGGTGTTTGTAGTATGCTGGGGGCCGCACGCAGTGCTAACCATAGGGGTGGGCTGTGTTGCGGTAGGCACATGGCACGGTGTACCGATACGCCCGTTTGGTGTCTCGGGAACCCTGCACTCATCGTTCGGGGCCATTAGTGGAAACCTCGGCCGAACTCCCTGCGGACGGAACCCGAATAGGCGATAAACCTGGACTAGGGACTCGTGTGTTTAGTTAGGTCGTGGCCGACACCCTCGCTGGGCTTCCGCTTGAAGGTTGCCGAGTACACGTCGTGTAACGGCGATAAGTGGTGAGAGCGTGTGTGAAGAAGTACACCCCTGCAGGGTATGAAACTATTCGAATAGCCGCGTCCGCGGTAAAGGACTACTTGGTCACCTATGCAGTTCATAGACAAGTAAATGGATACTACTAAAAGCCTCAAGATAAGTGTGAGTACCATGGATGGCCCTCTCGTAGGATGGCGAGAGAGGATCCACGGTGGAGTATTGTGTTGGTGATAGTGGACTCGTGTGCGACAATTGATTTACAAGTTGTGTCTGTCGTAGGATAGTTTAGCCATGAGTCAAAGCTGGCTTGCTGCAATAACTCCACTACCTTCTTGAGAATGTGCATATATTGTAGGATTCTGTTGTAAGACTTGCTGAGTACCTCCGTACTCATGTTGCTTTAATTAATGTTTTTAGACGACAAAACCAACCCCTCCGATGGGTTCTATGTAGACCTCGACGTTGATGAGTGACTTATCACCCAAGTGGTGATCCAAGACTTGTGAAGGGTCGATGTAGATAGACAGGCTTCGTCAAGCCTTCTTTCTTTCTAGTGTATGTACTCAGACTAGTTTGCTTCCGCATGTGCTTGTATGTTTGTATGAATTGAGGTTTGGGTCATGTGACCCCTACCTGTATGATATGATATGTATGGCTCCTCGGAGCCTTCTAAATAAAGTACTTGAGTTGTAGAGTTTTGTTGTGGTGCCATGTTGTATTTACTCATATCGGGCATATTGTGTGTATGATTGAAATGCTTGGTATGAGTGGGATCCGACAATCTAGTTGTTTATCCTTGGCAGCCTATCATATGGGGAAATGTAGTCTAGTGCTTTCTGAGCGATAGTAGTCCGCTACAGCCCGGTTCACCGGAGTCCTGCTAGCCCAGCACTACTGCTTGGAACACTTGACTGGACGGCATGTGATTCACTTCGTTCCTATGTCTGTCCCTTTGGGGAAATGTCACGTGGTGACTTCTGGAGTCCTGCCTAGCCTGCTACAGCCCGGGTTACCGGAGTCCTATTAGCCCAGTGCTACAGCCCGGAGTTACACGTTGATGACCGACATGCTCGATGTGATTCATGTATGCCTGTCCTCATAGATTAGTGCCGCTTTGGGTTCACGACTAGCCATGTCGGCCCGGGTTCTCTGTCATATGGATGCTAGCAACACTATCATATACATGAGCCAAAAGGCGCAAACGGTCCCGGGCCATGGTAAGGCGACACCCGTGGGATTACTGTCGGATCACGGGTTCCGGCAGACCCTTAAGGTTCGAACTCTGGGGTGCGCGCGGAGATCGTGCCAACTACCTCTCTCTCTCGTAAGGATCTAATTACTAGAAGAATAACACAAGAGACACAGGGTTTATACTGGTTCGGGCCACCATTGTGGTGTAATACCCTACTCCAGCGTGGTGGGTGGATTGCCTCTTGGGCTGATGATGAAGAACAATACAAGGAAGAATGACCTCGCGAGGGTCTGTTCTTGGCTAGGGGATGAACTGCTAGGGGGAGTTCGATCACCCTTCTCTTTCTCTCTCTATCTCTACTTGCTCTAGATGCTGAATCAGATTCCGTCCTCTACCCTGTGGGTGGCTAGTCCTATTTATAGGCAAAGGCCCTGGGCCTCTTCCCAAATATTGAGCGGGAAGGGCGCCAACAATTGGCCAATTTGAAGGGGAACATCTGGTACACTTATCCTGACTAAAGTTGGTCTTCGCCTACCAAAGGCCCTGTGGTGACGTCGTCCTGGGCTCCATGGTGACCTCCTTCCCGCCATTGGACTGGTCTTGGTCTTGTTGCACCGAAATGGGTGCCTTTGCTTGATCCTCTCGCCTGCGCTTGCCCCCTTTGCACCAAAGAGGAAAGGGAGATGCTGCGCGGGCTGGCGCCCGCCTGGCACCCTTGGTCGTCATGGCTTGCGTCATGGGCACCTCGTGAGGTACCCGCCTTGATCTCTCCGCCTCCTTGCGAGCCAGCCTAAGGAGGCCGTGCTTGAGAAAGCGCCATGTCGTCTGCCTCGCGAGGCTTGGCCCCTCGCGAGGGTCTTGAGCCTTGTGCTGATGAAGATGGGCCACGCTGGGCCCCCATTTGAGCCACGCCGCAGGCCGCAGGCAGGCAAGTCTGGGACCCCCGTTCCCAGAACGCCGACAGTAGCCCCCGGGCCCAAGGCGCGCATGGACTTGGCCGTGCCGAGAGGCGAAAGGGCAAGGGCGAAGCGCCGCAGGCCCTAACAGCCTGCGGCCTTGGGCGCCGCGTGGCGGTTGATTGGACGTGGCCGTCTCCGCTTCCCCACGACGCCTCGATGATCGCGCGGACTGGACAAGTCCCTGCATGCAAATCGTGTCATGATTACTTGTGATCGTGGAGGCCGACGGTTGGCCTCCGCCGGCTATAAGTGCGGCACCGTGCGTGCCCTTCTAGTCCATCTCCCCTTGCTTTCTCCTTCGCCTTGATTCTTGTTCCGCCTTGCCGTGATGGCTCTGATTCGCCGGCTCTCTGCAGCGGAGAAGGGAAAGGCTCCTCAAGAGGTACCTGACCCGCTCCCGCCGAAGAAACGGCCTGCCTTGCGCGGCCGAGACGAGGAGAACCGCCTGGTGGTGCTGAGGCCTTGGTACGAGCGGCCTCTACCGGGATTCCCGCTTCCCTTGCATGCCCCTGCCGAGGGCCTTGGAAGAGGAGATGCAGATATCCTCGGCCAGCGCCGTCGCCGGCGCCGGAGGGTCACGAAGGTGTTGGTCGTTCCTCCTGGAGTCCACGCCGAGGGCTCCACCCGCGAGCTCGTGCTCCACGCTGCCATGCCTCCGCGGACTTGGATTCTCTTTCCTCCCTTCTTCGCCTCCGTCTTCCAGCAGGGGAGACTCCTAGAGCTGTGGCTGCAGCACGCCGACTGCAGCACTCCTGCGACCGGGGCAGAGGTTGCGATCACTGCCCCGGGCGAGGTCTTCATGACTCACGGCTGGGGCGAAATCGCTTGGTGCAGCAGAACGAAGGGCGCCCTCACGATCCACCTGGAGTACGACGGCGCTTCGGTGATGTTCTTCAAGGTCTTCAAAGCGAACAGTCGCCGGCTGGAGTGCTACCCCGGGGGAGGCGGCCAGGACCTCGCCATGGCGACGGCTAGGCCCGCCAATCGCCCCCTGAACAGCTCCACAAGCGACGGGAGCGCCGGAGGATCCAGCGATCCCATTAAGGTCTTCGCGACGCCGGAGACGAGCGATGACAGCTACGAGCCCGCGAGCCGACGCCCCTCCCGGAGCAGGGCAGGCTCGCTTGGTCGCCGCCGATCCTGATCTGGATGGGGTTGGCGCCGATGCTCGACGGCCCACTATTGATGACGGCATCTTTTGCAGGGGCGCGTGTAGTTAGCACCCTTTAGGATCCGTAACCCGCGAGGAATCACACTGTGCCCCATAGGGGCTTGTAAGGCGGCTGTGATCCTTGTTGTTAATATGTAACCCTTGCTATGGATTTGTGCGAATCGCAAATTCCGTCATAGTTCGGTCTTCCCTTTCGCACCTCGCGAGGGCTTGGTGCTCTGCATCGACAGGTCCCAGTCCCAAGGCGGCGTCAGCCGTCGCTGGTATGCCAGGTCGCGATGCCGTGGTCAAGGCCAGGAGGTGAGCGACCCGGGGTCCGGTAAGAGCCCCTGAGTCGCGATGCTTAGGAGGTCCCCTTTGGCGCCCAAGCAGACGTCGCTTGGTGAGAAAGAGAAGCAACGTCGCTAGTACGGAGTCGCTTTAGGTGCGGGGGTAGTGCCACGGTAGCCAACGCTTTGGATGGTGACTTATTTTGAGAATCGGGGATCGTCCCCAACGCGTCGTCGGGTCCGGGGGGTAACTTGAGCGGAGTTTCTGGCCGAGGTCCTCGCATGCCCCTTCTCCCTCGCCTTTGCTCCCCTTTCTGCTCTACGTCCTCGGGTCCCGGCCCTCGATCTGGTCTCAGCCGTCGCTGGTATGCCAGGTCGCGATGTCGTGGGCAAGGCCAGAGGGTGAGGGCTGGAGAGCCAGTAGGAGCCCTGAGTCGCGATGCTCAGGCACCCCCCCTTTAACATGCAAGCGGGTCGCGTGGGCATGGGCAAAGGGGACGCCGCGAGGGCCTTGGCTAGCGCGGTTCCCTCTATGGGCCTTGCAGATTCATCACAGAAAGAAGACGGGGTTGCCATAGCAGCGATTAGTTTGACTGTTAGTCGCTCAGGAGCTCGCCGGTTGGAGCGGGCGAGGTGTGTCTAGGCACCCGTGAGCCAGCGCGGGACTCACGAGGCCCTACCTCTAGGCGGGTTGCGCCTGTTGCTGGGCCGTATCTTGAGATGTGTTCCTGCAAAATCTGGTTAGATGCCGGCACTCTACGTCCTCGGGTCCCGGCCCTCGAGCTTGTCTCAGTCGTCGCTGGTATGCCAGGTCGCGATGTCGTGGACAAGGCCAGAGGGTGAGGGCTGGAGAGCCAGTAAGAGCCCTGAGTCGCGATGCTCAGGCACCCCCCCTTTAACGTGCAAGTGGTTGACATGAAGAAGAAAAGGCGCCGCGGACGACATCGAGTAATGATGCATAATTGGAAATAAACGCGGAAGGGATACACGCCGCTGGGTCTAGCCCGAGTGGCCTAGGGATGATGCAGCCCGAGGGGCGCCCCCAGCAAAGCAAGCTAGCGACTGAAAAGATAAAAAGGGATACATGCCACAGGGACGGACCCACGCGGCCTGGGAATGACGCAACCCTGGGAGGGCGTTCCCGGCTGAGAATGAAACTTGAAAGATGTCACCTGAAGATGTCATCGATGCAATGGCGTTGGTGCAGCAGACTCGGTGGGCTGCGGAAGCCGATCCTCACGAGCCCCCAGGCCCAGGGGCCTCGGGAGGCTCCGGGGGCACTGGTGGCTCCTCGTGAGCAACCTCCATCTCCGCCAGGGCCGTGGAACACATGTCTTTTTGTGCCTCCAAGATGCTCCTCATGATGCGCTGGTACGCCGCAGCCACGCTTGGCAGGCCATAAGGCATGCGAACATAGCTCTGGGGTGGTCCTCCGCAGCGCCCCACTTGTGAGGGCCAGAGGCGCTCCGCCACAGCGATCTGATTGAGCCCTGGTACGTCGACGCAGACGCGCAGCCCACCATCCTCGCCTGGATGGGGAGCCACAGCTGGTGGGCGACGGCAACCTCTCATGATCCTTGACTCCTGTAGTTCTTGAATGGCCTTGCTAACAAACTCATGCTGGTCTGACCTTCTTTCCCTGGCTTCCTTTCGAGGGAAACGTGCCTCGAAGCACGCCTCCACATGGTGCCCCAGCGCCTCCCTCTTGACCTTGGCAAGGTCGGTGGCCCTCCAGGTGAGAGCCCCCGAGCCCTGCCTGAGGAGGGCGCCGGGCGCGCTTTCCTACGCGACTGAAGGAGGATCCCCCTGGGCAGACGCGGGCCTTGAAGGGCCTGCCTCCTGAGGGGTTGAGCCTGACGTTGTCTACTTCTTCTTGGGGGTGGTCTCAGGAAGCCTTCTGCTTCCGTGATCTGGGTCTTCTAGTGACGCGGCCTGAAAGGCTCGCTCCAGGGCACACACTGCATCCTTCTCTTGACATGACACCGTGATGACGCCGCCGCTTCCTGGCATCTTGAGGACGTTGTAGCCGTGGTGAGTCACGGCCATGAAATTGGCCAGCGCCGGGTACCCGAGGATGGCGTTGTACGGCAGACGGATGTGGACGACGTGAAAGTCGATGAGCTCGGTGCGGTAGTTGTCGTAGGTGCCGAAGGTGACTGGGAGGCAGACCTGCCCGATCGGTACCGTGGAACCGTCGGTGACTCCGGAGAAGGGCTTGGTTGGCTGAAGCTGGTCATAGGGCACTTGGAGGCTGTTGAATGTTTCCACGGACAAGACATTGAGCCCTGCCCCTCCATCGATGAGGGTCCTGGTGACCAGAATGTTGCTGATGACTAGGGAACAATGCATCGGGAGGACTCCGGCTGTGGCCGCGCACTTGAGCTGGTCTGCTGAGCTAAACGTGATGGTGAAGGCCGATCACCTGAGGGGACGCGTTGCTTCGAGCTTGGGGAGAACTGCATTCACTTCGCGAGCAAATTGCTTGAAGATACGTTGAGAGGCTGGGGCTTGAGCTCCGCCCAGGATGCAGGCGATGGCGCGAGGCTCCTGGAAGCCCCCAGCCCCCTCGTCTTGGTGGCGGTCTTCATTCCTTCTTGGCTGAGGCGGCAACGGCGGCAGGCCTGGGTTGCCATGAGGGTGATCCTCACGAGGCTGGTCCCTCCAGTCCCCCTCGCGAGGCGGGTTGCGCCAGCGGTCCTCGCGAGGTTGGTCACGCCAGCCTTGACGTGGGCCACGATCTTCCCAGTGTCCCGGGTTCCTTCCTCCTCCTCGGCCGTAGCCCCGGTCAGCACGGTCAGGGCGTCGGCCGACTCTTCCTTCTCGCACGGCACGGAGTTCTTGGTATTCATTGGTGTTGTGGGTGTGAGGTCGTGGTACACACAGTACCGGCTGCCCCTGGAGGATTCGGGCAGATCCTTGCCTCGCTTGGTGTCCGGCTCTGCCGCGAGCACGGCAGCCCCCTTGCCCTTCACGTCCTTGGCCTTGGGCTTCTTCTCCTCTGGGTCTGCGGCAGGCAGCTCGAGGAGGGAGAGGCGTCCCTCCTCAGCTCTGGCGCACTTGGTCGCCAGGTTGAACAGCTCCAGGGAGGTGCAGAGGTCTTCATGCATCGCCAACTCCTCCTTCATCTTGACGTCGCGCATGCCATCGGAGAAGGCCGAAATGATGGCTTCTTCGGACACCCGGGCGATCTTGAGGCGCGCACTGTTGAAGCGTTGGATGTACTTTTGCAGGGTCTCCCCAGGTTGCTGCTTGATGCGGCGCATGTCGCTCACGGCGGGAGGCCGGTCGCGGGTACCTTGGAAGTTGGCGATGAAGCGAGTACGCATCTGGTCCCAGGAGGGGATCGTGCCTGGGGCCAGGTTCAGGAGCCAAGTGCGAGCACCTTCCTTCAGCGCCATGGGGAACCAGTTCGCCATGACCTTTTCGTCCCCGCTGGCAGCCTCGATTCCCAGCTCGTAGAGCTGGAGGAACTCTGTGGGATCAGTTGTGCCGTCGTAGCGAGGAGGCAGGTCCGGCTTGAACTTGCCAGGCGACGTGACGCTACGCAGCTCGGGGGTGTAGGCGCGGCAGCCAGCGGTGGCCGCGGGAGGTTTTGGTTGAGGGAGTGCTTGGCCTTGTGGGTCCCCTTGCACCATAGCTGGGAGCAGCGCGGGGTCTTGACGTGCCGGAGCTGGAGCGGGGTCTCGGTGAGCCGGGGCTGGGAGCGCCCGGGCGGCCTCTTGCGGTCGCGGGACTTCTTGGCAGCTCCGTTCCTGCTGGGCCGGCGCATGACGGAGCGGGTTCCGCCAAGGAGCTGCGCACCTTGGGGCCATGGCATCTTCTTGGAAATGAGGCGGCTGGAATGCCCCCGGGGCTTCATTGCCCATGCGGGGCGGAGTGCGGCGCAGCGGTGCGGAAGGCGCGGGAGAGCCCCCTGTGGCGCGGACGAGCTCGGCGACGCGGTCGAGCCACTCCTCGTAAATGTCGTCGACGGGGCGGTAGCGCAGGAGCTCGTTCGCCGCGATGAGCGCAGCTCGAGCCTACAAGGGCGCGCGAAGCGCGTGCGACGAAGAACCGGCCGGGGTTAGCGACGGAGTGGCGGTGCGGCCATCCCGCCGCACGGACGAGTGCTGAGAGGATGCTTGCTGCTCGTTCCCCGCCGGGCCGGTGGTGGCGTTGACGGCGGGCGACGGGGAACGACGAGGACGCGCACCGACAGGGGCTGTCTGGACGGCGCGGGAAGCGATGGCGGCCCGGCGCTCGGTGCGGGCCCGACGAGCGTCAGACATGGATGCGATGGTCGGAGGAGAGCGGAGCGATGGCAGGCAGATTCCGGCGCACCCCCTACCTAGCGCGCCAAATGTTGAATCACGGGTTCCGGCAGACCCTTAAGGTTCGAACTCTGGGGTGCGCGCGGAGATCGTGCCCACTACCTCTCCGTCTCGTAAGGAAACTACTAGAAGAACAACACAAGAGACACATGGTTTATAGTGGTTCGGGCCACCATTGTGGTGTAATACCCTACTCCAGTGTGGTGGGTGGATTGCCTCTTGGGCTGATGATGAAGAACAATACAAGGAAGAACGACCTCGCGAGGGTCTATTCTTGGCTAGGGGATGAACTGCTAGGGGGAGTTCGATCGCCCTTCTCTTTCTCTCTCTCTCTACTTGCTCTAGATGCTGAATCAGATTCTGTCCTCTACCCTGTGGGTGGCTAGTCCTATTTATAGGCAAAGGCCCTGGGCCTCTTCCCAAATATTGAGCGAGAAGGGCGCCAACAATTGGCCAATTTGAAGGGGAACATCTGGTACACTTATCCTGACTAAAGTTGGTCTTCACCTGCCAAAGGCCCTGTGGTGACGCCGTCCTGGGCTCCATGGTGACCTCCTTCCCACCGTTGGACTGGTCTTGGTCTCGTTGCACCGAAATGGGTGCGTTTGCTTGATCCTCTCGCCTGCGCTTGCCCCCTTTGCACCAAAGAGGAAAGGGAGACGCTACGCGGGCTGGCGCCCGCCTGGCACCCTTGGTCATCATGGCTTGCGTCATGGGCACCTCATGAGGTACCCGCCTTGATCTCTCCGCCTCCTCGCGAGCCAGCCTAAGGAGGCCGTGCTTGAGAAAGCGCCATGTCGTCCGCCTCGCGAGGCTTGGCCCCTCGCGAGGGTCTTGAGCCTTGTGCTGATGAAGATGGGCCACGCTGGGCCCCCATTTGAGCCACGCCGCAGGCCGCAGGCAGGCAAGTCTGGGGACCCCCGTTCCCAGAACGCCGACAATTACCGTGCGTGAGGCCGCAAAGTAATATGAGGTGTTACCGGCTGGGTCGATGTGACTTGGAATCGGGGTCCTGACAGTGTTGGCATCAGAGCCGGACTGCCTGTAGGTTCGCTAAGCCAAACTGGTCGATGTCGAGTCTAGAAATGCTTTAGTTATATGTAGGGGAATTGATTGTGGGAGGGAACGTAAGCCTCTTTTACTCCTTTACCTTATGCCCTCTGTTCTGAGTCATTCTCTTCTCATTCTACGTGGGTTAAGGACTAGGCTCTCTTCTCTCTATCAGGTTCACGTGTTACTAATCCGTAGTAACTTATAGGATTGTTGGTTACAACCCAGTTCAGTTTCTACTACTATTAGTATGTTATCAGTTGAACCAGAACCTTGATATGATGTTGTTGAGTGGTTTTGCAAGCTGTTGTGGATGTCTCAAATCTTTCTCTGGGCATTTACAACCGTTATGTTGTCCAATTTCTCCTAGAAAACTCTAATGCCTTTGCATTATTTTGTGCTTCCAGATGGCCACCCGTCCCCAGAACCAAGTGGTTCGTCTGACCCGTTGCATTGATGTATGTGGTCACACGGCCATGCTTGTACGAGTGATGGTCGAGACAGGTTACCGATGGTATCCTGAATATACCGTCGAGGAGCACTTTAGAGACTTTAATCAAAGCCAATATCTATGCACGGTCAGGATATATCCATCTTATCCCAGAGCTACTGAACCGCTCCATTGTTCTTATGGACTTGGGATTACTATTGGGATGTCCGTGCAAGATGCAGCCTACTCGATGATGACTATTATTCGAGCCAGGACTGCCTTGCTGAGCAACACCGATTTCCGCTACATGCGAGCATCCCTCCCTGGGGCGCATGGGTACCTCCAGGCTATGTACAGTGACTCATCCCACGAGGACTCACTCCTCCGCACCACTACTGAGATGCTGGAAGACAAGGACCGTGAAAATCGGGCCTTGCGTATGGAGCTCTTTAATGCTCGTTCTGATCACTGGGCCACTCTGACTCGGTTTGCACCTGCCGTGCAAGCTGGATACATGGACATGAGGGACTTGTACCCTGTGCGGGCTGGTCTGACAGATTTTATGGAGTGGAGTGAGGTAGGAGGCATCACCCCTCCCCGTGGACCTCGTCTGCCGCCGTTTGTTGGGACAAGGCCACATCCAAGTCCCTATGGTCCGCAAGCTCCACAGGAGCGTCTGTTCCTAGATGATCATGTTCCGCTTCCAGGCTTGGGTGGTGACTTTTATGAGGATTACTACGGAGCTGTCTGAGTTAGTAGTAGCATCACTAGTATTGTAGTAGTGGTATTCCACTGTCCTGTGTGACTTAAGGAATATGACTTAGTGTGTATCAATTCCGGAGGTGTAGAAAAATAATGTATAGGAGCTTGGAATGCCTCCGATGAGATGTAACGCTTTTCATCATAGTTGTACTTTAGCCTGGGCTTGTACTAAACTACGTATGGTATGTATGACTGTTGGTATATATATGGCAGTTTCTATATTACCATGTCATACGGATGAACATCTCTGCATTCCTTGTTATCCATTACATTCTGCACTTCCTTGGCCAGATTTTGCCATCCTGGTCTAAACCGTTGTTTTGTTTCCTAGGATGGTCAACACCCGCAACAACCCTGCTGCTCCGGAGCAGGGTGAAACCAGTGCAGCCAGGAATGAAAATCTACCTCAACCGCCCTCTCTGGCCGAAGTTATGCTGGAGGCAGAATGAAACAATCATGAGACCAACCGCTTGCTGGAGCGGATTGAGCAGAATACTGCACGCCAGCCGAGGAACGACCTGGTGTCAATCAATGATTTTGTCAAGCTGTATCCACCAAAGTTTAACCATTTCGTCGAACCTCTCGATACGGATGACTGGCTTCGCAGCATCGCCCACAAGCTACGTTCTGCCAACGTAGCCGAAGCTGATAAAGTTACCTTTGCTGCCTATCACCTCGAAGGCCCTGCTAGCCTTTGGTGGGAAAATTATGAGGCTATGCGCCCGGTCGGCCAAATCACTACTTGGGCTGAATTCAGTGCCGCTTTCCGCGAGCATCACATCCCAAAAGGTCTCATGGATCGCAAGAGGGAGGAGTTCTGCAATTTCACCCAGGGTAGACTGACTGTGGATGCATACAGTCGCGAGTTTGGAAATCTAGCACGTTATGCTCCCGAAGAGGTATCCACCGACGCCAAGAAGCAGACAAGGTTCCGCAAGGGACTTAGCCCCGAGCTTCGCCGTGACCTTTGTCTGCATGATTGCACCTCTTTTCCGAAGTTAGTCAACAAGGCCATCAGTGCTGAGACATGGCAGACTGACTTTGAAGCTTCACGCAAGCACTCCTGGGACTTTGGATCTTCATCCGGCTCTGGATCTCAGAAGCGCCGGGTCTGGATTCCAAACACTGCTCTGCCACCCAGGTTCACTCCGAGGCCATCCTTTGAGGCGCCTCGCCCCAACCAGCAGTATGTACGGCCCAAGACTTATGGTGGCCCCGCTGCTAATGCTGCTCCACGCCCCAATATGATAACTTGTTTCAAGTGTGGGGAGACGGGTCACTACATCCGTGAGTGTCCCCAGAACAACCCCAACCAGTTCGGAAAGTCTGTCGGCCGTGGCAAGCCAGCAGGAAAGGTGCTCTACGCCAAGCCAGCCACCACTGCTCGTGGCCATGTCAACTACGTCTCAGCTGAGGAGACTCAGGAGGACCCCAATGTTGTTCGCGGTATGCTCCTTGTTAATTGCCATCCGGCAACTGTTCTCTTTGATACTGGAGCATCTCATTCATTTATTTCCGAGAGCTATGCTCGATTGCACAACACCACATTTTGTGACATGCCCACCTCGATGGTAATTCAAACCCCTGGTTCGAAGTGGCAAACCTCTAGAATCAGCCATGGAAATGAAATTCTTGTCGACAGATTGGTCTTCCTTGCATCACTAATAGCTCTCAAGTCCTCGGACATAAACATCATCTTGGGTATGGACTGGATGTCAGCCCATTATGCTAAGATTGATTGCTCTACTAGAAATGTTCAACTTACCCATCCATCGGGCAAGACAGTCAACGTTTTGACCCGAGTGTCTGAGCGACAACTTTACTCCTTAAATGCCAACCCCCTTCCAGACCTTGAAGATATTCCGGTAGTCCGTGACTTCCCGGATGTCTTTCCAGAGGAACTGCCAGGTGTTCCACCTGACAGAGATGTCGAGTTCGTGATAGACCTTGTTCCAGGAACCGTCCCAGTCTCTAGAAGACCTTATAAGATGGCACCCCTAGAACTAGCCGAGCTTAAGAAACAACTCGATGAATCCTTGCAAAAGGCTTTCATCCATCCTAGTTCTTCGCCATGGGCTTGCCCCGTCCTCTTCGTCAAGAAGAAGGATGGAAAGGATCGGATGGTTGTAGATTACCGACCTGTCAATTTGGTCACTATCAAGAACAAGTATCCGCTCCCCAGGATCAACGACCTGTAGGATCAGCTCGCTGGATCCTCAATCTTTTCCAAAATGGATTTGAGGTTGGGATACCATCAAATCAAAATCAAGAACGGGGACATTCCCAAAACGGCCTTCATTACTCGTTATGGCCAATACGAGTACACCGTCATGTCCTTCGGTTTAACCAATGCTCCAGCCACTTTCTCTCGGTTAATGAACTCGATCTTCATGGAGTATTTGGATAAATTCGTCGTGGTATACCTCGATGATATACTCATCTACTCCAAGAATGAGGAAGAACAAGCCGAACATCTAGGGCTAGTATTGATGAAACTTCGAGAGCATCGCCTTTATGCCAAATTCTCCAAGTGCAATTTTTGGTTGCCAGAAGTGACCTATTTGGGCCATGTAATCTCTGGTAAGGGCATTGCTGTCAATCCCGAGCGAGTTCAAGCCGTCCTTGAATGGACTCCACCTGAAACGGTCAAGCAAGTTCGGAGTTTTCTTGGTTTAGCGAGCTATTGCCGCCGCTTCGTAGAGAATTTCTCCAAAGTTGCTAAGCCTCTAACTGAACTCCTCAAGAAAGATAAAAAGTTCGAGTGGACCCCACAGTGCGAGTTCAGCTTTTAGGAACTGAAAAGACGCCTGACATCTGCTCCCGTACTTGTACCACCAGATTTTTCTAAGGACTTTGTTATCTATTGCGACGCCTCGCGACAAGGACTAGGTTGCATACTCATGCAAGATCGTTATGTGATTGCCTACGCTTCTCGACAGTTGCATCCACATGAGGATAACTATCCCACACATGATCTAGAGCTTGCAGCTGTAGTCCATGCACTTAAAACCTGGCGACATTACCTTCTTGGTAATCGTTGCGAAATCTACACTGATCATCAAAGTCTGAAATACATCTTCACCCAAAAGGATTTGAATCTCAGGCAAAGACGTTGGGTCGAGCTGAACTCGGATTACGACTTAGGAATAACTTACACCCCAGGCAAAGCCATTGTCATGGCTGATGCACTGAGTCGTAAATCTTATTGTAACAATTTGATGCTACAACAAAGTCAACCACTTCTCCACGAGGAATTTCGTAAGCTTAACCTTCACATTGTTCCTCGAGGATTCCTTTCCACCCTGGTGGCGAAACCTACCCTTACAGATCAGATCATCAAGGCACAGAAGGTAGATCCAGGAATCTCCCGCATCAAGAGAAACATCAAGAAAGGAGTTGCAGATTGTTTCTCCATTGATGATCAAGGTGTCGTGTTCTTTGGAGACCGCCTAGTGGTTCCCAAAGTACGCAACCTGAGATGGTTGATCCTTAAGGAAGCTCATGAATCTCCTTTCACCATTCATCCCGGTAGTACTAAAATGTATCAAGACCTACGCCAGAGGTTTTGGTGGACTAGGATGAAGAGATAAATCGCTCAATACATTGCTAATTGCGATGTCTGTCGTCGCGTTAAAGCAGAGCATCAACGGCCCGCTGGCACCCTTCAACCTTTGGTAATTCCTGAATGGAAATGGGATAAAATCGGTATGGATTTCATTATCGGGTTTCCCAGGACCAAGAGAGGGAATAATGCTATCTTCGTTGTTGTCGATCGTATTTCCAAAGTAGCCCACTTCCTACCCGTTCGTGAGAGTATAACCGCTAGCCTGCTAGCTGACTTGTACATCTCTCGAATAGTGTCTCTTCATGGTGTTCCATTGGAGATTAACTCAGACCGTGGAAGTCTTTTCACCTCTCGATTTTGGGAAAGGTTCCAAAATGCTATGGGAACTCGTCTCTCCTTTAGCACCGCCTTCCATCCTCAATCAATTGGTCAAGTAGAACGAGTTAATCAAATTCTGGAGGATATGCTCTGAGCGTCTGTCATCTCTTTCGGTATGAATTGGGAGAAGTGCCTTCCATTCGCCGAGTTCGCTTATAACAACAGTTATCAAGCTAGCTTAGGCAAAGCTCCTTTTGAAGTTCTCTATGGACGAAAATGTCGAACGCCTCTTAACTGGTCAGAAACCGGGGAAAGACAACTCTTTGGCCCGGATATGATCCAGGAAGCAGAAGAGCGGGTTCGCATTATTCGTGAGAAATTGAAAACGGCCCAATCTCGACAAAATAGTCAATATGACCGCAAGCATAAGCCTATGACTTATGAAGTTGGCGAGAAGGCTTACCTTCGGGTTACACCTTTAAAGGGAACCCATCGATTCGATATCAAAGGCAAGTTGGCTCCTCGTTACATTGGACCCTTTCGCATTCTTGCCAAACGACGAGAAGTTGCCTACCAGTTGGAACTACCTTCGCATCTCTCCAGAGTTCATGATGTCTTCCACGTTTCTCAACTCAGGCGTTGCTTCTCGGATCCTATCCGTGGAGTGGACCACGAAACGCTTGAACTCCAGGATAACCTCACATATCGAGAATATCCCGTTCGTATCCTTGATCAAGCCGAGCGTACCACTCGACGCCAGAATATCAAGTTCCTCAAAGTTCAATGGTCACACCATTCCGAGCAAGAAGCTACATGGGAAAGGGAGGATCGACTTCGACTCGAGTACCCTACCTTCTTCCCGACGGATCTTAAATCTCGGGACGAGATTCTTTCGAGTGGGGGTGAGTTGTCACATCCTAGTTAGTCCATGCATTAGGGTGTTGCATCATGTTTACTTTTATCAGAAATTTGAATTGGGGAAGACAGAACCCCCAGCATCCCCTCTGAAATCAACTAGGGTTTACTAAAAATAATTTCAATGAACCTGAAATGCCCTTCTAAAATGTTCACCCTCTTTGTCTTGGGTTAGAACCTCTGGCAAAATTGGTGCACAAATTTCTAGGTCATCAGAAGGTCACTGATTTAAATCTTATGTAAATTGCTTTTGGCCATTTAAATGCTAGTATATATTTTAAATGTCCAAATAATTTTGGATTTAAGTGAGGGCTGTTAGGAATAATCCCAACAGAGCCCACAATTTTTCCAGGATTTTAGTAAGTGCCTAAGTATTTTAATAAAGCCCTAAAGTTACAGAAAAATTAGAAAAAGAAAACAAAACAGGAAAGGCTTACTTGGCGCCACCCACCAGGCCCACCTGCCGGCCAAGCCCAGCCACCGCTCCAGCGAGCAGCTTGGCTTCGCCAGGCAGGCAGCCAGGTGCTCGACGGCGGCACCAGCGCGCGCCACGCAGCTGGCCGCCGCCCTGCTTCCTCTCCTCGCTGCCCTGCTGGCCTGGGCAGGCTCCACATCGCCGCCCCGACCCCCTGGACACGCCCATTCGCCCCCTGCCTCACTCCCTCGCTCTCCTCCGCCATCGCCGACGCAGCCGTCGCCACTCCGCCACCGTAGTCGTGTCCACCGCCGTCCCCGTGCTGCACCACTGTGTCCATTCGCTCCGCCGTCGTTGACTACATTGAGCAGGCCGAGCCCCGAGCGCTCGCACGCTCTGCAACACCTCCACCGACCCCGCCTTCGTCAGCCACCGCCGGAGATCCCCTTCGACGTCGCCGCCGCATCAGCTCATCCCCGACCGCGCCGTCTGTCTCTGCGTAACCGCCGTGAGCCCAGCTACCTCCCCATCCTCTCCGTTTACCCTCTCGTGCACCGTAGCAACTACACGGAGCTCACCCGCACGCACCGCCACGGAGCTCGTCGCCGACGTGTCTCCGGCCAACCACCGGCCACCCCACCTTGTCCACTAACCTCACCGCATCCCCAGGAGCACAACGCCCCACTCCACGCACCTTGCCGTGCCCCACAGCCTCGGGTTCGTTTCCACCCGACTCCGGCGACCGCCTAGCTCGTCGCCGGTGATGTTCCCGGCCGCCCCGAGCTCAACCACCACCACCAAACGCTGCGGCTCGTTCCGAGCTACCCGTAGATGACCTCCGCCGTCCATTTGGTCGCCGGAATACACTAATGCACTTCCACCACCACGTATGGCCTCGCCGGCGGCTAAACGCCGACGAGTTTGACCGTTGACGTTGAGTGGGTCGGCCTAGGTTGACTCCCCTGAGTAAATGACAAGTGGGCCCCCTCTGCTAATTATCCAGATTAGTTTCTAACTAAAATAATTAGTTTAATTAACTACTGACACGCGGGACCCACTGGTCAGATTGACCTGGACGTCCCCGTTGACCTCTGACATCATCCTGACGTAGTAATTAAATTACTGGAATTATTCTTATACAGGAAATTCCAGAAAATAGTCAAACTTCAAAAATTCATAGAAATTAATCTGTAACTCCAAATGCAAAGATTTATATATGAAATTTGATCAGAAAAATTCAATCTATCCACTAGTACTGGTTTCATGCATGTCAGAACAAGTTAACCTTGTTGTTTAAGCAATACAAGATGATGCACTAATGTGGCTATGTTAAATGAACTAACATTTGAACCTTTGGTTCAAATAAGCACATTCCTTTCTGTTTTAGCTTGCACTAGGCCAAGAGACATTCATATTGCCATGTCATAGCATGCATCATATTGTTGCATATTGTCATGTGTTGATTGTGTACCGATGTGTTCTTCGTGGTAGGTTTTGCCTCCGAGGATATTCACGAGTATCCAACTAAAGGGCAGTAACCCACTACCACTCCATCAGGCAAGCAACCCATTGATCATTCCGATACAAACCCATGTTCTCGCTTCTGCTCTTGTTTACTGCATTAATACAACGCGATTCAAACTGTTGTGTGTTGCGTTAGTTGAACCCACTTCCTTTGCATGACCTGTCATTGCCATAGTAACTAGATGAAACCCACTAGCATGTGTAGGAGTTGATTGAGCCATATGTGTGTTTCCTACCATGCTATGCTTGCTATGCTCAGAGTTGTGTCAGGTCTGGCTCATCGGGATGATGAACTAGAGTGAAAGGTTGTGTCGGTGTCAAGAGAGTGAAAGTGTTGAATATGATTTGGTAAAGGAATCGATGAGAGGCCACGTAGGAGTACGTGGTGGGTTGTTTCATTGAGGCTGTCCTTAAGAACCGAGATCTGTGTGTGTGATTTAAGATTCAGCTACTACCACGCATTGGGCCCGAAACCAATGGAGCCTCTCGGCTTATTAACCACACTTGTCCTCTGTCTGGGAGTTGCAAAGTAGTTTCTAGTGTTTGTAGTATGCTGGGGGCCGCACGCAGCGCTGACCATAGGGGTGGGCTGTGTTGCGGTAGGCACGTGGCACGGTGTACCGATTCGCCCGTTTGGTGTCTCGGGAACCCTGCACACATCGTTCGGGGCCGTTAGTGGAAACCTCGGCAGGACTCCCTGCGGATGGAACCCGAATAGGCGACAAACCTGGACTAGGGACTCATGTGTTTAGTTAGGTCGTGGCCGACACCCTCGCTGGGCTTCCGGTTGAAGGTTGCCGAGTACACGTCGTGTAACGGTGATAAGTGGTGAGAGCGTGTGTGAAGAAGTACACCCCTGCAGGGTATGAAACTATTCGAATAGCCGCGTCCGTGGTAAAGGACTACTTGGTCACCTATGCAGTTCATAGACAAGTAAATGGATACTACTAAAAGCCTCAAGATAAGTGTGAGTACCGCGGATGGCCCTCTCGTAGGATGACAAGAGAGGATCCATGGTGGAGTATTGTGTTGGTGATAGTGGACTCGTGTGCGACAAATGATTTACAAGTTGTGTCTGTCGTAGGATAGTTTAGCCATGAGTCAAAGCTGGCTTGCTGCAATAACTCCACTACCTTCTTGAGAATGTGCATATATTGTAGGATTCTGTTGTAAGACTTGCTGAGTACCTCCGTACTCATGTTGCTTTAATTAATGTTTTTAGACGACAAAACCAACCCCTCCGATGGGTTCTATGTAGACCTCGACGTTGACGAGTGACTTATCACCCAAGTGGTGATCCAAGACTTGTGAAGGGTCGATGTAGATAGACAGGCTTCGTCAAGCCTTCTTTCTTTCTAGTGTATGTACTCAGACTAGTTTGCTTCCGCATGTGCTTGTATGTTTGTATGAATTGAGGTTTGGGTCATGTGACCCCTACCTGTATGATATGATATGTATGGCTCCTCGGAGCCTTCTAAATAAAGTACTTGAGTTGTAGAGTTTTGTTGTGGTGCCATGTTGTATTTACTCATATCGGGCATATTGTGTGTATGATTGAAATGCTTGGTATGAGTGGGATCCGACAATCTAGTTGTTTATCCTTGGCAGCCTATCATATGGGGAAATGTAGTCTAGTGCTTTCTGAGCGATAGTAGTCCGCTACAGCCCGGTTCACCGGAGTCCTGCTAGCCCAGCACTACTGCTTGGAACACTTGACTGGCCGGCATGTGATTCACTTCGTTCCTATGTCTGTCCCTTCGGGGAAATGTCACGCGGTGACTTCCGGAGTCCTGCCTAGCCTGCTATAGCCCGGGTTACCGGAGTCCTGTTAGCCCAGTGCTACAGCCCGGAATTACACGTTGATGACCGACATGCTCGATGTGATTCATGTATTCCTGTCCTCATAGGTTAGTGCCGCTTTGGGTTCACGACTAGCCATGTTGTCCCGGGTTCTCTGTCATATGGATGCTAGCGACAGTATCATATACGTGAGCCAAAAGGCGCAAACGGTCCCGGGCCATGGTAAGGCGACACCCGTGGGATTACCGTGCGTGAGGCCGCAAAGTAATATGAGGTGTTACCGGCTGGGTCGATGTGACTTGGAATCGGGGTCCAGACAGAAAAGGACTGCCTCTGAAAACCCGGAGGTCATAGCCTCCAAGCGGGGGAAAAAATCCTCGTCAGAGGGTCCTACGCCGGGGGATACCTCGGCCGAACTCTGCCCTCAAGGGGGCCAGCCCTCCAGCGAGCCGTAAGTAGAGAAAGATTATAAAATATCCTTGCTTTAAACCCGAGAATGATTAACCGATATTTTACCTTGTAGTTCGGACCTCAGCCCTTCTCAGCAGAGCTCGTCTTCGGGGGACCTTCTTCCAGAGATGATGGAGAGCAGGACGCCTCCCCTTGCTGTACCACCTAGCAAGGCGGGCGACCCTAAGGTGTCGTCGCGGAGGGTTTCTCCGAATCCGGCAGGGGCGGAAGACCGCTATGAAGCCCCCCAAAGTTCTCCGCGTCCGGCCTTCGAAAGAGGCCATAGGACAAGTCCGGCACCGTCTGGTGCTCGACCGGGGGAGCTAAAGAATCTGCTGGGGCGAGCTTCTATCTCAGAGGAGCACCGTGCATTGATGGGCACGGTGCTTGAAAGGATTTCATCCGCGGAAAGCGGATTGCACGAGCCCGTCAGAAGCCTACTGACGGGTTTTGAGGTACGTTAGATAATGTACACTTTTGTCAGTTGCGCATAAATAAAATGCGCCCTGTGTAGATAATAGCCCCTGAGACTCTGTGCGTTGTCGGAAGTGACAGCGTGCAGAGGATCATAATCCCAGTTATAAAATGTCGCCTTTAAATCTAGGTGGCGAGGTGTCCGGAATCGAGCCGAACTGATGATTTTGCCGAACTAAAGCGGCAACTGGACATGGCAGATGCCGACATCGCGCTCGTCAACAAGCGGCTTGATGAGGCTCAAGGTATGTAATTCCTTGGGCGGCACCTGGTAGCTCTATGCTGATATCTTACAATGTGTGTGCTTGACGCAGATGGTGCGGCCGCCGTGGAGAGTCTTCGGGCGGAACTTGCCCGGGCTAAGGAACAAGCCAGAGAAAGAGATGTGGCTGCTGAGAAGGCCCTTGAAGAGCTGAGGGCCGAACAGGCTGCTCACTGCCGAAGTAGGAAGGAGATGGCCAAGATGGCCGTGAAGTTAAAGAGCGTTGCTGACCGTTGCAAGCTTCTTGAGAAAGAAGACCGGGCGAGGCAGACGGACTTAGAGAAGGCCGTTGCTGATGCCAAGGACGCCCGCTCTGCTATGAGAGCTGCGAAGGAGGAGCTGCGTCAGGCCAGACAGATTGCAGCTAGAAAGCCCTTTATGCTGCGGAGGAAGTTTTGTGATCCGAAGCTTGCTCCGTTGGACCGGATGTGGAGTGTGGAGGACACCTATGTGGATTTGGCAGCGAGTGCTGCTGATGCGACCGAACACTTTCGAGGTCAAGAAGATCGCGAAGTGGAAAAACTTTTCTGGTCGCAGTTTCACAATCCAGAGCGTCCACTAGCGGTGGACGATCGTCTGGCTCAATGGGCCGAATTGAATAGGTTGTTCGGACTCGCCATGAAGTGCGTCATGGGTCATTTGTGGCCGGGGAGATCGGAGCCGAAGAGTTATTTCAACTTGGTGCAGCAACTCCTTGATGCGGTGCCACGTATTAATGCAATTAAGAGGTCAGCATGCATAGAGGGCGCACGGATGGCTCTCGCCCGTGTCAAGACATATTGGGCGGAGATGGAGACCACTGTTGTTGCGTCCCGAGATTCGGACAAAAGCCGAGTACCCTCCGAGCACTATTTTAAGGAAGTCCTTGAAGGCGCTCGTGTAATAGAGATGCAGTGCTCGAAGGATGCTATGTTCTGATAGCATATTTAATTATAAAGCAGTATTTTGATGAATTGTAGTAGCCTTTTATACTTGTGCCTTCAAGTATTTGGAACACCTCCTGTGCGGCCGTTTTAATATATACAAAATCTGAAAGATGGTAGTCGTTGGCTTCAGCCCCCATGCACATTGTGCGGGGGTGCTCGCAGAAGACGCATTTTCACCCTTAATCCAACGTCTTGGTCCTACAAAGGAGGTGATGGCGCAGCGAGCTAGGCAACCATACTATAATGCTTTAACACTTTCACTTAGCTATAGGACCTTGACAGTGGGACTCTTTAGATAGCCCTTGGTGGCGACTGCGCTCGCCCGAATTCGGGGCGCGTATGTGCCTGGCCGGGAAACGGCCCTTCGTTAATGGTTCCTCCTATAGATTTGGGAGAGTCATCTAGTGGTTGACAAGTCTCACGCTATATCATGACAGTCGGCTTTCGGCTTTCTCTACTGAGGTGCTCACCTGGCCGAACCGGGGCACAATCGCAGTAGTTCTCCTGGTGCCACCTTAGCCGATAGAGCGGAACGTAAGGCGGCCGAACACAGGAGCCGGGCAACCCAACATTTGACCAAAATCATGATTCGGAGCTGATGCATATAAGGCCAAACTCGCAACGCCGAACACTCCCTAAGGTATTCGGTCTTTATGAGACCGGGCGAAGTAACGCTCTTAGGTATAAGCCCCTAGTGTCGAGGTACGCGTAGGAATTATGACGTGGCCACATGCCAAGACGCCAGCCTCCTCCTTGGTTATAGAACCAGGGGATGTGTATCAACAAGAGACAGTAAAAAAGGTTTACGCAGGGTCTTAATCTGAAAAGAATCCTTGGAACGGGTCCCTACTGCACGTCTGCGCCTGTGTCTCCGTTGTGTCGTATCCTGGACGGGCGCAGCACGATGTTCATCTGTAAAAGAGAGGAACTAAGTTGAAAAAAGGGGTGTGCCGAACAAAAGTTATATTAAATAAACAAAGTATAAAGTAAAATATGTAAGATTGAGCTTTATTGTCTCTTATTTTATATCTGCGGAGCCCCTAGAGCAGGGGTATATGGCCACTAAGCCTTTATCAATGATGCTTTTGTGCCGGACTCGTCTATCCGTGTCCGTGGTCTTGATGACTTGTTCGGATGTTCTGGCTGGTGAAGCCATTGTATTGTGGGGCTATTAAAGCGGCCGCACAATCCTCCGCTCGGGGGAGGCGTACTCAATGCTTCCCTTTCAAAGAGATGATGCCTCGTGGACCGGGCATATTAAGCGTAAGAGATGCATAATGCGGTATTGCGTTAAAGCTGGCGAAAGCTTCGCGTCCCAGCAGAGCTTTATAGTGACTTGAGAATGGGACGATGTGGAAAGTCAGCTTTTCGCGGCGGAAGTTTTCGGTGGAGCCGAATACAACTTCGAGCCAGAGAAAACCCATGCAATGGGTGTCCGGACCAGGCGTTACCCCTTGAAAGGAGGTTTTGCTGTGGCGAATTCTTGTTGGGTCTATCCCCATGTGACGTATTGTGTCCTGATATATCAGGTTTAGTCCACTGCCACCGTCCATAAGGACATTTGAAAACTTGAGTCCGCCAATTATTGGATCGAGCACCAAGGCAGTCTAGCCTGCGTTCCTAATACTTCTAGAATAATCCAGATGATTGAAGATGATTGGCTTTGACAACCAGTGGCGGGACCCTTTCGGGATAGGCCGTGTGGCGCATACCTTTATGGGCGCCGCACGTTTTGTTATGTGAAGTAAGTTTACTATTTTTATTTATTGTGGGAAATTCTTTTGTTTCCTGGTGCTCTGCTTTTGGGGTTCGTCCTCGTCCTCGCTTGGTGTGTCGAGCCCCTTGTGTTCGGCGTTAAGTCTGCCGGATTGTTTGAAAACCCAACAATCTCTGTTGGTATGGTTAGCAGGCTTTCCGGGAGTACTGTGTATTTGACATATCTTGTCCAGGATTTTGTTTAGGTTGGATAAATCATCTCTGTTATCCTGGAGGGGCGGCTTTTTCTGATTCTGTCGTGAGCTTTTGAATCCGGCGTTGACTACCGTGCTCTTCGAATTGTTTTCCTTAGTCCGGCGACGATGCTTGTTGCGTCGCGGCTTTCCGTTTCCATCCCTAGTTTCGGATGTACTTGGGTCGCTGGTGTTACATCTTGCCAACCAGCTGTCCTCTCCTGCGCAAAAGCGGGTCATGAGGCTTGTTAATGCGGCCATTGTTCTTGGCTTTTCTTGGCCGAGGTGTCTGGCGAGCCACTCGTCTCGGGCATTGTGCCTGAAAGCTGCTAGGGCTTCGGCGTCCGGACAGTCGACTATCTGATTCTTCTTAGTAAGAAATCTATTCCAGAACTGCCGAGCTGACTGTCCAAGTTGTTATGTGATGTGGCTGAGATCGTCTGCATCCGGAGGGCGGACATAGGTCCCTTGAAAATTTGCTCGGAAAGCGTCCTCGAGCTCCTCCCAACTTCCAATTGTGTTTTCAGGAAGGCTTTTAAGCCAATGCCGGGCTGGTCCTTTAAGCTTGAGGGGTAAATATTTGATGGCGTGGAGGTCATCTCCTCTAGCCATATGTATGTGGAGGATGTAATCCTCGATCCAGACTCCAGGGTCTATTGTTCCATCATATGCCTCTATGTTTATGGGTTTGAATCCCGCTGGAAATTCATAATCCAGGACCTCATCGGTGAAACATAGGGGTGGTGCGGCGCCCCTGTATTTGGGTGTGCCGGATTCTGATAATGGCTTTTTTGCATTGCTTACGAAAGCTTGCTTTCTTCGCCCATAAATGGACCTGGCTGGGCCATCTTTTTGATGCGAATCCTTGAGTAGGTCGCATGCCGGCTTGAGTGCGGCGCCGCTAGCCGCTTTATGCTGTCCATGGGGTCGTCTATCCGACCGGATGGCTTTCTTACTTTTAGACTGCGGGGGCTCTAGGGCCTCCTCGTCGAATTCAGGCAGCAGCTTTTGCTTCGGATAGCTTTTAGTATGGCGGCTGCCGCCGTATTTGTCTGCGGTATTGGTTACTTTGCTCCATCTAATTCTGAGTGCATCTTCCGCAGTTTTTAGCTTCCGCTTCTGCTTTTTCAGGCTGCGTGCGGTTGCAACGAGCCTTTTGTGGAGGTTCTTCTACTCCGTGGGATTATCCGGCGTAAGGTCGTCTGGAATGCCGTTTTCGCCGGGGATGGGTTGTTCGGTTTCTTTATCCGAACTACCCTGTTCGGACGGCTGCTCTAGGGCACGCTCGTCGTCTGCCGGCTCATCCTGCTCTATGGCTAGGTCTGTATCGAGGCGGGGCTTGGAGCGGCGTTTACCCCGCCGCTTTGTTTGCTTTTCGAGAGATCGATCCCTCGTTGCATCCCTGTGTTCCTCGTTGTCGCTTCCTTTAGGGGTGTCCACCATGTACACATCATGAGATGAGGTGGCTGTCCAATGCTCTGAAGGCATTGGTTCAGATGCGTCTCCTGCATCGCCGTCCATGCCGTCAATGTCTTCGGAGTCGAAGTTGAGCACGTCGTATAAATTATCGACGGTGGCTACCAAATGGGTGGTGGGTGGGTTTTGAATTTCTTCATCGTCCGTATCCCAACCTTGCTGACCGTAATCCGTCCAGGGCTCTCCCGATAAAGATAGAGACTTTAGTGACTTCAGGATGTCGCCGAAGGGCGAGTGCTGAAAGATGTCCGCGGCGGCGAACTCCATTATCGGCGCCCAATTGGATTCGACCGGCAGGGGCGCGGGGGGCTCGAAATCCGAAGCGGAATCCGGCTCCTCAGAGTCACGGGCCATGCAGAGTGCGGGGCTGGTGTTTGGCTCGATCGCCTTTGAGATCGCAGCCCCCGAGGTGGCGTCCAACCGCTCATCCTCGATCGGCGCAGCAAGCTCCGAATTAAGGGTCGGAACCGATGCGCGTGCGGCCTCCAGGACACAGTTCGACGGCAGAGCTAGATCATGCCCATCGAGACGGTGCGGCGCGCTTGGCTGTGGTTTGAATCCGTCGAAGATCAAGTCCCCGCGGATGTCAGCCGTGTAGTTCAAACTTCCAAACCTGACCTGACGGCCGGGGGCGTAGCTTCCGATCTGCTCCAGATGGCCAAGCAAATTGGCCCGCAGTGAGAAGCTGCCGAAGACGAAGATCTGTCCGGGGAGAAAAGTGTCACCCTGGACTGCATCGTTGTTGATGATCAAAGGAGCCATCGGGCCTAAAAGCGACGGCACAGAGGAACTCCCAATGAAAGCACCAATGTCGGTGTCAAAACCGGCGTATCTCGGGTAGGGGGTCCCGAACTGTGCGTCTAGGTGGATGGTAACAGGAGATAAGTGAACACAATGTTTTACCCAGGTTCGGGCCCTCTTGATGGAGGTAAAACCCTACGTCCTGCTTGATTAATATTGATGATATGGGTAGTACAAGAGTAGATCTACCACGAGATCAAGGAGGCTAAACCCTAGAAGCTAGCCTATGGTATGATTGTTGTATGTTGGAGTTGTTCTCCTACGGACTAAAACCCTCCGGTTTATATAGACACCGGAGAGGGTTAGGGTTACACAAAGTCGGTTACAATGGTAGGAGATCTGAATATCCGCATCGCCAAGCTTGCCTTCCACGCCAAGGAAAGTCCCATCCGGACACGGGACGAAGTCTTCAATCTTGTATCTTCATAGTCCAAGAGTCCGGTTGAAGGTATAGTCCGGCTATCCGAACACCCCCTAATCTAGGACTCCCTCAACCACCTCGACCTCCTTCTCCACCTCAACAAGCAAACGGCAATGCCACCAACAATGAACAAGATGATGATGATGAGGAAGTTCCACCACAACCCAAGCAAAAGCTCTCACGAGTTAGACCAAGAGTCTCAAAGGGTCATCCTGTTGAACAAATCTTTGACGACATCAAAATCGGGAGAATCACTCGCTCCAAAACTCATTTGGCAAACTTTTATGAACATTACTCATTCATTCCTAGTATTGAACCTATGAAGGTAGAAGAAGCCCTTGAGGATCCAGGTTGGATAAATGCTATGTACGGAGAGCGACACAACTTCGAGAGAAATCAAGTATGGACATTGGTTGAGAGGCCCAACAATGATCAAAACATCATTGGAACCAAGTGGGTGTTCCGGAATAAGCAAGATGAAGATGGACAAGTTGTACGCAACAAGGCTCATCTCATCGCTCAAGGCTACACTCAAGTCGAAGGTATGGACTATGGTGAGATACAGCCCCCGTTGCTAGACTTGCGTCCATTCGCATTTTACTTGCTTATGCCAATCACCATGATATCACCTTATACCAAATGGACATTAAAAGTGCTTTTCTAAATGCTGAAATTGAGGAGGAAGTTTATGTTAAACAACCTCCCGGCTTTTGTAATCCCGAAAAACCTAATCATGTGTACAAACTTCACAAAGCCCTTTATGGACTCAAACAAGCCCCTAGAGCTTGCTACATATGCTTGACTAAGTTTCTTATTGAGAAAGGCTTTGAAATTGGGAAAATTGATTCTAATCTTTTTACTAAAAGGGTTAATGGAGAATTATTTGTGTGCCAAATTTATGTGGATGATATCATATTTGGTTCTAATGACCCTCATTTTAGTGAAAAGTTTGGAAGGCTAATGTCGGAGAAGTTTGAGATGTCTATGATGAGTGAACTCAAATTTTTCCTTGGTTTACAAATCAAGCAAACTAAGGAAGGTACCTTTGTGTCACAAACAATGTATACCAAGGATATATTCAAGAAGTTCAACATGAAAGAAAGCAAAGGTAAGAAAACATCCATGCCTACTAGTGGACATCTTGACTTGACAAAGGATGGCAACTCGGTTGACCAAAGGGTTTAATGATCTATGATTGGTTCATTATTGTATCTTTTCGCGTCCCATCCCGATATTATGCTAAGTGTGTGCATGTGTGCACGATATCAAGTTGCTCCTAAAGAATGCCATCTTAAGGCCATGAAAAGGATAGTGAGATATGTGATTCACACACCAAATTTTGGCATTTGGTACCCTAAGAGGTCATCTTTTGATCTTGTTGGCTATTCCGACTCGGAATATGCCGGTGACAAGGTTGATAGAAAGTCCACTTCGTGTACATCCCAATTTCTTGGTAGATCCCTTGTCTCTTTATCCTCTAAGAAACAAAACTCGGTATCCTTATCCACCGCCGAAGCAGAATACATTGTCGCGGGATCATGTTGTGCTCAATTACTTTGGATGAACCAAACACTTAAAGATTATGGGATACATGTGAAACATGTTCCATTGCTCTATGACAATGAGAGTGCTATTAAGATTGCTCACAATCCTGTGCAACATTATTGAACTAAGCATATTGAAGTGTGTCATCATTTCATTCATGATCATGTTGTTAAAGGAGATATCAATCTTAAGCATGTTCGTACCGACAAGCAATTGGCGGATATCGTCACTAAACCGCTTGATGGAAAGATATTTTGTCGATTGAGAGGTGAATTGAACATCATTGATGCTCAAATTTGGAATAGAGATTCCATTTGGATACATTCAAGGCATGAGCCTTTGTGACTAATCCTTGATATTTCTCTTATGATGATGATCATTTATCTTGGATATATTTCCACCCTGTATGTTATCTAACCCTTGTAGGTACTTGGATGAGCCTCAATCTATGGGATTGCAAATTACTCACATCTTGAGCAATCTCTACATCACCAAGTATCTATGCTTTGGTTGTTGATATCGAGGAAGCATGAACACACTCAACATATCCTTTGACAATTTCAATATGTCGAATTTCACGATTTTCAATTTGGATACACAAGTACTATTCCTTGCAAGACTAACCCATGTAGGAATATGAACTTAAAATTCTAAAGGATGCTCCCAACCCTTGATGGACTACATGAACCTTGAGCATCCAACATAAGTTCAACTATGTGATCAAGATCAACACCACAACCTAAGGTATGTCATTCCATCTTAGATAAGCTTTGCTCCAAGACATGAGTTAAAGCAACTCAGCAAGATGTGAAAACATTAATAAGATGCTTAAATGAAAAAATGGCAACCCCATTTTGGGCTTAATGATGAGTAGGACCTATGATCAAGTGATCTCACTTGACTCCTAAGTCAATATACTCTAACATAGGTGACCATGTCGCCGACCACCTCTACATGAAGTTCTCTAGTGTTCTTTTTGTTCATTGCATTTCTTTTGCATTTCATCTTGCTATTGTATTTCCCTTCTCTAACAAAAAAAACTTCATCTAGATCCTTTCTACTTTTCTGTGATCTTTTCATTCCTTTAATTCATTGCAAAACTTTATGAAGATTCCTTGAAAATTTTTGTGAAATTTCATTTATAGGTGAGCTAAGTTGAAAAAATCTTTCCTCTGTGTTGAACTCGGTTCCACCGATCCAAGCCCATCGGCCAGACCAAAGCACAAGTTCTACTTGTATGCAGTTTATCGGTTCTACCGAAACAGACTAACTCGGTCTCACCAATGTGCAGCTTCAGTGACTCTGCTATCTCGGGGTCACCGATTGGAATGAATTGGCACCCCCGATTTCACTACCGAGAAAACTTTTTGCCATCTTATATTGCCTATTTCTTTCAGCTCCACTCAATGATTCTTTCCCTTTATGTGCATCTTGAGCTGCATTCTGCTAACCTGTGTGTCTCGACGATCACACTTACTTGACTCATATCCATGAAAACTACCCTTCTTGGAAATTGATGTCAAGGGGGGGGGGGAGCACATCAAAGCTTAATCTTACAGAGCTCTTCTAAGGAAGGAAGAGAGGTGCATTGTCATAAGAGGAGAGAAGTCACATGTCTTTAAGAGGGGAAAGACATGTCAGTATTCAATTTGAGTTATTTCTACTCCCGGTCTTGTTTATTTCTGCTCTGATTTTATCTCACCCTACCTTATCCCATTATCCAATGTTAGATTCAGGGGGAGAAAGAGTCCATGATTAAGGGGAGAAAAATCCTCAGAATCTATTGAAAATCCTTAAATCTTTAGGGACATGTCCATATTCAAATGAAGCACTCACTCTGTAGTGCTCACATATTACATGTCATCCCAGTCTTGGTAATCTTGTGGATCTTGAAATCTCTTTCTTGTATGAAGTTTTCTTGTGTTATTTAACCATGTTTTCTCAAGTTTACTTCTTCAAGAGTCATCTCAAGAACCACACTAAGTATATGCATCAAACTCATGTGCATGATGATCTCTTGCTTTTGCACATATTGTTTACAAGAGGGATTCATAAACATGAAGGTACATCTCACCTCACTTTTGCTCTAATGCATATGGACAAGATACATGTAACTCATTACTTACTTTGTTCTGTTGTGCATTCACATATCTTTCAATTCTACCATTACATGAGTGCATACATGTAGGGGGGCTCATGCTAGTTACATGTTTCTCCAAAACTTTACTTAGTACTCTTCCTATTATTTACTTGAAGCTTTGATGTATGCTGTCATCAATTACCAAAAAGGGGGAGACTGAAACAACAAGTACTCCCAGGGTGATTTTGGTAATTAATCTCAACATATCTCTTATTGGACTAATAGATTTATCTAGTATATTTCAGATAAGTTCAACAGCGGAGTGGCAAGGACAAGAGGATGTGGAACCCCCTCAAAACGCTAAGGACAAGGATTGGAAAAAGCTCAAGACCCTACATTTTTGTATAAGTGATCCAATATCACATTGAGTCCATAAGAAAGCCAATACTATTAAAAGGGGATGAGGTGTTGCTTAATGGTTTACTTGCTCAAAGTGCTTAGTGATATTGTTCCAAAACCCTGAGCCACTTGTTCTATCCAAATATGTCCAAAACAGAAACTCCAACTCGGCCCCACTGATATTTCCATCCAAAGCCACTGAGTTAATATTGACATAGCCACTGCCAAAAACCCTAACAGTTCGGTCACACCGATATAGATCTCGGTCTCACCGAGATGGCCTTGCAAGCGCTCTATGATTTCTTGCATTCACTTTGGTATCACCCGAGATGTTGCAATCAGTCCCACCGAGTTGGCTTGACTGATTCTCTGTTTCTCATTGCACGCACTTCGGTCTCATTGAGTTGATGCAATCGGTGCCACCGAGATGAAGTTTGACCTAAGCCCTAGCACATCGGTCCCATCGAGCTGTTCCCGTCAGTGCCATCGAGATTCCTAACGTTCATATTTTGGTATGGTCGGTGCCACCAAGTTTTCTGATTGGTGCCACCGAGATGGGTCAAAAGTGTGTAACAGTTGGATTTTGTATGGAGGCTATATATACCCCTCCACCCTTCTTCCTCATTAAGGAGAGCCATCAGAACGTGCCTACACTTCGACCATTCATTTCTGATAGAGAACCACCTACTCATGTGTTGAGATCAAGAGATTCCATTCCTACCATTTGAACCTTGATTTCTAGCATTCCCCCAGCTGCTTTCCACTCAAATTCTTCTTGCACCATAGCCAAATTTGTGTGAGAGAGTTGAGTGTTGAGGAGACTATCATTTGAAGCACAAGAGCCTAGAGTTCATCATCAACACACTGTCTATTACCTTTTGGAGAGTGGTGTCTCCAAGATTGATTAGGTGTCGCTTGGGAGCCTCCTTCATGATGTGGAGTTGAACCAAGAAGTATGTAAAGGCAAGGAAATCGCCTACTTCGTGAAGATCTACCCGAGCGAGGCAAGTCCTTCGTGGGTGATGGCCATGGTGGGATAGACAAATTTTCTTCTTCCTGGACCCTTCATGGGTGGAGCCCTTCATGGACTTGTGCAACCGTTTGCCTTCGTGAGTTGAAGTCTCCATCAGTGTGTACGTATGATAGCACCACCTATCGGAACGACGCCAAAAATTATCCGTGTCTCCATTGCATTTGCACACTCCAATCCTATCCCTTTATATTCTTACACTGCATGATTTACTATTTCCGCTGCTCATACTGTTGCCATGCTTGTGTAAAATGTATTGTGTGTGCCTTAACATGTGCTAAACTCAACCTTAACTTGAAGAAATCAAAAATTGCTACTTTTACTTGTGAAGGGTCTAATCACCCCCTCTCTAGACCCATCTTCTCGATGCTTTCATTGGGTGCACCACCCATCCACCTTGACGTCGCCCCCTCTCTCTCCCTCCACTTCCTCCTCCACAATTGGTTGGTGAAGCCCTACAGAAATTCCTCCACCACCACCACACCATCATGCTAGCCTAGATCCCATCTACATTTACCCCTCGCTTGCTGGATCAAGGAGGAGACATCATTGAGCTGTACATGTGCATAACTCGGAGGTGTCGTTCGTTTGGTGCTCAATCGGATTGGATCATGAAGAGTACGACTACATCAACCATGTTTGTTGGACGTTTCTGCTTTCGGTCTACAAGAGTATGTAGACTGTAGGATCGGAGAAGATAGGTCTAGAGGGGGGTTGAATAGACTCTTAACCAACCAAAGGTGCAGTTCTTAGTTCTCTTGAAAATTAGGCAGATTTTGGCACTAGTTAAGACATCACCAAGACTACCTACACATGCATGGCAGCGAAAATAGTAAAGCATGCAATTGTGTGGAAATTAAAGAGTAGAGATGGACGATCAAACGCAATGAAGACACAGTGATTTTTTTGTGTTTCCGATAGGTGGTATTATCATACATCCATGTTGATGGAGACTTCAACCCACGGAGGGTAATGGTTGCGCGAGTCCACGAAAGGCTCCACCCACAAAGGGTCCATGAAGAAGCAACCTTATCCATTCCATCATGGCTAATTCCCACGAAGGACTAGCCTCACTCGGGTAGATCTTCACGAAGTAGGCGATCTCCTTGCCCTTACAAACTCCTTGGTTCAACTCCACAATCTCTTGGAGGCTCCCAAGTTACACCTAACCAATCTAGGAGACACCACTCTCCAAAAGGTAATGATGGTGTTATTGATGATGAACTCATTGCTCTTGTGCTTCAAATGATAGTCTCTCCAACACTCAATCACTATCTCATAGATTTGGCTTTGGTAGAAGAGGGGATTGAATGGTAAGCAACTTGGGAAAGGCTAGAAATCAAGGTTTAAATGGTAGGATTGGAATCTCTTGATGTCAACACATGAGTAGGTGGTTCTCTCTCAAAAAATGAGTAGTGGAAGTAGTGGTTCGTTATGATGGCTCTCTTTGAGATTAAGTGGGGGTGGAGGGGTATATATAGCCTTCACCCAAAGATCCAACTGTTACAAGTCCTTGACCCAACTCGGTGACACCGCACCGAGTTCTTGATGTGACCGACTAGTGTAAAAGATTCGAACATTGGAGGTTCCGGTGAGACCGATCAGAACATCCTGGTGCGACCGAAGTGCAATGGCTAAGGAAAGACCTCATTTCAATAGTTCCGATCGTTTCATCTCGGCAATTCTGAAATGAAGCAACTTCACAACAAAAACTTGGTCATGCCATCTCGATGTGACCGAGATACATATCGGTAGAACCGAAATGCTAGGGTTTGGCTTAGGAAGTGGATGTGATCAACTCGGTAAGTTCGGGGTGTAGATTTTTGGTGGTACTGAGATGAAACTTTAGGGATTTGGATAGATGTGATGTGGAGAAATGTTTGAGGATGTTAGGAGCAATATCACTAAGCACTTGAGCAATTGAGTCATGATCAAAACCTCATCCCCTATTAATAGTATCGGCTTTCCTATGGACTCAATATGATCTTGGATCACTTAACCAAAAATGTAGAGTCTTGGAGCTTTGTCAATTCTTGTCCT
This sequence comes from Aegilops umbellulata, assembly GCA_032464435.1. NCBI lineage: Eukaryota > Viridiplantae > Streptophyta > Magnoliopsida > Poales > Poaceae > Aegilops > Aegilops umbellulata. Next base: position 245,034,555 of record CP136056.1, read on the forward strand.
TAGCATTTTGAAGGGGTCCACATCCTCATGTCCTTACCTTGCCACTGTTGAACTTATCCGAAATATACTAGATAAAAGTGTTAGTCCAATAATGTGTATGTTGACATTAATTACCAGAACCACCAAGGGAGCAAATGTGCATTTAATCTCCCCCCGTTTGGTAATTGATGACAACATACATCAAAGCTTCCAGTAAGGGTATAACAGATATTGTATGAATGCTTTGAGAGAACATGTAACATGCATATGCCCCCCCTACGAGTGTACAAACATATAAGTGATAATAGCTCATGAAATGTGAGTGCACAACAGGAAGGAATGACTACTGGGTTACATGTATCTTAGCTATATACATTGGAGCAACATGATGAAAGGAGTACCTTCATGTCCATGATTCTCACTTGCAAACAATATGTGCAACAAGCAAGAGATCATCATGCACATGAGTGTGATGCATATACTTACCTTGAAGTGCTTGGTCAGGTTCTTGAAGAAGTACACTTGAGAAAACAAGGTTAGATAACACAAGATATTTTCTCCAAGAAGAGACACAAGACCAACAAGAGTACCAAGATTGGATGACATATATGAGGTAAGTATCACTAGGTGAGTACTTCCTTAGGAGTAATTGTGTCCCCAAAAGACCAAACAATATTTCCAATAGAATTCCATAAGTGATTTTTCTCCCCTAAACTTGAATTCCCTCTCCCCTTGAATCTAGCATTGCATAATGGTAGTAGGTAAGATGAGATAAAATTAGAGCAAACCGAGTCAGAGCAATAACTAAAGCAATTTCTAGCAAAATACTCCACTGGGATTGTCAACATGTTTAACCCCTCTTAGAAACATGTTGGTTCTCTCCTCTTTTGTAAAATGCATCTTTCTCCCTTATGATATTCCTTATGATATAGAAGAGTTTTGTAATAAGCTTTGATGTGCATCTCTCTCTCCCCCTTTGACATCAATTTCCAAGAAGGGTCTAGCTTCAAGGTTATTGGTCAAGTGGGTGTGATCCTGGAGAGGCACAACTAAGCATGATATAGTTGTAGATGTGTGCAGAGGGAAAGAATCATTGAGTGGAGTTGGCTAAAGAAAATAGATAATTTGGGAAAAGGTTCTTTCAGAAGTGAAGTCGGTGACTCTGAGTTGTTTTGATCGGTGACTCCGATCAGAAGTTCACAGATAAGTCACATTGGTTTGTCCGATTTAGACCTTTTCGGTTGTATCTATGAATTGTGTGCAGTGTCTAATTGCACTTCAATGTGACCGATGTGTTTCAAGTGGGAGGGACCGATTTCATCACAAAGAGAATATTTTGTCAACTCAGGTCACTTGCACTAAGTTCTCATCAGGATTTTCAAGGAATTCAAGTGAGATTTGCAATGAATAGACTAGAGAAGAAACTAGCTAAAGAAAAAGAACACAAATAGAAATAGATCTAGATGAAGTTTTTTTGGAGGGGGAAACTCTTAACAAGAAGAAAACAAACTAAAGAGACACTAGAGAACTTCATCTAGAAGAGGGTCGGCGACTAGGTCACCTATGTTAGAGTATATTGACTTAGGAGTCAAGTGAGATCTCTTGATCATAGGTCATACTGATCATTAAGCTAAAATGGGGTTACCATTTTTTGTTTAATCACTTCAATGTATTCACATCTTGTTGAGTTTCTCTCATGTCTTTGAGTAAAGCTTCTCTAAGATGTGAGGACTTACATTGGGTTTTAGTGTTGATGTTCATCATGTAGTTGAACTTGAGGTGGATGCTCATAGAATGAAGTTGAGAGCAATCCTTTCATTTGTAGTTCATCTTCCTACATGGATTAGTTTTGCAAGGAACAACATATGTGTTCAAAGTGACAAGAGTAGAACATATAGTAATATATTGTCAAAGGATATGTTTGAGTTGTCTTCTTCCTTGGGCACACCAAAGGTTGAACTACTTGGTTCAATTTTGCTTGCTCACGATAGGAGTTTCAGAGAAAACTTATGAAATGATGTACATCCAAGTACCTACAAGGGTTATATACAATACAAGGGAGCAATGTATCCAAGATGTGAAATGATCATCATACGAGTGTTATCAAGGATTAGTCATAAAAGCCCCTTCCCTTGCACGCATCCAAGCGAGTGTCTAGTTCACGTTGGAAGCATCAAAGATATTTAACTCACTTACCAAGTGACCTAATATCTTCTCATCAAGAGGTTTAGTGAAGATATCCACCGATTGTTTATCGGTACGAACATGCTTGAGGTCGATGTCACCTTTAGCAACATGATCTCGAATGAAGTGGTGACAAACCTCATCATGATAAGGCGCGAGACCAGTCGTTGTTCAAAAGGTTTTTCGAGTCCCTAAAGGCTTATGCCGCTTCGAGCGGAGAGCTGGTTAAGTCCGGCTAAAGGCGTGGATAGTGCCCCGAATTCGGCCTTTCGAACTAGGGGCTTCGCCGAAATTTAAAATTATAACGTTCTATGGCTAAGTGAGAGTGTTCAAGCATTATAGTCCGATGGCCTGGTTCGCTGTGCTGAGCGCCTCCCTCGAAGGACCCAACTATGGGAACAAGAGCCCTCAGGTTTATCCCGAACACCTCAGCACTAGTTGCATGGGGGCAGAAGCCGACGACTCGCCATCTCTCAGTTATTGATAAACGGCCGCAAAGAAAATAATATTTTAAATTCAGAAAGCATTGCTTAAGCGCATATGAACAAGTTTTCAGCGCACATGATACAAACGAGCGAGTTCATTGAAATATTACATCTTTGGCACACTCATCCACGACAAGGCGAGCTCCAGCGAGAACTTCCTTGTAGTAGTTCTCGGGCTTGCGATGCTCCTTCCCCTGCGGCGGCCCGTCCTTCACCAGCTTCTCTCCGTCCAGCTTACCCCAGTGTACCCTTACACGGGCAAGGGCCCTCCGGGCACCTTCTATGCAGACGGAGCGCTTGATGACCTCAAGCCGTGGACAGGCCTCCACCAGCCGCCGCACCAGCCCGAAGTAGCTCCCAGGCAGGGCCTCTCCAGGCCACAGCCGAACTAGTAAGCCCTTCATGGCCTGTTCGGCCGCCTTGTGGAGCTCGGCCAACTGCTTTAGCTAATCGCTTAAGGGCAAAGGGCGTCCGACCTCAGAATACTGAGACTAGAACACACTCTCCGTCGAGCTGTTCTCTTCAGCTCGGTAGAATGCGGCGGCATCGGATGCGCTGCGGGGAAGATCGAAGAACGCCCCTGGAGAACTCCGGATTCGGGTAAGTAATAGGTATTTCACCTTTATATTTCTACTTTGCATTAAGAATGCCTTACCCGCTGCTATCTTTTTCACATCCTCCAACTCTTGTAGGGCCTTTTGGGCTTCGGCCTTGGCACTCTTGGTGGCCTCAACAGCCGACGCGAGCTTGGATGCTTGCGTTTTTGCCTCAAGCTCCAAACCCTCATGTTTCTTCATGAGAGCTTGCAGCTCTTGCTGCACCTCGCCGACTTGGACTCCAAGCTTTTCTCGCTCGGCGCGCTCCTCGGCCGCTTTATTCTCGGCCTCAGCCAGCGCGTGCTTCAGGGTTGCCACCTCGGTTGTGGCCCCTACAATAAGCAGTACAATCCTGTTATTTCTTTTTGCAATCAAGCCTCTCTATAGGCACCCTTTTTTTTCTTTTTCTTTTTTCTTCTAAGGGGTATTTCTTACCTTCCTTTTCCACGAGCTGCCTTTTGGCAAGGCCGAGCTCTTGCTCGGACCGCTCGAGGTCCTTTTTCAGGACTTCCACCTTCGCAGTCAGTGCGGCGGTGGACAGCAGGGAAGCCTGCATACGCATATTAGACTTTTTATTAGACTCCTGCGAAAATAAACAAAGTATAAAGTAAAATATGTAAGATTGAGCTTTATTGTCTCTTATTTTATATCTGCGGAGCCCCTAGAGCAGGGGTATATGGCCACTAAGCCTTTATCAATGATGCTTTGTGTCGGACTCGTCTATCCGTGTCCGTGGTCTTGATGACTTGTTCGGATGTTCTGGCTGGTGAAGCCATTGTATTGTGGGGCTATTAAAGCGGCCACACAATCCTCCGCTCGGGGGAGGCGTACTCAATGCTTCCCTTTCAAAGAGATGATGCCTCGTGGACCGGGCATATTAAGCGTAAGAGATGCATAATGCAGTATTGCGTTAAAGCGGGCGAAAGCTTCGCGTCCCAGCAGAGCTTTATAGTGACTTGAGAATGGGACGATGTGGAAAGTCAGCTTTTCGCGGCGGAAGTTTTCGGTGGAGCCGAATACAACTTCGAGCCGGAGAAAACCCATGCAATGGGTGTCCGGACCAGGCGTTACCCCTTGAAAGGAGGTTTTGCTGTGGCGAATTCTTGTTGGGTAGTCCACTGCCACCGTCCATAAGGACATTTGAAAACTGGAGTCCGCCAATTATTGGATCGAGCACCAAGGCAGTCTAGCCTGCGTTCCTAATACTTCTAGAATAATCCAGATGATTGAAGATGATTGGCTTTGACAACCAGTGGCGGGACCCTTTCGGGATAGGCCGTGTGGCGCATACCTTTATGGGCGCCGCACGTTTTGTTATGTGAAGTAAGTTTACTATTTTTACTTATTGCGGGAAATTCTTTTGTTTCCTGGTGCTCTGCTTTTGGGGTTCGTCCTCGTCCTCGCTTGGTGTGTCGAGCCCCTTGTGTTCGGCGTTAAGTCTGCCGGATTGTTTGAAAACCCAACAATCTCTGTTGTTATGGTTAGCAGGCTTTCCGGGAGTACTGTGTATTTGACATATCTTGTCCAGGATTTTGTTTAGGTTGGATAAATCATCTCTGTTATCCTGGAGGGGTGGCTTTTTCTGATTCTGTCGTGAGCTTTTGAATCCGGCATTGACTACCGTGCTCTTCGAATTGTTTTCCTTAGTCCGGCGACGATGCTTGTTGCGTCGCGGCTTTCCGTTTCCATCCCTAGTTTCGGATGTACTTGGGTCGCTGGTGTTACATCTTGCCAACCAGCTGTCCTCTCCTGCGCAAAAGCGGGTCATGAGGCTTGTTAATGCGGCCATTGTTCTTGGCTTTTCTTGGCCGAGGTGTCTGGCGAGCCACTCGTCTCGGGCATTGTGCCTGAAAGCTGCTAGGGCTTCGGCGTCCGGACAGTCGACTATCTGATTCTTCTTAGTAAGAAATCTATTCCAGAACTGCCGAGCTGACTGTCCAAGTTGTTGTGTGATGTGGCTGAGATCGTCTGCATCCGGAGGGCGGACATAGGTCCCTTGAAAATTTGCTCGGAAAGCGTCCTCGAGCTCCTCCCAACTTCCAATTGTGTTTTCAGGAAGGCTTTTAAGCCAATGCCGGGCTGGTCCTTTAAGCTTGAGGGGTAAATATTTGATGGCGTGGAGGTCATCTCCTCTAGCCATATGTATGTGGAGGATGTAATCCTCGATCCAGACTCCAGGGTCTATTGTTCCATCATATGCCTCTATGTTTACGGGTTTGAATCCCGCTGGAAATTCATAATCCAGGACCTCATCGGTGAAACATAGGGGTGGTGCGGCGCCCCTGTATTTGGGTGTGCCGGATTCTGATAATGGCTTTTTTGCATTGCTTACGAAAGCTTGCTTTCTTCTCCCATAAATGGACCTGGCTGGGCCATCTTTTTGATGCGAATCCTTGAGTAGGTCGCGTGCTGGCTTGAGTGCGGCGCCGCTAGCCGCTTTATGCTGTCCATGGGGTCGTCTATCCGACCGGATGGCTTTCTTACTTTTAGACTGCGGGGGCTCTAGGGCCTCCTCGTCGAATTCAGGCAGTAGCTTTTGCTTCGGATAGCTTTTAGTATGGCGGCTGCCGCCGTATTTGTCTGCGGTATTGGTTACTTTGCTCCATCTAATTCTGAGTGCATCTTCCGCAGTTTTTAGCTTCCGCTTCTGCTTTTTCAGGCTGCGTGCGGTTGCAACGAGCCTTTTGTGGAGGTTCTTCTACTCCGTGGGTTTATCCGGCGTAAGGTCGTCCGGAATGCCGTTTTCGCCGGGGACGGGTTGTTCGGTTTCTTTATCCGAACTACCCTATTCGGACGGCTGCTCTAGGGCACGCTCGTCGTCTGCCGGCTCATCCTGCTCTATGGCTAGGTCTGTATCGAGGCGGGGCTTGGAGCGGCATTTACCCCGCCGCTTTGTTTGCTTTTCGAGAGATCGATCCCTCGTTGCATCCCTGTGTTCCTCGTTGTCGCTTCCTTTAGGGGTGTCCACCATGTACACATCATGAGATGAGGTGGCTGTCCAATGCTCTGAAGGCGTTGGTTCAGATGCGTCTCCTGCATCGCCATCCATGCCGTCAATTTCTTCGGAGTCGAAGTTGAGCACGTCGTATAAATTATCGACGGTGGCTACCAAATGGGTGGTGGGTGGGTTTTGAATTTCTTCATCGTCCGTATCCCAACCTTGCTGACCGTAATCCGTCCAGGGCTCTCCCGATAAAGAGAGAGACTTTAGTGACTTCAGGATGTCGCCGAAGGGCGAGTGCTGAAAGATGTCCGCGGCGGCGAACTCCATTATCGGCGCCCAATTGGATTCGACCGGCAGGGGCGCGGGGGGCTCGAAATCCGAAGCGGAATCCGGCTCCTCAGAGTCACGGGCCATGCAGAGTGCGGGGCTGGTGTTTGGCTTGATCGCCTTTGAGATCGCAGCCCCCGAGGTGGCGTCCAACCGCTCATCCTCGATCGGCACAGCAAGCTCCGAATTAAGGGTCGGAACCGATGCGCGTGCGGCCTCCAGGACACAGTTCGACGGCAGAGCTAGATCATGCCCATCGAGACGGTGCGGCGCGCTTGGCTGTGGTTTGAATCCGTCGAAGATCAAGTCCCCGCGGATGTCAGCCGTGTAGTTCAAACTTCCAAACCTGACCTGACGGCCGGGGGCGTAGCTTCCGATCTGCTCCAGATGGCCAAGCAAATTGGCCCGCAGTGAGAAGCTGCCGAAGACGAAGATCTGTCCGGGGAGAAAAGTGTCACCCTGGACTGCATCGTTGTTGATGATCAAAGGAGCCATCGGGCCTAAAAGCGACGACACAGAGGAACTCCCAATGAAAGCACCAATGTCGGTGTCAAAACCGACGTATCTCGGGTAGGGGGTCCCGAACTGTGCGTCTAGGTGGATGGTAACAGGAGATAAGTGAACACAATGTTTTACCCAGGTTCGGGCCCTCTTGATGGAGGTAAAACCCTACGTCCTACTTGATTAATATTGATGATATGGGTAGTACAAGAGTAGATCTACCACGAGATCAAGGAGGCTAAACCCTAGAAGCTAGCCTATGGTATGATTGTTGTATGTTGGAGTTGTTCTCCTACGGACTAAAACCCTCCGGTTTATATAGACACCGGAGAGGGTTAGGGTTACACAAAGTCGGTTACAATGGTAGGAGATCTGAATATCCGCATCGCCAAGCTTGCCTTCCACGCCAAGGAAAGTCCCATCCGGACACGGGACGAAGTCTTCAATCTTGTATCTTCATAGTCCAAGAGTCTGGTTGAAGGTATAGTCCGGCTATCCGAACACCCCCTAATCTAGGACTCCCTCAACCACCTCGACCTCCTTCTCCACCTCAACAAGCAAACGGCAATGCCACCAACAATGAACAAGATGATGATGAGGAGGAAGTTCCACCACAACCCAAGCAAAAGCTCTCACGAGTTAGACCAAGAGTCTCAAAGGGTCATCCTGTTGAACAAATCTTTGACGACATCAAAATCGGGAGAATCACTCGCTCCAAAACTCATTTGGCAAACTTTTATGAACATTACTCATTCATTCCTAGTATTGAACCTATGAAGGTAGAAGAAGCCCTTGAGGATCCAGGTTGGATAAATGCTATGTACGGAGAGCGACACAACTTCGAGAGAAATCAAGTATGGACATTGGTTGAGAGGCCCAACAATGATCAAAACATCATTGGAACCAAGTGGGTGTTCCGGAATAAGCAAGATGAAGATGGACAAGTTGTACGCAACAAGGCTCATCTCATCGCTCAAGGCTACATTCAAGTCGAAGGTATGGACTATGGTGAGATACAGCCCCCGTTGCTAGACTTGCGTCCATTCGCATTTTACTTGCTTATGCCAATCACCATGATATCACCTTATACCAAATGGACATTAAAAGTGCTTTTCTAAATGCTGAAATTGAGGAGGAAGTTTATGTTAAACAACCTCCCGGCTTTTGTAATCCCGAAAAACCTAATCATGTGTACAAACTTCACAAAGCCCTTTATGGACTCAAACAAGCCCCTAGAGCTTGCTACATATGCTTGACTAAGTTTTTTATTGAGAAAGGCTTTGAAATTGGGAAAATTGATTCTAATCTTTTTACTAAAAGGGTTAATGGAGAATTATTTGTGTGCCAAATTTATGTGGATGATATCATATTTGGTTCTAATGACCCTCATTTTAGTGAAAAGTTTGGAAGGCTAATGTCGGAGAAGTTTGAGATGTCTATGATGAGTGAACTCAAATTTTTCCTTGGTTTACAAATCAAGCAAACTAAGGAAGGTACCTTTGTGTCACAAACAATGTATACCAAGGATATATTCAAGAAGTTCAACATGAAAGAAAGCAAAGGTAAGAAAACATCCATGCCTACTAGTGGACATCTTGACTTGACAAAGGATGGCAACTCGGTTGACCAAAGGGTTTAATGATCTATGATTGGTTCATTATTGTATCTTTGCGCGTCCCATCCCGATATTATGCTAAGTGTGTGCATGTGTGCACGATATCAAGTTGCTCCTAAAGAATGCCATCTTAAGGCCATGAAAAGGATAGTGAGATATGTGATTCACACACCAAATTTTGGCATTTGGTACCCTAAGAGGTCATCTTTTGATCTTGTTGGCCATTCCGACTCGGAATATGCCGGTGACAAGGTTGATAGAAAGTCCACTTCGTGTACATCCCAATTTCTTGGTAGATCCCTTGTCTATTTATCCTCTAAGAAACAAAACTCGGTATCCTTATCCACCGCCGAAGCAGAATACATTGTCGCGGGATCATGTTGTGCTCAATTACTTTGGATGAACCAAACACTTAAAGATTATGGGATACATGTGAAACATGTTCCATTGCTTTATGACAATGAGAGTGCTATTAAGATTGCTCACAATCCTGTGCAACATTATTGAACTAAGCATATTGAAGTGTGTCATCATTTCATTCATGATCATGTTGTTAAAGGAGATACCAATCTTAAGCATGTTCGTACCGACAAGCAATTGGCGGATATCGTCACTAAACCGCTTGATGGAAAGATATTTTGTCGATTGAGAGGTGAATTGAACATCATTGATGCTCAAATTTGGAATAGAGATTCCATTTGGATACATTCAAGGCATGAGCCTTTGTGACTAATCCTTGATATTTCTCTTATGATGATGATCATTTATCTTGGATATATTTCCACCCTGTATGTTATCTAACCCTTGTAGGTACTTGGATGAGCCTCAATCTATGGGATTGCAAATTACTCACATCTTGAGCAATCTCTACATCACCAAGTATCTATGCTTTGGTTTTTGAGATCGAGGAAGCATGAACACACTCAACATATCCTTTGACAATTTCAATATGTCGAATTTCACGATTTTCAATTTGGATACACAAGTACTATTCCTTGCAAGACTAACCCATGTAGGAATATGAACTTAAAATTCTAAAGGATGCTCCCAACCCTTGATGGACTACATGAACCTTGAGCATCCAACATAAGTTCAACTATGTGATCAAGATCAACACCACAACCTAAGGTATGTCATTCCATCTTAGAGAAGCTTTGCTCCAAGACATGAGTTAAAGCAACTCAGCAAGATGTGAAAACATTAATAAGATGCTTAAATGGAAAAATGGCAACCCCATTTTGGGCTTAATGATGAGTAGGACCTATGATCAAGTGATCTCACTTGACTCCTAAGTCAATATACTCTAACATAGGTGACCATGTCGCCGACCACCTCTACATGAAGTTCTCTAGTGTTCTTTTTGTTCATTGTATTTCTTTTTCATTTCATCTTGCTATTGTATTTCCCTTCTCTAACAAAAAAAACTTCATCTAGATCCTTTCTACTTTTCTGTGATCTTTTCATTCCTTTAATTCATTGCAAAACTTTATGAAGATTCCTTGAAAATCTTTGTGAAATTTCATTTATAGGTGAGCTAAGTTGAAAAAATCTTTCCTCTGTGTTGACTTGGTTCCACTGATCCAAGCCCATCGGCCAGACCAAAGCACAAGTTCTACTTGTATGCAGTTTATCGGTTCTACCGAAACAGACTAACTCGGTCTCACCAATGTGCAGCTTCAGTGACTCTGCTATCTCGGGGTCACCGATTGGAATGAATTGGCACCCTCGATTTCACTACCGAGAAAACTTTTTGCCATCTTATATTGCCTATTTCTTTCAGCTCCACTCAATGATTCTTTCCCTTTATGTGCATCTTGAGCTGCATTCTGCTAACCTGTGTGTCTCGACGATCACACTTACTTGACTCATATCCATGAAAACTACCCTTCTTGGAAATTGATGTCAAGGGGGGGGGAGCACATCAAAGCTTAATCTTACAGAGCTCTTCTAAGGAAGGAAGAGAGGTGCATTGTCATAAGAGGAGAGAAGTCACATGTCTTTAAGAGGGGAAAGACATGTCAGTATTCAATTTGAGTTATTTCTACTCCCGGTCTTGTTTATTTCTGCTCTGATTTTATCTCACCCTACCTTATCCCATTATCCAATGTTAGATTCAGGGGGAGAAAGAGTCCATGATTAAGGGGAGAAAAATCCTCAGAATCTATTGAAAATCCTTAAATCTTTAGGGACATGTCCATATTCAAATGAAGCACTCACTCTGTAGTGCTCACATATTACATGTCATCCCAGTCTTGGTAATCTTGTGGATCTTGAAATCTCTTTCTTGTATGAAGTTTTCTTGTGTTATTTAACCATGTTTTCTCAAGTTTACTTCTTCAAGAGTCATCTCAAGAACCACACTAAGTATATGCATCAAACTCATGTGCATGATGATCTCTTGCTTTTGCACATATTGTTTACAAGAGGGATTCATAAACATGAAGGTACATCTCACCTCACTTTTGCTCTAATGCATATGAACAAGATACATGTAACTCATTACTTACTTTGTTCTGTTGTGCATTCACATATCTTTCAATTCTACCATTACATGAGTGCATACATGTAGGGGGGCTCATGCTAGTTACATGTTTCTCCAAAACTTTACTTAGTACTCTTCCTATTATTTACTTGAAGCTTTGATGTATGCTGTCATCAATTACCAAAAAGGGGGAGACTGAAACAACAAGTACTCCCAGGGTGATTTTGGTAATTAATCTCAACATATCTCTTATTGGACTAATAGATTTATCTAGTATATTTCAGATAAGTTCAACAGCGGAGTGGCAAGGACAAGAGGATGTGGAACCCCCTCAAAACGCTAAGGACAAGGATTGGAAAAAGCTCAAGACCCTACATTTTTGTATAAGTGATCCAATATCACATTGAGTCCATAAGAAAGCCAATACTATTAAAAGGGGATGAGGTGTTGCTTAATGGTTTACTTGCTCAAAGTGCTTAGTGATATTGTTCCAAAACCCTGAGCCACTTGTTCTATCCAAATATGTCCAAAACAGAAACTCCAACTCGGCCCCACTGATATTTCCATCCAAAGCCACTGAGTTAATATTGACATAGCCACTGCCAAAAACCCTAACAGTTCGGTCACACCGATATAGATCTCGGTCTCACCGAGATGGCCTTGCAAGCGCTCTATGATTTCTTGCATTCACTTTGGTATCACCCGAGATGTTGCAATCAGTCCCACCGAGTTGGCTTGACTGATTCTCTGTTTCTCATTGCACGCACTTCGGTCTCATTGAGTTGATGCAATCGGTGCCACCGAGATGAAGTTTGACCTAAGCCCTAGCACATCGGTCCCATCGAGCTGTTCCCGTCAGTGCCATCGAGATTCCTAACGTTCATATTTTGGTATGGTCGGTGCCACCAAGTTTTCTGATTGGTGCCACCGAGATGGGTCAAAAGTGTGTAACAGTTGGATTTTGTATGGAGGCTATATATACCCCTCCACCCTTCTTCCTCATTAAGGAGAGCCATCAGAACGTGCCTACACTTCGACCATTCATTTCTGATAGAGAACCACCTACTCATGTGTTGAGATCAAGAGATTCCATTCCTACCATTTGAACCTTGATTTCTAGCATTCCCCCAGCTGCTTTCCACTCAAATTCTTCTTGCACCATAGCCAAATTTGTGTGAGAGAGTTGAGTGTTGAGGAGACTATCATTTGAAGCACAAGAGCCTAGAGTTCATCATCAACACACTGTCTATTACCTTTTGGAGAGTGGTGTCTCCAAGATTGATTAGGTGTCGCTTGGGAGCCTCCTTCATGATGTGGAGTTGAACCAAGAAGTATGTAAAGGCAAGGAAATCGCCTACTTCGTGAAGATCTACCCGAGCGAGGCAAGTCCTTCGTGGGTGATGGCCATGGTGGGATAGACAAATTTTCTTCTTCCTGGACCCTTCATGGGTGGAGCCCTTCATGGACTTGTGCAACCGTTTGCCTTCGTGAGTTGAAGTCTCCATCAGTGTGTACGTATGATAGCACCACCTATCGGAACGACGCCAAAAATTATCCGTGTCTCCATTGCATTTGCACACTCCAATCCTATCCCTTTATATTCTTACACTGCATGATTTACTATTTCCGCTGCTCATACTGTTGCCATGCTTGTGTAAAATGTATTGTGTGTGCCTTAACATGTGCTAAACTCAACCTTAACTTGAAGAAATCAAAAATTGCTACTTTTACTTGTGAAGGGTCTAATCACCCCCTCTCTAGACCCATCTTCTCGATGCTTTCATTGGGTGCACCACCCATACACCTTGCCGTCGCCCCCTCTCTCTCCCTCCACTTCCTCCTCCACAATTGGTTGGTGAAGCCCTATAGAAATTCCTCCACCACCACCACACCATCATGCTAGCCTAGATCCCATCTACATTTACCCCTCGCTTGCTGGATCAAGGAGGAGACATCATTGAGCTGTACATGTGCATAACTCGGAGGTGTCGTTCGTTTGGTGCTCAATCGGATTGGATCATGAAGAGTACGACTACATCAACCATGTTTGTTGGACGTTTCTGCTTTCGGTCTACAAGAGTATGTAGACTGTAGGATCGGAGAAGATAGGTCTAGAGGGGGGTTGAATAGACTCTTAACCAACCAAAGGTGCAGTTCTTAGTTCTCTTGAAAATTAGGCAGATTTTGGCACTAGTTAAGACATCACCAAGACTACCTACACATGCATGGCAGCGAAAATAGTAAAGCATGCAATTGTGTGGAAATTAAAGAGTAGAGATGGACGATCAAACGCAATGAAGACACAGTGATTTTTTTGTGTTTCCGATAGGTGGTATTATCATACATCCATGTTGATGGAGACTTCAACCCACGGAGGGTAATGGTTGCGCGAGTCCACGAAAGGCTCCACCCACAAAGGGTCCATGAAGAAGCAACCTTATCCATTCCATCATGGCTAATTCCCACGAAGGACTAGCCTCACTCGGGTAGATCTTCACGAAGTAGGCGATCTCCTTGCCCTTACAAACTCCTTGGTTCAACTCCACAATCTCTTGGAGGCTCCCAAGTTACACCTAACCAATCTAGGAGACACCACTCTCCAAAAGGTAATGATGGTGTTATTGATGATGAACTCATTGCTCTTGTGCTTCAAATGATAGTCTCTCCAACACTCAATCACTATCTCATAGATTTGGCTTTGGTAGAAGAGGGGATTGAATGGTAAGCAACTTGGGAAAGGCTAGAAATCAAGGTTTAAATGGTAGGATTGGAATCTCTTGATGTCAACACATGAGTAGGTGGTTCTCTCTCAAAAAATGAGTAGTGGAAGTAGTGGTTCGTTATGATGGCTCTCTTTGAGATTAAGTGGGGGTGGAGGGGTATATATAGCCTTCACCCAAAGATCCAACTATTACAAGTCCTTGACCCAACTCGGTGACACCGCACCGAGTTCTTGGTGTGACCGACTAGTGTAAAAGATTCGAACATTGGAGGTTCCGGTGAGACCGATCAGAACATCCTGGTGCGACCGAAGTGCAATGGCTAAGGAAAGACCTCATTTCGATAGTTCCGATCATTTCATCTCGGCAATTCTGAAATGAAGCAACTTCACAACAAAAACTTGGTCATGCCATCTCGATGTGACCGAGATACATATCGGTAGAACCGAAATGCTAGGGTTTGGCTTAGGAAGTGGATGTGATCAACTCGGTAAGTTCAGGGTGTAGATTTTTGGTGGTACTGAGATGAAACTTTAGGGATTTGGATAGATGTGATGTGGAGAAATGTTTGAGGATGTTAGGAGCAATATCACTAAGCACTTGAGCAATTGAGTCATGATCAAAACCTCATCCCCTATTAATAGTATCGGCTTTCCTATGGACTCAATATGATCTTGGATCACTTAACCAAAAATGTAGAGTCTTGGAGCTTTGTCAATTCTTGTCCTTAGCATTTTGAAGGGGTCCACATCCTCATGTCCTTACCATGCCACTGTTGAACTTATCCGAAATATACTAGATAAAAGTGTTAGTCCAATAATGTGTATGTTGACATTAATTACCAGAACCACCAAGGGAGCAAATGTGCATTTAATCTCCCCCCGTTTGGTAATTGATGACAACATACATCAAAGCTTCCAGTAAGGGTATAACAGATATTGTATGAATGCTTTGAGAGAACATGTAACATGCATATGCCCCCCTACGAGTGTACAAACATATAAGTGATAATAGCTCATGAAATGTGAGTGCACAACAGGAAGGAATGACTACTGGGTTACATGTATCTTAGCTATATACATTGGAGCAACATGATGAAAGGAGTACCTTCATGTCCATGATTCTCACTTGCAAACAATATGTGCAACAAGCAAGAGATCATCATGCACATGATTGTGATGCATATACTTACCTTGAAGTGCTTGGTCAGGTTCTTGAAGAAGTACACTTGAGAAAACAAGGTTAGATAACACAAGATATTTTCTCCAAGAAGAGACACAAGACCAACAAGAGTACCAAGATTGGATGACATATATGAGGTAAGTATCACTAGGTGAGTACTTCCTTAGGAGTAATTGTGTCCCCAAAAGACCAAACAATATTTCCAATAGAATTCCATAAGTGATTTTTCTCCCCTAAACTTGAATTCCCTCTCCCCTTGAATCTAGCATTGCATAATGGTAGTAGGTAAGATGAGATAAAATTAGAGCAAACCGAGTCAGAGCAATAACTAAAGCAATTTCTAGCAAAATACTCCACTGGGATTGTCAACATGTTTAACCCCTCTTAGAAACATGTTGGTTCTCTCCTCTTTTGTAAAATGCATCTTTCTCCCTTATGATATTCCTTATGATATAGAAGAGTTTTGTAATAAGCTTTGATGTGCATCTCTCTCTCCCCCTTTGACATCAATTTCCAAGAAGGGTCTAGCTTCAAGGTTATTGGTCAAGTGGGTGTGATCCCGGAGAGGCGCAACTAAGCATGATATAGTTGTAGATGTGTGCAGAGGGAAAGAATCATTGAGTGGAGTTGGCTAAAGAAAATAGATAATTTGGGAAAAGGTTCTTTCAGAAGTGAAGTCGGTGACTCTGAGTTGTTTTGATCGGTGACTCCGATCAGAAGTTCACAGATAAGTCACATTGGTTTGTCCGATTTAGACCTTTTCGGTTGTATCTATGAATTGTGTGCAGTGTCTAATTGCACTTCAATGTGACCGATGTGTTTCAAGTGGGAGGGACCGATTTCATCACAAAGAGAACATTTTGTCAACTCAGGTCACTTGCACTAAGTTCTCATCAGGATTTTCAAGGAATTCAAGTGAGATTTGCAATGAATAGACTAGAGAAGAAACTAGCTAAAGAAAAAGAACACAAATAGAAATAGATCTAGATGAAGTTTTTTTGGAGGGGGAAACTCTTAACAAGAAGAAAACAAACTAAAGAGACACTAGAGAACTTCATCTAGAAGAGGGTCGGCGACTAGGTCACCTATGTTAGAGTATATTGACTTAGGAGTCAAGTGAGATCTCTTGATCATAGGTCATACTGATCATTAAGCTAAAATGGGGTTACCATTTTTTGTTTAATCACTTCAATGTATTCACATCTTGTTGAGTTTCTCTCATGTCTTTGAGTAAAGCTTCTCTAAGATGTGAGGACTTACATTGGGTTTTAGTGTTGATGTTCATCATGTAGTTGAACTTGAGGTGGATGCTCATAGAATGAAGTTGAGAGCAATCCTTTCATTTGTAGTTCATCTTCCTACATGGATTAGTTTTGCAAGGAACAACATATGTGTTCAAATTGACAAGAGTAGAACATATAGTAATATATTGTCAAAGGATATGTTTGAGTTGTCTTCTTCCTTGGGCACACCAAAGGTTGAACTACTTGGTTCAATTTTGCTTGCTCACGATAGGAGTTTCAGAGAAAACTTATGAAATGATGTACATCCAAGTACCTACAAGGGTTATATACAATACAAGGGAGCAATGTATCCAAGATGTGAAATGATCATCATACGAGTGTTATCAAGGATTAGTCATAAAAGCCCCTTCCCTTGCACGCATCCAAGCGAGTGTCTAGTTCACGTTGGAAGCATCAAAGATATTTAACTCACTTCCCAAGTGACCTAATATCTTCTCATCAAGAGGTTTAGTGAAGATATCCACCGATTGTTTATCGGTACGAACATGCTTGAGGTCGATGTCACCTTTAGCAACATGATCTCGAATGAAGTGGTGACAAACCTCAATATGCTTAGTTCGAGAATGTTGCACGGGATTGTGTGCAATCTTAGTAGCACTCTCATTATCACATAGTAATGGCACATGTTTTACATGTATCCCATAATCTTTGAGAGTTTGTGTCATCCATAGCAATTGAGCACAACATGATCCGGCTGCAATGTATTCTGCTTCGGCAGGTGATAGAGATACCAAAATTTGTTTCTTGGAATACCAAGACATGAGGGATCTACCAAGAAATTGACATGTACCCGAAGTGGATTTTCTATCAACTTTGTCTCCGGCATAGTCCAAATCGGAATAACCAACAAGTTTGAAAGAAGATCCTTTGGGATACCAGGTGCCAAAGTTTGGTGTATATATGTATCAAGTATCTCACAATTCTTTTCACGGCCTTAAGATGACATTCTTTGGGTGCCGCTTGATATCGTGCACACATGCACACACTTAACATATTGTCGGCATTGGAGGCACATAGATATAGCAATGAACCAATCATGGATCAATAAACCTTTTGATCAACTATATTGCTATCCTTTGTGAACTCAAGATGTCCGGTAGTAGGCATGGGAGTTTTCATACCTTTGCTTTCTTGCATGTTGAACTTCTTAAATAAGTCCTTGGTATACTTTGTTTGAGAAACAAAAGTACCATCCGTAGTTTTCTTGATTTTTAGGCCAAGGAAGAATTTGAGTTCACACATCACACACATCTCATATTTTTTCAACATCAACCTTCCAAACTTTTCACTAGAGAAAGGGTCGGTAGATCCAAAGATAATATCATCAACATATATTTGGCATACAAATAGTTCACCATTCACTCTCTTAGTAAACAATGTTGAATCATGTAACATCCCAAAATTCTAAATTTTGGAATGTTATATTAAATAGATAGTTTTGATTGTTTGTTTGATTGTGGTGTGGTTGTTTGTGTGAAATTGAGTGGAATTTGAAACTTTTTGAAAGTTAAATGAGAGGGAATAAAATGAATTTCCCAAAACTTTCACCTTGCCTTTATGATCTCCATGAATTCAAATTCATTTCATCAAAAAACCCTAGAGTGAAGATAATATGACTTCTTCCATTTAAATAAATGAAAAAGGGTTTTGAAAAAATTTGAATTCCATTTCGAACTATTTTGAATTCAAAAAACTTGAAGGAACTCAATGATTTTCATGAGACAAGATAAAATGACTTCTTCAAATCATAGGAAATATGAGTTGGAAGTTTCAAAGAATCAATTTTAAAATCCCTTTGAAATTATTTTTAAATTTGGAGTTATTTGGTTTTATTCAAATTATTTTTCTCCAAAAAATAAAATATATGAAAAATAGGGTAAAATGATTCCCTACAATAGAAAAATGGAGAGAAATAAATTTGGAATTATTTTGGTATTTTAAAATATTTTATTTGGTTTTTAAATACACCAGTAGCACTGTTTGCTTTATTTAATTTTGTGTCGATTTCATTTGACTCTAAAAAAATGTTCAAGTTATAGAAAATCTTGTTCTGAAAATTTTGATATATTATATGCCTATAATATATTTTTATTTATTTTATTTTTAATGTCTGTATAAAAAACAACCGGGCCGCCGAACTGGGCCGAAGCCCAGCCGGCCCAAGCCGCTGCCACCTTCCTCCCCGAGTAGGAGACCGGCTGCCGCACGCCATCGTTGCCGCGCCGTGCCCGACCCGGCCACCTCCCGCCGCCTCGCCCCGCGTGCAAGCCGTGCCTCCTCTCCCTCCTATAAATGCACTGCCCCGGAGCCCCCTCCCTTTCCTCCCAAGCCGCCGCCGCTGGATCCCGCCACCGCTCCGCCGCCTGCCTCGCCCGCACCAAGTCGCGGCGCCGCCTGCTCGCCTCGCTGTCACCGCTGCCGCGTCACGCCACAAGCCGATCTCGCCCCGCCGTTCCGCCTTGCCAGAGTCGCTGCTGCTGCCGCCCTGTCTCGCCGGAATCCCAATCCGCCGTCGCCGCCGATCCGCTAACCGCCGCCGACGACGAACCCGCCATGGACCGGTAAAACTGTTGCCCCGTTCGATCCGGTTTATTTTGGTTTCTCTCGGTTTTCTGTAAAACCCAATTTTTCTAATTTAGTTAGGTTAATCAGTGGACGTTCGCTAGGTAGGTTATGTAGCGAACATATTCATTAGATTAGATCTGTTTAGCGAACGTTCGTTGATAGAATTTTTCTTTTTCTTTTTAATTTCGGCCTAGGACTGATTCGTGAATATTTTATTTACAGATTATTCCCTGATCTTCAAACCTTCGCTACTTTTTGCTCTTTTATACAATTTCTATGAAACCAACGCCCACTTCTTCGTTATGATCCCCTCTATCCAGATAAATAACTTAAATATATTTCTGAAAGTTTAAAATTTGATTTCAAATAGATTTGAATTCAAACTTCTTTTGTTCATAACTCAAGTTTTATAACTCCGATTCAATTGATTATCTTTGCAAATTGAAGCTCTTGATCTAAACTTTATGATATGGCCAAATTCACTTAATTTTGGTACAGTTAGAAATTGTTTTCTTTTGCAAGATTTAATTGCTTGTTTTCGAAGTTCTCTGAGATCTTTTCCTCGATTCTTTTGCATGATTGCTTATGTGTGGTTACTATTGCTTATTCACGATAGATTGACCGGAGTGTGACGAGTAGAACTATCAGAAGTTATGAGTACGAATCATCTTCATCAACAGTACAAGGCAAGTTCACACTTTGATCATATCCCCTTATTACGCAGTTTTTATGCATTAGTTTCAATCCTCAAACACTGCATGGTTAGGACATGATAACATGTGGGTATCGGGAAGTAGTTGATGAGGTAGAACCTATTGTCTTTTATTTCAAACCCTGGGTATTACTACGTTATGCTTACTGCTGTGCTATGCTCGTAGACGAGGTTTGGTTTTGAGAGAATTCATGGAAGATGTGAGAGTTATTGTTAACTAAGGTTTAACTTAAGGTGGCTACTTTAATACACATCTGGGTGGATTGGTTGGGGCACCCTGGAGCACCTAGTGGTTTGCCCGGGCACCTAGAGAACCCAGTTGTAGGATCGGAAGTATGTCTAGAGGGGGGGTGGTTAGACTACTAGACCAAATAAAAATCTATCCTTTTCCCAATTTTAGTTCTTGGCAGATTTTAACAATTTTAACATAAGTCAAGCAATCTCACACGATTCAAGTAAGCATGCAAAAGAGTTTATGAGCAGCGGAAAGTAAAGCATACAACTTGCAAGAATGTAAAGGGAAGGGTTTGGAGGATTCAAACGCAATTGGAGACACGGATGTTTTTGGCGTGGTTCCGATAGGTGGTGCTATCGTACATCCACGTTAATGGAGACTTCAACCCACGGAGGGTAATGGTTGCGTGAGTCCATGGAGGGCTCCACCCACGAAGGGTCCACGAAGAAGCAACCTTGTCTATTCCATCATGGTCGTCGCCCACGAAGGACTTGCCTCACTAGCGGTAGATCTTCAAGAAGTAGGCGATCTCCTTGCCCTTACAAACTCCTTGGTTCAACTCCACAATCTTGTCGGAGGCTCCCAAGTGACACCTAGCCAATCTAGGAGACACCACTCTTCAAGAAGTAACAAATGGTGTGTTGATGATGAACTCCTTGCTCTTGTGCTTCAAATGATAGTCTCCCCAACACTCAACTCTCTCTCATAGGATTTGGATTTGGTGGAAAGAAGATTTGAGTGGAAAGCAACTTGGGGAAGGCTAGAGATCAAGATTCATATGGTAGGAATGGAATATCTTGAACTCAACACAAGGGTAGGTGGTTCTCTCTCACAAAATGTGTATTGGAAGTTAAGATCTGTTCTGATGGCTTTCTCCACGAATGAAGAATGGGTGGAGGGGTATATATAGCCTCCACACAAAATCTAACCGTTACACACAATCTGTTAAACTCGGTGGGACCGAATCATTAAACTCGATCGAACCGATTCAGCAAACCTAGTGACCGTTAGGATTTTCGGCGGGACTGAGATGCAACTCGGTAGGACCGATATGGTTAGGGTTAGGGCATAACGTAATCTCGGTGTGACTGATTACACAAACTCGGTGAGACCGATTTTGGTAATAAGCTAACCAGAGAGTTGGTCAGGTAAACTCGGTGGGACCGGTCCGCTCTTTTCGGTGAGACTGAAATGTTACGAAAGGGAAACAGAGAGTTTACATTGCAATCTCGGTGGGACCGATCGCTCACTTCGGTTGGACCGAAATGTTATGAAGGGAAACAGAGAAATTGCAATCCCATCTCGGTGAGACCGAGATCCCTATCGGTGAGATCGATTTGCTAGGGTTTGTGACAGTGGCTATGACATGTGAAACTCGTTGGCTCCCGATAGAAAGAATCGGTGGGGCCGAGTTTGACTTTAGGTTTGGATCATATGTCGATATGGAAAGGTAGTTGAGGATTTTGGAGCATATCACTAAGCACATGAAGCAAGAGGCTCATTAAGCAACACCTCATCCCTCCTTAATAGTATTGGCTTTTCCTATGGACTCAATGTGATCTTGGATCACTAAAATATAAAATGTAGAGTCTTGTTCTTGAAGCTTGAGCCAATCCTTTGTCCTTATAATTTTGAGGGATCCACTTTCCTCATCCATGCCATGCCATCCATTGAGCTTTTCTGAAATATTCAACTTGGAATAATGTTAGCTCAATGAGCTATATGTTGTTACGAATTACCAAAACCACCCAGGGATAGTTGCACTTTCACCAGTGCTTGCCCAAGGGAATCCCGAAGTACCCGTGTGATCACCCTATGGAATGCCACCCAGGCTCAAAGGGATCATAAGATTATTCATGCTAGAAACTTCCGTGTGCAGCCACAAGCCATTATGGGCTCTGGCATAGTTGAGTAAGTTGTGGGAAACCTTTCCATGATGGGCTAGCAGATGTAGGGGATTGTAGGTGTACCGACCTATCTATCGGTTAAGGGGACCTCTTCATAAAGACTGTGTCTTGGTCATCCGTTTCTCAAACACCATGCAGTGCGAGAAATACAGCGGAGGAGATCGAGTCTTGTGGGGGAAAGTGCGCAAATCTCTGCAGAGTGTACAAACTAATCATGATTAGCCGTGTCCCCAGTTATGGACATCTTGAGTATCTGGTACTTGAATTATTGATTTGTTCTCATCACTCTATTTAATGAAATTGTTGGGTTATTATTGGTTTGGGATTTTTGGGATTGAGTTGGAGGAACCTTCTCAATAATGACATAAACTTGGTAGTTAAATAAAATATATTCATTTGTTGTAGGAAAAAATTCGCTTTATGCAAAATTAAACTTAGAGCCATCATTCAGCATTGCTCTACAGTGTGAAATTGCCAGTACATTCAATGTACTGACCTACATGGCTGCAATGTCTCATGTTGCAGGAATCTTACGACGAGTAAGTGATACATTAGGGGTATGATGTCTGCACTCAACTTTGCCATTGGTGTTGATGTGAATCCACAACCTTGTTGTTACTTGCGCTATTTGGATTGAGGTAATAGTATTTATGTTATTTTATACATGTGATTTACCGCTGTTACAAATCCTCGAGTACTGTCTGTGTCAGCATACCGATCCAGGGATGACACTTTAGCATAGAGACTTGATCCATTCGGGTCAGGTCACTACCAGATGGTATCAGAGCACATGTTGACTGTAGGACGTGGCCCCTAGAAACTGGCAAGACCATAGGGAAGATTTTCTCTACAACCTCATTTTCAAATAGATCTTTTACCTCTCTTCTTCTCTGAGTTTTACCAAATATTCCCTTTTAGTTAGACCATACCCCTTTCCCCTTTTGACCACATGAAGATTCAACTGATGAGACCACTCCGAGAAGGACAAGATATCGGACAATTAAGACCACTTCGGAATGAAGAGGATTTTACCGTGCACTATAATAATGGAAACTACAACGGTTGAAGACTATGAAGACTCAGAGGATTTGAAGGCTCTGTAGAAATTTCCATATTGGTATGACCTAGGAAGGCTACCCTTATGGAACTATTCAGACTATTGAAGCAGTCAATATCCAAGATCAAGGTGTGTCGAAGAAAGACCGGAACATGGAGAGTTAAAAACTCAAAGTTTTTGTCAAGAAAGCCCGATAGGAGATATCAACTATCGAATGATAACTCATGGCAGAGACATGGGAATAAACACGGCTATCCATGATGCTATCGCTCGCTCATGCTATTGTCCCCATACTGAATTAAGCATGCATTTCTTCAGAAGGATTGGATGGTAGAAGGCTAATGGAGCACCTATCAGCAAAAGATGAAGTTTTAAACTTTAGCTGGAGTTTCACCAGGATCTGTAGTATTACATCAGGAAGTTCAGGGTGGACCTTTAGGAAGCTGTATTTGACAAGGAAGCATTTCATGAAGAACTCAGGACCCAGAAGCTGAAAGTAGCCAAGCTGGAGGAGCAAACCTCGAGATACCGGAGATTCGTCAGGAACTGAAGGACAGTAGGACCATGGTTCATGCCAAGGATGTTGAAACCCAGAAGTTTGGAACACAACTCCAGAAATATTAAAGGATGTCATGAGAGACTTCGCGTCAACAGAAATGTCCAGGCAGAAGAACTTGAGAAAATCAGCAAGCACAATCAGAAGAAGACCAAATCCCTGTTATATACTTACGTTAGATGCGATGATTGTGAGCTGTCATTTGTTTGATGTTTTCTGACAGCCACAAACGAAAATCTGTCTTTTCAAAACTATTGTCTGTATTGTGTGTATCCCTCCCTGCCTCTCTTATCTCACCCTAAAACCCCTGGACCCAATACAGGATGAATGGAGATGAACTCATATTTCCGGGACTGATGAGTCAATTGGAGACGGACCGATGGATTCAGAACATGGAAGATCAGATGAAGAATAACTCTATGGCCAGAAAGGATATGGCCCAACATGCTCTTCTGTTCTTTGAAAGAGGTGCTGCTACTTGGTGGAGGATGTACCAAACCATCAATGGATGGCAAGGAGTAACCACTTGGAAAGAATTTAAGTTGACTCTGCTAAAGTCTCGTCTTGTGTCCCAGAAGTTGAAGCCTTATTGAAATGATATGAAGAAACCTTGTGCATGCAAGTTCTATGGACAAATAGGACACAACCATAAAGAACACAAGGAGAAATGCCCTCATTGTGAAGAAAGTCACACAGCTGAAGAATGCCCAACTAGGCAGATTACTTATTTCTTGTGTGAAGGGACTACCCATTACCCTGCTCAGTGTCACATTTACCCCATAGTACAAAGAACCATCCAGCAGAAGAAGGAAGCAATGAAAGGAGCCCTCATGCAAATTTTAGAAGAACCTGTGATGAAGGGAGAGGTGGAGGACACACCCGAAGAATACCCAATTAAATCCTGCACCAAGTCACGTTATTCATGTGGAGAAGAAGGACACATCTCCCAAAATTGTACGAATGGGGACCGAGTAAAATTCCTGACAGAGGAAGTAGAGTATGACCCACATGAAATAGAAGCCCTAATTGGAACGGAAAAGTCCAGGAAGATAAATAGATTGGATTCCAAGAAGGACCTACGTCATATCATATGTTTCGGGTGCAAAGATTCGGGACACTACTTCAGAAGTTGCCCAAAAAGAAAGCCAAGGACCCAAGGAGGCTACGTAATCACAAGGAAACCACGAGACTTGTCAGAAGTAATATGTTTCTGCTGAAATGAAGCAGGGCACTTTGCTAGAGATTGTCCCAAAGAGAAGGAGGCTTGCGCTAAATAGCTGAGTCTGTGAGGAATATAGAAGTAGTAGTGGGAACTGTAAGTGCATCTAGTGCCACCCCTAGTTGGTTTTGGAGTATTGACGACAAAGTTGGTTGAGGGACTAATGTGTTTGTGAGAATTGCAGGATAACACAGGTAGTGTCCCTCATTGATTCGTTTTACCTACCGGAGATGACCCCTAAAAATGTATGAAGACATTGACGAGAATGGTGGTATGAGAAGATATTCATATTGAAGACTATGACATGAGAAGACATTGATTGAAGACTATGGAGCGCGAAGACTTAATGTTTTGTTGTTTCCTTTTCTTCTTTGTTGAGTCATAGGAACCACCGTACTGTTAAGTGGGGTCCAAGTGAACAAAGTCAGGATGACTGAAGTGATGCTCAACCCAAATCCTATGTCTTCGAGCGAAGACACTGAGAGCAAATCTTATCCAGAGCTAGATAAGTCAGCTTTGCTTGCAGCCCAAGTAAAGTTGTCGTGTGTGTTTGAAACCTGACCGTTGGAACACGTGTCAGTTCCTTAGTGACCCAGGGTCATTTCGGACATATCAGGTCGGGTTGCCTAGTGGCTATAAATAGCCCACCCCCTACACCAGAAATTGGTGGCTGATCAGAGTTAGTACACGGCTTTTGTCGTTTGAGAGCAACCCACCTCGAAACCTTTGAGAGAGATAAATCCTTGCAAGGACAAAGCCCAAACACCCAGAGCCAAAGAGTGTTAGGCATCACTGAAGTCTTTCTATCTGTGTGACCTGAAGACTTATTACACTTGAGGACTGTGAATCCTCCAGCCGGTTAGGCGTCGCGTTCTGAGCATCCAAGAGTCATTGTGGATCGCCGGCGAACGAATTCTGTGATGGTTTGGAAGTCTACCTTGAAGACTTACCAGAGTGATTGGGCGAGGACTGTGTGTCCTTAGCTCAAGGGGAATAAGGTGAAGACGAGGTCTTCTGAGTTGAATCTCAGCCTCCCTAACCAGACGTACATTTGTCACAGCAACTGGAACTGGTCCAAAAAATCTTCTGTCTTCAACAAGTGACTGGTTCTATCCTCTCCCTTCCTTTACTTAGAGTTAGTCTTCGTGAAGTCATTGCCTGTTTGTTGTATCTGTTTGACTTCATTGCTTGACTACTATTGCTGTTTGGCTTCATACTATCTTCCATCCTGATCCTTACTACCTAGCTGCTATTAGTCTTCGTACGCTCACTGAGGGAGTCCTGGATTAGGGGGTGTTCGGATAGCCGAACTATATCTTCAGCCGGACTCCAGGACTATGAAGATACAAGATTGAAGACTTCGTCCCGTGTCCGAAAGGTTCTTTCCTTGGCGTGGAAGGCAAGCTAGGCGTGCGGATATTCAAGATCTCTTACCAATGTAACTGACTCTGTTTACCCTAACCCTATCCGATGCCTATATAAACCGGAGGGTTGTAGTCCGTAGGACGAACACATCATAACCATCATCATACCCATAGGCTAGCTTCTAGGGTCTAGCCTCCTCGATCTCGTGGTAGATCTACTCTTGTACTACCCATATCATCAATATTAATCTAGCAGGAGTAGGGTTTTACCTCCATCGACAGGGCCCGAACCTGGGTAAAATAAAGTGTCCCTTGTCTCCTGTTACCATCCGACCTTGACGCACAGATCGGGACCCCCTACCCGAGATCCGCCGGTTTGGACACCGACATTGGTGCTTTCATTGAGAGTTCCTCTGTGTCGTTGCCTTTAGGCCCGATGGCTCCTTTCATCATCAACAACGATGAGGTCCAGGGTGAGACTTTTCTCCCCGGACAGATCTTCGTCTTCGGCGGCTTCGCTCTGCGGGCCAACTCGCTTGGTCATCTGGAGCCGATCGAGAGCTACGCCCCTGGCCATCAAGTCAGGTTTGGAAGCCTAAACTACATGGCAGATATCCGCGGAGACTTGATCTTCAACGGATTCGAGCCACAGCCAAGCGCGCCGCACTATCTCGAGGGGCATGATATAGCTCTACCTCTGAACAGTGTCCTGGAGGCCGCATACGCTCCGGCCCCGATCCTCGATTCGGAGCCCGCTGCGTTCTTTGAAGATGAACGGTTGGACGTCACCTCGGGGGCTGCGATCTTAAAGGCCATTGAGCCAAACGCGAGCCCCGCGCTCTGCATGGCCTGTGACTCCAAGGAGCCGGACTCTTCTCCGAACTTCGGATCGTCCGTGCCCCCGCCGATCGAATCAGATTGGGCGCCTGTAATGGAGTTCACCGCCGCGGACATCTTTCAGTATTCACCTTTTGGTGGTATTCTGAATTCCCTCAAGTCTCTCTCTTTGTCAGGAGAGCCCGGGCCGAACTATGGCCTGCGAGGTTGGGATTCGGACGACGAAGAAATTCAAAGCCCACCCACCACCCATTTAATAGCCACTATCGACGATATATCCGACATGCTCGACTTCGGCTCCGAAGACTTCGACGGTATGGACGACGAAGGAGGAGACGCGCAAGAACCAGCACCTGTAGGGCGCTGGACCGCCACCTCGTCATACGACATATACATGGTGGATGCTCCAAAAGATGGAGATGGCGATGGAACAGCGGAGGATGGCACTACGAAAAAGCCTCCAAAACGCCGACGTCAGCGGCGCCGCTCCAAATCCCGCCACAGCAGAAACGGTGATTCCGGCACGGGAGATAACACTACCCCGGACAGCGCCGAAGAACACCAAAACCAGCAGGATTCGGCACAGGAAGATGGAGAAGACCGCCCTCATGAGAGAGCGGCAGAGCGAGAGGTCGAGGACGATAACTACATGCCTCCCTCCGAAGACGAGGCAAGCCTCGGCGACGATGAATTCATCGTACCATCAGA
This sequence comes from Aegilops umbellulata, assembly GCA_032464435.1. Lineage (NCBI taxonomy): Eukaryota > Viridiplantae > Streptophyta > Magnoliopsida > Poales > Poaceae > Aegilops > Aegilops umbellulata. Next base: position 245,062,034 of record CP136056.1, read on the forward strand.
CCCCGCCGAACAAGAGCACTTTCAACGCATTCTTTTAGCCACGGCGAACAGCCTAAAGAAAAAGCAGCAACAGCTTAGAGCTGATCAAGATTGCTAGCTGACAGATGGACTAAAGTCCTTGCGGCCGAAGAGCACAAGCTCGGACGCCCCTCCAAAAACTATCCTAAGCGCAGGCCACTACCCCAATCAGAGGAGGAAGCCCAAGACATGGCAGATCGGCCACCTCGCGGCCGCGACAGAGAAGCCTGTCGAACATCCAAACAAGCCATGCCCCGCAGCCGCTTTACCAAGGCACGGGAACACGAACCAGACCTGCGAGACGTCCTGGAGGACAAAGCAAGGCAAACAAGATCGATCTATGGATCGCGCGGACGCCCGACGGCACGTGATAGTTTTCACTCCAGACACAATAAATCCGGCCGGGCCGAACACAACAGGCACAGCTCCTCCGAACTGCGTTGAGACATAGCCCAGTACAGGGGCGCCGCACACCCACTGTGCTTCACAGACGAAGTAATGGATCATAGAATCCCAGAGGGTTTTAAACCCGTCAACATCGAGTCGCACGATGGTACGACAGATCCGGCAGTATGGATTGAGGACTATCTCCTCCACATCCACATGGCACGTGGCGATGATTTGCACGCCATCAAATATTTACCCCTTAAGCTTAAGGGACCAGCCCGGCACTGGCTTAACAGCCTCCCCGCAGATTCGATCGGCTCTTGGGAGGACCTGGAGGCCGCATTCCTCGACAACTTCCAGGGGACCTACGTACGGCCACCGGACGCCGACGACCTAAGCCACATAATCCAGCAGCCAGAAGAATCGGCCAGGCAATTCTGGACACGGTTCCTAACAAAGAAAAATCAGATAGTCGATTGTCCGGATGCAGAGGCCTTAGCAGCCTTCAAGCATAACATCCGTGACGAGTGGCTTACCTGGCACCTGGGATAGGAAAAGCCGAAATCCATGGCAGCCCTCACGACACTCATGACCCGCTTTTGCGCGGGCGAAGATAGCTGGCTAGCTCGCAGCAACAACTTATCGAAGAAGCAAGGTAATTCAGATACCAAGGACAAAAATGGCAGGTCGCGACGGAATAAACAGAAACGCCGCGCCAGCAGCGACAGCAATGAAGATACGGCAGTAAACCCCGGATTCAGAGGCCATAAATCCGGTCAGCGGAAAAAGCCATTCAAAAATAATACCCAGGGCCCGTCCAGTTTGGACCGAATACTCGACCGCTCGTGCCAGATTCACGGCACCCCCGAAAGGCCAGCCAATCACACCAACAGGGATTGTTGGGTGTTCAAGCAAGCAGGCAAGTTAAGAGCCGAACACAAAAACAAGGGGCTAGACAGCGATGACGAAGAGGAGCCCAGGCCGCCGAACAACACGGACAGAAGGGGTTTCCCCCACAAGTGCGGATGGTGAACATGATATACGCGACTCATATTCCCAAGCGGGAGAGGAAGCGTGCGCTACGGGACGTATACGCGATGGAGCCAGTCGCCTCAAAGTTCAACCCATGGTCCTCTTGCCCGATCACCTTCGATCGAAGGGACCACCCCACTAGCATCCATCACGGCGGTTTCGCCGCAGTGGTTCTTGACCCAATCGTTGACGGATTTCACCTTACAAGAGTCCTCATGGACGGCGGCAGTAGCCTGAACCTGCTCTACCAGGATACAGTGCGGAAAATGGGCATAGATCCATCAAGGATCAAGCCCACAAGGATGACCTTTAAAGGCGTCATCCCAGGTGTAGAGGCCAATTGCATAGGCTCCATAACACTTGATGTGGTCTTCGGATCTCCGGACAACTTCCGAAGCGAAGAGTTAATCTTCGACATAGTTCCGTTCCGCAGTGGCTATCATGCTCTGCTTGGACGAACCGCATTCGCTAAATTCAATGCGGTGCCGCACTACGCATATCTCAAGCTCAAGATGCCAGGCCCTCGAGGTGTAATCACGGTCAACGGAAACACCGAACGCTCCATCCGTACGGAGGAACACACGGCGGCCCTCGCAGCAGAGGTACAAAGCAGCCTGTTAAGGCAGCTCTCGAGTCCGGCCGCTACAAAGCAGGACAAAGCAAAACGTGCCCGGAGTAACCCGCAGCAAGACCGACTGGCACGTTCAGAGCACGCGTAGCAATACGGCCCCAACCCCAGCCATCGCTACATAGCGGAGCTAGTACCTCGAGTACACAATTACGCCCTTACAATTCCATGGGCATAGGGGAAGGGGCAGATAAAACGGCATGCCAACAATACGGCGTCAAACGTACTAGGGGCTGCCGGGTTCTTCTTTTCTTTCAGGACTCCATAATCTGGATACAGTGTTCGGCCTCGCTGCCGCACAGACCATACAGGACCCAGGAAAGCAGACAAAACAACGCCGCATCATGGAACTCTCAGGTGGTCTCTATTTCGAGCGATATATCTGTTTCTAAATTCCGCGGCCTGCGCCTGGTCAGGACATGTTAAATAGTCTAATTTTTTTTTCGCACTACTTGTATCGTTCGGCTTGAATAAACAACCTCCTCATAAATAATGCATAGCTTTTCGTCTATTTTTTGCATTATCTTCTTTTAATATTCATATGTTTACTCAAATAACATGATCGCACCCGTACACCATGGTACGGCAAACCACGCCAGGGGCTTTATTACCCTTCTATCTGGTGTGAGAAGTCCGTCCACTTTCACAAGTGCGGCACCCCGAACTTATAGCATTATATGCATCGGCTCCGAGTCATGATTTTGGTCATATGTTGGGTTTGCCCGGCTCCTATGTTTTGGTGCCTTATGTTCCACTCTATCGGCTAAGGTAGCACTAGGAGAACCACTGCGATTGTGCCCCAGATCAGGTGGGTGAGCACCTCAGTGGAGAAAGCTAAAACAGACTATCATGATAAGGCGCGAGACCAGTTGCTGTTCAAAAGGTTTTTCGAGTCCCTAAAGGCTTATGCCGCTTCGAGCGGAGAGCTGGTTAAGTCCGGCTAAAGGCGTGGATAGTGCCCCGAATTCGGCCTTTCAAACTAGGGGCTTCGCCGAAATTTAAAATTATAACGTTCTATGGCTAAGTGAGAGTGTTCAAGCATTATAGTCCGATGGCCTGGTTCGCTGTGTTGAGCGCCTCCCTCGAAGGACCCAACTATGGGAACAAGAGCCCTCAGGTTTATCCCGAACACCCCAGCACTAGTTGCATGGGGGCAGAAGCCGACGACTCGCCATCTCTCAGTTATTGATAAACGGCCGCACAGAAAATAATATTTTAAATTCAGAAAGCATTGCTTAAGCGCATATGAACAAGTTTTCAGCGCACAGGATACAAACGAGCGAGTTCATTGAAATATTACATCTTTGGCACACTCATCCGCGACAAGGCGAGCTCCAGCGAGAACTTCCTTGTAGTAGTTCTCGGGCTTGCGATGCTCCTTCCCCTGCGGCGGCCCGTCCTTCACCAGCTTCTCTCCATCCAGCTTACCCCAGTGTACCCTTACACGGGCAAGGGCCCTCCGGGCACCTTCTATGCAGACGGAGCGCTTGATGACCTCAAGCCGTGGACAGGCCTCCACCAGCCGCCGCACCAGCCCGAAGTAGCTCCCAGGCAGGGCCTCTCCAAGCCACAGCCGAACTAGTAAGCCCTTCATGGCCTGTTCGGCCGCCTTGTGGAGCTCGGCCAGCTGCTTCAGCTAATCGCTTAAGGGCAAAGGGCGTCCGGCCTCAGAATACTGAGACAAGAACACACTCTCCGTCGAGCTGTTCTCTTCAGCTCGGTAGAATGCGGCGGCGTCGGATGCGCTGCGGGGAAGATCGAAGAACGCCCCTGGAGAACTCCGGATTCGGGTAAGTAATAGGTATTTCACCTTTATATTCCTACTTTGCATTAAGAATGCCTTACCCGCTGCTATCCTTTTCACATCCTCCAACTCTTGTAGGGCCTTTTGGGCTTCGGCCTTGGCACTCTTGGTGGCCTCAACAGCCGACGCGAGCTCGGATGCTTGCGTTTTTGCCTCAAGCTCCAAACCCTCATGTTTCTTCATGAGAGCTTGCAGCTCTTGCTGCACCTCGCCGACTTGGACTCCAAGCTTTTCTCGCTCGGCGCGCTCCTCGGCCGCTTTATTCTCGGCCTCAGCCAGCGCGTGCTTCAGGGTTGCCACCTCGGTTGTGGCCCCTACAATAAGCAGTACAATCCTGTTATTTCTTTTTGCAATCAAGCCTCTCTATAGGCACCCTTTTTTTTCTTTTTCTTTTTTCTTCTAAGGGGTATTTCTTACCTTCCTTTTCCACGAGCTGCCTTTTGGCAAGGCCGAGCTCTTGCTCGGACCGCTCGAGGTCCTTTTTCAGGACTTCCACCTTCGCAGTCAGTGCGGCGGTGGACATCAGGGAAGCCTGCATACGCATATTAGACTTTTTATTAGACTCCTGCGAAAATTGTTGGATCCTCTATTCGGCTTTTCTTTCCGAACACCAAACAGAGCATCAGGGGCTACTGTCTATGCGGTAATGAATTTAGCATATTTTTTGCTTACCTGGAAGCCTGTTAGAAGGCTAGTGCAAGCTTCATTCAGTCCGCTCTTGGCGGACTGAACCCTTTGGACCACCGCACTCATAACAGTACGGTGCTCCTCGTCGATGGTGGCGCCTTCAAGCGCCTCCAACAGACTATCCGGCGCCTCTGGTTGGACAGAGGTCGCCGGCTCAGACGGCTTACTCCTCTTGGAAGTAGTTCGCCCACCGCGAGCCAGGACGGTTGAGTCCGGCGCGGTGTCCGGCACAAAGCCGGACTGGGAGCCCTGGGGGGTTTCATCCCCTTTACTCCTGGGGTCCTGAGGATTGCCTTGCGGCTCCTCCAGTACCACCTCCTCCTGCCCTGTTCGACGGGACGCCGCTTCGGCGTCGTCCGCCCCGCGGGGGGAGACTGCGGGCGGGACAGAGTTCACATCTGACGAATCCAGGGAGCCGCTCGATGAATCATCGAGTGCGGCTTGGGGCGGGCTGCGCAAATAGCATTCGACATTAGGGTAAGCTGCGCACTTGAAGATACTATGAGTCATTCTGGTATGTGAATACTTATGATGTTGCCGGACGCTTGGTTCTGTCCGGCCACTCCTTTCCGCCCTCTTCGGCGTTGGGGGAGCAGTCCGGCGGAGGGGTCTTCCTTTTCCTCGACCCCTCGGCCTCCCCTGTTGGGGCGGCCTTCTTCTTTTTCGCTCCCCTCGCTGGAGGGGAGAGCTTCATTGTTCCTCCTCCTCGTTTTCACGAGAGGAGGGCGTCGCAGACTCGCCAGATGACGAGCTCGACACCACCACATTGCGGGCACTCTTCCGAGTCCCGGTGGTCTTCTTCTTCTTGACCTTCTTCTCCGGCACGACATAGGGCGCCAGAGCCAGCAGCTTCTCTAATAGAGCTGGGGCTGGCTCTTCGAGCAGAGGAGCCGGACAGTTGATTGGTCCGACTATCTTCAGCCACGCTTGTCAAAGGCAAAGGGAGTTTTTAGATCCCACACAGAGTTAATCTATGTAGAAAAGCTTAACGAACCTGTGAAAGGTATAAATAGCCTACCTCGCTAGTGTTGCGCTGCGAGCTGTATCCGCGGTCCTCGGAAGCGGATGTGGGGCACTCGGCGCCCTTGGTTAGCACCTTCCAGACGTCTTCATACGTCGTGTCGAAGAGCCTATTGAGGGTTTGGTGCTGCGCCGGGTCGAATTCCCACAAAGTGAACTCCCGTTCTTGGCACTGGAGGATCCGGCGAACGAACATGACCTGGATGATGTTGACATGCCGGATGGGCTTGTTCATCAGGGACCGGATGCAAGTTTGCAGTCCGGTCACTTCTTCTTCGTTGCCCCACGATAGGCCCGTCTCTTTCCAGGACATGAGCCACGTGGGGGGTCCGGATCGGAACTCAGGGGCCGTGACCCATTTCGAGTCGCGTGGCTCGGTGATGTAAAACCACCCTGCCTGCCACCCCTTTAAGGACTCCACAAAGGAGCCATCGAACCAGAGTGCGTTGGCCATTTTGCCGGCCATAGCACCTCCGCACTCCGCCTGGGTGCCGGACACCACCTTGGGCTTGACGTTGAAGGTCTGGAGCCAGAGGCCAAAGTGGGGGAGGATGCGGAGAAAGGCCTCACACACGATGATAAACGCCGAGATATTGAGGGTAAAGTTCGGGGCCAGATCGTGGAAGTCCAGGCCGTAGTAGAACATGAGCCCCCGGACAAAAGGGTGAAGTGGAAAACCCAGTCCACGGAGGAAATGGGGGAGAAAAACTACCCTCTCATGGGGCCTTAGGGCGGGAAGAAGCTGCCCCGCCTGGGGAAGCCGGTGCGGGATGTCCTTGGACAGATATTCGGCCTTCCTAAGCTTTTTGATTTGACCCTCCGTAACGGAGGAAGCCATCCACTTGCCACCCGCTCCGGACATCACTGGAGCAGGTTGGGGAAGAAAGAGCGAACTTGGGCGTTGGAGCTTGAGTGCGCAGGAGATGGATGGGCAAAGGAGGAAGAAGGCGTAGGTGAAAGAGGTGGATCTTTATCCCCTTATATAGGCTGATGCCGTTATGCGTCCCCACCTACCTAATAAAACTCGCTTGCCGCTCACACGCCGTGGTAAATGGCGCAGTTGGGTTACCCACGTCCGCATTAATGAGAATCCCGTTAAAAGGGGCACATGATCTCTGCTTCGACAAGACGTGCCAAGGAAACCGCCTCGTTGAACGTGCTACGGTGGAACAACAAAAAATAATCCATACAGAAGGCTTGGTCGCAGTGTCATGACGCACTGCGGAATACGTCAGCAGATTTGATTAGTGTTTGTATTATTCTCTATATGGCAATACGTGGAAACTTGTTTTGCAGAGCGGGACACTATTTTTTGGTGTTTATTATCTTCTTGAAGAATTTGGAGGAGGAACCCGCCTTGCAATGCCGAAGACAATTTGTGCGCCGGACTCGTCGTCATTGAAGCCTGGTCCAGGGGCTACTGAGGGAGTCCTGGATTAGGGGGTGTTCGGATAGCCGAACTATATCTTCAGCCGGACTCCAGGACTATGAAGATACAAGATTGAATACTTCGTCCCGTGTCCGGAAGGTTCTTTCCTTGGCGTGGAAGGCAAGCTAGGCGTGCGGATATTCAAAATCTCTTACCAATGTAACCGACTCTGTGTAACCCTAACCCTATCCGGTGCCTATATAAACCGGAGGTTTGTAGTCCGTAGGACGAACACATCATAACCATCATCATACACATAGGCTAGCTTCTAGGGTCTAGCCTCCTTGATCTCGTGGTAGATCTACTCTTGTACTACCCATATCATCAATATTAATCTAGCAGGAGTAGGGTTTTACCTCCATCGAGAGGGCCCGAACCTGGGTAAAATAAAGTGTCCCTTGTCTCCTGTTACCATCCGACCTTGACGCACAGATCGGGACCCCCTACCCGAGATCCGCCGGTTTTGACACCGACACTCACGATTATTGCACACCTGACTATGGCTTGCTTAGTGTAGTTTATATTTCGCTGCATTTCAATAGGTTCATTTCTATAGTTTGTCTTTGAAACATCCATGTTTTGAAGACTTTCATAAAAATCGCCTATTTTTTTTGACTATAAACAGTAGGGTAAACACCCCACTGCAACTTTTATTAATAGAAAAAGCAAGGAACAAAAGTCATGTGGGCTTGAGGTAAGCCCAAATAAAGAAAACAAGAGAAAATGAAAAAAGAGACTAACCTACAGCTAAAAAGAAGAAAAAACTAATAAACAGAAACATAGAGAACTAATCATAAAAAACTACATCCAAGCATCCAACCAAACAGAGATTTGAGCTTCATATTTCTTCTTGATGCTGTATTTGAGAAGCTTTAACTCCTGAAAGAATATGTGTTTCCAGCCCTCAAAAGAAGGGGTTATATGTTCAAAGATCTTGTTGTTTCTTGAAATCCAGATTGCCCATGAGCCCAATATTATGATCTCCATAAAGAAAGGGGAATTGAGTTTGTCCTTGAGATCTTGGTAAGCTTCCAGAACTGACAGATTAGGTGTCCTTGAAGGGAAGATGAAGTCCCAACATCTAACCGCAAAAGGGCATCCCCAAAAGAGATGATGCAGAGTTTCTTCCTGTTGACAATTTCTCACTGCACAACTGTATACTTCTAATTCAAAGTTTTTCCTTCTTAAAAGGTTCCTTGTGTTGATTCTGTCATGTAACAGCATCCAAAAGAAGACTTTGTGCTTGGGTTGACAGGAGCTTTTCCAAATCCATGAGAATTGTGGTGGAGTTTCTTTGTGTCCAATTAGCACTTTATATGCTTTAATGGAGGAGTAATGTTCATTTCCCCAGATGTAACTCCAAGTGTCCAGTGCATCTAAATATTCAGATTGCCTTAGAGCAATGCACAGGTCCTCCATTTGTATGAACTCCTCATATGCTTGTGTGGTAAGGGGCAGGTGGAATAAATCCTGTAGATATTCAGTGCTGATCACTTGTTGAACACTCTTGTGTGGATCTCTAACAAAGGAATATAAGTGATCAAACCTGTGTTTTAGAACAAAATGGTTCCACATGTCATCCCAGAACAAAGCACTTTTGCCATCTCCCACATTGCATCTGGCTATAGCTTTGAATTGGTCAATGAGTGCTAGGTTTGATTTCCACCAAAATGAGCCCACTTTTTGATCCCCTGGAAGCTGACCATTGCTGTAGTATGATTCCCAAATTAACTTAACCCATGGGATATCATGTCTGTTGTAGAATTTATGAAGATTTTTCATGAGCAGGGTTTTCTTTTGTGTGAAAATATCCAAGACACCCAAGCCCCCCTGATCTTTTGGTCTGCAAACCGTGTGCCAAGCCACTAATGCTATCCTCCTATCCCCCATATCAGGACTCCTCCATAGGCAATGTCTTAAGTATTTAATAATCTGTTGTTTAATTGTTATGGGAACATCTAGACAACACATGAAGTAGACTGCTAGAGAGGCTAACACAGATTTGACCAACAATACCTTCCCTGCTTGGGTCATGAAGGTGGAAATGCCAGTAATACGCTTAGCAATACTGGTGACTATAGGCAAGCATTGCTCCACAGTTGGCTTATAAATACCCAAAGGTAGCCCCAGGTAAGTAAATGGGAATTGTCCTCTGGCACATTGTAAAGTGTTTGTGAAGATGTCCACTCTGTCTTCTGCAATGTTTACTGGCACCATGATTGATTTTCCATAGTTTACTTTGAGGCCAGTGGCAGATGCAAATGTGTTTAGTAAAGCTTTGAGGCAGACCAGCTGTCTTGCACTTGCTTGCATGATGACAAGAGTATCATCTGCATACTGCACAATAGGGAAGTCAGGGCAGGAATTCACTTGCAGTGGAGGTGTAACTAATCCCCTTGTCATGGCTTTATTAAGAATTGATTGCAGTAAGTTAGCTGCTAGAAGGAACAGAAGGGGGGACAGGGGATCTCCTTGTCTAACTCCTCTTTTACAGTAAAATTTCTTCCCAGGCACCCCATTTAACATCACAGCAGAAGATGCAGAATTGAAGAGCATGTGCATCCAAGTTATCCACCTTTCACCAAATCCCTTAGCTCTAAGTATGTCAATAATAGCCTGGTGTTCAATTGTGTCAAAGGCCTTTTCAAATCTAGTTTGATAACTAGCAACTCCTCATTTGACTTGTGGCACTAATGTATGTATTCATAGGCCCATCCGAAACAATCCTGAATCACTATGTTCTTTAAGAATCCATATTGGTTGATGTGTACCAATTGGAGGATTACCTTTTGTAATCTGTTAGCCAGCAATTTAGTAATGATTTTGAGCACCCCATTAAGCAGTGAGTTTGGTCTGAAATCATTATGGGACATTGGTACTTCTTTTTTTGGAATGAGTGTGATGTAAGAGGTGTTGATGCTTTCCAAATTCACAGTTCCAGCATGGAATGCAATGATAAGCTCAGTTACATCCAGTTTTATAATTTCCCAGCAAGCTTTGAGGAATTCATTGTTAAATCCATCAGGACCTGGAGATTTATCTGTTGGCAGATTTTTGACAACCTCATCAATTTCTTCCTGGGAGAAAGGTTTCTCAAGATCTTGAAAAACTTGTGGATCCACTCTGCTACCATACAGGTCTTGTAAATTGAAATGCATATTATGGCCATTGGAGTGACCCAACCTTTTCTTAAAAGCTTCCCAAAGAATTGCAGCCTTGCCCTCATGATCAGTAATTTCTACTTGGTCCTCATTCATTAGCATTGCAATTTGTTATGCCTATGATTAATAGAAGCTTTTGTATGAAAGAATTTTGTATTTTCATCACCAAACTTCACCCCTTTGATCTTTCCTCTTTGCTTCCAATAAATCTTCTGATTACTGAGGGTAGTTAGGAGAGTTTCCTTCAAGAACTCTCTGCAATTATGCTCAAACAATGTTAGATCTCTGAATTCCTCCAAGAAGTCCCATAGGAATATACATTCATTCAATTCATCAATGTGTTTTTTGATAGAAGACAAATTCTTTGACCAAAGTTTGAGGGCTCTCCTCAAGTTTTTGAATTTGGCATTAATCTTCTTAGCAGGATCAGTATAACGAACAGGAATGTTCCATGCAGTTTGCACAATATCTTTGAAAGAGCTGTGCTTCAACCAATAATTCTCAAATCTGAAAACTGAAGACCTGGGTATTGCTGTACCAATTTTTATAACACATGGCAAATGATCTGAAATTGGCTTTGCAAGGGGTAGAGCAGTGGTGTCAGGGTATGAAGTCATCCATGCAGCAGAAGTGAAGAACCAATCTAATTTTTCAAGCAAAGGGCTATCTTGCATGTTGCTCCAACTAAATTGCCTTCCTTTGAGTGGTAATTCAATTAACCCCAGGTTACTAATAGCTTCATTGAATAGCAGCATCTGATTAACATCTCCTCCAGGTCTATTTCTGTCTTCAGGTGATCTGATGAAATTAAAATCCCCCATAACAATCAAGTCAACATCATCAGGCATTTGAATATTTGTAAACCATTCTATAAATTCCAATTTTTCCTCAATGTTGCAGGGCCCATATATATTTGTTAATATCCATGGTTTAAGGGAAGAAGTGCAAGTGAACTGCATGGTTAAAGAGAACCTGTTTTGGAAGAGCAATTGTCCATTGAAGAGAGACCCATTCCAAGCAGTCAAAATTCCACCAGATGCTCCAATAGAAGGAACATATTCAAATTTGTTGAATCTTTGAGGGCAGAAGTTTTGAATATATGCCAAATCAAAAATTTGTCTCTTCGTTTCTTGTAAACACAAAATGCCAGCAGAACTTTCCTCAATTTTTTGCCTGATGGCCAGCCATTTATCAGGAGAATTTAAACCCCTAATGTTCCAATTTAAAATATTCCAAGATCTGTTCCTACTCATTGTTAACTATCTGTTTGTGATGTGGATACCAGGCTCCATCTCCTGGTATAGTACCATACTTATGAAAGTTATGTGCATGTATTGGCCAAGACCCAATAATGTTTGAGAGCTTATACAAGCACTGACAGGAAGCGTGATAGATCCTCATTAACATCAGAGACAGAGTAAATCCAACAATCCTGCTAGAGAGAATATAGATTCCAACATCTTCATAGAAACCACAAGTCCATAGATCAACAGGACTGAGCAAAATAGCAATAAGGTACCAAGTTTTGAGAACAGACATTAAACATGTTCTGCTTACATCCATAACAACCATAACACCCAAAATCATGCATACAACCTTCCAACTAGTCTTTCTCAAAGTAACCCTGATGCTAATGTTAATGTGACAGATCATCATGGCACATCCTAGGGAGTTTTAGCACCAGTGGCCTTGGAGACCTTGGCCACATCCTCCTGGCCCTTCATCTTGGGCTTCTTTGAGAGCTTGTTCTGTGCCTCATCATCAGATACCTTGCAAAAAGCTTTTGTCAGGTTTTTGACCACTTTGTTATGCACAGCAGGAGCAATAGCATTACAAGGTAAACAAGAACTGACATCACATGTTTTCCTTATATAGCCATTGTTATCTTTCTTAATACAACCACTTCTTCTTACCCGAGTCTCCACAAGAGGCTCCTTTTCTCTCCTTTTCCTTGAGACAGCTTCTCCTAGTGATAAGTGTATGACCTTGTTGGGGGACACTTGCTGGAGTGGGCTTCCAGCTCCACTAGAGGAGTGAGCAGCAGGGCTTATACCCTCATTCTCCTTCCCCAAACCCAGCATTATTTCTTTGCAATTAGGAGCCTGTGAAGTAGGAGGTGCATCAGGAATATGAAATAAGATGGTCTCTTCAGTATCACAATTGGCAGTAAGCAATTTCCACAGCTCTGATTTTAGCAGATGCATGACCCAACCAAACTTATCAGGAGTGAGAAGAAGATGGATTATGAAGTTAAACCAACTTACAGGTATATCAATTTTGTAAGTATTCACTTCTCCCTGAGTTGCTGGAGCAAAATGCTGAATCCAGAAGCCCAAACCTTCCTCAGAAATCAAATGGCCAGCATCAATAATATCCAAGGCATGATTTTGAGCTAATTCATAAATATCAAGTAAGTTTGGAGAGGAAATGAAAGAGCATCTCTCCATACCTGAACTTTGGCCAGCTTTGGAAGTGTCAACCTGAACAATGGGAACATCAACTTTACCTTTTAGGTCAACTGCAGGTACAAAGCCCTGTAATTCACCTTGCATATCTTGAATAACCACATTGTCTCTGCTTATAGGATCAGCCATGACCTGGGAATCAGCTACAGCATTGTCCTCCTGAGCCTGAACATGGACTTCTTCTGCAGCAGAAGCAGCAATAGGGATACTCTGTGCCAGTGGCATATTTTGTCCTGAATTTTCAGCAACAGCTGCCAGTGCTTCTGCAGCAATGGGGATAGGAGCTTGCCCAACGATTTCCACAGTATGGGCTACAGGCAAAGCCTCCTGATCGGGCATAGGGGCCCCCACCACTAGCTGCTGTTCCAGACCAGCCAGGTTTTCATTGTGCTGAACCAGATCATCCTCTTCACCATCTGCTTGATAAGCAATAAATATGTTCTATAAACCCATGCCCAGAGGGTTGTTTTGGGCACCTTGATTAACCTCCTCACTGGCAGTGTGATTGTTAGACCAAATACCATCAGACAGAGAAACTGTGGTGGTTATGCTGCTATTGGGAGCCCCATCCTCCTGCAAGACCGGCATCTCCAGCTACTCTTGGGGTGGTTGCGGCTGAGGAATGTTAACCTGAGGAAAAGCCCAGTGTCCCTGCTCATCCTGCTCTTCCCATGCATCCCAATCCTCCTATTGAGCAGGCTCATTATGCATTGGAATATGCGCCTATTCACCCCCCTCTAGTCAATAACTAGCACTTTCAATTGGTATCAGAGCAAGGTACTCCCTTGTTCTGTGTGATTCGGTTTAACCACCTGGAGTTTTAGCTATGTCGACTGCAGGGATAATCAAAGTCTCCGCTGCTTGCCCCGTGTTCGATGGAACTGAATATCCCTACTGGAAGAATAAGATGCGCATGCATCTTGAAGCCATTGATGTCGACCTCTGGTATGTCGTCAAGAATGGCGTTCCCAAGATTGGTGAAGGTGTCACCCCTGCTGATGTCAAGAAGTTCATTCAACTGGACTCTACTGCCAAGAACATCATCTGTGGTCATCTGACCAAAGCATAGTATGGCCGCGTGAGTGCTCTGGAAACGTCGAAGCTAGTCTGGGACTGGATATCCAAGGTCAATGAAGGCGTCTCAACCCAGAGAGATCAAAGGATCAGTGTTCTTCGCAACCACTTCAATCACTTCAAGAGAAACGACAATGAAAATGTCCAGCACACATTTGACCGCCTCACTGACATCACAAATGAGCTTCGTGCTCTCGGCGCCACTGAGATTACCAAGCATGAAATCATCAAGACACTACTAAGATCACTTGACAGCTCCTTTGACACCCTTTCCCTCATGATAAAAGAACGTCCTGACTTCAAGACACTCGATCCATCTGATATACTTGAGAGGCTCAACACACATGAGTTCCAGTTGTCTGAGAAAAGAGATATCTATGGTCCCAACTATGGCCGAACTCGCGCTTTGAAGTCAAAAGCCGTTTCCTCATCTGAAGAAGAATTTGACTGCAGTTCTAATGATCCTGAAGACATTGGAAAGGAACTTGCTATGCTCGTGAAGAAGTTCCAGAAGTTCACTAAGAAGAAGGGCTACAGAAAGTCTTCACGATCCAGCTCAAGAAATGATGAAGCTCCCACTCATGACTACAAGAAGAGAACATGTCACAAGTGCAAGAAACCTGGCCACTATATCTCTGAGTGTCCACTGTGGGACAATGAGAAGAAGAAGAAGAAGAGCAAGGAATATGATTCTGATAACAACAAGAAGAAGAAATCTTCAAAGTCTTCTTCCAACTCCTCATCCATGTCTTCATCTCATAAGAAGAGCTCATCTAGCAAGGCTCGTGCTTTTGTTGGCAAGGAGATGAATTCAGAGGAGGAGTCTGCTTCTGAGGAGGAGGAGGTGGAGTCCGAGGAGTCCGACCCTGGAGTCGCAAGTCTGGCTCTAGCCACAGCCTACGTTGCCAATTCCATCTTGAACACTGAAGACAATGACTTCCACACCAACGCCGAAGCTGATGACAAGGTGTAACATCACAAATTTTCAATTTGGAATGTTATACATTAGATCATCATGCATATCATATTTTATTTGCTTTTGGTTTTGATCCAAGAAAATCCTAAGCAACTCAAGGACCCACAGAGAGAGTTGGGGGTTTCGTTATTTTCATATTTGAGTTTTTCTCAAATTTTGAAAATAGGATCATTTGGTTTTATTTATTTTATCATCAATTATTTCTATTACAAAAATATGAGAGAGGGAATAAAATGACTTTACCAAAATATAGAAATATTGAGGATTTAATAATAAAATCAAATAAGATTTTTTTTGGAGTTTTTAATAATAAAATCAAATAAGATTTTTTTTGGAGTTTTTCGATATTTTTTATTTGAATTTAGGAAAAATATGCGTTTTTCAAAATTGCATTTAGGGCCCAAATAAATGTTCACTTTGTCGGGCTTGATTTTAGAAGCCCGGGAAAATTTATTTCGGGATTTTTGGAGTCCGTTTAGTATTTCTTTTTATTTTTTTGAGCGTAATTATTAAAAAACCGAACCGACTTCGGGCCGTACCAGAGCGGGACACCGCCCGGGGCAGCCTTTAAATGGCGCCGCCCCAAGCTGCCCCAGCCCATCAGCCCCGCCTCGATCCGCGCGCGCCATCGGAGCCGCCGCCGCCGACGACGATCCCGCCGCCCGAGGTTCGCCGCCGCCTCGATTTCCGTGCCCGTTTTTTTTAAAACGATTGTTTTTCGTCGGTTTTATTTTCGGTTTTTATTTTTTTATTTTTATTAGATCGGTTTTATTATTTTTGGTTTAGGTTAATTAGCGAACGTTCGTTCGTTAATCCATTCATCGTTTTTCTTTTTCTCAGATTTTCCGCGGTTATTTTCTGATCGCGATTTCTGATCCGATTTTCGTTTTAGTATAACTTTTCGCTTGTTTATCGGAATCAGGCGATTCAAGCGCTTGGAGTTTTGTCTCGAAACCCTCTATCCATTTAACCAACTTAAACAAGTTTTTGCTTCTGTAAAATTTGACTTAGATCCAGATTAATAGAACGAACTTGTTTTCTTTCGCCGTTTGACTTTCGTTGCTTCGTTCGATTTGATTCTTTTTGCAAACCGGAGTTATTAAGTTGAACTTTCTGGTTAGATCTCTTATTTGAATTTTACCTGTGCATTAGATGAGTACTTATTGTATGCTTGTTTGTTTGTCTGTGATAGAATACCCGAAGTGCGCCGCTTGTTACTTCGAATCTCTAGGTTTCGCGGATCATCAGCAAGGCAAGTAACACTTTGATCATACCTCTTTTACTATCCAGTTTTATTGCATTAGATCAATCCTCAAACACTGCATGATTAGGATCTAATTAAATTGTGGGATGGGAAGTAGTTGAGGTAGTACCTATTACCTGTTTTATTGTCAAACCTTTGGGAGTTACTTCTACGTTTGCTTATTATGCCATGCTATGCTAGTAAACGTGGATTGGGTGAGTGAGATCCATGACAGATGTGAGTTTGTTAATTAATGGTTTATCTAAGGTGGCAACTTGAACACACATCTGGGTGGATTGAGGTACCTGGGTATTCCAGGATTGCCTGTTTCTTTTGGACCGCCACCCAGGCTCAAAGGGATCATGAGATTATTCAAACTAGAAACTTCCGTGTGCAGCCACAAGCCATTATGGGCTCTGGTATAGTTGACTAAGTCATGTGAACTCTTACGGTGGTAGACTAGCAGATGTAGGGGATGTAGGTTGGTACGGTGTATCACATCGTAAGGTGCTAGCGCTTCTGAAAGACTATGTCTCGATCATCCATTTCTCAAACACCATGTAGTGCGAGAATCCCAACGGAGGAGATCGAGTCTTGTGGGGAAAAGTGCGCAAACCTCTACAGAGTGTATAAACTAATCATGGTTAGCCGTGTCCCCGGTTATGGACATTTTGAGTATCTAGTACTTGGATATCATGTGAATCTCATCATGTTACTTCTAAAATTAATATTGTTGGGTTTTAATGATGATTATTTTAATGGGATTGAGGATGCTGTCAACCATTCTCAATGTTTAACAACCACCATGATAGTTAAATAAATTTATTCCTTTGTAGTAGGGAAAAATTGGCTTTACGCAAAACTGTAACCATAGAGCTTTCCACCAGCCATATATGCATGTAGTATAGGCTTAATCATTCATTACTCTCTATGTGTTACATTGCCAGCATATTCCATGTGCTGACCCATTTCGGGCTGCAACGTTTCATGTTGCAGACTTTTCAGACGACGAGTAAGGAGCCTTTTAGGTCGTGGTTCTATACTCAGTGATGCCTTTGGAGTTGATGGACTCGCTTATCTTCCAAGCCTTCCGCTGTTATCGTTATTAGATGGCCTTAAGCCATATTTATCATAATACGTTCTCTTTGAGACATCGATGTAATAAGTGTGTGATTGCTACTCTGTTATAAATCCTTCAAAGTACTGTGTGGTGTCAGCATTACTGATCCAGGGATGACACCTGAGCACAGAGGTCAGACTGTTTGAGGTCTGGTCGCTACACAAGGACGACCCTGCTCCCACCTACTGCTTCATGGCACGTGGTGCCAAGGTAAAATCACGCGATGCTTACTTTCAAACATCTAGTGAAGATGACTCTGATTGTGAATCCAAACCCAGCTACAAAACACTTGCTAAAATTGCAACTAAACAACAAAAGACTATGGAATATACTCAAAAACTATTAGACAAAAGCGATGACCTGTTGGACGCGGAAATGACTCGTTCACAGTCCTTAGTTGAAGACATAAAAAATCTTCATGCTAAGTACCAAGAACTTGAAAGTCGTCATGAAACGCTCTCAACCACTCATGAAAAGCACTCCTATGATTATCTTCAAAGGAAGCAAGAGCTTGAGAAATTTAGAGCGGCTCATGAAGATCTTCAAAAAGAGAATGAGTCACTTCGCGCTCAACAGATCAGTCCCGCTCAGGATGGATTTGAACCACCATGTCTAAAATGCCTTGAGTGTGATAACGCTACCTTTGTTGTTGAATGTTCCACTGCTGCTACTGTTGCATTGTCTTCAACTACTAATGTGGTAACTAATCCCTCTACGGAGGATACCACTACTATTGCTGATGAAACTGCTAGGTTGAAGACATTGCTTGAAACAGGAATGTATAAAAGTCTGAAAGGGCATCAGACACTTTGCGATGCCCTCAAAAAGCAGATTCTGAAACGAAACCCTAGGAAAGAGGGTGTTGGGTTTGAGAGGAAAATGAATGTTGATGGTTCCTACTAGAAACCTGAGCAGTGTCCCAAAACCACATGGGTTGCTGCAAAGGGACCTTCAGTGGATCCATCTACCTTATCTGGCTTTACCTGTGCTAACCCTATTATCATTGATGAATCCTTTGATGCAAACTATAAACTGTTCAAGAATCAGAATGGTGAAATGTTTGCCAGATATGTTGGTACTAACTGTAGGAATGGGCCAACTATGAAGAAGATCTGGGTTCCCAAAAGCTGTCTTGAGAATCTTCTAGTGAATGTCATCATGAAACCACCTGGGAAGAAGACAAACCCCAGATCTAAGGCTTCATATGGTCCAAAGGCTTCATACAGACAGAGGACTCACCTGAGTCACCCTAACGCCAATGTTTTGCAGGGAAACCATACTCAGACTTATGAATATGAGCGTGTGTCTTCAAACCGCTGTGTTCATAGAACTAAGAATTTTTCAGCTTATTCATATGAGTATCATTCATCTCCTGCAAGGCTATTTGCTAGGGCTCCAGAGCCCAAATTATCAGATGCTGCACTTAGACTCATAGCTTCTAAGCCACCCCTGAAGATGTGGGTGGTTAAGAAGAATTAACTTTCTCTTGCAGGGAAAGGTCTCCAGCCAAAAACCAAAGGCGTCTGATGCTATTGCTGGGGACCTAAAACATCTTGTAGGGCGCAAGATCAAATGCCCAAATGGTCTTACTATGTATTTTTGTTCCTGAATCATTTGCCATTCATCCTATTAGTCCTAATCTTGATCTGAGCTTCAATAATCCTCTTGCCCGTCAAATGTTATGCTTCACAATGCTCTTGGTGAAGCCTATCCCCCTAATTGTACTGTAGGGTATGACACCTCATGCTTCATAATGGATTATGGACAGCGGATGCACTAATCATATGACTGGTGATCGAAGTCTTCTCATGGACTCAACTTTGCGTCCATCTGATAAGAGTCACATCACATTTGCTGACACTGGTAAAAGCAAGCTATTGGGTCTAGGTAGAGTTGCAATCTCAAGGGATCAGCACATGGATAAAGTGATGCTTACTGAATCCCTTGGCTTGAACTTAATGTCTGTCTCAATGCTTTGTGACTTGAACATGATTGTGGTATTTGCAAAATATCGTTGCCTTGTACTTATGGAATCTGACAAATCTCTAGTCTTTGAAGGGTACCGGAAAGATGATTTGTACATGGTAGATTTCTCAGCAGGACAACAACTTGCCGTATGTCTTCTCACAAAAGCTTCAGAGTGCTGGCTATGGCATCGGAGGCTGGAGCATGCTGGCATGAGGAACTTACACACTCTCGCTAGGAAAAAGCATGTCATAGGCATCGAGGACGTCAAGTTCAAGAAGGATCATTTGTGCGGTGCCTGCGAAGCCGGAAAGATGACTAGGGCTAAGCATCCCTCGAAGACAATCATGACGACATCTCAACCCTTCGAGCTGCTACACATGGACTTATTTGGCCCTACTCACTACTCTAACCTCACAACAACTGCTTGTCTCTATGGCTTCACCATTGTTGATGATTATTCAAGATATACGTGGGTGCACATAATTCTCTTCAAGAATGAAGTGCAAGATGTCTTCAGACGCTTCGCCAACCGAGCCATGAACAATTATTGCGTCAAGATCAAGCATATCAGAAGAGACAACGGCACTGAATTCAAGAACACCGGACTTGATCTTTATCTGGATACAATGGGAATCACTCATGAGTTCTCCGCTCCCTACACACCTCAGCAAAATGGCATCGTAGAGCGCAAGAATGGAATCCTCATTGAGATGGCTCGAACGATGCTCGACGAATACAAGACACCAAGAAAGTTCTGGCCTGAAGCTATTGATACAGCATGTCACGTCATCAACCGTGTTTACATCCATAAGCTTCTGAATAAAACATCCTATGAGCTCCTCACTGGCAAGAAGCCCAATGTCAGTTACTTCAGAGTATTTGGAGCTAGGTGCTGGATCAAGGATCCCCATCACAAGTCAAAATTTGCATCTAAAGCTCATGAAGGCTTCATGCTCAGTTACGGAAAGGACTCGCACTCTTACAAAGTCTTCAACCTCTATCTCTACAAAATCGGTGAAACTTTGGACGTGCGGTTTGATGAAACCAATGGTTCACAAAGAGAGCTCCTGCCAAGTACACTAGACGAAGCTTCACCCAGTGAATCTATCAAGCTAATGGGAACTGGTGAAATCATGCCTTCTGAAGCACAGACTGAAGAGGAACTTATCATTTATGCACCTAACCAACCTGAAGACAATGCTCAGCCTGAAGACAATCCTCCCAATGATGACAATGATCAGCAAGAGCAAAATCTTCATCCAGTTTATCCTCGTGTTGCAAATGAAGTACAGATTGAGAAGATAATAGATAGTATCAATGCACCTGGTCCACTTACTCGCTCAAGAGCAACACAGTTAGCAAATTTCTGTGGGCACTTTTCTTTTGTGTCAATATCAGAACCCAAGAAAGTTGCTGAAGCCTTTATGGAACCTGAATGGATTCAAGCTATGCAAGAAGAGCTTCAACAGTTCAAGCTGAACAATGTTTGGGAACTTGTCAAGCGTCCTGACCCTCGAAAGCATAACATAATTGGCACAAAATGGATATATCGAAACAAACAAGATGAGCACGGTAAAGTCATCAGAAACAAAGCACGTCTTGTGGCTCAAGGATATACTCAAGTTGAAGGAATTGACTTCGATGAAACATTTGCTCCTGTGGCTAGGCTTGAAGCTATTCGCATACTGCTAGCCTATGCTAACCACCACAACATCTTGCTATATCAAATGGATGTGAAGAGTGCATTTCTCAACGGCAAGATTGAAGAAGAAGTATATGTCGCACAACCTCCTGGCTTTGAAGATCCAAAACATCCTGATATGGTGTACAAGCTAAACAAAGCACTATATGGCCTCAAACAAGCTCCTCGCGCTTGGTATGATAGGATCAAAGACTTCCTGAAGAGCAAAGGCTTCAAACCTGGATCCCTCGATCCCACACTCTTCACGAAGACATATGATGGAGAACTGTTTGTGTGTCAAATCAATGTGGATGATATTATCTTCGGCTGCACCAATCAGAAATACAGTGATGAGTTTGGATACATGATGCAAGAGCAATATCAGATGTCCATGATGGGAGAGCTGAAGTTCTTCCTTGGTGTTCAAATTCATCAGCAAAGAAACGGCATCTTCATATCTCAAGAAAAATACCTCAAAGATTGTCTGAAGAAGTTTGGAATGCAAGACTGCAAAGGTTACACAACGCCAATGCCAGCCAAACACCATCTGGGTCCCGACGACAATGGTAAAGAGTTCGATCAAAAGGTATACCGCTTCATGATTGGTTCTTTACTTTACCTATGTGCATCTAGGCCAGATATTATGCTTAGTGTTTGCATGTGTGCTCGATTCCAAGCGGCACCAAAGGAATCGCATCACTTAGCTGTGAAGCGAATTCTTCGATATTTGGCTTACACCCCAACACTAGGATTATGGTATCCAAAGGGCTCAGAGTTTGATCTGATTGGATTCTCGGATGCTGATTATGCTGGTGACAAGGTGGATCGCAAGTCTAAATCAGGCACAAGCCACTTTTTTGGACGATCACTTGTCTGTTGGTATTCAAAGAAGCAGAACTGTGTATCACTCTCAACTGCTGAATCTGAATACATTGCTGCTGGATCTTGCTGCTCTCAGCTTCTATGGATGAAGCAAACTCTCAAGGACTATGGCATCAATCTGAAACAAGTACCTCTCTTCTGCAACAACAAAAGCTCCATCAAGATCGCCAACAACCCAGTTCAGCACTCAAAGACAAAGCACATTGAAATTCGTCATCACTTCCTCAGAGATCATGTCATGAAGAAAGATATTGATATCATTCACGTCAACACTGAAGAGCAACTGGCAGATATCTTCACAAAGCCCTTGGATGAGAAAAGGTTTTGCAAGTTACGGTGTGAGCTAAATATCTTGGAATCCTCAAATGTCCTGTGATCAGGCACACATCCTAACACTTATGCATGTTTATGACTTAGATGTGCAACACACGAAGTAAAGTATATCTTCAATCAATGAAGACTTACATTCTGAGTGTGAATACATTAACGTGGAATTTGACTTCGGAGCGCCACGATAATTGTGCGCCGTGTCTGGGTCTAATACTTCCTATACGGTGGGTAACGCCACCACCAAATTTTTCTGTTTGAAGTGTTTCACTCATGGCGTTACATTTGATATGTCTTCGCATTTGGTTTGTCTTCAAACTGATTTATCTTCATGATTATCTTCACCATGTTGATTTGATTGCTTTCTGATATATATATATATATATATATATATATATATATATATATATATATATATATATATATATATATATATATATATATATATATATACTAGTGTTCTGTCCTCTACAACATTCACTTATAGCTAAGTCTTCCTTTGTTGAATCTTTTGAACTAAGTGAATGTGATCGGACCCTAACCTCTCTATGCTTTCTATCTCAAACTCTATCTATCCAAATCATATGCATTCTATTGAAACTGTCGAATGTCTTCTCTGCGTCCTTGTTAGCAGAAGACACAGAGACAAACATTAAGTCAATTTTAAATGCTCTATCCTTATTGCCTGAAATCCGGAGAAGCCGGAACGACCATCCGACAAACCTGGCGGGCGTGGGAACGTGGGACAACTCTGAGTATGTTGCATGCTTGCCACGTGCCCCTCAGATGTGAACCGCCAGGGGCAGCTGCGTAATTGCGCTGTGCTGCACACTTCCTTATAAATTCATGTCCTCTGCGGTAAAGAAAACCTTCTTACACCTCTCCACCTCGTCAAAACCCTAGCGCCACCGCTAGCTCTCGACGACGCCGGCGACGAAGCGCTTAGCTGCCGCGACTTCTCCGACGCCGTCCTCACGCCGGCCGCGAACATCGTCTTCTCCGCCGCCGCCGTAGGTGTCCTCCGTCGCCAAGTTAGGGCACGGTGGATTGAATTGCTCGGTCTCCTACTCTTCCCATCTAGCAGTTCCTCGCGTGGTAAATATAACTCTATTTTTTACCGTCTTTTTGATCCTCAAAGATTCATCCTGTTTGCCAAAATAGGTTTCTGCCTATACAATGTTAGATCTATCCTGTGTGCATCTCATACTGCCTAGTATATTCACTTAAGCTTCATATCTAGTTAGATTCCTCACTTGTACTTATTCGCGGATTCGTACAAATCTAGAACCAGCTCTCAACATATAAGTGAATGTCTTCGCATCATGAGGTCAATGTCCTCAAACTGATTTATCTTCAAAATCTTCTGAGAATGCATATGACCTCTTCCCCTTCCCTTGCATCTCTAATGCTGTCATAGGTACATGTCTGTGGGAGAATCCCTTGGTTCTCATAGTCTGCATTCGTTTGCAGAATTCTTACAGCATCACATTAACTCTCCCGAAGCCAGTTCCTGTTTGTCCAGCAAGCGAAAGCCTTTGAACGTGTTGAAGCCATTCAGTTTGAAGTACATGGCTGCAGAGAAATCAGTAAGGAAGGGTGGCAAACAGCGTCATGGGGGAACGTCAAGAGATTTTCCTGATGACCTCTCAGAGCTTTACAAAACAGATCCAGAAGAGGATTATAATCAGCGCAAGACCCGAATCCAATGGATTCAAAGATATTGGGCAGAATAGTGGTACAAATACAGATTCGTGACCCAGGAATATGCAGAGAAGAATGCTATCAAGCGACCATGGGGAGATATTTTGTACAGAACTCTTCCACCCAGGTCCAGAGCTGAAGCCATTGAGCAAGGCTTCTATCCGTGCATGGTCCGTGGGCCACAACCAGCTGATGCCGACCCATCGTCTTTACTCTGGTGTCGCGAAGACAATCTGTTCAAAAGCATTTATCAGTTTGCAAAAGCCTCAGCAAAGAAGAACAAAGATTCTTTGGGGTTAGACTTCAATCATGGTCCTCCTGCTCCCCGAGCTGATGGCACACGCGATGCAGAACCAAATATCATCGGACCCTGTCGGGGGAAATGTGCCTCCACGAACACCTATGGGGACCGAGCCCCTTTCTGGTTCGGCGGGGGGCGGAGGTCGTGCGAAGAGCGGATCGAGGCAATGCACACAAGGGGATTTACCCAGCTTTGGGCCGCACGGATGCGTAAAACCCTACTGCTGCTTTGTGGTTTGTATTGTGTTCTTGGGAGCGCTGAGTGCTACAGTACACTTAGGCAACTAATCAGACCGAGCATGGGTGGTCTGCCTCCTCTTTCTCCTCCGTTGCGCATGGGGCCTCCTTTTATATGTGCAAGGGGTTTCCCACAGGTGGCAACGTAGGCGGGGGTAAAACTGGAAAACGCTGTGTTGGGTACAGCTGTTTGCACAGTGCTATCATACCTAACTCTGACGGCAGGGGACAAGGGCATTAAATGCCCGTCCGCATCGCCCAGACGGTGCAGGAAAGGGACCGTCAGGAGCGCCACCGTTTGCCACGATGGCTACTCTGTCAGCGTTGCTTCGCCACCGCATGCCCCTGGCTGCGCAGCCTCTCGCCACGTACGCCTGGAATGGCCCCAGAGCGACGCGTGGGTGGATGAGCTGGAGCGCAGGCGCGGGGTGGTGACTTGCCACGGTTGGTGCCTTGTCGCGCCCGGGAGCTTGTCGCTCACCGGTCCTTGCCGGGATGCGGGGCGCGTCGCAGCAAGTATCCTGTCGTGCCTCGGTCGGCCTTCCCGGCAAGCTCCTCTTGCCGGGGCCTTGTTCTTCGAGCGGTCGTCCCAGCAAGCTCCTCTTGCCGGGGCCTTGCTCTCTTCGGGTGGCCTTCCCGGCAGGCTCCTCCTGCCGGGGCCTTGGCCTAAATATTTTGTTCTTGGATGGCCCGAGGAGGGACCATGGAGAGTTTTGGCGATCGCCTGGCAAGCCTTGCCGCGGGGTGATATGACTGCCCGTGCACAAGTTCGGGGTACTAAGGTACCCCTACTTTAGTACACCGATAGGAGCCCCCGGGCCTGGGCCATACACGGTGCCGAGCGCTGTTGGGCCAGGCCCAAAACAGTGCACGGGCACGCGTGGCCTGGGTCAGGCTGCATCTGCTTCTGCGTCCACCACGCCCACCCCAAACGGCACGCGTCGAATGCGGCATCATGGGGAGAGGCGTGTGTGACGTGGGCGGCGTGCACGGGGCTGAGCCCCGCAGGCATGCGTCACGTCGCAATAAAGGGGGACGGTTCGCGCTATCTCCATAAGTGGAGGGAGGCGTGGAGGCGTGGCTCGCTTGCTATACGGGGCCGAGGCACGGTTTCCGAGGCGTCCGCTCCCCACGATCATGGGGTGGAGGGAGGTCGCCTCATCCGTCGCCTCGGTCCTGCACGCCAGCCACGCGGCTCCCATGCACCCGGAGTTGCGGACGGTGGAGGCAGGAAACCGGGCCGTCGCGGGTCGAGGCAGCAGGCCGGTCCCAGTCGCCTGCCCTCCCTGCGTCTTGATTGGCTGAGCGGGGCGGCCGAGCCCCCACCCTGCTTCTTTATAAAGAGCAAGAGGGGGCGACGGAAATCCGCACTCCTTCATCTTTCCTTCCCTTCGGCTTCTGATCCCCTCTCTCCATTCGCCATGGAGAAAGGGAACCCTGGTCCTTCATCGGTGGCGGCGAGGGTCGACGCTAGGCAACGCGCCCCTCCTCCCCTTGCACCCGCGATGGCGGAGCCAACCGTAAGGGTAAGGGGGAGGGGTGAGGTCGTGGACGAGGCCGTGGACGAGGTCGCGGACGAGGCGGACGGGGCGACACGCCGGCCTCGCCTCCGCCAGCGGCTCCCCTTCTCACGGCGGTCCACATCAGGGACGACCCTTGCGAGTTCTTCGTCAGGCTGCGCCGGGCGCCTCATCGTTGCCTCCGTCTCCCGGCTCCCTTCGCCAGCGTGATGGAGAAGGAGCAACCCGAGACGCTAAGACTGCGCATGAGGGGCTGCGGGATCAGCGGCACGCGGGTCCATGTTGAGTCCCCAGCCCCCGGCGTGATGTATCTTGGTCGAGGGTGGAAGACGTTCGCCCGTATCCACAGCTTGATGGAGGGGTTCACCCTCCATTTTAAGTTGATGGAGGGCGATCTCCTCTCCGTCAAGGTCTTCAGGGACCTCGGGACCCGGGCCCGGTGCTGCGTGGATAGCTCCTCCGACAGCGAAGGCTCCTCCTCGAGCGAGAGTGACGAGGAGGGGAGCGACAGCGACAATGAGGGTAGCGGTCGTCGGGATGACGGGTCCGATTAGGCGCCGGCCGCGGCTCCGCGTGGCACCGGCGACCCCATCATCCGTGTCGCCGGCTCCTTGAGCTTCCCGGGGTCGTCTCCTTGGCGGCTGGCGTAGGGAGGCTGCGGAAGAGGAAGAGGGTGGGCGGCAAGGCCGTCAACTCGGAGTATGAGGGCTAGATGCCCTCGACAGAGTGTTGACGTCTCGCTGCCTCATCTTCGAGCTCCACTTCCAGCGCCGCCATCACCATCCAGCCTCCGAAGCCTCCGGACGGCGCCCGGGGCGTTCTGTTGGTGTCTTCTGCCACCCGTAGCTCGCCTAGGCGCCCCTTTTGCCCTTTTTGCCTCCTTGTCCTACCTCCTGAGGAGAGAGACAAGAAAGGGATTACGGGCACCTTATCTTTTTTCAATCTGTAAGCCCTCGGGCCTTAGTTGTGTTTAAAACTTGTAATCCCATCTTTCATGTTTTTCATTCTCTCTGAACTGTACCTAAGCGGAATGTTTTTAATGAAAAGGGGATGTTTGCCGGGCCATTTGTCTCGCGGGTAAGACCCACGCCAAGGAGCGGATCCTTTACATCGTTAAGATAGACACTTCTTTGCCCGACAACAGGCCCTGCCGTCTACCCGCGCCACCCGACCTTCCTCACGCCTTTGGCGGAGGCAGGGATGAGGCGGGTTCGGGCTCCTCATTCCGTTCCTTTGCCGCCGCGGCTACTACCGAAACTGGCCCCAGGAACGCGCTCCGGGGCCCAGAGTTAAGGGAGCACGGCAGCTTTTTAGGAAGGAACAAGGTTTTCGCATTCCTCAGTCCATAAGAGAATGCATTACAAGGGATGAAAGACTTATCTGGGATTGCAGCCCCCGGCAACTTTGGCTTGCCGCGGGCGAATCTTTGTGCTTGCAGCCCCCGGCAACACTGGTTCGCCGGGGACCAGATGCTGGTCCGCCCTTCTTCTCTTCTTCGTCCTTAAGTGGTCTGGCCAGGATATGCAAAACCCTGCGAACCAAGGGAAACGAAGAAACAGGAAAAAGGACGCAGACTCGACCTCTAAGCTAGGGGTTAGCAGCTGTTAGGCACTATCAACCCTAACCAAGGACGAGACTTGACTCAGCATGCATGCTAAAACTTAGGGCGCCAGCGCTTCATTTACTGCTGCTCAGGGTCTGCGCCTGGCTTTGTACAAAGGATTACATGCATCAGCGGCAAGACTTGTACAAAAGGTTGGTTGCCGGACGGGGCCCGACAACCGCGCCTTACGGGTAAAACTTACGAAGATGCTCAATATTCCAGGAGTTGCTCACCGGAGTGCCATCTTCGGTCTCGAGGCGGACAGCGCCGGGCCTCATGACTCGTCTCACCCGGTAAGGGCCTTCCCACTTCGGTGTCAACTTGTTATGATTCTTGGCGGATGGAGCGCGCCGAAGAACAAGGTCGCCTTCCTCGAAGCTTCTGGCTTTAACTTTGCGGCTATGGTAGTGACGCAAAGCTTGCTGGTAGCAAGAGGCTGGCATAGCAGCCTGAAGACGATCTTCGTCAAGGAGCAGCGCGTCATCTTCACGCAGCCGCTCTTGCTCAAGCTCATCATAAGCGAGCACTCGAGGTGACCCGTATACGAGTTCCGTGGGGGTAACTGCTTCTGCTCCATAGACTAGAGCAAATGGTGTCTGGCCAGTGGCTCGATTTGGCGTCGTTCTGATCGACCAAAGAGCCACTGGGAGCTCCTCGATCCAGTTTCTTCCGCACTTGTGCAGCGTGTCGAAAGTTCTTGTCTTGAGCCCACGCAGCACTTCGGCATTGGCCCTCTTTGCTTGACCGTTGCTCCTGGGATGAGCAACAGAAGCGAAGCAGACCTTGGCGCTGAGATCTTGGACGTATTGCATGACGGCGCGGCTCGTGAATTGCGTACCGTTGTCGGTGATGATCCTGTTGGGGATCCCGAAGCGGCAAACAATCGACCTGAAGAACTTGACTGCTGACTGTGCTGTCACCTTCCTCACTGGTTCCACTTCCGGCCACTTTGTGAACTTGTCGATTGCGACGTACAAGTACTCAAATCCCCCGATAGCTCGGGGGAAGGGGCCGAGGATGTCGAGCCCCCAGACCGAAAATGGCCAGGATAAAGGGATCGTCTGGAGAGCTTGAGCTGGCTGGTGTATCTGCTTGGAATGGAACTGGCATGCTTCACACTTGGTTACTTGTGCAGTTGCATCCTGGAGGGCTGTCGGCCAGAAGAAACCTTGCCGGAACGCTTTGCCGGCAAGTGCTCTTGCGCCAATGTGGTGACCACATATGCCTCCATGTATCTCTGCCAACAGCTTTTGTCCGTCTTCCCGGGAAATACACTTCAATTTCACACCGTTGCGCCCTCTTCTGTACAGTGTGTTGTCGACGAACTGGTACATACTCGAGCGCCGGGCTACTCTTTCCGCTTCTTCTTGTTCTTCGGGAAGTTCTCCGTTCTGGAGGAAAAGGACACTCTGCTGCGCCCATGCTGGAGCCTGTGGCTCGACAACAAGGACTGAAGGCACATCTGCTGGTGCGGGAACGTCCGCTTCTATGGCGAGGATCTGGGGCTCTGCCGGAGCTTGACGTTCCCCGGCAAGCTTGTCGGGGCAAAACTTGTCGGGAGCGCCTGCTTCTACGGAACGAACCCTGGGGTTTTCCGGAGCAGACGGCTCCTCAGCGCTCTTGGCGTCGATCTTGGGGACCTTCTTGGCGGCGGCTCCGGGGAGCTCTGCCGGAAGATAGTCACCGGAGACCAACTTCCTCTTCTTGCTCTGTCCGGTTGATGGTGTCACGGATGGCTGAGTCAGCTTGAGCACAAAGGTTCCTGGTTCCACAGGTAACCTAAGTGCTGCACACTTTGACAGGCCATCAGCAATGTCGTTCTCAGCTCTTGGAACGTGTTCCATTTGCAGGTCGTCAAAGCGCTCTTCTAGCTTTCTCACTTCATCAACGTACGCTTCCATCAACGGACTCTGGTAATCTTTGTTCACTTGGCAGACGACAAGCTGCGAGTCACCCCTGACAATGAGCTTCTTGATCCCAAGTTCTGCCGCGATCCTGAGACCGGCGAGCAAACCTTCATACTCTGCAGTATTGTTGGTTGCTTGCTCCTTGGGGAAGTGCATCTGGACTACGTACTTGAGATGCTCTCCGGTGGGCGCGATAAGCAACGCGCCAGCACCGGCGCCTTGCAGCGAGAAAGCACCATCAAAATACATCAGCCACTCTTTGCTTGCTTCTTTGACGGGGATGCTCGTCTCTGGGATCTCTTCGTCTGGTGTCGGTGTCCACTCTGCTATGAACTCCGCCAATGCTCTGCTTTGGATAGTTGAAGTGCTCTCGAATTTGAGACCGAAGCTTGACAGCTCTAGTGCCCACTCGACAATCCTGCCTGTTGCTTCTGGATTCTGCAGTATCCTCTTCAGCGGAAAGCGGGTGACAACTATAATCTCATGTGCTTGGAAGTAATGTCGCAGCTTTCTCGAGGCCATGAGAAGGCCGAAAAGCAATTTCTGCACACAGAGTACCTTGACCTAGCCCCCAGCAGAAGGGACCTGACAAAGTAAACTGGGCGCTGCACCATTTTCTTCTTCTGCACCTCCACTTGCTCCCGCGCAGATTCATCCTTGTCGGGGCCAGAGCTTGTCGGGGAAGCCCCCTGCTTGTCGCTGGACGTGCTTGCCGCGGTTGCTGGCTCATCATCTGCCTCCCTCTCCGCTACTAACGCAGCACTAACCACTTGATTGGTTGCCGCCAGGTACAACAGCAACTTCTCTTGTGGTTTAGGCGCGACAAGTATTGGAGCGGAGGATAGGTATATCCTCAAGTCTTGCAGTGCAGCCTCCGCTTCCGGAGTCCATTTCACTGGACCCGCCTTTTTCAAAACTTTGAAAAATGGCAGGGCGCGTTCTGCAGACTTGGAAATAAACCTGCTGAGAGCCACGACGCAGCCGGCAAGCCTTCGTACATCCTTGACGCGTGTTGGTGCTTCAATCTGCTCGATGGCCTTGATCTTGTCTGGGTTGGCTTCGATTCCTCGCTGAGACACGAAGAACCCGAGAAGGTTGCCGGAAGGGACTCCAAACACGCACTTCTCGGGGTTGAGCTTGAGGCTGATCCTGCGCAAGTTCGTGAAGGTCTCTTCTAAATCTTGAATCAGGGTTGCCCTGTCCCTGCTTTTGACCACTATGTCATCCATGTAGGCTTCCACATTTCTGTGGATCTGTGGCTCAAAAGCGGTATGGACAACCCTCGCAAACGTCGAACCAGCATTCTTCAAACCGAAAGGCATCCGTACGAAACAGTATGTGCCACATGGAGTGATGAATGCGGTCTTCTCCTCGTCTTCTTCAGCCATGAAGATCTGATGGTATCCTGAGTATGCGTCAAGAAATGAAAGCAGGTCACATCCGGCCGTGGAGTCAACAATCTGGTCAATGCGCGGCAAGGGAAAAGGATCCTTGGGACAAGCTTTGTTAACATCAGTAAAGTCGATGCAAAGCCTCCATTTCCCATTTGCTTTGCGCACGACAACATGATTGGCCAACCACGTCGGATGGAGCACACCTCTGACGAGGCCTGCCGCTTCCAACTTCTTGATTTCTTCTGCGATGAACTCTTGGCGCTCCACCGCTTGCTTCCTGACTCTTTGCTTGACGGGCTGCGCATGAGGACAGACGGCGAGGTGGTGCTCAATCACTTTCTTGGGAACGCCGGGGATGTCAGATGGTTGCCAGGCAAACACATCGACATTCGCCCGCAGGAAAGCAACGAGCGCGCTTTCCTATTTGGGGTCGAGAGTGGCACTGATGGTGAAGGTACCACCAGTGCCGTCCTCCTTGGCGGACACCTTCTTGGTCGTTGGCGGGGCGGCCATTAACTTCTTACTCTTGCTGGTGGAGCTCGATGGCGCGTCCTCGACGGCAGCGCAGCACTCCGAAGAGGTGCGCTTGCCGGAGTGGGCACTAGAGCACTCGCCGGGCTTGGTCTTCTTCTTGTCGGTGGAGCTCGATGGCGCGTCCTCGACGGTAGCGCAGCACTCCGTAGAGGTGCGCTTGCCGGAGTGGGCGCCAGAGCACTTGCCGGGCTTGGTCTTCTTCTTCCCTCCGGGAGCTTCAGCGGCAAGTGGCTTGTGATCCGTTGCGGCTGCTGCTTCCCGGTAGATCTTGTCGGCACAGATAAGGGCATCCTTTTTGTCGCCGGGGACAGAGATGACGCTTATCGGGCCTGGCATCTTGAGCATGTTGTATGCGTAGTGAGAGGCCGCCATGAACTTGGCGAGCGCTGGACGGCCGAGAATTCCATTGTAGGGCAACGGAAAATCGGCAACGTCAAATGTGATCCTCTCTGTCCTGAAGTTCAGCTCGCTGCCAAATGTCACTGGCAACGTTATCTTCCCCTTCGGCTTGCTCCTTCCCGGGTTTATTCCTTGGAACGTGCCGGTCTCTTCGAGCTCGCTGTCGGGGACTTGGAGTTTCCGGAGCACAGCGGAGGAGATCAGGTTCAAGCCGGCCCCGCCGTCGACTCGCATCTTAGTGACCTTGAGGTTGCGGACTGTTGGTGAGACCAACATCGGCAAACACCCGATCGCAGTTGTGCGGTCAGGGTGGTCCTCAATATCGAAGATGATAGGCGTGCTGGACCATTTCAGAGGCTTGCGCGACTCGACGGGCGGTTCCGCTGCATTGGCTTCCCGCGCCCACTGCCTGAGCTGGCGGTGAGAAGTATGCAGGGAAGCACCGCCGTCTACGCACAAGACCTCTGTGGCTTTCTGAAACTCCTGCTCACTGGTCTCGACGTCATCCATGTCTTCGTCTTCGTCGTCGTCTTCGTTCTTGTCGCGGCCGCGGGGAGGTCTGTCCGCTTGCCGCTGCTTGTCCTTGTCGCGGCGTCCTCCCTGGCCGGGGCGCTTCGTGCCTGATCCTCCGCCACCTGCCCGGGCTCTCTCCTTGTCGCGCCGCTCATACTCAGCCTTTTGCAGCTCGACGAGCCGCTCGACCTGCTTGCAGCTCTGGAGGTCATGGCCCTTGGTGCGGTGGATCTTGCAGTACTGTTTGTTGGTGCCGTCCTGCTTGTCGGCGACCGCCACCGCCTGGCAGTTGGCGCATCCGGCAACCTCCTTGCCGGAGCTACCAGCCTGGGCCTTCTTGGCGGCGCCTTCATCGCCGGACTGCTCAACAACCAGTACCTCTTGGCTCTTCTTCTTCCTGTTGCTCCGCCGCCGGGTCTTCCTTGTCGGGGCGGTATCCTCACTGTCAGACTCTCCTGCTCCAGTGTTCTCTCCGGGGAGTTTTCTCCCTTCCTCAGCACGGGCACACTTGTCGACCAGGGCATATAGCTCGCTGACGTCTTTGATCTTCACATCGCCATCTCCTCCCGCATCCTGCGGTTACGCACGTTCTGATGGAACGCGCTGATGACCGCGACGGGGTGGACGTCTGGGATGTTGTAGTGTACACGGCTGAATCTCTGGATGAACTTGCGCAAGGGTTCCCCTTCCTTCTGGACGAGCAGATGAAGGTCGCTCGCTTGGCCAGGTTGTTTGTGGCCGCCAGTAAAGGCGCCAACAAACTGATGGCACAAGTCTGTCCAGGAGGTTATGGAGTTGTCCGGCAAGTGCATGAGCCAAGATCTGACGTTTGACTTGAGTACCAGCGGGAAGTAGTTGGCAAGGATCTTGTCGTCTCGCCCTCCGGTAGCCTGCACCGCAATGGTGTAGATGCTGAGGAACTCCGACGGATGCGACTTGCCGTCGTACTTCTCTGGTACATCTAGCTTGAAATTCTTCGTGCTTGGCCACTGGACTTGCCGCAGCTCACGGGTGAACGCAGGGCAGCCTACCGCGTACGGCAGGTCGCCTGGTCCCTCGGGCGCATGCATGTCGACAGAGGGCCCAGCGCGCTGGTCTGATTGACGCCGTGCTTCTCTCCGACGCTCAATGCGCGTACGAGCGTCTTCTTGCTCTCGTTCGTGAAGAACGTGACGTTGATCGCGACGAGTTCGCGGATTTGACGACGCGGTGGAGTCGTTGTCGTGATGGCTCCGGCGAGTCTGTGATCTTGGCCTTTGGGGCGGGGAATGCACGGTGGTCGCACCCCCACCGGTCTTGGCGCCATCGGTTCTCGCCTGGCCGACCTGCCGCGGCTGCGACGCACTGTGCTGCCGCTGGGTGTCGCCGTTAGCGAAGCCGATGAGACTCTGTATCGTGGCCCTCCAATCGTCGAGCTTGTCCGCCGTTGGAGGGTAGTCTAGGAGCAGTTGAGCTCGTGCTAGAGCTTCTGCTGGAGTGGCAGGCAGCGGTGGCGAGCGGCGCGTGGAGCGGGATGTGCTCGAACTTCTAACTATGTTAGAAGGAGCAACACCCGGACCAGGCAGTCGCGCCACGCTCGCGCCAGCACGTTGGTGTGAGTGCTGGCCTTGAGCGCCCTGGGATCCGCCGGCTCGATCTGGGTCCAGCGAGCGTATCGTACCGTGAGTGCCAAGACGCTGCTGGTCCCGTGTCTCCTGAGAGGGGCGCGGTGCATATTCGGACGCCGTGGCACCATGAGCTGGCTCGGCGACGCCCGTTCCGCCGCCGGTGCCTTCCCCACCACCCGTTTGCTCCAGGGGCGGTGGGTTCGACGCGGACGGACCAGCCACCTCCGGAGCTTTCTTCTTCGGTGGCATGTCGATGAAGATGATGGAGATCTAGCCTGTGCAGACGCCAGATCAGGTTCACACAACTTCGACGCCCCCTACCTGGCGCGCCAAAGATGTCGGGGGAAATGTGCCTCCACGAACACCTATGGGGACCGAGCCCCTTTCTGGTTCGACGGGGGGCGGAGGTCGCGCGAAGAGAGGATCGAGGCGATGCACACAAGGGGATTTACCCAGCTTCGGGCCGCACGAATGCATAAAACCCTACTGCTGCTTTGTGGTTTGTATTGTGTTCTTGGGAGCACTGAGTGCTATAGTACACTCAGGCAACTAATCAGACCGAGCGTGGGTGGTCTGCCTCCTCTTTCTCCTCCGTTGCGCATGGGGCCTCCTTTTATATGTGCAAGGGGTTTCCCACAGGTGGCAACGTAGGCGGGGGTAAAACTGGAAAACGCTGTGTTAGGTACAGCTGTTTGCACAGTGCTACCATACCTAACTCTGATGGCAGGGGACAAGGGCATTAAATGCCCGTCCGCATCGCCCAGACGGTGCAGGAAAGGGACCGTCAGGAGCGCCACCGTTTGCCACGATGGCTACTGTGTCAGCGTTGCTTCGCCACCGCATGCCCCTGGCTGCGCAGCCTCTCGCCACGTACGCCTGGAATGGCCCCAGAGCGACGCGTGGGTGGATGAGCTGTAGCGCAGGCGCGGGGTGGTGACTTGCCGCGGCGAGCGCCTTGCCACGGTCAGTGCCTTGTCGTGCCCGGGAGCTTGTCGCTCACCGGTCCTTGCCGGGACGCGGGGCGCGTCGCAGCAAGTATCTTGTCGTGCCTTGGTCGGCCTTCCCGGCAAGCTCCTCTTGCCGGGGCCTTGTGCTTCGAGCGGTCGTCCTGGCAAGCTCCTCTTGCTGGGTCTTTCTCTCTTCGGGTGGCGTTCCCGGCAGGCTCCTCCTGCCGGGGCCTTGGGCTAAATATTTTGTTCTTGGATGGCCCGAGGAGGGACCATGGAGAGTTTTGGCGATCGCCTGGCAAGCCTTGCCGCGGGGTGCTATGACTACCCGTGCACAAGTTCGGGGTACTAAGGTACCCCTACTTTAGTACACCGACAGACCCTTCTACAACCTTGATGGCCTCATCACCCACATCTTTGTTCAAGGTGCCAAAGTGGATCACTCTGATGATGATGCTGACACGGATGAAGCCCCTGCTCCTACTCCAAAACCGCAGAAGCAGAAAAAGACTAAAGATTCAAGGTCAGCTGCTGCTCCTAAAGTGTCACGTGCGAAGCCACTGGCCACTGCACCTCCTGAAGACAGTGTGCAGTCTGAAGATCTATAACGTATCTCCAAGAAGACGGAGAAGAAAAATAAAATCGTCAAGAATACTGATCAGACATTGACTCCTGCTGCCATTCTGCGAGAAGAGCACATTGATCTGTCCAGCGATGAAGATCTTGCAGATGACGCTCTTGAGCAACTGATCAAGAGCAAGGAAGAAGCAGAGATCTTCAATGATTTTCCTCTCTTTGATGTGGCAATCATCCATAACTTCATTGGTGAGTGGTTTGACACCCCAAATCTCAGCTTTGAAGATCCGCAACTTCCCATTGGTCTCAACATCTCCTTCAATGGTGCCATTGCTTCTGAGCTAGCTCTTGCTCACCACATCGTTGAACTGAAGCACAAGATCGACTATAAGAAAGCTCATTTCAAGAAGCATGTGGCAAAGCTCAGCGTGCAAGATGTCAAAAACTTCAAGATCATGCTGCACGAGCTTACAGAAGCCTTTTTCAAGAAGCGCGAAGAAGCTAAAGGTTCTCGTGAGCGCATGAAGAGCCTGGCTGACAAGTGTGTGCAAGGCTACAATGAGGCTGAGAAGCGCAAGGCTCTTGGTCGTCCTGACATCGACCCAAGAATGGCTACAAAGAAGAAGAAGCCATCGACTGACCAATCTGCACCCTCAAGGCAGGAAGAGCCACACATAGTCTTCCCAAGCAGCATGACTGGCTCGAAGACAAAGGTCAAGTCAACAACTTCAGAACTGAAGAAGACAAGGGCTGCCGAGGCTGAAGCTAGAAAAAGGAAAAATCCTGATGCTTCTGATGCACCTCCCTCCAAGAAGAAGCGCAGAACCAAGAAGGATCGGGCTGCTCCCACAGAGCCCTTAGTTGTTGAACCTATCTCAATGGTTCTCCCTGCGTCTGAACACCAAGAACGACGGATGATTGTTCATGAGCCTGCTTCCATAGAGGCTCATGAAGCTGAAGACATTCCAGCAGTTGACCCCACCGCTGCTGAAGACATTGGTCACCATGACAATGTTGAAGATGATGAAGTTCTTCCTTAGATCGAACACAACTTGGTATCATCGTCTTTTCTCACGAACAGTGAACTCATCAGCATTGGTCGTCCTCTGACGCCAACTGCTCAGGATGCTTCGTGGGCTGATCACCCACAACAACAAGAAACTCCAAGTACCCCCCAACAACAACAAGTCACACCACCTGTGCAAGAAGAAGAAGATGACTTTGAGGCCCAGCCAACTCCATCTCCAAACGCGTCGCCAGCATTCCGCAGGCTTCGCAAAGGACCAAGGCCTCAAGTCCCTCTTCCGAGCGTTCCAGAAGGATAAGTGCCTCACCAATCTGTTGCACGTCATGTGTTTCCAGATGCCACTCCGACTATGAATGTCTCCGAGTCTGAAGCCAAAGGTGCTGAAGACAATCCGGCTGCATCAGCCGATGACAAACAAGAAGATGAACGTGTCCCTACTCCCCCACTACCGATGAAGTTGTTACTCCTATGAACATGTCTGTGTCCGACCCTCCAGCTCATCAAGTGGAGGTTGAGAATCTTGAGGCTGCCACCACCAACACAAATGAAGCCAATGGCGTAGTCATGGCTGAAGCACATGTGGAGCCTGCACCGACCAATGTGCCAGAAGTGACTGAAGCCAATGATGCGTCTGCACCTGAAGCCTCTGTTGTGCAGCCTGACGGCACTGTTGATGCCACTGCTCCCGTTCCGCCACCAAGGCCATACACTATCGAGCAAGCATTCAACTATGGCCAGCTTATCACTGTCAAATGGCCTGTTCTGACTCCTCCGCCTGCTGTTGGTCTTCAGTTTGATTACCACGTTGAGCACAGGCCTTAGGTTCAGAAGCCAATGCCAAGGTTGCCCAGGTTTCCAGGTACTACATCAGCACCAGGATCTTTTAATATCAATGGCTTCAAGGCACACAACACTTTCTTTGATAGTGCCAAGAACCCCTACTCAAAGGCAAGAATATCTTCTGATCGGTTCTGGAGTTATCAGCACCGAAGTTATTACTCATGCGTTCTGTACAATCAAGGTCGCATTTTCCCACATATGCGTCTTGATACTGAAGCCATAACTGGTCTGCCCTGTTTGGAGGAAGCTCTGGACTGCTTCATAGAATCTGGCTTGCTGCGGTTCGTCACAGATAAGGAGCACTAGAATGAAGAATTATTGCTCCAATTCTATGCCACTCTGCATATTCGTGGCTACAACAGGGATCCGAAGACTTGTGTCCTTGAGTGGCTGACACACAATGTTCATCATGAAGCCAAAGCTCTTGATGTCATTGAGCTTACTGGCCTGCCCACTCCAGGTGATCTCTATGAACCTGGTTGTCAGCTTCACAATGATGCTATGGAGAGCATCTTCCACAAGCCTGAGCCCAATATGAGTCAGATGCTTAGCATGATGAAGCCTTTGCCTCCAGATGCTGAATACCCCAAGGAGTTCTTTGTTGAAGACCTTGAGTATCTGCCTCGCACCATCTATCACATCCTCAGGCGAACTCTCTGGCCCATCAAACGACATTCTCCACATGCCAAGCTGGAAGGCGCAATGAAGACTTTGGTCTTTTATATTCTTCATGGAAAAAGCTTCAATGCACAAGACTTCTTTATCCGCCAACTTGCTGCATCAGGATCTGACATATTTGGTCTGAAGTTCTATGCTCCCTGGATCATGCGTCTGATCAAGCTCCACTCTGTCTTAAACTATCAACCCTCTACACGCAATCATATCATCTTTTTGCCAGAAGTTGATTTGTCTGTTGAAGCCATATACCCAGAGGCTGCCAAGGAGCCTCTTAGTCTTCAGAACGCTGATCACCAAAGCTTCACGCAGAACATTGAAGGAGTTCAAGCTGTCGCTCGCGTCTATCCATTGGCTGGGATTACTCGCTTGCCTCACCATGCGCAAACTGAAGCTACTGAAAGCACATTGCCCAAAGGCCTAAGAAGCACTCTCGCGTTAGCAATGACCGAGAGCTTCTGGTTGCCGTTCATCAAAAACGAGATAAGCATCATGACTGGCTGAAGCGCCAAATGCAAAGCCTCTTGGTGGACGTTAACAGAATTCGCAACCTTGCCACCAAAAATGCCTTTGTCGCTCATGAAACTTCTCGGCAATTGAGGGAGTTCTCGATTATGGGGTGTTCGGCTAGCCGGACTATACCTTCAGCCGGACTCCTGGACTATGAAGATACAAGATTGAAGACTTCGTCCCGTGTCCGGAAGGGACTTTCCTTGGCGTGGAAGGCAAGCTAGGCGATGCGGATACTCAAGATCTCCTACCATTGTAACCGACTCTGTGTAATCCTAACCCTATCCGGTGTCTATATAAACCGGAGGGTTGTAGTCCATAGGACGAACCATCATCATACATAATCATACCATAGGCTAGCTTCTAGGGTTTAGTGTCAGGACCCCGATCCTAAGTCACACCGATCTAGCATGTAACACATCATATCACTTTGCGGCCTCACGCACGGTATTCCACGGGTGCCACCTTACCTAGCCCGGGACCGTTTGCGCCTTTTGGCTCACGTATATGATAGTGTCGCTAGCATCCATATGACAAAGAACCTGGGCCGACATGGCTAGTCGTGAACCCAAAGCGGCGCTAACCCATGAGGACAGGCATGCATGAATCACATCGAGCATGTCGGTCATCAGCGTGTGAATCCGGGCTGTAGCACTGGGCTAACAGGACTCCGGTAACCCGGGCTGTAGCAGGCTAGGCAGGACTCTGGATGTCACCGCGTGACATTTCCCCGAAGGGACAGACACAGGAACAAAGTGAAACACATGCCGGCCAGTCAAGTGTCCTGAGCAGTAGTGCTGGGCTAGCAGGACTCCGGTGAACCGGGCTGTAGCGGACTACTATCGCTCAGAAGCACTAGACTACATTTCCCCATATGATAGGCTGCCAAGGATAAACAACTAGATAGTCGGATCCCACACATACCAAGCATTTCAATCATACACACAATATGCTCGATATGTGTACATACAACATGGCATCACAACAAGACTCTACGACTCAAAGTATTTATTCATTAGGCTCCGAAGAGCGAGATATTACAAGCATGGGTCTCATGACCCAACATACAGAGCATACAAGCAACAAGCACATGCGGAAGCTTAACTTGTCTAAGTACAGACAACTACAAATGAAAAAGGCTGAGAAGCCTGACTATCTACCAGATCCTGCCGAGGGCACAAGATCGTAGCTGAGGTATCAAGCTAAACGTCGAAGTCCACACGGAACTACTAGCGAGACTGACGTCTCTCTGCAAAAACATAAAATAGGCAAACGTGAGTACAAACGTACTCAGCAAGACTTACATCAGAACTAACTACTTATGCATCAGTATCAAAAGGGGTAGTGGAGTTTAACTGCAGCAAGCCAGCTTTGACTCATTGGCTAACCTGAACTACGACTGCGAGTAACTCTTTTGAGGTGGCGCACACGAGTCCACATATTCACCATATCAATACACCACTATGGATCCGCTCCCGTCTCCCCACGAGAACGCCATCCATAGCACTCACGCTTATCTTGCGCATTTTAGAGTATCCACTTTCACTTGTCTATGAACTATGCAAGGGGTCCAAGTTTCCATATCCGAGGAATCCGGCTATTCGAATAGGTAATGATAACCCTGCAGGGGTGTACTTCTTCACACACGCTCTCGCCACTTACTGCCCTGTACACGTCATGTACCTCGGCAACCTTCAAGCGGAAGCCGGGCGAGGGAGTCGGCCATGACCTGACTAACCAACAAGTCTCTAGTCCAGGTTTATCGCCTATTCGGGTTCCATCCGCAAGGAGATCCGGCCGGGGTGTCGCTCACGGCCCCAAACGATGTGTACAGGGTTCCAAGCCCACCAAACGGGCGGCGCTCGGCATACCCGGCCACGGTGCCTAGTCTGTCCCAAGCCCACCTGTACAGGGTGCCACTTGGTAGACTACTAACACTACCTACAAACACCAGAAACTAGTTGCAACTCCTGGACAGAGATCAGGTTGATTAATAAGTCGAGAGAGCTTGGAGTGCCCGTAGCCCAATGTGTGGTAGTAACTGTTCATGGATCACAAACACAGAACTCAGTTCCTGAGAACGGCTGCAATGAGACAACCCACCATGTACTCCTACATGGCCTCTCACCGCTACCTTTACCAAATCGTGTTCACACACTTAGCTCTCACAGTAGGACATGTTCACCACATTCCAATTCATTCCCGATGAATCAGACCCGACTCAACTCTAAGCAGTAGCAGGCATGACAACAAGCATGAATGAGTAGGCACATCAGGGCTCAAACAACTCCTACTCATGCTAGTGGGTTTCATCTATTTACTGTGGCAATGACAGGTCATGCAGAGGATAAGGGGTTCAACTACCGCAGCAAGTAACAGTTGAATCGTTGTTGTCCTAATGCAATAAAAGAGAGCAGGAGCGAGAGAGTGGGATTGTATCGGAATGAACAAGGGGTTTTGCTTGCCTGGCACTTCTGAAGATATTATAGTTCTTCATCGGTGTCATCGATCTCATCGTCGAAACCACGTCTATCGAGCGGGGACAAACACCGGCAACAGAGAAAGAAAACAATCAATGCAATGCGACAATATGATGCATGATCATGACATGGCAATATGATGTGGTTCGAGCTAATGCAACTAGCAACCAGATTAAATAAAGTTGATTTGAATCCAAGATTCAAATTCAAACTCCATATGTGGATATTTAAATGCCATTATAAGATTTGTGCTAAACAGCAACTATAAATTGTTCTAACATGCATGAAAATGGTATAGATGGATTCCTTGAATTTTTCTGATAATTTTTCATATATAAATTATTTCATTCTGAGCTATAGATTATTTTCTATGATTTTTCAAAGTTTAGGATATTTTCTGAATTAAATAAATCATTTCTGATTTATTTAAAATCCCAGAAAAACTTTACTATGTCAGCATGACGCAAAGGTGATGTCATCGGGTCAACTGGTCGGCCAGGTCAAACCTGACCGGTGGGACCCACGTGTCAGTGGCTAACTAAACTAACCTAGTTTAATTAGCACTAACCTAGGTTAAACTAACTAAGTTTAAACCTAAACTAGTTTCATTAGCCGGGCGGGGCCCGCATGTCATAAACTCTGGGGAGGTCAAACCCCTGGGCAAATAAAGTCAAACCCGCCGGCGTTAAGCCGCCGGCGAGGTCAGCGGCGGCCGCAGGCTTCGGAAAAGCTCCACAAAGCATGGCTGGATGCGCGGGAGGCGGCTCTAGGACGCTGGCGACGCGGCGCGTCGGATGGTGGTGGTCTCCGGGCCTAGAATAGCCTGTAGCGTCGCCGGCGACGACCACAGCGGCGGCCGGAGCTCGAGCGAGCTCGGGGTCGAGGCTACGGCGTGCAAAAGGAAGAAATAAAGCTCCCGCGGGGCTCTACGTGTTGCCGCGAAGCAATTGTACGCACTGACGTGACCAAAAGGTCGCCGGAGCTACGCCGGTGACAAGCTCGGGCGGCGGTGGTTCTCGGTCTCGATGAACGCGACGGCTAGAGGACGGGGAAGATGCGGGAAATAGAGGGGAAATGCGGCGGAGCTCACTGGGAGGTCGTTGAGAAGCTCAGCGTGCTTGGGGGCGGCTCGGTGATGACGAATCGGTCGACGGCGGCCGTCGGTGCAGAGGACGAAGATGGCATCGATGAGGGTGCCCCAGGGCGTCCGGCGTCGTGTGGCTCGGCGGGGAGGACGACGACGTTGTTTCGGAGCTCGGGGTTGTGTCGGAGAGGTTCGGGGATGGCTGTGGCTACGTAGGCGATGAGCGGCGGCGACGAGCTCCGCTCGGTGGTGCTCGGGAGAGAGAGTCAGACGAGAGAGAGGCACGTTAGAGAGAGGGGAGTGGCCAGGGGTTGCGTGGCGTGCTTAGGGCGTCGGAGGAGTGAAGCAGGCAGGGTGGAGGTGGCCTACGCGTGGCCAGCAGGCGGCGAGCACGCGCCCTCCTGCCCACTGGCAGGAGGTTG
The DNA here is from genome assembly GCA_032464435.1 of Aegilops umbellulata. Lineage (NCBI taxonomy): Eukaryota > Viridiplantae > Streptophyta > Magnoliopsida > Poales > Poaceae > Aegilops > Aegilops umbellulata. The sequence goes on from CP136056.1 coordinate 245,104,212, forward strand.
GGGACGACTGCCAAGGTGGGGGTGGGCTGGGCCTCTGCTGGGCTGCCAGGTAAGCCCAGGTGAGGTTTGTTCTTTCCTATTTTTATTTTCTTTTCTATTTCTGACATTTGTTTTTGACTTAAAATAAATACTAGCACAATTATAAAAATGTTGAGATTCCTTGTGGCCACTGGTTATAATATACCAAAGGCCCTCACCAATTTCCAACATTTTTGGAGCCTTCAAAATATTTATATTATTTTAAACAGCTCCAATTCAAATACATATGGGTTCATTCAAAAATCCAAAATGTATAGAAAAAATGTGCATCACCTCTGGTTGTTGTTTGCAACATTTTCCAAAGGCCATGAACATTTTTGAAAAGCATTTTGGGTTAGTTGAAATTCCATTTTTAATTTGCATCTATTTGAATTTGCTTTAGTGCTAGGGTTTGAAACATTCCCCATTTCAAATTTAATAGAATTTAATCATGATGCAACACTCTAATGCAAGCACTAAGCATCACCAGAACTAGGGATGTGACATTTAGCCTCCTTGATCTCGTGGTAGATCTACTCTTGTACTACCCATATCATCAATATTAATCAAGCAGGAGTAGGGTATTACCTCCATCGAGAGGGCCCGAACCTGGGTAAAAACATCGTGTCCCTTGTCTCCTGTTACCATCCGGCCTTGACGCACAGTTCGGGACCCCCTACCCGAGATCCGCTGGTTTTGACACCGACATTGGTGCTTTCATTGAGAGTTCCTCTGTGTCGTCGCCTTTAGGCCCGATGGCTCCTCTGATCATCAACGACGATGAGGTCCAGGGTGAGACTTTTCTCCCCAGACAGATCTTTGTTTTCGGCGGCTTCGCTCTGCGGGCCAATTCGCTTGGTCATCTGGAGCAGATCGAAAGCTACGCCCCTGGCCATCAAGTCAGGTTTGGAAGCTTAAACTACACGGCTGATATCCGCGAAGACTTGATCTTCGATGGGTTTGAGCCACAGCCAAGCGCGCCGCACTACCTCGAGGGGCATGATCTAGCTCTGTCTCCGAACAGTGTCCTGGAGGCCGCATACGCGCCGGTTCCGACCCTTAACTCGGAGCCTATTGCGCCAAGCGAGGATGAACGGTTGGACGTCACCTCATGGGTTGCGATCTCGAAGGTGATCGAGCCGAACGCCAGCCCTGCACTCCGCGTGACCCATGACCCCGAGGGTCCGGACTCCTCCCCGGACTCCGAACCCCCCGCGCCCCTGCCGGTCGAATCCGATTGGGCGCCGATAATGGAGTTCACCACCGCGGACATCTTTCAGCACTCGCCTTTTGGCGATATCCTGAATTCTCTCAAGTCTCTCTCTTTATCAAGAGAGCCCTGGCCGGACTACGGTCAGCAAGGATGGGATATGGACGATGAAGAAATTCAAAGCCCACCCACCACCCACTTGGTAGCCACTGTCGACGACTTAACCGACATGCGTGACTTCGGCTCCGAAGACTTCGACGGTATGGACGACGAGGTTGGAGACGAACAAGAACCAGCACCTGTAGGGAGCTGGACAGCCACCTCGTCATATGACATATATATGGTGGATACTCCAAAAGATGGAGATGGCGATGGACCAGCGGGGGATGACACCTCCAAGAAACAGCCAAAGCGCCGGCGTCAGCGGCGCCGCTCTAAATCCCGCCAAAGCAAAAACGATGATTCCGGCACCAGAGATAATAGTACCCCGGGTAGCACCGAAGAACACCCTCCCCAGCAAGATTCGGCGCAGGAAGATGGAGAAGCTAGCCCTCATGAGAGAGCGGCAGACCGAGAGGTAGAGGACGATAACTATATGCCTCCCTCCGAAGACGAGGCTAGCCTCGATGATGACGAATTCGTCGTACCATCAGACCCCGCCGAAAAATAGCATTTCAAACGCAGGCTTTTAGCCACGGCGAACAGCCTCAAGAAAAAGCAGCAACAGCTTAGAGCTGATCAAGATCTGCTAGCTGATGGATGGACTGAAGTCCTTGCGGCTAAAGAGTATGAACTCGAACGCCCCTCCAAGAGCTACCCAAACCGCAGGCCGCTACCCTGATCAGAGGAGGAAGCGCCTACATCACCAGCGCACGACATGGCAGACCGGCCACCTCGCGGCCGCGACAGAGAGGCCTCTCGGCCCTCCACACAAGCCATGCCCCGACGCCGCTCAACTAAGGCACGAGAAAATGCACCAGACCTGCGAGAGGTACTGGAGGATAAGGCAAGGCAAACAAGATCGATCTACGGATCGCGCAGGCGCCCTATGACACGTGACGATGATCTTCACTCTGGATACAACAAATCCGGCAGGGCCGAACACAACAGACATAGCTCCTCTGAGCTGCGTCGTGACATAGCCCAATACAGGGGCGCCGCACACCCACTATGCTTCACAGATGAAGTAATGGATCATGAAATCCCAGAGGGTTTCAAACCCGTAAACATCGAATCATACGATGGCACGACAGATCCTGCGGTATGGATCGAGGATTATCTCCTTCACATCCACATGGCACGTGGCGATGATCTACATGCCATCAAATACCTCCCGCTCAAGCTCAAAGGACCGGCCCGGCACTCGCTTAACAGCCTACCAGCGGACTCAATCGGTTCTTGGGAAGACCTGGAAGCCGCATCCCTCGACAACTTCCAGGGCACTTATGTGTGACCACCGGACGCCGACGACCTAAGCCACATAATTCAGCAGCCAGAGGAATCGGCCAGGCAATTCTGGACACGGTTCCTAACAAAGAAAAACCAAATAGTTGACTGTCCGGACGCAGAGGCCTTAGCAGCCTTCAAGCATAACATCCGCAACGAGTGGCTTGCCCGGCACCTAGGACAGGAAAAGTCGAAATCTATGGCAGCCCTCACGACACTCATGACCCGCTTTTGCGCGGGCAAAGATAGCTAGCTAGCTCGCAGCAACAACTTATCAAAGAACCCTGGTAATTCGGATACCAAGGACAAAAGTGGCAGGACACGTCGAAATAAGCAAAAGCGCCGCGTTAGCAGCGACAGCAATGAAGATACGACAGTCAACGCCGGATTCAGAGGCTACAAATCCGGTCAGCAGAAAAAGCCATTTAAAAAGAATACTCAGGGCCCGTCCAGTTTGGATTGAATACTCGACCGCTTGTGCCAGATCCATGGCACCCCTGAAAGGCCAGCCAATCACACCAACAGGGATTGTTGGATGTTCAAGCAGGCAGGCAAATTAAGAGCCGAAAACAAAGACAAGGGGCTGCATAGCGATGACGAGGAGGAGCCCAGGCCGCCGAACAATAGTGGACAGAAGGGGTTTCCCCCACAAGTGCGGACGGTGAACATGATCTACGCAACCCACATTCCCAAGAGGGAACGGAAGCGTGCGCTACGGGACGTATACACGATGGAGCCAGTCGCCCCAAAGTTCAACCCATGGTCCTCCTGCCCGATCACTTTTGATCGAAGGGACCACCCCACTAGCATCCGTCATGGCGGCTTGCCGCATTGGTTCTCGACCCAATCATCGACGGCTTTCACCTCACGAGAGTCCTCATGGACGGCGGCAGCAGCCTGAACCTGCTTTACCAGGATACAGTGCGGAAAATGGGCATAGATCCCTCAAGGATTAAGCCCACAAAAACGACCTTTAAAGGCGTTATACCAGGTGTAGAAGCCAACTGTACAGGCTCCATAACACTTGATGTGGTCTTCGGATCTCCGGATAACTTCCAAAGCGAAGAGTTAATCTTCGACATAGTCCCGTTTCGCAGTGCCTATCATGCCCTGCTCGGACGAACCGCATTCGCAAAGTTCAATGCGGTGCCGCACTACGCATATCTCAAGCTCAAGATGCCAGGCCCTCGAGGAGTAATCACGGTCAACGGAAACACCAGACGCTCCCTCCGTACGGAGGAGCACACGGCGGCTCTCGCAGCGGAAGTACAAAGCAGCCTTTTTAGGCAACTCTCCAGTCCGGCTGTTAAAAAGCCAGACACTGCCAAGCGCGCCCGGAGTAACCTACAACAAGACCGCCTGGCACGTTCTGAGCAGGCGTAGCAATGCGGCCCCAACCCCAGCGATCGCGACATAGCGAAGCTAGTACCTTGCGTACATAATTACGCCCTTGAAATACCATGGGCACAGGGGAAGGGGCACATCAACGGCATGCCCGAAATACGGCTTAAAACGTACTAGGGGCTGCCAGTTTCTTTTTTTACTTTCAGGACTCCACACTTTGGACGCCCTATTCGGCAATTCGACTGCCACACAAACGATGCAAGATCCACGGAAGCAGACAAAGCTACGCCGCATTATGGAACTCCCAGGTGGTCTCTATTACGAGCGGTATATCTGTTTCGAATACAATTCCGCGGCCTGCCGCTGGTCAGGACATGTTGAATAATCTAATATCTTTTTGCTTATCGCACTACTTGTATCGTTCGGCTTTGATAAATAGCCTTTTTATAAACAATGCATAGCTTTTTGTCTATTTTTTGCATTATCCTCTTTTAATATATATGTTTATTAAATAACATGATCGCACCCGTACACCATGGTACGGCAAACACGCCAGGGGCTTCAGTACCCTTCGATCTGGTGTGAGAAGTCCGTACACTTTCACAAGTGCGGCACCCCAAACTTATAGCACTACATGCATCGGCTCCGAATCATGATTTGGGTCAATAGTTGGGTTTGCCCGGCTCCTATGTTTTGGTGCCTTACGTTCCGCTATATCGGCTAAGGTAGCACTAGGAGAACCACTGCGATTGTGCCCCGGTTCAGCTGGGTTAAGCACCTCAGTGGAGAAAGCTAAAACTGACTGTCATGATAAGGCGAGAGACCGGTCGCTGTTCGAGAGGTTTTTCGAGTCCCTAAAGACTTATGCCGCTTCGAGCGAGGAGCTGGCTTTGTCCGGCCAAAGGCGTGGATAGCGCCCCGAATTCGGTCTTCCGAACTAGGGCTTCGCCGAAATTTAAAATTATAAAGTTCTATGGCTAAGTGAGAGTGTTCAAGCATTATAGTCCGATTGCCTGGTTCGTTGTGCTGAGCGCCTCCCTCGAAGGACCCAATCATGGGGAAAAGAGCGCTCAGGTTTATCCCGAACACCCCAGCACTAGCAGCATGGGGGCAGAACCCGAGGACTGGCCATCTCTCAATTTTTGATAAACGGCCGCACAAAAAATAATATTTTAAATTCAATAAGCATTGCTTAGCGCATATGAACAAGTTTTCGGCGCATAGGATAAACACGAGCGAGTTCATTCAAAAATTACATCTTTGGTACATTCATCCGCAATAAGGCGGGCACCTGCAAGAACATCCTGGTAGTAGTTCTCGGGCTTGCGATGCTCCTTCCCCTGCGGCGGCCCGTCCTTCACCAGCTTCTCACCGTCAAGCTTACCCAGTGCACCTTTGCACGAGCAAGGGCCCTCCGGGCACCTTCGATGCAGGCGGAACGCTTGATGACCTCAAGCCTTGGACAGGCCTCCACCAGCCGCCGCACCAGCCCGAAGTAGCTCCCAGGCAGGGCCTCTCCGGGCCACAGCCGAACTATGAAGCCCTTCATGGCTTGTTCGACCGCCTTGCGGAGCTCGACCAGCTGTTTCAGCTGGTCGCTCAAGGGCACAGGGTGTCTGGCCTCAGAATACTGAGACCAGAACACACTCTCCGTCGAGCTGCCCTCTTCAGCTCGGTAGAATGCGGCGGTGTCGGATACGCCGCGGGGATGATCTGCGAACGCCCCTGGAGAACTCCGGATTCGGGTAAGTGACAAGTAGTTTACTTTTATATTTCTACTTTGCATTAAGAATGCCTTACCCGCTGCTATCTTTTTCATCTCCTCCAACTCTTGGAGGGCCTTTTGGGCTTCGGCATTGGCACCCTTGGCGGTCTCAAGGGCCGACGCGAGCTCGGATGCTTGCGCCTTTGACTCAAGCTCCAAGCTCTCATGTTTTTTCATGAGAGCCTGCAGCTCTTGCTGCACCTCGCCAACCTGAGCCCCAAGTCTTTCTCGCTCGGTGCGCTCCTTGGCCGTTTTCTTTTCGGCCTCATACAGCGCCTGCTTGAGGGTCGCCACCTCAGTTGTGGCCCCTACAATAAGCAGTACGATCTTGTTATTCTTTGCAATCACGCCTCTCTATAGGCACCTTTTTTCTTTGTAGGGTTTTTCTTACCTTCTTTTTCCTCGAGCTGTCGTATGGCAAGGCCAAGCTCTTGCTCGGTCCGCCCGAGGTCCTTTTTTAGGACATACACCTGTGCAGTCAGTGCGGCGGTGGATAGCAGCGAAGCCTGCATACGCATATTGACTCTTTATTGTTAGACTCCTGCGAAAATTAATAGATCCTCTATTCGGCTTTTCTTTCCGAACGCCGAACAGAGCATCAGGGGCTACTATCTATGCGGTAATATTTTGACATATTTTTACTTAACTCGAAGCCTGTCAGAAGGCTAGCGCAAGCTTCAGTTAGTCCGCTCTTGGCGGACTGAACCCTTTGGATCATCGTACTCATAATAGTATGGTGTTCCTCGTCGATGGAGGTGCCGTCAAGCACCTCCAGCAGATTGTTCGGCACCTCCGGTTGGACGGAGGCCGCCGGCTCAGAAGGCTTGCTCCTCTTGGAAGGAGTTCGCCTACCGCGGACCGGCACTATTGAAGAGCCCAACGCGGCGTCCGTCACAAAGCCGGACTCAGAGCCCTGGGGGTCTTGTCCCCTTTATTCCCGGGGTCCGGGAGGTCGCCTTTTGGCTCCTCCAGGACCACCTCCTGCTGCCCCAGAGCTCGTTGCGACGCCACTTCGGCGTCGTCTGCAGTGCGGGGGGAGAAAGCGGGCGGAACTTAGTTCACGTTCGACGAATCCAGGGAGCCGCTCGACGAATCGTCGAGTTCGGCCCGGGGCGGGCTGCACAATTATGTTCGGCATTATGGAAAGTTGAACAACCTAGGAATATAATGAGTCACTCTGGTATACGAATACTTACGATTTCGCCGGACGCTTGGCCCTGTTCGGCCACTCCTCTCCGCTCTCTTCGGCGTCATGGGAGTAGTCCGGCGGAGGGGTCTTCCTTTTCCTAGACCCCTCGGCCTCCCCTGATGGGGCGGACTTCTTCTTCTCTTCTCCCTCCGCTGGGGGGGAGAGCTTTCTTCTTCATCCTCCTCGTTTTCACGAGAGGAGGGAGCCTCTGACTCGTCAGATGACGAGTCCGACACCACCAAGTTACGGGCACTCTTTCGAGTCCCGGTGGTCTTCTTCTTCTTGACCTTCCTCTCCGGCACCACATAAGGTGCCGGAGTCAGCAGCTTCACTAGAAGAGCTGGGGCTGGGTCTTCGGGCAGGGGAGCCGGACAGTTAATTGGTCTGGATATCGCCTGCCAAGCCTGTCAAAGGTAGGTGAATTTACATCCCGCATAGAGTTAATCTATGAAAAAGAGCTTAATAATCCTATCGAAGGCATAGATAGCTTACCTCGCTAGCGTGACGCTGCGTGCTATATCCGCGGTCCTCGGAAGCGGATGCGGGGGCCCCGACGCATTTGATTAGCACCTTCCAGACGTATTCATACGACGTGTCGAAGAGCCTGTTGAGGGTTCGGTGCTGCGCTGGGTCGAACTCCCACAAATTGAAATCCCGTTGTTGGCATGGGAGGATCAGACGAACGAGCATGACCTGGACTATATTGACAAGCTGGATTGGCTTGTTTACCAGGGACTGGATGCAGGTCTTCAGTCCGGTCACCTCTTCCTCGTTGCCCCACGACAGGCCCGTCTCTTTCCAGGACATAAGCCGCGTGGGGGGTCCGGATCTGAACTCGGGGGCTGCGACCCATTCCAGATCACGTGGCTCGGTGATGTAAAACCACCCGGCTTGCCACCCCTTTAGGGTCTCCACAAAGGAGCCCTCGAACCAGAGGACGTTGGCTATCTTGCCAGCCATAGCGCCTCCGCACTCCGCTTGGCTGCCGCGCACCACCTTGGGCTTGACGTTGAAGGTCTTGAGCCAAAGGCCGAAATGGGGGCGGACGCGGAGGAAGGCCTCACACACGACGATAAACGCCGAGATGTTGAGGATGAAGTTCGGGGCCAGATCATGGAAATCTAGGCCATAGTAGAACATGAGTCCCCGGACGAACGGGTGAAGTGGAAAACCCAGTCCGCGGAGAAAGTGGGGAAGGAAACCTACCCTCTCATGGGGCCTTGGGGTGGGGAGAAGCTGCCCCTTCTCAGGAGGCCGGTGCGGGATGTCCTTGGACAGGTATCCGGCCTTCCTTAGCTTTTTTACTTGAACCTCCGTGACGGAGGAGACCATCCACTTGCCTCCCGCTCCGGACATTGCTGGAGAAGGTTGAGGCGGGAAGAGCGGGCTTGGGCGTTGGAGCTTGAGTGCGCGAGAGACGGATTGGCAAAGGAGGAAGAAGGCGTAGGTAAAAAGGTGGATCCTTATCCCCTTATATGGGCGGATGCGGTTATGCGTCCCCACCTACCTAATAAAACTCGCTTGCCTCCTAAGCGCCGTGGTAAATGGTGCGGTTGGGTTACCCACGTCCGTATTGATGAGAATCCCGTTAAAAGGGGCACACGATCTCTGCTTTGACAATACGTGCCAAGGAAACCGCCTCGCTAAACGTGCTGAGGTGGAAAAGTGAAAACAATTTGTATAAAGAGCTTGGTCGTGGTGTGATGATGCACTGCGGAATACGTCAGCAGATTTGATTTGTGCTAATATTATTCTCTCTATGGCAATATGTGGAAACTTATTTTGCAGAGCCGGACACTATTCTTGGTGTCTACAATCTTCTATGAAGGACTTGGAGGAGGAACCCGCCTTGCATTGCCGAAGACAATCTACGCGCCGGACTCGTCGTCATTGAAGCCTGGTTCAGGGGCTACTGAGGGGGTGTTCGGGTAGCCGGACTGTACCTTCAGCCGGACTCCTGGACTATCAAGATAGAAGATTGAAGACTTCGTCCCGTATCCGGAAGGGACTTTCCTTGGCGTGGAAGGCAAGCTAAGCGATGCGGATACTCAAGATCTCCTACCATTGTAACCGACTCTGTGTAACCCTAACCCTATCCGGTGTCTATATAAACCGGAGGGTTGTAGTCCGTAGGATGAACCATCATCATACACAATCATACCATAGGCTAGCTTCTAGGGTTTAGCCTCCTTGATCTCGTGGTAGATCTACTCTTGTACTACCCATATCATCAATATTAATCAAGCAGGAGTAGGGTATTACCTCCATCGAGAGGGCCCGAACCTGGGTAAAAACATCGTGTCCCTTGTCTCTTGTTACCATCCGGCCTTGACGCACAGTTCGGGACCCCCTACCCGAGATCCGTCGGTTTTGACACCGACAGTGATCATGGAAGAGTTTGAGCCTGCTCAGTGCTGAAGCAGATCTTCAAGACGATGGCTTCACTGAAAAGTTCAAGTTTGACTCCACTCCTCCACGGAATGGTGTCCTACGTCGAACTCCATCCCATGAAGACTCTGACTATTCTTCTTTCGCGGCAACTATGAACGCCAGAGTGATCGATGATGAAGACGATGCTACTTCACCGCCCCTACTTCTGCACACATCAACACTGCACCAAGTTCGTCTGCACCGCCAAACAACACTGACGACCCTGCTGCTTCACCTACTCCTCATGGGAACGAGTAGATACTCTATGTCTTCAAACCTTTTTGGTCATTACTGACAAAAGGGGGAGAAGCATATGAGTTTGATAGTCTTCAAGCGGGTCCATATGGGCCGTTGCTTTATATTTTGCCTAGTGTTTACAACTCTCGTTTTTGATACATTTGGTTCTTTGAGTTGTAACACTTAAACTTGATGGTTGTCTGCTACTTATTTGCTATTCTGTGATGCGATGATAAATTCGGCATGAACTTCCGCACTAAGGTCATCTTGCAGACGTCCATTTTTCATTATGCATGTCATTATCTTCATTATATCCTATCATGCATGATGAATTGTCGTCATAAGTTGAAGAGGATCTCCACAAGTACAACCTGCCATGTGCATTTGCATTCCAAAAGCAAATTACTTATATGCACATCTTCAGGGGGAGCATTTGCCACTTATGAAGACAATAGCCTATCCTTTACAATTTCACATACTTTATCCCCGTTGAAAACTTCAACCAGTTTGTCATCAATCACCAAAAAGGGGGAGATTGTAAGTGCATCTAATGCCACCCCTAGTTGGTTTTGGAGTATTGACGACAAAGTTGGTTGAGGGACTAATGTGTTTGTGAGAATTGCAGGATAACACAGGTAGTGTCCCTCATTGATTCGGTTTACCTACCGGAGATGACCCGTAAAAATGTATGAAGACATTGACGACAATGGTGGTATGAGAAGATATTCATATTGAAGACTATGACATGAGAAGACATTGACTGAAGACTATGGAGCGCGAAGACTTAATCATTTCGTTGTTTCCTTTTATTCTTTGTTGAGTCATAGGAACCACCGTACTGTTAAGTGGGGTCCAAGTGAACAAAGTCAGGATGACTGAAGTGATGCTCAACCCAAATCCTATGTCTTCGAGCGAAAACACTGAGAGCAAATCTTATCCAGAGCTGGATAAGTCAGCTTTGCTTGCAGCCCAAGTAAAGTTGCCGTGTGTGTTTGAAATCTGACCGTTGGAACACTTGTCAGTTCCTTAGTGACCCAGGGTCATTTCGGACATATCAGGTCGGGTTGCCTAGTGGCTATAAATAGCCCACCCCCTACACCATAAATTGGTGGCTGCTCAGAGTTAGTACACGGCTTTTGTCGTTTGAGAGCAACCCACCTCGAAGCCTTTGAGAGAGAGAAATCCTTGCGAGGACAAAGCCCAAACACCCAGAGCCAAAGAGTGTTAGGCATCACTGAAGTCTTTCTGTCTGTGTGACCTGAAGACTTATTACACTTGAGGACTGTGAATCCTCCAGCCGGTTAGGCATCGCATTCTGAGCATGCAAGAGTCATTGTGGATCGCCGGTGAACGAAGTCTGTGAAGGTTTGGAAGTCTACCTTTAAGACTTACCAGAGTGATTGGGCGAGGACTGTGTGTCCTTAGGTCAAGGGGAATAAGGTGAAGACGAGGTCTTCTGAGTTGAATCTCAGCCTCCCTAACCAGACGTACAGTTGTCACAGCAACTGGAACTGGTCCAACAAATCATGTGTCTTCAACAAGTGACTGGTTCTATCCTCTCACTTCCTTTACTTAGAGTTAGTCTTCGTGAAGTCATTGCCTGTTTGTTGTATCTGTTTGACTTCATTGCTTGACTACTATTGCTGTTTGGCTTCATACTATCTTCCATCCTGATCGTTACTACCTAGCTGCTATTAGTCTTTGTACGCTCACGATTATTGCACACTTGACTATGGCTTGCTTAGTGTAGTTTATATTCCGCTGCATTTCAATAGTTTCATTTCTATAGTTTGTGTTCGAAACATCCATGTTTTGAAGACTTTCATAAAAATTGCCTATTCACCCCCCCTCTAGTTGATAACTAGCACTTTCAGGAACAATCCCTTTATATTGAGGTGTTGAGTTGAGGCATGTAATGGAAAGGCAGGAGATTGTAAAAATCTGAGAATCAATAAAGTTAGCATCGTTGGTACTGATTTGGATTTTTGAGTTGTTACTCTATGAAGAAAAGATTTTTGACCATTTTCCAGGATATGAGCTCAAGAATCAATAAATGAAGCTGCATGTTGGAATAGTGATCAGTTGCCCCGATGATGAGCTCAAGGTTTACAAGTGATGTGATGGGCCATAACCCACAGGCTCCAGGACCTGCCAAGAAGCAAGCACACTCATGCTGAAGGGAAAACCCTGGAAGAGGATATGCCTTTATAACCAGATGATCTTATAGGAGTTACGGAAAAGCTAAGAGTTGTGAAGGAACGATAGATGTTTGTTTGGCTTGCAAAATCCATGGATTTATCCGAACTTCGTTCGTCGACAAGAGAAATTCTGCAATGCTTGTGAGGAAGACCGAGTGTTAGAATGCGAGATTCGCTAAACCATACACAAGGTAATGATTTGGGTGCGGGATGGATTGATCATCATACCGACTTACTCTAATTATTCGCTTTGCTATATGGGATGTTAAATCTGAGAGACTTGCCCATAGTAGAGAGACGACGATCAAAGCCTTGTTGAAACCTTAGAATGGTATGAATATTTTCCCTTGTACAAGGCAGCTGTTGCCAACCGTAGGTCATACGGTGAGGTTCAACCCAGACCCATTTCCTGTAGGAGAAACCATAAATTGTTGACCACGACGAGATATCGATAGTTGTTTAGTATTGGCACCAGACCTGTCAGCTAAGAAGATCCAATCATAGGAGAACCTTACCAAGATGAAAGGACACAAGAATCGAGGAAAAAGGTTATGTCACTACCGGGAGAGCCCAGAGAAGGAAATTATCCTGAAGATCTCAGAAGACTGACCCTACCAACAATAAGGATGGAATATATGAGTATTGATGGAACCGTAACAATGCTTGTAAGGGTGGTACCACCCCAGAGCCCAGTGACGATCGATGGATTTTGAGAAGACCCCGAACCTTACCTATTTCTTGCTAGCCTCTCTGAATCTCGATGACGAGATTCATTTTATGGGTGGTAGGTTTGTAACATCCCAAAATTCTAAATTTTAGAATGTTATATTAAATAGACAGTTTTGATTGTTTGTTTGATTGTGGTGTTGTCGGGGTAAATGACCACGGGTAGCCTAGCCGGCTCCCCCTGGCACTTCAGAAAAAATTACGAGCCGATCCGGCCTTCAAGAAACCAAGACATGGGGCCGCCTTCGCCCTGCCGGCTGCCTCTCAGGCCGGCTATCGGAAGGCGGCCCGACCTTAACCCCCATGAAGAAAGCCGCAAGAGGGCCGGCTCCAAGAAGCCAGCCACGAGAAGGCCGACTCCAAGGAGACGGCTCCCACAACGCGGTCAAGATCGTACCCTCGATGTCCGCATCCACATAACGGCGATGGGACGGGGCGTGGCTATAGTAAAGCCTGCCACCCCCGAAACCCGAGGCACGCCTGGCACAGTGCCCCGTACGGGGTAGCCCTGACCCGTCCGGCGCGGCACTGTTGCCATGATGACTATGACGCCACCCACGGCGGGCTGTCAGCGTGGTCCACGGGCAGCGGGCCCCTTCGGGCAGAGAGACACCCGAAGGCGGCCAGGCCTCCTCCAGTCGGCCCAAGACATGGCCGGCTTCCCCAAGCCGGCTTGCCCCGTCCCTCGAAGGAGGTGCTCCATTAAGGAGACAAGACGACGTGAGGCTACAGCGATTGCCCGCCAGGCGGCGGCACTGTAGCCATGCTTAGCTCGATAAAGCCCTCATCATCAGGATTGAGGCAACAGTAACCAGCCACCGACAGGGCCCTTGGCAGTGGGGCCTGCCTATCGACCGAGAAGCCAGCAGCCGGCGGGACCCACCAGCCGGCGGGCCCCAGCAGCCAGCGCAGAAGCCGGCAAGCGTAGACACTGACGGCTAGGGCCCGCGCCCAGTCGGATTGCCATTGTACCCCCGGGGGTAGGACTATATAAACCCCCCGGGGCACCCATGCAAAGGGTTGATCTCATCTAAGTTTAGACACCACACAGAGAGAAGAGTAGAGCTAGCCTTGCCCTTCTTCTTCCTCTCGCCAAACAGCTCAAGGAGCATCTTGTAGCTACTTGTTCATCGAGTGATCATGCGGAGACCCCGCAGAGCAGCAGTAGGGGTGTTATCTCCACGGAGAGCCCCGAAGCTGGGTAAGATTCGCCGGCGTGCATGTCTTCGCCTTATCCTGCTTCCAGGCACCGACGATGTCTTATTGGCTCCCACAATGATAAGCCACCCGTTGGCATATGTCGCACCTACCACCCGACATTTGGCGCCCACCGTGGGGCCAGGTGCACCGTCGTCCGGACACCTGTTCTGGACGGGAACCCTCTTCCTCCCCAGCGAGCGTAGCCAGCCCGGCACGCCCGATGGCGCTTGCCACGACGCGCTGCAAGGCGTCACCAATGCCTGCGTGGCGAGCAACCTCGCCGACCCCCTTGGCGAGGCCCTCATCTCCGATGAGCCCGCCTCCGATGCGGGCACCGACCACCTCGTCAACCTGCTCGGCCAGCTCCACGTCTCTAGCGAGCCTGTTGTGGAACAGGAGTCCGTTGGCTCCACCGATCTGATGCCTGCCGATTCCGACGCGACCTCGCTCGACGCCTTCCCCACCAACGTCGTGATCTACGACGACCCGCTTCCCCGAGCCGATGGCTGTGACGTTGCCACCGCCGAGGTGATGGTCATCAGCCACGGCGGTGCTTCTAGCGAGAACGCCCACGACACCCCGCAAGCAGTGATCCACGACTTATCCGTCACCCTCCCGGCCGATGCCAACGCCGAAGCACTGGAGGCTCGCCACCTCGCCCTCCTCGCGGAGGGCCGGGAGCTAGCTTCCATGAGACGCCTCACCGAGGCCCACCAGTGCGAAGTCGACCGCGCCGCCTTCGGCACGCCACCTCCTGGCAGGCCAAGCCGAGCCGGCATCGTTAGACAGCGCGGCGCTGTCATCGCCGACATGCTTGGAGTCGACCGCCCAGTCTATGCCACCCCACTCGAGAACCTGCGCGCCGCCCAGGCGGCCGTAGACGAGCTGGATGGACTGGGGGCCGAAGAGCTCCCCTACATGACCAAACGCATCCAGCAGTTGATCGATGTAGCCGCGCAGCGGCACGAAGCCGACACCCGCGCGGAAAACCCTCCACCGCGCCGAGAGCACGGCGCGACGTCCCGGACGCTGACTGCAGGTAAAACCCACGCGCGACATGAGAAAGAGTCGGTTGCCAGCCGAAGCCGAACCCGGATCTCCATCGAGCGAGACGCAGAAGGCCGCCCTCGGGCCGTGGAGCGGCTGGGCAACCCGCCTCCGCCTCCCCCTCGTGGGGAAAGGTATCCCACTCCGCCGCCTGCCGCGCATCCGACTCTCAGCGGCCGGCTAGGTCGCCGCGAAGGAGTCGGCGAGAACGACGCCCGCCATCGGATCGACCGCCTAGCGCGATCCCTGGCGCTAGATGAAGAATATGATGTCGGCCTGCCCTGCTTCGGCCCCCGCATCCGCGACGAGCCCTTCCCCAAAGGGTTCTCGCTCCCGAGAGACACGCCCAAGTACAACGGCTCCGTGAAGCTGGAAGATTGGTCGATCGACTACTCTACCGCAATACGCATCGCGAACGGCAACAGGCGCGTTGCCGCGAAGTACGTGCCCCTCATGCTCCAAGGCACGGCGCGGACCTGGCTCGACAGCCTCAAGCCATACAGCGTCAACAGCTGGCTAGATTTCACAGAAGCCTTCGTCCGCAACTTCACCAGCACCTACAAGCGGGCTCCCAAGCCCAGACAGCTCTCCTTGTGCGTGCAAGGCCCCGCCGAGTCCTCTCGCGACTACCTCATGCGTTGGGCCGAGCTCCGCAACTCTTGCGAAGGAGTGCACGAGGTGCAAGCCATAGAATACTTCACAGCCGGGTGCCGAGAGGGCACCCTCCTCAAGCACAAGCTCCTCTGCGACGAGCCGACTACCCTCGACAAGCTTCTGGTCATAGCGGACAAGTACGCCACCACCGACTCCTCAATGAAGACCGAACTTCGGGTTGACGCGTCCGGAAAGGTACTCAACCCGGCGCCCAAGACGCCAGCTGGGGACTCCGGCCGGCGCCTGTACCAAAACGACCACAAACGCAAGGGCCCCATGCCGCCTTCCACCAGTCGGCAGGTGGCCACGGTCGAGGGCGAGCAGCCCGAAGGGCGGCCCACACCCAAGAAACAAAAAGGTGGCAGGCCGGCTTGGCAGCCGGCCTTCTCCTACGAGCAAACTCTCAACACCCCATGCAAGTTCCACAGCGGCGCGAAGCCGTCCAACCACACAACCCAGAAGTGCCACTGGCTCACCCGAATCTCCAAAGGCGAAGGGCTCGTGCCGCCTCCACCTGCTGGTCCGCCGCCTCCGGCTCCGCAGCAGCCGGCCGCTCGGCCAGTAGTCGGAGTTGTGCACGACGAGTTCCCCGACGAGCATGCCGCCTATGTCGTCTTTACAAGCCAGCCTGAAGACCGGCGCAGCAGGCGCCGAGAGCACCAGGAAGTCAACGCGGTTGCCGCCAACCCCTCCGAGCACATGCACTGGTCAGAAAAGCCTATCAACTGGAGCCGGGCCGACCACCCAGAGGTGATGCCATCTCCCGGCTCTTATGCACTGGTTCTGGATGCCACCCTTGCAACGGACAGATGCACCGCCCATTTCTCCCGCGTGCTGATAGACGGCGGGAGCAGCATCAACATCCTGTACCTTGACACCCTGAAGAAGTTCAACGTCAAGATGAAGCAGCTCATGCCTACCCGGACTGTCTTCCACGACATCGTACCTGGCCTGTCCTGCTCCCCCATTGGCAAGATCAAGATTGATGTCCTCTTTGGGGACAAGGATCATTTCCGCAGGGAGGCCATCTGGTTTGAAGTGGTGGACCTTGAGAGCTCTTACCATGCACTGCTTGGCCGTCCTGCCCTGGCCAAGTTCATGGCTGTTCCCCACTATGCTTACCTCAAGATGAAGATGCCGAGCACCAAGGGCATCATCACCATAGCCGGCGATTACAAGAAATCCTCTGAGTGCGCAGCAGCCAGCAGCCGGCTGGCCGAATCCCTTGTGATTGCCAAAGAGAAGAAGATGTTGGACCAGGTCGTGGCCATGGCCGGCAAGCAGCCGGCCCTGTCCCCCGATCCCAAAGAATGTGATGCCCAAGGTTCCTTCCAGCCGGCCAAGGAAACGAAGAAGATACCTCTTGATCCCGAGCACCCGGAAAGGTTTGCCGTCATTGGGGCAAACCTAAGCAGCAAATAGGAAGGCGAGCTCGCCGATTTCCTCCGTGAGAATCGGGACATCTTTGCATGGTCCCCCAAGGACATGTCGGGTGTTCCGAAGGATTTCGCCGAGCACAAACTACACGTCCGAGAAGGTGCAAAACCAGTCAAGCAACCCCTCCGCCGACTGTCGGAGGAAAAGAGAAGGATTGTAGGAGAAGAGATAGCCCGGCTTCTGGCCGCCGACTTCATTATGGAGGTTTTCTTTCCGGAGTGGCTTGCCAACCCGGTCCTTGTACTGAAGAATAACAACAAATGGCGCATGTGTATAGACTACACGAGCCTCAACAAGGCCCGCCCCAAGGATCCCTTCGCCCTGCCAAGGATAGATCAAGTGATAGACTCCACAGCCGGATGGGAGCTGCTGAGTTTCTTGGATGCTTACTCCGGATACCACCAGATAAAGTTGGACCCGGCCGACCGCCTGAAGACCGCCTTCATCACGCCCTTCGGAGCTTTCTGCTACCTGACTATGACATTCGGCTTGAGAAATGCCGGTGCCACCTTTTAGCGTTGCATGCAGAAGTGCCTCCTCAAGCAGCTCGGCAGAAACGCCCACGTCTACGTGGACGACATTGTGGTGAAGACGGAGAAGCGCAGCACCTTGCTGGAAGACCTCAAGGAAACATTCGAGAACCTGCGCCGATTCCGGATCAAGCTCAACCCCGAGAAATGCGTGTTCGGAGTGCCGGCCGGCCAGCTTCGAATGCAACCCAGTGAAGATCAAGGCCATTGAGAGAATGGCGATTCCCACCAAACTTCAAGACGTCCAGAAGTTCACCGGATGCTTGGCTTCCCTGAACCGCTTCATCAGCCGGCTCGGAGAGAAGGCTCTCCCCCTCTACCGCCTCATCAAGAAGACCACTCACTTCGAGTGGAACGACCAAGCCGACCAAGATTTTCACGAGCTAAAGAAGATGCTGACCACGCCGCTTGTCCTGGCGGCGCCGACTGAGAAAGAGCCGATGCTCCTTTACATTGCTGCAACCAGCCGGGTGGTCAGCACCGTCATCGTAGTCCAGCGCCCAGAAGAGGGCCGAGCCCAGCCGGTCCAGAGGCCGGCGTACTATTTGAGTGAGGTGCTGTCTACCTCGAAGCAGAACTACCCACACTACCAGAAGATGTGCTACGGCATGTACTTTGCCGCAAGCTGAAGCCCTACTTCCAAGAGCACCCCATCATGGTTGTATGCACCGCCCCACTTGCCGAGATCATAGGCAGCCGGGATGCATCCGGCCGGGTGGCGAAATGGGCCATCGAGCTGGCCCCTTACATGATCTTCTACCAGCCCCGCACCGCCATCAAGTCCCAAGCATTGGCCGACTTCCTCATCGACTGGGCTGAGACCCAGTACCTACCGCTGGCTCCAGACTCCACTCACTGGCGCCTGCACTTCGGCGGGTCCAAGATGCACACCGGCTTGGGAGCCGGCGTCATCCTCACCTCTCCCAAAGGCGACAAGCTCAAATACACGCTGCAAATTCACTTCGCCGCCTCCAACAACATGGCCGAGTACGAGGCGCTCGTGCACGGGCTCCGGCTTGCCAAGGAGCTCGGCATACGCCGGATCCTGTGTTACGGCGACTCAGACTTGGTAGTCCAGCAGTCATCCGGCGACTGGGACGCCAAGGACGCAAATATGGCAAGCTACTGCTTCCTCGTTCAGCAAATCATCGGGTACTTTGAAGGGTGCGAGTTCCTCCACGTACCACGAGCCGACAATGAGCCAGCAGATACCCTGGCTCGAATAGGCTCCACCCGGCAGGCAATACCAACCGGCGTCTCTCTGCAATGCCTCCTCAAGCTGTCTATCAAGCCGTCTCCAGAGTCCGAGTCCATCTTCGTGCTGCCTAGCCCCGATGCAGCCGGATCCGGCTTGAAGAGCCAAGCAGGCGGCGCGGGGACTTCGATAGGCGGCGCGGGGACTTCAGTAGGCGGCTCGGGGACTTCCGTAGTCGCATCCAACCCGGGGACTTCTGAACCCGGCTCGGGGACTGCGGTAGTCGGCCCGGGGACTGCACCAGCACCGCAGGCGGCGGCCGGCTCCAGCATTCCACAACCCAGCCCGCCCACCCTGGTCGCAGTAACCGCGATGGCAATAGAAGAAGTCACAGCTCCATCATGGGCCCAGCCCATCCTCAACTTCCTGACAAACCAAGAACTGCCGGCTGATGAGACAGAGGCAAGACAAGTCCAACGCCGAGCCGGAGCATATACAATCGTCAACAGAGAGCTCGTCAGGCACAACGTCACTAGAGTCTTCCAGTGATGCGTTGAGCAAGATAAGGGCATAGCAATCCTTAGAGACATCCACCAAGGAGAATGCGGCCACCATGCGGCCTCAAGATCGCTAGTCGCCAAGGCTTTCTGCCATGGATTCTTTTGGCCGACTGCTTTGGACGATACCAAGGAATTAGTCAAACACTGCAAAGGGTGCCAAGTCTTCAGCTCCAAGCAACACCTGCCGGCTTTGGCACTCAAGACCATTCCCCTCACTTGGCCCTTTGCCGTTTGGGGTCTGGACATGGTGGGCCCATTCAAGACGGCGCGCGGCGGCATGACACATCTGCTTGTCGCTGTGGACAAGTTCACCAAATGGATCGAAGCAAAGCCGATCAAGAAGCTGAATGGGCCGACTGCCGTGACAGTCATCGGAGATATAACAACTCGGTACGGCGTGCCGCACAGCATCATCACCGACAACGGCACCAATTTTGCCAAGGGAGCATTGGCACGTTTCTGCGCGATGCAGGGCATCCGACTGGACTTAGCACCCGTTGCCCACCCGCAGTCAAACGGCCAAGTCGAGCGAGCCAACGGCCTCATCCTTTCCGGCATCAAGCCCCGACTGGTCGTGCCACTAGAGCATTCGGCCGGCTGCTGGCTCGATGAGCTGCCGACCGTCCTCTGGAGTGTGCGCACTACCCCAAACAGGTCAACTGGCTTCACTCCTTTCTTCCTCGTATATGGTGCCGAGGCGGTCATCCCAACCGACATCGAGTTCGACTCGCCTTGGGTGACCATGTACACGGAAGCGGAAGCCAAGGAAGCACGAGAAGACGGCGTCGACCTGCTGGAAGAAAGCCGGCTGTTAGCCCTCAGCCGGTCCGCCATCTACCGGCAGGGTCTGCATCGCTACCACAGCCGGAAGGTCAAGCCAAGATCCTTCCAAGAGGGCGACCTTGTGCTCCGGCTGATCCAGCGAACAGCCGGCCAGCACAAGCTCTCGGCCCCTTGGGAAGGCCCCTTCGTCATCAGCAGAGCGCTAGGAAACGACTCCTACTACCTGATCGACGCACAGAAGCCGAAGGCACGAAAGAGAGACGACTCCGGCAAGGAGTCAGAGCGACCATGGAACACCAACGTACTCTGAAGGTTTTACAGTTGAAATGCAGTATGTATCACGCTAACTTTTGTACTAAGTACGAGACAATAGGCCCCCCGAGGAGAACTCGGGGACTTCCATCTTTCATCTATGAATGAAGAGTATCATGCTTATGATTATGTCATTACATTCACTTCTCTCGTCTGGCACCGGGTTCGACTAGTCGGCCCGGGGACTGGCCGCCTTGAGTTATATTAGAAGTCCCACCCGCGGTCAGACAAGTAGTGTGCCGGCTCCAAAGCTCTCTCTCTTGCCAAAAGTCGCAGTTCGAAGAATCGGCTGTCCGGCTGGCAAGAGCCAAAGGCAGGAAAGGACGCCTACACGAAAAACGGCTAGGGACTAACGGACCAATATAACAAAAGCCGGCTTTTTCCTACTGCCGACCGACTACAAGAGTAGCTGGCCGGCCGGCTTCCATTTACTTCGCTACAATCTAAGAAAGCTCGAGTACTTGCCTTCCCCAAAAAAGATAGTCGAGCCCTTCCTTAGCCATAGACTGAAGAGTAGCTGCCGGCTGGGAAGGCAGCAATCAGGGGAAGGCGGCAAAGGAAACAGCCTAAAGGATACAAGGCATACGAAAATGGAAGACAAACACATGCATGATTATATTTACACAAAAGGCCTTGAAAAGGCCAACATTCAACATAGTTTGAATACACCCCCAGTGGGTGGAACTGCGCAAGCTTAATAGTAATTGTTCAAAGAGTAACAAGCAGGAAAAGCAACGACGGCAGATCAAGCCAGGGGAACGACTGGCGAATCAGGCAGGTCGGCGGAGACAACAGCGCCGGCTGGAGGAGTGGCCGGCTGATGAACCTCGGCATGATCACCGCCTCCCGCAGAGGGCGCGCCAGCACGCGCCTCGTAGCTGGAGGCATGGTCATGCTAAGGCTGGCTGGTTGCTTCACCGGCCGGCTCGACGTATTCGCCCTCCTCCCCTTCTTCGTCTTCACCTTCATCGCTGGAGGCGACCTCCGCCGCCGAGTCTTCACCCTCCGCCGGGTTCAGCCCGAACCACTCCTCCGGCTGGGCGACGCCGTTGTCGTCCATCGCAGGAGCGAAGACGCTGGTGTCGGTAAACTCGGCAAGAGCCGAAGCACGCTGGATGATAGCCGGCCGCACCTCCACCAGCTCTTCGTCAGCCTCCTCCCGCCGAGTCCTCGGCTGTTCCAAGTCTAGCCTAGGGTACCAGGCCCGGACGAACTCCAGCGCCCGCCTGGCACCGGATCGAGCAGCGGAGGCCTTCCAGGCCTCAAAGCGGCCGACTGCCACCTCCAGCCAGTCGGCAGTCTGGCTCGGGGTGCGGGGAATCGCTTCGCCTGGCCAGAGGGCGGCCAGCACCTGCACCCCAGCACGCACTGGAGGCGGCGGAGCATGCGGTGTACCGGCTGCAACCGGGCTTGGATCGCCAAGAGCTGCTCCTCAGATGTCTGGCTCGCGTCCGATGCGATTTCAACCCCCGCCTGCCAGCGTGCCTCGCGGTGGGCCTCGATGGTATGGGGCAATGACGGAGTAGCGGGGGAAGTAGTCTGCGCAAAGAACAAAAGCAGCACAAATCAGAAGACGAATCAGAGGGCAAGGGGGCGAGCAAGGAGTGAGGAAGGCGGCTTACCGTTGATCAGATCCTCGATCCGGCCGTAGCCCTCGCTCAGCGCTTGCTTCGCCTCAGCCCAGCCCGCCGCTTCGGTCTCGAACTCAGCTTTTAGGGCAGCCTCGCTGTCCTGCGCCTTCTTCAGGGCCGCCTTGTGGCTCTCCTCCTGGTTGGCCAACTTCTTGACCAGGCGGTCGCGCTCCAGGACCAAGGCGTTGAGCTCGACCTCCTTGGCGCGAAGGGCGGTCTGGGCCCCGCCGAGCTGCTCCCTCAAGTCGGCGTTGGCCCCTGCAAGCATGAAGACAAAGGAAGAAACAATAAGGAAGAAGTCGTCGGGGAAGATCCGACCCGACTACTCACCAGTCGGCCCGGATCTCGGGGACTACACCCAGTGGGTGCGCTGATGCGCCCCCACAGGATATGAACAAAACAGAGCACGCACTCCGGCTGTCGGTCAGATCCTCGCTCTTCTGGCGCAGCTCCTGAGCCTCGGAGTCGAAGCCGGCGGTACTCTGGTTATGGTACTCCTGGAAGATGAGACAGGATGCAGGAATAAGATAACTGTCAGGACCTAGTAAGTTCCAAGCCGCCTGCTCAGCAACCGACTCGGAACTCGGGGACTACACCCAGTGGGTGCGCTGACGCGCCCCCACAGAAGAAATCAAAAAAGCAAAACAACCAAGCCCAGAAGACTCACCTGGACGACGGCCCGCGTCGCAAGGAAATCTCGGGTATATCGCTGCAGCGCGGTAGCGTGAGCCTAAAGCCGGCTCCGGACCTCCTGGGCCGCCGCGTTTAGCTCGGCCGTCCCCCCGCTGGGCGCCCACTCGGACGTGCTGGAGCTGGCCGCCTCTAGGGCCTCTGCCGTCCGGCTGGCGCTCGCAGCTCTGTCCGGCTCCGGCACAGGGGCAGCTTCCCCCGCGCGCCCGCGTGATGCCGGCTGCACCACCAGGCCGGCTCTTGCTGCCGCCTCGCTCCCAGCCTGCTACTCCGGCGCCGTAGCCGGCTGGCCGCCCTGGCCCGCCCCAGTCGGCGCCGTCCGCGGCACC
The DNA here is from genome assembly GCA_032464435.1 of Aegilops umbellulata. NCBI lineage: Eukaryota > Viridiplantae > Streptophyta > Magnoliopsida > Poales > Poaceae > Aegilops > Aegilops umbellulata. The sequence continues at coordinate 245,127,143 of CP136056.1, forward strand.
TCCTCCAAGACAATCACATCATCCTTCCTCCGCTCCGCCTTCGACCGGCCGCGGTTGGCTTCCTCAGACGGAGGCACGGGGACGCCGGGAGCCACACTACGGAGGGGGATGACGAGCTGTGGAGGCTGGTTGCGCGAGGCCTCCGCCTCCCTCTCCGCGACTGTCGCCTCCGCCTGGGCCTTGGCCGCTACGTCGGCCTGCTCCTTCGCTGCCTGGGCGGCCCCTCGCTCCGACGCTTCCCGCTCCTCCCGCGCCTCCTGGGCGTTCCGCTCCGTAGCCTCCATGAGGTCGCCGCGGGGATCCACGCGGCGGGAGCTCGAAGACCCTCCGGCTGATGCGATCACGGAGCCGGCAGGACCCCTCTCGAGGGAAAGCGGCGCCCTGGTCAGTTAGCCAAGAAAAAATTTAGAAGAACTCCAATCAAAGAACATGACAAGAATACAAGACGCTTAACACTTACGCCGAAACCGCCTGCGGCCGCTTCATGACCTTCTGGAAGCGGGCTGCCCTCGCGGCCGCCTCATCCCGCTTGGTTGCCGCGGAGGTGCCCCTGGGCTTCTTCGCCCGGCTACCGAAGTAGGTCGACGCGGCCCGGCGCTTCGGTGCGGCGCCACGGGCGGCCGACGCGGCAGAAGGGCCCGCGCCTTGAAGATCCGGCGCCGGCTGGCGGTGCTGGACGGCTTCGACCTCGTCGTCGTCCGCCCAGTCCTCGAGGCTGGCTCCGAGCCCCACGCCGCCTGCCTCGCCGCCGTCCCCCACGGCGGCATCTTCCATGGCGGCCGCCCCAAGATCCGGATCGTCGACGTCATCCACCGTGCGGTCGGGGAGGAACTGGCGCTCCGCCCCCGCGGCCCCCGCTGCTGGCGGAAGTAGGGGATTCTGCAGAAAACAAGCCGGCTAATCAGAGGCCGGTCATATCGAAGCCGACAACACCAAAGAAAGGAAAGAAGAAATACTTACGACAGGCGGAGGGTTGGCGCGAGAGTACGGCTCCTTGCCGAACCGCCAATCCTCGGGGAGCTTGCAGTTGGCGATGTAGTTCACCAAGTAGGACACCTCGGCATGGGGCATCTCCCTGGTGCTCAGCCGGCATGGGTCGAAGCGGTCGCTCATCTGGCAGATCATGTGCGGCCGGCCTTGGAGCGGGAGTACCCGGCGCTCCACGAAGGCGGCCACCAGGTCGGCTCTGACCAGGCCCTCCGACTGGACCATCACCCGGAGTCGGGCGATGGCGGCGTTCCCGGCCTAGGACAGCGTCCTGGCCTGGTAGCTCCATGAGGGTGGCCTTGCAGCCGATGGGCCGGCTACGTAAGCCGGCAGGTTGACAAATTCGCCTTGCGGGGCGACGTTCCTCACATAGAAGTAGGATTTCTGCCAGAGCTTCACCGACTGGATCAGCGGGATGGACAGGAACGGATTGTTCTCGCCCGTCCGCCGCATGGCGATGAAAGCTCCGCATGGGGCGGGCACGCCCGCGACGACGGTGCCAAGCTTGCTTTGGAAGAATTCTCCCCAAAGCTCCAGGGTGGGGAGAACGCTGAGAAAACCCTCGCAGAGGGTGACGAAGGCCGACAGGAGCATCACTGCGTTGGGGGTGAGATGATGCGGCTGAAGGTGGTAGAATTCAAGGAAGGAGTGAAGGAATCCGCTCGCCGGGAGGCCGAAGCCGCGTATGCAGTGCGAGCGGAAGACCACCCGCTCGCCCTCCTCCAGTGCCGGCGAGATCTCCCTCTCCGGCGCGTGCCAAACCCGCACGTAGTTCTCGCCGGGCAGACGCCGCGTCCGGCGGAGGAACTCGATGTGCTCGTCGAGAACGTTGGAGCCGTCCCACGAGCTCGACAGCGCCATTGGAGCGGTGCGGTGAGGAGCAAGATGCGGTGGCAGCGGAGGCGCGCGCGACCCCGCTGCGGCGGAGTAACCGTGAACCAAGAGGCCCGACGGCAGAACGGTGCGGCGATGAGGCGCTGCGGCGGCGGAGAGAGTAAGGAAGGAAAGTGAGAAAGGTTGGAGCGAGGGAGAGCGTGCGAGCCTCTGCCGCTCCCTCTCCTCCCCCTACTTATAGACCCGAGCGGCGGAGCCGACGAGGCGTGGTGTGGGGCACGTAGGATTAACTGCGCCCCCTCCCCCAAGTCCCGCTATAACTGCGCCTTGACGGCGTGGCGAAACCGCCGCGGGAAGGCAAACAACCCCCCTTGGGCCACAGAAGATCCGCGCCTGGGCCGAGGCCAGGAGTGGCGGGCCCGGGCCTGTGGCGACATCCCGTCGCACATGCGCCATGGTAGGCCTTTTCTGCCACGTGACACGAGGGGAGGCGCGTGGTCAGCATGCAAGATGGCCCACGTTCCCGTTGACGAGGCCACGACGCCCCCCAAGGCGGCGCGCATAAGCAGAGCCGGCTCCCAGCTGCCGACTCCTCAAGATGGGAAGCTGACTGAGCTTCTCGTCCCCCAGCCGACCTTGAAGCTCGACCAGCTTCGGGGACTACTGTCGGGGTAAATGACCACGGGTAGCCTAGCCGGCTCCCCCTGGCACTTCAGAAAAAATTACGAGCCGATCCGGCCTCCAAGAAACCAAGACGTGGGGCCGCCTTCCCCCTGCCGGCTGCCTCTCAGGCCGGCTATCGGAAGGCGGCCCGGCCTTAACCCTCATGAAGAAAGCCGCGGGAGGGCCGGATCCAAGAAGCCGACCATGAGAAGGCCGACTCCAAGGAGCCGGCTCCCACAACGCGGTCAAGATCGTACCCTCGATGTCCGCATCCACATAACGGCGATGGGACGGGGCGTGGCTACAATAAAGCCTGCCACCCCTGAAACCCGGGGCACGCCTGGCACAGTGCGCCGTACGGGGTAGCCCTGACCCGTCCGGCGCGGCACTGTTGCCATGATGACTATGACGCCGCCCACGGCGGGCTGTCAGCGCGGTCCACGGGCGGTGGGCCCCTTCGGGCAGAGAGACACCCGAAGGCGGCCAGGGCTCCTCCAGTCGGCCCAAGACATGGCCGGCTTCCCCAAGCTGGCTTGCCCCCTCCCTCGAAGGAGGCGCTCCATTAAGGAGACAAGACGACGTGAGGCTACACCGATCGCCCGCCAGGCGGCGGCACTGTAGCCATGCTTACCTCGATAAAGCCCTCATCATCAGGATTGAGGCAACAGTAACCAGCCACTGACAGGGCCCTTGGCAGTGGGGCCTGCCTGTCGACCGAGAAGCCACCAGCCGGCGGGCCCCAGCAGCCGGCGCAGAAGCCGGCAAGCGTAGACACTGACGGCTAGGGCCCGTGCCCAGTCGGATTACCATTGTACCCCCGGGGGGTAGGCCTATATAAACCCCCCGGGGCACCCATGCAAAGGGTTGATCTCATCTAAGTTTAGACACCACACAGAGAGAAGAGTAGAGCTAGCCTTGCCCTTCTTCTTCCTCTCGCCAAACAGCTCAAGGAGCATCTTGTAGCTACTTGTTCATCGAGTGATCATGCGGAGACCCCGCAGAGCAGCAGTAGGGGTGTTATCTCCACGGAGAGCCCCAAAGCTGGGTAAGATTCGCAGGCGTGCATGTCTTCGCCTTATCACGCTTCCAGGCACCGGCGACGTCTTACCGGCTCCCACAATGATAAGCCACCCGTTGGCATATGTCGCACCTACCACCCGACAGGTGTGGTTGTTTGTGTGAAATTGAGTGGAATTTGAAACTTTTTGAAAGTTAAATGAGAGGGAATAAAATGACTTTCCCAAAACTTTCACCTTGCCTTTTAAGATCTCCATGAATTCAAATTCATTTCATCACAAAACCCTGGAGTGAAGATAATATGACTTCTTCCATTTAAATAAATGAAAAAGGGTTTCGAAAAAAATTGAATTCCATTTGGAACTATTTCAAATTCAAAAAACTTTAAGCCACTCAATGATTTTCATGACAGAAGATAAAATGACTTCTTCAAACCATAGGAAATATGAGTTGCAAGTTTCAAAGAATCAATTTTAAAATCCCTTTGAAATTATTTTTAAATTTGGATTTATTTGTCTCTATTCAAATTATTTTTATACAAAAAATAAAGTATATGGAAAATAGGGTAAAATGATTCCCTACAATAGAAAAATGGAGAGAAATAAATTTGGAATTATTTTGGTATTTTAAAACATTTTATTTGGTTTTTAAATAGACCAGTAGCACTGTTTGCTTTATTTATTTTTTTGTGGATTTTAATTGACTCTAAAAAACATTCAAGTTATAGAAAATCTTTTTCTGAAAATTTTGATATATTATATGCCTATAGTATATTTTTATTTATTTTATTTTTAATGTTTGTTTAAAAAAAATCCGGGCCACCGAACTGGGATGAAGCCCAGCCGGCCCAAGCCGCCGCCGCCTTCCTCCCCGAACAGGAGACCGTCCGCCGCACACCATCGTCGCCGCGTCGTGCCCGACCCGGCCACCTCCCGCCGCCTTGCCCCTCGCGCAAGCCGCGCCTCCTCTCCCCTCCTATAAATGCACCGCCCCAGAGCCCCCTCTCTTTCCTCGCAAGCCATCGCCGGATCCCACCACCGCCGCCACAGCTCCGCCGCCTGCCTTGCCCGTACCAAGTCACGCCGCCGCCTGCTCGCCTCACTGCCGCTTCACGCCGCTGAGCTGCCAGGCCGCAAGCTGCTACCGCCCCGCGCCATTCCGCCTCGCCGAAGTCGCCGCCGTCGCCGCCATGTCTCGCCGGAATCCCGATCCATCGTTGCCGCCGATCTGCTAACCGCCGCCGCCGACGAACCAGCCGTGGACCGGTAAAACCATTGCCCCGGTTCGATCCGGTTTATTTTGGTTTGTCTTGGTTTCTGTAAAACCCAGTTTTCTAATTTAGTTAGGTTAATCAGTGGACGTTCGCTAGATAGGTTCTGTAGCGAATGCATTCATTAGATTAGATCTTTTTAGCGAACGTTCATTTGATAGAATTTTTCTTTTTCTTTTTAATTACGGCCAGGGACCCATCAGTGAATATTTTATTTACAGATTAGTCCCTGATCTTCAAACCTTCGCTACTTTTTGCTCGTTTATCCCAATCCAACGAAACCAACGCCCACTTCTTCGTTATGATCCCCTCTATCCAGATAAAAAACTTAAACATATTTTTAAAAGTTTAAAATTTGATTTCGAACAGATTTGAGTTCAAACTTCTTTTGTTCATAACTCAAGTTTTTTTAACTCCGATTCAATCGACTCTTTTTGTAAATTGAAGCTCTTGATATGAACTTTCTGATAAGGCCAAATTCACTTAATTTTGGTACTGTTAGAGATTGTTTTCTATCGCAAGAGTTAATTGCTTGTTTTCAAAGTGTTCCGAGATCTTTTCTTCGATTCTTTTGCATGATTGCTTATGTTTGGTTACTATTGCTTGCTCACGATAGATTGACCGGAGTGTGACGAGTAGAACTATCAGGAGTTATGAGTACGAATCATCTTCATCAACAGTACAAGGCAAGTTCACACTTTGATCATATCCCCTTATTACCGAGGTTTTATGCATTAGTTTCAATCCTCAAACACTGCATGGTTAGGACTTGATAACGTGTGGGTATCGAGAAGTAGTTGATGAGGTAGAACCTATTGTCTTTTATTTCAAACCCTGGGTGTTACTACGTTATGCTTACTGCTATGGTATGCTCGTAGACGTGGTTTGGTTTTGAGAGAATTCATGAAAGATGTGAGAGTTATTGTTAACTAAGGTTTAATTTAAGGTGGCTACTTTAATACACATCTGGGTGGATTGGTTGGGGCACCCTGGAGCACCCAGTGGTTTGCCCGGGCACCTGGAGAACCCAGTGCTTGCCCAACGGAATCCCGGAGTACCCGTGTGATCACCCAATGGAATGCCACCCAGGCTCAAAGGGATCATAAGATTATTCATGCTAGAAACTTCCATGTGCAGCCACAAGCCATTATGGGCTCTGGCATAGTTGAATAAGTTGTGGGACACCTTTCCATGATGGGCTAGCAGATGTAGGGGATTGTAGGTGTACCAGCCTATCTATCGGTTAAGAGGACCTCTTTGAAAGGACTGCGTCTCGGTCATCTGTTTCTCAAACACCATGAAGTGCGAGAAATACAAAGGAGGAGATCGAATCTTGTGGGGAAAAGTGCGCAAACCTGTGCAGAGTGTACAAAATAATCATGATTAGCCGTGTCCCCGGTTATGGACATCTTGAGTATCTGGTACTTGACTTATTGATTTGATCTCATCACTCTATTTACTGAAATTGTTGGGTTATTATTGGTTCGGGAATTTTGGGATTGAGTTGGAGGAACCTTCTCAATAATGACATAAATCTGGTAGTTAAATAAAAGATATTCCTTTGTTGTAGGAAAAATTATCTTTATGCAAAATTAAACTTAGAGCCTCCACCAACCAAATATGCATGTAGTGATAGTCATCATTCAGCATTGCTCTATAGTGTGAAATTTCTAGTACATTCAATGTACTGACCTACATGGCTGCAACGTCTCATGTTGTAGGAATTTTACGACGAGTAAGTGATACGTTCGGGTTATGATCTCTACACTCAACTTTGCCGTTGGTGTTGATGGGAATCCACAACCTTGTTGTTACTTTCGCTATTTGGATTGAGGTAATAGTATTTATGTTATTTTATACATGTGATCTACCTCTGTTATAAATCCTCGGGTACTGTGTGTGTCAGCATACCCATCCAGGGATGACACTTAAGCACAGAGACTTGATCCATTCAGGTCAGGTCGCTACAAATCAGTTTCACCATTTTCAAAGCCTTTTTCAAGAAGGAACTTTGTCAAGCATTTATACCAAGCTATAGGGGCTTGCTTGAGACCATAGAGAGCTTTATGAAGTCTGTAGACATGGTTTGGTTTATTTTGATTAACAAACCTAGGAGGTTGTTTAACATAAACTTCCTCCTCAATTTCACCATTTAGAAAAGAACTTTTAATACCCATTTGATCTAGAGTGATATCATGGTGATTGGCGTAAGCAAGTAAAATGCGAATGGACTCAAGTCTAGCAACGGGGGCATAGGTCTACCTTAGTCCATACCTTTGACTTGAGTGTAGCCTTGAGCCACGAGACAAGCCTTGTTGCGTATGACTTTTCCATCCTCATCTCTCTTGTTTCGAGACACCCATTTGGTTCTGATGATGTTATGTTCCTCCTTGGGCTTCTCAACCAATGTCCACACTTGATTCCTCTCGAAGTTGTGTAGCTCTTCATTCATAACATTCACCCAATCGGGGTCTTCGAGGGCTTCTTTGACCTTTGTGGGTTCAATGCTACAGATGAATGAGTAATTCTCACACAAGTTAGCTAAATGAGATTTAGAGCGAGTAATTCTCCCAGACTTGATGTCGCCAAGAATTTGTTCGACGGGATGATGCTTGTCAACTCTTGCTCTAACTGGAGGTAGCTTTTGCTTAGGTTGTGGTGAAGCATCCTTGTCATCATCTTCTTCTTCATTGTTGTCGGTGTTGTTGTTTGCTTGAGGCGGTGGAGAAGGAGGTCGAGGTGGATCATCTTGTTGCACTTCCTCATTCCCTTTGTCTTGATGTGTTCCACTTACGGATGCCTCGGTTCTCCTTGATGTGAAGTTGATGCTTCCACTTGAATGGACGAAGTGCTCTCCTTCACGTCAGTTGGACGGATCTTACCAATAGAAGAGTCTTGAATTGCTTCTGAAGGATCTTTGTCTCCTACATAAATCATCAATTGCTCGACTTGTGAGCCATTAGATTCATCGAACTTCACATCTACTATCTCTTCAACTTTTCGAGCGAAGTTGTTGTAGAGACGGTAAGTGTGAGGGATCTGATAGAGATAGGTATAAAAGATAAGTAAAAAAGGTAAAAGTAAATAAAAGTAAATAAATTGCAGCAAGGTATTTTTCAATTTTTTGTTTTATAGATCTGAAAATAATATGGTAAAAATAGCCCGGGGGGCATAGGTTTCACAAGAGGCTTCTCTCTTGAAGAAAGCATATGATGGTGAACAAATTACTATTGAGCAATTGATAGAAAAGCGCATAGTTATGATGATATCTAAGGCAATGGTCATGAATATAGGCATCACGTCCGTGACAAGTAGACCAAAATGATTCTGCATCTACTACTATTACTCCACGCATCACCCACTATCCAGCATGCATCTAGTGTATTAAGTTAACAAGAACTGAGTAACGCCTTAAGCAAGATGACATGATGTAGAGGGATAGATCCAAACAATATGGTAAAACCCTATCTTTTTATCCTTAATGGAAAAAATACAATATGTGCCTTGCTACCCCTACTGTCACTGGGTGGGGACACCGCAGGATTGAACCCAAAACAAAGCACCTCGGCCATTGCAAGATAGATCAATCTAGTTGGCCAAACCAAATTAATAGATCGGAGAGAAATACAAAGTTATCTTAATCATGCATAAAAGAGTTCATAGAGGACTCAGGTAATATTCATAGATAATCTAATCATAAATCCATAATTCATCAGATCTCAACAAACACACCGCAAAAGAAGATTACATCGAATAGATCTCCAATAACATCGAGGAGAACATTGTATTGAAGATCAAAGAGAGAGAAGAAGTCATCTAGCTACTAGCTATAGACCCTTAGGTCCGTGGTAAACTACCCACGCATCATCGGAATGGAAGTAAGGTTGGTGTAGAGGCCCTTCGTGATCGAATCCCCCTCCGGTTGAGTTCCAGAAAAGGCCAAAAGATGGGACCTCACAAGAACAGAAGCTTGCGTTGGCTGAAAAGTATTTTTGGTGTGCCCCCTGGTGTACGGGGAATATTTGGGTATTTATAGAGCTGGAATTAGGGTTAGGGGCTTACATGGGGCCCACAAGCTTGCAGGGCGCGCCCCCTGCGGTGCGCCCTGTGAGCTTGTGGCTCAATCGTGGCTCCACTAGTACAGCGAGGTGCTATACAAACGGTTTTTAACCCCTTTCCGTGACGACATTTTGAACCATCGCCAAGTGCGTGTGGGAGATAGGGGGTCCTTCCGACACGACCTAGAAATCTTCAGGGATAGGCCCTCCGGTCACACACGCTGGGCAAAATGAGGTCGTGTGCGATGGGCGAGCGATCAAATACAGTTATACGTATAGTTGTGTAAATACAATTATACAGGCCCAATCGTTTTCGGTCATAAGTACGTCCCACATAGTCAGTCCCAGACAAACATTTCCGTATGTATGTACATTTGACACAATCAATCCAAGGATTACATTTCCGTTCGTATGTACATCCCACACAGTCAATCCAAGAAGTACGTTTCCGTTCGTATGTACATCCCACACAGTTAATCCAGGGAAAACTTTTCCCTGCGTACGTACATCACACACAATATTTCCAATTAAATCATTTGTGATAGCATTGCCATTGCAGACGGTGTTAATAATTTTACCGTTTGCGTTATTGAATACATCACACACGGTGTGTAGAAGAAACTGTGTGGCATAGGTTTTCCATCGCACACACATTTTATGTGGTAAACGTTTGTGCATGGTGGCATAACGCAAACAGTTTTCAAGAGGAAGTCGTGTGTGGTTGTTCATTGGTCCAACACATTTTCTTGCTAGAAACTGTTTGCGTTGTTTGACGTCATCGCCCATGGTGTTTTCTCAATAACTGTTTGCAATAGAAAAAACCCAATTAGCATGCAAATTGGCCTATTATTAGTAATCCATTTATTAATCAAATTGACATTTCATATTAAGCACATAATATATTTCATTTTCATATTATGGAATCATAATTTCATAATTGAAATACATCAGAGTACATATAGCTTCATCATGCAGTTACACCATATAGGCATATAGCTAGCTACCCCATTACACAACTGCACCAGCACCAAGTTTCACATGCAACATCTATAATCTTTGGAAATTAGCATCAGAGACGGTAGATACAGATGAATCTCATCTGGAAAACTGCTGAAGCTGAAGACGAATATTTATCCTCCATTGATGTTGAAGCTCCTTGCAACTTTAGGCCAGTGCGTGTGGATGATTGACCGTCCATCCTTCGTCCTCTTGAGGAAGACTTCAATATTGTACTGTGGGTGTTGTATGAATACCTTCATTGCCTCCAGACCATACAAGTGGTTTGAGAGGTAATCACCAGTGAACTATGTTCGAAAAGCCTAAAAACAAAGATTTGCATACATATCTCCACTAAATTCGGAAATGGCGCAAAGGAATAAAAAGACAAGGTATAATAGTTAGTACCATCCACTGGTGCACTGATGTGTTCTTCATTTTGCAGATAAAGATCTTGTTGTTCCTCGTCGCTAGTTTCTTTATCCTAACAATCTTTCTTAGTTTCTTGACTTGGCTGAAATTCATGGACAACTCATTTCCCCATATGAAAAATGGGTCAAACAGTGGGTCAAAACCCCTGACAGCAGGACCTACATGTGCAATACCAAGCTGTTAAAAACCTAAATATTAGAATGGTTCCTGCAATTGCACAATAATGTGCTATTAGACAAGGACCATGCATGTGCACACCTTGATTGTAAACCTCAGTGCTTCCCATTGTTTCCCTGCAACACATAAGGTAGATATTGATTAGGTTAAGTCAGGGATGGCATACTATCAGTAAAATATGTTGATAAAAACAAACACATTGCAGATTCAGCAGATTAATTCGAGCCACATTGAAAATCCATTTATCGAAATAAAACATGCTTAACAACTAGGAAATGCTGCAATTGTATATGTTTCTCATGTATTTAGTACAACCAAATTCAATTTATTTCTCACATGCATAACAATACAAAATTGTACCCACAACAATTGAACATCGCAATGTAGACTTGAACGAAACAGTTAACTAAACACCACAACAAATGAACCAAACATTAACTAAGCACCACATTGCACAATATATAACATAAGATCAGACATTTAAGCAAACCAAGCATGCTTGACAACCTGGAAATATAGCAATTGCATTTGTTTCTCATGTATTTTGTACAGATAAACTTGATTTATTTCTCACATGGAAGACAATACAAAATTGCACCCTGAAGAATTGAACACCACATTGCATAATTGAACCAAATAGTTAACTGAACACGGCAACTAATTAACCAAACAGATAATAAGTGAGCACCACATTGCACAACATACATAACATATACACTAGAGCAACAGATTGCATGGTAAAAGTAGATAGGACAATTCCCTAGAATTTGTTAAGGAAAGGCAGGAGCAGCACATGCAACGGGTAAACCGAGCATGCTTAACCGGCATAGCTAGCTAACTGAACATAGGTCCTTATAGTGAGCTAATAAGACAAGCTACTCCTCATCGTCGGATATATCGATGATGATTGGCTCCCTGGACATGGAAGAGGGCGAGGCCTCCACATTGTGGATGCCCTCCTCGTAGTGGTGAGTTGCCTGAGCCGCTCCAGGCACCAACCTGTTGGCTCTCGAGTTGAAGTAAGCACGGGCACGTGGAGAAAACACCTCGTAGTCTTCGTCAAAGGCGCTAATGGTGGCCCCTAGAAAACGCCACAAATTGTCGTTTAAAGGAGCCAACCGCGTCGCGACGTAGGTGCGCGAGGCATCGATGGTCGCCTCGACGGTGAGGTGCTCCTCCAAGATCTGGGGGTCGTCACGAATGGCAGCCATCGCAACCTCATCCGCGCGTGCAGCCATGATTTGCTTCCCCACTGCCAAATGCTCCCTGATCTCCTGGCTATACTGCGTGCACGATGGCTTAGGGCGACGCTTATTTGGGAGAGAGGGGTGATTTGGATGGAAGGTCTCGTGCCGGCGGTCGGGGCATGTGGGATGTGGAAGGAGGAGGATGGCGTCGGGTGTGGATTACCTACCTAGATCGACGAGGCCCAGCAGCGTGAAGGAGGGTCGCCGATATGGAGGTGGCGCTGCAAGCAAGGAGTGAAGGTTTGAACTTGGAAAGGAAGGTGGAAATAGGGGAAATGTGGCTTTTGGTAACGGGGAGGGCGCGGGGATGTAGATATTTCCGTTGAAGCCCAAAAAATTGGATCGGTGCAGCAAAAAAACTCGCGCGCAAAGTCGACGAACCTTCTCGCGTAAGCCATTAACTACTCCAACTGTGCTCCAAGATATTTTGTACTGCATCGCACACGGTTGGTGATAATAAACTGCGTGTGACCAACTTGATTTTTCGTCTTGATTTGAAATACATAATGGAGTCTAATAACCAACAAGTATAGGGGATCATTTGTAGCCTTCTTCGATAAATAAGAGTGTCAAACCCAACAAGGAGCTAAAGGTAGAACAAATATTCCCTCAAGTTCTATCAACCACTGATACAACTCTACACACACTTGACGTTTGCTTTACCTAAATCAAGTATGAAACTATTTTGCAAGAATAAAACTATGAGTACTTTGCAAGAATAAAACTACGAATAAATTACAAGGTAATAAAAGTAGATAGCTTTTGTCAACAAGAAAGTCATTTGTCCCTAGGAAATCGGTAACTAGACCAGTAATCATTCATGCAATTTTATGAGGGAGAGGCATGAGCTAACATACTTTCTCTACTTGGACCATATGCACTTATGGTTGGAACTCTAGCAAGCATCTGCAACTACTAAAGATCATTAAGGTCATGAAACCCAACCACATCATTAAGTATCAAGTCCTCTTTACTCCCATACGCCATAACCCACTTTTCCGTGCTCAGGCTGCTGTCACCCCGGCAACTGACAATAAGCAAACCATGAAAGTATTGCAACACCCTACAGTGGGAACCCCTCATATTTGCGCGAGACGGAGGACCCGTAGGACATCACCATAAATAAAATATACACTGATACCAACCAAGATCACGATTAACCCATAGGACAAAACGGATCTACTCAAACATCATAGGATAACCAAAGATCATTTGGAAATAATATATGAAGTTGAGCACCATGTTTAAGTAGACATTACAATGGGGAGAAGAGGTGTTACACCGCTGCATAGAGGGGTATAAAGTTGGTTTGGACGGTAGCAAGGTTGTTGATGTAGATCGTCATCACGATCCTTGCCCTGGCGGCACTCTGGCGCCACCGAGAGAGAGGGGGAGAGATCCCCCTCCTTCTTCTTATTCTTCCTTGGCCTCCCCCTAGATGGGAGGAGACTTTCCCCTCTGGTCCATGGCCTCCATGGAGGCGGAGGGGCGGGAGCCCCTCCGATATTTGATCTATCCCCCTGTTCTCTTCTATTTCGCGTTCGTCTTTTTGGCCCTTCAACGTTTCTTAAATTCCCGGAGATCCATAACTCCGATTGCTCTGAATTTTTTACATGATTTTTTCCACAAATTATCTTTCTTGCACCCGAAGGAGGGCCCCAGCCGACTTACGGGGAGGGCACAAGACACCTGGGCGCGCCAGGGGGTGCCTGGCGCGCTCTGGTGGGTAGTTGACATCGTGGGCCTCCATTAGCGTTGATTCCATCTCCCAAAAATCATAAATATTCTAAAATATTTCTCCATAAATTTTTATCGCGTTTGGACTTCGTTTGATATGGATATTCTGCAGAACAAAAAACATGCAACAAACAAGAACTAGCACTGGGCATTGGATCAATAGGTTAGTCCATTAAATCATATAAAAATTGTCAAAAGTATGTGAAATTTGTATAATATTGGCATGAAACAATCAAAAATTATAGATACGAGATGTCTACTATGCAACCTTCGTCTTGTAGACTGGTGTTGGGCCTCCAAGCGCAGAGTTTTGTAGGATAGTAGCAATTTTCGAGCAATTGGATGACCTAAGGTTTATCAATCTATGGGAGGCATAGGATGAAGATGGTCTCTCTCAAACAACCCTGCAACCAAATAACAAAGAGTCTCTTGTGTCCCCAACACACCCAATGCAATGGTAAATTGTATAGGTGCACTAGTTCAGCGAAGAGATGGTGATACATGTGTAATATGGATAGTAGATATAGGTTTTTCTAATTTGAAAATATAAAAATAGCAAGGTAACTTGTAACAAAAGTGAGCAAAAATGGTATTGAAATGCTTGAAAACAAGGCCTGGGGTTCATACTTTCACTAGTGCGAAGTCTCTCAACAATGATAACATATTTGGATCACATAACATCCCTCAACATGCAACAAAGAATCACTCCAAAGTTTCTATCGGATAACGTAGGACGAAAACATGGATCAACACCTATGCATAGATCAAGTGAATCAATATAACATCCCATTGTCACCATAGGTATCCCATCGCAAGACATACATCAAGTGTTCTCAAATCCAATACTCAATGCAACATAGCAAAACATCAAAGAGCAAGACTCAATTCATCACAAGAAGGTAGAGGGGGAGAAACACCATATGATCTAACTATAGTAACAAATCTCGCGATACATCAAGATCGTGCCAAATCAAGAACACGAGAGAGAGAGAGAGAGAGAGATCAAACACATAGCTACTGGTACATACCCTCATCCCCGAGGGTGAACTACTCCCTCCTCATCATGGAGACTGCCGGGATGATGAAGATGGCCTCCGATGATGGTTCCCCCCTCTTGCAGGGTGCTAGAATGGCCTCCTGATTGGTTTTTCATGGCTACAGAGGCTTACGGCGGCGGAACTTCCGATCTAGGGTTCTTTTCGGAGGTTTATATATTTATAGGAATTTTTGGCGTTGCAAACAAGTCAAGGGGGTGCCCGAGGTGACCACAAGCCCAGAGCCCCCTCACGGGGGATAGGGCGCGCCTAGAGGGCTTGTGGACTCCTCGTCCACTTCCTGGCCCAGCTCTTATGGTTCGGGGGTCTCTTTTGGTCCATAAAAAATCACCGTACATTTTCAGCCCATTCCGAGAACTTTTATTTCTGCACAAAAAACTACACGACAGTAGTTCTGCTGAAAACAACGTCAGTCCGGGTTATTTCTAATAAAATCATACCAAAACCATATAAAATTATTGCAAACATGGCATGAATACTTCATAAATTATACATACGTTGGAGACGCATCAGCATCCCCAAGCTTAATTCCTGCTTGTCCTCGAGTAGGTAAGTGATAAAAGAAAGAATTTATGAAGTGTGAATGCTACCTAACATATTTATCAATGTAATCTTCTTTATTGTGGCATGAATGTTCAGATCCATAAGATGCAAAACAATAGTTTAATATTGACATAAAAACAATAATACTTCAAGCATACTAATAAAGCAATCATGTCTTGTCAAAATAACATGGCCAAAGAAAGTTATCCCTACAAAATAATATAGTCTAGCTATGCTCTATCTTCATCACACACAATATTTCATCATGCACAACTCTGATGACAAGCCATGCAATTGTTTCATACTTTTAATGTTCTCAAGCTTTTTCAACTTTCACGCAATACATGAGCGTGAGCCATGGATATGACACTATGGGTAGAATAGAATGTGGTGGAGGTTGTGATGAGAAGACAAAAAGGGAGAAAGTCTCACACAAATTAATGGGATATGGAGATGCCCGTCAATTGATATCGATGCAAGTGAGTAGGGATTGTCATGCAACAGATGCACTAGATCTATAAGTGTATGGAATCTAAAAAATAAACTTAGTGGGTGTGCATGCAACTTGCTTCCTCACGAAGACCTAGGGCAATTTGAGGAAGCCCATCATTGGAATATACAAGCCAGGTTCTATAATGAAAAATTCCACTAGTATATGAAAGTGATAAAATAGGATACTCTCTATCATGAAGAACATGGTGCTACTTTGAAGCACAAGTGTGGAAAAAGGATGGTAACATTGTCCCTTCTCTCTTTTTCCATCATATTTTTTGTTTTTTTTGGGCTTCTTTGGCCATTTTTTTATTTAGACTTCTTTGTCCCCTTTTTTTTGTAAAGTCCGGAGACTCGTCCCAACTTGTGAGGGGATCATAGCTTCCATCATCCTTTCCTCACATGGGACAATGCTCTAATAATGATGATCATCACACTTTTATTTACTTAAAACTCAAGAATTACAACTCGATACTAGAACAAGATATGACTCTATATGAATGCCTCCGGTGGTGTACTGGGATGTGCAATGATCAAGAGTGACATGTATAAAAAATATGAACGGTGGACAAGCAACAAATACTATGCCAGCTACATGATCTTGCAAAGCAATATGACAATGATGGTGTGTGTCATAATAAACGGAACGGTGGAAGTTGCATGGCAATATATCTCGGAATGGCTATGGAAATTCCATAATAGTTAGCTATGGTGGTTGTTTTCACAAAGGGTATATGGTGGGTTTAATGCACCGGCGAAAGTTGCGCGGTACTAGAGACGCTAGCAATGGTGGAAGGGTGAGAGTGAGTTTAATCCATGGACTGAACATTAGTCATAAAGAACTCACATAATTATTTCAAAAAAATATTAGCCATTGAAACAAAGTACTACACGCATGCTCCTAGGGGGATAGATTGGTAGGAAAAGACCATCGCTCGTCCCCGACCGCCACTCATAAGGAAGACAGTCAAAAAATAAATCATGCTCCGACTTCATCACATAACGGTTCACCATACGTGCATGCTACGGGAATGACAAACCTTAGCACAAGTATTTCTTCCAATCCACAATTACTCACTAGCATGACTGTAATATCACCATCTTTATATCTCAAAACAATAGGCAAGGAATCAAACTTCTCATATATTCAATGCTCTTTATATGAAAGTTTTTATTAAATCTCTCTTGGATGCCCATCATATTGGGAACAATTTCATAACAGATGCATGTTACCATTACTACTTATAAGAATCTCAAAAAGATATAAGTGAAGCATGAGAGTAAATGACAAACTACTCCAAAAGGTATGAGTGAAGATCAATGAATAGTTGAATAATTATGTAGCTATGGGAAGACTCTCTCTCTCTCATTCAAGAATTTCAGATCTTGGGATATTTTATTCAAACATCAAGCAAAACAAAATAAAATTACATTCCAAGGATAGCACATATCATTTGAAGAAGCAAAAACTTAGGCTCAACCAAAATTGACCGATCATTGTTGAAGAAGAAAGGTGGGATGCCAACCGGGGCATCCCCAAGCTTAGATGCTTGAAACTTCTTGAAATATTATTTTGGGGATGCCTTGGGCATCCCCTAGCTTGAGCTCTTGTGTCTCCTTAATTCCTCTCATATCACATTTTCCCTAATTCTTAAAAACTTCATCCACACAAAACTCAACAAGAACTCGTCAGATAAGTTAGTATAAATCAATGCAATAACCTTATTATTCTCTACTGTACCAATCACTATTTTTTTTAACATTGCATAATAAATTCCTCTACATATTTAATATTCTTGTCCTCAAATAGAATCATTAAACAAGCAAACATATGCAAACAGTGCAAACATAACAACAATCTGTCTAAATAGAATAGTCTGTAAAGAATGCAAGAAAATTCATACTTCTCTAACTCCAAAACTTCTGAAAAATTACCACACTGTATAAAATTTGTTGTTACTCATTGTGTAAAAATTTCAAGATTTTATCATGTTCTGACTTCCATAAGAATTCAGACAATGATAGAAAAGTTTCTGTTTTCAAAACAGCAACATATAGACTTGCAAAATAAGCATGGTAAAGGCTATACTTGACTTTTTAATTTAACTAAAAGATGTAAAACATTATTGTAAATAACAGCAAGCAAATCCTAAAAAATGAAAATGATGCTCCAAGCAAAACTCATATCATGTGACCAATAAAAATATAGCTCCAAGTGAGGTTACCGATAATGTTCGAGTTAGAAGAGGGGATGCCTTCCGGGGCATACCCAAGCTTAGTTGCTTGGATATTCCTTGAAGATTACCTTGGGGTGCCTTGGGCATCCCCAAGCTTAGGGTCTTGCCACTCCTTATTCTCCTCATATAAAAATCTCACCAAAAACTTGAAAACTTCAATCACACAAAACTTAACAGAACTTCGTGAGATGGGTTAGTAGGATAAAGACAAATCATTCACTTTGGTACTGTAAAGATAAGATCCATATTTTTTATCACACAATTCCTACTGTAGATTATCATTTCCACAATTTATATCACTTAATATAAGCTATGGAAACACTAAAACAAGCAAACTATGCATTGAAAACAGAATCCGTCAAAAATAGAACAATTTATAATGATCTGAACAACAACCATACTTGGAAGTCTATATGTTGAAAAATTAGGAGAACGTAGGCAATTTGTATATCAATCATATGTAAAAAATCCAGAATTTTATCACGCTCCAGTGAATTTAAACAATTCTATTACTGGAAGAAAAAGTTTTTATTTTTGCACATAATCAAGTCAACTATCATCCACACTATCCCAAAGGCTTTGCTTGGCACTTTATTGAAACAAAAGCTATAAAAAATGATTACTAAAGTAGCTTACTCATGTGAACACACAAAAACTGTAGGGGTAAATGTTGGGTTGTCTCCCAACAAGCACTTTTCTTTAATGCCTTTCTAGATAGGCATGATGATTTCAATGATGCTCACATAAAAGATAAGAATTGAAACATAATGGGAGCATCATGAAGCATATGACTAGCACATTTAAATCTGACCCACTTCCTATGAATAGGGATTTTTGAGCAAACAATTCATGGGAACAAGAATCAACTAGCATAGGGAGGCAAAACAAGCAATACTTCAAAACTTTCAACACATAGAGAGGAAACTTGATATTATTGCAATACCTACAAGCATATGTTCCTCTCTCATAATAATTTTCAGTAGCATCATGAATGAATTCAACAATATAACTATAACATAAAGCATTTTTTTCATGATTCATAAGTATAGAAATTTTACTACTCTCTACACAAGCAAAATTCTTCTCATTCATAGTAGTGGGAGGAGCAAATTCAACAACATAACTATCATGTGAGGCATAATCCAATTGACAATTAAAATCATGATGACAAGTTTCATGGTTATCATTATTCTTTATAGCATACATGTATAACAATAATCATCTTAGATAGCAAATTTGTTCTCATAATAAATTGGAACCTCTTCCGAAACACTAGAATCATCATTAAATAAAGTCATGACCTCTCCAAATCCACTTTTATCAATATTGTGAAAAGATTCAACACCCTCCAAAATAGTGAGATCATTAACTAGAGTTGACACTCTTCCAAACCCACTTTCATCAACAAAATAATCATAAATAGGACACATGCTATCATCATAATAAATTTTCTCATCGAAACTTGGGCACAAAAAATATCTTCTTCATCAAACATAGCATCCCCAAGCTTATGGCTTTACATGTCATTAGCATCATGGATATTCAAAGGATTCATACCAACAACATTGCAATCATGCTCATCGTTCAAATATTTAGTGCTAAACATTTTATTAACTTCTTCTTCTAACACTTGAGCACAATTTTCCTTTCCATCATATTCACGAAAGACATTAAAAAGATGAAGCATATGAGGCAACCTCAATTCCAATTTTTTTGTAGTTTTCTTTTATAGACTAAACTAGTGATAAAACAATAAACTAAAAGATTCAATTGCAAGATCTAAATATATACCTTCAAGCACTCACCTCCCCGTCAACGGCGCCGGAAAAGAGCTTGATGTCAACCACACAACCTTCTTCTTGTAGACTCGTGTTGGGCCTCCAAGCGCAGAGTTTTATAGGACAGTAGCAATTTTCCCTCAAGTGGATGACCTAAGGTTTATCAATCTGTGGGAGACGTAGGATGAAGATGGTCTCTCTCAAACAACCATGCAACCAAATAACAAAGAGTCTCTTGTGTCCCCAACACACCCAATACAATGGTAAATTGTATAGGTGCACTAGTTCGGCGAAGAGATGGTGATACAAGTGTAATATGGATAGGAGATATAGGTTTTTGTAATCTGAAAATACAAAACAGCAAGGTAACTAGTAACAAAACAGAGAAAAAACGGTATTGCAATGCTTGAAAAGAGGGCCAAGGGTTCATACTTTCACTAGTGCAAAGTCTATCAACAATGATAACATATTTAGATCACATAACAATCCCTCAACATGCAACAAAGAATCACTCCAAAGTTTCTATTAGAGAACGTAGGACGAAAACGTGCATCAACCCCTATGCATAGATTACCCCAATGTCTCCTCGGGAATCCGCGAGTTGAATGCCAGAACATACATCAAGTGAATCAATAGAACATCCCATTGTCACCACAGATATCCCACCACAAGACATACATCAAGTGTTCTCAAATCCAATACTCAATCCAACATAACAAAACCTCAAAGAGCAAGACTCAATTCATCACAAGAAGGTAGAGGGGGAGAAACACCATATGATCGAACTAGAGTAACAAAGCTCGTGGTACATCAAGATCGTGCCAAATCAAGAACACGAGAGCGAGAGAGAGAGAGAGATCAAACACATAGCTACTGGTACATACCCTCAGCCCCGAGGGTGAAATACTCCCTCATCATCATGGAGACTGCCAAGATGATGAATATGGCCTCCAGTGATGGTTTCCCCCTCCGGCAGGGTGCCGGGACGGGCTCCCGATTGGTTTTTCATGGCTAAGAGGCTTACGGCGGTGGAACTTACGCCGGTGGAACTTAGGGCGATGGAAACAAGTCAGGGGGGTTCCTGAGGTGACCACAAGTCTGGAGACCCCTCCCGGGGGGTAGGGCGCACCTAGAGGGCTTGTGGAGTCCTCGTCCACTTCCTGGCCCAGCTCTTGTGCTTCGAGGGTCTCTTTTGGTCCATAAAGAATCACCGTAAATTTTCAACCCATTCTGAGAACTTCTATTTCTGCACAAAAAATGACACCACGGTAGTTCTACTGAAAACAATGTCAGTCCAGGTTAGTTCTAATAAAATCATACCAAAACCATATAAAATTGTTGCAAACATGACATGAATACTTCATAAATTATAGGTACATTGGAGACATATCAATACGACAGAGACGTAACAGGGTCATAGCGGCAAAGGCGGGTGTTTGAATTGCTAGAACTTTTATCTGCAATGAACATGAAACTATGGGAGTGTAATAAAAAATTGGTATTATTCGGGGTTCGTTTGGACATTTCTATACATCAACTAATTTTTAGGCCTTTAAGGTGCATAATTCAAAATTAAACTATATGACATGCTCCGCTGCACCAAATGGGTTGTAAAATTGTATATGTGTCCATTGCTGGATGCTTATGTACAATGCAAGAAATGGGAATGAATTTCAAACACCTCGGCACCGTGGGTCGCTGGCAAACATTGAGATACTTGGTTTTGAAATTCCATTAAATCAAAAATTCGTCTAAAATTCATGAAACTTGGCATGCTATCATGAAATGGCACGACAATGTTGTTGAAAAAATTGTCCCATTTGGGGTAGATTTGGGTATAAGCTTCTCACAAACCAGAGTTTCTCACAAGAAGCCTCGTGGTTCCGGTAGGGAACGTGTCAGCATTGCGGACGAAACGATATTCGTTGCCTCGTTTGGCTTTTAATTTTTTTCTACTGTCAACATAGAACAACAGGATTATTGTTTTCAAATCTGGAAATTTTGGCGGTTCGTTTGGACATTTTCATAAGTTAACTGATTTTCTAGGCATTTTATGTGCATAATTCAAATTTGAACTACAGGCACATGCTCGAGTGCAGAAAAATGTGTTGAAAATAAAATGTGTGTCCTTCGGTGCATGCTTAGATCCCACGCAAGAAATGGGAATGAATTTGAAACACCTCAGCACCTTGACTCGGTCGCAAACATTGAGATACATGGTTTTTAAATTCTAGTAAATCCAGAACTCGTCTGAAATTCATGTAACTTGGCATGCTTTCATGGAATGGCACAGAAATGTTGTGGTAAAAAAATTGCCCCATTTGGGACAGATTTGGGTATAAGCTTGTCACATACCAGAGTTTCTCAGAAGAAGCCTCATGGTTCCAGAGGGAATGTGTCACCTTGGTGGATGAAACGACATTCGTTGCCTCTTCTTGCTTTTAACTTTTATCTAGTGTTAACATAGAACAACAGGAGTGTCGTTTTAAATTTTGTACTTTTCCGCGGTTTGTTACGACATTTTTATACATTGAGTGAGTTTTCTTGGGTGCATGCTTAGGTCCCACACAAGAAATGGGAATGAATTTCACATATCTCGGCACTAATAACCCCCAAGTATAGGGGATCGCAACAATTTTCGAGGGTAGAGAATTCAACCCAAATTTGTTGATTCAACACAAGGGGAGCCAAAGAATATTCTCAAGTATTAGCAGCTGAGTTGTCAATTCAACCAAACCTGAAAGACTTAATATCTGCAGCAAAGTATTTAGTAGCAAAGTAGTATGGAAGTAACGGTAACAAAAGTAACAGTAGCAGTTTTGTAGCGATTGTAATAGTGGCAACGCGAAAGTAACTCAGCAAAGATCAATATGTGAAAAGCTCGTAGGCAATGGATCAGTGATCGATAATTATGTCAGATAGCATTCATCATGCAATAGTTATAACCTAGGGTGACACAGAACGAGCTCCAATTCATCAATATAATGTAGGCTTGTATTCCGTATATAGTCATACATGCTTATGGAAAAGAACTTGCATGCCATCTTTTGTCCTACCCTCCCATTGCAGTGGGGTCCTAATGGAAACTTAGGGATATTAAGGCCTCCTTTTAATACAGAACCGAACCAAAGCATTAGCAATCATGAACTCCTTAAACTATGGTAATCACCGGAAAGAATCCCAATTATTGTCAACTTGGGGGTATGCGGATCATAACTCATAACAGGTGTCTACAACTTGCAAGATAGGATCAAGAACACAAATATATTCATGGAAACATAATAGGTTCAGATCTGAAATCATGGCACTCGGGAACTAGTGACAAGTATTAAGCATAGCAAAGTCACAGCAACATCAATCTCAGAACATAGTGGATACTAGGGATCAAACCCTAATAAAAATAACTCGATTACATGTTTAATCTCATCCAACCCATCACCGTCCAGCAAGCCTATGATGGAATTGCTCACGCACGGCGGTGAGCATCATGAAATTGGTAATGGAGGAAGGTGGTGATGATGATGACGATGAATCCCCCTCTCCGGAGCCCAAAACAGACTCCAGATGTGCCCTCCGATGAAAACAGGAGGCGTCGGCGGCTCTGTATCATAAAATGCGATGAATCCTTCTCTCTGGTTTTTTCTCCATGAATAGGTACTTATAGCATTGGAATTAGGGTTGGAGGAGCTCCAGGGGGCCCACAAGCCTGCAGGGTGCCCCCAGGGGGTGGGCACACCCCCAGGGCTTGTGGCCTCTGGGTGGCCCCCCTCTGGTTGATTCTTTCGCAAATATTTTTTACATATTCCAAAAATATTCTCCGTAATTTTTTAGGTCAATCCGAGAACTTTTATTTCTGCACAAAAATAACACCATGGCAATTTTGCTGATAACAGCGTCAGTCCGGGTTAGTTCCATTCAAACCATGCAAGTTAGAGTCCAAAACAAGGGCAAAAGAGTTTGGAAAAGTAGATACGATGGAGACGTATCAACTCCCCCAAGCTTAAGACATTGCTTGTTCTCAAGCAATTTAGTTGACAAAGTCTGTGTGATCTTGTTGTTGCAAATATGTATAGCCAGCATTAAGGGTTTCAGCAAAGATCCTGAACCAATCATATTCACAATAGCATTTAGGTCTCACATTTACTCATATCAATGGCATAATCAACTAGTGAGCAATGATAATGAATCTCGGATGACAACACTTTTTCAAAACAATCATGATACAATATGATATAATGGTATCTCGCTAGCACTTTCTGAAACCGCAAAACATATATGCAGAGCACCCCTGAAGATCAAGGATTGACTAGACATTATAATTCATGGCAAAAGAGATCCAGTCACACTCATACTCAATATCAATTAATAACAAAGAATACAAATGACAGCGGTGCTCTATAACTGGTGCTTTTTATGAGAGGATGATGACTCAACAATAAAATTAAATATATAGGCCCTTCGTAGAGGGAAGCCGGGATTTGCAGAGGTGCTAGAGCTTGAGCTTTAAAACACAGATGGATATAATTTTGAGCGGTATGCTTTCATTATCAACATAACAACCAAGAGATCTCGGTATCTTCCATGCTAGATACATTATAGACGGTTCCCAAACAGAATGGTAAAGTCTTTACCCCCCCCCCCCTCCACCGACAATCACACTCCACGGCTGATCCGAAACAATGGGTGTCATCCATACCAACAACAGTCCTAGGGGAGTTTTATTTGAAATTATATTTTGATTTGATCCCAAATTCTAGCCACATTCTTGTGAATGACAAGTGAATAAACACTCATCGTGAGAATAACCCACCTAACATGGAAGATACTGACTGACAGCCCCCAGTCGCTACACACTACAAAAAAAAGACACATCCGTGACATTTTGGGCCGAACGAATTTTTTTCATACATATGACACTTCTATGACGATAATTGTGACAAAACCCGGTATCATCAAAGATGTGGTGGGATCCTACTTCTATGACAAAAATCATGACAGAAAATGGGCTTTTAGTCCTGGGCGGGCCGGAGACGCAGCTGCATGACATTCTTTGCGCCGTCCATGACGAAAAAACCGTGGTAGAAGCAAGGGCGAGGAAAATTTCGGGGAGTTCCCGGTTACGGTGGGAGGTCGGGGGCCGAGCGATGCGCGTTTCTCTCTTACACGTACGCGCGTGTGTGCGAGGTGTTGGCTCTAACTGAACCCGAGCGAGGCGTTGTGCTCTAACTGAACCCGAGCGATTGCACTGCAGGCTACGCGTTACTGAATCCGAGCGATCGATCGATGGCTGTTAACTGAACCAGATCGAGCGATTCCTTCGCTACTGCTACTAACTGAAGCCGCTCGATGCTGCCTCTGGATGAACAGTGAGCGTTGCCGGGGGTGTTTGGATGAATAGTTCCCGGTGGGGGTGGATGAACAGGACCCCGTGGTGTTGCCTCTGGATGAACAGGACCCCGATCGATTGAGCCGGTTGGGGCTGGATGAACAGGACCCCGTGGAGGGCTGGATGAACAGGACCACCCTGTGGAGGGCAGGATGAACAGTAGATGGTGGAGGGCAGGATGAACAGTAGCCCGTGGAGGGATGGTTGAATAGGAGCCCGTGGAGAGGGCTGGTTGAACAGTAGCCGTTGGAGTAGCGCGCGGTGGAGGCTGGATGAACAGGAGCCCGTGGATGAATAGTCACCGGTGGATGCTGGAGGAGGTCGACGGTGGATGAACAGTAGCTTGTGGAGGCTGGAGGGGGTCGACGGTGGAGATGAACAGTATCACGTGGAGTCCCATTTTGCGGTACGCCACACACCTCCCGATGAACAGGACCCCCGTTTCGACCGTAGGAGGTCTGTTTCCTCTGTTTTGCGGTACGCCACACCCCTCCCGATGAACAGGAGCCCCGTTTCGACCGTAGGAGGTCCGTTTCCTCCGTTTTGCGGTACGCCACACCCCTCCCGATGAACAGGACCCCCATTTTGACCGTAGGAGGTCTGTTTCCTCCGTTTTGCGGTACGCCAGACCCCTCCCGATGAACAGGATCCCATTTCGAACGTGACCGGTCGAACAGAAGGCCGTTTCCTCCGTTCTGCGGTACGCCAGGCCTCGTTTCCATCGCCTGTTACGTCCAAGCCCTCCCGATGAATATGACGTATTCCGTTGCCTCCCCATGAACACGACACATTCCGTTGCCTCCCCATGAACACGACGATGACGTTGTTTCTCCATTCCGACCCAGCCATGTACATGAGCCCTGGCCGTACGTATGCGCGAGTAGGCGTTCGAGACCCCGCCCGTATGTACACATACGTGGCCGTATTTTCTTTCTTACACCTTGTCCGATGTACGTACGTGTACATGCTACGTGCACGCCTCTACTACGTCACGTGCGCGCCTCTACATCGACCAGAATATATGTACGTACACGTTCGCGACCAGAATGAGAACGCTACGTACGCTTCGACCAGGTGGGTCCCGACTGTCAGGCACTTCCTTGCGTGCGAAGATGTAGCTGGTGGGTCCCAGGAGTCAGCGGGAGAAATACGGTGGCCCGTCCGGTGGGTCCCCACTGTAAGGTGGAAGAATAATTATTTTGCACGTAATAAGGAGGCACTTCCTTGCTGCAGCCGTGGACCCAGCTGTCAGCCTCTCCACGTACAGTCCACGTCCGATGGAAGTCGTTCCTTGACCAAGTTGACCACGCCGCGCCGAGAGCACCAGGGCGGTGGACGACGGCGAGGCCTAGGAAGGGGACGGCGGGGAGCCGGGGAAGACGCAACAGTGGAAGCCCGCGCGGAGAGGAGTACGAGGGTTCACTGGTTCGGCTGCGGTGTGAGGCTGCCGTCGTCGCAGGGCCTGGCCAGCGGTGGGAATAGTAGGGGGCGGTGAGGCCTCCGCGGCAGCACAGCCGGCCACGGAAGGCAGGAGCATGCGGCAAGACCGGCGCCGCTTTGGGCAGCTAGAGCAAGAAGTCCAGAGGTTGAAGAAGCACTACGGCCGTTGGATGGCCATCGTCCGGTCACTAGAGCTAGAATCGTTCATATTGACTAAAGTTGACAAAGGCCCATGTACCAGTCAACTTAGTAGGCCCACAAGTCAGCCTCCCACCATGGTGGGTCCCAGCTAGCAGGGGGAGTATTCATTTTTTTTGTGCGTAATAAGGAGGCACTTCTGGTGGGTCCGACCTGACAGCGGGGGAACGTTTTTTTTTCGCGAAATACGCTGGCCCGTCCAGTGGGTTCGAGCAGTCAGGGGGGAAACGTTTTTTTTCGCGAAATAAAGTGGCCCGTCCGGTGGGTCCCTGCTATAAGGTGGAGGAATAATTATTTTGCGCGTAATAAGGAGGCACTTCCTTGCGGCCGCGTGGAGCAAGCTGTCAGCCTCTCCACGTACAGTACTCTTCCGATGGAAGTCGGTCATTGACCACGTTGACCATGCCGCGCCGAGAGCACCAGGGCGGTGGTCTGGACGACGGCGAGGCCTAGGATGGGGACGATGTGGAGCCGGGGAAGACGCAGCAGTGGAAGCCCGCGCAAAGAGGAGTACGAGTGAAAGTGCATTTTATCGACTAGTGGGGGGTGAATAGGCGATTTTTATGAATTCTTCGCTGTGGAATTTGCTAGTGAGGAAATTCCTTAGCGAAGAACTACTTGCAGCAGAATAAGTACTCAGAAGTAAACATAATAGAATACATGCATGATCATCATGATGAAATGAAGACTAGCATAGAGTACATGAAGCGTAATCACAGGATAACACAAGATGAAGACAAACAGACTGAAGAAATAGAACTGAGGAAATTGAGAAAGTCTTCAGTCAAAGTCTTCAAACACAGATACGATAAACAAGGAGGACAATACCGAGGAAATGAAAGAGTTGAGGAAATGGAACTAGTAAGCTTGGTGAAGACAATGATTTGGTAGACCAGTTCCAACTGCTGTCTCAGTTGTACATCTGGTTGGAGCGGCTGAGTATTTAAACTCGAGGACACACAGTCCCGGACACCCAGTCCTGAGCACGCAGCTCGAGACACCAAGTCCTCATCGTATTCTCCTTGAACTAAGGACACACAGTCCTCGTCCAATCACTCGTGGTAAGTCTTCAGGTGACTTCCGAACCTTGACAAACTCGGTCACTCGGCGATCCACAATTCCTCTTGGATGCTCTAGACCATGACGCCTAATCGTCTGGAAGAAGCACAGTTTTCAAAGGTAACAAGCGTCGGATCCACGCAGGATCAATCCCTTCAGTGATGCTCAATCACTTTGGGTTTGTAGGTGTTTGGGTTTGGGTTTGGATTTTCCTCACTTGATGATTTTCGCTCAAAGTCCTCGGAGGATGGGATGCTCTCAAATGACAAGTGTCAGTTTCTCGCGGAGCAGCCAACCAGCTAGTGGTTGTAGGGGGCGGCTATTTATAGCCTAGGGAGCAGCCCGACATGATAAGACATAAATGCCCTTCAATGATATGACCGTTAGATGGATAAGATATTTTGGGACAGCTGGCGTGTAGCACAGCAACGGTCGGAAATTTGAGGTTCAAATTCCTCAGGGCTATCATGTTCCTCACAGTGTAGGCAATCCGCACTGGCGAATTCCTAACTCCTTAGTCAGGACAAATTCCTCAGTGACCAGAAGAACTGCGTCTCTGTCATTGAAGAAATTGACTGAACTGTATGAGATTTCCAATGGCTTCACTCGAAGGGATTGGTAGGTGTAGGATTTGAGTTGAGCATCAAATGGAAAATTTTCCTTAGTATTTCCTCGACCCCCTTTAACAGTACGGTGTTTCCTATGACTCAAGAAAGAGAAAATGAAACAACGAAAATAAAAGTCTTCGCGCTTCATGTTCCTCGAATGAATGCCAAGTCTTCAAGGTTACACCAATTTCTTCACTTTCAAAGTCTTCAGAAAGTCTTCAGAATATCAAAGTCTTCAGTCGAAGAGCTTCATTTTAGGGGTCGACTTTCTCTATGAATATCAAATACCTCATAGACTTATAAACCTGTGTACACTCATAAACACATTAGATTCTTAACCTATAAGTCTTCAATACACCAAAATCACTAAGGGGCACTAGATGCACTTACAACGAGGGTTCACTGGTTCGGCTGTGGTGTGAGGCTGCCGTCGCCGCAGAATAACAGGGGGTGTGGGTGAGTGGAGGGATGGCCTGGCCAGCGTTGGGAGTGGTATGGGGCCGGTGAGGCCTCCGCGGCAGCACAGCCAGCCACGGGAGGCAGGAGCAGGTGGCAGGACCGGCGCTGCTCTGGGCGGCTGGACCAAGAAGACCAGAGGTTGAAGAAGCACTACGGCCGTTGGATGGACATCGTATGGTCACTGAAGCTAGAAATTTTTATTATTGACTAAGTTGACAAAGCCCATGGTACGCTCCAACTTAGTAGGCTCACAGGTCAGCCTCCGAAACGGTGCGCCCCATATGTCAGGGGGAGGAATCATTTTTTGGGCGGCCGAAGCTAAGAATATCCGAGATTGAAGAAGAAGCACGGCATCCGTTGGATAGACATCCAACGGCCACTGCTGCTAGAACCGTGTGTTGACTATAATAAGTTGGCAAAGCCTTGCATACGCGTCAACTTATTTTTTTAGGGGACACGTCACTTAGTAGGCCCACAAGTGTGTGGCAGAGAACTTATAGCCCATTTGCGTTTTGTAAGAATGTACAACCCATTTTGGAATTCTAATGGAATTTACAACAGCCCATTTACAGTTTGTTAAAAGTACATCCCATTTTCTAGCTAGGACAATGATTAATAATTTCAACCAACCATTGAAGGCAAAATTCAATAAAATTTCCCTGGGCTCCGAAATATTTTTATCCCGAAATTTCTAGTCAGATTAAATATAAATTTGTATTACGTAAAAATCCAACGAAACATTGTGCGTGCAACAATGAAAATTTAAGATTTTCAAAATCCATAAATAATATTTTATAAACATTGGGAGCTCTGGTTTATTTCAAACCTGTATTAACATACAAGTATAATTTACTCGTCATCGAAAACAACACGTAAAATACACGCGTAATGAAACCGAGGGCCCGAGGTCTGTAAGTAAAACCGGCGGGTTACGCGTGTAATTTGAGAGACCAGTGTATATTTACGAGCACTGCTATATGGACGACATTACCAGACGATACATGCATGACGTGCGTATCATGCCATCCATGGGCAAGGCTGAAACAACAGCTAACGGCTGGATTAGCAATCAGCCGAGTGTCGTTCAGCGTTTTTATCGTGTGTCAAGTACTTCCGATATTTTACTAGTCGAAATCGACCAACCAAGCGCCTTCGCCAGAGACCATCTGCTTTAATTTACAAGCGTCAGTTTTACAAGCGGTTTTGGTTGGAAAACGACGATCCAATCACGACCTAATATCATGAGTTGGTCGGAAGATCATATGGTTTCACGTCTAACCTACCCGACTTGTCGTATAGGCTATGAATGAAACATCAGACGATGAACTTCTTAAGCACGGAAACAACATAAGAGGATGATCTTCTTAACAAGCAAATCACTGGCATTAGATCGACATGCAAAACAATATGAAGCATTATTCTAAGGAGGCACTGTGAACAGCTTGTGATGCCGCATGCCACAACATTCCAAGCTCAACTTTGCAATCAAACACAAGGCCTGGCATTACATAGACAATATTCAGAACAAATTCTTGACACAGGAATATCTCAGCAGAGTAACTATTTACTTCTAAACTGAACACAGGAATAGGAAAAAACACTCGACGTTGCTCACAGCAAGGGCGTCCCACTCAAAAATATCAAATGCATGTCTTCTAGCTAACATCAATGAGCAAATTTTGACAAGGTTTTCCAATTCCAATATATTAAACTAACGTCTTCTTGATAACATCAATGATTAAACTTTGACAAGCTTTTCCCATTCAAAATATGTAATGCCTATGATCGTGGAGTCCTGTCGCTTCTTGCTAACATCAATGATTAAACTTTGACAAACTTTTCCCATTCAAAATATGTAATGCCTATGATCATGGAGTCCTGTCGCTTCTTGTACTTGTTTGGGCACTTCTTTCCCGGGGCACAGATGACCCACAAGTATAGGGGATCTATCGTAGCCCTTTCGATAAGTAAGAGTGTCGAACCCAACGAGGAGCAGAAGGAAATGATAAGCGGTTTTCAGTAAGGTATTCTCTACAAGTACTGAAATAAGTGGTAACAGATAGTTTTGTGATAAGGTAAATCGTAACGAGCAACAAGTAACAAAAGTAAATAAAGTGTATCAAGGTGGACCAATCCTTTTTGTAGCAAAGTACAAGCCGAAACAAACTCTTATAATAGGAAGAGCACTCCCGAGGACACATGGGAATATCGTCAAGCTAGTTTTCATCACGTTCATATGATTCGCGTTCGGTACTTTGATAATTTGATATGTGGGTGGACCGGTGCTTGGGTGCTGTTCTTACTTGAACAAGCATCCCACTTATGATTAACCTCTATTGCAAGCATCCGCAACAACAACAAAAGTATTAAGGAAAACCTAACCATAGCATGAAACATGTGGATCCAAATCAGCCCCTTACGAAGCAACGCATAAACTAGGGTTTAAGCTTCTGTCACTCTAGCAACCCATCATCTACTTATTACTTCCCAATGTATTCCTCTAGGCCCAAATAATGGTGAAGTGTTATGTAGTCGACGTTCACATAACACCACTAGAGGCTAGACAATATACATCTTATCAAAATATCGAACGAATACCAAATTCACATGACTACTAATAGCAAGACTTCTCCCTTGTCCTCAGGAACAAACGTAACCACTCACAAAGAATATTCATGTTCATAATTAGAGGGGTAATAATATGCATATAGGATCTGAACATATGATCTTCCACCAAATAAACCAACTAGCATCAACTACAAGGAGTAATCAACACTACTAGCAACCTACTAGCACCAATCCCGGACTTGGAGACAAGAAATGGATACAAGAGATGAACTAGGGTTTCGAGATGAGATGGTGCTGGTGAAGATGTTGATGGAGATTGCCCTCTCCCGATGAGAGGAGCGTTGGTGATGATGATGGCGATGATTTCCCCCTCCCGGAGGGAAGTATCCCCGGCAGAACAGCTCTGCTGGAGCTCTAGATTGGTTCCGCCAAGGTTCCTCCTCGTGGCGGCGGAGTCTCGTCCCGAAAGGTTGCTTGCTATTTTTTTCTCATCGAAAGACTTCATATAGGAGAAGATGGACGTCGGAGAGCCACCAGGGGGCCCATGAGGTAGGGGGGCACGCCCTAGGAGGGTGGGCGCACCCCCCACCCTCGTGAGCAGGGTGTGGGCCCCCTGGCCTTCATCTTTGGCGAGGATTTTTCTTTATTTATTTTAAGGTGTTCCGTGGAGTTTCAGGACTTTTGGACTTGCGCAGAATAGGTCTCTAATATTTGCTCCTTTTCCAGCCTAGAATTCCAGCTGCCGGCATTCTCCCTCCTTATGTAAACCTTGTAAAATAAGAGAGAATAGCCATAAGTATTGTGACATAATGTGAAATAACAGCCCATAATGCAATAAATATCGATATAAAAGCATGATGCAAAATGGAGGTATCAACTCCCCCAATCTTAGACCTCGCTTGTCCTCAAGCGAAAAGCTGATAACAATAAATATGTCCTCAGGTTTAGAGGTAGAGGCGTCGATAAAAATAGAATACGGACATGAAGGCATCATGATTATTCTTATAACAACAACATATATAGATTTTGTCATATGATTACTTATATTCAAGTGATGATCTATTCACAATGCAAAAACATGATTCAAAAACCTTATTGGGCACCAATAAACTATACCCTCATTCATTGAAGCAATTGGAATTTATAATAACATCGGAAAGAGTCTATGTCAGAGCTAAAAAGCAAGTACACATACTCAACTATCATCTAGTCCTTCATAATTGCTAACACTCACGCAATACTTGTGGTTAAGGAGTTTTAATCAGACACAGAGAAAGATAGGGGCTTATAGTTTTGCCCCACAACCTTTTACCTCAAGGGTAATGTCAACAATAATAATTCATACTCCCCTACATCCAATTAGATATATATATATATATATATATATATATATATATATATATATATATATATATATATATATATATATATATCATGTTCTTTCCAACATGATGGGCTTGCCAAAGGATAACATGATAGGGGCTTATGGTTGGATGCATAAAATCTCAATGCGAAAGAACATCACTTTATATTGCCCCTTGTGATATGAACCTTTATTATGCAGTCCGTCGCTTTTATTACTTCCACATCACAAGATCGTATAAAGCTTATATCTCCCACACCAATCAATCATACATATTTAGAGCAATTTTTATTGCTTTGCACCGATGACAACTTACTTGAAGGATCTTACTCAATCCATAGGTAGATATGGTGGACTCTCATGGCAAAACTGGTTTAAGGGTATTTGGAAGCACAAGTAGTATTTCTACTTGGTGCTGAGAATTTGGCTAGCAAGAGGGGGAAAGGCAAGCTCAATATGGTAGAGGATCCATGACAACATACTTTATCTCAGATATAAGAAAACATAACTCATTATGTTGTCTTCCTTGTCCAACATCAACTCTTTAGCATGTCATATTTTAATGACTGCTCCCAATCATAAAAGATGTCAATGATAATATATCTATATGTGAAACCTATCTTTCCTTATTACTTCCTATTAATTGCAACGATGACCAAAACTATGTCTGCCAACTCCCAACAACTTTTAATCATCATACCATTTCTATGTGAAGTCATTACTCTCAATAAGATCAATATGAACTCTTGTTTCTTTTTATTCGTTTTCTTTCTTTTCTTTTATTCACCCAAGATCATGGCAAAATAATCAAGCCCTTGACTCAACACTTATCTTATTATATATAGCTCACGGACTCGATTACATAGAGAGATCATAAAGCTAGATCAAAACTAGATCATACCATAAACTTTATTCTACTAGATTAAGATACTACTAATAGGATCGAACTAAGAAAAACGGTAAAGATAGGAGTGTGATGGTGATACGATACCGGGGCTGTCGGCGTTCTGGGAACGGGGGTCCCCAGACTTGCCTACCTGCGGCGTGGCTCAAAGGGGGGCCCGGCACGGGCCATCTTCATCAACATAGACCCAAGACTCTTGCGAGGGGCCAAGCCTTGCGGGGCGGGCGACACGGAGCTTCGTCAGGCATGGCCTCATCAGGCTGGCTCGCGAGGAGGCGGAGAGATCAAGGCGGGGTACCTCACGAGGTGCCCGTGACGCAAGCCATGACGACCAAGGGCACCAGGCGGGCGCCAGCCCGCGCAGTGTCCTCCTTTCCTCTTTGGTGCAAAGCGAGCAAGCGCAGGCGAGAGCATCAAGCAAAGGCACCCGTTTCGGTGCAACAAGACCAAGACCAGCCCAATGTCAGGGAGGAAGTCATTGTGGAGCCCAAGCCAGCATCACCACCAGAGCCTTTCGCAGGCGAGGACCAACTTTAGTCAAGAAAAGTGTACCAGATGTTCCCCTTCAAAATGGCCAATTGTTGGCGCCCTTCCTGCTCAATATTTGGGAAGAGGCCCAGGGCCTTTGCCCATAAATAGGACTAGCCACCCCCAGGGTAGAGGGGGAGGAGGATCGGCCAATCCAGAAACAAGCAAGGATCGGATCGAGTAGCATCACACACACACACACACACACACACACACACACAGAGAGAGAGAGAGAGAGAGAGAGAGAGAGAGAGAGAAGGGTGACTGAACTCCTCCTAGCAGTTCATCGCCCCAGCCAAGAACAGACCCTCGCGAGGCTGTTCTTCCTTGTATTGCTCATCATCATCAGCCCAAGAGGCAATCCACCACACCACAAACTAGAGTAGGGTATTACACCACAACGGTGGCCCGAACCAGTATAAACCCTGTGTCTCTTGTGCTCTTCTTTCCATAGCTTAGATCTTAGCAAGGCGGTGGGGTGCAGGTAGGTAGAAGGAGAAATCTCTGCGCGCACCCCAGTGTTCGAACCTCAAGGGTCTGCCGGAACCCGAAATCCGACATTTGGCGCGCCAGGTAGGGGGCGCCGGAATCCACCTTCTACCGCTTCATGTCCCGTCGCGTCGTCATCACCATGTCCGGCGACCAGGCGGGCAACCTAGATCCTTGGGCAGCGTGGCCCGGCCCCGTAGAGCCGCTTGCCTCGGGCGACCCCGTGACCCAGGCAGCTCGCGGTTCGCAGGGTGCTGCGGGCCGCGGGCGACCTGGACAGGCTTCGACAGCTCTCACACCGCGGCAGGCGCGGTCGGCAGCAAGGGCCTCCAATCACGCCGCGACCACGACACCATACACCCGCCGGGAGCAGGCGAACTCGAGGGCCGCACTCGCGGTGGCCCGAGAGCTGCTGCAGTGCAGGCTGCTGGAGGGTGGCCGCGACGTGCTGCTGGAGTGGGTGGCAGAGCTCCTGGGCTTCGCCGCCTCGGGGGCTCACATCTTCTGCACCCAGCTCCCATCTCAAGCCCAGGGCAGCCCGCGCGGGGGCTCCGCGCGCGCCCGCAGGCTCCAAGGCTACTCCAACGCCAGCAAGGCTGTCGGCACCGGACCGGCGGCGGCGCTGCCCCTGCTCCCGATCCGCGAAGAAGGACTCGACGTGGCCCACGGCCCTTATGGATAGCTGCGCTACCACCCCACGGTGGGCGCGCCAAGCGGAACTGCATGCCACGCGGAGCACTACGGCGTGGCTTTCGGGATGACGGCGCCAGAAGAATCCGTGCCCCGCATGATGGACCAAGGGCACCCTCACGAGGGCGAACAAGGCTCGCTTCTCAGCCCAACCTGGGGGAACGAGGCGCCAGAAGCTGAGCTCTTCCAGGAGCCCAGGGACGGTCCCACTGGCCACGCTGGAGGCAACGATTATCAGGTACCGCTAATTCCTCAGGAGCAAGCATACGCTAATCATGGATCGCAGGAGGTGCAGGTCGCCACAGCGAGCAGCTGCCCCGCTCCCACAGTCTCCTACCCCTCGGGAGGAGGGCGCAGGGGGCTGCAGGAGAGGGGCCGAGATCCGACATCACCACCGTGGCGTTCGGAGCAAGGTGTTCTCAGGAGGTAGGCCCTCTTCTGGGGAGGTGCCTCAGGGCCTGCCCCTGGCGGAGGACCCGTTTTCGTCGGGGGAACCGCTGGCGACCGCTCTACCCCATCGGCGGCGTCCTAGTTTCCGGTCGTCGTTGATGGCACTAGAGTGTGGCGCAAGGCGGGGCCCTCATCTGGCGATATGAAGCAAGGCCGGTACCTGTGAAGAAGCCCCAGTGCCTGTGAAGCTCGCCGCCCCGTGACACTCTCACGTAATAATGAGTGGGGCTGTACACGCCCCGGAGTCTCAGGGGTGCCGGCCTCAGTCCCTGGGGCTCCCTCCCACGCCCAGTGGCAGCACTTAGCTCCGTGCTGGTGAGAAGACATCCAAGACTAGATTAGGTGCCGAACGCGGCCTTTTGTCTGCTTTCATTGCTTTTCCCTTTGGTTGTCACTTTCCCCCGCTGGATTTAAGTTGGATTCGAATTTGAGATTTGCGTGTGTTCGAGGAAGGGGTGCTTAGTCTCGTTCGAGCAATTTCTCGCATTTTGATTACCACTTCACCTCAGCTGCCTCCCCTCGTGAGCCCCTCGCGAGCCGGGTCAGGCCTAGCTTGCGCGCAACCTAGACTGCCGCCGCCGCGTCCTCTCAGGAGGGTTTCTCACTGCATATCCTACGGATTTGATCAGGAAACACCTGGGACACCACAGCCTCCCACAGGATGCCTCAGGGCCCGCACGAAACGAAGGTAAACTAGCCAACCGGCACGTCGCTTAGCCCACCACTTGGCGCGGGCGCATGGGCAATGTAACATCTACTAATACGATGAACACAAGTTTTACATGAGGGGCTCCCCCGCCCAAAATGCTCTCACAGCCATCAGGCCAAAACCTGAGTTCTATTCATGCAGGGTAAGGAAGCACGAACGATGCGTAATCAGTCGGATAAATCCCCCAATGCGTCCTCAGGAGCACCTCCCGAACCATTGCTGGTGTCGCTGGAATCGCCATCGCGGTCTGCGTTGCCGCCAGCAGCGTCAGGGCCGTTCACCACGCCGCCCTCGTTGGCAGCCACGATCCCGCCGTCGTTGTCTGAAGCGAAGGCCCTGACGAGGGCATCCACATTGTCTTCCACCCAGTGCGCCAGGTCGTCTCGGACGGCCTGGGGGACTGGGGCGATGGCGGCGTCGAAATCGAAGTGGTTATCCATGTTCCTGAGATGGCTGAAGATGCGAGAAAAGGTGCGCCTGAGCAGGGCGCGGGTCCTCTCCTCCACCAACCTGTCGGCCCTGACCGACCACGCCTCCAGCTGCGTCACCACGTCAGTGAAGAACTGAAGGTTGCCGGCATAGTTGACTGCGTGCGGCTCGCCAACAGCCGCCTCGCAGATGTTGCCCAAGGCTGTGTTAGCTCTCTCCCGGAGCGTGGTGAGCATGGGGCCGTGCTCATGCTCCAGGATCTGCCGCTGACGTATCTCGTCCGCATTCTGGCGCACGACGGCCTCAGCCTCCTCCACCTGATGGCGAAGAAGGAGCACCTCGGCCTGGGAGGTGGTTGACTCCCCTTGCACTACCTCAAGGGCGGCCCGAAAAGTATCGGCCCGCCGCGTCGCTTCCTCCATCTTGACCCTCAAGGCGGCAGTCCTACCTTCGGCCTCGGCCCGGATCAACCCCAGCCTCTCCTCAAACTCGTGCTCGAGGTTCAAGCGTGCCATCACCACCCGACGTCCGACCTCCTCCAGGACACGGGCTTCCCGTGCAGCGACATCATCCTCTGCCTGCGTCACCAAGCGATCCCTCGTCTCCAGACGCTCGCACTCGCGTGCACGTTCGGCGGCTTCCAGCGTCAGCGCCTCCTCACGCTTCTAGAGCTTTGCTGTCTCGCCAGAGGACACCTTCATCGACACGAGGGCTGACTCGCGCAGCTCCACTTGCTCCTCCAGTGAGTGGCACCGGGCCAGGAGCTCCCGAGCCCGCTCCTCCGCCGCCTCTCGCCACCGGTCAGCCTCCCGGGCCTCCTCGGCGGCCCGAGATCGAGCCTCCCGAGAGGCCACCAGTGACGCCTTGGCCTCTTCATCGTCAAGATCACGCTGATGGCGCGCAAGGACGATGGCGCCCTCCAGCTCGCGCCTCTCTGCAGCCAGGCGCAGGCCCTCGGCCTCAAGGCGCGCGTCTTCATCAGCAAGCTCCTCACCAAGCAGGTTCACCGCGTCTGCCGCCCTTCGAAGGAATCCTTGGCGAAGAGCGCGACGCTCCCGGGCGCGCTCGAGCACGTCTTCCACACCATCATCTGCCCCAAGCAAGCGCCGGGGGCCACGAATCAGCACTCCCCTCCGGGCAGGGGGCTGGGGGCTGGCACCCTCGCGACGGCCGGGCATGCCACGCCAGAAGCCCGGCCTAGAGCCAGCCCGTCCCCAGATGAAGAGCGCGGGGAGCGCCTCAGCCAATCGCAATCCACGACCAGGCGAGAAGCCCACGGCAGGCTGGCTATGCCGCGAGAAGGCCCGCGAAGGAGGCTCGCGAGGTGCGCAGGGTCCCGATGCGCCTGGGACGGTTCGCCTCTCCGATCGCCCTCACCACAAGGGCTCAGCTGCTCGGAGCGCTTGAGGACGGTAGAGGGGGTGAAACCAAGGGGGATGGCACCTCAGCCATCTCCGCGAGCTCGGCTGGAAGGGACCTGCGGAGCAAGGATCAGTAAAAGCAACAGAAGGATCGGGAGCTGGAAAAGGGGAAGGTTTACTCATCAGTGGCGAAGTACTTCCTATGCTTCAGCAGGCGACAAGGGTAATCGTCGCCCAGGGCCTCCCTTCTTTTTCGGAGGGCCTCAAAGTCCACGCGGAAGCGTCCCAAGGGTTGAGCGCAGGGATCAACTTGCGACGAGGACGAAGTGTCAAGGAGATCCGCGTCGGGGGCGCCTGCCTGATGCGCACTGCCAGTTGCCTCGCCAAGAGAAGCGGCTGGAGCCTCAGGGGCCTCAGCTGCAGGCGCTGAGGGCAGCTGCTTGCCGCCCTCGGCCTCAGCGGCACGGGCCCCAAGAGCTGCTCCTTCATGAGCATCGCCCGGCGCCGTCACCCCGCCGGGAGCCCGTTCGGCCTATGGCGCCCCATGCCTCCCTGCTCAGCCACTTGAGGAAGAGTCGCCTTGGCCGACTGGAAGGGCAGTCACCATCGCTGGGTTCTCGCGAGGCCCCTAGAGGCCGGCGGGGCGCGGCCCCCACTCATCGAAGATAAGCATCTGATTCACAAAATCACCCCTGTTCTGGCAGAGGTACAACAAGGCTCCTCCCTGCCGGATGCTGCCAGGGTTGGGGTCCCCAGTCAGGATCAAGAGCACTGTCCTCAGCATTTTAGGCGTTAGGTCTTCTTCCTGGAGCCTCATACGATCATCACGCCCGCTGAAGGCCCACATCCGGCGGGAGTGGCGTTGGAGAGTGGCAATGCGGCGAAGCAGGAACTCCTTCACCACCTTGGGCGCTGTCACGCCAAGCAACCTCAAGAACGCAAAGCGGTGACAGACGAAGAC
Organism: Aegilops umbellulata; assembly: GCA_032464435.1. NCBI lineage: Eukaryota > Viridiplantae > Streptophyta > Magnoliopsida > Poales > Poaceae > Aegilops > Aegilops umbellulata. Next base: position 245,166,268 of record CP136056.1, read on the forward strand.
GAGCCGGGGGCTCTCGAGCGTCTCCTGGCCCCAGCCCGAATTGGGGACAGCAGGTGAAGTTGGCTCCGATAGCAGGGGGCTGGGCACCCCTACATCCACTTACATCCACCGCTCGCGGAACCCATTCGCGGGCGGAGGGAGCCTGAGGTCAACCCCTGAGGCCGTTGTCTCAGACACGGCAGCGAAGCTCACGCACGCCGAGCATTGGGTAGGGTCGACAAGGCGCAGAGAGAAGAAGTGGCGCAGCAAGGCAACCGAAGGAAGGATGCCCATCATTGCCTTGCAAACAAAGGCGAAAACCGAAAGAAGGGTGATGGATTCAGGACCCAGATGCATCATGTGGATCTGATAGTGGGAAAGCACGGCATTGAAGAAATCAGAAAATGGGGGAACCAGACCCGCCCATAGGGCGTCAGCAAAATACCAGACCTCGGTGATTATCCTGTCGATGGAGAAGTGAGACACGGGCCAGACCATCGTCCTCCCGCATTTGTTGAAGATAGTGGCCAGAGCCGAGCTGACCTTGCCCAAGCCCTCTCGATTGATTATGATCGACCGGTCGACGGCGAGGGCCGTCAACGGCGGCGAACGAGGCGCAGGCATGGGTTTCTTCCCTCTTCCCTTCTTCGTCGGAGCCATGACGATGGGAAGGGGGGAGGTTGGAGACTGGGTTGAAAACAGAAGCTAGAGTCCGAGAGGAGGAAGGACAAAGGGCGCTCGAGCAACATAAATGGGAGCGGCTGTGTGCGACTACGAGTCCGCCTAGCATGGCGCAAAATAAGGGGCGTGGGGGAACAGTGCCGCCCACATCCAATCAACCGCCACGCGACGCCCAAGGCCGCAGGCTGTTAGGGCCCGCGGCGCTTCGCCCTTGCCCTTTTGCCTCCCTGCACGGCCATGTCCGGGCGCGCCTTGGGCCCAGGGGCTACTGTTGGCGTTCTGGGAACGGGGGTCCCCAGACTTGCCTGCCTGCGGCGTGGCTCAAAGGGGGGCCCGACACGGCCCATATTCATCAACACAGACCCAAGACCCTCGCGAGGGGCCAAGCCTCGCGGGGTGGGCGACACGGAGCTTCCTCAGGCAAGGCCTCATCAGACTGGCTCGCGAGGAGGCGGAGAGATCAAGGCGGGGTACCTCACGCGGTGCCCGTGACGCAAGCCATGACGACTGTCAAAACCGGCGGATCTCGGGTAGGGGGTTGCGAACTGTGCGTTAAGGCCGGATGGTAACAGGAGACAAGGGACACGGTGTTTTTACCCAGGTTCGGGCCCTCTCGATGGTGGTAAAACCCTACTCCTGCTTGATTAATATTGATGATATGGGTAGTACAAGAGTAGATCTACCACGAGATCAAGGAGGCTAAACCCTAGAAGCTAGCCTATGGTATGATTGTGTATGATGATTCTGTCCTACGGACTACAACCCTCCGGTTTATATAGACACCGGATAGGGTTAGGGTTACACGGAGTCGGTTACAATGGTAGGAGATCTTGAGTATCCGCATCGCCTAGCTTGCCTTCCACGCCAAGGAAAGTTCCTTACGGACACGGGACGAAGTCTTCAATCTTGCATCTTCATAGTCCTGGAGTCCGGCGAAGGTATAGTCCGGCTACCCGAACACCCCCTAATCCAGGACTCCCTCAGTAGCCCTTGAACCAGGCTTCAATGACGACGAGTCCGGCGCGCAGATTGTCTTCGGCATTGCAAGGTGGGTTCCTCCTCCAAGTCTTTCATAGAAGATTGTAAACACCAAAAATAGTGTCCGGCTCTGCAAAATAATATTCCACATAATGCCATAGAGAGAATAGTATTAACACAAATCAAATCTACAGACGTATTCCGCAGTGCGTCATCACACTGCGGCCAAGCTCTTTATACAAATTGTTTTTACTTTTCCACCTCAGCGCGTTTAGCGAGGCGGTTTCCATGGCACGTCTTGTCAAAGCAGAGATCGTGTGCCCCTTTTAACGGGATTCTCATCAATACGGATGTGGGTAACCCAAACGCGCCATTTACCACGGCGCTTGGGAGGCAAGCGAGTTTTATTAGGTAGGTGGGGACGCATAACCGCATCCGCCCATATAAGGGGATAAGGATCCACCTTTTTTTACCTACGCCTTCTTCCTTCTTTGCCAATCCATCTCTCGCGCACTCAAGCTCCAGCGCCCAAGCCCGCTCTTCCCACCTCAACCTTCTCCAGCAATGTCCGAAGCGGGAGGCAAGTGGATGGTCTCCTCCGTTACGGAGGTTCAAGTAAAAAAGCTAAGGAAAGCCGGATACCTGTCCAAGGACATCCCGCACCGGCTTCCTGAGAAAGGGCAGCTTCTCCCCACCCCAAGGCCCCATGAGAGGGTAGTTTTCCTTCCCTCCCTTCCTCCGCGGACTAGGTTTTCCACTTCACCCATTCGTCCAGGGACTCATGTTCTACTATGGCCTAGATTTCCACGATCTGGCCCCGAACTTCATCCTCAACATCTCGGCATTTATCGTCGTGTGTGAGGCCTTCCTCCGCGTCCGCCCCCATTTCGGCCTTTGGCTCAAGATCTTCAACGTCAAGCCCAAGGTGGTGCGCGGCAGCCAAGCGGAGTGCGGAGGTGCTATGGCTGGCAAGATAGCCTACGTCCTATGGTTTGAGGGCTCCTTTGTGGAGACCCTAAAGGGGTGGCAAGCCGGGTGGTTTTACATCACCGATCCACGCGATCCAGAATGGGTCACAGCCCCCGAGTTCAGATCCGGACCCCCCACGCGGCTTGTGTCCTGGAAAGAGACGGGACTGTCGTGGGGCAACAAGGAAGAGGTGACCGGACTGAAGACCTGAATCCAGTCCCTGGTAGACAAGCCAATCCGGCTGGTCAATATAGTCCAGGTCATGCTCGTTCGTCTGATCCTCCCGTGCCAACAACGGGATTTCAATTTGTGGGAGTTCGACCCGGCGCAGCACCGAACCCTCAACAGGCTCTTCGACACGGTGTATGAAGACGTCTGGAAGGTGCTAATCAAAGGCGCCGGGGCCCCCGCATCCGCTTCCGAGGATCGCGGATACAGCACGCAGCGTCACGCTAGCGAGGTAAGCTATCTATGCCTTTGACAGGATTATTAAGCTCTTTTTCATAGATTAACTCTATGCGGGATCTAAACTCCCTTACCTTTGACAGGCTTGGCAGGCAAAATCCGGACCGATTAACTATCCGATGCCCCTGCCCGAAGACCCAGCCCCAGCTCTCCTAGCGAAGCTGCTGACTCCGGCACCTTATGTGGTGTCGGAGAAGAAGGTCAAGAAGAAGAAGACCATCGGGACTCGAAAGAGTGACCGTAACTTGGTGGTGTCGGACTCGTCGTCTGACGAGTCCGAGGCGCCCTCCTCTCGTGAAAACGAAGAGGAGGAAGAAGAAAGCTCTCCCCCCCCCCCCCGTGGGGGGAGAGAAGAAGAAGAAGAAGAAGGCCGCCCCATCGGGGGAGGCCGAGGGGTCTAGAAAAAGGAAGACCCCTCCGCCGGACTACTCCCACGACGCCGAAGAGAGCGGAGAGGAGTGGCCGGACAGGGCCAAGCGTCCGGCGAAATCGTAAGTATTCGTATACCAAAGTGACTCATGATATTCCTCTAATGCACAACTCTCCCTAATGTCGAATGTGATTTATGCAGCCCGCCACGGGCCGAACTCGACGATTCGTCGAGCGGCTCCCTGGATTCGTCGGACGTGAACTCAGTTCCCCCCGCTGTCTCCCCCAGCACTGCAGACGACGCCGAAGTGGCATCGCAACAAGCTCTGGGGCAGGAGGAGGTGGTCCTGGAGGAGCCGAAAGGCGACCTCCCGGACCCCAGGAATAAAGGGGACAAGACCCCCCCCCCCAGGGCTCCAAGTCCGGCTTTGTGCCGGACGCCGCGCCGGACTCTTCAACAGTTCCGGTCCGCGGTAGGCGAACTCCTTCCAAGAGGAGCAAGCCTTCTGAGCCGGCGGCCTCCGTCCAACCGGAGGTGCCGAACAATCTGCTGGAGGTGCTTGACACCACCTCCATCAACGAGGAACACCGTACTATTATGAGTACGGTGATCCAAAGGGTTCAGTCCGCCAAGAGCGGACTGACTGAAGCTTGCGCTAGCCTTCTGACAGGCTTCAAGGTAAGTAAAAATATGTCAAAATATTACCGCATAGACAGTAGCCCCTGATGCTCTGTTCGGCGTTCGGAAAGAAAAGCCGAATAGAGGATCTATTAATTTTCACAGGAGTCTAACAATAAAGAGTCAATATGCGTATGCAGGCTTCGCTGCTATCCACCGCCGCACTGACTGCACAGGTGGATGTCCTAAAAAAGGACCTCGGCCGGACCGATCAAGAGCTCGGCCTTGCCAAATGGCAGCTCGAGGAAAAAGAAGGTAAGAAATACCCTGCAAAGAAAAAAGGTGCCTATAGAGAGGCGTGATTGCAAAGAATAACAGGATCGTACTGCTTATTGTAGGGGCCACAAATGAGGTGGCGACCCTCAAGCAGGCGCTAACTGAGACCAAAAAGAAAACGGCCAAGGAGCGCACTGAGCGAGAAAGACTTGGGGCTCAGGTTGGCGAGGTGCAGCAAGAGCTGCAGGCTCTCATGAAAAAACATGAGAGCCTGGAGCTTGAGTCAAAGGCGCAAGCATCCGAGCTCGCGTCGGCCCTTGAGTCCGCCAACGGTGCCAAGGCCGAAGCCCAAAAGGCCCTCCAAGAGTTTGGAGGAGATGAAAAAGATAGCAGCGGGTAAGGCATTCTTAATGCAAAGTAGAAATATAAAAGTAAACTACTTGTCACTTACCCGAATCCGGAGTTCTCCAGGGGCATTCGCAGATCTTCCCCGCAGCGTATCCGCCGCCGCCGCATTCTACCGAGTTGAAGAGGGCAGCTCGACGGAGAGTGTGTTCTGGTCTCAGTATTCTGAGGCCGGACACCCTGTGCCTTTGAGCGACCAGCTGAAACAGCTGGTCGCGCTCCACAAGGCGGCGGAACAAGCCATGAAGGGCTTCATAGTTCGGCTGTGGCCCGGAGAGGCACTGCCTGGGAGCTAATTCGGGCTGGTGCGGCAGCTGGTGGGGGCCTGTCCACGGCTTGAGGTCATCAAGCATTCCGCCTGCATCGAAGGTGCCTGTAGGGCCCTTGCTCGTGCAAAGGTGCACTAGGGTAAGCTTGACGGTGAGAAGCTGGTGAGGGACGGGCCGCCGCAGGGGAAGGAGCATCGCAAGCCCGAGAACTACTACAAGGATGTTCTTGCCGGTGTCCGCCTTATTGCGGATGAATGTACCAGAGATGTAATATTTGAATGAACTCGCTCGTCTTTATCCTGTGCGCTGAAAACTTGTTCATATGCGCTAAGCAATGCTTATTGAATTTAAAATATTATTTTCTGTGCGGCCGTTTATCAAAAATTGAGAGATGGCCAGTCATCGGCTTCTGCCCCCATGCCGCTAGTGCTGGGGTGTTCGGGATAAACCCGAGCGCTCTTTTTCCCATGGTTGGGTCCTTCGAGGGAGGCGCTCAGCACAACAAACCAGGCAATCGGACTATAATGCTTGAACACTCTCACTTAGCCATAGAACTTTATAATTTTAAATTTCGGCGAAGCCCCTAGTTCGGAAGACCGAATTCGGGGCGCTATCCACGCCTTTGGTCGGACAGAGCCAGCTCCTTGCTCGAAGCGGCATAAGTCTTTAGGGACTCGAAAAACCTCTCGAACAGCGACCGGTCTCTCGCCTTATCATGACAGTCAGGTTTAGCTTTCTCCACTGAGGTGCTTAACCCAGCTAAACCGGGGCACAATCGCAGTGGTTCTCCTAGTGCTACCTTAGCCGATATAGTGGAACGTAAGGCACCAAAACATAGGAGCATGGCAAACCCAACTATTGACCCAAATCATGATTCGGAGCCGGTGCATATAGTGCTATAAGTTCGGGGTGCCGCACTTGTGAAAGTGTACGGACTTCTCACGCCATATTGAAGGGTACCGAAGCCCCTGGCGTGTTTGCCGTACCATGGTGTACGGGTGCGATCATGTTATGTAATAAACATATATTTTAAAAGGGAATAATGCAAAAAATAGTAAAAAATCTATGCATTGTTTATAAAGAGGCTATTTATCAAAGCCGAACGATACAAGTAGTGCGATAAGCAAAAAGATATTAGACTATTTAACATGTCCTGACCAGGGGCAGGCCGTGGAATTGTGTTCGAAATAGATATACCGCTCGTAATAGAGACCACCTGAGAGTTCCATAATGCGGCGTAGCTTTGTCTGCTTCCCTGGATCTTGCATCGTTTGTGCGGCAGCCGAATTGCCGAACAGGTCGTCCAAAGTGTGGAGTCCTGAAAGTAATAAAAAGAATCCGGCAGCCCCTAGTACGTTTTAAGCCGTATTGCGAGCATGCCGTTACTGTGCCCCTTCCCCTGTGCCCATGGTATTTCAAGGGCGTAATTATGTACGCGAGGTACTAGCTTCGCTATGTCGCGATGGCTGGGGTTGGGGCCGCATTGCTACGCCTGCTCAGAACGTGCCAGGCGGTCTTGTTGTAGGTTACTCCGGGCGCGCTTGGCAGTGTCTGGCTTTTTAACGGCCGGACTGGAGAGTTGCCTAAAAAGGCTGCTTTGTACCTCCGCTGCGAGAGCCGCCGTGTGCTCCTCCGTTCGGAGGGAGCGTTCGGTGTTTCCGTTGACCGTGATTCCTCCTCTTGGGCCTGGCATCTTGAGCTTGAGATATGCGTAGTGCGGCACCGCATTGAACTTGGCAAATGCGGTTCATCCGAGCAGGGTGTGATAGCCACTGCGGAACGGGACTATGTCGAAGATTAACTCTTCGCTTCGGAAGTTATGCGGGGATCCGAAGACCACGTCAAGTGTTACGGAGCCTGTACAGTTGGCTTCTACACCTGGTATAATGCCTTTAAAGGTCGTTCTTGTGGGCTTAATCCTTGATGGATCTATGCCCATTTTCCGCACTGTATCCTCGTAAAGCAGGTTCAGGCTACTGCCGCCGTCCATGAGCACTCTCGTGAGATGAAATCCGTCGATGATTGGGTCGAGAACCAATGCGGCAAAGCCGCCATGACGGATGCTAGTGGGGTGGTCCCTTCGATCGAAAGTGATCGGGCAACAGGACCATGGGTTGAACTTTGGGGCGACTGGCTCCATCGCGTATACGTCCCGTAGCGCACGCTTCCACTCCTTCTTGGGAATGTGGGTTGCGTATATCATGTTCACTGTCCGCACTTATGGGGGAAACCCCTTCTGTCCATTGTTGTTCGGCGGCCTGGGCTCCTCCTCGTCATCGCTATGCGGCCCCTTGTCTTTGTTTTCGTCTCTTAACTTGCCTGCTTGCTTGAACACCCAACAATCCATGTTGGTGTGATTGGCTGGCCTTTCGGGGGTGCCATGGATCTGGCACAAGCGGCCAAGTATTCGGTCCAAACTGGACGGGCCCTGAGTATTCTTTTTAAATGGCTTTTTCCGCTGACCGGATTTATAGCCTCTGAATCCGGCGTTGACTGTCGTATCTTCATTGTTGTCGTTGCTAATGCGGCGCTTTTGCTTATTTCGACGTGTCCAACCACATTTGTCCTTGGTATCCGAATTACCAGGGTTCTTTGATAAGTTGTTGTTGCGAGCTAGCCAGCTATCTTCACCCGCGCAAAAGTGGGTCATGAGTGTCGTGAGGGCTGCCATAGATTTCGGCTTTTCCTGTCCCAGGTGCCAGGCAAGTCACTCGTCGCGGATGTTATGCTTGAAGGCTGCTAGGGCCTCTGTGTCCGGACAGTCGACCATCTGGTTTTTCTTTGTTAGGAACCGTGTCCAGAATTGCCTGGCCGATTCCTCTGGCTGCTGAATTATGTGGCTTAGGTCGTCGGCATCCGGTGGTCGCACATAAGTGCCCTGGAAGTTGTCGAGGAATGCGGCTTCCAGGTCCTCCCAAGAACCGATTGAGTCCGCTGGCAGGCTGTTAAGCCAGTGCCGGGCCGGTCCTTTGAGTTTGAGAGGGAGGTATTTGATGGCGTGTAGATCATCACCACGTGCCATGTGGATATGAAGGAGCTAATCCTCGATCCATACTGCCGGATCTGTCGTGCCATCGTATGATTCGATGTTTACGGGTTTGAAACCCTCTGGGATTTTATGATCCATTACTTCATCTGTGAAGCATAGTGGGTGTGCGGCGCCCCTGTACTGGGCTATGTCACGACGCAGCTCGGAAGAGCTATGTCTGTTGTGTTCGGCCCGGCCGGATTTATTGTGTCCGGAGTGAAGATCATCGTCACGTGTTGTCGGGCGCCTGCGCGATCCGTACATCGATCTTGTTTGTCTTGCTTTATCCTCCAGTACATCTCGCAGGTCTGGCGCATTTTCCCGTGCCTTGGTTGAGCGGCGTCGGGGCATGGCTTGGGTGGAGGTTCGACAGGCCTCTCTGTCACGGCCTGTCGGTGTACTAGAGTAGGGGTACCCTAGTATCCCGAACTTGTGCACGGGCAGTCGTAGCGTCCCGCGGCAAGGCTTGCCGAGTGACCACCAATATCCTCCGTGGTTCCTTTGGAGCCATTCAAGAACAAAGTATTGAAGCCAAGGAGACAAGTCCCCGGCAAGAGGAGCTTGTTGGGAAGGCCACTCAAGGCACAAGACCCCAACAAGGGGAGCTTGCCAGGAAGGCCAACCAGGGCATCTCAAGGAACTTGCCGCGACGCGCCACATGTCCCGGCAGGGACCGGTGAGCGACAAGCTCCCGGATGCGACAAGACAACGGCCGCAGCAAGGCGTTTGCCGCGGCAAGCAACCACTCTGTACCTGCGCTCCAGCACACCCACCTACGTGTCGCTCTGGAACCCTTCCAGGCGTACGTGGCGGGAGGCTGTGCAGCCAGGGGTACACTGTGGCAAGCGGCGCTGACAAGATCGCCATCGTGGCGAGCGGTGGCGTCCCTGACGGTCCCTTTTCTGCACTGTTTGGGCGACGTAGATAGGCATTTAATGCCTTTGTCCCCTGCCGTCAGGGTTAGGTATGATACACTGTGCAGGTAGTTGTACCAACCGCAGCACCTTTTCCATTTTTGCCCTTTGCCTACGTTGCCACCTGTCGGTGACCCCTTAAGCATATAAAAGGAGGCCCATGCGCAACGTAGAGGAAGGGGAGGGGGAGAAAAACAGTAGAACACTCATGATCGGTCTCGTTAGCTGCTGGTGTGTACTGTAGCACTCAGCGCTCCCGAGCAAGAACTCAATACAATCCACAAAGCAGCAGTAGGAGTATTATCTCTCCGGAGAGCTTCGAAGCTGGGTAAAACCGTTCGTGTGCCTCGCCTCGATCTTCTCTTCGTGCAACCTCCGCCCCCCGCCGAACCGAAAAGGGGCTCCGTCCCCATAGGTGTTCGTGGAGGCAGTTTCCCCGACATCATTGGCGCGCCGGGTAGGGGGCGTTGAGGTTGTGTGAACCTGATCCGGCGTTCACACGAGCCAGATCTTCAACATCTTCATCGACATGCCGCCGAAGAAGAAGGCTTCGGAGGCGGCTGCTCCGTCCGCGTCGAACCCACCGCCGCCGGAGCAAACGGCTGGTGGGGAAGATGCCGGCGGAAGAACGGGCGTCGACGAGGGACCCCACGGTGCCGCCAAGTCCAAGGACAAGGTTGCGCTGCCCGTCGGCGGCGTAGCAGGCTCCCACGACGACCGGGCGTCCGTGGATGCCCCGCGCCCATCTCAGGAGGCGCGGGACCGGCAGCGTCGTGGTACTCACGGTACCATACGCTCGCTGGACCCAAATCGAGCTGGCGGATCTCGGGATGCTTAAGGCCAGCATGCACGCCAACGTGCTGGTGCGAGCGAGGCACGGTCGCCTGGACAGAATACGGCTCCTTCTAACATCGTTGGAAGTCCAAGCATATCCCGCTCCTCGCACCATTCGCCACCGCTACCCGCCACTCCAGCGAAGCTTTGGCGCGAGCACAACTGCTCCTAGACCTCCCTCCAACGCCAGACAAGATCGACGACTGGAAGGCCAGCATTCAGAGTCTCATTGGCTTCGCCAACGGCGACACTCCACGGCAGCCGACCACATCGCAGCCGCGGCAAGCCAGCCAGGTGCGAGCCGATGGCGACAAGACCGGTGGGGGTGCAACCACCGTGCACTCTCCGCCCCGAAGGCCAAGATCGCCGACTCGCCGGGTCCACCGCGACAGCGACTCCACCGCTTCATCAGATCCGCGAACTCGCCGCGATCAGCGCCAAGTTCTTCACGAACGACAGCAAGAAGACGCTCGTACTCGCATCGAGCACCGAAGAGAAGCGCGGCGTCAATAAGACCGGCGCGCTGGGCCCACTGTCGACATGCATGCACCAGGGGAACCAGGCGAACTGCCGTATGCGGTAGGTTGCCCTGCGTTTACTTGTGAGCTGCGGGAAGTCCAGTGGCCCAGCACAAAGAATTTCAAGCTAGACGTACCGGAGAAGTACGACGGCAGGTTGCATCCGTCGGAGTTCCTCAGCATCTGCACCATCGCGGTGCAGGCTGCCGGGGGACGAGACGACAAGATCCTTGCCAACTACTTCCCGCTGGTGCTCAAACCCAACGTCAGGTCCTGGCTCATGCACTTGCCGGAAAACTCCATATCTTCCTGGGCAGACCTATGCCATCAGTTTGTCGGCGCCTTTACGGGCGGCCACAAACCTCATGGCCAGGAGAGTGACCTTCACCTGCTTGCCCAGAAGGAAGGAGAGCCTTTGCGCAAGTACATCCAGAGATTCAGCCAAGTGCAACGCAACATCCCAGATGTCCACCCTGCCGCGGTCATCAGCGCGTTCCACCAGAACGTGCGTAACTGTAGGATGCGCGAGGAGATGGCGATGTGCAAGATCAGAGATGTCAGCGAGCTGTATGCCCTGGACGACAGGTGTGCATGTGCTGAGGAAGGGAGGAAACTCCCCGAAGAGGATGCAGGAGCAGGAGGATCTGACAGCGAGGATGCTGCCCCGGTAAATAAAAACCGGCGGCGGAACAACAGGAAGAGGAAAGGCAAAGACGTGCTAGTTGTTGAGCAGTCCGGCAATGACGGTGGCGCCAAGAAAGCCAAAGATGGTAGCTCCGGCATGGAGGTTGCCGCATGCGCCAACTGCCAGGCTGTGGCGGCCGCCGACAAGCAGGACAGCACCAACAAACAGTACTGCAAGATCCACCGCACCAAGGGCCATGACCTCCAGAGCTGCAAGAAGGTCGAGCAGCTTGTCGAGCTGCAAAAGGCCGAGTACGAGCGACGCGACAAGGAGAAAGCCCAAGCAGGTGCTGGAGGATCCGGTACGAAGCGCACCGGCAGGGGAGGACGCCGCGGCAAAGACAAGTAGCGGGAAGGAGACAGACCTCCCCGCGGCCGCGACAAAGATGAAGACGACGACGACGAAGACATGGATGATGACGAGACCAGTGAGCAGGAGTTTCAGAAAGCCACAGAGGTCTTGTGCGTTGACGGCGGTGCTTCTCTGCATACTTCACACCACCAACTCAAGCAGTGGGTGCGGGAAGTCAATGCGGCGGAACCACCCGTCGAATCACGCAAGCTTCTGAAATGGTCCAGCACGCCTATCGTCTTTGATATTGAGGACCACCCTGATCGCACGACTGCGGTCGGGTGCTTGCCGATGTTGGTTTCACCAACTATCCGCAACCTCAAGGTCACCAAGATGCTGGTTGACGGCGGGGCCGGCTTCAACCTGATCTCCTCCGCTGTGCTCCGGAAACTCCAAGTCCCTGACAGCGAGCTCAAAGAGACCGGCACATTCCAAGGAATCAACCCGGGAAGGAGCAAGCCGAAGGGGAAGATTACGCTGCCGGTGACATTTGGCAGCGAGCTAAACTTCAGGACTGAGAGGATCACTTTTGACGTCGCCGATTTTCCATTGCCTTACAATGGAATTCTCGGCCGTCCAGCGCTCACCAAGTTCATGGCGGCCTCTCACTACGCGTACAACATGTTGAAGATGCCAGGCCCGATAAGTGTCATCTCTGTCCTTGGCGACAAGAAGGATGCTCTTATCTTTGCCGACAAGATCTACCAGGAAGCAGCAGCCGCAACGGATTGCGAGACACTTGCCGCTGAAGCTCCCGGGGGGAAGAAGAAGACCAAGTCCGGCAAGAGTTCTGATGCCCACTCCGGCAAGCGCACCTCTTCGGAGTGTTGTGCTACCGTCGAGGACGCACCATCGAGCTCCACCGGCAAGTGTAAGAAGACAATGGCAGCTCCGCCAGCGACCAAGAAGGTGTCCGCCAAGGAGGACGGCACTGGTGGTACTTTCACCATCAGTGCCACTCTCGACCCTAAATAGGAAAGCGCGCTTATTGCTTTCCTGTGGGCGAATGTCGATGTGTTTGCGTGGCAACCGTCTGACATCCCTGGTGTTCCCAGGAAAGTAATTGAGCACCACCTTGCCGTCTGTCCTCACGCGTGGCCCGTCAAGCAAAAAGTCGGAAAGCAAGCAGTGGAGCGCCAAGAATTCATCGCAGAAGAGATCAAGAAGTTGGAAGCAGCAGGCCTTGTCAGAGGAGTGCTCCATCCGACATGGTTGGCCAATCCTGTAGTCGTGCGCAAGGCAAACGGGAAGTGGAGGCTTTGTATCGACTTTACCGATGTTAACAAAGCTTGTCCCAAAGATCCATTTCCCTTGCCGCGCATCGACCAGATTGTTGACTCCACGGCTGGATGTGATTTGCTTTCATTTCTAGACGCATACTCAGGATACCATCAGATCTTCATGGCAGAAGAGGATGAGGAGAAGACCGCATTCATCACTCCATGTGGCACGTACTGTTTCATACGGATGCCTTTCGGTTTGAAGAATGCTGGTTCAACATTTGCAAGAGTAGTCCATACTGCTTTTGGACCGCAAATACACAGAAATGTGGAAGCCTACATGGATGACATAGTGGTCAAGAGCAGGGACAAAGCAACTCGGATTCAAGATCTAGAAGAGACTTTTGCAAATCTGCGCAAGATCAGCCTCAAGCTCAACCCCGAGAAGTGCGTGTTTGGAGTCCCTTCCCGCAAGCTTCTCGGGTTCTTCGTGTCTCAGCGGGGAATTGAAGCCAATCCCGACAAGATCAAGGCCATTGAGCAGATCAAAGCACCGAAGCGCATCAAGGATGTACGGAGACTTGCCGGCTGCGTGGCGGCTCTCAGCAGGTTTATCTCTAAGTCTGCTGAGCGTGCCCTGCCATTTTTCAAAATTTTGAAAAAGGCAGGTCCAATGAAATGGACTCCGGAAGCGGAGGATGCGCTGCAAGACTTGAAGAGATATGTGCCCTCCACTCCAATACTTGTCGCACCTAAGCCACAAGAGAAGTTGCTGCTGTATCTGGCGGCAACCAATCAAGTGGTTAGTGCTGCGTTAGTAGCAGAGAGGGAGGCTGATGATGAGCCAGCGACCGCGGCAAGCACATCCAGCGACAAGCAGGGGGCTTCCCCGACAAGCTCTGGTCCCGACAAAGATGGATCTGCGCAGATGTGCGAAGAGATACAGCAGAAGAGAATGGTGCAGCGCCCAGTCTACTTTGTCAGTTCCCTTCTGCAGGAGGCTAGGTCAAGGTACTCTGGTGTGCAGAAATTGCTTTTCGGCCTTCTCATGGCCTCGAGAAAGCTGCGCCATTACTTCCAAGCACATGAGATCACAGTTGTCACTCGTTTTCCGCTGAAGAGGATACTGCAGAATCCAGAAGCAACAGGCAGGATTGTTGAGTGGGCACTGGAACTGTCAAGCTTTGGCATAAAGTTTGAGAGCACTTCAACTATCCAAAGCAGAGTATTGGCAGAATTCATAGCAGAGTGGACGCCAACACCAGATGAAGAAATTCCAGAAACGAGCATCCCCGTCAAGGAAGCAAGCAAAGAGTGGCTGATGTACTTTGATGGTGCCTTTTCGCTACAAGGCACCGGTGCTGGCGTGCTGCTTGTTGCACCCACCGGAGAGCACCTCAAGTACGTAGTCCAGATGCACTTTCCCAAGGAGCAAGCAACAAACAATACTGCAGAGTATGAAGGATTGCTTTCCGGTCTCAGGATCGCGGCAGACCTTGGGATCAAGCAGCTCATTGTCAGGGGTGACTCGCAGCTTGTCGTCCGCCAAGTGAATAAGAGTTATCAGAGTCCATTGATGGAAGCTTATGTTGATGAAGTGAGGAAGCTCGAAGAGCACTTTGTCGGCCTACAGATGGAACATGTTCCAAGAGCTCAGAACGACATCGCCGATGGCCTGTCAAAGTGCGCAGCACTTAAGTTACCTGTGGAACCAGGGATCTTTGCGCTCAAGCTGACTCAACCGTCCGTGACGCCATCAACTGGACAGAGCAAGAAGAGGAAGTTGATTTCTGGTGACTATTTTCCGGCAGAGCTTCCCGAAGCCGCCGCCAAGAAGGTCCCCAAGATCAACGCCAAGAGTGCTGAGGAGCAGTCTGCTCCGACAAGCCCCAGGGTTTGTTTCGTTGAAGCAGACGCTCCCGACAAGTTTTGCTCGAGCAAGCTTACCGGGGAACGTCAAGCTCCGACTGAGCCGCAGGTTCTCGCCGTAGAAGCGGATGTTCCCGCAGCAGCAGATATGCCTTTAGCCCTTGTTGTCGAGCGACAAGCTCCAGCATGGGCACAGCAGATCATCCGTTTCCTCTAGACAGGAGAACTTCCAGAAGAGCAAGAAGAAGCGGAAAGAGTAGCCCGGCAGTCAAGTATGTACCAGTTTGTCGACAACGCACTGTACAGAAGAAGACTCAACGGTGTGAAATTGAAGTGTATTCACCGGGAAGATGGACAGAAGCTGTTGGCAGAGATACCTGGAGGCATATGTGGTCACCACATTGGCGCAAGAGCGCTTGCCGGCAAAGCTTTCCGGCAAGGTTTCTTTTGGCCGACAGCCCTCCGGGATGCAACTGCACAAGTAACCAAGTGTGAAGCGTGTCAGTTTCATTCCAAGCAGATACACCAGGCAGCTCAAGCTCTCCAGACGATCCCTTTATCCTGGCCATTTTCGGCCTGGGGGCTCGACATCCTCGGCCCCTTCCCCCGAGCAGTCGGGGGCTTTGAGTACTTGTACGTCGCAATCGACAAGTTCACAAAGTGGCCGGAAGTGGAACCAGTGAGGAAGGTGACAGCACAGTCAGCAGTCAAGTTCTTTAGGTCGATTGTTTGCCGCTTTGGGATCCCTAACAGGATCATCACCGACAACGGTACACAATTCACGAGCCGCACCTTCATGCAGTACGTCCAAGATCTTGGCGCCAAGGTCTGCTTCGCTTCTGTTGCTCACCCCAGGAGCAACGGTCAAGCGGAGAGGGAAAATGCTGAAGTGTTGCGTGGGCTCAAGACCAGGACTTTCGACAGGCTGCACAAGTGTGGAAGAAACTGGATTGAGGAGCTGCCGGTGGTTCTTTGGTCGATCAGGACGCCGCCAAATCAAGCCACTGGCCAGACACCTTTCGCTCTAGTCTATGGAGCAGAGGCAGTTATCCCCACGGAACTCGTATACGGGTCGCCTCGAGTGCTCGCTTATGATGAGCTTGAGCAAGAGCAGCTGCGACAAGATGACGCGCTGCTCCTTGAGGAAGACCGTCTTCAGGCTGCTGTGCGAGCTACTCGCTACCAGCAAGCTTTGCGCCGCTACCATAGCCACAAAGTTAACGCCAGAAGTCTCGAGAAAGGCGACCTTGTTCTTCGGCGCGTTCATTCCGCCAAGAATCCCAACAAGTTGACGCCAAAGTGGGAAGGCCCTTACCGGGTGAAACGAGTCACTAGGCCTGACGCTATCCGCCTTGAGACCGAAGATGGCATTCCGGTGAGAAACTCCTGGAACATTGGGCATCTTCGTAAGTTTTACCCGTAAGGCGCGATTGTCGGACCCTGTTCCCGCAACCACCTTTTTGTACAAGTCTTGCCGCTGTTGCATGTAATCCTTTGTACAAAGCCAGGCGCAGACCCTGAGCGTAGATGAAGCGCTGGTGCCCTAAGTTATAGCATGCATGCTAGATCGAGTCTCGTCTTTGTTTAGGGTTTACAGTGCTTAGCAGCGGCTAACCCCTAACTTAGAGGTCGAGTTTGCGTCCCTTTGCCGTTCTTTCGTTTCCCTTGGTTCACAAGGCTCGCATATCCTGACCGGACCACTTGAGGACGAAAAGGAGAAGAAGGACGGACCAACATCTGGACCTTGGCAAGCCAATGTTGCCGGGGGCTACAAGTACAAAGATTAACCCACGGCGAACTAGAGTTGCCGGGGGCTGCAATCTCAGATAAGTTTTTCATCCCTTATCATGCATTCTCTTATGGATTGAGGAATGCGAAACCTCGTTTCTTCCTAAAAGCTACCGTGCTCCCTTAAGTCTAGGCCCTAGGGCTCGTTCCCGGGGCCAGGTTTGGTCGTAGTCGCGGCAGCAAAGGGACGAAACTAGGAGCCTGAACCCGCCTCATCCTTGCCTCCGCCAAAAGCGTGAGAAAGGTCGAGCGACGTGGGAAGACGGCAGGGCCTGCTGCCGGGAAAAAAGTGTCTATCTTAAAGATATCAAGGATTTGCTCCTTGACGTGGGTTCCACCCGCAAGACAAGTGACCCGGCAAGCATCCCCTTTTCACTAAAAAACATTCCACTCAGGTACAGTTCATAGAGAATGAAAAACATGAATGATGGGATTACAAGTTTTAAATGCAGCTAAGGCCCGAGGGCTTACAAATTAAAAAGAGATAAGGTGCCCGTAATCCCTTTCTTGTCCCTATCTTCAGGAGGTAGGGCAAGGAGGCGAAAAGGGCAAAAGGGGCGCCTAGGCGAGCTACGGGAAGCAGAAGACACCAAGAGAACATCTCGGTGGCCGTCCAAAGGCTGGATGGTGATGGCGGCGCCGGAAGCAGGGCTCGAAGACGAGGCGGCAGGACGTCAGCACGCTGTCGAGGGCGTCACGCCCACGTACCCCGAGTTGACGGCCTTGCCACTCACCCTCTTCCTCTTTTGCATCCTCCCTACGCCAGCCGCCCAAGGAGACGGCCCTGAGAAGCTCCAGGAGCCGGCGACGCGGATGATGGGGTCGCCGGGGCCGCACGGAGCGGCGCCCCGACACCTAGTCGGACCCGTCATCCTGCCGCCCGCTACCCTCGTCGTTGCTGTCGCTGTCCTCCTCGTCACTCCCGCCCGAGGAGGAGTCTTCGCTATCGGAGGAGCTCTCCACGCAGCACCTTGCCCGAGTCCCGAAGCACCCGAAGACCTTGACGGAGAGGAGACCGCCCTCCATCAGCTTAAAATGGAGGGTGAGCCCCTCCGTCAGGCGGTGGATACGGGCAAACGTCTTCCACCCTCAACCAAGATACATCACATTAGGGGCTGGGAAGTCAACGTGGACTCGCGCACCGCTGATTCTACAGCCCCTCATGTGCAGCCTCAGTGTCTAGGGCGGGTCCAACTCCATCTCGCTCGCAAATGGAGTCGGGAGACGAAGGCGACGACGAGGCGGCCGACGTAGCCTGACGAAGAACTCGCAAGGGTCGTCCCCAATATGGATCGCGTGGGAAGAGGAACCACTGGTGGAGGCGAGGCCGGCGAGCCGCCCCGTCCACCTCTTCCTCGAGAGCCTCGGCCTCGCCCTCGACCTCGCCCCCTTCCTCTTCCCCTTACGGCTGGCTTGGCCACCATGGGTGCGGGAGAAGGAAGGACGCGTTGCCTAGCGGCGACCCTCATCGCCACCGTTGAAGGACCAGGGTTCCCTTTCTCCATGGCGAATATGAGAGAAAGGGGAGCAGAAGCTGAAGGAAAGAGGAGATGAAAGAATGCGGACCTCCCTCCCCCCCCCCCCCCCCGCTCCTTATAAGGGAACAGGGTGGGGGCTCGGCCGCCCCGCTCAGCTAATCAAGACACGGAAGGAGCGGGGAACTGGGACCGGCCCGCTGCCTCGACCCACGACGGCCCGGTTCCCCGCCTCCACCGTTCGCCGCCCCAAGCGCATGGAAGCCGCGTGGCAGGCGTGCAGAACCAAGGCGACGGATGAGGCGACCTCTCCTCACCCAGTGATCGTGGGGAGTGGACGCCACGAAAACCGCGCCCCTGCCCCTGATTTCCCTGCTTATAGGGGGAGGGGCGGACGTTCCGCTTTTCCGAATAAAGAACCACCCACGACCTCTCCCACGACGCCGCAATCGACGCGTGTCGTTCGGGGAGGGCGCGGTGGATACGGAGTAAGATGCGGCATGATCCAGGCCGCGCGTGCCCGTGCCCTGTTTTGGGCCTGGCCCAACAGCGCTCGGCACCGTGTATGGCCCAGGCCCGGGGGCTCCTGTCGGTGTACTAGAGTAGGGATACCCTAGTATCTCAAACTTGTGCACGGGCAGTCGCAGCGTCCCGCGGCAAGGCTTGCCGAGTGACCACCAATATCCTCCGTGGTTCCTTTGGAGCCATTCAAGAATAAAGTATTGAAGCCAAGGAGACAAGTCCCCGGCAAGAGGAGCTTGCCGGGAAGGCCACTCAAGGCACAAGACCCCGGCAAGAGGAGCTTGCCGGGAAGGCCAACCAGGGCATCTCAAGGAACTTGCCGCGACGCGCCACACGTCCCGGCAGGGACCGGTGAGCGACAAGCTCCCGGACGCGACAAGACAACGGCCACGGCAAGGCGTTTGCCGCGGCAAGCAACCACTCTGTACCTGCACTCCAGCACACCCACCTACGTGTCGCTTTGGGACCCTTCCAGGCGTACGTGGCGGGAGGCTGTGCAGCCAGGGGTACACTGTGGCAAGCGGCGCTGACAAGATCGCCATCGTGGCGAGTGGTGGCGTCCCTGACGGTCCCTTTTCTGCACTGTTTGGGCAACGTAGATAGGCACTTAATGCCTTTGTCCCCTGCCGTCAGGGTTAGGTATGATACACTATGCAGGTAGTTGTACCAACCGCAACACCTTTTCCATTTTTGCCCTTTGCCTACGTTGCCACCTGTCGGTGACCCCTTAAGCATATAAAAGGAGGCCCATGTGCAACGTAGAGGAAGGGGAGGGGGAGAAAAATAGTAGAACACTCACGCTCGGTCTCGTTAGCTGCTGGTGTGTACTGTAGCACTCAGCGCTCCCGAGCAAGAACTCAATACAATCCACAAAGCAGCAGTAGGAGTATTATCTCTCCGGAGAGCTCCGAAGCTGGGTAAAACCGCTCGTGTGCCTCGCCTCGATCTGCTCTTCGTGCGACCTCCGCCCCCCGCCGAACCAAAAAGGGGCTCCGTCCCCATAGGTGTTCGTGGAGGCAGTTTCCCCGACACTGCCGCGAGGTGGCCGGTCTGCCATGTCATGCGCTGGTGATGTAGGCGCTTCCTCCTCTGATCGGCGTAGCGGCCTGCGCTTAGGATAATTCGTGGAGGGGCGCTCGAGTTCGTACTCTTCGGCCGCAAGGACTTCAGTCCATCTATCAGCTAGCAAATCTTTATCAGCTCTAAGCTGTTGCTGCTTTTTCTTTAGGCTGTTCGCCATGGCTAAAAGCCTGCATTTGAAACGCTCTTGTTCGGCGGGGTCTGATGGTACGACAAAGTCGTCGTCATCGAGGCTTGCCTCATCTTCGGAGGGAGGCATATAGTTATCATCCTCAACCTCTCGTTCTGCCGCTCTCTCATGAGGGCTGGCTTCTCCATCTTCCTGCGCTGAATCTTGCTGGGTTGGGTGTTCTTCGGCGCTATCCGGGGTAGTATTATCTCCCGTGCTGGAATCACCGTTTTTGCTTTGGCGGGATTTAGAGCGGCGCCGCTGACGCCGGCGCTTTGGCTGTTTCTTGGAGGTGTCATCCCCCGCTGTTCCATCGCCATCTCCATCCTTTGGAGTATCCACCATATATACGTCATATGACGAGGTGGCCGTCCAGCGCCCTACAGGTGCTGGTTCCTGTTCGTCTCCTACCTCGTCGTCCATACCATCGAAGTCTTTAGAGCCGAAGTCAAGCATGTCGGTTAAATCGTCGACAGTGGCTACCAAGTGGGTGGTGGGAGGGCTTTCGATTTCTTCATC
Organism: Aegilops umbellulata; assembly: GCA_032464435.1. Classification (NCBI taxonomy): domain Eukaryota; kingdom Viridiplantae; phylum Streptophyta; class Magnoliopsida; order Poales; family Poaceae; genus Aegilops; species Aegilops umbellulata. Next base: position 245,186,250 of record CP136056.1, read on the forward strand.
GTCCGTATCCCATCCTCGCTGACCGTAATACGGCCAGGGCTCTCCTGATAAAGAGAGAGACTTGAGAGAATTCAGGATGTCGCCAAAAGGCGAGTGCTGAAAGATGTCCGCGGCGGTGAACTCCATTATCGGCGCCCAATCGGCTTCGACTAGCAGGGGCGCGGGGGGTTTGGAGTTCGGAGAGGAGTCCGGACCCTCGGGATCACGGGCCACACGGAGTGCGGGGCTGGCGTTCGGCTCGATCGCCTTTGAGATCGCAGCCCCCGAGGTGACGCCCAACCGCTCATCCTCAGTTGGTGCAATAGGCTCCGAGTTAAGGGTCGGAACCGGTGCGTGTGCGGCCTCCAGGACACTGTTTGGAGGCAGAGCTAGATCATGCCCCTCGAGATAGTGCGGCATGCTTGGCTGTGGCTCGAACCCATCGAAGATCAAGTCTCCGCGGATATCAGCCGTATAGTTTAAGCTTCCAAACCTGACTTGATGGCCAGGGGCGTAGCTTTCGATCTGCTCCAGATGACCAAGCGAATTGGCCCGCAGAGCGAAGCCGCCGAAGACGAAGATCTGTCCGGGGAGAAAAGTCTCACCCTGGACCTCATCGTTGTTGATGATCAGAGGAGCCATCGGGCCTAAAGGCGACGACAGAGAGGAACTCAATGAAAGCACCAATGTCGGTGTCAAAACCGGCGGATCTCGGGTAGGGGGTCCCGAACTATGCGTCAAGGCCGGATGGTAACAGGAGACAAGGGACACGGTGTTTTTACCCAGGTTCAGGCCCTCTCGATGGAGGTAAAACCCTACTCCTGCTTGATTAGTGTTGATGATATGGGTAGTACAAGAGTAGATCTACCACAAGATCAAGGAGGCTAAACCCTAGAAGCTAGCATGTGGTATGATTGTGTATGATGATTCTGTCCTACGGACTACAACCCTCCGGTTTATATAGACACCGGATAGGGTTAGGGTTACACGGAGTCGGTTACAATGGTAGGAGATCTTGAGTATCCGCATCGCCTAGCTTGCCTTCCACGCCAAGGAAAGTTCCTTCCGGACACGGGACGAAGTCTTCAATCTTGCATCTTCATAGTCCTGGAGTCCGGCGAAGGTATAGTCCGGCTACCCGAACACCCCCTAATCCAGGACTCCCTCAGTGTCCTCCTTTCCTCTTTGGTGCAAAGGGAGCAAGCGCAGGCGAGAGCATCAAGCAAAGGCACCCGTTTCGGTGCAACGAGACCAAGACCAACCCAACGTCAGGGAGGAAGTCATTGTGGAGCCCAAGCCATCATCACCACCAGAGCCTTTGGCAGGCGAGGACCAACTTTAGTCAGGATAAGTGTACCAGATGTTCCCCTTCAAAATGGCCAATTGTTGGCGCCCTTCCCGCTCAATATTTGGGAAGAGGCCCAGGGCCTTTGCCTATAAATAGGACTAGCCACCCCTAGGGTAGAGGGGGAGGAGGATCGGCCAATCCAGAAACAAGCAAGGATCGGATCAAGTAGCATCACACACACAGAGAGAGAGAGAGGGAGAAGGGTGACTGAACTCCTCCTAGCATTTCATCGCCCCAGCCAAGAACAGACCCTCGTGAGGCTGTTCTTCCTTGTATTGCTCATCATCATCAGCCCAAGAGGCAATCCACCACACCACAAACTGGAGTAGGGTATTACACCACAACGGTGGCCCGAACCTGTATAAACCCTGTGTCTCTTGTGCTGTTCTTTCCATAGCTTAGATCTTAGTGAGGCGGTGGGGTGCAGGTAGGTAGAAGGCGAAATCTCTGCACGCACCCCAGTGTTCGAACCTCAAGGGTCTGCCGGAACCCGAAATCCGACAGGGGCACCTCCCCCAAGCTTGGCAGTTGCCAAGGGAGTGCCCATACCCATGTGATTATGTCTCCTTTGTCGGTGAAGCGGGTGGTGGTGGTGTCGGTGATTTAGTTGATGGCATAGATTCCTCCCTTAATTTACGCTTGAGGACGGCATTTTGATCCCTCAGATCATCAATTTCCCACTCCAGGGTTAATATCTTTTTGCATAGGTCCTGCTTATTTTCCTGCAAGAGACGAAAAGGGATAAACTCGAACCTCGGTTTCTTTACCCTATTAGGGATACTTGACTTTTTGAACTCCACGTGCATGTCCCCAGGTTGAGCTAATGGGGCTTCATCTTCATCTGAGCTCGTCTCCTCCTTCCCATTGGGTTCATAGTCCTCTTTTTCCTCAGTGGTCCAACCATCGTGTTCCACATCTCCATAGACCTTGGGATTTGCTAAGTAATCATCCACATAGCTTTCTCCTTCCAAATCCTGGGAAGACATGTTGATCTAATCTACAGCGGAACAGCTCGAAACGAAAACAGAGGATAATTGCGTGATACAAGAGTCAAAACCTTCGGGAGAATATATAATGAATTTTTATCGACCAAAATACATATCGTACAAGAAAACGGAGTCTGGAGGGCACACGAGGTGCTCAAGAGGTAGGGGGCGCGCCCAGAGGGGTAGGGCGTGCCCACCACCCTCGTGGGGCCCTCGTGTCCTTCCCGGACTGCTACTTATTTTTCTATTTTTCTAAATATTCCAAAACGGAGAAATATTGCCTTAAAATTGTTTTAGAATCGGTTTACTTACCGTACCACATACCTATTCCTTTTTCGGAGTCTGAAACGTTCTGGAAAGTGTCCCTTATGTATTCCTCCGGGGTTACAGTTTTAATAATATTGGTTTCAACATTTATGGGATTACCTGAGATGTAATGTTTGATTCTTTGACCGTTTACCACCTTCGGATTCGTACCTTCGAAGTTGTTGATCTTTATGGCACCGGAACGATAGACCTCCTCGATAACATAGGGGCCTTCCCATTTAGAGAGAAGTTTCCTTGCAAAAAATCTTAAACGAGAGTTGTATAGCAATACATAATCACCTACATTAAACTCACGCTTTTGTATCCTTTTGTCATGCCATCTTTTAACTTTTTCTTTAAATAACTTGGCATTTTCATATGCTTGGGTTCTCCATTCATCAAGTGAGCTAATATCAAATAACCTCTTCTCACCGGCAAGTTTGAAATCATAGGTGAGCTCTTTAATAGCCCAATAGGCCTTATGTTCTAGTTCGAGAGGTAAGTGACATGCTTTTCCATAAACAATTTTATACGGAGACATACCCATAGGATTTTTATATGCAGTTCTGTAGGCCCATAATGCATCATCAAGTTTCTTGGACCAATTCTTTCTAGACCTATTAACAATCTTTTGCAAAATTAATTTGAGCTCTCTATTGCTCAATTCTACTTGACCACTGGGTGATAAGGAGATGCAATTCTATGATTAACATCATACTTAGCAAGCATTTTACGGAAAGCACCATGAATAAAGTGTGAACCACCATCAGTAATTAAATATCTAGGGACTCCAAACCTCGGAAAAATAACTTCTTTAAGCATTTTAATAGAAGTGTTATGATCAACACTACTAGTTAGAATAGCTTCTACCCACTTAGTAACGTAATCAACAACAACTAAAATATGTGTATATCCATTAGAGGCAGGAAAAGGTCCCATATAATCAAAGCCCCAAACATCAAACGGTTCAATAACAAGTGAATAATTCATAGGCGTTTCTTGACGTCTACTAATATTACCAATTCTTTGACATTCATCACAAGACAAGACAAACTTACGGGCATCCTTGAAGAGAGTAGGCCAATAAAAACCAGATTGCAATACCTTATGTGCAGTTCTGTCTTCCGCGTGGTGTCCTCCATAAGCTTCGGAGTGACACTTGCGTAGGATCTGTTCCTGTTCATGCTCAGGTACACAACGTCTAATAACACCATCTACTCCTTCTTTATAAAGATGTGGGTCATCCCAAAAGTAATGTCTTAAATCATAGAAAAACTTCTTCTTTTGTTGGTATGTGAAACTAGGTGCTATAAACTTAGCAACAATATAATTAGCATAATCAGCATACCAAGGAGTACTACGAGAAGTACTTATAACATTTAACTGTTTGTCAGGAAAGCTATCATTAATAGGTAGTGGGTCATCAAGAACATTTTCTAGCCTAGACAAGTTGTCTGCAACGGGGTTCTCAGCTCCTTTTCTATCAACAATATGCAAATCAAATTCTTGTAGCAGGAGAACCCATCTAATAAGTCTAGGTTTAGCATCTTTCTTTTCCATAAGATATTTAATAGCAGCATGATCAGTGTGAATAGTTACTTTAGAATCAACAATATAAGATCTGAACTTATCACAAGCAAATACAACTGCTAAGAGTTCTTTTAGTAGCATAATTTCTTTGAGCATTGTCTAGAGTCTTACTAGCATAATGGATAACATTTAATTTCTTATCAACTCTTTGCTCTAGAACAGCACCTACAACATAATCACTAGCATCACACGTAATTTCAAGGGTAAATTCCAATCAGGTGGCTGAACAACAGGTGCAGAGACTAATGCTTTCTTAAGTATTTCAAATGCTTCCACACAATCATCATCAAAGACGAGTGGTACATCTTTTTGTAATAAATTAGTCAGAGGCCGAGAAATTTTCGAGAAGTCCTTAATGAACCTCCTATAAAATCCGGCGTGACCAAGGAAACTTCTTATACCTTTGATGTCCTTGGGACCTGGCATCTTTTCAATAGCATCAACCTTGGCTTTATCGACTTCAATACCTCTTTCAGAAACTTTGTGCCCCAAGACAATACCTTCATTAACCATAAAGTGGAACCTTTCCCAATTCAAGACAAGATTAGTTTCTTCACATCTCTGCAAAACTCGATCAAGATTGCTCAAGCAATCATCAAAAGAGGAACCATAGACGGAAAAGTTGTCCATGAAAACCTCACAAATCTTTTCACAAAAGTCAGAGAATATAGCCATCATGCATCTTTGAAAGGTAGCAGGTGCATTACATAAACCAAAAGGCATACGTCTATAAGCAAAAGTACCAGAAGGGCATGTAAAAGTAATCTTTGATTGATCTCTAGCCGACACAGGTATTTGAGAGAAACCAGAATAACCATCTAGAAAGCAGTAATGTGTATGTTTGCATAATCTTTCTAGCATTTGATCAATAAAAGGTAAGGGGTAATGATCTTTCTTAGTAGCTTTATTTAATTTGCGGAAATCAATTACCATCCTATAACCTGTGATAATTCTTTGGGGAATCAATTCATCTTTATCATTAGGAACAACAGTAATACCTCCCTTCTTAGGGACAAAATGGACAGGACTTACCCACTGACTATCAGCGACGGGATAAATTATACCTTCCTCCAGAAGCTTGAGTATTTCTTTTCTTACCACCTCTTTCATTTTAGGATTCAAACGTCGTTGAGGATCACGAACTGGGTTGGCATCTGCTTCCAAATTTATTTTATGTTGACATAGAGTGGGACTAATGCCCTTAAGATCATCAAGAGTATATCCAATAGCAGCACGGTGCTTCTTCAGAGTTTTCAATAATCTTTCTTCTTCATGCTCTGAAAGGTTAGCACTAATAATAACAGGATATATCTTCTTTTCATCAAGATAAACATATTTAAGATTATCAGGCAAAGGTTTAAGCTCAAACACGGGATCACCCTTGGGTGGAGGAGGATCCCCTAAAATTTCAACATGCAAATTGTGTTGCAGAATAGGTTCCTGTTTAAAGAATACTTCATCTATTTCCCTTCTTTCATTCGTGAACATATCATTTTCATGGTCTATTAAATAGTGTTCTAAAGGATCACTAGGAGGTACGACAATAGAAGCAAGACCAATAATTTCATCCTTACTAGGCAATTCTTCCTCACGATGTTGTTTACTAAATTTAGAGAAATTAAACTCATGAACCATATCGTCCAAGCCGATAGTAACAATATTCTTTTCACAATCTATCCTAGCATTAACAGTGTTCAAGAAACGTCTACCAAAAATAATGGGACAAAAGCTATCTTGTGGAGAAGTGAGAACAAGAAAATCAGCAGGATATTTAGTTTTCCCACACAAGACTTCAACATCTCTAACAATTCCCATCGCTGAAATAGTATCTCTATTGGCAAGTTTAATTGTGACATCAATATCTTCTAACTCAGCAGGTGCAATTTCATGCTTAATTTCTTTATACAAGTCATAAGGTATACCACTAGCACTAGCACCCATATCACATAAGCCATGATAACAATGATCTCCTATTTTAACAAAAATAACAGGCACGCCTACCACATGTCTATGTTTATCGTTAGTACAAGGCTTGGCAATTCTAGCAGTTTCACCATTGAACTGAATAACATGCCCATCAATATTATCAGACAAGAGATCTTTAACAATAGCAATATTAGGTTCTACTTTAACTTGCTCAGGGGGTACATAAGTTCTAATATTAGTTTTATGAACAACAGTTGAAGCTTTAGCATGATCCTTTATTCTAACAGGGAAAGGTGGTTTCTCAACATAAGAAGTAGGAACAGTAGGTTCATTATAAGTGACAGTCTTTTCTTCAACTTTAATAGGTGCAGCTACTTTTACTTCTATGGGAGGATGATATTTAAACCACTTCTCCTTAGGGAGATCAACATAAGTAGAAAAAGATTCACAGAAAGAAGCTACTACCTCAGAGTCAAGTCCATATTTAGTGCAAAACTTATGGAAAATATCGGTATCCATAAAAGATTTAACACAATCAAACTTAGGTGTCATACATGACTCCTTACCTTCGTCGAGGTCCCAATCTTCAGAGTTGCGTTTAATTCTATCCAATAAGTCCCATTTGAATTCAATAGTCTTCATCATAAAAGAGCCAGTACAAGAAGTATCGAGCATGGTGCGATTGTTTTCAGAAAGCCGAGCATAAAAACTTTGAATAATTATTTCTCTTGGGAGCTCATGATTGGGGCATGAATATAACAATGATTTAAGCCTCCCCCAAGCTTGAGCAATGCTTTCTCCTTCGCGAGGCCAGAAATTATATATACAATTGCGATCACGATGAACAAGATGCATAGGGTAATACTTTTGATGAAATTCCAATTTCAATCTTTTATAGTTCCATGATCTCATATCATCACATAGCCTATACCATGTCAATGTGTCTCCCTTCAAAGATAAATGGAAGACCTTCTTCTTAGCAACATCATTGGGTACACCTGCAAGCTTAAATAATCCACAAACTTCATCCACATAAATTAAGTGCTCATCAGGATGTTTTGTTCCATCTCCTGTAAAAGGGTTAGCTAGCAGTTTTTCCATCATACCTGAAGGAAATTCAAAAGGAGTTTCATTTTCAATAGGTTCAGTAGGTTGAGGAGCAACTCTTTCCTCTACTGGACGGGGTGAAGATACCCCTAACAAGCCCCTCAGAGAATTACTTTCCATAGTAACAAGTGACAGTAAATTTCAGCACACTATATAAAATTTTCCTTACCAAATTCCACCTACCAAAGGTGCTACACTCCCCGGCAACGGCGCCAGAAAAGAGTCTTGATGACCCACAAGTATAGGGGATCTATCATAGTCCTTTCGATAAGTAAGAGTGTCGAACCCAATGAGGAGCAGAAGGAAATGATAAGCGGTTTTCAGCAATGTATTCTCTGCAAGTACTGAAATAAGTGGTAACAGATAGTTTTGTGATAAGGTAAATCGTAACGAGCAACAAGTAACAAAAGTAAATAAAGTGCAGCAAGGTGGCCCAATCCTCTTTGTAGCAAAGGACAAACCGGAACAAACAATTTTAATAGGAAAAGCGCTCCCGAGGACACATGGGAATATCGTCAAGCTAGTTTTCATCACGTTCATATGATTCGCGTTCGGTACTTTGATAATTTGATATGTGGGTGGACCGGTGCTTGGGTGCTATTCTTACTTGAACAAGAATCCCACTTATGATTAACCTCTATTCCAAGCATCCGCAACTACAACAAAATTATTAAGGTAAACCTAACCATAGCATGAAACATGTGGATCCAAATCAGCCCCTTACGAAGCAACGCATGAACTAGGGTTTAAGCTTCTGTCACTCTAGCAACCCATCATCTACTTATTACTTCCCAATGCCTTCCTATAGGCCCAAATAATGGTGAAGTGTTATGTAGTCGACGTTCACATAACACCACTAGAGGCTAGACAACATACATCTTATCAAAATATCGAACGAATACCAAATTCACATGACTACTAATAGCAAGACTTCTCCCTTGTCCTCAGGAACAAACGTAACTACTCACAAAACATATTCATGTTCATAATCAGAGGAGTAATAATATGCATATAGGATCTGAACATATGATATTCCACCAAATAAACCAACTAGCATCAACTACAAGGAGTAATCAACACTACTAGCAACCTACTAGCACCACTCCCGGACTTGGAGACAAGAATTGGATACAAGAGATGAACTAGGGTTTGGAGATGAGATGGTGTTGGTGAAGATGTTGATGGAGATTGCTCTCTCCCGATGAGAGGAGCATCGGTGATGATGATGGCGATGATTTGCCCCTCCCGGAGGGAAGTATCCCCGGCAGAACAGCTCTGCCGGAGCTCTAGGTTGGTTCCGCCAAGGTTCCGCCTCGTGGCGGTGGAGTCTCGTCCCGAAAGGTTGCTTGCTATTTTTTTCTCATCGAGAGACTTCATATAGGAGAAGATGGACGTCGGAGAGACACCGGGGGCCCACGAGGTAGGGGAGCGCGCCCTAGGAGGGGGGCGCGCCCCCTGGCCTTCATCTTTGGCGAGGATTTTTCTTTATTTATTTTAAGGTGTTCCGTGGAGTTTCAGGACTTTTGGAGTTGCGCAGAATAGGTCTCTAATATTTGCTCCTTTTCCAGCCTAGAATTCCAGCTGCCGGCATTCTCCCTCCTTATGTAAACCTTGTAAAATATGAGAGAATAGCCATAAGTATTGTGACATAATGTGAAATAACATCCCATAATGCAATAAATATCGATATAAAAGCATGATGCAAAATGGACCTATCAGGCACTCCACGTGTTGTTAAATTGCCAATGGTCTCTACAGACTAGTCATGTCACCGGTGTCTAATATTTATGGCACCGGCTGTAGCAATGGAGGGATTCGGTGCCAAACTAAGAAAAGGTGAAATTGGCACCTCTTTTGGCCTACATAGTGGAAGGCCTAATACTCTGTAAAGCTTCTCGGTCATTCCTTCTGTAATGTAGCGCAAACAATGACTACTTCTTTCTGCAAAGTGGAACGACCAACTGGACCCAGTAATGCAGCAATTTGCCTTGCACACATTGGCTCCTTTTGTGCAGTTGAACTAAAATCGAAGTCGGAATGAAACTGAGCTTTAATTTCGATATCCCTGTAAGCAACAAAAGGTATAAGGGAAACAATTACTGAGAAATAACGGTTGATGACTTGTACTCCCAGAAGAAAAACATCTACTGATCTACCTTATCTTAATGGGAAACAAAGCAGGAGAGTAGCAATTCTCAATCAGTGTGATTCATTCATATTAACTAAGACATTATCTTAACAATGCCTTGTTTCAAGATGTATAAAGAACAAAAAAGCAGAAAAGTATCATTCCTAAAACAATGCGACTGATTCATTTTAACAGAGACATTATCTTAACAATACCTTGGTTAAACATGTGAAAAGAAGTACAAAGCAGGATAGTACCATTTGTAAAACACTGTAAGTCTGTAACTGATATATAATAACAGAGACATTATCTGAACAATACATTTCTTAAACATGTACTCCGGCCGATCCCTAACAGAAATGGTACTCCTGTCGATCCCTAACAAGTGTTTGCAGTTTTGAACTAAGATTCAGTAGTTAATTTGGAGGAGGGTCGGTACTGACCATTCAAGACCAAGATTTGAAACAACTCGTGAGGAAGATCTCAAAGAGATCTCAACACATATATGGAAATCCGGTCTCATTTTGTGCAGTTCCACCAAAATTAAGCGAAGAAAAATGTCGCAATAGCAACAAGTTGAAAAGGTATCCCTGTTTTAACAGAGGCAAAAAAGGAATCAATTACTGTCCAATAAAGGAGGATGAAACATGCAGCCACAAAAATGGTAATCCTGCCAATCCCTAACAAGTGCTGCAGTTTTGAACTAAGATTCAGTAGTTAATTAATTCTGAGAGTGGCATTGCTTAATTTTACCAGCGGCATTAGATTAATGAAAAGCGTAAACAGTTCCAGGGTAGAGTGGGTGCAACAACAGTATGTGCTTCCATCTACTTATAAAGGGGGTGATGCATAGTTTGTTGTAACAAAGCAACAAGCATCATGTCTGGGTTGGTTCCATTTTTGTTCACTACTTAATGGGAAAAGACAGCAATACAATAGCTTCAATTCAACATTTATTTAAAATAGTACCAATACAAGTAGCACAACTTCTCAAAGCACACTGCACAATCATGTGGATGAAGGCATGTACTAACCTTTCATGAGACCGACAACGATAAAATACGAATCTGCCAACACGAATAGGAAATCCAATCTCGTTTGGTGCAGTTGCACTGAAATCAAGCAAAGTGTTTCGCATAGCGAAGCAAAATGTCGCAATAGCAACAAGTTGAACAGATATCCCTGTATAAACAGAGGCAAAAAAGGAATCAATTACTGGCTAATAAAGGAGGATGAAACATGCGGCCACAAAAATGGTAATCCCGCCAATCCCTAACAAGTGTTGCAGTTTTGAAATAAGATTCAGTAGTTAATTCTGAGAGTGGCATCAATTACTGGCTTATAGAGCGGGTGATGCTGAATTTGTTGTAACAAAGCAGCAAGCATCATGTCTGGGTTGGTCCCATTTTTGTTCAATACTTAATGGGAAAAGACATCAATACAATAGCTTCAATTCATCATTTATTTAAAACAACACCAATACAAGTAGCACAGCATCTCAAAACACACTGCACGATCATGTGGATGAAGGCAAGTACCAACCTGTCATGACGCACACAAGATCACGTACGAATCTGCCAACACGAATAGGAAATCCAATCTCGTTTTGTGTAGTTGCACTGAAATCAAGCAAAGTGTTTCGCGTAGCGAAGTAAAATGTCACAATAGCAACAAGTTGAATAGATATCCCTGTATAAACAGAGGCAAAAAAGGAATCAATTACTTGCTAATAAAGGAGGATGAAACATGCGGCCACAAAAATGGTAATCCCGCCAATCCCTAACAAGTGTTGCAGTTTTGAAATAAGATTCAGTAGTTAATTCTGAGAGTGGCATCAATTACTGGCTTATAAAAGGGAGTGATGCTGAATTTGTTGTAACAAAGCAACAAGCATCATGTCTGGGTTGGTCCCATTTTTGTTCACTACTTAATGGGAAAAGACAGCAATACAGTAGCTTCAATTTATCATTTATTTAAAAAAGTACCAATACAAGTAGCACAACATCTCAAAGCACACTGCACAATCATGTGGATGAAGGCCTGTACTGACCTTTCATGAGACGACCAACATAAAATACGAATCTACTAACACGAATAGGAAATCCAATCAAGTTTTGTGCAGTTGCACTGAAATCAAGCAAAGTTGCCGGTGTGACATTTAAGTTTTCTATAGCAACAAGTTGAATAGATATCCCTATTTTAAGAGGCAAAAAAGAAAACAATTACTGGCCAATAAAGGAGGACGAAACATGCGGCCACAAAAAGAAACATACTAGAAAACAAAGTATAGGACAATAGCATTTCTAAAATGGTTATTGATTCATATTAACAGAGAAATTCTTTTAAAATAGATCAGTAGTTAATTCTGAGATTAACAATAGCAAAATAGCTGCATGGGACATGCCAGCACCATGTGCGCCCACACGTATAAATGGGTGATGCAGAGTATGTAGCCAAGCAGCATATATGCGTTGGTCCCATATTTGTTCTCTTTGAACCTTCTTCCTATGTGAGGGCAGCAAATTTAGTCATGCACAAACTAACCGACCCCCCCCCCCCAGTTTCTTTCCCTTTTCAACAAAGAGATCGTTTCCTTATAGATGTGTGTACTGGGTTACCCCCCTTTTTCCCTTCTCGACCTACAAAGCGGCTAGATAGCCAGTCTATACTACTTTCCGCCCCTCCTTTCCTCATTGAACCACGTCCTAGATTCTTGCTCCAGCCCACCGCACCCTTCTTTCCTCTTTGAACCAAGACCTAGATTCAACTACAGATCAAAAAAGATCCACGTGCAGCTAGAGCAACGACGGTTTCAAAGAAACTTATACCATATGGTCATCGGGATGTGGCAAGGCGTGCGGCGGGAGGCCGGATCTGCCCACACTACGTACGGTAGCGAGGAAGAAGGGGTTGGTGGCCCTCCCGCACAGGCGTTGGGCAAAAGAGAACAACGCAGCCGGCAGTGTATTGCCTCCCTCGCCGAAGGTGATAGAGTGAACGCTGCACCTCCTCCCCTTCCCGGTGCGACGGGATACGGACGCCTCCTTCACCAGCTGTGAGGGGGGAGAGAGAGACAAGAGGCCAACACAATCTTGTTTAGATCTGGTGAAGAGAGGGTGAGAGACTGTGAATATAGCAAACCCTAGTAAATGAACGCTGAGCCTCCAGCGTGTAACATATATGTAGTGCGGCGAGCGTGTGGAGAGTGCAAACCCTAGCGAACAAGCGCTGAGGCTCCCGCTTATATATATACTACTGTAGTACGGACTGACCTCCGGTGAGCCAACCACATTTTGGGCCCACCTGTCGTAAATCCAAAGGCAGGTGCACTAAGTCAATGAAGCTGCGTCCATATAGTACTCTCGTGTATACGACTAAAATATAGTGGAGTGGTTTTCTTATTGTCTCCATAACAATCGTTTAAATTGTGTAAGCACGAAACGAAACTCTTTATTTAATGTACAGTGAAGAAAACTAGTACTACTTCCGATGAACTAACGATCCACGCCCACGCGTCCTGGTCGCACTTCCTGTCCTTCACGTGTGGTACACTACCCTCCCTTAAGTGAACAACCACACATGCGCCAAATTATAGGAAATGTGTGAGAGTGTGTACAAATAAAGAAATTTAATTTCAATTATCGGAAAGGTTTGAGAGTATTACAAAGTTTGACTTCAGTCAAATCTAATATGTGGAGTAAATAAAAATGGAGGGCTACTACGTCCATCCGGGTTTTTATTCCACACCATTTTTTAAATCAAAGTTTATAGCTGGACAAATAAAATTACAGGGGAGCTGGAGACAAAGTTGTGAGAAGGCTTAGAAATCAATACAAAACTTATGCTCTTAGTACCAACGTCGATCCTTCTTCGAGGAAACGTTTGGTTCATAGCCAATTGTGTGATAAAATTGCACCAACGTGAAAGACGACTGCGTCTCCAACGCAACCAAGGTGAACTGACGAAGGATATCATCTTTGTGCGTAACAAGCACTGATGGAAGACAGCTTGTTTTTCGTCGAAAATCGATCAGCTTCACCAGCCGACGCAACCATGAGGTGCAACCATGAGCATCGATAGGTCATCGTGGTGATGCATCATCCATTTGGCATCAAGTTTGGGTGAGGCACCTATGAAGTTCAACAAATCCTCACTGTGGTCTGTTTGTTCTTAGTAATCAAGCTCGAGGAAGGAAGAACCATGTGGCAGAGGACAGTGAGGCGGAATAACAATGGCCATCCAATTTTGTGCAGTTCCACTAAAATTGAGGAAGACATGCCCGGGTATGGAGACATGCATCGCTGTTTCCAAAAATATATAAAAGGGTTAGCAACGACATCTCAATTGTCCATAAGAATTAATGAGAAGTACACCAACAAACAGAAGCATCATAATTATCTTGATGGGAACTAAACCAGGATACCCGAGAAAAAAACATTTCTTCATTTAACCAGTGATAGTACTACCACCATATGGACAATGACCGCACAACCACCATGTAGTTTTTGTCAAAACAACATATATACCTCCACCGAGGCATAAATCATGACAACTTTTTGAGTGGCATTTCCTCTATAATAGAAGTAGTACTAGTAGGTGATGTTGGACCAGCCGACAAACCCTAGCTACTATGCATGGGGAGCTGGGGAGTAGTCGCATAGAAGAAAACCCGCACGCAGCGACCTGGGGAGCTGGACCAGTACAAGAAGTTATACCTCAGGTGGGCGAGATGTCGTTTAGGCGGGCAGGCGGGATCTGCCCACACGAGGCAGCGAATAAGGGCGCGGAGGATCTTCATCAGCGCCAGCGCCGGCTCCGAGAGGATGGTGCGCATCGGCTTCCTCCGTCGCCGACGGCGACGATGTCAAGGCTGCACCTCCTCACCTCCTGCAGTGGACGGGATTTGGCCGGATCTGTGACCACCGGTGAGGAGAGAGATAGAGTGGACAGTGTCATCTTGTTTTGATATGGAGAGGGTGAGAGAGCGAGACGCGAGAAACTCTATCAAACAAGCGGCTATAATGGAGTAAAAAATCTCTCCATAGCAGTGGTTTTAAATAAAATACGCGCGTTCCCGGAAAAAAGAAACGAAAGCTGGCGGACAATTTTTAAGGGTCTATCTAGGACACATCGCTTCTTCATAGTTCGTAGGTTCATCATGATCTAGTAGCATGACTTCCAGAACAGGATTGCCGTACCACTCTGGTGCGGATCTTACTCTGGTTGATCTCCGAGGTTCTGTAGTAACTTGTTATGTAGTTCTATGATCATCATCATCAACCTCCTCACTAGTTGGTTTTGACGTCACAGAAACTGGTTCCTGTGATGTACTGGTTTCCAACAAGGGAATAGGTACAGTTACCTCATCAAGTTCTACTTTTCTCCCACTCACTTCTTTCGAGAGAAACTCCTTCTCTAGAAAGGATCCATTCTTAGCAACGAATGTCTTGCCTTCGGATCTGTGATAGAAGGTGTACCCAACTGTCTCCTTTGGGTATCCTATGAAGACATATTTCTCCGATTTGGGTTTGAGCTTATCAGGATGAAACTTTTTTCACATAAGCATCACAACCCCAAACTTTAAGAAACGACAACTTTGGTTTCTTGCTAAACCACAGTTCATATAGTGTCGTATCAACGGATTTAGATGGTGCCCTATTTAACTTGAATGCAGCTGTCTCTAATGCATAACCCCAAAACGATAGTGGTAAATCGGTAAGAAACATCATAGATTGCACTATATCAATAAAGTACGGTTATGACGTTCGGACACACCATTATGCTGTGGTGTTCCAGGTGGCGTGAGTAGTGAAACTATTTCACATTGTTTAACTGAAGGCCAAACTCGTAACTCAAATGTTTTACCTCCGCGATCATATCGTAGTAACTTTTATTTTCTTGTTACGATGATTCTCTACTTCACTCTGAGATTCTTTGAACTTTTCAAACGTTTCAGACTTATGTTTCATCAAGTAGATATACCCATATCTGCTCAAATCATTTGTGAAGGTTAGAAAATAATGATACTTGTCGCGAGCCTTAATATTCATCGGACCACATACATCAGTATGTATGATTTCCAACAAATCTGTTGCTTGCTCCATTGTTCCGGAGAACGGCGTTTTAGTCATCTTGCCCAAGAGGCATGGTTCGCAAGCATCAAGTGATTCATAATCAAGTGATTCCAAAATCCCATCAGCATGGAGTTTCTTCATGCGCTTTACACCAATATGACCTAAACGGCAATGCCACAAATAGGTTGCACTATCATTATTAACTTCGCATCTTTTGGTTTCAATATTATGAATATGTGTATCACTACGATCGAGATCCAATGAACTATTTTCATTGGGTGTGTATGTCCATAAAAGGTTCTATTCATGTAAACAGAACAACAATTGTTCTCTAACTTAAATGAATAATCGTATTGCAATAAACATGATCAAATCATATTTATGCTCAACGCAAACACCAAATAACACTTATTTAGGTTCATCACTAATCCCGAAAGTATAGGGAGTGTGCGATGGTGATCATATCAATCTTGGAACTACTTCCAACTTTCATCGTCACTTCACCCTTAACTAGTCTTTGTTCATTCTGCAACTCCCGTTTCGAGTTACTACTCTTAGCAACTGAACCAGTATCAAATACCAAGGGGTTGCTATGAACACTAGTAAAATACGTATCAATAATCTGTATATCAAATATACCTTTGTTCACTTCGCCATCCTTCTTATCCGCCAAATACTTGGGGCAGTTCCGCTTCCAGTGACCAGTCCCTTTGCAGTAAACGCACTCAGTCTCAAGCTTAGGTCCAGACTTGGGCTTCTTCACTTGAGCAGCAACTTGCTTGCCGTTCTTCTTGAAGTTCCCCTTCTTCCCTTTGCCCTTTACTTGAAACTAGTGATCTTGTCAACCATCAACGCTTGATGCTCTTTCTTGATTTCTACCTCCATCGATTTCATCATTATGAAAAAGTTCGGGAGTCGTTTTCGTCATCCCTTGCATACTATAGTTCATCACGAAGTTCTACTAACTTGGTGATGGTGACTAGAGAATTCTGTCAATCACTATCTTATCTGGAAGATTAACTCCCACTTGATTCAAGCGATTGTAGTACCGAGACAATCTGAGCACATGCTCACTAGTTGAGCGATTCTCCTCCATCTTTTAGCTATAGAACTTGTTGGAGACTTCATATCCCTCAACTCGGGTATTTGCTTGAAATATTAACTTCAACTACTGGAACATCTCATATGGTCCATGACGTTCAAAACGTCTTTGAAGTCCCGATTCTAAGCCGTTAAGCATGGTGCACTAAACTCTCAAGTAGTCATCATATTGAGCTAGCCAAACGTTCATAACGTCTGCATCTGCTCCTGCAATAGGTCTGTCACCTAGCGGTGCATTAAGGACATAATTCTTCTGTGCAGCAATGAGGATAAACCTCAGATCACGGATCCAATCCGCATCATTGCTACTAATATTTTTCAACACAATTTTCTCTAGGAACATATCAAAATAAACATATGAAAGCAACAACGCGAGCTATTGATCTACAACATAGATATGCTAATACTACCAGGACTAAGTTCATGATAAATTAAAGTTCAATTAATCATACTACTTAAGAACTCCCACTTAGATAGACATCCCTCTAATCCTCTAAGTGATCACGTGATCCAAATCAACTAAACCATGTCCGATCATCACGTGAGATGGAGTAGTTTCAATGGTGAACATCACTATGTTGATCATATCTACTATATGATTCACGCTCGACCTTTCGATCTCCGTGTTCCGAGGTCATATCTTATATGCATAGCTCGTCAAGTATAACCTGAGTATTCCGCATGTGCAACTGTTTTGCACCCGTTGTATTTGAACGTAGAGCCTATCACACCCGATCATCACGTGGTGTCTCAGCACGAAGAACTTTCGCAACGGTGCATACTCAGGGAGAACACTTCTTGATAATTGGTGAGAGATCATCTTATAATGCTACCGTCAATCAAAGCAAGATAAGATGCATAAAAGATAAACATCACATGCAATCAATATAAGTGATATGATATGGCCATCATCATCTTGTGCTTGTGATCTCCATCTCCGAAGCACCATCATGATCACCATCGTCACCGGCGCGACACCTTGATCTCCATCGTAGCATCGTTGTCGTCTCGCCAATCTTATGCTTCCACGACTATCACTACCGCTTAGTAATAAAGTAAAGCATTACATCGCGATTGCATTGCATACAATAAAGCGACAACCATATGGCTCCTGCCAGTTGCCGATAACTCGGTTACAAAACATGATCATCTCATACAATAAAATTTAGCATCATGTCTTGACCATATCACATCACAACATGCCCTGCAAAAACAAGTTAGACGTCCTCTACTTTGTTGTTGCAAGTTTTACGTGGCTGCTACGGGCTTAAGCAAGAACTCATCTTACCTACGCATCAAAACCACAACGATAGTTTGTCAAATAGACTCCGTTTTAACATTCTCAAGGACCGGGCGTAGCCACACTCGGTTCAACTAAAGTTGGAGAGACAGTCTTCCGCAAGCCATCTATGTGCAAAGCACGTCGAGGGAACCGGTCTCGCGTAGGAGTACGCGTAAGGTTGGTCCGAATCGTCTCGTCCAACAATACCGCCGAACCAAAGTATGACATGCTGGTAGGCAGTATGACTTATATCGCCCACAACTCACTTGTGTTCTACTCGTGCAAATAACATCAAACCATAAAAACCTAGGCTCGGATGCCACTGTTGGGGAACGTAGTAATTTCAAAAAAATTCCTACACACACGCAAGATCATGGTGATGCATAGCAACGAGAGGGGAGAGTGTTATCTACGTACCCTCATAGACCGAAGCGGAAGCGTTGACGCAACGTAGAGGAAGTAGTCGTACGTCTTCCCGATCCGACCGATCCAAGCACCGTTACTCCGGCACCTCCGAGTTCTTGGCACACGTTCAGCTCGATGACGCACCCCTAGCTCCGATCCAGCAAAGCTTCGGGGAGGAGTTCCGTCAGCACGACGGCGTGGTGACAATCTTGATGTTCTACCGGCGCAGGGCTTCGCCTAAGCACTGCAACGATATATTCGAGGTGGAATATGGTGGAGGGGGGCACCGCACACGGCTAAGGAACGATCACGAAGATCAACTTGTGTGTCCATGGGGTGCCCCCTGCCCCCGTATATAAAGGAGCAAGGGAGGGAGGAGGCCGGCCCTAGGTTTGGGCGCGCCAGGGGAGTCCTACTCCCACCGGGAGTAGGATTCCACCTTTCCTAGTCCAACTAGGTCAAGGGGGGAAAGAGGGGAAGAGGGGAAGGAAGGGATAGAGGGGCCGCGCCCCAAACCCCATGTCCAATTCGGACTGGGCTTGGGAGGGGCGCGTGCCACCTCCTGGTCCTTCCCACTAAGGCCCATCAAGGCCCATTGCTTCTTCCTCGTATTCCCGTAACTCCCCGGTACCTCCGAAGATACCCGAACCACTCAGAACCCTTCCGATGTCCGAATATAGTCGTCCAATATATCGATCTTTACGTCTCGACCATTTCGAGACTCCTCGTCATGTCCCCGATCTCATCCGGGACTCCGAACTCCTTCGGTACATCAAAACTCATAAACTCATTATATAACTGTCATCGAAAACCTTAAGCGTGCGGACCCTACGGTTCGAGAACAATGTAGACATGACCGAGACACGTCTCCGGTCAATAACCAATAGCGGGACCTGGATGCCCATATTGGCTCCTACATATTCTACGAAGATCTTTATCGGTCAGACCGCATAACAACATACGTTGTTCCCTTTGTCATCGGTATGTTACTTACCCGAGATTCGATCGTCGGTATCCAATACCTAGTTCAATCTCGTTACCGGTAAGTCTCTTTACTCGTTCCGTAATACATCATCTCACAACTAACACATTAGTTGCAATGCTTGCAAGGCTTATGTGATGAGCATTACCGAGAGGGCCCAGAGATACCTCTCCGACGATTGGAGTGACAAATCCTAATCTCGAAATACGCCAACCCAACATCTACCATTGGAGACACCTGTAGTACTCCTTTATAATCACCCAGTTACGTTGTGACGTTTGGTAGTACCCAAAGTGTTCCTCCGGCAAACGGGAGTTGCATAATCTCATAGTCAAAGGAACATGTATAAGTTATGAAGAAAGCAATAGCAACATACTAAACGATCGGGTGCTAAGCTAATGGAATGGGTCATGTCAATCAGATCATTCAACTAATGATGTGACCTTGTTAATCAAATGACAACTCCTTTGTCTATGGTTAGGAAACTTAACCATCTTTGATTAACAAGCTAGTCAAGTAGAGGCATACTAGTGACACTCTGTTTGTCTATGTATCCACACATGTATTATGTTTCCGGTTAATACAATTCTAGCATGAATAATAAACATTTATCGTGATATAAGGAAATAAATAATAACTTTATTATTGCCTCTAGGGCATATTTCCTTCAATTATATACGCAGCAATATTAACTACTTGTTTGCGCACGTCTGGACCGCTGCCACAGCCGGTCCTGACCAACCCGAACCCTCTTCATCACCCGCGCGTGCTTCCCGCCCGAAACGGTCAGTGCCGCATTCATGCCCGGCCAGAGAGGAGGCGACCTCTCACTGGCGCCGGCATTGAAGCGGCGCGTCGACCGAGAGAGCGTCGCTCGCGCCGCTTCCGGGTGCACGCGGCTGCTCCGCGTTCAAAGGTCACAATAGCCGGCTACAACATGCATGTAAAAAGTTCTTGGGAGTTCGTGCTACAGCTAGCTGTCCTCCCCCAACTCGTCAATCTCTTCCAGTAGTGCTAGTACTCCATGGCGCGATCCATCGACAAGCAGGCGGGAAAGAGTGGCATGCCGAGCGACTGTGTGGGGTCGAGCCATGGAGGAGGGTGAGACACGAACACGACAGGCGTGATTTAAACGTTGGTTTGGCTCGATGGCGCGATCCAACAAAACGAAACGTTGGTCTCTCTCCGTTTCCATTTTTTCTCCGGAAAAAACGGAAACTTTTCCACTCCATTTTCATTCCTATTCCAAGGTTGCCCCGTTACAACATTCTATCAAATACAAAGGAAAACTAACATGCATGCTGATGCATCTCAATGATTCACAGATCATAGCCAATATTTACTTCACAACTAAATAAAAAGGTTGTGAGAGCGTGTACGATAGAAAAACTACTGATGAGGTCACTACGACTTAAACCCTAAACCCTAAACATGATTTAATTTCCTGGCCAGGTAGAACCTGTCGAAGGAAAGACGGCTGGCACCCTCGGATCATACGATGCTTTTGTGCAGTTCCACTAAAATCGACCTAAGCATCCCTGATGGCAAAGATATTGAAGAAGTGTGATTAGAATAATAGTACTGGCACTAGTTCATGAGACATAAACTCATCACAAGTAGAAGCCGGTAGAATTAGAGAAAGATCGACATGGAGATGGAGCTACGGCAGTGGAGCAAGCCGGCTCCAAAAGGAAGATGCACTACTTGGGACGTCGAGCTGTAGCTAGAAGGGCGGTTGGGATGCGGCATCGGCCCATACCGCGGTGACCCCCGATTGGGACGCACCGACTGCGGGTTTTCTCCCTCGCCGATGTCGACCGCGTCTACGCAGAACATTGTTCCCTTCCCCCAGCTGCGGGATCAGGCACGTCGTTCTATGCTTGTGAAGAGAGCAACCTAAACAAGCAGGCTTGTAGCTTAGGCTCCTGCTAGTGTATATATAGTGGTTTTATTTTTCTCTCCATATCAACTATTTTATATTACGTACGTGTCATTCAAGAGTGAAATGATGGTTGCTTCTTCCGACTAACTTACTGTGTGATTTGACTGCTCCTTAGTGGCCCCTCACGTACTCCCCCTACGTGTATGCAACAGTCACACGTACACATGGATGCAAAAACGCGCGCGACGCCCTAATGCATGCATGTCCGAGCACACGACGGAACACACACGGTCACGCTCAAGTGCTCAACCTACATGTGCATGCACACACATACTTAGTCAGGGTGAGCTAGTGACCGTATGAACACTGGAAAATATATATACTGAGCGCAACGAGCGTATTATGAAGTCAACTGACCGTATTTTTACAAATATACAGTGACAGACAGTGTATTTATCTTGTTTGAAATTAAGCCATATTGACCGGAGAGGAGGCAGCATGGACTAGCATTACTTTGTTGTGTCCCGTCAACTTGCCGAACGTGGAGAAGGTTGCAGGACGGGAGAAGCTTGCGCGCGGTGGCTCGCAGGACAAGGAGAAACTTTTGACTAATGCAAGCTCTCCCTCGCTCAGGCGGTGGACGTGCAACAGTTAATTCGGTGTTAGATTGCCAGAAGCATACACTATACTACTAGTGCTATTATTGTTCGACTTCCCGAACAGCCAAGCGCAAAGTTTACTAGTACTACTACTATAGTCCATAAAGGTACGTACTATACTAGTACTAGGAACCGGATGGAGGAGTGTCTGCACTCTTATTATAATTTTAATATGTGATAAAGCAATCTTCAACACATTTGGTTCTCTTCGAGGGTTCTCGCGTGTGATAATGGAAGTTGATTGCATGGAACACTCGCCACAATTCTCGCTTAATTCTGGCTCATACCCTGTTACAAATAGTAGTGCTCAGTAATATTTCCTCTTTTTTTGTTATTCAGCATGTAAACAGGTCAGCAAACCTTGCGGCGCATCTTCGTGCGAACCATGCTTGCTGCACTTTGAATGTGGCCGAGAGCTGGCTTGATGAAACACCTCGCTTCCTACTTGTTTTTTTGTGGGGTACCTCGCTTCCTAGTGACCAGTGTCTTGGCTGATCGTCCTAAGAATGCTTATATATGAATAAAGCTCTCTCATTTACCCGCAAAAAAGATTAAGCCATATTAACTGGAAAGTAGGGAGTATGGACTAGCACTACTTTTTGGTGTGTCCCGTCAACTCGCGGAACGAGGAGAAGTTGCAGGACAAGGTGAAGCTTGCTTGTGCCTTTTGACTAATGCAACCTACCCTCGGTGGACATGCATCAGTCCATTCGGTGTCAGATTGTCAGAGGCATACACTATAGTACCCAACATGCGGAGTACCATCATTGTTCGACTTCATGAAGGGGCGAAGAGCCAAGCGAAGTAGTACACGTACTTGGTTTTGCACCTTCATACTAATCCACCCTCCGTCACAGTTTAGAGGGCGCGCTTCATTATGATGCATTTCTCTCAATGCATTTCCACCACCAGAGAGACTTTAGACGCGTTTGGTTTAATGCTTCATTAATTAGGGCGTGGTAACCGCAATCAAGTCCACAATTTTCTCTCCATGTACTGTACTAGTACTACGGAGTGCATGCATGTGTGTACTCAGGGTGGAAGCACTGCATGCATGTGTGTACACATTATTCCCTCTAGTAATAGACGCCATGCTATAACTACCAATGCTATTTTTCAGGCCGATCGCTAGTCGCCTTGGTCCCACAGATTTTTTTTTCTTTTTTCTGAAGCGCGCTGTATAAACAGTGACGGAGGGAGTAGTATGAGCGGATTCAAAGAAGAGTGTATTGATGGTTGCTTCTTCAGAGCAACTTATAGTGGGAAAGGTGGGGCTTATGATTTGACTGCTCATTACTCACTATAAATGCGGCGCAACGACCGGGCTGAGTCTCCCATGCGGTTGTGCACTACCCCCTCGGTTCTTAAATATACTCCGGAGTATTTGTCTTTCTAGAGATTTCAACGAGTGACTACTCAAATATTTGTCTTTTTAGAGATTTCAAATGGAATGGCACATACTGATGTATATAGACATATTTTAGAGTGTAGATTCACTCATTTTGCTCCGTATGTAGTCACTTGTTGAAATCTCTATTAAGACGACTAGAACATTTAGGAACGGAGGGAGTACACATACCAAGCAAAATGAGTGAATCTACACTCTAAAATATGCCCATTTGAAATTTGTAAAAAGACAAATATTTAGGAACGAAGGAGTATAATTTTGTGCATGGCACATGGACCCGGATGATGAAGAGGCTTCTGGCAATGCTATCAAGCTTCCATCATTTGTTTACATAATTGACGTACTATACAAATAATTTTCCAGCGACATGAAATTGTACAATGGTGTGAGCTTTTAGCTTCTGTTTCGCGTGTCTTGCCATCGATGCTCTTTCGAAAACAATAAAAAACTAACTTCCTTGCTAATTCATGTCAATTATTAGCAGATCAGAGCTAATAATTACATCAAACTGAAGACAAAGTTGTGAGAAGGTGTTAAATTAAAATTGATCCATGCTTTCATTGGCAGCAACGTCCCCCCAGCTCTGTCTAAATCAACAAGGCATGTTGGGAAAAAAAGTAGCTGTCTGGAGCATGCAACATTCCGATCATTTTGTGAAGTTCCACTAAAATAGAGCTGAGCGTCCCTGTTCCAAAGATATCAAGTGTGATTACAATAATAGAGGACTGCTGATGAAACAATAAACACACAAATAGAAGTCGGTCACCTTTGCAGTCTCTCTTAAGACTAACTAGTTGGAGAAGATTAGGCTCGGAGTTGGATGAGGAGGATATAGCAAAACCAATCTCCCTTTGTGCAGTCACACTGAAATGTAGAGACGTTGCCCGTGTGACATTTTAGTACAACTACACAAAACACTCTTAAGAAAAAAGTGATTTGTGCAGTTCACCAAAAGGTCGCAATAGCAACGAGGTGAAATGGATAGCCCTGTTTGCAAAAAAGAGGTAGAAAGGAAACAATTACTGGCCAATAACAGTTGATGACACATGCAACGACAAAAAAGAAGCATATTCCTTGTCCTAAGGGAAGATAACAACACGGTTGTGTTTGTCTAAAACGGTGTGAGGACGAGAATGCAATATGGAAAGTACGCCGGACGAGCTACGTTTTGGGCAAAGAACTATGGAAGATCCACATGCAGCGACGTGGGAAAACGGGCAGTGGAGCAAGGCCGGGGGGTACCTGGAGGTCATCGGGATGTAACTAGGTGAGCGGCGGCGGGCGGAATCTACGAGTAGGTGGCGTAGGCCCTGCCGCGCTGGAGCTTGGTCAGAGAGAACGGCGTGTACCGCAGATCGGGACGTGCTGCCTCGGCGCCTTCGAACGGAGAAACGATGCACTTCCTCCCTTTCCCCCGGCGGACGGGATGCAGCCGGATCAGTGACCAACGGTGTGAGAGAGAGAGAGGCCACCGCACTCCCTTTCCCCCGGGGGACGGGATGTGGCCGGATCACTGACCAGAAGTGTGTGAGAGAGAGAGGCCACCGCACTCCCTTTCCCCCGGTCGATGGGATGCGGCCAGATCAGTGACCAACGGTGAGAGAGAGAGGCCACCGGAGCCTTGTGTGAGACACTCTAAAGAGCGGACTACCTTTTCCTCCATAAAAATCGTTTTATATTCTGTGTACGTGCCATTGAGCGCTATAACTTTATTTAAAAATAACACGGCAACGCGCCAGGTCGAACTTTGTTTCGTGCACGCGTGGTACACGACCTCCCTAGGTAAACAACCACTACAAGCGTTCAAATTAGCACGTGGCCTGCCATTTCGTAAAGAAATGAGCTCCACCGTGTACCCGCGCGGGTGTGGCTGGGCACGAAGAGTGAGTACGTGCACGGTGCACCTATTCTCTTCTTGTATATGTACACCACCTACGTGGGGTTGTGTGAGAGAGATACAAACCTAGATAGATATAGGGTGTGGGTTCTTGAGAGTTTTTTTGTGGGAGGGGGGGTCAATCAAAAAATTTAACATATGCAATGTGTGTGAAATATAGTCCTGGATATAACATATATATAGAGGGGGCGATCCACGAGAAGAGAGTGGAGGTATCATCGGCTTGAGGTGTCCATAGAATCGAAGAGAGGGATGATGTGTGTGTGTGTGTGCGCGCGCGCGATCGATAAAGAGTGCCATCGAATTTTTGTGTGCCCATGTCAAAGATATAGAGTGGCTGGCATACTGGAAAATGAGATTGGACATGTGCAGTTTGTCTCTGTGGCATGGATACCTACCTGCAGCGCTCGACTATCGGTGTGTGGTGGGGGAAGAGGGAGGCCCAATTAACTATAGAGATACAATGGCCGGTATATGTGTGGAGGAGGAGAGAGGCCTACCTCATGTATTAAGGAGATCGATCTGCCTCATGTATTAAGGGAGATCGATCGGCATCCATGCATATGTCCAGGAGATGAATAAGGTTGGGAGAGAGACAGAGCTAGAGTGTTGGAGGGGTGGTAGTGGAGTTGCTTCTAACAAATGGTGGGATAGGCTTGCTAGACAAACGGAGGGCACGCCCGCAATATCAATAAGAGAGGAGATGGTTGCTTGTTGTCTGTGCACATGCGTGTGAGAGACGGGTCAGGAGGCATGCACGAATGAGGAGGGGGGACGATGTGGCTGTGTTAAGCAGACGTAACTACATAGGAAGATCAATCGCCCTTTGTAAGAGAAAGTAGAGACATAACTTGTGAAGTACGTCGATCGATGGGGGGTAGTTAAAGTCGATCTAGGTATATGTTGGGAGATCGACCGGTATACATGCATGTGTGTGTTAGAAGCAAATGAGGCACGAGGAGAAGGATAGATAGAGAGGGATGCATGTAGGAGGTGGTACGAGAGGCATACTATATCGAGGGGGAGGAGTGTGCGAGTACGAGAACGATGAAAAGAGTGGTGGGAGTGAGGCATGGACGGTGACAAGAGAAGAGGGGAAGCTTGTGTTTGTGCTAGGCACACCTGGCTAGAGAAGCATATCGATCGATGTGTGCCGTAAAGAAGGAGCTGGGGGGCCTACACACCGTGGGTGAACGACATAAAGTGAAAAGACGAATTTGCGCGATGGAGCTAGACAATGCTGAGGGAGGGTGAGAGGGATGCGGGCGTGTGCATGCACAAGAGAAAGTTGGCGCTAGCTACAAAGATAAGAAGGTTGTGTGGGTGTAAAAGACGAATAGAGATCATATATACTTCATTATAAAAAGCGAATTCGGATATTTGAAGAATTTATCATAGTGTTTCAAACCGACGGATGTGTGAATATATATATAACGGTGATACACATGGTGTGGTTATGAACATGGTATACTACATTTAATATATTTTATCTCTACTCTTATAAAAAACGGAGTTGTTGATGATGGTGTGCCTGCCATCCTGCATTATAGGCCGTCTGATTTATATCTGGCGGATAGCAAGGAAACTATGATGGTTGAAGTTGGCAACAATCATGATTGTAGATTCTTATTGAAATAGAGAAACGAATTCAAATTTAGTTCGAATTGCAGCGGTAGTATAGACATTTGGAATGCACTGAAATGTTGGTATGAGTAGGTTACATGCATTATACAACAAGCGAAAAAATTTAATCGGACATAACATGGATTCATACTCCCTCCTTCCATCTATATAGGGCGTAATGAGATTTTTAAGACTGCCTTTGACTATTGACAAGATTAATAGTACATGACATGCACAATGTGAAAATTATATCATTGAAAGAACCTTTCACAGACGAATTTAACGGTGTGCTTTGTGTAAGTTGCATGTCATATATCATTGCTCTAATATTTGGTCAAAGTTAGCATCGAAAAATGCATTAGGCCCTATATAGATGGAAGGAGGGACTAGCTTTGAATAGCATTTGTATAGTAAAACGGGGCAAGACTCTCTCTTTGTGTGGTGTGAATAGTTTTATTTTTTTGGTTGAGGGAAGTGCGAATTGATTTGGTACGTACAAGTACAATATTACTACACGTTAGGCTTGTCCCTAAAATTCAACCCGCGTCTTATTATATCCCGAAAATTCAGATATCATCCTCCCAAAACTGGCGCCTTCACAACCCGCGCCTTGCTATCCCGAAATTACAACGCGCGCGAAAACTCCTTCCAGCTGCCAAATCCCGACACGCAAAATCCCCCTTCTAACCCTGAGCCGAAAGGGCCGCTAGTTCAAATTGGTGGGCGGTACTTTTGTAACACACCCTACATTTTGGACAAGTGCGTTCCTAAGTCATGCTTCACCCCCTCCCACCACCCCCTTTTCGCCATTCGAAATCCCAGGCCGCCATAACGTCTCCGCTCCAGCCGCGAAACCCCACCCTCCTCCGTCCGCCACGTCACCGCTGCCCAGCCGGAGCCTCTTCCCCGACGACGTCGTCCACCACAACAGCTCGACGTCCCTTGTCCACCTCCCTGGATGAGGATCCGTCGTCCATCTCGTCGTCCCGCCGGTTCAGCCGCCCCGTCCTCCACCTCCAAGGAGCTGCTCCGACGATCGCCTCGTCTATCGCGGCTACTCCATCCCCACAGGGCCACCTTAACCTGCTCCACTGGAACTGTTGGGGATATTGCCATTTGGGTAAACCGGCCTACAGGGCACGGGTTAGCTCCGTCAATGGACCCAAGATGTTAAAGCCCAAGGAGAAATGGAAGGGCCCAAGGCCTATAATCGGTTTAAAAGTTTATGGCCATAAACCGGCCTGGGATAAACTTGCATTGTAAGTTAGGAATAGGGAGACCAACCCGGGCACGTTTATGAACCGGAGGTTGGGACTTTGTAGACCGACGGGCGTCACCCGTGTATATAAGGGGACGACCCGACGCCGGTTTAAAGACAGAGAACAACAACTCGAGGTTTAGGCGAAGCTTATCGCTCCCTAGCCCTCGAAACACATCAATCCCATCACAACTAGACGTAGGCTTTTACCTTCATCGAAGGGGCCGAACTAGTATAACTCTGTGTCCTTGCGTCCGCTTTAACCCCTTCAAGTTAACCCGTTGCGATGGCTCCACGACTAAGTCCTTTTGCTAGGACATCTGCCGTGACAAATCCACGACAGTTGGCGCCCACCGTGGGGCGATCGCGAGATGGTTTCAAGTTCTTGGAGGGCCGCTTTGAAGGACTCGAGGGCTACGCTGTGGGCCGGATGACCAAAAGTCGCCGCGGAAAACTCTACATCGACAACACAGGCTGGGGCCCCGACGCCGGCTCGATCGAGTACGGGTACCGGGTCCCCTTTGGCGGCATCCATGTTTTCATCGGCAAGATCGGTGAACCGGGCCCCGGGCTGGGCGTCTGCACCGACCTCGTCGAGATAGCTCAGTGCACGAGATCGACCCTGGTTAAACCGACCAGGAAGCGCGCCTTCGTGGGAGTCATCCACGGAGGGAGCTACGAGGAAGGATCCGAATCCGGTGGCGAAACCGCCATCTACTCCGGCGATGAGACGTCAACCAGGGAAACCGAGTCTCTATACCGGCTGCAAGACGATCGGATTGGGGGCAGCTCCGATGGCGACAGTATTCCGGACCCCTCTGATCCGCCCTATCGAGTTGGGATCTTCATGGCTGGAACACAGGCGGCGCCATGTTCATCAACTGCGGCAGCAGTGATCTCTGGATCGGCAGCGGCAACAGCTGCGCGGGCAGGAGGCCCTGCGGATTCACCAGCCCAAGTATTGTCAGACCTGTTTGATGCACTGGCAGCGCTCATGGCGGAAGCCAACCCGGTGGATCAGGAGGTTCACAATGCCGAGATTGCCAAAGTGAGAGAACAGATCACTCAAGCTAAAGCGGAGCTGGCAGCGGAAGAGGCCAGGATGACGGTGGAGCGCGTCGCTTTAGACGCACAGGCTTACAGGCTCATGATGGACCAGAATGCGTCTCAGGAAGTCCTGAAGAGGAAATTCCGATCTCGATTGCCCGCGGCCCTCGATGCCAGAAATCTCTTCAACACCCCGGGGGTAAACCGTGCGGAGGCGACAGTTGGCGCCCCGGTTCAGCACCGGATAATAAACCTGCCTCGTCACAACACTGGTACACCACAGGCCGTGCCAACACCATCGGGCCATTATTCCAACCCGATGGATAACCTCGTTGCGGCGGCAGCCCGGTTGGAAGCCATTCCGATCGAAGGCGATTCACCGCAGGATATAGAGACACGCCGGGTCAAGGAGCTCCTTAGGACCGCGTTGGCCCAACAAGAAGCATATTCGCAAAGCCGTGATCGGATTCACTCCACCCCTCGCCCCAGCGGGAGCTATAATAGGCGCATGGAGGAGCCGGCTGTTTCAAGTAATGCCAGGCGTGAAGCGCTCCGCGGCAACAATCCGGCGGGCGTTGACAATGCTCAGGAGAATGTGGATCGCGCCCGTGCGCAGGAGGCCGGATTAGCAGCGCAGCATCAGGCTCGTCAGCTTACACCTATCTTCCCAGCTGCTACGGTTGAACCGGGGGTGGTTTCTAGTTCTTTGGGAGTACCGTGCCTTGTTCCCGCTTTGCGCAACGTACGCCTGCCCAAAGACTTCAAAGGCCCCCGCAAGGTACCAAACTACACGGCAGATCAGCCTCCGGAGACATGGGTGGAGAGCTATGAGATGGCTATGGAGATGCTGGATGTGGATGACATGGCGTGTGCCAAGTATTTTACTATGATGTTAGAAGGAACGACCCGGACTTGGCTAAAGAGCCTACCGCCTAATTCCATCAACTCGCGGGCCCAGTTGCGAGCCCGGTTTATCAAGAATTTCAAGGACACGTGCAAGCAACCAATGTCGATAGTCAACCTAGCAGCTTGCGTTCAGCAAGAAGGGGAGTCAACTACCCATTGGGTACGCCGGGTATCAGAAGTTTTACACTCGTCAGATCGCATCAACGCAGACACCGCCGTAGTGCTGTTGGAAGGCAACTGTCGGTTTGGCCCTTTGAAGCTAAAGTTAGGCCGGATGAAGCGTGATTGCACGGATATGGGAACGCTCATGACCGCTTTAGTGAAGTATGCGGATTCTGACAGTACCAAGGATCCTGACTCTGGTGACGATAAAGCAGGGAAGGGAAGGAAGAATAGCAACACCAAAGGCCAGCAGCATCAACCAACAGGCAATGGAGGCGGAGCCCTGTCCGAAGCACGGAACAAAAGAGGATCCAGCAACCCATCTTTGGAAGGATTGTTACATCATGAGGGAATTCAAAAGCTCAAACATTTTCCAATATGATCACGGCTCTGGCAGCGGTTCAGGTTCCGGATCAGGATACGGCGGCGGAAATTCTGGTCCGGGGTTCCATGGTAATCCGGGCGGACAGAACAGCCAAAATAATCAAGGCGATCAAAGTGGTCACAGCCAGCAGCAACAGCAGCAATCAAGTTATAAGAACAACCCGAAACAGTTGAGTGGTGGACAGTACCATGTTTTTACTACAAGCTTGGGTAAACGGGATAGAAAGCTTCAGAGGCGGGCAGTTAGTGCTGTTGAACCGGCCACGCCTCACTATCTGCGCTGGTCGGAACAGCCAATCATATGGAGCCGAGAAGATCATCCTCCCAGGGTTTATAATCCGGGTCAGTTAGCCTTGGTGGTGGCGCCTCAGGTGGGAGGTTATAAGCTCACCAAGGTACTCATGGACGGAGGGAGCAGCATTAACATCTTGTATTATGAGACCTTCCGTCGCATGGGACTGGTGGATAAGGATCTCAAACCGACCAATACAGTGTTCCACGGGGTGGTGCCTGGCAAGTCTGCGTACCCGGTTGGTAAGATAGCCCTTGAAGTGGTCTTCGGCGATAGTCATGATTCCAGATCAGAGACGCTGACATTCGAAGTGGTTAAAATCCAAAGTCCATACCACGCTTTGTTCGGACGGCCAGCCTATGCAAAATTTATGGCACGGCCCTGCTATGTATATCTGCAACTCAAGATGCCGGGTTACAAGGGCAATATAACGGTTCATGGGAGCCGTCGAATCGCTTTGGAATGCGAGGAAGGAGATGCGACTTATGCAGAATCGGTTTGTGCTACGGAGGAGCTAAAGCAGTACAAAGACAGTGTTGATCCGGAGGACATGACTTCGTTAAAAAAGCCGACTACGGACCACGATCCGGCCTTGAAGTTCAAATCGGCTGCCGAAACTAAGCTTGTTGACTTCGTGCCTGGCGATTCGTCCAAGCAGTTCAACATCAGTGCTAACCTGGATCCAAAATAGGAAAGCGCGCTCATCGAGTTCATCCGTGAGAATCGGGACATCTTTGCATGGAAGCCGTCTGACATGCCTGGTGTACCGAGGCGACTCGCTGAGCACACCCTTAATGTGGATCCTAAGTATAAACCGGTAAAACAGTTCCTACGCCGGTTTAACAAAGAAAGACGTAAAGCGATTGGTGAGTAAGTAGCCAGGCTCCTAGCAGCTGGTTTTATTATTGAGGTTTTTCATCCCGAGTGGCTTGCTAATCCGGTGCTGGTTCTTAAGAAAAATGGCACCTGGCGCATGTGTGTGGATTACACAGACTTGAATAAAGCCTGTCCAGCGGATCCTTTTGCTCTCCCCCGTATTGATCAAATCATTGATGCTACGGCCGGTTGCGAGCGTTTAAGTTTTTTAGATGCCTATTCGGGTTATCATCAGATCAAGATGGCAGTTAAGGACTAGGAGAAGACGGCGTTCATTACTCCCTTTGGAGCCTTCTGCTATGTTTCTATGCCCTTCGGGCTTAAGAGTGCGCAGGCTACTTATCAACGGTGTGTGCAAAATTGCCTCCACGAACAGATTGGTCGTAATGTACATGCTTATGTGGATGATATTGTTGTCAAGTCACGACAGAAGGAGACCCTGGTTGACGATTCGAAGGAAACCTTCGATAACTTAAGAGTGTACCAAATGATGCTCAACCCAGCTAAATGCGTTTTTGGCGTACCTGCAGGCAAATTGTTGGGATTCTTAGTGTCCCATAGAGGAATTGAGGCCAATCCGGAAAAGATCACAGCCATCACCTCCCTGGCCAAACCGAAATGTGTCAATGATGTTCAGCGCGTGGCCGGGCGGATTGCTGCGTTAAGCCGGTTTATCAGCCGCCTCGGTGAAAAGGCGATCCCCTTGTATCAAATGCTCAAGAAGACAGATCAATTTGTCTGGAGTCCGGAGGCTGATAAAGCGTTTGAGGACTTGAAGCGGCAGTTAGTCAATCCGTCAGTGTTGGCAGCCCCTGTAGATAAAGAGCCACTCCTGTTATATGTTGCTGCGAACGCCAGAGCGGTCAGTGTGGCGATTGTGGTGGAACGCAAGGAGGCTGGGAAGGAGCATCCGGTTCAGCGACCGGTTTACTATATCAGCGAAGTGCTTATCGAGTCCAAGCAAAGGTATCCGCATTGGCAGAAGCTGGTATATGGTGTTTTCATGGCAAGCCGGAAGCTGAAGCAATATTTACAAGGACACCCCATCACAGTGGTCAGTTCTGCTCCTTTGGGTGACATCATACGGAACCGGGAGGCGACCGGTCGGATTGCCAAGTGGGCTATCGAGCTTGGGCCGCACGGTTTACGATACGTACCCCGGAGGGCTATAAAGTCACAAGCACTTGTCGACTTCATAAACGATTGGACAGAGTTACAAGCACCTGAGGAGAAGCCACATAACACATATTGGACTATTCATTTTGACGGATCAAGACAATTGGAAGGCTCGGGGGCTGGAGTCGTTTTAACTTCCCCACGAGGAGACAAGTTTTGTTACGTCCTCCGTTTAATGTTCCCCTGTACAAACAATGCGGCTGAGTATGAAGCTTTGCTTCATGGTCTTCGGATGGCTAAAGAGATGAATCTGAACCGGGTTAGGTGCTTTGGTGATTCGGATCTAGTGGCTCAGCAGGTATCTGGCACCTAGGATTCTAAGGACCCGCTCATGGCTGCATACCGTCGTGAAGTAGATATGGTGGCTGGGCATTTCAAAGGCTATCAAGTGGACCATGTGGACCGCAGAAAGAATGAGGCAGCGGACGCTTTAAGCCGCTTGGGCTCTCAGCGTAAACCGGTCCCGCCCAATGTTTTCTTGGATGTATTGTATCACCCATCGGTACAGCTACCCGGTGAACTGGAATTGGCTATTCCTGATCCGGAGGCTCAATTAGTGGCGGCTCTTCATGTCACCCCGGATTGGACGCTTCCTTATCTGGCATATATGAACCGGGGTGAGTTGCCAGAATACGAAAGCTTGGCTCGGCAGATAGTACGGCGGTCCAAGTCTATGACCATTTTCAAAGGAGAGCTACATCATCGCAGCGTGTCAGGAGCGCTGCAACGGTGCGTATCCCCTGAGGAGGGGTGCGAAATATTACGTGAAATACATGAAGGGGATTGCGGCCACCACGCCGGTTCAAAATCATTGGTGGCTAAAGCGTTCCGCCACGGTTTCTACTGGTTAACTGCTCATGCTGATGAAGAAGACCTGGTCCGGCTATGTGATGGTTGCCAGAAATTTTCTAGACGAGCGCATATACCGGCTCAAGAATTGAGGATGATTCCAATTTCTTGGCCGTTTGCGACTTGGGGGCTCGATATGGTTGGACCTTTTAAACGTTCCAAAGATAAGAAGACCCACCTGTTGGTGGCGGTTGACAAATTTACAAAGTGGGTGGAGGCAGAACCGGTCAGTAAATGTGATGCGGCCACGGCGGTTCGGTTTATAAAGAAGGTGATCTTCCGGTTTGGTTTTCCACACAGCATCATCACAGATAATGGTACCAATCTATCCAAAGGTGCCATGAAAGAGTTCTGCGCACGTGAGCATATACGGCTTGATGTTTCTTCTGTAGCTCACCCACAGTCTAATGGTCAAGCAGAACGAGCGAATCAAGAGATCTTGAGAGGTATCAAACCCCGGCTTCTGGTCCCTTTGCAGAGGACGCCGGGTTGTTGGGTCGAGGAGCTACCGTCCGTATTATGGAGCATCAACACCACGCCTAACAGATCCACGGGGTTTACGCCGTTTTTTATGGTCTATGGAGCAGAGGCGGTTCTCCCAAGTGATATACGACATGACTCACCTCGTGTGGAAGCGTATGTTGAAGCGGACAACGAGCGGGCACGACAGAACGCTCTTGACTTGTTGGATGAGGAACGTGACCTAGCAGCTGCCCGTTCAGTGATTTACCAGCAAGATATTCGCCGTTACCACAGCCGTCGGGTTAAGACCAGAACCTTTCAGGAGGGGGATTTGGTGCTCCGGCTCATCCAGGATCAGTCTGATCAGCATAAGTTATCCCCGCCTTGGGAAGGACCTTTTGTGGTCAGCAAGAACCTGAATAATGGGTCATACTACCTGATTGATATTCGAGAGCGCAAAGATTCACGCACATCAGAGGAGGAGACCAGGAGACCGTGGAACATAGCTCATCTTCGGCCTTACTATACATGAGCCTTGGGCTCTGCTTATGTACATATCATGACCATGTATATATTGTGATCAATATAATAAACCGGAGCCTCGAGTGAAGCGGGGTCTCTGCTGTTCTTCACATCATGCGTGGTTACATGGAGTTAATTTGCTTTAGTGCAACCTCCGGTTTACCCCTTGAGGTCGCTTCACAGAAGATCAACAAAGTCAGTTGGGGACCTAGTCGACCTGAACCGTAGCTACACCTCCGGGGAGCTTGGTCATGTCTTGACGACGGTAATGCCTTCTGGCTGGCACATTTGCCACTAAGTCAGTTGGGGACCTAATCGACTTGAACCGTAGTTACACCTTATGGGAGCTCGGTCATGTCCTGATGATGGTAATGCCTTCTGATCGGCTTTTAAACAGCCAATAAGTCATTTGGGGGCTTGGTCGTGTCCGAACCAATGCAATGCCACTTGATCGGCCTTAGGCCACTGAGTCACTTGGGGGCTTGGTCGAATCCGAACCAATGCAATGCCATTTGACCGGCATATTTTCCACGATTCAGTTAGGAACCTAGTCGACTTAAACCGTAGTTATACCCCTTGAGGGCTTGGTTTTTTGTCTTGACGATGGTAACGCATTCTGAACGGTTCATAGCAACCACCCTTTGCATGCGTTTTACTATTGCATTTTTCTATCATATTTGGTTGTTTGTTATCTTCCTTCTTGCGGTGTTTTTTTTGTTCTTTGGA
Organism: Aegilops umbellulata; assembly: GCA_032464435.1. Taxonomy (NCBI): domain Eukaryota; kingdom Viridiplantae; phylum Streptophyta; class Magnoliopsida; order Poales; family Poaceae; genus Aegilops; species Aegilops umbellulata. The sequence continues at coordinate 245,221,593 of CP136056.1, forward strand.
ACGACAAGTACTTTAAACCGATTCAGCTGGCACAGCCTGGTCCATTTTTTAACCCGGAGGCATGTCGCCTGGTTTGGCAAAGACGCAGCACGGTTCGTATGGTCGAAAGACCGTCATTTGTACCCAGTAAAGACAGGAAACGCAAGTTGGAAAAAGTCATGGCAAGGGCATCAGTACCCGTGCACAAAGGCGCATTCAAAGGCAGAAGTATTAACTATCTTATTACAAGGCAGCGTAGTGCCTGAATATATTGTTTTTTGACGGATTAACGTCACCAATTAAGGTGAACCGGAGCATTGATTACGCCTGTTCGCCGCCTCGGTTCGAAGGTTGTGGATCATCTTGCGCCGCTTCAGCTTTCTCTTGGCTACCCATTGGCTGGAAATCAGCAGTGGTCCAGTCGATTCCCATTAACGCTTGAAAGACAGCTTCTTCATGAATCAGCAAAGACGGTTCAATGTCAGGGGCGTAGGTATGCTTACGGATTGGAGGAATAAGGTTTTCCGCTTCAGGGACCGGGGCAGCTACTCGCTTGTTCTGGTTATCATATTGGGCCTGATAATGTGTCAGATCTGCTTCTTCAGCCAATTGACAAGCTAGGGGGCGCACCACCCGGTTTATCGCCCTCAAGTCATTTTCGCCGAAATCTGAACCATCTTCTTTCAAGTTGGGGTATCCTTGGGCCGCTTCGACAGGATCAAAATCCGGTACCCACGCTTTGGCCCGGATCAAGGCAGTGATGGCTCCGGTTCGAGCAGCTGATCTTTTTAACTCTTCAATCCGGGCTGGAAGCATGGATAACCTTTTTAACGTGTCTTGAATCAGAGACGATGCGGGGTTGTTATGCGATGCAGTGGTGATAGCTCTCTGTGCTCCGGTATACAACTGTTCAATCAAAGTATAAGCAGCTTTGAGTTTCATCCGCACATCAGAACCCAAGTGTCCAATACGTGTGCCTGCAGTGTTTCAAGATGGATTACAAACCGGACATAGGATATAGCAGACAAAGCGCAAATTGGAGGAAGGGCATCAAAAGAAATTTACCAAAGACGGCAGAGGTCATGGAGTGTATTTGTCGCTTTACGGTGGATAACTCATCAACCACCGGTTTGAGAGCAGCTTCGGCGTTTTCAGCCCTTTTAATCAAAAGAGCTTTTTCAGTAGCCCAATCAGCTTGTTTCTTTTTGCGGGTTTCTTTCAGCTGTTCCATAACGGTTAAGGCATTGGTCAATTCTTCCTTCGCTCTGGCAGTTTCAGCCTGCTGGGTCTTTAGGATCTCCTGAAGGTCCGAGACTTGTTTCTCTTTGGTCTTCAGATCCCCCTGCAGCAGGTCATCAGCAGTGTTTAGAAAATATTGCACGGTTTGGAAGTATCAACCACACAAGCAAGTTATGTGCTCGATACTTGGGGGCTAATGCGTACTTGATCTTAATGCGTGTTTTACATTACAAAAGTCCCAAGATTAATACAAGTATTTAAACTTGGCACTTGGGGGCTAATGGTTATTTGATGATGTTTTCGGGTTACGACCTATGTTGAAGCCCTGGATTTTTAACCGGACCTTAGTTGTCAAAGCAGCATGATTCGGATTACCATCTCGGATTGGAAGTAATTGAGAAGCTAAGTTGCAATAGAATGAAGCACAAGAGGGTTACCTCAAGTTTTTCTTTCATCATCCTGATCATGCCAGCTTCATAATCACGACTGGTGTACAGTCGGTTCAGGTACCCAGAATAAAGATCTTGGGCGCTTAAAGCGGCGTACGTTGAGGAATCAACGTCCCATTTGCCCTTTATGGCCGAGATTTCTTCCTTGGTAGTATGCTTGGCTAAAGTAGCAGAGTTCCCCGGTTCAAAGCGACCAATGCCGGTAATCACAACATCATCATCTTTGGAATCGCTGCTCTGCATTGGCACTATCGGTTTATCAACAGTTCCAGAAGGGTGGATGGATTCCTCAACCCGAACAGGACTGGCAGGCTGATCGGTACGGCTGGCAGGATTGGTAGGCCTTTCTTCAGCATAGGCGTCATCTTGTGGAGGTAGGTAATTCGGAATGTCTTCACGAACTAGAGCATCGGCACCAGGAGTTTCCTCCGGTTCAGGAGTGGCAGTTCCTTCGGCCGGGTTATCCAGACGAGCCTTCTTGCTCGGTCTAGGTTTAGCCCTGGGAGAGACCCAAAGATTGAAAGAACGGTGTAAGATGGAGTAAGAAACCCATATGGAAATATGTTGTGATCGGTCCAACTTACCCAATAACGGTCTTTAGCGGTGGCAGTTGAGTGGCTGAAGATTCACCAGAAGATGAATGGGAAGTGACCTGATAATCGGAGTCAGATGGATTAAGAGGCTGACGAGTTAAACCTGCTTTAGGAGGAAAGCTAGCGCATAAATCGGAGACCTCTGAGCGGCGTTTCCGAACCGGGTTGTTCGGTAAACCGGCGGAGGTAACTACCTGGCCACTATGCCGGGTGGTGCGACGAGCTTCATGTTGCTGGGTCTTCACAAGAAATTTGGGATCCAAGTAAGCAAGAGGATGAGAAAATTTAACTTTCCAGTTTGCTTGGCGAGGTGTTTTCAAAGGCAAAGGAACTGTATCAAAAGAAAGGATAGTTACCTCTGGGCCTTCAGCATTACTCGCTTCAGCGTCGTCCTGACAAATATCATCATCAATAAGACGTATAAAAAGTAAGCCAACTGAATCAAGGTCTACCTCAAGGTCCGGATTACCCACATCATCCTCATCAAAATCCGGGGTAGAGGAAGCGGTGTTCCTTTTCTTCTGAGCAGGTTTCTTCACCCTTGTTTTGGGTCGGGTTACCTTTTCTGTTGGCTCTTGAAGCTTCTTGCTCCAAAACGGATCATCTCCCTGTTTCAGAAAGGACTGGAGTTAACAGTATACATATAAGGAGATCATAAATTCTATAACAAACAGGGGTGAGATGCTTACAGCAGGTGGTTTATTTGTAGCACAAAAGGGAAGCAGGCCGGTTCGGGCGCAAACATATTCCGGTTCATTCAGCATCTTTTTCACAGCCTCAGTAACTTCGTCTTCCGTCAGCTGAATGCTGCAGTGCCTCAAAGGATCATCCACCCGACCCGTGTATTTGCACATTAAACCGGGGCGGATGCTAAGGGGCAGGATGCTCCATGAAATCCAGCAACGGGCAAGATCTACTCCTGTTAAACCGTTAGCCATGAAGGCTCTGAGCTTGGACAGTTGAGGGGCATATTTACTCCTCTCTTTGGCAGTTAGCCTTGGGGGGAAGGGGTGTGTATTGCTAAGTCTCTCTGGACGGAAGCCGGGCAGAGGATTTTCTTCAGCAGGGGAAGTATCCTTGCAATAGAACCAAGTGTGATTCCATTCTTGCGGAGGACTATGTAGCTTGGCGTGAGGATAAGTCACTTCTTTCCTCTTTTGAATCGCCATACCACCCAGTTCCATATTAGGGCCGTCGGTGAATTCAGTACGTCGGTTCAAATGAAAACAGTCTCGAAACAGCTCTACGGTAGGTTCCTCCTGGAAGTACACCTCACAAAGCACTTGAAAATGGCAGATATTCGTAACTGAGTTTGGACCAACATCTTGTGGGCGCAACTTAAAATTGGCCAGGACGTCCCGGTAAAATTTTGAACCGGGTGGGTTAAAACCCCGGGCCAGGTGATCCGCGAACACAACAACTTCTCCTTCCTGTGGGGTAGGAGGACATTCATTCCCTGGAACCCTCCAATGGATGGCATTTTTGCTACTCAAGGCGCCAGTCAGAACTAAGTTGTTTAATTGGGTCTCGGTGATGCGAGAGGGAACCCAGTTGCATTCGTATACCTGTTTTGCCATGAGGAAATCTACAAAACAAAGGTATTCCGGTTTGAGAACAGGTGTGATTGTAAATCGAAGATGCTCTTACATAGACCGGAGTTATTTAGAATGATATCATCTGGCGGTTCATCAAGGGGACTAATGTATATATAGTTTGGGTTGTTCGCTCTGCTAAAAGTTAAACCGACCAGATCTAACAGGTATGAATATGAAAGCAGAAACAGATCCCGTACGGATTCTTTCAAAACAATGGATCTGCAGCTAGGGAAAAAAAGAAGCAAAAATATAAGGTTTGGCTCGCAGCAGGACAGCACAAGTTTGACAAGCAGGGAAATGAGTGGGATCTAAGGAGATGAGTACAGATTTATGGCGAATACTGAGAGTGACTACAAATCACAATATAAGTATCATAATCTGTTCACAAAAAACTTGCTATGGAGATGAACAACGAACAGCGGCAGGATAAGGATGACGAACCCTAGAACGGATCTAAAGCAAGAAGGGCAGGAGCCTTACCGGGATCCAAACGGATGCGGAGGGTCGCCGCGGTGCTCTGATCCGGTCAGGTTGATGCAGCGGCCTGAGTTGATGCAGTAGCTGACGGCGGCGGCGGAGCTCTGAAGCCTGAGTCGCGAGGGAGACGAAGAAGGGGACGAAAGGGAGGAAAGGAAGATGGCCTTCAAGTCCTATTTATAAGGCGCGGCGCGCGTGCCAGGAGCGCGAATCCAGGAGCCGATAATTTCGGGAGCCCAGCCGTCGCCTTGATTATTGCGGGTTAGCAAAAAGAGATGGTAACTTTTGCGCTGACGTCATATCGGTTTACCGCAGCAAGAGGAGACGACGAAACGGCGGTTTAACAGTTACTAGAAGACATTTGAAGACAGAAATTCTTATTAAGGATTGACATGAACCTGTTCAAATCAATCTGGGGCCTAATGTTGGGGATATTGCCATTTGGGTAAACCGGCCTACAGGGCCCGGGTTAGCTCCGTCAATGGACCCAAGATGTTAAAGCCACAGGAGAAATGGAAGGGCCCAAGGCCTATAATCGGTTTAAAAGTTTATGGCCATAAACCGGCCTGAGATAAACTTGCATTGTAAGTTAGGAATAGAGAGACCAACCCGGGCACGTTTATGAACCGGAGGTTGGGACTTTGTAGACCGACGGGCGTCATCCGTGTATATAAGGGGACGACCCGACGGCGATTTAAAGACAGAGAACAACAACTCGAGGTTTAGGCGAAGCTTATCTCTCCCTAGCCCTCGAAACACATCAATCCCATCACAACTAGACGTAGGCTTTTACCTTCATCGAAGGGGCCGAACTAGTATAACTCTGTGTCCTTGCGTCCGCTTTAACCCCTTCAAGTTAACCCGTTGCGATGGCTCCACGACTAAGTCCTTTTGCTAGGACATCTGCCGTGACAAATCCACGACAGGAACCGCAACATCCTCACCGACTCCTCGGACGAAGCCGAGGCCTACTCGGCGCCATCAAAGAGGTTGTACACTCATCGCATCGCACCTTCTCCTTAACTCGACCTCCTGGCGCCAATGGTGCTCCATCCCGCACCCCCATGGAGCGGCTACCTTGAAGCCGGCGCCACGGGCGACATCTCCACGGCGGCTCTCCCCCAGTGTGACGCCCCTTAGGCGGCGGCGTCCATACCAGCCGGATCTGCTGCTGCTGCTCCGGCTCTCGCTCGGTCGCTCGCTCGCCAGCTGCTGCTGCTGCTCTCCCCCTCGCTCGTGCTACTGCTTGCTCCGATTAAGCCACACTTCAGTCGACTGAATCGACTTTTGGGTCAGTCAATTTTCAGGGGTTGGGGGGCCTCGCCGGAGTTAAGGAAGAACCACCCGCAGCGGGGACGGGGGCTCGCCGGAGAGGTACCCCACTATCTATCTTAGGGTTCAGGGTGGGGGGCGGGGGCCTAGAGGGCTGGCCGGGGCAGCGCTGGCAAGTTGTTTCGGGGCGGCGAGGCGGCGCTGGGGCCGGCGGTTCGGTCGGTGGTGGCTGGCAACTCAGGGGGGTGCAGGTTGAAGATGAACTGCAGGCCCTCCCTAAACTACATGTCAAGTGCCTCTCTGCTACCATTGCGTTCAGTTTCGACAGTAGCATTCAGATTCCACAGTAAATTTCAGTTTTGACAGTTAAGTTCAGAGTCAATAGTTTTTACCTCATCTGTTGTAGTCAGGTGGTTTTTGGTGATGGTAATTTTACATCCATTTTACATCATCTATTGGAGATGCTATTAGAATCCCACTTGAGATTGACGATGTCTGTCTTGTGCTGCTTCAGCCTTGACATCTTACGGCTCACCGGAGCTGATCCAACGACAGAACGATCCATCACAACAGAGCAGTGCCCTGGACGCCGTCTACAGATTCCTTAGATCTTCCTACACACCTCCGACAACCACCTCTGCCTCAACTGCTTCAGCGACCAACCCAATGATGTTGAGGTCGACACAGCTACGGCAAAGAGGTTGTACACTTGTTGCATCACTTATTACTATACATTCACGTCGATCCATTAGGGCTATTTTGGTTCAACGGAAAAACATCGATCCACTGGTTGTTACCATCACTCTAAATTTCTGCATGCTCTCCTTACATAATCTCACCATATTTTTTTCGTATGCATGTCATATATTGTACACAGTCATGCTGAACATGTAGAGAAAAAGAGAAGAGTTTTGCACGGCAATACAATGCCATGCAGACATCTCTCCATGGTGGGTTCAATGGCAAACCCTCCCCACCCCTCTCCATATTGTAATCCAGAGGAAGATATCTGTTCTGAGGCGGATTCGGACGCTGCTGGCCACTCCTATTTACCCCCCAAGGTGTTTGCTCTACCTTGGCATGATGATGTTAGTCATATCATGAATATGTTGCCTTGCAGTGCCTACTTTTGACATCATATATGTCATATGCTTAGTTTAGACATGTTCTGTAATGCCACCTGTTTAGTTTCTATATCATATATGGGAATTATTAAGTCTAATGTCTTTTAGCCAGCCATAATATATGTGAAATGTGCAATGCCATCCTGTTAAACCAGGCATCATATATTTGAATGATATCTTGCCCATCCTTTTCTTCATTACATTTCCATTTGTCGACAATGTTTGTACATTAAACTACTCTTCCTGTGAATCAGTCATTTGGGTGGGAGATGGAAAAATCTGGAGTGAAAACAAGGCCTTCAGAGCAGACAGTGCTACCTGTCGAAGCAGATCTCTTGTTGGGTCCCAATAGCTCCTCAGAGATGGATTCAGAGACAGATGACCAGTCCTATTCCCCCACTCAGGTGTATGCTCTAACTTGGCACGGTTATACTGCTCATATCATGCATACGGTGTCTTGCATTGCATAGTTTAGACATCATATACACAATACTCAACACCATGTTCTTAGTTTAGACATCATATCGAATGCCCTCTGTTTAGCATATAAATCACATATGTGAATTAAATGATGCGATCCTGATTACTTAGATAACATGTAGGTGAATTATGTCATGCGATCCTGTTTAGTTATTCATCATATCTTTGAATTATGTTATGCTATGCTATCCAGTTTAGATAGACATCATATATGTTAAATTATGTCATGCTATCCATTTTAGTTAAACAATATACATGTCAACTATTTCATGCCCTCTTTTTTCCACACTATCTATTGCATCTGTCTCTCATACAATGTCTATACATTCAACTATGTTTCATGTTTATCAGCCATTTGAATTGGAGCGGGTGATGCCAGTATCTAGCGGGCTAAAAACACGGTCTTCAAATAAAACAGTGCTACCTCTTGGTGGAGATAGCACCCCGGTTGTACATGCACAAGAACCAGCCCTACCACACATAACCCAAACTCTCGCAGATTGTACCCCTACTATGATGGACAGAGAAGCAGATTCACCCAATCTAACCCCAAACCCAGCCGATAGTAACCCAGTTCCTGTTGACACTGCACCATCTCCACCACAGAGCTCCCAAACAAGAGCAGTTAGTAAGGCAGCTCCAGTGCCCAAAGGGCCAGTACTATCACGGCGAACCCCAACTCCACCAGTTAGTACGCCTATTCTCATGGAGGAAGCACAACCAGCTAGTCGTAGTTTAGCATCTATCGCATTTGATGTTGTTAAACCGTATGCGTGTATCTTCCCATCTTGGAAATATTATACTGAAGATGAAGGAAAATGCCAGTTACAGGTGTTTGTCCAGGAGTTATGTGTAAGTAATGTTATTCATGGCAATTACTTTGCTTCGTCCCATACATCCTACCTCCATGATGGTTATAATACAGCAAATTTTCCCATTTTTCTCTATAGAGAAGGACCGATTTGGAAACTCAGGATGAGGTAACCTGTGCTAATACCTCTGCTATCTTCAAGAATGCTTGGTGGCAGTATCGGAATTACCTGACGAAAATGTACTTCATCGGCAAAGAAACTCATCAAATTCCCTTACGTTCTCCTGAGACACATTTACTGGACGATGACTGGGAATGCCTTGTTCTGTACTGGTCCCGAACCAAGAATGTGGTAAGTCTATGAGCTCATTTTCTATTTTTAAGTATTATATTCTTGTGTCTTACTATAATCTGTTCATGTAGAACAAGTGCCTAAACCTGAAGAACAACTGTTCTAATTTAAGATTCCATTGCTACCATAGGACATACATATATGTTTGTTTGATGCTTTTATTATGTACTAGTACTTGGCAATAGAAGACTTGGTAGTTTAATCCTGTCCACCTTACTAATGAACTGGTTCACCGAAATGAGTTTCATATACTAGTACATGCTAAACTTGTTATGTGTCTGCTTGTTTCTTCTTTTAGAATGCTGACATAATATTGGGGAAGAGTGCCTTATTAAGAAAAGGTAAAGGAAGTAATGCATATAAGGTTCAGGATAGTGACACATCCTGTCTTGGTTTAGTGTTGGAGTTACTGGCCACTACCGCTTGCACAAGCTATTCAAACTCACTGTCTGAATCAGTTCGGTTTCTTGAGTCTCAACTACAAGCTGAAAGACATCGATCAGCTGTGCTGCTACAAGAAGAGGAAGGACTGCGGAAGTCCCTGGAGCATTCAGATGCATACTTTCTGGTGCAACAGCAAGCGTTGGAGGATTTTAGCGCCAAACAGGACAAAGCTAATCAGCTTGCTAAGCTTATTGCCAGCATGGTGGATACCCAGGATAACGTTTCTTGAGCTCTTCTGAAGTTGTTTCAGTTATGCTCTTGTTTTGCTACCGCGTTTATTTGCACTGGTGGCCAAGTTTGACAGCCAGTGTATATGATATGCTGCTTTGTTCCCTATATTTGCACTGGTGGCGAACTTTGATGCCCAGTGGATGTAATATGTGTAATAGACGAGATAGCCTAGTGTTAGTTGCTTGCTTATTTATTTCCTTGTTGTCTTGTTTATTTGTTTGCTTGTAGTCATTGCAGTTCTTTTTCCGCGGTTAACTAGTGGCTACTATAACCTATTTTTTTAAACTAGGCCACAATAACCATGGGCTAATATTTACTGTAGTGACACTGGGCCTCCTACAGGCCGTAGAAACATTGGGCCTTCTACGGGCTGTAGAAATAGTAGGCCTTCTAGGGCCCGTAGAAACAATGAGCCTTCTACGGGTCGTATCATCAATGGGCCTTATACGGGCCGTATGATCGATTGGCCAAACATGGGCCAATAACATGCTGTATTATGGCCGTAAACGGGCTAGAGTTGGAATCGTCCATTCATGGGCCGACCGTAATGGGCCTTCGTTAATAGGTCGTATTTGATGACGGTATGAATAGGGCCTCATATGGGCCGAAAGATGTCATGGGCCAGAAGTGAAAACGGGTTGGAATCATATTGGATGGCCCAGATGACGCTACTGGGCCTAATTCAGATAGGGCGTAACGGGCCTTGGGTTAGCGGGCTGTAAATGGGCTATATGCGAACAGGCCGTTAACAGGCTTTCCATGGGCCGGCCCGCCAGCTTTTGACCAAGTCAAACGGGCCGGCCTTTTCAGAGGAATGGGCCTTTGTTGGGCCGTGCCACGTGTTGACGTATCATAGGCGCCTATCTGACCCATTGACGAGCTGACACGTGTTTCGTCCGGCCAATAAGAATTTTACACGTGGAAATTTCCCATTGGTCGGGGCTATTAACGGGTTATCGGATCCAAAACCTGACCCGATAGCTTAACGACGTTCTGTTACGGTGGATGCCACGTGTCGGTCACCCTTGACGAAAGCACTTCTGTGACGCGCGATTTATCGTCATGGAAGTGGACACTTCTGTGATGATAATTTTGGTAATGTCATGGAACACTTCTACGACAGCACAGGTATGACTATCTTGATTCTGTCATAAATTTGTCATGGATGTACATGCATGACAAAAAACGCGACCTACTGTGACAAACACGTACCATCACGGAAGTGTATTTTTTTGTAGTGACATGAGCGATTCAGGCATAAAACCAAATTATTATTTGAAGTGGATGCACAAGCAGTATTCTTGCTTAGTACAAGTGAAGGCTAGCAAAAGATTGAGGAGCGACCAACTAGAGAGCGACAACGGTCATAAACATGGATTGAGATTAACCAACATTGGGTGCAAGCATGAGTAGGATATAAATCACCATGAACATAAATATCATGGTGGCTATGTTGTTTTTGTTTCAACTACATGCGTGAAGATGTGCCAACTCAAGCCACTTGAATCATTCAAAGGAGGATACCATCCTATCATACTACATCATAACCATTTTAAAAGCATGTTGGCACGCAAGGTAAACCATTATCCACTCCTAGCTAATTAAACATGGCACGAGTAACTATAATCTCTAATTGTCATTGCAAACATGTTTCATTCATAATGGGCTGAATCAAGAACGATGAGCAAATCGTATTTACAAAAACAAAATAAGTCGACTTCATACCAGCTTTCTCAATCATTTCATCATATGTCGTCATTATTGCCTTTCACTCGCACGACCGAACGGTGTGAATAATAATAAGAGTGCACGTTCATTGGACTAAGCTGGAATCTGCAAACATTTATTCAAAGGAGAAGAAAGGTAATATGGGCTCTCTGTTACATCAACAATAAAGTATATCAGAGCCACTCAACATTTTCATTGTGGTCTTGTCCTTACGACCCAAAGAAAAAGAAAAGAATTTCAAAGAAACACACTGAAATATTTTTGGAGTTTTTGTTTTTCTGAAGAAAGTAAAACAAGAACGAGAAAAGCTATTTACACGGGAAAGCTCCCAACAAGCAGAAGAAGAACGAGAAATAGTTTTGGGTTTTCTTTTAATACTACTACTAAATAAACTTGGAAACAAAAACTAAAAAGAAGTTACAACTAATATATTTTTTGGATTTTCTCAAAGTTTTTCAAACACACAAGAAGAATGCAAGAAAAAAACTAAACTAGCATGGATAATGCAATGAAAAAAGATGAACACCGATGATACGTATCCAACGTATCTATAATTTATGAAGTATTCATGCTGTTATTTTACCATTATTGGATGTTTTACAATCATTTTATAGCAACTTTATATCATTTTTTTGGGACTAACCTATTGACCCAGTGCCCAGTGCCAGTTGCTGTTTTTTGCATGTTTTTTACATCGCAGGAAATCAATACCAAACAGAGTCCAAATGTAACGAAACTTCATGGAGATTTTGTATGGACTAGAAGACCAACAGTGGGCCAAAGAAGCACCTGGGGGTGCCCCGAGGGGGCACAACCCACCAGGGCGCGCCTGGGGGCCCAGGCACACCCAGGTGGGTTGTGCCCACCTCGGTAGCCTCCCGCACCCCTTTTGCACTAAAATTCCCAAATATTCTGAAACCCTTCGGGGTTACCCTAGATCAGAAGTTCCGCCGCCGCAAGGCTCTGTAGCCATCAAAAACCAATCTAGACCCGTTCCAGCACCCTGCCAGAGGGGGGGAATCATCTCCGGTAGCCATCTTCATCATCCCGACGGCCACCATGATGAGAAGGGAGTAGTCCACCCTTGGGGCTGAGGGTTTGTACCAGTAGCTATGTGTTTTATCTCTCTATCTCTCTCTCTCTCTCATGATCTATATCACGGGCTTTGTTAATATAGTCGGATCATATGATGTTTCTCCCCTCTATACTCTCGTTGTGATGAATTGAGTCTTTACCCTTTGAAGTTTTGTCTTGTCGGGTTGAATATTCAGAGATGAGAACACATGATGTATGTCTTGCGATATGAATACTTGAGGTGACAATTGGGGTATCATATTGATTCACTTGACGTATGTTATAGCACTCAACTTGCGGATTCCCGCGGTGATATTGGGGTAATCTTTGCATAGGGATTGATGCACGTTTTCATTATCCTTTCTCTGATAGAAACTTTGGGGTCTCTTATAGAAACTTTGGGGTTCCTTGTGTGGATTGGGTATTATGAATATGAATTTGCTTTGGTGTTATTCTAGTACGAACTCTTGAGTAGATCGATCAGAAAGAATAGCTTGCGTTATTTTAGTATGAACCCTAGGATAGATCGAACGAAAAGAATAGCTTTGAGGTGGTTTTGTACCCTACAAACAATTTCTATCTTTTGTTATCCGCTAATAGGAACTCTGGAGTGATTATTTATTGCAGTTTGAGGGATAATCATATGATCCAACTATGTTAACACTGTTGAGAGATTGCACTAGCGAAAGTACAAACCCTAGGCCTTGTTTTCAAGCATTGCAATACCGTTTTGTGCCCGTTTACTATTTGCTACCTTGCTGTTTTTATTTATTCAGATTATAAAAATATATTCCTACCATCCATATTACACTTTTATCACCATCTCTTCGCCGAACTAGTGCACCTATACAATTTGCCATTGTATTGGGTGTGTTGGGGACACAAGAGATTTCTTGTATTTGATTGCAGGGTCGTTTGAGAGAGACCATCTTCATCCTAAAGCTCTCACGGATTGATAAACCTTAGGTCATCCACTTGAGGGAAAATTGCTACTGTCCTACAAAACTATGCGCTTGGAGGCCCAACACGTGTCTACAAGAATAAAGTTGCGTAGTAGTCATCAAGATCTTTTCTGGCACCATTGTCGGGGAGGTGAGTGCTTGAAGGTATATCTTTAGATATTGCAATTGAATCTTTTAGTTTCTTATTTTATCACTAGTTTGGTTTATAAAAAGAAAACTACAAAAAAAATGGAATTGAGGTTGCATCATATTATTGATCATCTTTATAATATCTTTCTTGAAAATGATGGATTGGAAAATTGTGCTCAGTTGTTAGAAGAATAAGTGAATGAAATGTTTGGCACAAAATATTTAAATGATGAGCATGATTGCAATGTTGTTAGTATAAATTCTTTGAATATCCATGATGCTAATGATATGCAAAGCCATAAGCTTTGGGATGCTATATTTGATGAATATGATATTTTTAGTCCCCCTAGTTTTGATGTGAAAATTTATTATGATGATAGAATGCCTCCTATTTATGATGATTATATTGATGAAAGTGGATTCGGAGAGGTCATGACTTTATTTAATGATGAATCCACTATTTTGGAAGAGGTTGCAATTGATTATGACAACAAAGTTGATATCTATGATGATTATGGTGATGACATGTATGCTACATTGAATAATAATAACCATGAAACTTGTGATCATGATTTTAATTTTCAATCCCATGATAGTTATTTTGTTGAGTTTGCTCCCACTACTATACATGAGAATAAATTTGGTTATGTGGAGAGTAGTAAAATTTCTATGCTTTTGTGTCATGAAAAGAATGCTTTATGTGATGGTTATATTGTTGAATTTCTTCATGATGCCTATGAAAATTATTATGAGAGAGGAACTTATGCTCTTACCAATCTCAATAATATCAAGTTTCTTCTCTATGTGTTGATTGTTTTGAAGTTGCACTTGTTTGCCCTCCTATGCTAGTTGATTCTTGCTCCCATAAGTTGTTTGCTCAAAAAATCTCTATGCATAGGAAGTGGTTTATACCTAAATGTGCTAGTCATATGCTTCATGATGCTCTCTTTATGTTTCAATTCTTATCTTTTACGCGAGCATCATTGAAATCATCATGCCTAGCTTAAAAGGCATTAAAGAAAAGCGCTTATTGGGAGACAACCCAAAACTTTTACCAACTGTTTTTGTGTGTTCACATGATTATGCTACTTTAGTAATCATTTTTTATTGCTTTTGTTTCAATAAAGTGCCAAGTAAAGCCTTTAGGATCATGTTGGGTGATAGTTGATTTGACCCTGCTGAAAAACAGAAAGTTTTGCGCTCACGAAAATAAGTATCATTTTTAACAAAAGAGTGATTTTGAGTTGATTATTTTTTTCATAAGTTTAATATACAAATTTCTCACGTGGTCATAATTTTTAATAATTTTTTCAGTAGCAGAAGTATGGTTTGAGTACAGACTACTCTGTTTTTGACAGATTCTGTTTTCAATTCATAGTTTGCTTGCTTTCTAGTTTCTATGGCTTATATTGCTCAATATAAATTGTGGAAATGATATGATACAGTAGGGATTGTGTGGAAACAATTATGAATCTTGTCTTTGACATTACCAAAGTGGTTTGCTCTTTATCATACTAACCTATCTCACGAAGTTCCGTTAAGTTTTGTGTGATTGAATTTTTCAAGTTTCGGGTGAGACATCGATGTGAGGAGAATAAGGAGTGACAAGACCCTAATCTTGGGGATGCCCAAGGCACCCCAAGGTAATATTCAAGGACTATCCAAGCAACTAAGCTTGGGGATGCCCGAAAGGCATCCCCTCTTTCGTCACAAACATTATCGGTAACCTTACATGGAGCTATGTTTTCATTCGTCACATGATATGAGTTTTGCTTGGAGCGTCATTTTATTTTATTTGTATTTTCTTGCTGGTATTTAGATTAATTTTTTGTATCTTTTATTTCAATAAAAGTGGCATTGATAGCCTTTACCATGCTTATTTTGCAGGTATACTTATTGCTGTTTGAAAACAGAAAGTTTATCGATGTTGCAAAAATTCTCGAGGAAAGTCAGAATGTGATAAATGTTGATTTTTTTTGCATAATAAGCTTTGATAAATTTTCTACAGTGTGGTAGAATTTCATAATTTTTGGAGTTTAATAAGTATTGATACTCTTGCATTCTTTACAGACTGTAATGTTTTGGCAGATTGATGTCATGTTTGCGTTGTTTGCCTATGCTTGCTTGTTTAATGAGTCTATTTGATGATAGGAGTTTTAAATATGCAGAGGCATTTAGTATGCAATGTTGAATAATAATTTTAGTGATTTTTTACAGTAGATAATGATCAGGTTTTTGCATTGGTTTATACTAACTTATCTCACGAGTTCTTGTTGAGATTTGTGTGGATGAAGCTTTTGAAATTTAGGAAAACCGTGATATGAGAGGAATTAAGGAGACACAAAAGCTCAAGCTTTGGGATTCCCAAGGCACCCCAAGATAATATTCAAGAAGTCTCAAGCATATAAGCTTGGGGACGCCCCGATAGGTATCCCACTTTTCTTCTTCAACAATTATCGGTTAGTATTGGTTGAGCCTAAGTTTTTGCTTCTTCACATGATGTGTGCTATCCTTGGATTGTCATTTTATCTTGTTTTTCTTGTTGTTTTAATAAAGTACTTAGATCTGAAAGTTTTTAAATAAAATATAGTCCTCAAATAGTGTCGGTGGGAAATCTGCCTCCACGAACACCTATGGGGACCGAGCCCCTTTCTGGTTCGGCGGGGGGCGGAGGTCGCGCGAAGAGCGGATCGAGGCGATGCACACAAGGGGATTTGCCCAGCTTCGGGCCGCACGGATGCGTAAAACCCTACTGTTGCTTTGTGGTTTTGTATTGTGTTCTTGCTCGGGAGCGTGTGGTGCTACAGTACACGCGAGCTGCTGGCGAGACCGAGCGTGAATGGACTCCTCCTCCCCCGTTGCGCATGGGGCCTCCTTTTATATGTGCAAGGGGTTACCCACAGGTGGCAACGTAGGCAGGGGTAAAACTGGAAAACGCTGTGTTGGGTACAGCTGTTTGCACAGTGCTATCATACCTAACTCTGACGGCAGGGGACAAGGGCATTAAATGCCCGTCCGCATCGCCCAGACGGTGCAGGAAAGGGACCATCACGAGCGCCACCGTTTGCCACGATGGCTACTCTGTCAGCGTTGCTTCGCCACCGCATGCCCCTGGCTGCGCAGCCTCTCGCCACGTACGCCTGGAATGGCCCCGGAGCGACACGTGGGTGGATGAGCTGGAGCGCAGGCGCGGGGTGGTGACTTGCCGCGGCGAGCGCCTTGTTGCGGTTGGTGCCTTGTCGCGCCCGGGATCTTGTCGCTCACCGGTCCTTGCCGGGACGCGGGGCGCGTCGCAGCAAGTATCCTGTCGTGCCTCGGTCGGCCTTCCCGGCAAGCTCCTCTTGCCGGGGCCTTGTGCTTCGAGCGGTCGTCCCGGCAAGCTCCTCTTGCCGGGGCCTTGCTCTCTTCGGGTGGCCTTCCCGGCAGGCTCCTCCTGCCGGGGCCTTGGCTCAAATACTTTGTTCTTGGATGGCCCAAAAAGGGACCACGGAGAGTTTTGGCGATCGCCTGGCAAGCCTTGCCGCGGGGTGCTACGACTGCCCGTGCACAAGTTCGGGGTACTAAGGTACCCCTACTTTAGTACACCGACAGGAGCCCCCGGGCCTGGGCCATACACGGTGCCGAGCGCTGTTGGGCCAGGCCCAAAACAGTGCATGGGCACGCGTGGCCTGGGTCACGCTGCATCTTCTTCTGCATCCACCACGTGCTTACCGAACGGCATGCGTCGAACGTGGCATCGTGGGGAGAGGCGTGTGTGACGTGGGCGCCGTGCGCGGGGCTGAGCCCCGCAGGCATGCGTCATGTCGCAATAAAGGGGGACGGTACGCGCTATCCCCATAAGTGGAGGGAGGCGTGGAGGCGCGGCTCGTTTGCTGGACGGGGCCGAGGCACGATTTCAGAGGCGCCCGCTCCCCACGATCACGGGGCGAGGGGGGTCGCTTCATCCGTCGCCTCGGTCCTGCACGCCAGCCACGCGGCTTCCATGCACCTGGGGTCGCAGACGGTGGAGGCAGGAAACCGGGCCGTCGCGGGCCGAGACAGCAGGCCGGTCCCAGTCGCCTGCTCTCCCTGCGTCTTGATTGGCTGAGCGGGGCGGCCGAGCCCCCACCTTGCTCCTTTATAAAGAGCAAGAGGGGGAGCGACGAAAACCCGCACTCCTCCATCTTCGCTTCTCTTCAGCTTCTGATCCCCTCTCTCCATTCGCCATGGAGAAAGGGAATCCTGGTCCTTCATCGGTGGCGGCGAGGGTCGCCGCTAGGCATCGCGCCCCTCCTCCCCTTGCACCCGCGGTGGCAGAGCCAACCGTAAGGGGAAGGGGGAGGGGGCGAGGTCGTGGACGAGGTCGTGGACGAGGCCGAGGCGCTCAGGGACAAGGCGGACGGGGCGACGCGCCGACCTCGCCTCCGCCAGCGGCCCCTCTTCTCACGGTAGTCCACATCGGGGACGACCCCTGCGAGTTCTTCGTCAGGCTGCGCCGGGCGCCTCGTCGCCGCCTCCGCCTCCCGGCCCCCTTCGCAAGCGTGATGGAGGTGGAACAACCCGAGACGCTAAGACTGCGCATGAGGGGCTGCGGGATCAGCGGCACGTGGGTCCACGTTGAGTCCCCAGCCCCCGGCGTCCTCCCTGGCTGGGATGCTTCGTACCTGATCCTCCGCCACCTCCCCGGGCTCTCTCCTTGTCGCGCTGCTCGTACTCGGCCTTTTGCAGCTCGACGAGCCGCTCGACCTGCTTGCAGCTCTGGAGGTCATGGCCCTTGGTGCGGTGGATCTTGCAGTACTGTTTGTTGGTGCCGTCCCGCTTGTCGGCGACCGCCACAGCCTGGCAGTTGGCGCATCCGGCAACCTCCTTGCCGGAGCTACCAGCCTGGGCCTTCTTGGCGGCGCCTTCATCGCCGGACTGCTCAACAACCAGTACTTCTTGGCTCTTCTTCTTCCTGTTGCTCCGCCGCCGGCTCTTCCTTGCTGGGGCGGTATCCTCATTGTCAGATTCTCCTGCTCCAGTGTTCTCTCCGGGGAGTTTCCTCCCTTCCTCAGCACGCGCACACTTGTCATCCAGGGCATATAGCTCGCTGACGTCTTTGATCTTGCACATCGCCATCTCCTCCCGCATCCTGCGGTTACGCATGTTCTGATGGAACACGCTGATAACCGCGGCAGGGTGCACGTCTGGGATGTTGTAGTGTACGCGGCTGAATCTCTGGATGAACTTGCGCAAGGATTCCCCTTCCTTCTGGACGAGCAGATGAAGGTCGCTCGCTTGGCCATGGGGTTTGTGGCCGCCTGTAAAGGTGCCAACAAACTGATGGCACAAGTCTGTCCAGGAGGTTATGGAGTTATCCGGCAAGTGCATGAGCCAGGATCTGACGTTGGATTTGAGTACCAGCGGGAAGTAGTTGGCAAGGATCTTGTCGTCCCGCCCCCCAGCAGCCTGCACCACAATGGTGTAGATGCTGAGGAACTCCGACGGATGCGACTTGCCGTCGTACTTCTCTGGTATGTCTGGCTTGAAATTCTTCGTGCTGGGCCACTGGACTTGCCGCAGCTCACGGGTGAACGCAGGGCAGCCTACCGCGTACGGCAGGTCGCCTAGTCCCCCGGGCGCATGCATGTCAACAGAGGGCCCAGCGCGCTGGTCTGACTGACGCCGCGCTTCTCTCCGACGCTCGATGCGAGTACGAGCGTCCTCTTGCTCTCGCTCGTGAAGAACTTGGCGTTGATCGCGACGAGTTCGCGGATTCGACGACGCGGTGGAGTCGTTGTCGTGATGGTTCCGGCGAGTCGGCGATCTTGGCCTTTGGGGCGGGGAGTGCACGGTGGTCGCGCCCCCACCGGTCTTGGCGCCATCGGTTCTCGCCTGGCCGACCTGCCGCGGCTGCGACGCACTGTGCTGCCGCGGGGTGTCGCCGTTAGCGAAACCGATGAGGCTCTGTATCGTGGCCCTCCAGTCGTCGAGCTTGTCCACCGTTGGAGGGTAGTCTAGGAGCAGTTGAGCTCGCGCCAGAGCTTCTGCTGGAGTGGCAGGCAGCGGTGGCGAACGGCGCGTGGAGCGGGATGTGCTCGAACTTCTAACTACGTTAGAAGGAGCAACACCCGGACGAGGCAGTCGCGCCACGCTCGCGCCAGCGCGTTGGTGTGAGTGCTGGCCTTGAGCGCCCTGGGATCCGCCGGCTCGATCTGGGTCCAGCGAGCGTATGGTACCGTGAGTGCCAAGACGCTACTGGTCCCGTGCCTCCTGAGAGGGGCGCGGTGCATGTTCGGACGCCGTGGCACCATGAGCTGGCTCGGTGGCGCCCGTTCCGCCGCCGGTGCCGTCCCCACCACCCGTTTGCTCCAGGGGCAGTGGGTTCGACGCGGACGGACCAGCCACCTCCGGAACCTTCTTCTTCGGTGGCATGTTGATGAAGATGATGGAGATCTAGCCTGTGCAGACGCCGGATCAGGTTCGCACAACTTCGACGCCCCCTACCTGGCGCGCCAAAGATGTCGGTGGGAAATCTGCCTCCACGAACACCTATGGGGACCGAGCCCCTTTCTGGTTTGGCGGGGGGCGGAGGTCGCGCGAAGAGCGGATCGAGGCGATGCACACAAGGGGATTTACCCAGCTTCGGGCCGCACGGATGCGTAAAACCCTACTGCTGCTTTGTGGTTTTGTATTGTGTTCTTGCTCGGGAGCGTGTGGTGCTATAGTACACGCGAGCTGCTGGCGAGACCGAGCGTGAATGGCCTCCTCCTCCTCCCCCGTTGCGCATGGGGCCTCCTTTTATATGTGCAAGGGGTTACCCACAGGTGGCAACGTAGGCGGGGGTAAAACTGGAAAACGCTGTGTTGAGTACAGCTGTTTGCACAGTGCTATCATACCTAACTCTGACGGCAAGGGACAAGGGCATTAAATGCCCGTCCGCATCGCCCAGACGATGCAGGAAAGGGACCATCAGGAGCGCCACTATTTGCCACGATGGCTACTCTGTCAGCGTTGCTTCGCCACCGCATGCCCCTGGCTGCGCAGCCTCTCGCCACGTACGCCTGGAATGGCCCCAGAGCGACGCGTGGGTGGATGAGCTGGAGCGCAGGCGCGGGGTGGTGACTTGCCGCGGCGAGCGCCTTGCCGCGGTTGGTGCCTTGTCGTGCCTGGGAGCTTGTCGCTCACCGGTACTTGCCGGGACGCGGGGCGCGTCGCAGCAAGTATCCTGTCGTGCCTCGGTCATCCTTCCTGGCAAGCTCCTCTTGCCGGGGCCTTGTGCTTCGAGCGGCCGTCCCGGCAAGCTCCTCTTGCCGGGGCCTTGGTCTCCTCGGGTGGCCTTCCCGACAGGCTCCTCCTGTCGGGGCCTTGGCTCAAATACTTTGTTCTTGGATGGCCCAAAAAGGGACAACGGAGAGTTTTGGCGATCGCCTGGCAAGCTTTGCCGCGGGGTGCTACGACTGCCCGTGCACAAGTTCGGGGTAATAAGGTACCCCTACTTTAGTACACCGACAAATAGTTGCCAGGGAGGCTAAGTAAGCGACATTCACATCCCTTCAACAAAGCCCTTTTCTGTGTCATTTACACTTGTGCTTCACTTATATCCTATGAGTAAATTGTTGAATGAATTGAATATCATGAAGTTGAAATTATAGCATGCCTAGTGGTAGCTTAACATTGGGTTTATAAATTGAAATCTTTTTAGGCTTGACAATCACAATATTGGTCATACAAGCAATTCACAAATAATTAGTATAAGGAAGAGAACTTTCACATGCAAATACACTATCATGGAAATATTTTGTGATTGTGAGCCCCCATCAAAATATTATATGCCAAAATTGTTGATGTTGGACAAGTAAGACAACGTAATGATTTATGTTTGCTCATATTCACACAGAAGTCATATTGTCATAGATCCTTCAACATGTGGTGCTTGCAACCCATCTTTGCTAGCCAAAAATTCCGCACCAAGTAGAGATACTACTTGTGCATCCAAAAATCCTTAAACCCAAATCTTATTTTCAAGTGTCTGTAACATCCCAATTTTTCAATTTGGAATGTTATACATTATATCATCATGCATAACATATTTTCTTGCATTTTGGTTGATCCGAGAAATTTCACGCAACTCAAGGACCCTCGGAGAGAGTTGGAGATTTCGTTATTTTCATATTTGGGTTTTCTCAAATTTTGAAAAAGAGGATCGTTTGATTTTATTTATTTTATCTTCAATTATTTTTCCAATAACCAAATTATGAGAAGGGAATAATATGACTTTCCCAATATTAGGAAAAATGAAGATTTAAATAAATAAATCAAATTTTGGATGTTTCGAAGTTTATTTGCATTTTGTTCGAATTAGGGAAAAATGCGCGTTTTTAAAATATTGCATTGAGGCCCCAAGAAAAAGTTCTTTTTGTTCGACTCATTTTTAGGAGTCGGGGAAAACTTATTTCATATATTTTGGAGCTTGTTAGATTTTATTTTTCTTCGTTTTTCTGCTCGTGAAATTATTTAAAAAAAAACCCCCGCAGCGCCGACTTGGCCAAGGGCCCAGCCAGCCGGCCCGCCCCGCCGCCCTCCCCCGCGCGCGCGCCGGCGCGCCGCCGCGCCAGCCGAGTCCGAGGAGGACTCCTCCTCCTCCCTTGCTTGCCCCCTCCCCCAAGCAACCCCCCTCCCTCTTTATATACCCCCCCTCTCCTCTCCTCCTCACCCCAAGCCGCCGCCGCCTCACGCAGCAGCAGCAGCCAGCGCACGCGCCGCCGCCGCCCCCGCCGCCGCCGCGTCGCCGCCGCCCGCGTCGCCTCGCCGCCAAGCTGTCGCCCCGCCGGAGCCCCGCCCCGACAAGGTAGCCGAGCCGCGCCACCCTCCCCTCGCTCGGTTCGGTTTTCTAATAAAATCGTTCCGGTTTTTTTTATGTTTCGGTTTTTTTTTCGAAACCCTAGATCGGTTTTTTTCGGTTTTGTTAATTAGCGAGCGTTCACCAGACCGTTCGTTTTAACGAACGCGATCACCGGTTAGTCTCGGTTAACGAACGTCCGTTCTTTTAACCGTTCGTCATTTTTCTTTTTCGTCGGATTTATTCTGCGATTTTTCTGATCGCGATTTCAGATCCGATCTTCGTTTTAGTTTATCTTCTCGCTCATTTATCGGAATCAGGTGATTCAAGCGCCTGGAGTTTCGTTTCGAAACCGCCGTTCCGACTAAGCTACTTAAACAAGATTTTGCTACTGTAAAATTTGACCTAGTTTCAATTTCCTAGAGCCGAGTTGTTTTCTTCCGCCGTTTGTTTTATGTTGCTTTGTTCGGTTCGTTTTCTTTTGCAACCGGAGTTCTTAAGTTGAACTTTCTGGTTTGATCTTCTATTCGAGTTTTACCTGTGCATTAGATGAGTACTTATTGTATGCTTGTTGGTTGTCTGCGATAGATCACCCGGAGTGCGCCGCCTGTTATTTTGAAGCTCTAGGTTTCGCGGATCCTCAGCAAGGCAAGTAACACTTTGATCATACCTTCTCATTACCCAGTTTTTATTGCATTAGACCAATCCTCAAACATTGCATGATTAGGATCTAATTAAACTGTGGGATGGGAAGTAGTTGAGGTAGTACCTAATACCTGTTTTACTTATGAAACCTTTGGGAGTTACTTCTACGTTTGCTTATTATGCCATGCTATGCTAGTAGACGTGGATTGGGTGAGTGATAATCCATGACAGATGTGAGTATTGCTAATTAATGGTTTTATTTAAGGTGGCAACTTAAACACACATCTGGGTGGATTGAGGCACCTGGTTTCTATCAGGACTTGCCTGTTTTTCTTTGGACCGCCACCCAGGCTCAAAGGGATCATAAGATCATTCATGCTAGTAACTTCCGTGTGCAGCCACAAGCCATTATGGGCTCTGGCATAGCTGACTAAGTCGTGCGAACTCTTACAGTGGTAGACTAGCAGATGTAGGGGATGTAGGTTGGTACGGTCTATCACAACGTAAGGTGTGAGTGCTTCTGAAAGACTATGTCTCGGTCATCCGTCCCTCAAACACCCTGTAGTGCGAGAAACCAAACGGAGGCGATCGAGTCTTGTGGGGAAAAGTGCGCAAACCTCTGCAGAGTGTACAAACTAATCATGATTAGCCGTGTCCCCGGTTATGGACATCTTGAGTATCTAGTACTTGAATATCATGTGAATCTCATCATGTTACTTTAATTAATATTGTTGGGTTTTAATTGTTCACTTAATTGGGATCGGAATGCTGTCAACCATTCTCGATGTTTCAACCACCATGATAGTTAAATAAAAATCTATTCCTTTGCAGTAGGGAAAATTGGCTTTACGCAGAACTGTAACCATAGAGCTTTTCCACCAGCCATATATGCATGTAGTATAGGCTTATCATTCATTACTCTCTATGTGTTACATTGCCAGCATATTCCATGTGCTGACCCGTTTTCGGGCTGCAACTTTCATGTTGCAGACTTTTCAGACGACGAGTAAGGTGTTTTTAGGTCGTGGTTCTATACTCAGTGATGTCGTTGGAGTTGATGGACTCACTTATCTTCCAAGTCTTCCGCTGTTATCACCATTAGATGGCCTTAAGCCATATTTATTGTAATAAGTTCTCTTTGAGACATTGAGGTAATAAGTGTGTGATTGCTACTCTTCTATAAATCCTTCGAAGTACTGTGTGGTGTCAGCATTACTGATCCAGGGATGACACCGGAGCATAGAGACTTGACCATCTGAGGTCGGGTCGCTACAGAGATGGTATCAGAGCACACGCTGACTGTAGGACACGACCACTAAGTTAAAGCCATAGATCACTATTCTCCTCTCATTTTCTAACTCCTCATCTTTTCTACTCTTTTAGGATGACAGACGCGAAGATCAAGTACGCGCAAACGGATGAAGGCACACCTTTTGGATTTCACTTGAAGGAAGTCACCAAGTACCTGAACATTGGACTACCAAGCTTCACCGGGACCTTCAACGCCACTCTGCCTGAAGAGGAGCGCTGGAAGATTCAAGCTCATGTTCCGGGAAGGACATTTGCGCCAATCACGAAGCCCATAGATAGTGTTTTCAGTGCACCAACCTGGAGTTTGGGAAAGTGCATGGCAGCTCATATCATCATGGGACGCATTGGAGAAGTTTATCAAGAAGACCTTAAGGACACTATCTACCAGATTTGCGGACGCCGAGATGAAGAATGGGAGATAGTCAGCATCAAGAAGGATAGATCCATTGCAGCTTTCATCCAGGAGTTAAACCAGCACATTCGACGCCAGGAGAACCAGATGTGCGCAGACATGATGGAGTTGAAGAAAGCAAAGGCCAAGATTATTTAGCTAGAAGGAGAACTGAAGGCCACTCGCAAGGACTACATGGATGAGATCGTAGCTCTAGCAAGGCACAATGGCGATCTTAAGCAGAAGATTGAAGAACTCAAGGAGAGATTAGCATCCAAGAAGGAAGACAAGTACGTCGCATGTCCGTACAACTACATCATCATCGACGACACCGATTCGGATCCAAGTGAACCCGACTTTGAAGACGAAGCTGGAGCAGACATCATGGAGTCTTCCACCGATTCAAATTTTTAGATGACCACCCAATATTAGTAGTATTTCCCCCATGTATACATTATAGTTCGAGCACTTTTGCGATAGTTCTAGACCGTTTGTATGCCCTTGTTTGAATTGAATGAAGTGATTTTGTGTGCATTTGTCTCATGAGCATTTGGGTAGTGTTTTCTCTTAGACCTCACTCCATTCTTAATTCTCATCTTTTCTAAACCCTCAGATGCCTCCGAGACGTGACAATGGATTTCCACTGGAGCTCACCCAGTTGATCCAGCAGCAGAACCAATTGATGCAATTGCTAGTCCAGAATCAGCAGAACAACAACAACAACAACAACCCTCTGCCGCCGCCACCTGTTGATCACCTAACCCGTTTCCTTAGGCTGAATCCGCCGGTGTTTTCCAGTAGCACTGAGCCGATAGTAGCAGACGATTGGCTCCGCAAGATAGGAAGGGAGTTGACCACTGCAGGATGCACAGATATTGAGAAGGTGAAGTTTGCCGCACATCAACTTGACGGACCCGCGACAGCATGGTGGGAGAATTTTACAGCCACTTACCTAGTTGACACTGTCACATGGGATCAGTTTCAGCAAGCTTTCCGCACCCATGTTTCAGCAGGAGCTATGGCCATGAAGAAGCGTGAGTTTCGCAACTTACGCCAACGAGGAAGGACAGTTGGCCAGTACGTTGACGACTTCAGCAAGTTAGCACGTTATGCCCCAGATGACGTTGCTACGGATGCAACTAAGCAGGAGAATTTTCTAGAAGGACTAAATGATGAGCTAAGCATGCAGTTGATGGTAGCAAGTTTCAACAACTACCAGGAGTTGGTAGATCGTGCCATCATGATTGAAGGGAAGCAACAGCAGATTGAGAACCGCAAGAAGAAGTATGGACAGGGGAAGTATAACTCTGGAGCCCAGCAGAAGCCCCGTTTTACCCCTAAGCCGGGAGTTCAGTTTCAGCATACCCATGGAGGAAGTGGTTCGCACAACCATAATGGCCACAAGAATGGTAATGGGAATGGAGGAAGCAACGGCCAGAACCGTCCCACTCCATCAACCCCAACCAAGAGAGATCTGAGTCAAGTCACCTGTTTAAGGTGTTCCAAGACCGGACATTATGCCAACGAATGTCTTGAAGGCCAGAACGGTAATGGAAGCTCTGGGAAGAAGCCAAACCCTTTCAATAGGGGACAGGTAAACCACGTTAGCGTGGAGGAGGTTGACGCTCAGCCTGATGCAGTAATCGGTAAGTTTTTGGTTAAGACATTTACTGCGCTTGTTCTTTTTGATACTGGTGCATCGCATTCATACATATCAAGGGGATTTGTGGATAAGTACAACTTGCCAACTGTAACGCCCGGATAATTTGGCTACAGTAAAACTTTTCTGATGATGCCATGTCATCTGTGTTACTGTTGCTAACCTCGCAATAATCCGAAACCGTTCGAAACTCAGATTCAAATTACTGATAACAATAAAAGTTTTCAAAAATTAAAACAAAATTGTTCGGTGGTTGCCGAATATTACAAAGGTAATTGTGGTGAAGTAAACACATTTTTAGAAAGTGCCTAAGTACTTTTTAATGAATTTAAATAGAAAAGAAAATACAAAAAAAGGAAAACGAACATCAAATTTAAAAAAAAGAAACAAAGGGAAAGAACCCCCCCCCCCCCCGCTGGGCCACCCGGCCCAGCCCCAGGCCGCCAGGCCGGCCCACCCCCGCGCCCATATCCCCCCACCCCCTGGAAACCCTAGCCGCCTCCTCCCACTCCTCCCACTCGCTTTCCCCCTTCCCCCCCCCCACGATCCAGATCGGATCGTGGCCCGACCGCGCCCGCCGCCTCGCCGCCTGGAACGCCGCCCCGACGCGGGAGCCCCTTCGCCGCCTCAACCTCTCCCTCGCCGGACCTCCCCGACCTCCACCGAGCTCGCTTTCGAGACCCTACGCGTCCGCCCCCGTGAGCTGCCCCTCCTCGCTCCCCTCTCTGCTCCTCGTGCCACGCCCGAGCTCGCGCACGCTCCGCCGCGGCCTCCTCCCCGTGCGCGCCCACCGTGGCCACGGCATCGTCCGCGCGCACGCGCCCGGCTACGCCCGCCGCGGTTCCTGCCCCGCCGTCCCCCGTCGTCGCCTCGCCGTGCGCAGTCACCCAGGGCCGCGCCCTTACTCCTCACGCCGGCACGTGCGTGTCCGTGCCCGCCCGCGCGCTGCGCGCGCGCCCCTCGCGCGTCCAGGCCTCGCACCCGGCCGCGCCTCCCCCCCGCTCCCTGCTGCTACTCTCCAGCGCGCCGCCCCTGCTTCCCCTGCTCTCGCACGCCCTTACGGCGTCCCCTAGCCGCGCCCCGGGCACGTCCCCGCACCCACCACGCGCGCCCAGCGCCCTGGCCATGCCCTGATTTCGCCCGCTGCTCGCCTAGCCGCGCAGGCGTCATCCCCTGTGCTCCCCTGCCTTCTCCTGCGCCGCTCGCCCGCAAAACCCCCCTGCTACCGCGCTGCCGTGCCGCTCGCCGGCGACGCCCCCTGTGCCGCGGCGGCCACTCGCCGCTGTGGTCGCCGGTGCCCAGCGCCCGTCCCCTCCTCTGTCGGCCTGGGCGGGTGCACAGCACCCGCTCCAGGCGCCCGTAGCCCATCGCCCGCTAAGGCCAAAGGGCCTATGACATGTGGGGCCTAGCCCCCAGAACGTTTAAAAAATGATGATAAAATAAAATAAATAATAAATATAATAATTAAAAAAATAATTTATTAATTAATTAAAGAATTAATTAAGTTAATTAATCATAATTAGATTAATCTAATTAACTAATTAGTTTAATTAAATAGTAGTTAAATTAGTTTAACACTGATTAGGTTAAACAGCCTATGACATGCGGGGCCCACCCCCCTAATTAATGTTAATTAATTTAATTAATCTGTTTGATTAATATGGGTCACTGACCAGTGGGGCCCACTGGTCAGGTTGACCAAGTCAACCCTGTTGACTGCTGACGTCAGCATGACATCATGCTGATGTCATAATTCTATTTCGAATTAATTAATTAATTAAATTCCAGAAATTAATAAAACTTTTATAAAATCATATCTTTTAATCCGTAACTCGGATTAAAATATTTTCAACATGAAAGTTGCTCAGAACGACGAGACGAACCCGGATATGCAGCCCGTTCACCCGACGCACACCCCTAACATATCAAACTCGCAACTTTCCCCCTCCGGCTCCTCTGCCCGAAAACGTGAAACACCGGGGATACTTTCTCGGATGTTTCCCCCCTTCACCGGTATCATCCCATACCGCGTTAGGGCACCTCTAACGCCGTTATTTGTCATGTCATGCATCACTATGCATCTGCTTGCTTAAATATTTATTGTTTCTCCCCCCTCTTCTCTCGATAGACCCCGAGACCGACGTTGCTGCTGCCCCGTTCGACTACGGAGTTGACGACCCCTCTCTCTTGCCAGAGCAACCAGGCAAGCCCCCTCCTTGATCACCAGATATCGCCTACTCACCTCTATACTGCTTGCATTAGAGTAGTGTAGCATGTTACTGCTTTCGTTATTCCTATCCTGATGCATATCCTGTCTTTGATACTGCTGTTGATACCTTTACCTGCAATCCTACTGCTTAGTATAGGATGCTAGTGTTCCATCAGTGGCCCTACACTCTTGTCCGTCTGCCATGCTATACTACTGGGCCGTGATCACTTCGGGAAGTGATCGCGGGCATATACTATATACTTTACACTGTTACATTACCTGTGATACTGTTCGGAGTTGGGGGCTGAAGGGGCAGGTGGTTCCACCCAGGTAGTGGTGGGCCTGGGTTCCCGACGGCCCCTGACTATTACTTTGTGGTGGAGCGACAGGGCAGGTTTGAGACCACCTAGGAGAGAGGTGGGCCTGGCCCTGCCGGCGTTCGCGGATACTTAACACGCTTAACGAGATCTGGGTTTTTGATCTGAGTCTGGCCATTTGGTCTATACGCACTAACCATCTACGTGGGAGTAGTTATGGGTATCCCGGCGTCGTGGTATCAACCGAAGCACTTTTGACGTCAGCGACGGAGCGGCGCGCGCCGGATTGGACTGGAACGCCACTAGGCTAGGTCTGCTTCCGGCCGCCCTCGCAACGTGCAGGTGTGCTCAGGGCGATGGGCCCAGACCCCTACGCGCATAGGTTTAGACCGGTGTGTTGACCTCTCTGTTGTGCCTAGGTGGGGCTGCGACGTGTTGATCTTCCGAGGCCGGGCATGACCCAGGAAAGTGTGTTCGGCCAAATGGGATCAAGCGTGTTGGGCTATGTGGTGCACCCCTGCAGGGAAGTTTATCTATTCGAATAGCCGTGTCCCTCGGTAAAAGGACGACCCGGAGTTGTACCTTGACCTTATGACAACTAGAACCGGATACTTAATAAAACACACCCTTCCAAGTGCCAGATACAACCCAGTGATTGCTCTCCAACAGGGCATCGAGGAGGGGATCGCCGGGTAGGATTATGCTATGCGATGCTACTTGGAGGACTTCAGTCTACTCTCTTCTATATGCTGCAAGACGGAGGCGACCAGAAGCGTAGTCTTCGATAAGACTAGCTATCCCCCTCTTATTCTGGCATTCTGCAGTTCAATCCACTGATATGGCCCTTTACACATATATCCATGCATATGTACTGTAGCTTCTTGCTTGCGAGTACTTTGGATGAGTACTCACGGTTGCTTTTCTCCTCCTTTTTCCCCCTTTCCCCTCTACCCGGTTGCCGCAACCAGATGCTGGAGCCCAGGATCCAGACGCCACCTTCGACGACGACTCCTACTACTCTGGAGGTGCCTACTACTACGTGCAGCCCGCTGACGACGACCAAGAGTAGTTAGGAGGATCCCAGGCAGGAGGCCTGCGCCTCGTTCGATCTGTATTCCCGTTTGTGCTAGCCTTCTTAAGGCAATCTTGTTTAACTTATGTCTGTACTCAGATATTGTTGCTTCCGCTGACTCGTCTATGATCGAGCACTTGTATTCGAGCCCTCGAGGCCCCTGGCTTGTATTATGATGCTTGTATGACTTATTTTATTTTTAGAGTTGTGTTGTGATATCTTCCCGTGAGTCCCTGATCTTGATCGTACACGTTTGCGTGTATGATTAGTGTACGATTGAATCGGGGGCGTCACAAGTTGGTATCAGAGCCGACTGCCTGTAGGAATCCCCCTTCCAACTCTTTGGACGAAGTCGAGTCTAGACCTTGCAAAACTTTTACTAACATGGCTGTGTGTCTTACGGGCACACGTCGTCATCGGGTG
The DNA here is from genome assembly GCA_032464435.1 of Aegilops umbellulata. Taxonomy (NCBI): domain Eukaryota; kingdom Viridiplantae; phylum Streptophyta; class Magnoliopsida; order Poales; family Poaceae; genus Aegilops; species Aegilops umbellulata. Next base: position 245,251,360 of record CP136056.1, read on the forward strand.
GTATTAGGATCTTTTACTCCTCGATCTTTACTCCGGGATTCTGAACTCTCTTCTATTCGGGTTAAACGACTTTTACTAAAATCTAACTTTAGGTTCTCGAAAATACTTTCTCCCGGAGATCCCCTTCAGTCCAGATGATCGCCGGCTGCACCAAAAGATTTCAAAGATACTCTCTGATATTCTCTCGAGACCTTGTGCCCGTTGCTTTTGCAATTCCCTTCCACCGAAATATCCCTATGGATAAATACTTACACCTGTCGTGCTTACTTTTATTCCCAGTCGATCTTGTTATTACAAGATACCCCGAGAATATTTTGTGCCTACTGCCCTGCAGTTCTTTGCCACCTGAATACCCCTAAGAATAAATTCTTGCACCTATCGAGTATCCGCTCATCCCAGTTGATTAATGTATTTCAGCAAAGCCTTCGAAATACTATTTGATCTAATGGAAATCCTCAACAGCTTGTTGTTCTTGAAATTCTTACTTGCTTGCATTATGGTTAGTCCCATAAGTATAGTAATCTTATTGGCATTCTTTGTCAGTATCATTTTTGAGTCCATTGATTCAATACGTTGCGAATGGTCACAATCATAAGTCAAATCCTAGGATTACCCTTCCGGCTCAGACGTCATTTGGGTATGAGCTGGTTCTTGACCAATCAATGCCTTGGTCAGTTGTGCTTCTAAGTCTATTGAACTTAATCATTTTCGACCAGAACGATGGCTTCCGATCCCTTGATTTGGAAATCATAAATTTCTTTCCATTGAGCTTTCAATTAGTCAGTTGTTCCTATAATCTGATGTCTTGCATTCCTTCTTCCACTGATTGAGAAACCGATACTCACATCAGCCCTGTTATGGACCGTCAGATACCTTGTTGGATTTTATCTGACATCGTCCTTCATATCCAATAATCTTCTGAGCCGTCCTCAGATACATAATGCCTTGGGTAAATTGTATCCTCTACTTTCTCAACCATGTGTTGCTTTCGAGCTGGTGATATTTACAATTGAAGCTTGTGGTATATATTTCCATGACACCCTGATGGGTTGAACCTATGCCTTCCTTAATATGCGTGAACTCGAAAGTTTTCACGAGTCATACTCTTCTGGTATTTTGCCAGATAAAATTTCAACACTACAACTTCTTCGAAAGTGAGAAGTGAATGAAAGGTTATGCATTGGAGAAGTGGGAGTCGACCTTGAACCTTGCGTTCATGCCCATGGACACGATGTAGATCTTATCATTAAAGCTTCTCTTAAATTAATTATTCCCTTGGTATAAGTTCATCTTGTACCTGGGATCTGGCATTATTCAATCATGGTTCCGACCATGTTCTCCTTTATATACCATTTCGCGTGCAAGTTTAAGCACTTGTCTTCTATAGAGCAATACCCCAGTCCAACCTCTACTTGATCTGTCCTCGAGTATTACCCCCACTGTTATCTCGAGATTATCACGAAACTGCATAACTTCTTATGAGTTCTTCTTATAGTATTATTTCTCACTGATTCCAAATTTTTCCCCAGGTTCTGAGTTGTTAGACACTCAAGGACACCGACAGTGAATCGAGTATGTGCTCTGACTCAATAACTATAAGTAATTTCCATTGCTTATGAGCTTAATAATCCTTCAAGTCATTCCTAGCCCGGTTGGCTATATCATTATCGTGCTAAATTTTAACGGTGCTACCTGGTCCTTCTCGGAGCAAAATTTACGAAGATGAACTAAGCTTTTGTCAATTTCCTCACCATATCATTTCTCCTTGAACAGCAAACTTGATTTCGAGTTTGTGTCGTACCCTTGGTTTCATTAACCTTTCGCTCCATCATTCCTTTGACTTGGTGTCATCACCGATTTATTACATCTTCGTGGAGCCTCTCGACAAAATTTTTCATGATCATCACATTTTGACTCCTTCCAGAATATCAACCAAATTGATGATGACAAGTACCATCCTTGTCCCTCGATGAGTTGTGTTATCATCGACCACTTTATTGCCTTCCGTTCAACACAAAACTTGTTCATGTTTTGTGTTATACCTTGAGTTCCCTACTATCCAGCATTTGTTCTTCTTTACCTTGGAGTATTACCATCTTTTAATATCAAGGAGGTTGTGAGGGTTTCTCCACCTCTTAAGAATTCTTGCTATAATGATAGTTCTCACAATCACCATTCTTTCTTGGTCCTCGTGTTGATTCCAACCGGGGTACCCACAAGTGAACGGTTTTGGATTCTGCCCTTCTAGCAACCCTATTGCTCTGAAGATAATGGCCGGCCATTCATTCTTATACTATTGATTATTAAATCACCATTCTGACATTTGTCGTGCAACCCAGCCCATATTTCGGGTGCACCTTTCAACCAATGTTAAATTGGGTATGTTTTCCTCGAGCATATCCCCTTATATCATTTCATCTAACAAATGTTATCTCCTTATCCACATAATTGTGGAGATCCATTTTTTTTGGATACCTCGATGAATTGTCGCCGAGTTCGTCAGCTACCTCCTTATCCCTCCATTGGTTTACTGATGAGCTTTTGTTTTGGAACTCGCTTTTGTAGTAGATTTCCCGAGAATCTTACATTGTCAACTCGTCAAATTGTGATTGCACCTTTTCCTTCTCAGGCATCTAGAGTCTGAGATATCCTAGCACCAATCAGATCTGAATCTCAGTCAGATATGATGGTTGGGACATATTCACAAAAGTTATAACATTGGTCCTTGACCCGATAAGGTGATGTCATGCTTAGCACACCTGGCCGGAGGACCTATTGTTATAGTTTCCATTTTAGTAAGGTTATCCATTCTTCCATGAGGAAATTGTTAGACTTATTCTATAAGTTGTTCTTGATGGATCCTTTGTGTATCCAAAGACTGATCTTTGTTTGAAGACCATGTCAATGCTCTCTCTAAGCATGTCTGTGGTACTCCGATTTTCAACAAGAACATTTGAAGCCCAATGCTAAATGTTTTTTGCTCAATTATCCAAACACCGTTGTATGGTTAATGTCATGAAATTTCTCTCCCCTTACCTAAAGAGTTTTCTACATTATATCCTGTCATGGATATCATGCTCTGCTTGTCCTTGGGAAGGATATACCCTTGAAATATGTGTTTAAACGCATTTTCCTTTCCATTGTTTGGTTTAAACTTTCTTGTGATCTATATGATCTAAGCAGTAATATTCTCCTGCTTTTGTAACCACCTCGGTGTACAATTCTGTCAGAAAGACCCTGTTACTTTTGTGGATGATATTCCGGTAACCACCGATGGACGAGAACCTTGCCTATTGTTCCGTCTCGTTCAACGAGCGGGAAAATGGTTCTCTTCGTCCCTCGCCATTGGTACCAACGTTGTTGCCGACATAACTGACATGCCTTGCTATCATGACCGTGCAAGATGTCACTGCTCCTAATTTTAACCCACATGGTGGGCCCATAACCCACAGTTCCACAGGATCGAAACCTGACTCTCCTGTATACCCTGTTGTCAAGGTTATTCCTCGTGCTTGACTTTGTATGTAATTCACGGGCCACCTGCCTGTTGATCTATTCAGGTATCAGATGCAATGCTTATTCACATTGCTCTAAACCCATTCAACACTTGGTTTCAGGCATCGAACGATTGCCTGCCCGCTCGAAACTTCCCATGATACCTCCTTACTTTGCTCTCGATATTTTCTTAAGTTTCAATTCGAGAGTTACTTTCCGCCACCTTCCCCGAACTTAACAACCAGGTAGTCAACCTTGCAGAGGTCCGTTCTTACAGAATAACCACCCTTTATTCTTTTGTAAGTACGATGGGGATCCTGAAGAAAGGATGTCGGCTTCATCATGATGACCTGAAGCACAGAAGTGAAGACATCAATGTAGTGGATAGACCTCTTCGAGAAGCTCAACCAAGACGAGAAGATCCGTTGGGATATCGTAACCAGACCTTTCCCCCTGGTCCCCCTCTTAAAATATCGGGACGAGATTTCTTGTAGTGGAGGATATTTGTAACGCCCGGATAATTTGGCTACAGTAAAACTTTTCTGATGATGCCATGTCATCTGTGTTACTGTTGCTAACCTCGCAATAATCCGAAACCGTTCGAAACTCAGATTCAAATTACTGATAACAATAAAAGTTTTCAAAAATTAAAACAAAATTGTTCGGTGGTTGCCGAATATTACAAAGGTAATTGTGGTGAAGTAAACACATTTTTAGAAAGTGCCTAAGTAGTTTTTAATGAATTTAAATAGAAAAGAAAATACAAAAAAAAGGAAAACGAACATCAAATTTAAAAAAAAGAAAGAAAGGGAAACACCCCCCCACCCCGCTGGGCCACCCGGCCCAGCCCCAGGCCGCCAGGCCGGCCCACCCCCGCGCCCATATCCCCCCACCCCCTGGAAACCCTAGCCGCCTCCTCCCACTCCCCCACTCGCTTTCCCCCTCCCCCCCCCACGATCCAGATCGGATCGTGGCCCGACCGCGCCCGCCGCCTCGCCGCCTGGAACGCCGCCCCAACGCGGGAGCCCCTTCGCCGCCTCAACCTCTCCCTCGCCGGACCTCCCCGACCTCCACCGAGCTCGCTTTTGAGACCCTACGCGTCCCTCCCAGTGAGCTGCCCCTCCTGGCTCCCTTCTCTGCTCCTCGTGCCACGCCCGAGCTCGCGCACGCACCGCCGCGGCCTCCTCCCCGTGCGCGCCCACCGTGGCCACGGCATCGTCCGCGCGCACGCGCCCGGCTACGCCCGCCACGGTTCCTGCCCCGCCGTCCCCCGTCGCCGCCTCGCCGTGCGCGGTCACCCAGGGCCGCGCCCTTACTCCTCACGCCGGCCCGTGCGTGTCCGTGCCCGCCCGCGCGCTGCGTGCGCGCCCCTCGCACGTCCAGACCACGCGCCCGGCCGCGCCTCCCCCCGCTCCCTACTACTGCTCTCCAGCGCGCCGCCCCTGCTTCCCCTGCTCTCGCACGCCCTTGCGGCGTCCCCTGGCCGCGCCCCGGGCACGTCCCCGCACCCACCACGCGCGCCCAGCGCCCTGGCCATGCCCTGATTTCACCCGCTGCTCGCCCAGCCGCGCAGGCGCCGTCCCCTGTGCTCCCCTGCCTTCTCCTGCGCCGCTCGCCCGCAAAACCCCCCCTGCTACCGCGCTGCCGCGCCGCTCGCTGGCGACGCCCCCTGTGCCGCGGCGGCCACTCTCCGTTGTGGTCGCCGGCGCCCAGCGCCCGTCCCCTCCTCTGTCGGCCTGGGCGGGTGCACAGCACCCGCTCCAGGCGCCCGTAGCCCATCGCCTGCTAAGGCCACAGGGCCTATGACATGTGGGGCCTAGCCCCCAGAACGTTAAAGAAGATGATGATAAAATAAAATAAATAATAAATATAATAATTAAAAAAATAATTTATTAATTAATTAAAGAATTAATTAAGTTAATTAATCATAATTAGATTAATCTAATTAACTAATTAGTTTAATTAAATAGTAGTTAAATTAGTTTAACACTGATTAGGTTAAACAACCTATGACATGCGGGGCCCACCCCCCCTAATTAATGTTAATTAATTTAATTAATCTGTTTGATTAATATGGGTCACTGACCAGTGGGGCCCACTGGTCAGGTTGACCAAGTCAACCCTGTTGACTGCTGACGTCAGCATGACATCATGTTGATGTCATAATTCTATTTCGAATTAATTAATTAATTAAATTCCAGAAATTAATAAAACTTTTATAAAATCATATCTTTTAATCCGTAACTCGGATTAAAATATTTTCAACATGAAAGTTGCTCAGAACAACGAGACGAACCCGGATACGCAGCCCGTTCACCCGCCGCACACCCCTAACATATCAAACTCGTAACTTTCCCCCTCCGGCTCCTCTGCCCGAAAACGCGAAACACCGGGGATACTTTCTCGGATGTTTCCCTCCTTCACCGGTATCATCCCATACTGCGTTAGGGCACCTCTAACGCCGTTATTTGTCATGTCATGCATCACTATGCATCTGCTTGCTTAAATATTTATTGTTTCTCCCCCCTCTTCTCTCGATAGACCCTGAGACCGACGTTGCTGCTGCCCCGTTCGACTACGGAGTTGACGACCCCTCTCTCTTGCCAGAGCAACCAGGCAAGCCCCCTCCTTGATCACCAGATATTGCCTACTCACCTCTATACTGCTTGCATTAGAGTAGTGTAGCATGTTACTACTTTCTTTATTCTTATCCTGATGCATAGCCTGTCTTTGATACTGCTGTTGATACCTTTACCTGTAATCCTACTGCTTAGTATAGGATACTAGTGTTCCATCAGTGGCCCTACACTCTTGTCTGTCTGCCATGCTATACTACTGGGTCGTGATCACTTCGGGAAGTGATCGCGGGCATATACTATATACTTTACACTGTTACATTACCTGTGATACTGTTCGGAGTTGGGGGCTGAAGGGGCAGGTGGTTCCACCCAGGTAGTGGTGGGCCTGGGTTCCCGACGGCCCCTGACTGTTACTTTGTGGCGGAGCGACAGGGCAGGTTTGAGACCACCTAGGAGAGAGATGGGCCTGGCCCTGCCGGCGTTCACGGATACTTAACACGCTTAACGAGATCTGGGTTTTTGATCTGAGTCTGGCCATTTGGTCTATACGCACTAACCATCTACGTGGGAGTAGTTATGGGTATCCCGGCGTCGTGGTATCAGCCGAAGCACTTTTGACATCAGCGACGGAGCGGTGCACGCCGGATTGGACTGGAACGCCACTAGGCTAGGTCTGCTTCCGGCCGCCCTCGCAACGTGCAGGTGTGCTCAGGGCGATGGGCCCAGACCCCTGCGCGCATAGGTTTAGACCGGCGTGTTGACCTCTCTGTTGTGCCTAGGTGGGGCTGCGACGTGTTGATCTTCCGAGGCCGGGCATGACCCAGGAAAGTGTGTCCGGCCAAATGGGATCAAGCGTGTTGGGCTATGTGGTGCACCCCTGCAGGGAAGTTTATCTATTCGAATAGCCGTGTCCCTCGGTAAAAGGATGACCCGGAGTTGTACCTTGACCTTATGACAACTAGAACCGGATACTTAATAAAACACACCCTTCCAAGTGCCAGATACAACCCGGTGATTGCTCTCCAACAGGGCATCGAGGAGGGGATCGCCGGGTAGGATTATGCTATGCGATGCTACTTGGAGGACTTCAGTCTACTCTCTTCTATATGCTGCAAGACGGAGGCGACCAGAAGCGTAGTCTTCGATAAGACTAGCTATCCCCCACTTATTCTGGCATTCTGCAGTTCAGTCCACTGATATGGCCCTTTACACATATATCCATGCATATGTACTGTAGCTCCTTGCTTGCGAGTACTTTGGATGAGTACTCACGGTTGCTTTTCTCCTCCTTTTCCCCCCTTTCCCCTCTACCCGGTTGCCGCAACCAGATGCTGGAGCCCAGGATCCAGACGCCACCTTCGACGATGACTCCTACTACTCTGGAGGTGCCTACTACTACGTGCAGCCCGCTGACGACGACCAAGAGTAGTTAGGAGGATCCTAGGCAGGAGGCCTGCGCCTCGTTCGATCTGTATTCCCGTTTGTGCTAGCCTTCTTAAGGCAATCTTGTTTAACTTATGTCTATACTCAGATATTGTTGCTTTCGCTGACTCGTCTATGATCGAGCACTTGTATTCGAGCCCTCGAGGCCCCTGGCTTGTATTATGATGCTTGTATGACTTATTTTATTTTTAGAGTTGTGTTGTGATATCTTCCCGTGAGTCCCTGATCTTGATCGTACACGTTTGCGTGTATGATTAGTGTACGATTGAATCGGGGGCGTCACACCAACCCAAGCCCTCAGGTCACCCATGTTAGTAACCTCGCCTGGAGCAGAGTACATGGCTAGTCGATGGTGTGATCGGTTAACATTAAGGATTGGTAACTATGTGTTTCCCTCAGACCTAATAGTATTGGAATCTCAAGGATTGGATGTGATATTAGGCATGGATTGGTTGTCAAAGTATGAAGGGAACATTGAATGTGCTAGTAAGACAATTTTGCTTACAACGCCCGAAGGAAGAAGAATCAAGCATGTATCTCGACATGCGCCCAACAGGACACAATTGAATTCCTTATCAGGAGTTGTACAGGAGGAAGTACCAGTGGTGAAAGATTATCCTGACGTATTTCCCAAAGAGTTGCCAGGCATGCCACCGGATAGAGACATTGAGTTTTTGATTGAACTTTTGCCAGGCACTGGGCCTATATCGAAGAGACCATACAGGATGCCAGCACAGGATTTGGTAGAAATTAAGAAGCAGATTAAGGAGTTATTGGATAAAGGTTACATTCGCCCCAAGTTCTTCGCCTTGGGGATCACCAGTACTTCTAGTAGAGAAGAAGGATGGATCATTAAGGATGGTTGTTGATTACCATGGATTGAATGAAGTAACTATCAAGAACAAGTACCCACTGCCAATGATAAATGATCTGTTTGATCGTTTGCAGGGAGCTAAAGTGTTTTCCAAGATCGATTTGCGATCAGGGTACCATCAGTTGAAGATTCGAGAGCAGGACATACCCAAGACAGCTTTTACCACGAGATACGGATTGTATGAGTATACCGTTATGTCATTTGGACTGACTAACGCACCTGCCTATTTCATGAACCTGATGAACAAAGTATTTATGGAGTTTTTGGATAAGTTCGCCGTAGTGTTCATTGATGACATTTTGATTTTCTCAAAGAATGAAGAAGAGCATAAGGAACATTTGCGTTTGGTTTTGGAGAAACTAAGGGAACATCAGTTATATGCCAAATTCAGCAAATGTGAGTTTTGGTTAAAGGAAGTTGGATTTCTTGGACATGTTATATCCGGAGAAGGTATAGCAGTTGACCCCACAAAGGTTGAGACCGTAACCGAATGGGAGGCACCAACGATAGTTGGAGAGATCCGGAGTTTCCTTGGACTCGCAGGATACTATCGGAGATTCATTGAGAATTTCTCAAAGATTGCAAAGCCTATGACTGAATTGTTGAAGAAGGATACCAAGTTCAATTGGACTGAGGAATGTGAGGCCAGTTTTCAGGAGTTGAAGAAACGATTGGTTTCCTCACCAGTGTTGATTCTGCCAGATCAGACCAAGGATTATGAGGTGTATTGCGACGCTTCACGTCGAGGACTTGGAGCAGTGCTTATGCAGAAAGGAAGAGTTGTTTCGTATGCCTCACGACAACTGAAACCTCATGAACTAAATTATGCTACACATGATTTAGAGTTAGCAGCCGTAGTGCATGCATTGAAGACATGGAGACATTTCCTCATTGGAAATCACTGTGAGGTGTACACGGATCACAAGAGTTTGAAGTACATTTTCACGCAGAAGGAGTTGAACCTCAGACAAAGGAGATGGTTGGAGCTCATTAAGGATTACGATATGAGATTGCATTACCATCCCAGAAAGGCTAATGTTGTAGCTGACGCATTAAGCCGTAAGATCCATGTCAATACATTGATGACGGGAGAAATACCAAAGGAGTTAGCCGAGGATCTTCGTGAGCTATGTTTGGAAATAGTTCCGAGAGGCTATATAGCAGCATTGGAGATTCAATCCACCTTGATGGATAAAATCAGAGAGGCTCAGAAATCTGACAAGGATATTGCAGATATAAAGAAGAAAATGAGCGAAGGAAAAGCAAAGGGATTTCGTGAGGATGAGCACGATACCCTATGGTTTGAGGACCGTGTTTTTGTGCCCAATGACCCGGAGATCAGGAAGTTGATTCTGCAAGAGGCACATGATTCACCCTATTCGATTCACCCAGGAAATACCAAGATGTATTTGGATTTGAAGGAAACATTCTGGTGGACCGGAATGAAGATGGATATTGCAGCATATGTAGCAGTTTGTGATGTGTGTCATAGAGTGAAGGCAGAACATCAGAAGCCAGCAGGATTGTTACAACCATTGCCGATACCCGAATGGAAGTGGGATAAGATAGGCATGGATTTTATCACAGGACTACCCAGGACAAAGGCAGGCTATGACTCGATATGGGTAGTACTTGATCGTTTGACGAAGGTAGCACATTTCATCCCAGTTAAGACCACTTACACCAGTGCTAAGTTGGCAAAGATATACATGACCAGGATCATTTGTTTGCATGGAGTTCCGAGGAGTATAGTATCAGATAGAGGAACCCAATTTACCTCAAAGTTTTGGAATCAGTTGCATGAAACTTTAGGAACCAGACTAGAGTTCAGCACAGCTTTTCACCCACAGACGGATGGACAGACTGAGTGAGTCAATCAGATTTTGGAAGATATGCTGAGAGCCTGTGCACTAGATTATGGATCCAGTTGGGACGATAAATTGCCATATGCGGAGTTTTCTTACAACAACAGTTACCAAACCAGTTTGAAGATGGCACCTTTCGAAGCTTTGTACGGAAGGAGGTGCAGGACACCGTTGTCATGGGACGAAGTTGGAGACCATCAGTTCTTTGGACCAGATCTGATCAAGGAGTCTGAACGAAAAGTTAAGTTGATTCGCGATAGGCTCAAGATAGCCCAATCCAGGCAGAAGAGCTACGCAGATTCTAAACGCAAGGAGACAGTTTACGAAACAGGAGACAGGGTGTATCTTCGAGTATCCCCACTTCGAGGAGTTAAGCGCTTTGGAGTCAAGGGAAAGTTAGCACCGCGATTCGTTGGACCGTATAAGATTTTGCAACGTATGGGAGAAGTTGCTTATAAATTGGAATTACCAGAGGGACTGTCAGGAGTTCATGATGTATTCCATGTTTCTCAGTTGAAGAAATGTCACACCGAAATGGCGGAGGTACCGCTAAGAGATACAGTGCCGCTAGAAGCGATTCAGTTGAAGGATGACTTAACATATGAAGAGAAGCCAGTCAAGATTCTCGAATATGCCAGCAGAGTTACCCGCAGCAAGGTTACCAAGTTTTGCAAAGTTCAGTGGAACCACCACTCAGAGGATGAAGCCACCTGGGAGAGAGAAGAAGATTTGCTCAAGGACCACCCTCACCTATTTTCTAGCCAATCCGAATCTCGAGGACGAGATTCATCTTAAGGGGGGTAGGTTTGTAACATCCCAAATTTTCAATTTGGAATGTTATACATTACATCATCATGCATAACATATTTTCTTGCATTTTGGTTGATCCGAGAAATTTCATGCAACTCAAGGACCCTCGGAGAGAGTTAGAGATTTCGTTATTTTCATATTTGGGTTTTCTCAAATTTTGAAAAAGAGGATCGTTTGATTTTATTTATTTTATCTTCAATTATTTTTCAAATAACCAAATTATGAGAAGGGAATAATATGACTTTCCCAATATTAGGAAAAAATAAGATTTAAATAAATAAATCAAATTTTGGATGTTTCGAAGTTTATTTGCATTTTATTTGAATTAGGGAAAAATGCGCGTTTTTAAAATATTGCATTGACGCCCCAAGAAAAAGTTCTTTTTGTTCGACTCATTTTTAGGAGTCGGGGAAAACTTATTTCATAAATTTTGGAGCTCGTTAGATTTTATTTTTCTTTGTTTTTCTGCTCGCGAAATTATTTAAAAAAACCCGCAGCGCCGACTGGGCCAAGGGCCCAGCCAGCCGGCCCGCCCCGCCGCCCTCCCGCGCGCGCGCGCCTGCGCGCCGCCGCGCCGCTGCGCCGGCCGAGTCCGAGGAGGACTCCTCCTCCTCCCTTGCTTGCCCCCTCCCCCAAGCAACCCCCCTCCCTCTTTATATACCCCTCCCCTCTCCTCTCCTCCTCACCCCAAGCCACCGCCGCCCCGCCGGAGCCCCGCCACGACGAGGTAGCCGAGCCGCGCCACCCTCCCCTCGCTCGGTTCGGTTTTCTAATAAAGCTGTTCCGGTTTATTTTTTTTTATGTTTTGGTTTTTTTTCGAAACCCTAGATCGGTTTTTTTTCGGTTTTGTTAATTAGCGAGCGTTCACCGGACCGTTCGTTTTAAAGAACGCGATCACCGGTTAGTCTCGGTTAACGAACGTCCGTTCATTTAACCGTTCGTCGTTTTTCTTTTTCGTCGGATTTATTCTGCGATTTTTCTGATCGCGATTTCAGATCCGATCTTCGTTTTAGTTTATCTTCTCGCTCGTTTATCAGAATCAGGTGATTCAAGCGCCTGGAGTTTAGTTTCGAAACCGCCGTTCCGACTAATCTACTTAAACAAGATTTTGCTACTGTAAAATTTGACCTAGTTTCAATTTCCTAGAACCGAGTTGTTTTCTTCCGCCGTTTGTTTTTCGTTGCTTTGTTCAGTTCGTTTTCTTTTGCAACCGGAGTTCTTAAGTTGAACTTTCTGGTTCAATCTTCTATTCGAGTTTTACCTGTGCATTAGATGAGTACTTATTGTATGCTTGTTGGTTGTCTGCGATAGATCACCCGGAGTGCGCCGCCTGTTATTTCGAAGCTCTAGGTTTCGCGGATCCTCAGCAAGGCAAGTAACACTTTGATCATACCTTCTCATTACCCAGTTTTTATTGCATTAGACCAATCCTCAAACATTGCATGATTAGGATCTAATTAAACTGTGGGATGGGAAATAGTTGAGGTAGTACCTAATACCTGTTTTACTTATGAAACCTTTGGGAGTTACTTCTACGTTTGCTTATTATGCCATGCTATGCTAGTAGACGTGGATTGGGTGAGTGATAATCCATGACAGATGTGAGTATTGCTAATTAATGGTTTTATTTAAGGTGACAACTTAAACACACATCTGGGTGGATTGAGGCACCTGGTTTCTATCAGGACTTGCCTGTTTTTCTTTGGACCGCCACCCAGGCTCAAAGGGATCATAAGATCATTCATGCTAGTAACTTCCGTGTGCAGCCACAAGCCATTATGGGCTCTGGCATAGCTGACTAAGTCGTGCGAACTCTTACAGTGGTAGACTAGCAGATGTAGGGGATGTGGGTTGGTACGGTCTATCACAACGTAAGGTGTGAGTGCTTCTGAAAGACTATGTCTCGGTCATCCGTCTCTCAAACACCCTGTAGTGCGAGAAACCAAACGGAGGCGATCGAGTCTTGTGGGGAAAAGTGCACAAACCTCTGCAGAGTGTACAAACTAATCATGATTAGCCGTGTCCCCGGTTATGGACATCTTGAGTATCTAGTACTTGAATATCATGTGAATCTCATCATGTTACTTTAATTAATATTGTTGGGTTTTAATTGTTCACTTAATTGGGATCGGAATGCTGTCAACCATTCTCGATGTTTCAACCACCATGATAGTTAAATAAAAATCTATTCCTTTGCAGTAGGGAAAAATATGCTTTACGCAAAACTGTAACCATAGAGCTTTTCCACCAGCCATATATGCATGTAGTATAGGCTTATCATTCATTACTTTCTATGTGTTACATTGCCAGCATATTCCATGTGCTGGCCTGTTTTCGGGCTGCAACTTTCATGTTGCAGACTTTTCAGACGACGAGTAAGGTGTTTTTAGGTCATGGTTCTATACTCAGTGATGTCGTTGGAGTTGACGGACTCACTTATCTTCCAAGTCTTCCGCTGTTATCATCATTAGATGGCCTTAAGCCATATTTATTGTAATAAGTTCTCTTTGAGACATCGATCTAATAAGTGTGTGATTGCTACTCTGCTATAAATCCTTCGAAGTACTGTGTGGTGTCAGCATTACTGATCCAGGGATGACACCGGAGCACAGAGACTTGACCATCTGAGGTCGGGTCGCTACAGTGTCCATCGTATCTACCAATGGATTGAGCAAGATCCTTCAAGTAAGTTTTCATCGGTGCAATAAGGCAATAAAAATTTCTTCTAAAAGTGTTAGATCATTTAGTGTAAGAGAAAATTGAGCGTTGTACGAACTTATGATGGCAAAGCAATAAAAGTGATGGACTGCATAATAAAGGTTGCTATCATAAGGGGCAATATAACATGACGTTCTTTTGCACTAAGGGGTTGAGCATACAAACAAATAAGCGCATGGCAACCTCTGCTTCCCTGTGCGAAGGGCCTATCTTTTAGTTTTCAGTATTTATTTTATGCAAAGAGTCAAAGTTATTCTCTCTATTCCTTTTTCTTTTTCTTTTTTGGCAAGCATCATGTGGTGAGGAAAGATCTAGGCACATATGTCCAGTTGAATATGGGTGGCATGAGTTATTATTGTTGACATCACCCTTGAGGTAAATACGTTGGGAGGCAAAACAATAAGCCCTTATCTTTCTATGTGTCCGGTTGAAATGTTTTGCTCATGTGTATGCGGTGAGTGTTAGCAATCATAGAAGACTATATGGTAGTTGAGTATGTGGAGCTCTTACTTAAACTCTATTGAATAAGTTGAATTGCAATTGCTTGGTGACTAAGAACATAGGTTGCTGAGTTTCAAGAGAGTTCATTGTTTGAACCTTAACATGTGAATTGGTTGCCACTATGACATGAGAAGTTTTATAAGAAAGAATTGTTGTTATGATGCTAGGAAAAGTGATTGAAATTTTCATTGATCAAACTTGTGCACTTTGCTAGCATTCACACTTCATAAATTATTTCTTTTATCATTTACCTACTCGAGGACGAGTAGGAATTAAGCTTGGGGATGCTCATATATCTCCAGCGTATCTATATTTTATGAAGTATTCATGCTGTTATTTTACCATTCTTGGATGTCTTACAATCATTTTATAGCAACTTTATATCATTTTTTTGGGACTAACCCATTGACCTAGTGCCCAGTGCCAGTTGCTGTTTTTTTTTTTGCTTGTTTTTTACATCGCATGAAATCAATACCAAACGGAGTCCAAATGCAACGAAAATTCGCGGAGATTTTTTATGGACCAGAAGACCAACAGTGGGCCAAAGAAGCACCTCGGGGGTGCCCCGAGGGGGACACAACCTACCAGGGCACGCCTGGGGGCCCAAGCGCGCCCAGGTGGGTTGTGCCCACCTCGGTGGCCTCCCGCACCTCTTCTTTGCACTATAAATTCCTGAATATTCCGAAACCCTTCTGGGTTACCCTAGATCAGAAGTTCTGCCGCCGCAAGGCTCTGTAGCCACCGAAAACCAATCTAGACCCGTTCCAGCACCCTGCCGAAGGGGGGGAATCATCTCCGGTAGCCATCTTCATCATCCCGGCGGCCACCGTGATGAGGAGGTAGTAGTCCACCCTTGGGGTTGAGGGTTTGTACCAGTAGCTATGTGTTTTATCTCTCTCTCTTTCTCTCTCTCTCTCTCGTGATCTATATCATGGGCTTTGTTAATATAGTTGGATCGTATGATGTTTCTCTCCTCTATACTCTCGTTGTGATGAATTGAGTCTTTACCCTTTGAAGTTTTGTCTTGTCGGATTGAATATTCAGAGATGAGAACACATGATGTATGTCTTGCGGTATGAATACTTGAGGTGACAATTGGGGTATCATATTGATTCACTTGATTTACGTTATGGCACTCAACTTGCGGATTCCCGCGGTGATATTGGGGTAATCTTTGCATAGGGGTTGATGCACATTTTTATTGTCCTTTCTCCAATAGAAACTTTGGGGTCTCTTTGTAGTTCCTTGTGTGGATAGAGTATTAGGAATATGAATTTTCTTTGGTGTTATTCTAGTACGAACTCTTGAGTAGATCGATCGGAAAGAATAGCTTGTGTTATTTTAGTATGAACTCTAGGATAGATTGAACAGATAGAATAGCTTTGAGGTGGTTTCGTACCCTACAAACAATTTCCATCTTTTGTTCTCCGCTAATAGGAACTCGGGAGTGATTCTTTATTGCACTTTGAGGGATAATCATATGATCCAACTATGTTAGCACTTTTGAGAGATTGCACTAGCGAAAGTACGGACCCTAGGCCTTGTTTTCAAGCATTGCAATACCGTTTTGTGCCCATTTACTATTTGCTAACTTGCTGCTTTTATTTATTTAGGTTATAAAAATATATTTCTACCATCCATATTACACTTTTATCGCCATCTGTTCGCCGAACTAGTGCACCTATACAATTTGCCATTGTATTGGGTGTGTTGGGGACACAGGAGATTTCTTGTATTTGGTTGCAGGGTCGTTTGAGAGAGACCATCTTCATCCTACACCTCTAACGGATTGATAAACCTTAGGTCATCCACTTGAGGGAAAATTGCTACTGTCCCACAAAACTTTGTGCTTGAACGCCCAACACGTGTCTACAAGAATAAAGTTGCGTAGTAGACATCAACCGACAACTGGAATGAATGTATGAACATGAATGTAATGTCGGTGAGAAATATGTACTCCCCCAAGCTTAGGCTTTTGGCCTAAGTTGGTCTAGGGCCACGGCTGGCCTGGCTGATATCCAAAGTTGTATTCGGGGTTGTACTGGGTTGCGGCAGCTGTCGCTTGGAGAGCTGCCTCATGGATGCGAGGGGCCTCCCCTGCTTTCTTATACTCATATGCCTCCTCTCTAGTTATGAAGTATCTTCGTGTTACCTGAAAGTCAAAGATGGTAGGAGCGGGAAGCGTAATATAGAAGATGTGCTCTCTGTCAAAGATTAGTCGGTACAGGAGGGGCTGTTCCTTCCTCTCAAGAAACTGGTAGCGCACCATAGCGTTATAATCAAGGAAAGCAGGTGGTAAGTTAGTGTCATCCTCCCTTATGGGTACCCCGAGATAATTTGCCAAATGGGTGGCATAAATCCCACCAAAGAAATCTCCATCTTTAGCATTATTATGTAATCTCCTGGCAACAATGGCCCCCAAGTTATATCATTTATCACCCATTATCGCACACTTGAGGACAATAAGATCTGATGCGCAAAGGTGGCTATGATCATGTTTACCATTAATGCATCTTCCTATAAAAAGAGCGAAATAATGTATGGCAGGAAAGTGAATGCTCCCTATTGTGGCTTGTGTAATATTTCTAGTTTCTCCCACAGTGATGCTAGCAAGGAAATCATTATAATCAGTTTTACGAGGTTCGCTATGACTGCCCCATTGTGGAATTTTGCATGCATCATTAAAATCTTCTAGGTCCATGGTAAATGATTTATCATAAAGATCAAATAGAGCAGAATGAGTATTGCGCTGGGACAAAAACTTAATTCTTCCCACAAATGAATCAGTGAGGTGATAGTACTGCCGACACTTATCTGACACGAAGTCCCCTAGGCCATCATTTTGTACGTATGCATCAAATTCCTCCTTGAAACTTGCATGAACCATGAATTGATCCAACGACCATTCGCAAGGCCGTACTAGAGCTTCCCTTGGTGGTTCAAGGTCTGGCTCATGTATCGCGAGCCTTGGGGCTTGCTTCCTCGAGGAACCACGTTGGTATATCTTCCTAACCATTTTTCTTCCTCTAATTTTTTTGAAATTTTTAGTGACTCAAAATAAAAGTGAACAAAACTCAACATGATTGATAGCAACCACTTCCACAAGTGCCTAGAGGCTATATAAGGCATCAAAACTACTTTGGACCATATAAATTTGACATGCAAGCTCAAGAACAAGGTCACCACAGCAGCAAAATTTTGCAATATATAAAGCACCAGAACAAAAACTAATTAGACCATTGGAGGAGTCACATACCGAAGAACAATCCCCCAAAACAGTTTTGCGAATGGAGCTTTGAGCTAGGAGATCGAAAATGGCAGCAAAATGAGCTAGAACACTGGTTTGAGCTATGGTGGGATTTTTTTTCTCGAGGAAGACGAAGTGGATGGGTGCTGGAATAGGTGGAGGGGACCCACGTGGGTCCCACAAGCAACCTAGGCGCACCCTGTGGGCTCGTGGCCCACTCGTGCTGCCCCCTAGTGTGTTCTCAGTGCCAAAAATTCTTAAATATTCCATAAAAATCATACTAAATTTTCAGGGCATTTGGAGAACTTCTATTTTTGGGACATTTTTTTTGCACGGATAATTCAAAAAACAGACAAATAATAGTACTTTTGCTTTATTTATTCTAAATAACAGAAAGTAAAAAGTGGGTACAAAAAGTTGTGTTTACTAAATTCATCCATCTCATGCCTGTGAAAAGGAATCCATTAACAAGGTTGATCAAGTCTTATTAACAAACTTCTTCCGAATGACATGAAACCGGAGAACCTTCGTATAACACAAGGTTACCTCAACGGGGATATGCATGTCCCCAACAATAAGAATATCATATTTCTTTTTGATAGTAGGAATAGGGAATTCGAAACCTCCAATAGCAATAGTTGAAATTTTCCAATAGAATTGATGCTATTAACTTGAGGTTGTTTCTTCAGAAAGTGTACCGTATGCTCATTACCATTAACATGAAAAGTGACATTGCCTTTGTTGTAATCAATAACAGCCCCTGCAGTATTCAAAAAGGGTCTACCACAGATGATCGACATACTGTCATCCTCAGGAATATCAAGAATAACAAAGTCCGTTAAGATAGTAATGTTTACAACCACAACAGGCATATCTTCACAAATACCGATGGGTATATCAGTTGATATATCAGCCATTTGCAAAGAGATTTTAGTGGGTGTCAACTTATTCAAATCAAGTCTACGATATAAAGAGAAAGGCGTAACACTAACACTGGCTCCCAAATCACATAAAGAAGTTTTAACATAGTTTCTTTTAATGGAGCATGGTATAATTGGTATTCCTGGATCTCCTAGTTTCTTTGGTATTCCACCCTTACATGTATAATTAGCAAGCATGGTGGAAATTTCCGCTTCCGGTGTCTTTCTTTTATTTGTAACAATTTCTTTCGTATACTTAGCATAAGGAGACATTTTCAAAATATCAGTCAAACGCATATGCAAAAAGATACGTCTAAGCATTTCAACAAAGCGCTCAAAATCCTCATCATCCTTTTTCGTGGATGGTTTAGGAGGAAAGGGCATGGGTTTCTGAACCCATGGTTCTTTTTCCTTACCATGTTTCCTAGCAATGGAATCTCTCTTATCATAACATTTATTCTTAGGTTGTGGGTTATCAAGATCAACAGCAGGTTCTATCTCCACATCAGTATCATTACTAGGTTGAGCATCATCATGAACATCATCATTAACATTATCACTAGGTTCATGTTCATGACTAAATTGTGTTTTGCTACCTCTTGAGCACTGCGTTGGTTTTCCCTTGAAGAGGAAAGGGTGATGCAGCAAAGTAGCATAAGTATTTCCCTCAGTTTTTGAGAACCAAAGTATCAATCCAGTAGGAGGCTACGCGCGAGTCCCTCGCACCTACAAAAAACAAATAAATCCTTGTAACCAACACGATAAGGGGTTGTCAATCCCTACACGGTCATTTACGAGAGTGAGATCTGATAGATATGATAGGATAATATTTTTGGTATCTTTATGATGAAGATGAAAAGTAAAATAAAAGGCAAAGTAAAAAAGCAACGGAAATAACTAAGTGTTGGAAGATTAATATGATGAAGATAGACCCGGGGGCCATAGGTTTCACTAGTGGCTTCTCTCAAGAGCATAAGTATTTTACGGTGGGTGAACAAATTACTGTTGAGAAATTGACAGAATTGAGCATAGTTATGAGAATATCTAGGTACGATCATGTATATAGGCATCACGTCCGAGACAAGTAGACCGACTCCTGCCTGCATCTACTACTATTACTCCACACGTCGACCGCTATCCAGCATGCATCTAGAGTATTAATTTCGTAAGAATAGAGTAACACCTTAAGCAAGATGACATGATGTAGAGGGATAAATTCATGCAATATGATAAAAACCCCATCTTGTTATCCTCGATGGCAACAATACAATACGTGCCTTGCTGCCCCTTTATCACTGGGAAAGGACTCCGCAAGATTGAACCGAAAGCTAAGCACTTCTCCAATTGCAAGAAATATCAATCTAGTAGGCCAAACCAAACTGATAATTCGAAGATACTTGCAAAGATAACCAATCATACATAAAAGAATTCAGAAGATTCAAATATTCTTCATAGATAAACTTGATCATAAACCCACAATTCATTGGTCTCAACAAATACACCGCAAAAGAAGATTACATTGATAGATCTCCATGAGTGAGGGGGAGAACATTGTATTGAGATCCAAAAAGAGAGAAAAAGCCATCTAGCTAATAACTATGGACCCGAAGGTCTGAGGTAAACTACTGACACATCATCGGAGGGGCTACGGTGTTGACGTAAAAGCCCTCCGTGATCGATGCCCCCTCCGGCGGAGCTCCGGAACAGGCCCCAAGATGGGATCTCGTGGGTAGAGAAGGTTGCGGCGGTGGAATTAGGTTTTTGGCTCCATATCTGATCGTTTGGGGGTACGTAGGTATATATAGGAGGAAGGAGTACGTCGGTGGAGCAACAGGGGGCCCACGAGGGTGGAGGGCGCGCCTGGGGGGGTAGGCGCGCCCCCTACCTCGTGGCCTCCTTGAAGCTTCCTTGACGTAGGGTCCAAGTCTCCTGGATCATGTTCATTCTGAAAATCACGTTCCCGAAGGTTTCATTCCTTTTGGACTCCGTTTGATATTGTTTTTCTGCGAAACTCTAAAATAGGCAAAAAACATCAATTCTGGGCTGGGCCTCCGGTTAATAGGTTAGTCCCAAAAATAATATAAAAGTGAATAATAAAGCCCAATAATGTCCTTAACAGAAGATAATATAGCATGGAACAATAAAAAATTATAGATACGTTGGAGACGTATCAAGCATCCCCAAGCTTAATTCCTGCTCGTCCTCGAGTAGGTAAATGATAAAAATAGATTTTTTTATGTGGAATGCTACTTGGCATAATTTCAATGTAATTCTTCTGAATTGTGGTATGAATATTCAGATTCGAAAGATTCAAAACAAAAGTTTAATATTGACATAAATATAATAATACTTCAAGCATACTAACTAAGCAATTATGTCTTCTCAAAATAACATGGCCAAAGAAAGTTATCCCTACAAAATCATATAGTCTGGCTATGCTCTATCTTCACCACACAAAATATTTCACAACCCCGATGACAAGCCAAGCAATTGTTTCGTACTTTTGACGTTCTCAAACTTTTTCAATATTCACACAATACGTGAGCGTGAGCCATGGACATAGCACTATATGTGGAATAGAATGGTGGTTGTGGAGAAGACAAAAAGGAGAAGATAGTCTCACATCAACTAGGTGTATCAACGGGCTATGGAGATGCCCATTAATAGATATCAATGTGAGTGAGTAGGGATTGCCATGCAACGGATGCACTAGAGCTATAAGTATATGAAAGCTCAACAAAATAAACTAAGTGGGTGTGCATCCAACTCGCTCGCTCACGAAGACCTAGGGCATTTTGAGGAATCCCATCATTGGAATATACAAGCCAAGTTCTATAATGAAAAATTCCCACTAGTATATGAAAGTGATATCATAGGAGACTCTCCATCATGAAGATCATGGTGCTACTTTGAAGCACAAGTGTGGTAAAAGGATAGTAGAATTGTCCCTTCTCTCTTTTTCTCTCATTTTTTTATTTGGGCCTTTTTTATGGCCTCTTTTTTTCGTCCGGAGTCTCATCCCGACTTGTGGGGGAATCATAGTCTCCATCATCCTTTCTTCACTTGGGACAATGCTCTAAAAACGATGATCATCACACCTTTATTTACTTACAACTCAATACTTAGAACAAAATATGACTCTATGTGAATGCCTCCGGCGGTGTACTAGGATATGCAATGAATCAAGAGTGGCATGTATGAAAGAATTATGAACGGTGGCTTTGCCACGAATACGATGTCAACTACATGATCATGCAAAGCAATATGACAATGATGGAGAGTGTCATAATAATCGAAACGGTGGTAAGTTTCATGGCAATATATCTCGGAATGGCTATGGAAATGCCATGATAGGTAGGTATGGTGGCTGTTTTGAGGAAGGTTTATGGTGGGTGTATGATACCGGCGAAAAGTGCGCGGTATTAGAGAGGCTAGGAATGGTGGAAGGAAGAAAAGTGTGTATAATCCATGGACTCAACATTAGTCATAAAGAACTCATATACTTATTGCAAAAATCTACAAGTTATCAAAACAAAGTATTACGCGCATGCTCCTAGGGGGATAGATTGGTAGGAAAAGACCATCACTCATCCCCGACCGCCACTCATAAGGAAGACAATCAATAAATAAATTATGCTCCGACTTCATCACATAACGGTTCACCATGCGTGCATACTACGGGAATCACAAACTTTAACACAAGTATCTCTCAAATTCACAACTACTCAACTAGCATGACTCTAATATCACCATCTTTATATCTCAAAACAATTATCAAGCATCAAACTTTTCTTAGTATTCAACACACTCATAAGAAAGTTCTTACTAATCTTGAATACCTAGCACATTAGGATTATTTAAGCAAATTACCATGCTATTTAAGACTCCCAAAATAATCTAAGTGAAGCATGAGAGATCAATAGTTTCTATAAAACAGATCCACCACCGTGCTCTAAAACATATAAGTGAAGTACTAGAGCAAAAACTATATAACTCAAAAGATATAAGTGAAGAACATAAAGTATTCTACCAATTTTTGAGTCATGTGTGTCTCTCTTAAAAGGTGTGTACAGAAAATATGATTGTGGTAAACTAAAAAGCAAAGACTCAAATCATACAAGACGCTCCAAGCAAAACACATATCATGTGGTGAATAAAAATATAGCTCCAAGTAAACTTACCGATGGAAGTAGACGAAAGAGGGGATGCCTTCCGAGGCATACCCAAGCTTTGGATTTTTGGTGTCCTTAGATTATATTGGGGGTGCCATGGGCATCCCCAAGCTTAGGCTCTTGCCACTCCTTGTTTCATAATCCATCAAATCTTTCACCCAAAACTTGAAAACTTCACAACACAAAACTTAACAGAAAATCTCATGAGCTCCTTAGCGAAAGAAAACAAAAGACCACTTCAAGTTACTGTAATGAACTCATTCTTTATTTATATTGGTGTTAAACCTACTGTATTCCAACTTCTCTATGGTTTATAAACTATTTTATTAGCCATAGATTCATCAAAATAAGCAAACAACACACGAAAAACAGAATCTGTCAAAAACAGAACAGTCTGTAGCAATCTGTAACTAACGCAAACTTCTGGAACTCCAAAAAATAGAAAAAATAGGAAGACCTAGAAAATTTGTTTATTTATCAGCAGCAATTGGAATCAATATTTTATCATGTTCTGGTGATTTTTAACAATTATTTTCGTGAACAGAAAGTTTCTGGAAATTTCCGCAAGATCAAATAACTATCATCCAAGAAGATCCTATAGGTTTAACTTGGGACAAACACTAATTAAAACATAAAAACACATCTAACCGGAGGCTAGAAAAAATATTTATTGCTAAACAGCAAGGATAAATATTGGGTTGTCTCCCAACAAGTACTTTTCTTTAAAGCCTTTTAGCTAGGCATTGAGATTTCAATGATGCTCACAAGAAAGACAAGAATTGAAGCACAAAGAGAGCATCATAAAACACGTGAGAAACACATCTAAGTCTAACATACTTCCTATGCATAGGCATCTTATAGGAAAATAAATTATCAAGGCAAGCAAAAACTAGCATATGCAAGGAAGCGGAAAGAAACAATAGCAATCTCAACATAAAGAGAGGTAATTCAGTAACATGAAAAATTCTACAACCATATTTTCCTCTCTCATAATAATTACATGTAGGATCATAAGCAAATTCAACAATATATCTATGACAAAACATATTCTCAACACGATCCACATTCATGCAAAGTTGACACTCTTCCAAGATAGTGGGATTAACATTAACTAAAATAATGACCTCTCCAAACCCACTTTTATCAAAAAATTCATAAGATTGAATGTTCTCCAAATATGTGGGATCTAAAGTTTACACTCTTCCAAACCCACTTTCAATATTATTGCAAACATTATTATCAATCTCATATTCATCATGGGGCTTAAATAAATTTTCAAGATCAAAAGAAGAATCACGCCAATCATGATCATTGGAACAAGTAGTAGACATAGCAAAACTAGCATCCCCAAGCTTAGGGTTTTGCATATTACTAGCACAATTGAGATCAAGAGAATTTATAGTAGCATCATTGCAATCATGCTTTTTATTCAAAGATCTATCATGAATCACTTCATAAAGCACTTCATCACAATTTTCAGATTCACGGATTTCAAGCAAAACCTTATAAAGATAATCTAGTTCACCCAAATCACTAGGAATTGGTTCATCGTAATTGGATCTCTTAAAAAGATTGGCAAGCGTATGAGGATCCATAGATCTTAGCTTCTCTGTTTAGGAATAAATACTCAACTATTTCGACCAAACAAGCAAACGAGCCAAGTAAGACATCAAGGCAAACGAAAAGACGAACGGAAAAAGGGCGAATAAAACGGCAAGGGTGAAGTGGGGGAGAGGAAAACGAGAGGCAAATGGCAAATAATGTAATGCGGGAGATAAGGGTTTGTGATGGGTACTTGGTATGTTGACTTTTGCGTAGACCTCCCCCGCAACAGCGCAAGAAATCCTTCTTGCTACCTCTTGAGCACTGCGTTGGTTCTCCCTTGAAGAGGAAAGGGTGATGCAGCAAAGTAGCGTAAGTATTTCCCTTAGTTTTTCAGAACCAAGGTATCAATCCAGTAGGAGGTTACGCGCGATTCCCTTGCACCTACACAAAACAAATAAATCCTCACAACCAATGCGATAAGGGGTTGTCAATCCCTACACGGTCACTTACGAGAGTGAGATCTGATAGATATGATAGGATAATATTTTTGGTATTTTTATGATAAAGATGCAAAGTAAAATAAAAGGCAAAGTAAAAAGCAACGGAAATAACTAAGTTTTGGAAGATTAATATGATGAAGATAGACCTGGGGGCCATAGGTTTCACTAGTGGCTTCTCTCAAGAGCATAAGTATTTTACGATGGGTGAACGAATTACTGTTGAGCAATTGACAGAATTGAGCATAGTTATGAGAATATCTAGGTATGATCATGTATATAGGCATCACGTCCGAGACAAGTAGATCGACTCCTGCCTGCATCTACTACTATTACTCCACGCATCGACCGCTATCTAGCATGCATCTGGAGTATTAAGTTCATAAGAACAGAGTAACGCCTTAAGCAAAATGACATGATGTAGAGGGATAAATTCATGCAATATGATAAAAAACCATCTTGTTATCCTCGATGGAAACAATACGATACGTGCCTTGCTGCCCCTACTGTCACTGGGAAAGGACACCGCAAGATTGAACCCAAAGCTATGCACTTCTCCCATTGCAAGAAAGATCAATCTAGTAGGCCAAACCAAACTGATAATTTGAAGAGACTTGCAAAGATAACCAATCATACATAAAAGAATTCAGAAGATTCAAATATTGTTCATAGATAAACTTGATCATAAACCCACAATTCATCGGTCTCAACAAACACACCGCAAAAGAAGATTACATCGAATAGATCTCCACGAGAGAGGGGGAGAACATTGTATTGAGATCGAAAAAGAGAGAAGAAGCCATCTAGCTAATAACTATGGACCCGAAGGTCTGAGGTAAAGTACTCACACATCATCGGAGAGGCTATGGTGTTGATGTAGAAGCCCTCCATGATCGATGCCCCCTCTGGCGGAGCTCCGAAACAGGCCCCAGATCTCGTGGGTATCGAAGGTTGTGGCGGTGGAATTAGGTTTTTGGCTCCGTATCTAATCATTTGGGGGTACGTAGGTATATATAGGAGGAAGGAGTACGTTGGAGGAGCAACAGGGGGTCCACGAGGGTGGAGGGCGCGCCCGGGGGGGTAGGCGCGCCCCCCTACCTCGTGGCCTCCTGGAAGCTTCCTTCACATAGGGTCCAAGTCTCCTGGATCATGTTCGTTCTGAAAATCATGTTCCGGAAGGTTTCATTCCGTTTAGACTCCGTTTGATATTCTTTTCCTGTGAAACTCCAAAATAGGCAAAAAAACAGCAATTCTGGGTTGGGCCTCCGGTTAATAGGTTAGTCCCAAAAATAATATAATAGTGAATAATAAAGCCCAATAATGTCCAAAACAGAAGATAATATAGCATGGAGCAATCAAAAATTATAGATACGTTGGAGATGTATCATGTTTCAGCATCAGAAACAGAAATATCATTTGGATTCCGAGGTGTGTCTATAACAGGTTCACTAGAAGCATGCAAAGTCTTATCATCATTCTTTTTCTTTTTATTACTAGGAGGACTAGGTGCATCAGTATTGATTCTCTGCGAATCTTGCTCAATTCTCTTAGGATGGCCCTCAGGATACAAAGGTTCCTGAGTCATTTTACCACCTCTAGTCATAACTCTAACAGCGTGATCATTGTTCTTACTATTCATCTCATTCAACAAATCATTTTGTGCCTTGAGAACATGTTCTACTTGAGTTTTTACCATGGAAGCATGTTTACTAATAATCTTTAGATTATTAACAGTTCTACACATATAGTCACCCAAGTAGTCAAGCATATAAGCACTACGTTTCAATTGTCTACTAACATAAGCATTGAGTTTTCTTGTTTGACAATAAAGTTATCAAATTCAACCAAGCATTGACTAGCAGACTTATTATGAGGAATATCACCTTCATCAAATCTATAGAGAGAATTTACCTCTACTACCTATGTCGGGTTATCAGGACCATGTATTTCTTCAATAGGTGGTAAATTCTTAACATCTTCAGCTTTTATACCCTTTTCCTTCATAGATTTTGTCGGCGTTCTGGGAACAGGGGTCCCCAGACTTGCCTGCCTGCGGCCCGTGGCGTGGCTCAAAGGGGCCCAGCGCGGCCCATCTTCATTAACAAGACCCAAGACCCTCGCGAGGGGCCAAGCCTCACGGGGCGGACGACACGGAGCTTCCTCAGGCGCGGCCTCGTCAGGCTGGCTCGCGAGGAGGCGGAGAGATCAAGGCGGGTTACCTCACGAGATGCCCATGATGCAAGCCGTGATGACCGAGGGTGCCAGGCGGGCGCCAGCCCGCGCAGTGTCCTCCCTTTCCTCTTTGGTGCAAAGGGAGCAAGCGAGGCGGGAGGATCAAGCAACGGCATCCATTTTGGTGCAACGAGACCAAGACCAGTTCCGCGACAAGGAGGAAGTCACCGTGGAGCCCAAGCCAACGTCATCACCAAAGCCTTTGGCAGGCGAGGACCAACTTTAGTCAGGATAAGTGTACCAGATGTTCCCCTTCAAAATGGCCAACTGTTGGCGCCCTTCCCGCTCAATATTTGGGAAGAGGCCCAGGGCCTTTGCCTATAAATAGGACTAGCCACCCCCAGGGCAGAGGCATCTAGGAAGATCGGAACGTCTAGCAACCCGGCAATCAGTTAGATAGGCATCAGAGAGAGAGAAGGGCGATTGAACTCCTCCTAGCAGTTCATCCCCTAGGCCAAGAACAGACCCTTGCGAGGTTGTTCTACCTTGTAGTGTTCATCATGATCAGCCCAAGAGGCAATCCACCACACCACACTGGAGTAGGGTATTACACCGCATCGGTGGCCCGAACCAGTATAAACTTTGTGTCTCTTGTGTTGTTCTTTTGGTAGTTTAGATCTTTGCGAGGCAGACGAGTACGGGTAGGTAGGAAGCATAATCTCCGCGCGCACCCCAGAGTTCGAACCTTAAGGGTCTGCCGGAACCCGAAATTCGACATTTGGTGTGCCAGGTAGGGGTGCGCCGGAATCCGCCTTCTACCGCTTCGTGCCCCGTCGCGTCGTCATCGCCATGTCCGGCGACCAGGCGGGCAACCCAGATCCATGGGCGGCGTGGCCCGCCCGCGCAGAGCCGCTCGCCTCGGGCGACCCCGCGCCCCAGGAAGCTCGCGGTCCGCAGGGCGCTGCGGGCTGCGGGCGACGCGGACAGGATTCGACAGCTCTCACATTGCGGCAAGCGCGGTTGGCAGCAAGGGCCTCCAATCACGCCGCGACCACGACACCGTACACCCGCCGGGAGCAGGCGAACACGAGGGCCGCGCTCATGGTGGCCCGAGAGCTGCAACAGTGCAGGCTGCTGGAAGGCGGCCGCGACGTGCTGCTGGAGCGGGTTGCTGAGATCTTGGGCTTTGCCGCCTCAGGGGCTCACCCCTTCAGCACCCAGCTCCCGCATCAAGCCCAGGGCGGCCCACGCGGGGGCTACGCGCTCGCCCGCGGGCTCCAAGGCTACTCCAACACCATCGAGGTTGTCGGCACCGGACCGGCGGCAACGCTACCCTCGCCCCCAGTCCGTGAGGAAGAAGGACCCGACGCGACCCACGGTCTCAGTGGACAACCGCGCTACCACCCCGCGGCGGGAGCGTCAGGCGAAGCCGCATGGCACGCGGAGCACTACGGCGTGGCCTTCGGGATGACGGCGCCAGAAGAGTACGTGCCCCACATGGTGGACCTGAGGCACCCTCAGGAGGGCGAACAAGGCTCACTCCTTAGCCCAGGCTGGGGGAACGAGGCACCAGAAGCTGAACTCTTCCAGGAACCCAGGGACGGCCCCACTGGCCGCGCTGGAGGCAACGATTACCGGGTACCGCTACTTCCTCAGGAGCAGGCATACGCTAATCATGGATCGCAGGTGGTGCAGGTCGCCGCAGCGAGCAGCTGCCCCGCTCCCACAGTCTCCTACCCCTCGGGAGGAGGGCGCAGGGGGCTGCAGGAGAGGGGCAGGGATCCGACATCACCACCGCGGCGTTCGGAGCAAGGCGTTCTCAGGAGGTAGGCCCTCCGCTGGGGAGGTGCCTCAGGTCCTGACCCTGGCGGAGGACCCGTGGTCGTCGGGGGAACCGCTGGCGACCGCTCTACCCCATCGGCGGCGTCCTGGTTTCCGGTCGTCGTTGATGGCACTAGAGTGTGGCGCAAGGCGGGGCCCTCGTCTGGCGATATGAAGCAAGGCCGGTACCTGTGAGGAAGGCCCAGTACCTGTGAAGCTCGCCGTCCTGTGACACTCTCACGTAATAATGAGTGGGGTTGTACACGCCCCAGAGTCTCAGGGGTGCCGGCCTCAGGCCCTGGGGCTCCCTCCAACGCCAAGTGGCAGCACTTAGCTCCGTGCTGGTGAGAAGACGTCCAAGACTAGATTAGGTGCCAGACGCGGCCTTTTGTCTGCTTTCATTGCTTTTCCCTTCGGTTGTAATTTTCCCCCTTTGGATTTAAGTTGGATTCGAATTTGAAATTTGTGTGTGTTCGGGGAAGGGGTGCTTAGTCTCGTTCGAGCCGTTTCTCGCGTTTTGGTTATCACTTCGCCTCAGCTGCCTCCCCTCGCGAGCCCCTCGTGAGCCGGGTCAGGCCAAGCTTGCGCGCAGCCCAGACTGTCGCGCCGCGTCCTCTCGGGAGGATTTCGAATGCCTGTGAAGATCATCCTTTCTGGAGAAGGCCCGGAGCCTGTGAAGAAGACGAATGCCTGTGAAGATCATCCTTTCTGGAAAAGGCCCGGAGCCTGTGAAGAAGGCAAATGCCTGTGAAGATCATCCTTTCTGGAAAAGGCCCGGAGCCTGTGAAGAAGGCAAATGCCTGTGAAGATCATCCTTTCTGGAGAAGGCCCGGAGCCTGTGAAGAAGGCGAATGCCTGTGAAGATCATCCTTTCTGGAAAAGGCCCGGAGCCTGTGAAGAAGGCAAATGCTTGTGAACATCATCCTTTCTGGAGAAGGCCCGGAGCCTGTGAAGAAGGCGAATGCCTATGAAGATCATCCTTTTTGGAAAAGGCCCGGAGCCTGTGAAGAAGGCCAACGCCTGTGAAGCTCACCCCCCGACACTCTCATCCTATGGATTCGATTAAAGAACGCTCACAGCCTCCCGCAGGTTACCTCGGGGCCCGCACAAAGCAAAGGTAAACTAACCAACCACCAGGCGTGGGTGCATGTGCAATTCAACATCTACTAATACGATGAACACAAGTTTTACACGAGGGGCTCCCCTCCCAAAATGCTCTCACAACCATCAGGCTCAAAACCTGAGTTCTACTCATGCAGGGTAAGGAAACAGGAACGAAGCGGAATCAGTCGGATAGATCCCCCAATGCATCCTCAAGAGCGCCTCCCGAACTGCCGCTGGCGTCGCTGGACTCGCCATCGCTGTCTGCATCGCCACCGGCTGCGTCAGGGCCATTCACCACGCCGCCCTCGTCAGCGGCCATGATCACGTCGTCGTTGTCCAAAGCGAAGGCCCGGACAAGGGCATCCACCTTGTCTTCCACCCAGTGCGCCAGGTCGTCTCTGACGGCCTGGGGGACTGGGGCGATGGCAGCGTCGAAATCGAAGTGGGGGTCCATGTTCCGGAGATGGCTGAAGACACGGGAAAAGGCGCGCCCGAGCAGGGCGCGGCTCCTCTCCTCCACCAACCTGTTGGCCCTGACCGACCGCGCCTCCGGCTGTGTCACCACGGCGGTGAAGAATTGAAGGTTGCCGGCATAGTTGATTGTGTGCGGCTCGCCAACGGCCGCCTCGCAGATGTTGCCCAAGGTGGTGTTGGCTCTCTCCCGGAGCGTGGTGAGCATGGGGCCGTGCACGTGCTCCAGGACCTGCCCCTGACGTATCTCATCCGCATTCTGGCACGTGACAGCCTCAGCCTCCTCCCCCCGCTGGCGAAGACGGAGCACCTCGGCCTGGGAGGTGGCTGACTCCCCTTGCGCTACCTCAAGGGCGGCCCGAGAAGCATCGTCCTGCCGCGTCGCTTCCTCCAGCTTGGCCCTCAGGGCAGCAGTTCTACCTTCAGCCTCGGCCTGGATTAACCCCAGCTTCCCCTCGAACTCGCGCTCAAGGTCCAAGCGTGCCATCTCCACCCGACGTCCAACCTCCTCCAGGACACGGGCTTCCCGTGCGGCGACATCGTCCTCCGCCTGGGTCACCAAGCGCTCCCTCGTCTCCAGCCTCTCGTACTCACAGGTGCGTTCGGCGGCTTCCAGCGTCAATGCCTCCTCACGCTTCTGGAGCTCAGCTGGGTCACCAGAGGCCACCTTCATCGACGCGAGGGCCGCCTCGCGCAGCTCCACTTGCTCCTCCAGTGAGTGGCACTAGGCCAGGAGCTCCCGAGCCCGGTCCTCCGCCGCCTGCCGTCGTCGGTTGGCTTCCCGGGCCTCCCCAGCGGCCTGAGATCGGGCCTCCCGAGAAGCCTCCAATGACGCCTTCGCCTCTTCATCATCAAGATCGCGCTGGTGACGCGCAGGGGCAATGGCGCCCTCCAGCGCGCGCCTCTCTGCGGCCAGGCGCAGGCCCTCGGCCTCGAGGCACGCATCTTCATCAGTAAGCTCCTCCCCAAGCAGACTCACCGCGTCAGCCGCACTACGAAGGAATCCTTGGCGACGAGTGCGGCATTCCCGGGCGCGCTCGAGCACGTATTCTTCACCATCGTCTGCCCCAAGCAAGCGCCGGGGACCACAAATCAGCGCTCCCCTCCAGGCAGGGGGCTGGCGCCCTTGCGACGGCCGGGCGAGCCGCGCCAGAAGCCCGACCTGGAGCCAGCCCGTCTCCGGATGAAGGGTGCAGGGACCGCCTCACCCAGTCGCAGTTCACGACCAGGCAGGAAGCCCACGGCAAGCCGGCTATGCCACGGGAAGGCCCGCGGAGAAAGATCGCAGGGTACGCAGGACCCCGATGCACCTCGAGACGATCCGCCCCGCCGATCGCCCTCACCACGAGGGCTATGCTGCTTGGAGCACCTGAGGACGGCGGAGGGGGCGAAGCCAAGGGGGACGGCACCTCAACCTCCTCCGCGAGCTCGGCCAGAAGGGGCCTGCAGAGTAAGGATCAGTAAAAGCAACGGGAGGATCAGGAGCTGGAAAAGGAGAAGGCTTACTCATCAGTGGCGAAGTACTTCCTACGCTCAACAGGCGACAAGGGTAGTTGTCGCCCAGGGCCTCCCTTTTCCTCCGGAGGGCCTCAAAGTCCACGCGGAAGTGGCCCAAGAGAAGAGCGCAAGGATCAACCTGTGACAAAGACGGAGCATCGAGGCGATCCGCATCAGGAGCGCCTGCCTGATGCACGGTGCCAGTCGCCTCACCAGGAAGCACAGCTGGGGCCTCAGGAGCCTCAGCCCCAGGCGTTGGTGGCGGCTGGTCGCCACCCTCAGCCTCGGCAGCACCGGCCCTGGGAGCTGCTCCTTCATGGGCATCACTCGGCACTGTCACCCCGTCGGGAGGCCCCTCGGCCTCTGGTGCCTCATGCCTCCCTGCCCCGCCACTTGAGGAAGAGTCGCCTTGGCCGACTGGAAGGGCAGTCACCACCACTGGGTTCTCGCGAGGCCCCACTCATCAAAGATAGGCATCTGCTTCACGAAATCGTCTCTGTTCTGACAAAGATATAGCAGGGCCCCTCCCCGCTGGATGCTGCCCGGGTTGGGGTAACTAGTCAGAATCAGGAGCACTGTCCTCAGTGCCTCGGGCGTCAGTTCCTCTTCCTGGAGCCTCATACGGTCACCACGCCCACTGAAGGCCCACATCCCGCGGGAGTGGCATTGGAGAGGAGCAATGCGGCGCAACAGGAACCCCTTAACCACCTTGGGCGCTGTCACGCCGATCAACTTCAAGAACGCGAAGCGGTGCCAGACGAAGGCGAGCCGGGGGCTCTCGAGCGTCTCCTAGCCCCAGCCCAAATTGGGGACAGCAGGCGAGGATGGCTTCGACAGCAGGGGGCTGGGCACCCCAACATCAACATATAGCCACCGCTCGCAGAACCCAGCCAAAGGTGAAGGAAGACCGAAGTCGATCCCTGAGGCCGCTGTCTCAGATGCGGCGACGAAGCTCACGCACGCCGAGCATTGGGTAGGGTCGACAAGGCGCAGAGAGAAGAAGTGGTGCAGCAAGGCAACCGAAGGAAGGATGTCCATCATCGCCTCGCAAACAAAAGCGAAGACCGAAAGAAGGGTGATGGATTCAGGACCCAGGTGCATCATGTGGATCTGGTAGTGGGAAAGCACGGCCCTAAAGAAATCGGAAAAGGGGGGAACCAGACCCGCCCACAGGGCATCAGTGAAATAATGGGCTTCGGTGATTATCCTATCAATGGGGAAGTGGGACATAGGCCAGGCCGTCGTCCTCCCGCACTCGTTGAAGATAGAAGCCAGAGCCGAGCTGACCTTGCCCAGGCACTCTCGATTGAGTATGATCGACCGGCCAACAGCGGGGGACACCAACGGCGGCGAGCGAGGCGGAGGCATGGGTTTCTTTCCTCTCTCCATCTTCGTCGGAGCCATGGCGATGGGAAGGAGGCGGGAAGATTCGAGATTGGGCAGAAAACGGGAGCTGGAGTTCGAGCGGAGGAAGGACAAAGGGCGCACAAACGAAAGGAAGGAAGCGGCTGCGTACAACTACGAGTCCGCCTAGCAGGGCGCAAAATAAGGAGGCATGGGGGTACAGTGCCGCCTGCGTCCAATAAACCGCCACGCGGCGCCCGAGGCCGCAGGCTGTTAGGGCCCGCGGCGCTTCGCCCTTGCCCTTTTGCCTCTCAGCGCGGCCAAGCCCGGGCGCGCCTTGGGCCCGGGGGCTACTGTCGGCGTTCTAGGAACGGGGGTCCCCAGACTTGCCTGCCTGCGGCCCGCGGCATGGCTCAAAGGGGGCCCAGCGCGGCCCATCTTCATCAACACAGACCCAAGACCCTCGCGAGGGGCCAAGCCTCACGGGGCGGACGACACAGAGCTTCCTCAAGCGCGGCTTCGTCAGGCTGGCTCGCGAGGAGGCGGAGAGATCAAGGCGGGGTACCTCACCACGTGCCCATGACGCAAACCGTGATGACCGAGGACGCCAGGCGGGCGCCAGCCCGCGCAGTGTCCTCCCTTTCCTCTTTCGTGCAAAGGGAGCAAGCACGGGTGGGAGGATCAAGCAAAGGCATCCATTTCGGTGCAACAAGACCAAGACCAGCTCCGTGACAAGGAGGAAGTCACCGTGGAGCCCAGGCCAGCATCATCACTAGAGCCTTTGGCAGGCGAGGACCAACTTTAGTCAGGATAAGTGTACCAGATGTTCCCCTTCAAAATGGCCAACTGTTGGCGCCCTTCCCGCTCAATATTTGGGAAGAGGCCCAGGGCCTTTGCCTATAAATAGGACTAGCCACCCCCAGGGTAGAGGCATCTAGGAAGATCAGAACGTCTAGCAACCCGGCAATCAGTTAGATAGGCATCAGAGAGAGAGAAGGGCGATTGAACTCCTCCTAGCAGTTCATCCCCCAGGCCAAGAACAGATCCTCGCGAGGCTGTTCTACCTTGTAGTGTTCATCATCATCAGCCCAAGAGGCAATCCACCACACCACACTAGAGTAGGGTATTACACCGCATCGGTGGCCCGAACCAGTATAAACTATGTGTCTCTTGTGTTGTTCTTTTGCTAGCTTAGATCTTTGCGAGGCGGACGAGTACGGGTAGGTAGGAAGCGTAATCTCCGCGCGCACCCCAGAGTTCGAACCTTAAGGGTCTGCCGGAACCCGAAATCTGACAGATTTCTTTACCTCTTGCATATCTTCAGGATTGAAAAATAGAATACCTCTTTTCTTTGGAGTTGGCTTAGGAGGTGGTTTAGGAAGAGTCCAATCATTATCATTACTCAATATATTATTCAATATCACTTTAGCTTGTTCAATAGTTCATCCCCCTGAAAACACAACCATCACAACTTTCTAGGTGGCCCCTAGAAGCATCAGTTAGTCAATTATAAAATATATCAAGTATTTCATTTTTCTTGAGATGATGATCAGGCAAAGCGTCAAGTAACTGGAGAAGCCTACCCCAAGCTTGTGGGAGTCTCTCTTCTTCAATTTGCACAAAGTTAAATATCTCATGTAAAGCTGCTTGTTTCTTATGAGTAGGAAAATATTTTTTAGAGAAGTAGTGTATCATGTCCTGGGGACTACGCACACAACTAGGAGCAAGAGAATTAAACCATATCTTAGCATCACCCTTTAACAAGAAAGGAAACAACTTAAGAATACAGTAGTAGCGATTTTTTCCTCATGAGCAAATAAGGTGGCTATATCATTCAGTTTAGTAAGATGTGCCACAACAGTTTCAGATTCATAACCATGGAAAGGATTAGATTCAACCAAAGTAATTAAATCAGGATCGACAGAGAATTCATAATCCTTATCGGTAACTGCTGGGGATATAACTACTGGGTATGACCCACCCAGGAGAGGCCGGGTCATGCCACTGGCGGCTTAAGATGAGGAGGCCCAAGAGGATGATGAAGATGGCAGATCATAGAGCAAGCTTATTGAAGGCCCAAGACCCGAGGGCGACTTGAGGCCCATGGGTATGAACCGCCATATGTTTAACTTGTATTGTAAGGCAAGCTTAGTTGGTCACCGAGCCGGACATGTTGTGTATGAGCCAACCGGGACTCTATAAGCCGTCGGGCATCAACCTGTTTATATAAAGGTGTGACTGGGTGGTGGGTTAACTCAAGGAACAATCAATCGAAAGCTAGGTCAAGCGTATTCGCTCCCTGGTAATCAAAACCCAAGCAATACAACCTAAAGCAGGAGTAGGCTTTTACCTCGTTGGGAGGGGCCGAACCTGGGTAAAACTCTTTGTGTCCTTTGTCCCTTTAACCCCTTCAAGCTAACCTAGTTGCGATGGCTCGGCACCTAAGTCCTTTTGCTAGGACATCTACCGTGTTAAATCCACGACAGTTGGCGCCCACCATGGGGCCAGCGTACGGTGGTTTTGAGTTCTTGAAGGGCAGCTTCGCAGGGATCAAGGGATACGCCGTGGGCCGGATGACCAAGAGTCGCCACGGCAAGCTCTACATCAACAACGCTCGCTAGGGCCCCGAGGCTGGCTCAATTGACTACGGGTACCGGGTCCCCTTCGGCAGAATCCATGTCTTCATCGGCAAGATCGGCGAATCAGGGCCTGAGCTGGACACCTGCATTGACATCATCGAGACAGCTCAGCACGCACGACCCGCCAAGATTCAAGCCGCCATGAAGCACACTTTTGTTGGTTTCATCGATGGGGCGGATCTTGAGGAAGGATCTGTGTCCAGGGGAGAGACGGTAATCTGCTCTGATGGTGAGTCTTCAACTGGTGAGACCAATTCAATGTATCAATTGCAAGATGGCGGGCTTGGGGGCTGTTCCGATGGCGACAGTATTCCGGACCCCTATGAGCCACCGAACTTGGTTGCGATCTTCATGGCTGGTACGCAACCAATGCTCAATTCGTCAACCGCTGTGGTCATGACTTCCAGTTCAATAGCCGCGGCGACAGCCGGAGTGAGCAGCTCTGCGCGCCCGTCGGCTCAGGTTCTGACCGAGCTGTTGCATGCTTTGGCGACTTTAATGGGAGCAGAGGTAACCCCAGAGACTCAAGAACAACACAAGGTGGATGTCGCCAAGCTGCGAGATGAGATAGCCCAAAGCAAGGAAGAACTTGCTGCTGAGAATGCTAGGATGGCGATAGAGCGAGCTGCTTTGGATGTGCAATCAGAACGGCTTCAGGCAGAGTCGTTCCGGCTCACGTTGGACCAGAACGCTTTAAACGCTATTATGAGGAGGAGGCACCAGACCCGTCTACCTACAGAGTTTGAGGCTAGGAACCTTTTCAAAACACCTGGGGCAGGGACCAGTGACCCGCCCGTGGTGAACCGAGCCGTTGAGACACCCGTGACCGGAGCGCCGTTCAGCCACGTGCGGTAGACCCGCCTCGTTTAAATCTGACTCCACCTCAGCATGTTCCGGCACCGCCGGGTCATTATTCTAACCCTCTGGTCAAAATGATTGTTGTGGCTACGTGATTGGCGGCTCTCCCTGTTGAAGGCGAGTCTCCAGCCACAATGGAGACACGGAGGGCCGGAGAGATTGTTCAGACAGCGGTGGCTCAACGGACGGCTTATTCATACAGCCGTGAACGGATTCATTCTACCCCTCGTCCGAGCCGGAGTTATAGCAGGCATATTGACTCGCCAGCGGTTTCAAGCAGTGAATGGCACCATAACCAACCTTGTAGGCATGACCCGTCGCGTGCTGGAAACGATGCTCAGGCTTTATTGGATCAGGGCAGGGTGCATCGGGAGGCTGAGCTGGCGGCCCAGTTGGCGGCTAAAAAACAATCTCCGGCTTACCCGTCGACGTTGGTGGAGGCAGGAGTGACCTCTAGAACCCTTGGTGTGCCATGTTTAGTGTCGGCTCTACATAACGAGCGCTTGCCTAAGGATTTCAAGGGTCCCCACAAGGTGCCTAATTACACTGTGGATCAGCCCCTAGAGGACTGGACTGAGAGCTATGAGATGGCCATGGAGATGTTGGATGTTAGTGATGTTGCGTGTGCTAAATACTTCACCATGATGTTGGATGGGCCGGCGCGTACTTGGTTGAAAGGATTGCCTGCTAACTCCATCAGGTCATGGGCCGAGTTGAAGACGTGTTTTATCCAAAAAAATTCAAAGACACGTGCAAGCAGCCCATGTCGATCCTTGATTTAGATTCGTGTGTCCAGGGTGAGGGTGAGTCAACTACCAATTGGGTGTGCCAGATCTTGGCCGTTATGCACTCATCAGACAGTATCAATGCCGGTTCAGCCGTCCTACTGTTGGAAAAGAATTGTCGTTTCCCTCCCCTTAAATAGAAGCTGGGGCAGCTTAAGCGCCACTACAATGATATGGGAGAGCTCATGGGAGCTCTTGTTAAATATGCCGACTCTGATAGTACTAAAGACCCCAAGTCTGATGAAGAGAAGGCCGACAAGGGGAAGAAGAGTGGCAATGCAAAGGGACCGCAACATCATGTGGCGAATCAAGGTGGCAGCGGTAAGCGCAAAGCCGACGGCGGTTTAGACTTTGTGGCTAACACCAATACGCAGAACAATAATCAACAACGGAAGGGGAAATCATCGGTGCCCTGGTTTGGCGGGCCAAAATTCAACCTTGTGGCGATGATGAATCAGCCTTGCCCGAAGCACGGTACATAAGACAAGTCAGCCAGTCATCTATGGAAGGATTGTTTCATCATGAGGGAGTACATAAACTCCAGTTTTTTCCAGAATAATCATGGTCCTAATGGCGGCTCGGGATCTGGCTCTCACGGACCTGGCTTTGGGGGTGGCGGCTCAAGCTCCGGCTTTCAGGGCCAAGGCAATCAGGGTGGTTTTAATCAGCAATCTGGCAAGGGAATCAACAGCAGCAGTCTGGTTATCAGAGCAATCTGAAACAACTGAATAGTGGTCAGTATCATGTGTTTACCACGAGCTTGTGCAAATGAGATCATAAAATCCATAAGCGAGCGGTGAAAGCGGTTGAGCTGGCAGTCCCTCGTTAGTTGCGATGGTCTGAACATCCTATTTTATGGGGCCGTGAAGATCACCCGCCCCGGGTTGACAATCTGAGTCAATTGGCTTTGGTGGTTACTCCTCAGGTTGGAGGGTACAAGTTTACCAAGGTGCTTATGGATGGAGGCAGCAACATTAATATCCTTTATTATGATACTTTTTGCCGTATGAATCTAACTGACAAAGATCTTAAGCCATCATCTACTGTTTTTCATGGGGTGGTGCCCGGTAAGTCTGCGTACCCAGTGGGTAAGATAGCTTTGGAAGCGGCCTTTGAAGATGATCATGATTTCAGAGCTGAGATGTTGACTTTTGAAGTTGTCAAGATCAAGAGCCCTTATCACGCCCTATTTGGACGGCCGGCTTTTGCTAAATTCATGGCACAACCTTGTTATGTTTATCTACAGCTTAAGATGCTGGGTCATAAGGGCACCATCACAGTACATGGCAACAGGAAGATAGCTTTGGAGTGCGAAGAGGGTGATGCTGATTATGCTGAGACGGCTTGTGCAACGGAGGACTTGAAGTTCTACAAGGATAATGTTGACCTGGCAGATATGACACCTTTGAAAAAGCCAACCATAGAGCATGACCCTTTATTGAAGTTTAAGTCGGCAGATGACACTAAGATGGTTGACTTTGTTCCTGGCAACTCATCCAAGCAGTTCAGTACCAGTGCTAATATGGATCTGAAATAGGAAAGCGCGCTCATCGAGTTCATCCGTGAGAACCGGGACATCTTTGCATGGAAGCCTTTAGACATGTCAGGTATACCAAGAGAACTCTCTAAGCACACTCTCAATGTTGATCCAAAGTGTAAACCGGTTAAGCAATTCCTTTGTCGTTTTAATGAAGAGAGGTGTAAGGCCATTGGTGAAGAAGTGGCCCAACTCTTGGCGGCTGGGTTCATCATTGAAGTTTTTCATCCTGAATGGTTGTCTAACCCGGTGTTGGTACTTAAGAAAAATGGCACCTAGTGCATGTGTGTGGATTAGAGTTACCTTAATAAGGCCAGTCCAGTTGATCCCTTTGCGCTCCCTCGTATTGATTAGATCATTGATGCTACGGCAGGTTGTGAGCGTTTGAGTTTTCTGGATGCTTATTCTGGGTATCATCAGATCAAGATGGCAGTTAAGGACCAGGAGAAGACAACCTTCATCACTCCCTTTGGAGCCTTCTGTTATGTGTCTATGCCTTTTGGGCTCAAGAATTCCCAGGCGCCTTATCAGCGATGTGTTCAAATTTTCCTTCATGACCAGATTGGACGCAATGTTCATGCTTATGTGGATGATATTGTTGTGAAATCCAGGAAGAAGGAGACCTTGATAGATGATTTGAAAGAGACTTTTGACAATCTCCGGGTCTACAAGATGATGCTCAACCCAGCCAAGTGTGTCTTTGGTGTGCTAGCAGGCAAGCTCTTGGGTTTTTTTTGTTTCTAAAAGAGGCATTGAGGCTAACCCGGAGAAAATCAAGGCTATCACTTCTTTGGCTAAGCCAGCGTGTATCAATGATGTCCAGCGTCTGGCGGGTCGTATTGCGGCCTTAAGCTGGTTTATAAGCCGTTTGGGCAAAAAAGATATTCCTGTCTATCAGATGATGAAGAAAACAAATCACTTTGTCTAGAGTGATGCGGCCGATCAGGCATTTAAGGCATTGAAAAAGCAGTTAGCTGAGTCGCCGATCCTTGCAGCTCCTATTGATAAGGAACCCTTATTGTTATATGTGGTGCTAATGGCCGAGCCATCAGTGTGGCAATTGTTGTGGAATGGAAGGAAGCAGGCAAAGAATATCTGGTTCAGTGGCCAGTTTATTATATCAGTGAGGTACTCATTGAATCTAAGAAGAGGTACCCGCATTGGCAGAAGCTGGTTTATGGGGTGTTCATGGCTAGTCGTAAATTGAAGCAGTATTTCTTCAGTCATCCAATCGCTGTGGTCAGTTATGCTCCTTTGGGGGATATTATTCAAACCAGAGAAGCCACAGGTCGGGTAGCCAAGTGGGCCATTGAGCTTGGACCCCATGGTTTGAAGTATATGCCTCGGACAACTATCAAGTCTCAAGCACTTGTGGATTTCATCAATGACTGGACAGATTTGCAGATGCCTGAAGAGAAGCCGGATAGCACATATTGGACTATTCACTTTGATGGATCCAGGCAGTTGGAAGGCTTGGGGGCTGGAGTTATTTTGACTTCCCCGCGAGGTGATAAATTCTGTTATGTCTTAAGGTTGATGTTCCCTTGTACTAATAATGTAGCTGAGTATGAAGCTTTTCTCCATGGTCTTCGGATGTCTAAAGAGATGAATCTAAGCTGGGTGAGGTGTTTTGGTGACTCATATTTGGTGGCTCAACAAGATTCAGGAACTTGGGATTCCAAAGATCCACTCATGGCTTATCGCTGAGAGGTTGATGCTATTGCTGGTCATTTTAAAGGTTATCAAGTGGAACATGTTGATCACAGGAAAAATGAGGTGGTTGATGCTTTAAGCCAGCTAGGGTCCTAGCGTAAGCTGGTACCACCTAATGTTTTCCTTGATATTTTGCATAATCCTTCAGTTAAATTGCCTGCGGAGGAAGATATTGATGTTCTTGACCCGGAGTCACAGTTAGTGGCGGCTCTTCATGCTATTCATGATTGGACAGTTCCAT
Organism: Aegilops umbellulata; assembly: GCA_032464435.1. NCBI lineage: Eukaryota > Viridiplantae > Streptophyta > Magnoliopsida > Poales > Poaceae > Aegilops > Aegilops umbellulata. Next base: position 245,292,208 of record CP136056.1, read on the forward strand.
ATTTGGCTTATATGACCCGGGGTGAGTTACCTCAAGATGAAACTTTGGCCCGACAGATAACACAGCGGTCTAAGTCAATGACTATTGTCAATGGAGAGTTGCACTGATGCATTGTCACATGGGCATTTCAACGTTGTGTTTCTCCTGAGGAGGGTCGTGAGATTTTACGAGAGATTCATGAAGGAGATTGTGGCCATCATGCCGGCTCTAAGTCTCTCATGGCTAAGGCTTTTCTTCATGAGTTTTATTGGCTGACGGCTCATGCTGATGCAGAGGATTTGGTCAGTAAATGTGATGGTTGTCAAAAAACTTCAAGACGAGCTCATGTGCCGACTCAAGAATTGAGGGTGATTCCAATTACTTGGCCATTTGCAGTCCGGGGGCTGGATATGGTTGGACCATTTAAAAGATCCAAGGACAAAAAGACTCACCTCTTGGTGACGGTTGAAAAATTTACAAAGTGGGTTGAAGCAGAGCCGGTCAGTAAGTGTGACGCGGCAACAATGGTTCAATTCATCAAAAAGGTGATTTCCCATTTTGGATACCCTCACAGCATCATCACTGATAATGGCACTAATCTTTCTAAAGGTACTATGAAAGAATTTTGTCAACGTGAACATATTCGTCTTGATGTCTCATTTGTGGCTCACCCCCAGTCCAATGGTCAAGCTGAAAGAGCCAATCAAGAAATCTTGAGAGGCATAAAACCCCGGCTTATGGTCCCTTTGCAGAGGACGCAAAATTGTTGGGTGGAGGATTTGCCCTCAGTGCTATGGAGTACAATACTACCCCCAACAGATATATGGGTTATACGCCTTTCTTCATGGTTTACGAAGCAGAGGCGGTTCTCCCTAGTGACATCCGTCATGACTCGCCCCATGTGGCGGCTTATGTTGAAGCTGATAATGAACAAGCACGTCAGGATGCTCTTGACCTGTTGGATGAGGAGTGTGACCTTGCGGCGTATCGTTCGGCGATTTACCAGCAAGATCTACATCATTATCATAGCTGCCGGGTTAAAACTCAGACCTTTCAAGAAGGTGATTTGGTGCTCCGACTCATCCAGGATCTAACAGACATGCACAAATTATCCCCACCTTGGGAAGGGCCCTTTGTGGTCAGCAAAAATCTGAACAACGGTTCATATTACCCCATTGATGTTCAAGAGCACAAGGACTCACGCAAGTCTGAGGAGGAGACTCGACGACCATGGAATATTGCTCATCTTCGGCCTTATTACACCTAAGCACTGCTCTTGTGATGTACATACTTCTATCAATGTATATATTATGAATAGTATAATAAAGCCTGCATCCCTGATGATTCAGGGCCTCGGTCATTTCATTTCTGAGAATCTGAGTCTTTATTGTCAATTCATAAGGTCACTTGGGGGCTTCCTGCTCATTGAGCATAGCTATGACTACCCTACCGATCCGGCTTGTATGCCTGGATTGAGAAATTATTTGGGGGCTTTATTTTTAATGAACAGAGCTTTGTTTACCCTTTTAATTGGCTTGGACGCTAGGTGTATTCACCAAAAATCTGGGTTATCCTGCCTTTGTATACCTGCCACTCCGACCAGGTAATCCTAGAATGACTCGTCGTACTCTTGATCAGTCAATCTTATAAAGACACTGAACTTGTCAAAGTTAAAATGGTGATTGGTCATGTGAGGCCCGGCTTACAGGTTTGAATTAAGGATTAACTCAGTGGCTATGCGGCCCTTCGAATAGCACTTGATATTGAGGTTTGGCAGCCTATGAAGGCCTTGGTTTTTTCTGATTTGTGTTTACTTTGAATTTTTTTTAGGTTCATCTTTTGTATCGTATTGATATATGGTTTAAAATTGAATCAGGCCATATTGTCTTGATCCTTATGGTTCATACTTGAATCTCTCTGGAGTTTTGATAACCTGGCCTGGCTTTGGACGATAAGTCGCCACTGTGCTTTGATTGTGCGCTTGGAGTTTTGCGCTCCAAGTCTTTGGAATGTTACCCTTGCTGCATATGGAGTTGTAAGCCGGCAGTATGAATATATTATACAGGGCGCTGCGCTCTAAGTCTTTGGGCTATTACCCTTATTGCCTATGGCATGGTAAGCCGGTGATATGAACAAATATACCAGGTATGTTATTAACTTGTTATGAATAAACGAGGTTTTAATAAACCCGCCCTGGTTATGGACTATATAGTCACCAGTGGAATTTATATGGGGCATTATGACCCGCCCTGGGGTAAGCCGTCAGGGCACATGTTATCCATTTGTGTGCAGGGAATATGATAAACATGGTCTGCATAATTGATGACATTATAAGCGTAAGTAGCAGATCTTCAACATCAGATCGGCGGTTCAAAAGTGTTATGCAAATAAACATGCACGATGGCATGGAAGATCATTATTTTCAAACTAGCCTATTACAAGGCATTGAGCGGCCCAAAAGAATAAGTGTTTTTCATGCACACAGCATCCAAGGCTGTGGATGATAAACCGGCCCTTGTATCAGTGGTCTTGGCCTTCGCGTGTTGATGCTTCCAGGTCATCTTGCACCTGCTCTTCTTCTTATTCATCACCCATTGGATGGAAGTCAGGTGTGGCCCAGTTGATGCCGGTCAAAGCTCTAAACACAGCTTCCTCATTTATAAGACTTGATGGATCAATGTCAGGAGCGAAGGTGTGCTTACGTGTGGGCGGAATAAGATCCACAGCTTCATGAACCGGCGCCTTCACTTTGGTGTTCTCAGCATCATAACCCAGGTGGTATTTAGAGAGGTCCGTCTCATCTGCTAATTTGCTTGCTCATGGATGCATCTCTCTTACTATTTGAGTGAAGTCATAAGCGCTGAAAGGAGACCCATCTTCTTTAACACTAGGATAGCCGACTGATATCTCTTCCGGTTCAAGTTCAGCCTGCCACACCTTTGCCGGCTCAAGGCAGTGATAGCACCGGCTCTGGCGGCTGATTGCTTTAATTCTTCCACCCTTTGTGGTAGCACAGATAGCTTCTCCAACACTTCCTTGATAAGGGAAGGTGGTTGCTTCTTATGCAAGGCAACAGAAATCGCCTGTTGGGCGCCAGTGTATAGCTGCTCTACAAGGGTATATACGGCTTTCAGCCTTATGCGTATATTGTCACCCAACTTGGAGCTTCTGGAACCTGCATTGGCAAGTATATTTATGAACCGGCTCAATGGTTGTCCAACATTGATGAAGAAATATTGAAGTATACTATTACTTACCAAAGATGGCCGCTATCATGCTGTTGATTTGATATTTTAAACCGAACAACTCATCAGTTACCGGCCTAAGGGCAACTTCAGCATCTTCTGCTCTTTTCAATAGAGCTGCCCTCTCGATCTCCCAGCCGGTTTTATCGGCACTGAAGTATTGTTTTAGCTTTTCCATATTTTCCAATGCAGTCTTCAGCTCTGATTTGGCTTTTGAAGTCTCAGATTGTTGGGTTTGAATGTTGGCCCTCAGATCATTGACTTGGGATTCCTTCATATTTAATTCAGCCTGCAACATGAACAAGATAGGAGGCATTGTGATCATCTTTGAAGTCCCAAGCACAATACAAGTATTTTCCTTGGCACTTGGGGGCTAATGCACATTGCTCTTTTTGAAGACCATTTTATGATGACCCGGCTCAAATCCTATGATTATGGTCGGCTCATGGGGGCTACATATTTGGATTTTGGTTCCTAATTATGGTGATAAGTTCCGGCTTATCCATGCTGATTAAGCCGGCCCTTGGGGGCTACAGGTGCAAAATTGAGCACTACTATTTGAAGTACCGACTTAACCATGCTGATTAAGCCGACCCTTGCACTACAAAAAAAATACACTTCCGTGATGATACGTGTTTGTCACAGTAGGTCACATTTTCTGTCATGCATGTACATCCATGATGATTTTATGACAGAATCAAGATAGTCATACCTGAGCTGTCGTAGAAGTGTTCCATGACATTACCAAAATTATCATCACGGAAATGTCCACTTCCATGACGATAAATCGCACGTCACAGAAGTGCTTTCGTCAAGGGTGACCGACACGTGGCATCCACCATAACGGAACGTCATTAAGCTATCGGGTCCAGTTTTGGATCCGATAACCCGTTAACAGCCCCGACCAATGGGGATTTTCCATGTGTAAAATCATCATTGGCTGGAGGAAACATGTGTAGACTCACCGTTGGGACAGATGTCATCCACTCATTGGACCCAAAGCGCCTATGATACGTCGACACGTGGCACGGCCCAACAGAGGCCCATTCCTGTAAAAGGTCGGCCTGTTTGACTTGGTCAAAAGGTGGTGGGCCGGCCCACGGCAAGCCTGTTAACGGCCTGTTCGCATATAGCCCATTTACAGCCCGCTAACCCAGGGCCCGCTTATGGCCTATCCGAATTTGGCCCAGTAGCGTCATCTGGGCCATCCAATATAATTCCAGCCTGTTTTAACTTCTGGCCCATGTATGGCCCTTGACGTCTTTCGGCCCATATGAGGCCCTTTGTAACTCTCGGCCCATTAACGGCCCATGGTAAAACTGACCCGTAATGAACAGTGTATCACTTTATACTCATTAACGGCACGTGGTGAAACTGGTCGGTAATGAATAGTGTATCACTTCATACCCACTAACGGCCCATTATTCCATTGGGCCGTTTCCAGCCCATGTTATCTTTCGGCCTTCTCAGGGCCCATTTATTCTTGGGCTCATTTCCAGCATTCGGTTACTTACGGCCCATTACTGTCATTTTCTGCTTGTGGGCCAAATTCAGCCCGTGGTTACACTTGGCCCGTTTGTGGCCCGTTAATACGTTGGGCCGTTTTCATGTAAAAAAAATTGTTGGGCTATTTTCATAGAGTTACCAAATACGGCCTATTCACGGCCCGTTATTGTCCACGAATAGTACAGCCCATGATTGGCGAAATGATGATACGCCCCGTAGAAGGCCCATGGATCCTACGGCCCGTAAAAGGCCCATGGATCGTACGGCCCGTATAGAAGGCCAATGGATCCTATGGCCTGTAGAAGGCCCATGGATCGTACGGCCCGCAAGAGGCCCATGGTTACAACAGTTCGTGTGTTGCCATGATTATTTTGGCCTAGTTTCCAAAAATAGGTTATTGTGGTCACTAGAAAAACACAGAAAAAGAACTGCAGTGACTACAAGCAAACAACTAAACAAGACAATAAGGAAATAAATAAGCAAGCAATTAACACTAGCCTATTACCGCTATTACACATATTACATCCACTGGGCATCAAAGTTCGCCACCAGTGCAAATATAGGGAACAAAGCAGCATATTACATACACCGGCCGTCAAAATTGGCCACCAGTGCAAATAAACGCGGCAGCAAAACAAGAGCATAACTGAAACAACTTCAGAAGATCTCAAGAAACGTTATCCTAGGTATCCACCATGCTGGCAATAAGCTTAGCAAGCTTATTAGCTTTGTCCTGTTTGGCGCTAAAATCCTCCAACGCTTGCTGTTGCACCAGAAAGTATGCATCTGAATGCTCGAGGGACTTCTGCAGTCCTTCCGCTTCTTGTCGCAACAGAGCTGATTGATGTCTTTCAGCTTGTAGTTGATACTCAAGAAACCGAACTGATTCAGAGAGTAAGTTTGAATAGCTTGTGCAAGCGGTAGTGGCCAGTAACTCGAACACTAAACCAAGACAGGACTTTGGGGTTGTCTCACTGTCTTCGAGATAGTCTTCCTTAGCTGTTTTATCAGCTTTGTTGGAGACCAACAAGGATGTGTCACTATCCCGAACCTTATCTGCATTACTTCCTTTACCATTGCTTAATAAGGCACTCTTCCCCAATATTCTGTCAGCATTCTAAATGAAGAAACAAGCAGACAGAAAACAGGTTTAGCATGTACTAGTATATGAAACTCATTTTGATGAACCAGTTCATTAGTAAGGTGGACAGGATTAAACTACCAAGTCTTCTATTGCCAAGTACTAGTACATAATAAAAGCATCAAACAAACATATATCTATGTCCTATGGTCACTGCATTGTCTTGCCAAACCAAAATAGAGACACGGTTCAAATCATATCCGTTCAAGACAAAGCAGCAGTGAAAGAATACAAAGCGTGGGAAACTACACGGCACAACAAGATTTCAGATGGGTACCACGGGTCTACATATACAACAACACTATTGGCTTTGTTGTGATGCTAGTAATGTGCATGATATGAGAAGTCACTGTATGCACAATTGAAATTGAAATCAACAGAGCTATTGATAAGAGCAAGCATGTTAAAGAAACATGCGTGAACATACCTGTTGTGCCATTGGAGTTTCGGTTGGATCCTTCAATATAAAAATAAGTTTGTATGAGTAAATACAGTGATACAAGAGCAAAGCAGTATGCACGATAGCAATCATAGTTAAGAAAAGGCGCGCCTAAGTGAGCGCTTAAGTGTGCCTAGGCTCTAGGCGTTGGCAAAACGCATTGCGCATAACTATGCTTAATCTGTGCATAACTGCGCATAAGCATGCGCTTTGGTCAGTAAAGCCCAAGGCGGTGGCAAAACACACAATTAACGCCTAGTGCTTTTTTGAACTATGATAGCAATGGAATCTTAAATTAGAACAGTTGTTCTTCAGGTTTAAGCACTTGTTCTACATGAACAAAGTACAATAAGACGCAATAATATAGTACTTAAAAATAGAAAATGAGCTCATAGACCTTACCACATTCTTGGTTCGGGACCAGTACAGAACAAGGCGTTTCCAGTCATCGTCCGGTAACTGTGTCTCAGGAGAACGTAAGGGAATTTGATGAGTTTATTTGCCGGTGAAGTACGTTTTCTTCACGTAATTCTGATACTGCCACCAAGCATTCTTGAAGATAGCAGAGGTATTATCACAGGTTACCTCATCCCGAGTTTCCAAATCGGTCCTTCTCTATAGAGAAAAATGGCAAAATTTGCTGTATTATAACCATCATGGAGGTAGGATGTATGGGACAAAGCAAAGTAATTGCCATGAATAACATTACTTACACATAACTCCTAAACAAACACCTGCAACTGGCATTTTCCTTCATCTTCAGTATAATATTTCCAAGATGGGAAGATACGCACATACGATTTAACAACATCAAATGCGATAGATGCTAAACTACGACTAGCTGGTTGTTCTTCCTCCACAGGAATAGGCGTACTAACTGGTGGAGTTGGGGTTCACCGTGGTAGTACTGGCCCTTTGGGCACTGGAGCTGCCTTACTAACTGCTCTTGTTTGGGAGCTCTGTGGTGGAGATTGTGTTGTGTCAACAGGAACTGGGTTACTATCTGCTGGGGTTAGATTGGGTGAAGCTGGTTCTCTATCCATCGCAGTAGGGGTACAATCTGCGAGAGTTTGGGTTATGTGTGGTAGGGCCGGTTCTCGTGCATGTACAACCGAGGTACTATCTCCACCAAGGGGTAGCACTGTTTTATTTGAAGACCGTGTTTTTAGTCTGCTAGATACTGGCATCACCCGCTCCAATTCAAATGGCTGAGAAACAGGAAACATAGTTGAATGTACAGACATTGTATGAGAGATAGATGCATTAGATAGTGTGGAAAAAAGAGGACATGAAATAGTTGACATGTATATTGTTTAACTAAAACGAATAGCATGACATAATTTCACATATATGATGTCTATCTAAATTGGATAGCATAGCATAACATAATTCAAAGATATGATGAATAACTAAACAGGATCGCATGACATAATTCACCTACATGTTATCTAAGTAATAAGGATCGAATCATTTAATTCACATATGTGATTTATATGCTAAACTGAGGGCATTAGATATGATGTTTGAACTAAGAACATGGTGTTGAATATTGTGTATATGATGTCTAAACTATGCAATGGAAGACACCGTATGCATGATATGAGCAGCATAATTGTGCTAAGTTAGAGCATACACCTCGGTGGGGGAATAGGACTGGTCATCTGTCTCTGAATCCATCTCTAGGGAGCTATCGGGACCCAACAAGAAATCTCCTTTGACAGGTAGCACTGTCTGCTCTGAAGGCCTTGTTTTCACTCCAGATTTTTCAGTCTCCCACCCAAATAGCTGATTCACAGGAAGAGTAGTTTAATGTACAAACATTGTCGACAAATGGAAATGTAATGAAGAAAAGGATGGGCAAGATATCATTCAAATATATGATGCCTGGTTTAACAGGATGGCATTGCACATTTCAAATATATTATGGTTGGCTAAAAGACATGAGACTGCATAATTCCCATATATGATATAGAAACTAAATAGGTGGCATTACAGAACATGTCTAAACGAAGCAGATGACATATATGATGTCAAAAGTAGGCACTGCAAGGCAACATATGTGTGATATGACTAACATCATCATGCCAGGGTAGAGCAAACACCTTGGGGGTAAATAGGAGTGGTCAGCGGCGTCTGAATCCGCCTCAGAACAGATATCTTCCTCTGGATTAGAATCTGGAGAGGGGTGGGGAGGGTTTGCCATTGAACCCACCATGGAGCAATGTCTGCATGACATTGTATTGCCACGCTAAACTCTTCTATTTTTCTCTACATGTTCAGCATGACTGTGTACAATATCCGACATGTATACGAAAAAAATATGGTGAGATTACGTAAGGAGAGCATGCAGAAATTTAGAGTGATGGTAACAACCAGTGGATGGATCCAAAAATAATGATAGCAGGCTGATGATTGCTTTAATTTAATAAAAATACAGATGATGATTGCTTTACTATTTGTTTCCCACCCAAGATGAACAACATAGGCATACCCTAGGTGAACCAGATATTAGACAGACATACTATTCATTGCTTCCTCGATATGTGCCCCAAAACTAATTTAGAACTCAAGTTTGAACATTAATTTGGACCTGACTTGGAGTCCAAGAGGTGAACAGGACGATAAAGTAGCAGGTAATTTTAAGCAATGCATAACATAAGCAGAAACAAAAGAGTGCGACCTCTCTTGTGGACCCGTATACTCCTCGGGTTCATCTGCTGAGTCGATGATGGTGATGCCGTTGTGGTGGGTGTTGGCGGCAGGGAAGGAGATCTGAGGCGGCGAAAGACGGTCATGAGTCGTGATGTCTGGTTTGGTGGATGTTCTGTCGATGGAGCAGCTCAGGTGAGGTGGACGATGTCGCGGCAGGAGCAGGACAAACCACACAAAGTTCCCTTCGACACCTATGTGTAACTGAAGTAATTCTGTAAGGGCTGATTTGGCTTGCATGATTCTAAAAACGCAGGGATAGGAAAAACACCAGAATAGGATAGGAATGCACATGGTAAATAGAGCATTTGTAAACACAGGATTTCTGTCAACTTGGGTGTTTGGTTTGCAGGAATTGGAAGAACAGAGGAATGCAAAGAAACATGGCCAAAATAAAGTGAAACCATATGAAAGCGTGTACAGTTAGAATGTTATTCTGCCACTAATGCACTTGGTCTCGTTTTCATGCATAGGATTTTGAAAAGTAGGTCCAGGTGGATGTTTTGCTTCATTCCTTTCAACAAAACGCATGAATAATTGAATAGTAGAGTGCCATTGGAAAATTCCCTATTGCTATGTTTTTTCGTTGAACCAAAATAGCCCTAATGGATCGACATGAATGTATAGTAATTGAAAGTGCGTTATATCGACTAGAGGGGGGTGAATAGGCGATTTTTATGAAATTCTTCACTGAGGAATTTGCTAGTGAGGAAATTCCTTAGCGAAGAACTACTTGCAGCGGAATAAGTACTCAGAAGTAAACATAACAGAATGCATGCATGATCATCATGATGAAATGAAAACAAACACAGAGTACAGAAAGCGTAAGCACAGCATAACACAAGATGAAGACAAACAGACTGAAGAAATTGAACTGAGGAAATTGAGAAAGTCTTCAGTCAAAGTCTTCAAACACAGATATGAACAAACACACAACACAGTAATGAGGAAATGAAAGTGTTGAGGAAATAGAACCAGTTGGCTTGGTGAAGACAATGATTTGGTAGACCAGTTCCAACTGTTGTCTCAGTTGTACATCTGGTTGGAGCGGCTAGGTATTTAAACCTGAGGACACACAGTCCCGGACACACAGTCCTCACTGTATTCTCCTTGAGCTAAGGACACACAGTCCTCGCCCAATCACTCGTGGTAAGTCTTTAGGTGACTTCCGAACCTTCACAAACTCGGTCACTCGGCGATCCACAATTCCTCTTGGATGCTCTAGACCATGACACCTAACCGTCTGGAAGAAGCACAGTCTTCAAAGGTAACAAGCGTCGGATCCACGCAGGATCAATCTCTTTAGTGATGCTCAATCACTTTGGGTTTGTAGGTGTTTGGGTTTGGGTTTTTGATTTTCCTCACTTGATGATTTTCGCTCAAAGTCCTCGGAGGATGGGATGCTCTCAAATGACAAGTATCAGTTTCTCGCGGAGTAGCCAATCAGCTAGTGGTTGTAGGGGGCGGCTATTTATAGCCTAGGGAGCAGCCCGACATGATAAGACATAAATTCCCTTCAATGATATGACCGCTGGATGGATAAGATATTTTGGGACAGCTGGCGCGTAGCACAGCAACGGTCGGAAATTTGAGGTACAAATTCCTCAGGGCTATCATGTTCCTCACTGTGTAAGCAATCCGCACTGGCGAATTCCTAACTCCTCAGTCAGAACAAAGTCCTCAGTGACCAGAAGAACTGCGTCTCTGTCACTGAAGAAATTGACTGAACTGTATGAGATTTCCAATGGCTTCACTCGAAGGGATTGGTAGGTGTAGGATTTTGAGTTGAGCATCACATGAAAAATTTTCCTTAGTATTTCCTCGACCCCCTTTAACAGTACGGTGTTTCCTATGACTCAAGAAAGAGAAAATGAAACTACAAAAATAAAAGTCTTCACGCTTCATGTTCCTCGAATGAATACCAAGTCTTCAAGGTTACACCAATTTCTTCTCTTTCAAATTCTTCAGAAAGTCTTCAGAATACCAAAGTCTTCAGTCGAAGGACTTCATTTTTAGGGGTCGACTTTATCTGTAAATATCAAACTCCTCATAGACTTATAGACCTATGTACACTCATAAACACATTAGATCCTTAACCTATAATTCTTCAATACACCAAAATCACTAAGGGGCACTAGATGCACTTACAATCTCCCCCTTTTTGGTGATTGATGACAATATAGGTTAAGTTTTCAACGGGGATAAACATATGAAGTGTAAATACTTATATTGAGGAATTTGATTGCAAGATATAGAAGAACTCCCCCTGAAGATGTGCATAGTGAGGAATTTTCTTTTGAAGCAATGCACACTTGAAGAGTTGAATCATAGAGATCTCCCCCTATATCTTGTAATTCATACACGCATACATAATATGAAGAATTTGAAATGCATGATGAAAAATGGTGACTGACATATTTCAGCATGCGTGCGATAATATTAAAGAGGAATAAGCATGCAGAATAACGTAGCAGAAGTATCAGACCACCATCAGGTTTAAGTTTACAACTCGATCCAATAAAAGTTTTGAAAGAACGAGAGTTGTAACTTAGCAAAAAAAACGCCCATATAATAGACCCGCTTGAAGACTAACTCAGATTTGTCGCCCTTTGTCATCGGATGACCAAAAGGATCGAAACTGAGGACTAACGCTGTCGGATTTCGGGTTCCGGCAGACCCTTGAGGTTCGAACACTGGGGTGCACGCGGAGATTTTGCCTTCTAACTACCTGCACCCCACCGCCTTGCTAAGATCTAAGCTATGGAAAGAACAGCACAAGAGACACAGGGTTTATACTGGTTCGGGCCACCGTTGTGCTGTAATACCCTACACTAGTTTGTGGTGTGGTGGATTGCCTCTTGGGCTGATGATGATGAGCAATACAAGGAAGAACAGCCTCGCGAGGGTCTGTTCTTGGCTGGGGCGTCGAACTTCTAGGAGGAGTTCAATCACCCTTTTCTCTCCCTCTGCGTGATGCTACTCGATCCGATTCTGATCCCCTTTGATCCTTGATTCCTAATTGCCTCTACCCTGGGGGTGGCTAGTCCTATTTATAGGCAAAGGCCCTGGGCCTCTTCCCAAATATTGAGCGGGAAGGGCGCCAACAATCGGCCATTTTGAAGGGGAACATCTGGTACACTTATCCTGACTAAAGTTGGTCCTCGCCTGCCAAAGGCTCTTGTGGTGACGTTGGCTTGGGCTCCACAATGACTTCCTCCATGCTGTTGGGCTGGTCTTGGTCTCGTTGCACCGAAACGGGTGCCTTTGCTTGATGCTCTCGCCTGCGCTTGCTCCCTTTGCACCAAAGAGGAAAGGAGGACACTGCGCGGGCTGGCGCCCGCCTGGCGCCCTTGGTCGTCATGGCTTGCGTCACGGGCACCTCGTGAGGTACCCCGCCTTGATCTCTCCGCCTCCTCGCGAGCTAGCCTGATGAGGTCGTGCCTGAGGAAGCTCCGTGTCGTCCGTCCCACGAGGCTTGGCCCCTCGCGAGGGTCTTGGGTCTGTGTTGATGAAGATGGGTCGTGCTGGGCCCCCCTTTGAGCCACGCCGCAGGCTGCAGGCAGGCAAGTCTGGGGACCCCCATTCCCAGAACGCCGACAGTAGCCCCCAGGCCCAAGGCGCGCCCGGACTTGGCTGTGCAGGGAGGCGAAAGGGCAAGAGTGAAGCGCCGCGGGCCCTAACAGCCTGCGGCCTTGGGCGACGCGTGGCGGTTGATTGGACGTGAGCGCCTTAGCAACCGCGCGAGTTGATAAAGGAGTGGCATCTGCCTAGGCTTTGCTTTTTTTGCTTTCTCCGGTTGCTGCTCAGATCCCCTTTCTTGCGCCTCTCCTTCCTTCCTCCAAAATTTCCAAATCTACTTCGACCGCGTGACCTTGGAAGCCGTGGCGCCTCGTCAGTCCCTAGCCGGAGCTTGGTACTCGTTTGCCTTGGAATCGCCGAACGTGTCGGAGACGAGCCTCGCCCGGTTGCGCCGGATGGCGGTGGTGCAGGGCATCGACGGGGCGAAGGTGTTCAAGGCCGGCTCCGCCACCCCTGAGGGCCAAGGGAGCACCTTCTATCCGCTCTTTGTAAGCGCCATTGCTGCTGGCTTGGTGCCTCCCTTCTCTGAGTTCTTCTTCTCTGTCCTCCGCCATTATAAGCTACAGGCTCTGCATCTCCACCCCAACTCCGTCCTTCTCCAGGCAATCTTCGCCTATTACTGCGAGGCTCACGTAGGGGTGCAGCCCTCAGTGGCCTTGCTGCGCCACTACTTCTACCTCCGGACCTCCCGCGGTCCTGCTTCCGCATGCGCGAGCTTCGTCGCGTACGGTGGCGCCATTGCCATTTCGAACCCCGGGAAAAGGATTGAGGGCTTCAGGAGCAAGTGGGTCTTGGCAGATGCTGGGCGCATCCACCCTCGGTTGATCTTGCCCACGGAGCAACCCATGAGCTCCGATGATGGGGGTCGAGCGGAGCTCGCGGACCCCCGCGTGAAGCTGGTGTTGGAGAAGATGGACGCGGATCTGAGGCCGGCCAACATGGCGGCGGCAAAGCTGACCCGCGCGTCGCTGCTAAGGGAATTTCTGGAGCAACAGCTGGCTCCGCTTCGGCGGTACTCACTTCCGATGTGGAGGCCCCATCCGAGTCCCGTGGCCTTGGCCGACCAAGATCTGGCTGCGGTCCTCCAATCTCTGGTCGGGGGCGATGTGGCGAGGTTGGAGGGTGCTCCTACGCACTTGTTCCTCCGCGACGACTGGGAGCAGGTAGTGGAGTCCATGCCCGTCTTCAACGGGGATGGGCCCGTGCCCATGGAAGCTCCCGAGGAACTGGTGGATGTGTCCTCTGACGACTCCAGTGAAGAGGAGGAAGGAGGGAGCGGGAAAGAGAGCCTGACTCCGAGGCGACTGAAGAAGAGTCAAGGGCTCCCCTCCCCCGACGCAGGCCCCGCGGCCTCCGCCTCTCTCCGAGCGATGACGACGAGGATGATGACGAACAGGGCAGTGGGAGCTTGCCCCCGATCCCGAAGAAGGACAGGACCGGGCTGATCTCCTGCGGGTCTGCCCCGGCCCCGAGGCGGACCGCGCACGCGCCTTCCGCTTGATTCTTGTCTTTATTTCTTGTTCTACTGCTGAGGCTTGATGTCTGCATCTCTTGGATAGGCTGGCGCCCGCATCAAAGAAGCCGAAGGGAGCTCCTGAGGTTCCATCCGGGGCAGCGCCTCTGCCCGCGAAGGAAGGTGACCGCGACGCACGGGCCTCTCCTGCCTGGTCGTCCTCGTGAGGCCTGGCTGAGCCGGCTGGGGCGAGCTTAGCCCCCATGGCCCAAGCGACTCCCGAGATGCCTTTGCCTGCTACCGCCACCACAGCCGTGGGGGCGCAGCAGGCTCCGCCTCAGGATGCTGTGGTCGTGATGCCGCCTTCTCCTTCTACTCCAGCGACTGCTGTCTCTCTGACTCCTCCTGCCATTCTGGATCATGCTGCTGCTAAGCTGGACCGGCTACGGCAGGATCTTCTTGGCGCCGACCCTCGCTTGGTGGCCGGGCACTTGGAGCTGGCTTCAGGATGGATTCGTTCCGACGCTTCGATTCGGGCGGCGCTGGTCCAGGCCTCGACGACTTGCGATGAGGAGAGGCAGGTCGTCCTTGAGGCGAAGGCTGCTCATGACGCAGCCTTGGGGGAGGTGGTCGACGTCCGTGGTCGCTTCAAGGTGCTGGAGGACGAGCTGGAAGGCCTGCGGGACCAGCTCGTGAAAGAGGCCCGCCTTCGCCAAGAGCAGGAAGAAGGCGTGAAGGCTTGCGAGGCGGCTGTCAAGGACCGGGAGGCCAAGCTCAAGAAGCGCCGTGACCGCCTAGGCGCGCTGGAGCAGGAGTTGGGAGCGAGGAAGGTCGAGCTGGACAACAAGGCCCAGGTTCTTGCCGAGGACCGCGTGGCCTTCGCGGAGATGGACGCGAGGGCTCGCTCCTCGCTGAGGATGCTTTACGACAGTGGCCTGGAGAGCCCGCTGGCTGGCGCCGAGGACGGCCCCGCCAAGCTGCTTCCCTTCCTGGTTCGCACTCTTGAAGATGTCGCCCTTGGCCTTGGCCCCACGGCCGAGGCCGAGGCGCGTGTCCTGTCTTCTGCAGCGCTGACGCGGGTCCTCACCCACATCTACCTTCACGATCCCAGCGTCGACCTCGACAGCCTGCTGGAGCCAGCAAGCGGCGAGTGTGCCGCTGTCGCTACCGAGGCCGTGAAGGGTCGCGCGGAGGCTCTGGTGGGGAAGTTCCGGGCCTTCAGCACCAAGCCAAAGCGAGGCGCTGCCGACCCTGCTGCTTCATGAGGCGAACCCACTCCGCGCAGCTCCACCGCCATCAAGTGATTCCGTTGTGGCTCTTGTCCTGCCTTTAATTCCTGCACATGTATCATGCCTCGGGGAGGCGTTTAAACTTGCGTTTGGCATTGAGATAACAGTGTGGACTGTAATATTTGCTTTTGAATTCCTTGAAATTTACGTTTTTCCTTCCTACTTACTTATGTTCTACGCCGGCAGAGCCCGGACCCGCGCGTACCTCACCCAGCGTTAGCCCCGACAGGAAACCAGGACGGGACCAAGGAGTGAGGGGCTCGTGACAAGTTAGGCTCCTGAGTCGCGATGCTCAGGAGTCCCCCTTGGCGCACGAATAACAAGTAGGGAGGTGAGATGTGGGTGGATCTATCGTTCTACGTCTGTAGAGCCCGGCCCCGCGTGTACCTCACCCAGCGTTAGGCCCGACCGGAAAATAGGACGGGACCAAGGAGTGAGGGGCTACGTGACCAGTTAGGCTCCTGAGTCGCGATGCTCAGGAGTCCCCCTTGACGCTCAAATGGCCTTCGTACCTTGGCTCTGCTCGGGGAGAGACGCGCGACGAACCAGGCCTAGGGCGGCCTGGCTGGGTGGTGTGCATCTGGGCGTGACCCAGGCGCAGCCCCCGTGCCCAGCCCCCTCGTGCGGCACTCCCGAGGGGAGGCGTTACGATGAGGCTAGACACTGAGCTCTGGGCTCCCTGAGGTTGATGCGGCCCGGGGGCCACCCTCAGTTGTTTATCACCAGCGCGGAGCATAGCGCTTCCGTATGTGTACGGGCATAGCCGCTCCTCGGCAGTGTCGTCAGCCAGCACGCAGCATGGTGCTTCCACTGGTGCGTGGGAGGGGGCTCCCCTCCGGGAGGAGCCCCCGGGGCGTGTACAGCCCCGCCCTGACACGTGGCTGGCATGGTAGGGCCTGGCGAGGTGTATCTGGTCACCCGTGAGCCAGTGCGGGACTCACGGGGCCCTACCTCTAGGCGGGTTGCGCCTGGCACTGGGCCTTATCTTGTGATGTGTTCTTGCAAATTTGGTTAGATGTCTGCACTCTACGTCCTCGGGTCCCGGCCCTCGAGCTGGTCTCAGCCGTCACTGGTATGCCAGGTCGCAATGTTGTGGACAAGGCCAGAGGGTGAGGGCTGGAGAGCCAGTCAGAGCCCTGAGTCGCGATGCTCAGGTACCCCCCCTTTAACGTGCAAGTGGTCGGCATGGAGAAGAAGAGGTGTCGTGGACCGGCATCAAATAATCAAGCATGGTGGGTCGAACACATAGCCGGAAATAAACGCAGAAGGGATACATGCCGCTGGGTCTGGCCCGAGCGACTTGGGGATGATGCAGCCCGAGGGGCGCCCCCAAAAAAGTAAGCTAACAACATGAAATAAAAGGCATACATGCCGCAGGGACGGACCCACGCGGCCTGGGAATAATGCAGCCCTGGGCGGCGCACCCAGCTGGAAATGAAACTTGAAAGATGTCACCTGATGATGTTGAGGACGAATGAGTGTTGGTGTGGCAGACTCGGTGGGCTACGGAAGCCGATCCTCACGTGCCCCCAGGCCCAGGGGCCTCGGGAGGCTCCGGAGGCGCTGGTGGCTCCTTGCGGACCATCTCCATCTCCACCAACGCTGCGGAACGCCTGGCCTCTTGAGCCTCCGTGATGCCCCTCATGAGGCGCTGGTACGTGGCAGTCGCGTTTGGCAAGCCGTAAGGCATGCGCATGTAGCTATGGGGTGGACCTTCGCAGCGCCCCACTCGCGAGGGCCAGAGGCGCTCCAAAGAGGCGACTCGATTGAGCCCTGGTATGTCGATGCAGATGCGCAGGCCACCATCCTCGCCTGGATGGGGAGCCACAGCTGGTAGGCGGCCGCCGCCGCTCAGGACGCCTGACTCCTGTAGCTCCTGAATGGCCTTGCTGACGAACTCCTAAGGGTCTGGCCCTCCTTGCCTTACTCCATCTTGAGGGAAACGTGCTTCGAAACACGCCTCCATGTGGTGCCCAAGCGCCTCCCTCGTGACCTTAGCCAGGTCGGTGGCCCTCCAGGGAAGAGCCCCCGAGCCCTGCCTGAGGAGGGCGCCGGGCGCGCTTTCCTATGCGATGGAAGGAGGTTCCCCCTGGGCAGGCGCGGGCCCTGAGGAGCCTGCCTCCTGAGGGTCTGGGCCAGACGATGTCTTCTTCCTCTTGGGGGTGGTCTCGGGAAGCCTCCTGCTTCCGCGATCCGGGTCTTCCAGTGATGCGGCCTGAAAGGCTCGTTCCAGGGAACACACCGCGTCCTTCTCTTCACAGGGCACCGTGATGACTCCACCACTTCCTGGCATCTTGAGGACGTTGTAGCTGTGGTGAGTTACGGCCATGAACTTGGCCAGCGCTGGGTACCCAAGGATGGTGTTGTACGGTAAGAGAATGTGAGCGACGTCGAAGTCGATGAGCTCGGTGCGGTAGTTGTTGCGTGCCACGAAGGTGACAGGGAGGCGGACCTGCCCAATCGGGACCATGGAGCCGTCGGTGACTCCGGAGAAAGGCTTGGTTGGCTGAAGCTGGTTGTAGGGCACTTGGAGATTGTTGAATGTTTCCACGGACAGGACGTTGAGCCTTGCCCCGCCATCGATGAGGGTCCTGGTGACCAGCACGTTGCTGATGATTGGGGAACAAAGCATCGGGAGGACTCCAGCTGTGGCCGCACACTTGAGCTGATCCGCTGAGCTGAACGTGATGGTGCACGCCGACCACCTGAGAGGGCGCGTGGCTTCGAGCTTGGGGACGACTGCATTTACTTCGCGGGCGAACTGCTTGAAGATGCGCTGAGAGGCTGGGGCTTGAGCCCCGCCCAGGATGCAGGCGATCGCGCGCGGCTCCTGGAAGCCCCCAGCCCCCTCGTCCTGATGGCGGTCCTCGTTTCTCCTTGGCTGCGGCGGCAGCGGAGGGAGGCCTGCGTTGCCTTGCGGGCGATCCTCACGAGGCTGGTCCCTCCAGTCTCCCTCGCGAGGCGGGTCTTGCCAGCGGTCCTCGCGAGGTCGATCGCGCCATCCTTGGCGCGGGCCGTGGTCTTCCCAGCATCATGCGTTCCTTCCTCCTCCTCGACCGTAGCCCCGGTCACCGCGGTCGGGATGGCGGCCGATCCTTCCTTCTCGCACGGCTCGGAGCTCTTGACATTCGTTCGTGTTGTGGGTGTGGAGGTCGTGGTACACACAGTACCGACTGCCCTTGGAAGACTCGGGCTGATCTCTGCCCCGCTTGGTGTCTGGTTCTGCCGCGAGCACGGCAGCCCCCTTGCGCTTCACATCCTTGGCCTTGGGCTTCTTCTCTTCTAGGTCTGCGGCAGGCAGCTCGAGGAGGGAGAGACGCCCTTCCTCAGCCCTGGCGCACTTGGTCGCCAAGTTGAACAGCTCCAAGGAAGTGCACAGGTCTTCATGCATCGCCAGCTCCTCCTTCATCTTGACGTCGCGCACGCCGTCAGAGAAGGCTAAGATGATGGCCTCCTCGGTCACCTTGGGAATCTTGAGGCTTGTGTTGTTGAAGCGCTGGATGTACTTCTGCAGGGTCTCTCCCGGTTGTTGCTTGATGCGGCGCATGTCGCTCACGGCGGGTGGCCGGTCGCGAGTACCTTGGAAGTTGGCGATGAAGCGGGTGCGCATCTCGTCCCAGGAGGAGATCGTGCCTTTAGCCAGGTTCAGGAGCCAGGTGCGGGCCCCGTCCTTGAGCGCCATGGGAAACCAGTTCGCCATGACCTTCTCGTCTCCGTTGGCAGCTTCGATGCCCAGCTCATAGAGCTGGAGGAACTCCGCAGGGTCGGCCGTGCCGTCGTAACAAGGAGGCAGGTCTAGCTTGAACTTGTCGGGCCACGTGACGCTGCGTAGCTCGGTAGTGAAGGCACGGCAGCCTGCTGTGGCCACGGGATGCCTTGGGTGACGGAGAGCTTGGTCTTGCAGGTCCCCAGGGCTGCAGCTGGGAGCAGTGCAGGGTCTTGACGTGCGGGAGCAGCAGCATGGTCGCGACGTGCTGGAGCAGGGAGCGCTCGGGCAGCTTCTTGCGGGCGAGGGACTTCTTGGCAGCTCTGCTCTTGCCGCGCTGGCACCTGACGGAACGGGTTCCGCCCAGGGGCCACGCGCCTTGGAGCCAGGGCGCCTTCTTGAGGTGGAGGCGGCAGGGGCGCCCCCGGAGCTTCGTCGCCCGCCCAGGGCGGGGTGCGGTGCAGCGGAAAGGACGGCGCAGGAGAGCCCCCTGCGGCGCGGACGAGCTCGGCGACGCGGTCGAGCCATTCTTCGTAGACGTCGTTGACGGGACGGTAGCGCAGGAGCTCGTTTGCCGCGATGAGCACAGCTTGAGGCTCCATGGGCGCGCGGAGCGCGCGGGACGAAGAACCAGCTAGGGTGAGTGAGGGAGTAGCGGTGCGGCCGTCTTGCCGCACTGACGGATGCTGAGACGACGCTTGCTGCTCGTTTCCCGCCGGGCCGGTGGCGGCGTTGACGGCAGGTGACGGGGAACGGCGAGGACGCCCGCCGACAGGGGCCGTCTGGGCGACGCGGGAAGCGAGAGCGGCTCGGCGCTCGGCGCGGGCCCAACGAGCGTCGGACATGGACGCGATGGTCGGAGGAGAACGGGGCGGTGGAAGACGAATTCCGGCGCACCCCTACCTGGCGCGCCAAATGTCGGATTTCGGGTTTCGGCAGACCCTTGAGGTTCGAACACTGGGGTGCGCGCGGAGATTTCGCCTTCTACCTACCTGCACCCCACCGCCTCGCTAAGATCTAAGCTATGGAAAGAACAGCACAAGAGACACAGGGTTTATACTGGTTCGGGCCACCGTTGTGGTGTAATACCCTACTCCAGTTTGTGGTGTGGTGGATTGCCTCTTGTGCTGATGATGATGAGCAATACAAGGAAGAACAGCCTCGCGAGGGTCTGTTCTTGGCTGGGGCGTCGAACTTCTAGGAGGAGTTTAATCACCCTTTTCTCTCCCTCTGCGTGATGCTACTCGATCCGATTCTGATCCCCTTTGATCCTTGATTCCTGATTGCCTCTACCCTGGGGGTGGCTAGTCCTATTTATAGGCAAAGGCTCTGGGCCTCTTCCCAAATATTGAGCGGGAAGGGCGCCAACAATTGGCCATTTTGAAGGGGAACATCTGGTACACTTATCCTAACTAAAGTTGGTCCTCGCCTGCCATAGGGTCTGGTGGTGACGCTGGCTTGCGCTCCACAATGACTTCCTCCCTGCCGTTGGGCTGGTCTTGGTCTCGTTGCACCGAAACAGGTGCCTTTGCTTGATGCTCTCGCCTGCGCTTGCTCCCTTTGCACCAAAGAGGAAAGGAGGACACTGCGCGGGCTGGCGCCCGCCTGGCGCCCTTGGTCGTCATGGCTTGCGTCACGGGCACCTCGTGAGGTACCCCGCCTTGATCTCTCCGCCTCCTCGCGAGCCAGCCTGATGAGGTCGTGCCTGAGGAAGCTCCGTGTCGTCCGCCCCGCCAGGCTTGGCCCCTCGCGAGGGTCTTGGGTCTGTGTTGATGAAGATGGGCCGTGCTGGGCCCCCCTTTGAGCCACGCCGCAGGCCGTAGGCAGGCAAGTCTGGGGACCCCCGTTCCCAGAACGCCAACAAATGCCCCTGAAGATAATCAAGTTGATGAAGGAGCGCCAGCGTTGTCGGGGTCGGTTGTGGTAGTAGTGCCTGCCGCAATGTCGTCCAAGTCTTCATTTTCATCAGTGTCACGCGATGAAGAATAGGAGCTGGCCACCAAAGAAGGAACCTTGACCTTTTGTATTTCTTCGGAGGAGGTGCAGCCCAGTCAAAGTCTTCTTTGAGACCCATTTTCTTTAGATCTTCAGCGATGTAGACTTGAGACAGAACAACCCAGGTGCAGTTGAGGGTTTCATGGAGGTAGTAGTGGTTTTTCTTCACTGCATTGTGTGTTGAAGTCATGTTGTGAAGAATTGAACCAAACTGACGCTTGACCCATTTATGATTGCGATCAACCTTCTGATGAAGACTGAGAAGTAACTCATGATCAGTCATCACCCTGGGTGCTGTGGCTTGAGGATTTTGCGTGGCATTGTTGGCGGCAAAGTCATGTGTGGCAGAGTCATCATTGGTGGAGTAGGATGCAGCCTTGCGGAACTGACCATCCAATGGACGAATGCCTTCATCTATCACAGCAGTTGCCTTGCCTTTGTCATCTGCTGAGGAAAATGTCCTTTTGAGGACTTCAATTGGAGGCAAGTAGCTGCAGTGGTTCAGAGTATCAGCTTTTTAGTTGAGTGAAGACCTTGTCCTGATGAATCTCATAATCCATGGCGCATAAGGCTTCAGCTCAAATGGTGACATAGCAATATTGGCCAGAGTCCTCATGAAGAAATCATGGACGTTTACGGGAACGCCATGACAGATGTTGAAAAGCATATTCGCCAATGAGTTCTTCATCATTTGAGTTGTGGCCTTTGATAGGACTCATTGTCTTCGACAGAATGTGATAGACAGTACAAGGCACATACAGTAATTCCTTGACAAGGAAATTGGTTCGAGGGGCCTGCCCTGGCTTCAAAGGCTTCATCAACACTTGCATGTAGTGATTTGAAAGCTTAGGTTCATTGTAAACACAACGTGCATCTTCAAGGGGAGGACTGAGTGGTAGGGCACGAAGCAATTCAGACGCTGGTGCCTTGTGATGAGTATTTTCAGACATCCAGTCGAGCACCCATGAATTCACATCTTCAGAATCTCCTGTGATGTGCAGCATTGCATAGAACTGAAGAATGAGATCTTCATTCCAAGCACAGATGTCAGTGCAGAAGTTAAGCAGCCCAGTGTCGTGAAGAACACTGAGGACTGGCAGGAAGCATGGCAGAGACTCCATGTCCACGTGAGGAATATGTGCATGATCGAAGACTTTGTCTTTGTTGAACAGCACTGAGGAATAGAAGTTGGCTTGACTAGCAGTACAGAAACGCCTCTTCCTTATGCGAGCAGAGTCATATGGGTTGTAATCTCTGAAGAATACATGCTCACCAAAGAAGTCTTCAGCCTTGAATTTTTGTTTCCTTGAGAACGGATCCTTTGGCTTTGGCAGAGGAGTGTCAGTGCCGGGGTTTTCTGGCTCCTCGAGCACCTATGGGGACGGAGCCCCTTCTCGGTTCGGCGGGGGGCAGAGGTCGCGCGAAGAGCGGATCGAGGCAAGGCACACGAGGGGTTTTTACCCAGCTTCAGAGCTCTCCGGAGAGATAACACTCCTACTGCTGCTTTGTGGATTGTATTGAGTTCTTGCTCGGGAGCGCTGAGTGCTAAAGTACCCTCAAGCAGCTAACGAGACCGAGCGTTCTTCTGTTTGTCCTCTGAGAAATCGCTCTCCGGAGACCGATCCCCTCTACGTTGTGCATGGGCCTCCTTTTATATGTTCAAGGGGTCTCCAACAGGTGGCAACGTAGGTAAGGGCAAAAATGGAAAGATGCTGTGGTAGGTACAGCTACCTACACAGTGTACCATACCTAACCCTGACGGCAGAGGACAAAGGCATTAAATGCCTATCTACGTCGCCCAGACGGTGTAGAAAAGGGACCGTCAGGGGCGCCACCGCTCGCCACGATGGCGATCTTGTCAGCGCGCATGCCACAGTGTACCCCTGGCTGCACAGCCTCCCGCCACGTGAGCCAGGAAAGGTCCCAGAGCGACACGTAGGTGGGTGTGCTGGAGCGCAGGTACAGAGTGGAGTCTTGCCGCGGCAAGCGCCTTGCCGCGGTAGTTGTCTTGTCGCATCCTGAAGCTTGTCGCTCGCTGGGTCCTGCCGGGACGCGTGGCCCGTCGTGGCAAGTTCCTTGAGATGCCTTGGTTGGCCTTCCCAGCAAGCTCCACTTGCCGGGGTCTTGTGCCTTGAGTGGCCTTCCCAGCAAGCCCCTCTTGCCGGGGACTTGTCTCCTTGGCTCAAATACTTTGTTCTTGAATGGCTTCAAAGGATCCACGGAGGACCTTGGCGGTCACCCGGCAAGCCTTGCTGCGGGACGCTGCGACTGCCCGTGCACAAGTTCGGGATACTAGGGTACCCCTACTCTAGTACACCGACAGGAGCCCCGGGGCCTGGGCCATACACGGTGCCGAGCGCTGTTGGGCCAGGCCCAAAACAGGGCACGGACACGCGCGGCCTGGGTCACGTCGCACCTTACTCCGCATCCACCGCGCCCTCCCCGAACGGCACGCGTCGATTGCGGCGTCGTGGGAGAGGTCGTGGGTGGTTCTTTTATTCGAAAAGGCGAAACGCCCGCCTCCTGGCGGTTCGCACCTTCCCCACTAACGGAGGGAGGCGTGGAGGCGTGGTGTTCGAGGCGTCCACTCCCCACGATCACGGGGTGGGGAGAGATCGCCTCATCCGTCGCCTCAGTTCTGCACGCCTGCCACGTGGCCTCCATGCGCTTGGAGTGGCGAACGGTGGAGGCGGGAAACTGGGTCGTCTCGGGTCGTGGCTGTAACGCCCCGGATCTGATGCGCCAGGTGTCCGCCAGTTATTCGTCGTTGTTGCCATGTCATGTGCTTGTGTGTTGCACTTTGCCATGTCATCATCTGCATTTCATATCATGTCATCATGTGCATCGCATTCGCATACGTGTTCGTCTCATAAATCCGAGCATCTTTCCCGTTGTCCGTTTTGCAATCCGGCGCTCCTATGTCTCCCGGCGTCCCCTTTTACATTTCTTCGTGAGCGGGTATTAAACTTTCTCGGAATGGACCGAGGCTTGACATGTGGCCTTGGTATAGCACCGGTAGACCGCCTGTCAAGTTTCGGGTCAATCGGAGGTCGTTTGATACTCCAACGGTGAACCGGGTATCCGCAAAGGCCTCTTTCTCCTTGGAGCCCAACACCCCTCCATTTTGGCCCAAAACCCATCTAAGTCCCTTCCATCATCTCGGTCGTTCGATCACGATCGCGTGGCCGAAAACCGCACTCCATTTGGAGCTTCCTAGCCCCCTCTACCTATAAATATGTGTCTCCCGTCCAAATTCGCGGTGCAAACCCTAGCCTCTTCTACCTCGCGCCGCCGGACAAAATTCCACCGCGCCGGACATGTCCGCGCCGCCGCCTCCAGCCAACCGGAGCTCGACACCTCACCACCGCCGCCCTCTCTCTCTCCTCCACCGCGTCAGGCCCGCCGGGCCCGGATCGGGCCCGCGGAGCCCATCCTCCCGCCGCCGCCGCGGGCCCCGCGGCCCGTTCGCCGCCGCCTCGCCGGCGCGCACCCCCGCGCCGCACCGCCCGACCCCGCCGCCCGGCTGCTCCGCCACCGCCGCGCCTCGCCGGCCTTGCCCCGCCGCCGCTCGTCGCTCACCATCGCGCGCCGCCGCCCGGCCTCCTCCGCGCCGCCCGCGCCTGCTCCGTCGCCCGCGCGCTGCCGCCCTGCCCGCACCCCGCCGCCGCCGCCTTGCGCCTCGCCGGCGCCGAGCCCAGCCGCCGCCAGCGCCCTCGCCGCGCCTCCTCGTCGCCTCGCCCGCCGGACGCCGTCCCCGGGCCGGATCCGGCGAGATCCGGCCGGAGGAGGTCTCCCCGGCCCCGGATCCGCCTCCTCCGCCCCTCCCCGCTGCTCCGGCCGCCTTCCCCGTCAACTCTGGCGAACATCTCCGGCCGCCGCATCGATTTCCGTGCGGAGGTTGACTTTTTCTCCCCTCCCGATTTTCACTAAGTCCCCGACATTCTACCATTATCATGTCATATTCATCATGCCATAACTCTCTGCATGTAGCTCCGTTTTGGGTGTATAATATGTCAAATTGTTCGACTCGAGGATTAAATCATTTAATTCCATTTCATCATCTTCATTTGAGCTCATCTTGATGCCCGAAATGCTGTTAGAAGAGGGCTAGTTGATGTTAGTGGCTGGATCTTATCTGAACATGCACTTTTGTCATTTTTGTCATGATTGATGTGTGCCTCCTATGAGGTTGGGTCCTACATGTGTTTTGCAATATGCCATGCCAACTATCCAGGGAATTTTGCCATGTATTTTTTTGATCCTTGTGGTGACTAGAACAAGCATGCAAACTAGGTCACTTGATGTTGCTGATTTCAGAGACTTAGTGATTTCACTAAGTCCCTGACTGCTGTTATTTTCATGCCATGTATTCATGTTGTTTCTGAGAGATCTATGCATAATTTGAGCATGATCAGTAAGGGAGTTTTGGACTTGAGTAGTTTCTCTATCCAACCTTGCCTTTGTTTGCAATTATGGTGTGCCATAGCTTGAGTCAATCGAGCTCTACTTTTGCTTCAGAATATTGCTGGCAGATTGTTTACATGTTATTCGATTTTGCCAAGCTTGGTGTAGTTGATCCTTGCATGATATGATGTTGTTGTTGCCATGTATAGTTACTATGCCATGTCTTCTTGATGTATGTATGCTTAGTTTATCATGCAATGCTCTGTAGTTAGTGCATTGAGCTCACGAACATGCCTAGTCGTTATTAGTTTTCTGCCATGTCCAGTTTTCTGCTAAGTCTGAAACCTGTAACGAAACTTGCTTAATTGACATGGGTGTAAACATATTCTCCGATCGTTTTTGGCTTGTGGTCAGTAAGGGACTTTTGTCAAGTGCTTTTAGTAGATTCATGCCATGCCTTTCCTTGCTATGTTCTGAACCTGTAGCATGTTGTTTCGTTGCTCTGAACATGTCATCCTGATGTTAGTTTCTGCTATGTTGTTATTTTCACTAAGTCTGAGAACTTGTTATCGTTTGCACTTTTGCCATGATTGTTTGGACCTGTTACGATGTGAATTAGCCGTAGCTCAGTGTTCATCTTTTGTCGCGCATCTTGTGTAGATTATTGCCGTATGCTTTGTTGCCATGTTTGGGTGCAGTAGCTTAATTATTTGTTGATTGCTAAGTAGCATCATGCTGTTAATGGCAGATTGTTGTCATTCTTGTATTGCTTGTCTTTTTGCAAACCGTGCATCCGATTCCGGTGTTCTTTATATCGATTTCAACCGAAATCACCTCATCTATCCAGTGGCATACTTGGATTGCCAAGATTATGCCTTGTTCATCCTTTTCCTTCCGGAGCATGCATATGCATTGCATACCATCTCGCATATCATGCCATGTTTATGTGTTGGTTGTTTACTTTGTTGTTTGCTTCTTTCCGGTGTTGCTTCTTCGGGTTAGTTCCGATACCGTTGCGATTGTGAGGATTCGTTCGTCTACATCCGTTTGTCTTCTTCATGGACTCGTTCTTCTTCCTTGCGGGATTTCAGGCAAGATGACCATACCCTCGAAATCACTTCTATCTTTGCTTGCTAGTTGCTCGCTCTTTTGCTATGCCTATGCTGCGATACCTACCACTTGCTTATCATGCCTCCTATATTGTTAAACCAAGCCGCTAACCCACCTTGTCCTAGCAAACCGTTGTTTGGCTATGTTACCGCTTTGCTCAGCCCCTCTTATAGCGTTGTTAGTTGCAGGTGAAGATGAAGTTTGTTCCTTGTTGGAACATGGAGATGTTGTTCCTTGTTGGAACATATTTACTTGTTGGGATATCACAATATATCTTATTTAATTAATGCATCTATATACTTGGTAAAGGGTGGAAGGCTCGGCCTTATGCCTGGTGTTTTGTTCCACTCTTGCCGCCCTAGTTTCCGTCATATCGGTGTTATGTTCCCGGATTTTGCGTCCCTAACGCGGTCGGGTGATTTATGGGACCCCCTTGACAGTTCACTTTGAATAAGACTTTTCCAGCGAGGCCCAACCTTGGTTTTACCATTTGCCTCACCACCACCTACTTTCCCTTGGGAGTAATTAACCCAAGGGTCATCTTTATTTAGCCCCCCCCCCCCCGGGCCAATGCTTGTCTAAGTGTTGGTCCAAACTAGAGCACCGTGCGGGACCGTCCCTTGGCAACTTGGGTTATGTTGGTACCTGTACGCTTAGCTTATCCGGTGTTGCCCTGAGAACGAGATATGTGCAGCTCCTATCAGGATGTCGGCGCATCGAGCGGGTTTGCTGGACTTGTTTTATTGCCATCGAAATGTCTTGTAGCCGGGATTCCGAGACTGATCGGGTCTTCCCGGGGAGAAGGAATATCCTTCGTTGATCGCGAGAGCTTATCATGGGCTAAGTTGGGACACCCCTGCAGGGTTTGAACTTTCGAAAGCCGCGCCCGCGGTTATGTGGCAGATGGGAATTTGTTAATGTCCGGTTGTAGAAAACCCGAAGTTGATCTTAACTAAAATACACCAACCGCGTGTGTAACCGTGATGGTCTCTTCTCGGCGGGGTCCGGGAGGTGAACACGGTTGTTGGAGTTATGCTTGACGTAAGTAGTTTCAGGATCACTTCTTGATCATAGTTGTTCGACCGTGCTTTGCCTTTCTCTTCTCGCTCTCTTTTGCGTATGTTAGCCACCATATATGCTAGTCGCTTGCTGCAGCTCCACCTCATACCTTTTACCCCTACCCAAAAGCTAAAATAGTCTTGATCTCGCGGGTGTGAGATTGCTGAGTCCTCGTGACTCACCAGATACTTCCAAACCAGTTTGCAGGTGCCGATGAGACCATGCAGGTGATGCACCCGAGCTCAAGGAGGAGTTCGATGAAGATCCTATCCTTTGTGTTGTTTCGTTCTAGTCGATCAGTAGTGGAGCCCAGTTGGGGTCGATCAGGACCTTTGTCGCTTCTGGGGTCTCTTCTTTTATTTTGGCTCCGTAGTCGGGCCCTGATTGTAGCTGTATGTTGTAATGTTTTATTCATGTAATTGTGTGAAGTGGCGATTGTAAGCCAACTATGTATCTCTTTTCCCTTATGTATTACATGGTATGTGTGAAGATTACCTCACTTGCGACATTGCTTTCAATGCGGTTATGCCTCTAAGTCGTGCTTCGACACGTGACAGATATAGCCGCATTGAGGGCGTTTCAGTGGCAGTGGGTCGGGCCCAGTTCCCTGCTCCTTCCGTGTTTTGATTGGCTGAGCGGGGCGGCCGAGCCCCCACCCCGCTCCTTTATAAGGAGCGGGAGGGGGGACGGAAAACCGCATTCTTTCATCTCTTCTTCCCTTCGGCTTCTGCTCCCCTTTCTCCCATTCGCCATGGAGAAAGGGAACCCTGGTCTTTCGACAGTGGCGACGAGGGTCGCCGCTAGGCAACGCGTCCCCCTCCCCACGCACCCGTGGTGGGAGAGCCAGCCACAAGGGGAAGAGGGAGGGGACGAGGCCGCGGGCGAGGTCGAGGGCGAGACCGAGGCGGTCGGGGAAGAGGTGGGCGAGGCAGCCCGCCGGCCCCGCCTCCACCAGCAGATCCTCTCCCCGTGGCGGACCATATCGGGGACGATCCTTGCGAGTTCTTCGTCAGGCTGCGTCGGCCGCCTCGTCGTCGCCTTCGTCTCCCAGCTCCATTTGCGAGCGAGATGGAGTTGGATCCGCCCGAGACACTGAGGTTGCACATGAGGGGCTGTGAAATTAGCGGTACGCAAGTCCGCGTTGATTTCCCGGCTCCTAATGTGATGTATCTTGGTCGAGGGTGGAAGACGTTCACCCGCATCCACAGCTTGATGGCGGGGCTCACCCTCCATTTCAAGCTGATGGAAGGCGGTCTCCTCTCCGTCAAGGTCTTCGGGTGCTTCTGGACTCGGGCACGGTGCTGCGTGGAGAGCTCCTCCGATAGCGAAGGCTCCTCCTCGGGCGGGAGTGACGAGGAGGACAGCGACAGCGACGACGAGGGTGGCGGGCGGCGGGATGACGGGTCCGACTAGGTGTCGGGCGCCGCTCCACGTGGCACCGGTGACCCCATCATCCGTGTCGCCGGCTCCTTGAGCTTCTCGGGGTCGTCTCCTTGGGCGGCTGGCGTAGGGAGGCTGCGGAAGAGGAAGAGGGCAGGCGGCAAGGCCGTCAACTCGGAGTACGAGAGCACGACGCCCTCGACAGCGTGCTGACGTCCTGCCGCCTCGTCTTCGAGCTCTGCCTCCGGCGCCACCATCACCATCCAGCCTTTGGACGGCCGCCGAGACGTTCTCTTGGTGACTTCTGCCACCCGTAGCTCATCTAGGCGCCCCATTTGCCCTTTTCGCCTCCTTGACCTGCCTCCTGTGGAGAGGGACAAGAGAGGGATTACGGGCACCTTATCTCTTTTTAATTTGTAAGCCCTCGGGCCTTAGTGGCATTTAAAGCTTGTAATCCCATTATTCATGTTTTTCATTCTCCATGAACTGTACCTGAGTGGAATGCTTTTTTATGAAAAGGGGATGCTTGCCGGGTCACTTGTCTTGTGGGTGGAACCCACGCCAAGGAGCGAATCCTTTATATCTTCAAGATAGACACTTTATTCCCGGCAGCAGGCCCTGGCGTCTTCCCACGTCGCTCGACCTTTCTCACGCTTTTGGCGGAGGCAGGGAGGAGGCGGGTTCAGGCTCCTCGTTTCGTCCCTTTGCTGCCGCGACTACGACCAAAACTGGTCCCGGGAACGAGCCCTAGGGCCTAGAGTTAAGGGAGCACGGTAGCTTTTAAGAAGAAACGAGGTTTCGCATACCTCAGTCCATAAGAGAATGCATGATAAGGGATGAAAAACTTATCTGAGATTGCAGCCCCCGGCGACTCTGGTTCGCCGTGGGTTAATCTTTGTACTCGCAGCCCCCAGCAACACTGGCTTGCCGGGGTCTTGCAGCCCCCGGCAACACTGGCTTGCCGGGGTCTAGGTGTTGGTCCGTCCGTCTTCTTCTTTTCGTCCTTAAGTGGTCCGGTTAGGTTGCGCGAGTCCTGCGAACCAAGGGAAACGAAAGAACGACAAAAGGACGCACACTCGACCTCTAAGTTAGGGGTTAGCCGCTACTAAGCACTGTCAACCCTAACCAAGGACGAGACTCGACTCAGCATGCATGCTAAAACTTAGGGCGCCAGCGCTTCATCTTCGCTCAGGGTCTGCGCCTGGCTTTGTACAAAGGATTACATGCAACAGCGGCAAGACTTGTACAAAATGGTGGTTGCCGGACAGGGTCCGACAACCGTGCCTTACGGGTAAAACTTACGAAGATGCTCGATGTTCCAGGAGTTGCTCACCGGAAAGCCATCTTCGGTCTCAAGGCGGACAGCGCCAGGCCTAGTGACTCGTTTCACCCGGTAAGGGCCTTCCCACTTCGGCGTCAACTTGTTGGAATTCTTGGTGGAATGAACGCGCCGAAGAACAAGGTCGCCTTCCTCGAGACTTCTGGCATTAACTTTGCGGCTATGGTAGCGGTGCAAAGCTTGCTGGTATCGAGCAGCTCGTACAGCAGCCTGAAGACGGTCTTCCTCAAGGAGCAGCGCGTCATCTTGTCGCAGCTGCTCTTGCTCAAGCTCATCATAAGCGAGCACTCGAGGTGACCCGTATACGAGTTCCATGGGGATAACTGCCTCTGCTCCATAGACTAGAGCGAAAGGTGTCTGTCCAGTGGCTCGATTTGGCATCGTCCTGATCGACCAAAGAACCACCGGCAGCTCCTCGATCCAGTTTCTTCCGCACTTGTGCAGCCTGTCGAAAGTCTGGGTCTTGAGTCCACGCAGCACTTCAGCATTTGCCCTCTCTGCTTGACCGTTGCTCCTGGGGTGAGCAACAGAAGCGAAGCAGACCTTGGCGCCAAGGTCTTGGACGTACTGCATGAAGGTGCGACTCGTGAATTGTGTACCGTTGTCGGTGATGATCCTGTTAGGGATCCCGAAGCGGCAAACAATCGACCTGAAGAACTTGACTGCTGACTGTGTTGTCACCTTCCTCACTGGTTCCACTTCCGGCCACTTTGTGAACTTGTCGATTGCGACGTACAAGTACCCAAAGCCCCCGACTGCTCGGGGGAAGGGGCCGAGGATGTCGAGCCCCCAGACCGAAAATGGCCAGGATAAAGGGATCGTCTGGAGAGCCTGAGCTGGCTGGTGTATCTGCTTGGAATGGAACTGGCACGCTTCACACTTGGTTACTTGTGCAGTTGCATCCTGGAGGGCTGTCGGCCAAAAGAAGCCTTGCCGGAACGCTTTGCCGGCAAGCGCTCTTGCGCCAATGTGGTGACCACAAATGCCTCCATGTATCTCTGCCAACAGCTTCTGTCCATCTTCCCGGGGGATACACTTCAATTTCACTCCATTGAGTCTTCTTCTGTACAGTGCGTTGTCAACGAACTGGTACATACTAGACTGCCGGGCTACTCTTTCCGCTTCTTCCTGCTCTTCGGGAAGTTCTCCTGTCTGGAGGAAACGGACGATCTGCTGCGCCCAGGCTGGAGCTTGCGGCTCGACAACAAGGACTAAAGGCATATCTGCTGCTGCGGGAACATCCGCTTCGACGGCGAGAACCTGCGGCTCAGCCGGAGCTTGGCGTTCCCCGGCAAGTCTGTCGGGGCAAAACTTGTCGGGAGCATCTGCTTCAATGAAACAAACCCTGGGGCTTGTCGGAGCAGACTGCTCCTCAGCACTCTTGGCGTTGATCTTGGGGACCTTCTTGGCGGCGGCTTCGGGAAGCTCTGCCGGAACATAGTTACCAGAAATCAACTTCCTATTCTTGCTCTGCCCAGTTGATGGCGTCACGGATGGTTGAGTCAGCTTGAGCACAAAGATACCTGGTTCCACAGGTAACTTAAGTGTCGCGCACTTTGACAGGCCGTCAGCGATGTCGTTTTGAGCTCTTGGAACATGTTCCATCTGTAGGCCGACAAAGCACTCTTCCAACTTCCTCACTTCATCAACGTAAGCTTCCATCAACGGACTCTGATAATTCTTGTTCACTTGACGGACAACAAGCTGCGAGTCACCCCTGACAATGAGTTGCTTGATCCCAAGGTCTGCCGCGATCCTGAGACCGGCAAGCAATCCTTCATACTCTGCGGTATTGTTTGTTGCTTGCTCCTTGGGAAAGTGCATCTGGACTACGTACTCGAGGTGCTCTCCGGTGGGTGCGACAAGCAGCACGCCAGCACCGGCGCCTTGCAGCGAGAAGGCACCATCAAAGTACATCAGCCACTCTTTGTTTGCTTCCTGGACGGGGATGCTCGTCTCTGGAATTTCTTCATCTGGTGTTGGCGTCCACTCTGCTATGAATTCTGCCAATGCTCTGCTTTGGATAGTTGAAGTGCTCTCAAACTTGAGGCCAAAGCTTGACAGTTCCAGTGCCCACTCGACAATCCTGCATGTTGCTTCTGGATTCTGCAGTATCCTCTTCAGCGGAAAGCGGGTGACAACGGTGATCTCATGTGCTTGGAAGTAATGGCGCAGTTTTCTCGAGGCCATGAGAAGGCCGAAAAGCATTTTCTGCACACCAGAGTACCTTGACCTAGCCCCCTGCAGAAGGGAACTGACAAAGTAGACTGGGCGCTGCACCATTTTCTTCTACTGTATCTCTTCGCACATCTGCGCAGATCCATCTTTGACGGGACCAGAGCTTGTCGGAGAAGCCTCCTGCTTGTCGCTGGATGTGCTCGCCGCGGTTGCCGGCTCATCATTTGCCTCCCTCTCCGCTACTAACGCAGCACTAACCACTTGATTGGTTGCCGCCAGATACAGCAGCAACTTCTCTTGTGGCTTAGGTGCGACAAGTATTGGAGTGGAGGACAGGTATCTCTTCAAGTCCTGCAGCGCATCCTCCGCTTCCGGAGTCCATTTCATTGGACCTGCCTTTTTCAAAATTTTGAAAAACGGCAGGGCGCGCTCAGCCGACTTGGAGATAAACCTGCTAAGAGCCGCCATGCAGCCCGCAAGTCTTCGTACATCCTTGACGCGCTTCGGTGCTTCAATCTGCTCAATGGCCTTGATCCTGTCGGGATTGGCTTCAATCCCCCGCTGAGACACGAAGAACCCGAGAAGCTTGCCGGAAGGGACTCCAAACACGCACTTCTCGGGGTTGAGCTTGAGGCTGATCTTGCGCAGATTTGCAAAAGTCTCTTCTAGATCTTGAATCAGAGTTGACTTGTCCCTGCTCTTGACCACTATAACATCCATGTAGGCTTCCACATTTTTGTGTATTTGCGGCTCAAAAGCAGTATGGACAACCCTTGCAAATGTTGAACCAGCATTCTTCAATCCGAAAGGCATCCGTACGAAACAGTACGTGCCACATGGAGTGATGAACGCGGTTTTCTCCTCATCCTCTTCTGCCATGAAGATCTGATGGTATCCTGAGTATGCGTCAAGAAATGAAAGCAAGTCGCATCCGGCTGTGGAGTCGACAATCTGGTCAATGCGCGGCAAGGGAAATGGGTCTTTGGGACAAGCTTTGTTGACATCGGTGAAGTTGATGCAAAGCCTCCATTTCCCGTTTGCCTTGCGCACGACTACAGGATTGGGCAACCACGTGGGATGGAGCACTCCACTGACGAGGCATGCTGCTTCCAACTTCTTGATCTCTTCGGCGATGAACTCTTGGTGCTCCACTGCTTGCTTCCTGACTTTCTGCTTGACGGGCCGCGCATGAGGACAGACAGCGAGGTGGTGCTCAATTACTTTCCTGGGAACACCGGGGATGTCAGACGGTTGCCATGCAAACACATCGACATTCGCCCGCAGGAAAGCAACGAGCGCGCTTTCCTATTTAGGGTCGAGAGTGGCACTGATGGTGAAAGTACCACCAGTGCCGTCCTCTTTGGCGGACACCTTCTTGGTCGCTGGCGGAGCTGCCATCGTCTTCTTACACTTGCCGGTGGAGCTCGATGGTGCGTCCTCGACGGTAGTGCAGCACTCCGAAGAGGTGCGCTTACCTGAGTGGGCATCAGAGCTCTTGCCGACTTGGTCTTCTTCTTCCCCCCGGGAGCTTCAGCGGCAAGTGTCTCGCGATCCGTTGCGGCTGCTGCTTCCTGGTAGATCTTGTCAGCACAGATAAGTGCATCTTTCTTGTCGCCAGGGACAGTGATGACACTTATCGGGCCTGGCATCTTCAGCATGTTGTATGCATAGTGAGAGGCTGCCATGAACTTGGCGAGCGTTGGACGGCCGAGAATTCCATTGTAGGGCAATGGAAAATTGGCAACGTCGAAAGTGATCCTCTCAGTCCTGAAGTTCAGCTCGCTGCCAAATGTCACCGGCAGCGTGATCTTCCCCTTCGGCTTGCTCCTTCCCGGGTTGATTCCTTGGAACGTGCCGGTCTCTTCGAGCTCGCTATCAGGGACTTGGAGTCTCCGGAGCACAGCGGAGGAGATCAGGTTCAAGCCGGCCCCGCCGTCAACTAGCATCTTAGTGACCTTGAGGTTGAGGATAGTTGGTGAGACCAACATCGGCAAACACCCGACAGCAGTTGTGCGGTCAGGGTGGTCCTCAATATCAAAGATGATAGGCGTGCTGGACCATTTCAGAAGCTTGCGTGACTCAACGGGTGGTTCTGCTGCATTGACTTCTCGCACCCACTGCTTGAGCTGGCAGTGCAAAGTGTGTAGAGAAGCACCGCCGTCAACGCACAAAACCTCTGTGGCTTTCTGGAACTCCTGCTCGCTAGTCTCAGCGTCATCCATGTCTTCGTCGTCGTCGTCATCTTCATCCTTGTCGCGGCCGCGGGGAGGTCTGTCGCCTTGCCGCTGCTTGGTGTTGCCGCGGCGTCCCCCCCGGCCGGTGCGCTTCGCACCGGATCCTCCAGCACCTCCTTGGGCCTTCTCCTTGTCGCGTCGCTCATACTCGGCCTTTTGCAGCTCGACGAGCTGCTCGACCTTCTTGCAGCTCTGGAGGTCATGGCCCTTGGTGCGGTGAATCTTGCAGTACTGCTTGTTGGTGCCATCCTGCTTGTCGGTGGCCGCCACGGCCTGGCAGTTGGCGCATGCGGCAACCTTCTTGCCGGAGCCACCAGTCTTGGCTGTCTTGGCGCCACCGTCGCCGCCGGACTGCTCAACAACTAGCACATCTTTGCCTTTCCTCTTCCTGTTGTTCCGCCGCCGGTTTTTGTTTGCCGGGGCATTATCATCGCTGTCAGATCCTCCTGTTCCTGCTTTCTCTCCGGGGAGTTTCCTCCCTTCCTCAGCACGTGCACACCTGTCGGCCAGGGCATACAGCTCACTGATGTCTCTGATCTTGCACATCGCCATCTCCTCCCGCATCCTGCGGTTACGCACGTTCTGGTGGAACGCACTGATGACCGCGGCAGGGTGGACGTCTAGGATGTTGCGTTGCACTTGGCTGAATCTCTGGATGTACTTGCGCAGGGGCTCTCCTTCCTTCTGGGCAAGCAGGTGCAGATCACTCTCCTGTCCATGAGGTTTGTGACCGCCTGTAAAGGCGCCGACAAACTGATGGCATAGCTCTGCCCAGGAAGATATGGAGTTTTCCGGCAAGTGCATGAGCCAGGACCTGACGTTGGGCTTGAGCACCAGCGGGAAGTAGTTGGCAAGGATCTTGTCGCCGCGCCCCCCAGCAGCTTGCACCGCAATGGTGTAGATGCTGAGGAACTCCGATGGATGCAACTTGCCGTCGTACTTCTCGGGTACGTCGGGCTTGAAGTTCTTTGTGCTGGGCCACTGGACTTGCCGCAGCTCACGGGTGAACGCAGGGAAACCTACCGCGTACGGCAGGTCGCCTGGTTCTCCTGGCACATGCATGTCGACAGTGGGCCCAACGCGCTTGTCTGACTGACGCCGCGCTTCTCTTCGGCGCTCGATGCGAGTACGAGCGTCTTCTTGCCGTCGTTCGTGAAGAACTTGGCGTTGATCGCGGCGAGCTCGCGGATCTGATGAAGCAGTGGAGTCGCTGTCGTGGCGGACCCGGCGAGTCGGCGATCTAGGCTTTTGGGGTGGCGAGTGCACGGTGGTTGCACCCCCACCGGTTTTGTCGCCATCGGCTCGCACCTGGCTGCCCTGCCGCGGCTGTGATGTGGTCGCCGGCCGTGGAGTGTCGCCGTTGGCGAAGCCGATGAGACTCTGAATGGTGGCCCTCCAGTCGTCGATCTTGTCTGGCGTTGGAGGGAAGTCTAGGAGTAGTTGAGCTCGTGCCAAAGCTTCTGCTGGAGTGGCGGGTAGCGGTGGCAAACGGTGCGAGGAGCGGGATATGCTCGGACTTCCAACGATGTTAGAAGGAGCAGTATTCCGTCCTGGCGACCGTGCCTCGCTCGCGCCAGCATGTTGGCGTGCATGTTGGCCTTGAGCATCCCGGGATCCGCCAGCTCGATTTGGGTCCAGCAAGCGTATGGTACCGTGAGTACCACGACGCCGCCGGTCCTACGCCTCTTGAGATGGGCGCGGTGCGTCTACGGACGCCCGGTCGTCGTGGGAGCCGGCTACGCCGCCGACGGGCAGCGCGGTCTTGTCCTTGGACTTGGTGGCACCGTGGGCTCCCTCGTCGACGCCCGTTCTTCCGCCGGCGTCCTCCCCACCGGCCGTTTGCTCCGGCGGTGGTGGATTCGACGCGGACGGAGCATCCGCTTCCGAAGCCTTCTTCTTCGGCGGCATGTCGATGAAGTTGGCGAAGATTTAGCTCGCATGAACGCCGGATCAGGTTCACACAACCTCGACGCCCCCTACCTGGCGCGCCAAAGATGCCGGGGTTTTCTGGCTCCTCGAGCACCAATGGGGACGGAGCCCCTTCTCGGTTCGGCGGGGGGCGGAGATCGCACGAAGAGCAGATCGAGGCGAGGCACACGAGGGGTTTTTACCCAGCTTCGGAGCTCTCCGGAGAGATAACACTCCTACTGCTGCTTTGTGGATTGTATTGAGTTCTTGCTCGGGAGCGCTGAGTGCTACAGTACCCTCAAGCAGCTAACGAGACCGAGCGTTCTTCTGTTTGTCCTCTGAGAAATCGCTCTCCGGAGACCGATCCCCTCTACGTTGTGCATGGGCCTCCTTTTATATGTTCAAGGGGTCTCCAACAGGTGGCAACGTAGGTAAGGGCAAAAATGGAAAGATGTTGTGGTAGGTACAGCTACCTACACAGTGTACCATACCTAACCCTAACGGCAGGGGACAAAGGCATTAAATGCCTATCTACGTCGCCCAGACAGTGCAGAAAAGGGACCGTCAGGGACGCCACCGCTCGCCACGATGGCGATCTTGTCAGCGCCGCATGCCACAGTGTACCCCTGGCTGCACAGCCTCCCGCCACGTGAGCCAGGAAAGGTCCCAGAGCGACACGTAGGTGGGTGTGCTGGAGCGCAGGTACAGAGTGGAGTCTTGCCGCGGCAAGCGCCTTGCCGCGGTAGTTGTCTTGTCGCATCCCGAAGCTTGTCGCTCGCTGGGTCCTGCCGGGACGCGTGGCGCGTCGCGGCAAGTTCCTTGAGATGCCTTGGTTGGCCTTCCCAGCCAGCTCCTCTTGCCGGGGTCTTGTGCCTTGAGTGGCCTTCCCGGCAAGCCCCTCTTGCCGGGGACTTGTCTCCTTGGCTCAAATACTTTGTTCTTGAATGGCTTCAAAGGATCCACGGAGGACCTTGGCGGTCACCCGGCAAGCCTTGCCGCGGGACGCTGCGACTGCCCGTGCACAAGTTCGGGATACTAGGGTACCCCTACTCTAGTACACCGACAGTCAGTGAGTTGCATCACAAGCTCAGGAATCGCGAGCTCAGGTTCTTCAGGCTGAGGAATTTCTAGTTCCTCCTCAGGTGCAGTCTGAGTTGTCACATTTTCAGCAACAGCAGTTTCTTCAGCAGTAGAGGCTGGAATGTCTTCACGGACAGATGAGGTGGGATGAGTTTCTTCATAGCCCAATTGAACTGTTGGTGCAGGGGAGTGAGGAATTTGCTGTAGTGGGGTGAAGAGTGGAGAATTGGGATGCTGACTTTCCCAAAAGTCACCATTCATCACTGGCGTTGTGCTTCCAATGTCCACGTCTTCATCTTCTAATTCTTCCACACCAGCCTCTTCAGCAGTGAACTGAGGCATTGGTGAGGATACCACTGGGGTTGAAGGGATCGTGTCCACTTCAATTTCCTCATCAATCTGCTCCGACGAAGTAGCAGATTGAGTTTCTTCATCAGATCCGCTTGGGATCTCATATTCTTCACCAAAAGGAACAAGGTCCTTTGATGGCATGGTGGAAATCAGAACAGCATCGATCGGATTTTCATAAGAGCTAGTCATAGGCTTCATCTTCTTTAGAGCTGAAGATTCTGAAGCACTTGATGCTTTCGTTTTCTTCACTGCAGCTCGCTCTGCAGCCTTGGTCTTCTTCACATCTGATGCAGATGGAAGGATAGGAGTTGGTGTAGGCGCAGGTGGAGCTGAGGGATCTGTTTGAATTTCCTCAGGCGCAACTGATGCAGTTGCCCTAACTTCTTCAGTTTCTTTAGGCGCATCACTAGTGGATGCCCTGGCAATTTCTTCAGCAGCTGGAATGGAGTCATCAGCCCTGAAACTAGCATTTTCTTCAGCAGCCTAAAAATCATCAGCGGTGCTGGCATGTTCTTCAGTGGGCTGAGCAGAAGCTTCCGCTTGAGGAACTTCTTGTTGCGATGGGGCTGCAACATTGGTGAACTTCTCAGTCAGTTTCACAAACCTGACTTTGGCTCCTTTCTAGTCAGCATAGTATGAGTCGAATTTTTCGCTGAGGGATTTGATGTCAGACTGGATTTTGATGAGTTCATCAGTCAACATTTTGACCACGTTGGTCTTCAGAAACTTCTCTTTCTTGTACTGGGCCTTCTTGATTTGCCTGGCCTGGTCATACTTCCATTTCTCCTCTTGAATGAAATGAGTCAGCATGTGATTTTGACCAGGTGTCAACTTGAAGTCAGGCATAGGCGTATTTGGGTCCTTGTGCCAGAGATCAATATAATCTAGGATCGCCCTTGGATCCAAAAGTGGTGGCACAGGTGTGCCTTTGGCTCTAGCGGCCCTTACTTGCCTCTCTCTGATGATTTCTGCAAGTTCATCATCATCAGCCTCATCATCTTCAGGTGGCTCTTGGAAGGCGACCTGTTTCTTCCTGGGACTTGGCCGAGGACCTCGTCCAGCAGTTGCCTTGGTCTTCAGCAGAGTGGGGCCAGATGATGAATTTGGTGCAGCTGAGGAACTTGCTGAGACACCAGAGGCAATTGAGATGCATGCAGTCCTTTGGCACGAGGCCAGATGCGCAGGTGCAGAGGACTTTGTCGGAACAGCTGAGGACTTTAGAGGAGGTGCTGAGGATTTTGAAGGAGCAGGAGCAGCTTGAGGAGATGGTCTTGAAGATTTTGAAGTTCCTGGCCGTGAGGGCGCAGCTGAGGAACTTTGCCGTGAGGGCACTGTTGGTGAAGCACTTGGCTTACGAGCAGGATTCTTAGGCATAGATTTCCTCGGCTTGACAGAGGCCTCAGTGGAAGCAGCAGAATCTTCGTTGAATTTCCTCACTGCTTCTTTGGCTTGTCTTGCCAACTTGGCTTGGTGTCTGGCCCATTCTTCAGGAAAGTTCTCATCGCGTTTGACGCTAGTGGGATCAGCCACTTGGCCAGGTGCCAATGGGGCTTTTGGGCATGGAGGGTTGAGAGCGAATAGCTTCATATACTTTGGAGTTACATATTTGTACGCCCTCCATTCTCTTGCCCATCTCCGTTCTATCCTCTGAATGCGCACCTTGTGCTGATTTTTGTTTTCTTTGCCAAACTTGGCTTCATCAGGTGTGCAGTATTCTTTGTAGATGTCCTCAGGGATTTTAAAATCAGTCATGACCTCGGGTTTCTTTCCTCCTTTCTGTGGCTTCTTACCATCTTCCATGTTCTTCAGCTGAGGAATTTGAACAATCGAATTCTCTGAAGAAGTATGCAATTTCTCTTCGAGGAATGCTGCAAATGAGTTAAGTTGATGAGAACCTAGTGATTCAGCAGCAGACATGAGTACCTGTGAACAGAATATAGTTGCGAGGAATTTGGAGAGGTCATATGCGTTCTCAAAAGGTTTTTCAAAAGGAACAAGTTTGAGGAATTTGACCAGATGTGTCTTGAAGAATTTCACTAAGCGTGCTTTGTCTTTGGTTCCAGAGTTGTATAGATCGAAGATCCACACAATTGAGGAATCTTGAAGAAAATGATGCTTAGAGAAATGAATCAAGAATAGATAATGTGTGAGGTGTTTTAGTGTGTGAAGATTTGAAGAATAAAACACCTTTGAAGATTTTGTAGAGAAATTTCGAATCAAAGAGGGCAGTAAAAGTAACTTTCAATTACCCTGAATGAAGAACACGATGAACAGAGAAGTGAAACAGAGAAGTTCGTCGATGTAGATCTTCCACGCCCTAACTCAGCGGAGGAAGATGGCTACGGCGGCGGCGGAGGTGAAGATATCTGCGGTCGGCGCGAGTACGACGGCGACGAGGTCGAGGCAGTGAAGCTCTTCCTCACCGGCGACGATGGAGAGCGGCGGTGCTAGGGTTTGGGAAGCTCGAGCGGGAGAGAGAGATCGAACGGAGTAAAGGAAGTGAGAAAGGGGTGAGGGGTATTTATAGTGGCAGTGAAAAATTGTTCGCCTGAAGATTTGGGACGAACGTGCCGCTGACCCTTCTCCTTCACACGACATGTGTCACCCACGTACAGAGAGGTGGAGATCGTGTAATATCGTGGGTGAATAAAAAATGCATCATGGGATGCGGAACGGTTTGAGCGGCAAAACCAAAAATTTGGATAAGATTAGTTTTAAAGTTTCATTCGCAATTTCTTCAGCTGACAAGGACACAATGAAGATTTTGAACGAGTTTCAAATAGAACGCACATGAAGAATTTGTGAATAGATTGGATTGAGTATAGCATAGAGGGGGAAGGGTCCGATCACATTCACTTAGCAGAAAACACCAACTTGAAGAAATAGCCATAAGTGAATGTTGTAGAGGACATAAACTCACATATATATATATATATATATATATAGCCAATAAAGAAAAACAACGGAAACAGTGAAGATTTTGAAAAGTTGAAGAATTTGAACAACTGAGGAATTTCAAAACAAAAAAAACTCAAATTGAAGATTTTCAACTTTTGTGGTGGCGTGCCCCACCGTATAAGAATGCTGATTTCAGACACTGCGTACAATTATCGTAGGGTTCTCAGAATCAAATTCTTCATTAATTTCTTCACACTTAGAGTGTTATTCTTCATTGATTGAAGAAAAATGTTTCTTCATGTGTTGCACATCTAAGTCATCAATTTTGCATAAGTGTTAGGACGAGTGCCTTTTCAAAGTACATTCGAGGACTCTAAGATATTTAGCTCACACCGCAACTTGCTAAATCTTTTCTCATCCAAGGGCTTAGTGAAGATATCGGCTAGCTATTCTTCAGTCTTCACATGCTCAATAGAAATGTCGCCCTTCAACACATGATCACGAAGAAAATGATGACGAATCTGAATGTGCTTTGTCTTCGAGTGTTGAACTGGGTTGTGAGCAATCTTGATGGCACTCTCATTATCACAGAGGAGAGGTACATTCTTCACGTTGACGCCATAGTCCTTGAGAGTTTGCTTCATCCATAGCAGTTGAGCACAACAAGAACCAACAACAATGTACTCAGCTTCAGCAGTAGACAGTGATACATAGTTCTGTTTCTTCGAGGACCAACAGACCAAGGATCGTCCGAGGAAATGACATGTACCAGATGTTGCCTTGTGGTCCACACGATCACCAGCATAGTCAGAGTCAGTATATCCAATGAGATCAAAATCTGAGCCCTTGGGATACCATAATCCTAGTGTTGGTGTGTGAGCTAGATATCAAAGAATATGCTTCACAGCCTTATGGTGTGATTCCTTCGGTGCAGCTTGAAATCGGGCACACATGCAAACACTAAGCATTATATCTGGCCCAGATGCACATAAGTACAATAAAGAACCAATCATGGAGCGGTATACCTTATGATCGAAGTCAATACCATTTTCATCAGTGCATAGTTGACCATTTGTGGGCATAGGAATTTTGATGCCTTTGCAATCTTGCATGCCGAATTTCTTCAGGACATCCTTGAGGTATTTCTCCTGAGATATGAATATGCCATTGCGCTGTTGACGAATTTGAAGACCTAAGAAGAATTTCAACTCTCCCATCATAGACATTTGATATTCTTCACTCATCATATAGGCAAGTTCATCACTATAACGTTGGTCAGTACAGCCAAAGATGATATCATCAACGTATATTTGGCACACAAACAGTTCACCATCATAAGATTTAGTAAAGAGAGTGGGATCGAGTGAACCGGGTGTGAAGCCATTCTTCATGAAGAATTCCTTCAAAGTATCATACCACGCCCGTGGGGCCTGCTTGAGGCCATAGAGGTCATTATTGAGTCTGAAGACTTTGTCAGGATGCTTTGGATCTTCAAAACCTGGGGGTTGAGCAACATATACTTCTTCCTCAAGCTTACCATTGAGGAATGCACTTTTCACATCCATTTGATATAAGATGATATCATGATGGTTAGCATAAGCAAGCAATATGCGAATAGCCTCAAGTCTAGCAACAGGTGCAAAAGTTTAATCGAAATCAACTCCTTCAACCTGTGTGTAGCCTTGAGCTACTAGACGTTCCTTATTCCTCACCACAAGGCCATTTTCATCTTGCTTGTTGCGGTAGATCCGCTTTGTGCCAATGATATTATGCTTGCGAGGATCTGGATGATTGACCAGTTCCCAGACATTGTTGAGCTTGAACTGATGTAATTCTTCTTGCATGGCCGGAATCCACTCAGGCTCCAAAAATGCTTCATCTACCTTAGTGGGCTCTATGATAGAGACAAAAGCAAAGTGCCCACAAAAGTTAGATAGATGTGAAGCTTTTGAGCGGGTGAGAGGACCTGGTGCTCTAATGTCATCGATAATCTTCTCCACTTGCACTTATTTTGCAACGCGAGGATGAGCTGGTTGTCGTTGAGGAATTTGATCTGCATTTTCTTCAGCATCAATTTCCTCAGCATTTTCTTCAGGTGCATCAGCTTGACGTTCTTCACATTCTGGAATGAATTCTTCAGCAGATTCTTCAGTAGGAATGACATCTTCAGTAGCCTTGTGCTTGATAGAATCCTTAGGTGTTGGTTCATCTAACACAGAAGGTAGGTGCTCTCTTTGCGAGCCATTAGTTTCATGGAACAGCACATCTACAGTTTCAACAATCTTGTGAAGAACATTGTTGAAGACTCTGTAGGTGTGCGAGTCCTTTCCGTAACCAAGCATAAAACCTTCATGTGCTTTCGGTGCAAATTTAGAGTTGTGATGAGGATCTCTAATCCAGCATTTAGCACCAAAGACTTTGAAATAACTCACATTGGTTTTCTTGTCATTGAGGAGTTCATAGGCAGTCTTCTTGAAGAATTTGTGAAGATATACTCTGTTGATGATATGGCACTCAGTATCAATTGCATCAACTCAGAAACGATGAGGTGTT
The DNA here is from genome assembly GCA_032464435.1 of Aegilops umbellulata. Lineage (NCBI taxonomy): Eukaryota > Viridiplantae > Streptophyta > Magnoliopsida > Poales > Poaceae > Aegilops > Aegilops umbellulata. The sequence goes on from CP136056.1 coordinate 245,335,743, forward strand.
TGGTACTCATCAAGCATAGTGCGAGCCATCTTAGCAAGAGTCATGTTCTTGTGCTCCACGACGCCATTCTGTTGAGGAGTATAAGGAGCAGATAACTCATGAGTAATACCAAGTTCATCAAGATAGTCATCGAGACCCGAATTCTTGAACTCAGTGCCATTGTCACTTCTGATGTGCTTGATCTTCACACCAAAGTTGGTTGAAGCCCTCAAGGAAAATCATTTGAAGACTTCCTGCACTTCATGTTTGTAAGTAACAAGGTGTACCCATGTGTAACGAGAATAATCATCAACAATAACAAAGCCATATTGAGATGCTTCATTTGAAACAGAAGAATAATGATTAGGACCGAAAAGATCCATGTGAAGCAATTCAAATGGACGAGTAGTGGTCATGATAGTCTTCGCTGGATGCTTGACCTTGGTCATCTTTCCAGCTTCACAAGCTCCACATAAGTGATCCTTGAGGAATTTGACATTCTCAATGCCAATGACATGCTTCTTCTTCGCAAGCGTGTGCAAATTCCTCATGCCTGCATGACCAAGTCGTCGATGCCATAGCATCCTTCTGAAGCTTTTGCAAGTAGGCACACGGCTGGTTGTGAATCTGCAGAGAAATCAACAATATACAAGTCTCCTCTCCTAAAGCCTTCAAAGACTTTGGAATTGTCAGCTTCCATAATCACAACACAACGATACTTGCCAAAGACAACAACCATATCAAGATCACAAAGCATTGAGACAGACATAAGGTTGTATCCTAAGGACTCAACAAGCATGACTTTGTCCATGTGTCGATCCTTTGTGATAGCATCCTTACCTAGACCCAATACCTGACTTTTGCTTTTGTCAGCGAAGATGATATGCTTCAGATGTGATGACAATAAGGGAGCATCTATAAATAGATTCTTGTCACCAGTCATGTGATTTGTACATCCACTATCAAGGACCCACTCAGTGACTTTGGGTTGATTATCCTACAGATGAATTAGTGCAACTTACGAACCTCATATACTTCAGCAGTGAAGAATATGATATCACAATTCATCAGATCAATTTCATCAAGCAGTAAGACAGATAAAATCGTGTGAGGACGTGAGAAATGAAAATTCATTTCTTCATGATTAGCCTGCGTCCTTTCAGGCATTTTGTCAGGTCCCCAGCAAATTCTTCAGAAGTTACAGTGCGTCTGGAGACCTGACCCTGCAGAAGAGATTAGTTCTTTTTCTTCACCACCCACATCTGAAGGTGCGGCAAAGAGTTCATCACTCTGCGAGCTCCATATGAGAATGGTGGCATAGAGGCCAAACCATTTAGTTTCACATAAAAGGGATTAGGGTAAGCATATGAATAAGCAGAGAAATTCTTCGAGGACTTATGAACATAATGATTAGAAGAATAATGCTCATATTCATAGCCCTTGGCTCTTCCCTGCGAAACAAAGTTGTTAGCACGATGATGTTCATATGAGGACTTTGATCCATATGAGGAATTTGATCCACGTGAGGAATTTGGTCCGTATGAGGACTTGGATCCATATGAAGAATTTGGTCTGGGGTTCCTATTCTTCACAGGTGGTGTCATGAGGACATTCACCTGAAGACTTTCAAGGCACTTTTTGGGAACCCAGATTTTCTTCATAGGGGAACCGTTCCTGCAGTTAGTGCCAACATATCTAGCAAATACTTCACCATTCTGATTTTTGAACAGTTTATAGTTGGAGTCAAATGAGTCATCAGAAGAATGAGAAGATTCACATGTATATCCAGATAAATTAGATGGATCAACTGGAGGTCCCTTTGCAGCAACCCATGAGGTTTTGGGGTACTGCTCAGGCTTCCAATATGTACCATCAGCATTGAGTTTCCTCTCAAAGGCAATACCCTCTTTCCTAGGGTTCCTATTGAGGATCTGCTTTTTAAGCACATCACAAAGAGTCTGATGCCCTTTGAGGCTTTTGTACATGCCTGTCATGTACAATTCCTTCAGCCCTGCATCATCAGTGATACTAGCAATGTCCTCAGATGAGGAATTAGTGATAGCAGAGGCAGATGAAGAAGTTGTAACATTAGAAGCATTTGAACATTCAGGTGAAGAATTAGCAGATTCTCGTTCAATGCATTTCAAAATGGAGGAACAAATTCTTCCTGAGCAGCGCTGATTTGTTGAGCAAGTAATGAATCGCGCTCCTTCTGAAGATTTTCATAACTCACTCTTAGCTTTTCATGATCAGACAAGAGAGAGTTATGCTGATCTTGAAGGGAGTCATACTTAGAATGAAGTCTCGGAAGACTTTTAGCCAAAGCTTTTGACTGATCCATTTCTTCACCCAACATATCATCGCTCTTACTAAGCATGTTGTGAGCCTTTTCCAAAGCCCTTTGTTGTTTAGCAGCAAGGGAAGCAAGTTTGACATAACTGGGTCCAAATTCATCACCAGATTCATCATCACTGGATTCAGACAGATAGCATTCAGTTACCTGTTCACCATCTGCCATAAGACATGGTGAGGGGATTGATGATTCTGGTTCAAATGTCAGTGACTTGAGAGATTCCTTGAAGTCCTCAAACCAAGGATCGTGATAGGTTCGATGGCCTTCATAGACATCAGAGAGACGGTCCCAGATCAGTTTCGCATGGTCAAGATGTATGACATTCCTGAACTGATTTCGAGACAGACAGGAGCAGATGACGTCCTTCGCCGTGAGGTTGAGAAGGGTGTACTTGCGAATGTCATCAGCTTCCGCCATCTTGCACAGATCGGTCAGACCAATCTTAGTGACGGTCCATAGCTTGCTGTTCATCGCCATGAGGCACTTCTTCATCATGGCCTTCCATTTGGGATACTCGTGACCGTCAAAGATAGGGCATGCCACTTTCTTCATACCTGCGGTCGACATAACTAAAACTCCAGGCGGTTAAACCAAAATCACACAGAACAAGGGAGTACCTTGCTCTGATACCAATTGAAAGTGCGTTATATCGACTAGAAGGGGGTGAATAGGCGATTTTTATGAAATTCTTAACTGAGGAATTTGCTAGTGAGGAAATTCCTTAGTGAAGAACTACTTGCAGCAGAATAAGTACTGAGAAGTAAACTGTCGGTGTACTAAAGTAGGGGTACCTTAGTACCCTAGACTTGTGCACGGGCAGTTGTAGCACCCTGCGGCAAGGCCCGCCCCAGAAGCGCCAAGAGAAGACCAAAGCATTCAAGACAAGGCCCCCGGCAAGAGGAGCTTGCCGGGTCAAGAAGACAAGAACCCCGGCAAGAGGAGCTTGCCGGGCCGAGAAGACAAGACCCCGGCAAGAGGAGCTTGCCGGGACGACTGCGCCCATGAAAGGCCATCCAAGAACAAAGTAGAACGAGACAGAAGATCGAGCCCCCGACAAGAGGAGCTTGTCGGGAAGGACGAACCCAGGCATCACAAGAGAAGCCCGCCGTGGCGCGCCAAGCGCCCCGGCAAGGCCTGATAGCTGGCACGCTATCAGGCACAGGAAGACGACCCCTGCGGCAAGCCACTTGCCGCGGCAAGATCGCCACCTCAAGGCTGCGCTCCAGCTCGCCCGCCACGCGTCGCTCCGGGGCTTCCCCCGAGGGCACGTGGCGAGGCACCACGCAGCCTGGGGCATGCGGCGGCATGCAGCCGCCATCGTGGCGAGCGGTGGCGCACCTAACGGTCCGCCTCGGTGCTGTCCGGGCGACCGTGACGGGCATTTAATGCCCTTGTCCCCTACCGTCAGAAGTAGGTATGATAACACTGTGCCGCACTGTAGCGCCACCGTTCCCGCACTATTACAGCTACCACCCCTTTTACACTTTTGCCCCTTTCTCCTACGTCGACACCTGTCGGTGACCCCTTTGCGCTATAAGAGGAGGCCCGTGTGCGACGTAGAAGGGGTTCCGGGGCTCGGAGAATCGGCACGCAGACAGCCATACGCTCGGTGCAGCTAGCTCCCCAAGCTCCCGAGCGCCCCAGTTCAATACAACTAAGCAGGAGTAGGGTTTTACGCGTCCACCGCGGCCCGAACCTGGGTAAACCGCCCGTGTGCTCGCTTCGATCTGCTCTCCGCGCTCCCTCGCGCCCCCCCTCCGGACAACGAAAGGGGCTCCGGCCCCATAGGTGCCCGCGGGGGACAGCCCGTCCGCCCCGACATCTTTGGCGCGCCAGGCAGGGGGTCTGCGTCGAGGTTGTGCGGATCAGATCCTGCGTTCACGCGAGCGCGCTCTTCGTCAGCTTCTCCGAGCTCGCTAGCTTCATCAACACCATGGCCCCGAAGAAGAAGGCTTCGGAGGCCGCGGGCCCGTCCGCGTCACTCCCACCGCTACCGGAGCCAACGGTGGGCGGGGAAGACGCCGTCGGGGGGGTGGCCACCGGCGAGAACACTCGCGGTGCCACCAAATCCAAGAACAGGGCGGACGACCGAGCCTCGGCCTCCGAGGACGCGCCGCATCCGTCCCTTCAAACGACGACCCAGCAGCGCCATGCCACGGGAGGTGGCATCCGCTTGCTGGAACAAGGGCAAACAGGAGGTTCGCGGGACGCCACGGGCCCCCGTCTGGACACGGGCAAGGCGAAGGCGTCGGGGAGGGACCCCGCTCCTTCTAACATTGTTAGGAGTCCGAGCGCATCCCGCTCCTCGCGCCACTCGCCCCCGCTCCCCTCCACTCCGGCAGAAGCGCTCGCGAGAGCGCAACTGCTCCTCGACTACCCTCCAGCGGCTGGCAAGGCCGAAAGCTGGAGGGCCACCATCCAGAGCCTGATCGCCTTCGCCAACAACGACACGCCGCAGCAGCCGGCGACCTCGCGGCCCCGGCAGGTCGAGAAGACGAAGGCCGACGGCGACAAGACCGCCGGAGGTGCGACCACCATGCACTCCCCGGCGCAGAAGCAGAAGACGCCGCCCCGCTGGAACAACGCCGACGACGGCTCCACAGCGTCGTCGGACCCGCGGACTCGCCGGGACCAGCGCCAAGTCCTCGACGAGCGACAGCAAGAAGACGCTCGGACAAGGATTGAGCGCCGCCGAGAAACTCGGCGACAATCAGACCGGCGGGCTGGGGACGCTGTCGACGCGTACGCGCCCGGTGAACCAGGTGACTTACCGTACGCGGCAGGTTGCCCTGCGTTCACCCGCGAGCTGCGACGCGTCCGGTGGCCCAGTACGAAGAACTTCAAGCCCGACGTACCGGAGAAGTACGACGGCAGGACGCACCCCTCGGAGTTTCTCAGCATCTACACAATCGCTGTACAAGCTGCCGGGGGGCGCGATGAGAGGATACTGGCGAACTACTTCCCGCTCGTGCTTAAGCCGAACGTTCGTTCGTGGCTTATGCACTTGCCGGAAGGCTCCATTTCTTCCTGGGCGGATCTTTGCCATCAGTTTGTTGGCGCCTTCACAGGCGGCCACAAACCTCATGGCCAGGATAGCGACCTCCACATCCTAGCCCAGAAGGAAGGAGAGCCCCTGCGCAAATACATCCAGCATTTCAGCCGCGTGCATCGCAACATCCCCGACGTTCACCCTGCCGCGGTTATCAGCGCGTTCCACCAGAACGTGCGTAACCGCCGCATGCGTGAAGAGATGGCCATGACCAAGATCCGGGACGTCAGCGAGCTATATGCCTTGGCTGACAAGTGCGCGCGCGCGGAGGAGGGGAGGAAACTCCCCGGAGAGGATGCTGGCGCAGGGGAAAGCGATAGCGACGACACCGCCCCGGCGAAGAGGAGCCAGCGGCGGAATAATAGGAGGAGGAATAGGAAAGAGGTGCTTGCCGTCGAGGGGTCCGGCAAGGAGGCTCCCGCCAAGCAAACGCAGGCTGGCGGCTCCGGCAAGGAGCCTGCCCCCGTGGCGGCAGCCGACAAGCAGGACGGCTCCGACAAGCAATACTGCAAGATCCACCGCACCAAGGGCCACGATCTCTCCAACTGCAAAAGCGTCGAGTACCTCGTCGTGCAGCAGAAGGCCGAGTACGAGAGGCGCGACAAGGGGAAGGCCCAGGGTGGGGGAGGCGAACCAAGCAAGAAGCGGCCGCCCGTCGGCCGGGGAGGACGCCGCGGCAAGGCCAAGCAGCGGCAAGGCGATCGGCCTCCCCGGGGCCGTGACGAGGATGAAGAGGACGACGACGAAGACGTGGAAGACGAAGATAACAGCGAGCAGGAGTTCCAGAAAGCCACGGAGGTCCTATGCGTTGACGGCGGCGCCTCTCTGCACACCTCCCACCGCCAGCTTAAGCGGTGGGCGCGAGAGGTGAACGCAGCGGAGCCGCCCGTGGAGTCGCGCAGGCTCCTCAAATGGTCCAGCACGCCCATCATTTTCGATCTTGAGGATCACTCCGACCGCACAACCGCGGTCGGGTGCTTGCCGATGCTGGTCTCACCCACCATCCGCAACCTCAAGGTCACCAAAATGTTGGTGGACGGCGGGGCCGGGCTGAACTTGATCTCCTCCGCTGTGATCAAGAAACTCCAGATCCCAGACGGCGAGCTCGAAGAGACCGGATCCTTCCAAGGAATCAACCCGGGGAGGAGCAAGCCCAAGGGGAAGATTACTCTGCCGGTGACCTTTGGCGGCGAGCTTAACTTCAGGACTGAGCGTATCACGTTCGACGTCGCCGATATCCCGTTACCATACAATGGGATCCTCGGCCGTCCCGCTCTCGCCAAGTTCATGGCGGCTTCCCACCATGCCTACAACGTACTCAAGATGCCGGGACCGATAAGCGTCATCACTGTCCATGGCGACAAAAAGGACGCGCTTATCTGCGCCGACAAGATCTACCGGGACGTAGCAGCCGCGGCAGAGAAGGACACACTTGCCGCTGAAGCCCCCGGGGGGAAGAAGACAAAGACCAAGCCCGGTAAGTGCTCTGGGGCCCACTCCGGCAACCGCACCTCTTCGGAGTGCTGCGCCGCCGTCGAGGACGTTCCATCGAGCTCCGCCGGCAAGTACAGGAAGGGAATGACCGCTCCCCCGGCAACCAAGAAGGTGTCCGCCAAGGAGGACGGCACTGGCGGTACCTTCACCATCAGTGCCACGCTTGACAGCAAATAGGAAAGCGCGCTCGTCGCCTTCCTGCGGGCGAATGACGACGTGTTTGCATGGCAACCGTCCGACATCCCCGGTGTTCCCAGGAGGGTGATTGAGCACAAGCTCGCTGTCTGTCCTCACGCGCGACCCGTCAAGCAGAAAGTAAGAAAGCAAGCCGTGGAGCGCCAGGAATTCATCAGCGAAGAGATCAAGAAGCTAGAGGCAGCAGGCCTAGTGAGAGGTGTGATCCATCCAACGTGGCTGGCCAATCCGGTCGTCGTGCGCAAGGCCAATGGGAAGTGGAGACTGTGCATAGATTTCACCGACGTGAATAAAGCATGTCCCAAAGATCCATTTCCCTTGCCGCGCATTGACCAGATTGTTGACTCCACTGCCGGATGTGAGCTACTCTCTTTTCTTGATGCATAATCAGGACGACACCAAGCCGAGCCACCGGACAGACACCTTTTGCTCTGGTCTATGGAGCGGAAGCGGTTATCCCCACGGAACTCGTATACGGATCTCCTCGGGTGCTCGCTTATGACGAGCTCGAGCAAGAGCGGCTGCGCGAAGATGACGCGCTGCTCCTTGAGGAAGGACGTCTCCAGGCTGCGGTACGAGCTGCTCGGTACCAGCAAGCCTTGCGTCGCTACCATAGCCGCAAGGTCAAGGCCAGGAGTCTCGAGGAGGGCGACCTTGTTCTTCGGCGAACTCAGTCGGCCAAGAATTCCAACAAGTTGACGCCGAAGTGGGAAGGACCTTATCGGGTGAGACAAGTCACGAGGCCCGGCGCTGTCCGCCTCGAGACCGACGAAGGCGTACCAGTGAGCAACTCCTGGAACATAGAGCATCTTCGCAAGTTTCACCCATAAGGCGCGGTTGCCGTGACCCGTTCCGGCAACCATCGGTTTGTACAGGCCTTGCCGCTGTTGCATGTAACCCCTTGTACAAAGCCAGGCGAAGCCCCTGGCACCAGATCAAGTCGCCCTGTTAGGCGACCTTGTTCTCTGGCGCGTTCAGTCGGCCAAGAATTATAACAAGTTGACGCCGAAGCAGGAAGGCCCTTGCTGGGTGGAACGAGTCACGAGGCCCGGCGCTGTCCGCCTCAAGACCGAAGGGGGCCTACCAGTGAGCCACTCCTGGGAACATAGAGCATCTTCGCAAGTTCCGCCCACTAGGCGCGGTTGCCGTGATCCGCTCCGGCAACCACCGGTTTGTACAGGCCTTGCCGCTGCTGCATGTAACCCCTTGTACAAAGCCAGGCGAAGCCCCTGGCACCAGATAAAGTTGCCCTGTTAGGCGACCTTGTTCTCTGGCACGTTCAGTCGGCCAAGAATTATAGCAAGTCGACGCCGAAGCAGGAAGGCCCTTATCGGGTGAGACGAGTCGCGAGGCCCGGCGCTGTCCGCCTCAAGACCGAAGAGGGCCTACCAGTGAGCGACTCCTGGGAGCATAGAGCATCTTCGCAAGTCTCGCCCATAAGGCGCGGTTGCCGTGATCCGCTCCGGCAACCACCGGTTTGTGCAGGCCTTGCCGATGTTGCATTTAAGCCCTCGTACAAAGCCAGGCGAAGCCCCTGGCCGAAAAAAGAGAAGCGCTGGCGCCTTAGATTTTAGCATGCATGCTGAGTCAGAGTCTCGTCCTTGGTTAGGGTTGTCAGTTCCTAACTGTCGCTAACCCCTAACTTAGAGGTCGAGTCCGCGTCTTTTTCCCGTCCTTTCCCTTTGGCTCGCAGGAATTGAATGTCCTTGCCGGGCCGCTCAAGGACAAGGAAGAGGAGAAGGACGAGCCAACACCTACGCCCCGGCGAGCCAGAGTCGCCGGGGGCTGCAACCTCAGATAAGTTTTTGCATCCCTCATCATGCATTCTCTTATGGACTGTGGGATTTGAAAGCCTCCTTTCCTCCTGGAAAGCTACCGTGCTCTCTTAGCGGCAAGCCCCAGAGCGCGTTCCTGGGGCCCGTTTAGATAGCAGCCGCGGCAGCAAGAGGGAGGGAAGCGAGGGGCCGGAACCCGCCTGCTCCTCGCCGCCGCCAAGGGCGTGAGAAAGGTCGAGCAGCGCGGGGGAGCGGCTGGGCCTGTTGCCGGGCGAGAACTGTCTATCTTAACGATGTAAAGGATTCGTTCCTTACCGCGGTTTCCACCCGTGAGACAAATGATCCGGCAAACATCCCCTTTTCATTAAAAACATTCCACTCAGGTACAGTTCAGAGAGAATGAAAAACATGAAAAGAGGGATTACAAGGCTTAAACGCAACTAAGGCCCGAAGGCTTACAAGCTGAAAAGAGATAAGGTGCCCGTAATCCCTTTCTTGTCTCTCTCCACAGGAGGTAGGGCAAGTAGGCGAAGAGGGCGAAAGGGGCGCCTAGATGAGCTACGGGTGGCAGAAGGCACCAAGAGAAGATCCGGGGGCTCCGCCCGGGGGTCTCCGGAGGCTGAAGAAGACGGAGGCGCCGGAGGCAGAGCTGGAAGATGAGGCAGCGGCCATGCCGCCAGCCTCTTCCTCTTCCGCAGCCTCGCCACTCCGGCCGCCCGATGAGATCAAGCCCCCCCCCCCCCCCGGCAAGAGGAGCTCGCCGGGCCAAAGAGAAGACCCCGGTGGTCGTCACCGAGAGCAAGGGCGATGACGGCGTCTGGGGGCATCTGGAACACGAGGCGCCGGAGCGTCAGCCAGCTGTCGAAGTCGGCCCGTACTCCGACTTCGCGGCCTTCGACGTCCGCCCTCTGTCCTCCTCAGCAGCCCCCCCTACGCCAGTCGCCCAAGGAGACGACCCCGGGGAGTTCACGGAGCCCGGCGCGGTCGATGGGGCCGCCGGCGCCACCCGGAGCCGCGGCCGACACCTAGTCGTACCCGTCATCCCGGCGGCTGCACCCCTCGTCGTCGCTGTCGCTCCCCTCCTCGTCACTCTCGCTCGAGGAGGAGCCTTCGCTGTCGGAGGAGCTATCTTCGCAGCACCGGGCCCGGATACCGAAGCCCCAGAAGGCCTTGACGGAGAGGAGGTCCTCCCCCACTAGCTTGAAGTGGAGGGTGAACCCCTCCGTCAAGCTGTGTATCCGGGCGAACGTCTTCCACCCGCGGCCCAGACACACCACGCCGGGGGCTCGGGACTCGACGTGGACTCGCGTCCCGCTGATCCCGCAGCCCCTCATGCGCAGGTTTAGCGTCTCGGGCTGCTCCACCTCCAACACGTTCGCGAATGGAGCAGGGAGCCGGAGGTGGCGACGAGGCGCCCGGCGCAGCCTGATAATGAACTCACAGGGGTCGTCCCCGAGATGGACCGCAGGAATGGACGGAGCCGCTGGCGGGGGCGAGGGCGGCGCACCGATCCGTCCGCCCCGGGCGCCTCGGCCCCGTCCACGACCTCGTCCGCGACCTCGCCCTCTCCCTCTTCCCCCGACGATCGGCTCCGCCGCCGCGGGCGCAAGGGGAGGAGGGGCGCGTTGCCGAGCAGACACCCTCGCGGCGATCGAAGAAGGACCAGGATTCCCCCCCTTCATCGCAGATGGGGGAAGGAAACCAGAAACAGAAGAAGGAAGGAGATGGAGTGCGTATTTCCGTCGCCCCCTCTCGCTCCTTATAAAGGGGCGGAGTGGGACCGCGGCCGCCCCGCTCCTCCAATAGAAGCGGAAGAAGGGCAGGCGACTGGGGCCGACCCACTGCATCGGCCCGCGCCGGCCCGACTCCCTGCCTCCGCCGCCGCGACTCCGAATACATGAGGACCGCGTGGTGGGCGCACAGAACCGAGGCGACGGGCGGGATGACCTCTCCCCGTCCCGTGACTATGGGGAACGGGCGCCTCGAAAGCCGCGCCCCACCACCGCTCATTTATTGAGCCGCGCCTCCGCTCCTCCCTCCACTTAAAGAGGGAACGGGCGTTTTCGCCCCCACGACGCCGCGGTAGGCGCGCGCCGCCTGGGGAAGGCGCGGCGGATGCGGAGTTAAGGAGCGGCGCGACCAGGGCCACGCGTGCCCGTGCACTGTTAGGGCCTGGCCCAACGACGCTCGGCACCGTGTGTGGCCCAGGCCCGGGGGCTCCTGTCGGTGTACTAAAGTAGGGGTACCTTAGTACCCCAGACTTGTGCACGGGCAGTTGTAGCACCCTGCGGCAAGGCCCGCCCCGAAAGCGCCAAGAGAAGACCAAAGCATTCAAGACAAGGCCCCCGGCAAGAGGAGCTTGCCGGGTCAAGAAGACAAGAACCCCGGCAAGAGGAGCTTGCCGGGCCGAGAAGACAAGACCCCGGCAAGAGGAGCTTGCCGGGACGACTGCGCCCATGAAAGGCCATCCAAGAACAAAGTAGAACGAGACAGAAGATCGAGCCCCCGACAAGAGGAGCTTGTCGGGAAGGACGAACCCAGGCATCACAAGAGAAGCCCGCCGTGGCGCGCCAAGCGCCCCGGCAAGGCCTGATAGCTGGCACGCTATCAGGCACAGGAAGACGACCCCCGCGGCAAGCCACTTGCCGCGGCAAGATCGCCACCTCAAGGCTGCGCTCCAGCTCGCCCGCCACGCGTCGCTCCGGGGCTTCCCCCGAGGGCACGTGGCGAGGCACCACGCAGCCTGGGGCATGCGGCGGCATGCAGCCGCCATCGTGGCGAGCGGTGGCGCACCTAACGGTCCGCCTCGGTGCTGTCCGGGCGACCGTGACGGGCATTTAATGCCCTTGTCCCCTACCGTCAGAAGTAGGTATGATAACACTGTGCCGCACTGTAGCGCCACCGTTCCCGCACTATTACAGCTACCACCCCTTTTACACTTTTGCCCCTTTCTCCTACGTCGACACCTGTCGGTGACCCCTTTGCGCTATAAGAGGAGGCCCGTGTGCGACGTAGAAGGGGTTCCGGGGCTCGGAGAATCGGCACGCAGACAGCCATACGCTCGGTGCAGCTAGCTCCCCAAGCTCCCGAGCGCCCCAGTTCAATACAACTAAGCAGGAGTAGGGTTTTACGCGTCCACCGCGGCCCGAACCTGGGTAAACCGCCCGTGTGCTCGCTTCGATCTGCTCTCCGCGCTCCCTCGCGCCCCCCCACCGGACAACGAAAGGGGCTCCGGCCCCATAGGTGCCCGCGGGGGACAGCCCGTCCGCCCCGACATAAACATAATAGAATACATGCATGATCATCATGATGAAATGAAAACAAACACAGAGTACAGAAAGCGTAAGCACGGGATAGCACAAGGAAGACAAACAGACTGAAGAAATTGAACTGAGGAAATTGAGAAAGTCTTCAGTCAAAGTCTTCAAACACATATATGAACAAACACACAACACAGTAACGAGGAAATGAAAGTGTTGAGGAAATAGAACCAGTTGTCTTGGTGAAGACAATGATTTGGTAGACCAGTCCCAACTGCTGTCTCAGTTGTACATCTGGTTGGAGCGGCTAGGTATTTAAACCTGAGGACACACAGTCCTCGTTGTATTCTCCTTGAGCTAAGGACACACAGTCCTCGCCCAATCACTCATGGTAAGTCTTCAGGTGACTTCCGAACCTTCACAAACTCGGTCACTCGGCGATCCACAATTCCTCTTGGATGCTCTAGACCATGACGCCTAACCGTCTGGAAGAAGCACAATCTTCAAAGGTAACAAGCATCGGATCCACGCAGGATCAATCTCTTCAGTGATGCTCAATCACTTTGTGTTTGTAGGTGTTTGGGTTTGGGTTTTGGATTTTCCTCACTTGATGATTTTTGCTCAAAGTCCTCGAAGGATGGGATGCTCTCAAATGACAAGTGTCAGTTTCTCGCGGAGTAGCCAACCAGCTAGTGGTTGTAGGGGGTGGCTATTTATAGCCTAGGGAGCAGCTCGACATGATAAGACATAAATGCCCTTCAATGATATGACCGTTGGATGGATAAGATATTTTGGGACAGCTGGCGCGTAGCACAACAACGGTGAGAAATTTGAGGTACAAATTCCTCAGGGCTATCATGTTCCTCACTGTGTAGGCAATCCGCACTGGCGAATTCCTAACTCCTCAGTCAGAACAAAGTCCTCAGTGACCAGAAGAACTGCATCTCTGTCACTGAAGAAATTGACTGAACTGTATGAGATTTCCAATGGCTTCACTCGAAGGGATTGGTAGGTGTAGGATTTTGAGTTGAGCATCACATGGAAATTTTTCCTTAGTATTTCCTCGACCCCCTTTAACAGTAGGGTGTTTCCTATGACTCAAGAAATAGAAAATGAAACTACGAAAATAAAAGTCTTCACGCTTCATGTTCCTCGAATGAATACCAAGTCTTCAAGGTTACACCAATTTCTTGACTTTCAAAGTCTTCAGAATGTCTTCAGAATACCAAAGTCTTCAGTTAAAGAACTTCATTTTTAGGGTTCGACTTTCTCTGTAAATATAAAACTCCTCATAGACTTATAGACCTGTGTACACTCATAAACAAATTAGATCCTTAACCTATAAGTCTTCAATACACCAAAATCACTAAGGGGCACTAGATGCACTTGTAGTAATAAGTGATGCAACAAGTGTACAACCTCTTTGCCGTAGCCGTGTCGACCTCAGCATCATTGGGTTGGTCGTTGAAGCAGTTGAGGTAGAGGTGGCTGTCGGAGGTGTGGAGGAAGATCTGAGGAATCTGTAGACGATGTCCAGGGCACTGCTCTGTTGTGATGGATCATTCTATCGTTGGAGCAGCTCCGGTGAGCCGTAAGACGTCAAGGCTGAAGCAGCACAAGGCAGACATCATCAATTTCAAGTGGGATTCTAATAGCATCTCCAATAGATGATGTAAAATAGATGTAAATTTTACATCACCAAAAACCACCTAACTACAACAGATGAGGTAAAAACTGTTGACACTGAACTTAACTGTCGAAACTGAAATTTACTGTGGAATATGAATGTTACTGTCGAAACTGAACGCAATGGTAGAAGGGATGCACTTGACATGTAGTTTAGGGAGGGCCTGCAGTTCATCTTCAACCTGCACCCCCTGAGCCGCCAGCCACCACCGGTCGAACCTCCTGCCCCAGCGCCGCCTCGCCGCCCCGAAACAACTCCCCACCGCCGGTCCGCCGCCGCCCCGGCTAGCCCTCTAGGCCCCCCGCCCCCACCCTGAACCCTAAGATAGATAGTGGGGTACCTCTCCGGCAAGCCCCCGTCCTCGCTGCGGGTGGTTCTTCCTTAACTCCGGCGAGCCCCCCCACCCCCTGAAAATCGACTGACCCAAAAATCGATTCTGTCGACTAAAGTGTAGCCAAATCGGAGCAGAGCAGTAGCACGAGCGAGGGGGAGAGCAGCAGCAGCAGCGCGAGCGAGCGAGAGCCGGCGCAGCAGCAGCTGGGCGAGCGAGCGATCGAGCGAGAGCTGGAGCAGCAGCAGCAGATCCGGCTGGTATGGATGCCGTCACCGAAGGGGCCTCGCACTGGGGGAGAGCCGCCGTGGAGATGTCGCCCGCGGCGCCGGCTTCAAGGTAGCTGCTCCATGGTTGTGCAGGATGGAGCACCGTCGGTGCCGGGAGGTCGAGTTAAGGAGAAGGTGCGATGCGATGAGTGTGCAACCTCTTTGGTAGCGCCAAGTAGGCGTCGGCTTCGTCCAAGGAGTCGGTGAGGATGATGCGGTTCCGGTGGAGCAGGTTAAGGCGGCGCTGTGGGGATGGAGCAGCCGCGATAGACGAGACAATCGTCGGAGCAGCTCCTTGGAGGTGGAGGACGGGGCAGCTGAACTGGCGGGACGACGAGATGGACGACGGATCCTCATCCGGGGAGGTGGACAAGGGACATCGAGCTGTTGTGGTGGACGACATCGTCGGGGAAGAGGCTCCGGCTGGGCAGCGGTGAGGTGGCGGACGGAGGAGGGTGGGGTTTTGTGGCTGGAGCCGAGAGGTTATGGCGGCCTGGGAGTTCGAATAGCAAAAGGAGGCGATGGGAGGGGGTGAACCATGACTTAGGGACGCGCTTGTCCAAAATGTAGGGTGTGTTACAAATGTACCCCCCACCGATTTGAACTAGCAGCCCTTTCGGCTTAGGGTTAGAAGGGGGATTTCGCGTGTCGGGATTTGGCAGCTGAAGGGAGTTTTCACGCGCGTTGTAATTTCGGGATAGCAAGGCGCGGGTTGTGAAGGCGCCAGTTTTGGGAGCACGATATCTGAATTTTCGGGATATAACAAGGCGGGGGTTGGATTTTAGGGACAACCCTAACGTGTAATATTGTACTTGTACATACCAAATCAATTCGCACTTCCCTCAACCAAAAAGAAAACGAAAAAAATAAAACTATTCACACCACCCAAAGAGAGAGTCTTGCCCCGTTTTACTATAAAAATGCTATTCAAAGCTACTCCCTCCTTCCATCTATATAGGGCCTAATGCATTTTTCGAAGCTAACATTAACCAAATAATAGAGCAATAATATATGACATGCAACTTACACCAAGCACACCATTAAATTCGTTTGTGAAAGGTTCTTTCAATTGTATAATTTTCACAATGTGCATGTCATGTACTATTAATCTTGTCAATAGTCAAAGGCGGTCTTAAAAAATGCATTACGCCTTATATAGATGGAAGGAGGGAGTATGAATCCATGTTATGTCCAATTAAAAAAATTCGCTTATTGTATAATGCATGTAACCTACTCATACCAACATTTTAGTGCATTCCAAATGTATATACTACCGCTGCAATTCGAACCTATTCATGTATTACCTTAATAACACACCACGTGATTACTATAGAGATAGATATGAACTATGTGTACTACATGAACTCAAATTCTATTTTTTGAATACACTTGATGTTGATTCCAAATAATAGTGCATTTGATGTACTAACTATATATTCATAATCTAAACCATGTTCCATGCGTACACCGTGTTTATCACACATAGTATAGTGCCCCTCCCCCTACATTATGACAAGTATTTAGACCTGAGCTGCAAAGGCCACACATTAGCCCAAATTATGATCAATGTTCTATGTATTATACGTAGTACTAGCAAGATGCCCATGCGTTCCACAGAACATCAACATGATCAAGGGGAGGCCAAATTTCCAAATATGGAGAGGGGTGTGGGTATCTTTTTTCAAAATTGCCATAGTTTCCTTCCTATCCGTCAGATATAAATCAGATGGCCTATATTGCAGGATGGCAGGCACACCATCATCAACAACTCCGTTTTTTATAAGAGTAGAGATAAAATATATTATATGTAGTATAACATGTTCATAACTACACCATGTGTATCACCGTTATATATATTCACACATGCGTCAGTTTAAAACACTATGATAAATTCTTCAAATATCCGAATTCGCTTTTTATAATGAACTATGATCTCTATTCATCTTTTACACCCACACAATCCTCTTATTGTTGTCCCTAGCGCTAACTTTCCCTCGTGCATGCACACGCCCGCATCCCTCTCACCCTCCCTCAGCATTCTCTAGCTCCATCGCGCAAATTCGTCTTTTCACTTTAGGTCATTCACCCACGGTGTGTAAGCCCCCCCCCCCCGCCAACTCCTTCTTTACGGCATACATCTATCGATATGTCTCTCTAGCCAGGTGTGCCTAGCACAAACACAAGCTTCCCCTCTTCTCTTATCACCGTCCATGCCTCACTCCCACCACTCTTTTCATCGATCTCATACTCGCACACTCCTTCCCTCTCGATATAGTATGACTGTCGCACCACCTCCTAGATGCATCGCTCTCTCTCTATCCTTCTCCCCGTGCCTCATTTGCTTCTAACACACACATGCATGTATATCGATCGATCTCCCAACATACACTTAGGTCGACTTTAACTATCCCCCCCCATCGATCGACGTACCTCACAAGTTATCTCTCTTCTTTCTCTGACAAAGGACGATTGATCATCCTATGTAGTTATGTCTGCTTACCACAGCCATATCGTCCCCCCTCATCATTCGTACATGCCTCCTGACCCGTCTCTCACACGCACATGCACCGACAGGCAGCCATCCCCTCTCTTATTGATATTGCAGGCATGCCCTCCGGTTGTCTAGCAAGCCTATCCCACCATTTGTTAGAAGCAACTCCACTACCACCCCGTCCAACACTCTAGCTCCGTCTCTCTCCCAACCTTATTCCTCTCCTACACATATGCATGGATGCCGATCGATCTCCCTTAATACATGAGGTAGGCCTCTCTCCTCCTCCAAACATATACCAGCCGTTGTACCTCTACAGTTAATTAGGCCTCCCCCCCCCCACCACACACCGATAGTCGAGCGTTGTAGGTAGGTATCCATGCCACAGGGACAAACTGCACTTGTCCCCTCTCACGTTCCAGTAGGCCAGCCACTCTATATCTTTGACATGGGCACACACAAAATTCGATGGCACTCTTTATCGATCGCGCGTGCACACACACACATCATCATTCCTCTCTTCGATTCTATGGACACCTCAAACCGATGATACCTCCACTTTCTTCTCGCGGATCGCCCCTTCTATATATATATATGATATATCCAGGACTCTATTTCACACACATTGCATATGTTATATTTTTTGATTGACCCCCCCCCCCAAAAAAAAACTCTCACAAACCCACACACTATATCTCTCTACGTTTCTATCTCTCTCACACAACCCCATGTAGGTGGTGTACGTATACAAGAAGAGAATAGGTGCACCGTGCACGTACTCACCGCTGCAATTCGAACTGAATTTTAATTCGTTTCTCTATTTCAATAAGAATCTACAATCATGATTGTTGCCAACTTCAACCATCATTCATGTATTACCTTAATAACACACCACGTGATTACTATAGAGATAGATATGAACTATGTGTACTACATGAACTCGAATTCTATTTTTTGAATACACCTGATGTTGATTCCAAATAATAGTGCATTTGATGTACTAACTATATATTCATAATCTAAACCATGTTCCATACGTACACCGTGTTTATCACACATAGTATAGTGCCCCTCCCCCTACATTATGACAAGTATTTAGACCTGAGCTGCAAAGGCCACACATTAGCCCAAATTATGATCAATGTTCTATGTATTATATGTAGTACTAGCAAGATGCCCATGCGTTCCATAGAACATCAACATGATCAAGGGGAGGCCAAATTTCCAAATATGGAGAGGGGTGTGGGTATCTTTTTTCAAAATTGCCATAGTTTCCTTCCTATCCGTCAGATATAAATCAGACGGCCTATATTGCAAGATGGCAGGCACACCATCATCAACAACTCCGTTTTTTATAAGAGTAGAGATAAAATATATTATATGTAGTATAACATGTTCATAACCACACCATGTGTATCACCGTTATATATGTTCACACATGCGTCAGTTTAAAACAC
Source organism: Aegilops umbellulata (assembly GCA_032464435.1). NCBI lineage: Eukaryota > Viridiplantae > Streptophyta > Magnoliopsida > Poales > Poaceae > Aegilops > Aegilops umbellulata. The sequence goes on from CP136056.1 coordinate 245,354,083, forward strand.
TATGATAAATTCTTCAAATATCAGAATTCGCTTTTTATAATGAACTATGATCTCTATTCAACTTTTACACCCACACAATCCTCTTATCGTTGTAGCTAGCGCTAACTTTCCCTCGTGCATGCACACGCCCGCATCCCTCTCACCCTCCCTCGGCATTCTCTAGCTCCATCGCGCAAATTCGTCTTTTCACTTTAGGTCGTTCACCCACGGTGTGTGTAGGCCCCCCCAACTCCTTCTTTATGACATACATCTATCGATATGCCTCTCTAGCCAGGTGTGCCTAGCACAAACACAAGCTTCCCCTCTTCTCTTATCACCATCCATGCCTCACTCCCACCACTCTTTTCATCGATCTCATACTCGCACACTCCTTACCTCTTGATATAGTATGACTGTCGCACCACCTCCTAGATGCATCGCTCTCTCTCTATCCTTCTCCCCGTGCCTCATTTGCTTCTAACACACACATGCATGTATACCGATCGATCTCCCAACATACACTTAGGTTGACTTTAACTATCCCCCCCATCGATCGACGTACCTCACAAGTTATCTCTCTTCTTTCTCTGATAAAGGACGATTGATCATCCTATGTAGTTATGTCTGCTTACCACAGCCATATCGCCCCCCCTCATCATTCGTACATGCCTCCTGACCCGTCTCTCACACGCACATGCACCGACAGGCAGCCAACCCCTCTCTTATTGATATTGCAGGCATGCCCTCCGGTTGTCTAGCAAGCCTATCCCACCATTTGTTAGAAGCAACTCCACAACCACCCCCTCCAACACTCTAGCTCCATCTCTCTCCCAACCTTATTCCTCTCCTACACATATGCATGGATGACGATCGATCTCCCTGAATACATGAGGTAGGCCTCTCTCCTCCTCCACACATATACCAGCCATTGTACCTCTATAGGTAATTAGGCCTCCCCCCACCCACCACACACCGATAGTCGAGCGTTGTAGGTAGGTATCCATGCCACAGGGACAAACTGCACTTGTCCCCTCTCACGTTCCAGTAGGCCAGCCACTCTATATCTTTGACATGGGCACACACAAAATTCGATGGCACTCTTTATCGATCGCGCGTGCACACACACACATCATCATTCCTCTCTTCGATTCTATGGACACCTCAAACCGATGATACCTCCACTTTCTTCTCGCGGATCGCCCCTTCTATATATATATATGATATATCCAGGACTCTATTTCACACACATTGCATATGTTATATTTTTTGATTGACCCCCCCCCCCAAAAAAAAACTCTCACAAACCCACACACTATATCTCTCTACGTTTCTATCTCTCTCACACAACCCCATGTAGGTGGTGTACGTATACAAGAAGAGAATAGGTGCACCGTGCACGTACTCACCGCTGCAATTCGAACTGAATTTTAATTCGTTTCTCTATTTCAATAAGAATCTACAATCATGATTGTTGCCAACTTCAACCATCATTCATGTATTACCTTAATAACACACCACGTGATTACTATAGAGATAGATATGAACTATGTGTACTACATGAACTCGAATTCTATTTTTTGAATACACCTGATGTTGATTCCAAATAATAGTGCATTTGATGTACTAACTATATATTCATAATCTAAACCATGTTCCATACGTACACCGTGTTTATCACACATAGTATAGTGCCCCTCCCCCTACATTATGACAAGTATTTAGACCTGAGCTGCAAAGGCCACACATTAGCCCAAATTATGATCAATGTTCTATGTATTATATGTAGTACTAGCAAGATGCCCATGCGTTCCATAGAACATCAACATGATCAAGGGGAGGCCAAATTTCCAAATATGGAGAGGGGTGTGGGTATCTTTTTTCAAAATTGCCATAGTTTCCTTCCTATCCGTCAGATATAAATCAGACGGCCTATATTGCAAGATGGCAGGCACAGCATCATCAACAACTCCGTTTTTTATAAGAGTAGAGATAAAATATATTATATGTAGTATAACATGTTCATAACCACACCATGTGTATCACCGTTATATATGTTCACACATGCGTCAGTTTAAAACACTATGATAAATTCTTCAAATATCAGAATTCGCTTTTTATAATGAACTATGATCTCTATTCAACTTTTACACCCACACAATCCTCTTATCGTTGTAGCTAGCGCTAACTTTCCCTCGTGCATGCACACGCCCGCATCCCTCTCACCCTCCCTCGGCATTCTCTAGCTCCATCGCGCAAATTCGTCTTTTCACTTTAGGTCGTTCACCCACGGTGTGTGTAGGCCCCCCCAACTCCTTCTTTACGGCATACATCTATCGATATGTCTCTCTAGCCAGGTGTGCCTAGCACAAACACAAGCTTCCCCTCTTCTCTTATCACCGTCCATGCCTCACTCCCACCACTCTTTTCATCGATCTCATACTCGCACACTCCTTCCCTCTCGATATAGTATGACTGTCGCACCACCTCCTAGATGCATCGCTCTCTCTCTATCCTTCTCCCCGTGCCTCATTTGCTTCTAACACACACATGCATGTATATCGATCGATCTCCCAACATACACTTAGGTCGACTTTAACTATCCCCCCCATCGATCGACGTACCTCACAAGTTATCTCTCTTCTTTCTCTGACAAAGGACGATTGATCATCCTATGTAGTTATGTCTGCTTACCACAGCCATATCGTCCCCCCTCATCATTCGTACATGCCTCCTGACCCGTCTCTCACACGCACATGCACCGACAGGCAGCCATCCCCTCTCTTATTGATATTGCAGGCATGCCCTCCGGTTGTCTAGCAAGCCTATCCCACCATTTGTTAGAAGCAACTCCACTACCACCCCGTCCAACACTCTAGCTCCGTCTCTCTCCCAACCTTATTCCTCTCCTACACATATGCATGGATGCCGATCGATCTCCCTTAATACATGAGGTAGGCCTCTCTCCTCCTCCGCACATATACCAGCCATTGTACCTCTATAGTTAATTAGGCCTCCCCCCCACCACACACCGATAGTCGAGCGTTGTAGGTAGGTATCCATGCCACAGGGACAAACTGCACCTGTCCCCTCTCACGTTCCAGTTGGCCAGCCACTCTATATCTTTGACGTGGGCACACACAAAATTCGATGGCACTCTTTATCAATCGCGCGCGCACACACACACACATCATCATCCCTCTCTTCGATTCTATGGACACCTCAAACCGATGATACCTCCACTTTCTTCTCGCGGATCACCCCTTCTATATATATATATATATGATATATCCAGGACTCTATTTCACACACATTGCATATGTTACATTTTTTGATTGACCAACCCCCCCCCCAAAAAAAACTCTCACAAACCCACACACTATATCTCTCTACGTTTGTATCTCTCTCACACAACCCCATGTAGGTGGTGTACGTATACAAGAATAGAATAGGTGCACCGTGCACGTACTCACGCTTCGTGCCCAGCCACACTCGCGTGGGGTACACGGTGGAGCTCATTTCTGTATGAAATGCCAGCCCACGTGCTAATTTGAACGCGTGTAGTGGTTGTTTACCTACGGAGGTCGTGTACCATGCATGCACGAAACAAAGTTCGACTTGATGTGTTGGCGCGTTATTTTTAAATAGAGTTATATTGCTCAATGGCACGTACACAGAATATAAAACAATTTTATGGAGAAAAGGTAGTCCGCTCCACTATATACAATGGAGCGTGCCTGCCTGGTTTGTCTCTCTTCAGAGTATCTCACACAAGGCTGCGTTTGCCTCTCTCTCTCTCACCGTTGGTCACTAATCCGGTCGCATCCCGTCCACCGGCGGAAAGGGAGGACGTGCACCGTTTCTCCGCTCGACGGCGCCGAGGAAGCACGTCCCGATCTATGGTACACGCCGTTCTCTCTTACCAAGCTCGGGCGCGGTAGGGCCTACGCCACCTGCTCGCTGCCGCAGTATGGGTAGATTCCGTCCGCCGCCGCTCACCTAGTTACATCCTGACGACCTCCAGGTATCCCCTCCGGCCTTGCTCCACTTCCCATCTTCCCACGTCGCTGCATGTGGATCTTCCATAGTTCTTTGCCCAAAATGTAGCTCGTCCAGCGTACTTTCCATATTGCAATCTCGTCCTCACACCGTTTTAGACAAACACAACCGTGTTGTTATCTTCCCTTAGGACAAGGAATATGCTTTTTTTGTCGTCGCATGTGTCATCAACTGTTATTGGCCAGTAATTGTTTCCTTTCAACCTCCTTTTTCCAAACAGGGTTATCCATTTCACCTCGTTGCTATTGCGACCTTTTGGTGAACTGCACAGATCACTTTTTTCTTAACAGCGTTTTTTGCAGTTCTACCAAAATGTCACACGGGCAACATCTCTACATTTCAGTGCGACTGCACAAAGGGAGATTGGTTTTGCTCTATCCTCCTCATCCAACTCCGAGCCTAATCTTCTCCAACTAGTTAGTCTTAAGAGACACTGCAAAGGTGACCTGTCGGTGTCAAAACCGGCGGATCTCGGGTAGGGGGTCCCGAACTGTGCGTCTAGGCGGATGGTAACAGGAGACAAGGGACACAATGTTTTTACCCAGGTTCGGGCCCTCTCGATGGAGGTAAAACCCTACTCCTGCTTGATTAATATTGATGATATGGGTAGTACAAGAGTGACAACATAGGAGACTCTCTATCATGAAGATCATGGTGCTACTTTGAAGCACAAGTGTGGAAAAAGGATAGTAGCATTGCCCCTTTTATTTTTATTTTCTCTCTTTTTTTTGTGGGCCTTCTTTTTTTTATTTGGCCTTTCTCTTTTTTTGGGACAATGCTCTATTGAATGATGATCATCACACTTCTATTTATTTACAACTCAATGATTACAACTCGATACTAGAACAAAGTATGACTCTATATGAATGCCTCCGGCGATGTACCGGGATATGCAATGAATCAAGAGTGACATGTATGAAAGAATTATGAATGGTGGCTTTGCCACAAATACTATGTCAACTACATGATCATGCTAAGCAATATGACAATGGTGTATGTGTCATGATGAATGGTATGGTGAAAAGTTGCATGGCAATATATCTCAGAATGGCTATGGAAATGCCATAATAGGTAGGTATGGTGGCTGTTTTGAGGAAGATATAAGGAGGTTTATGTGTGAAAGAGTGTATCATATCACGGGGTTTGAATGCACCGGCGAAGTTTGCACCAACTCTCAATGTGAGAAAGGGCAATGCACGGTACCGAAGAGGCTAGCAATGATGGAAGGGTGAGAGTGCGTATAATCCATGGAATCAACATTAGTCATAAAGAACTCACATACTTATTGCAAAAATCTACAAGCCATCAAAAACCAAAGCACTACGCGCATGCTCCTAGGGGGATAGATTGGTAGGAAAAGACCATCGCTCGTCCCGACCGCCACTCATAAGGAGGACAATCAAATAGCACCTCATGTTTCAAATTTGTTACATAACGTTTACCATACGTGCATGCTACGGGACTTGCAAACTTCAACACAAGCATTTCTGAAATTCACAACTACTCAACTAGCCTGACTTTGATATTATTACCTCCATATCTCAAAACAATCATCAATCATCAAACTTCTCATAGTATTCAACACACTCATAAGAATTCTTACAAATCTTTTATGCTTAGCATATTAGGATTATTTAAGCAAATTAACATGCTATTAAAGACTCTCAAAATAATCTAGGTGAAGCATGAGAGTTCATCTATTTCTTCAAAATAAAACTAACACCATGCTCTAAAATATATAAGTGAAGCACTAGAGCAAATGACAAACTACTCTGAAAGATATAAGTGAAGATCAATGAGTAGTCGAATAATTATACAACTATGTGAAGACTCTACCATTTAAGAACTTAAGATCTTGGTATTTTATTCAAACAGCAAGCAAAACTAAAGAAAATAAAATGACGCTCAAAGCAAAACACATATCATGTGGTGAATAGAAATATAGCTCCAAGTAAAGTTACCGATAAACGAAGACGAAAGAGGGGATGCCTTCCGGGGCATACCCAAGCTTAGATGCTTGGTTATCCTTGAATATTACCTTGGGGTGCCTTGGGCATCCCCAAGCTTAGGCTCTTGCCACTCCTTATTCCATAGTCCATCGAATCTTTACCCAAAACTTGAAAACTTCACAACACAAAACTTAACAGAAAACTCGTGAGCTCCGTTAGCGAAATAAAACAAAAGACCACTTCATGGTACTGTAATGAACTCATTCTTTATTTATATTGGTTTTAAACCTACTGTATTCCAACTTCTCTATGGTTTATAAACTATTTTACTAGCCATAGATTCATCAAAATAAGCAAACAACACACGAAAAACAGAATCTGTCAAAAACAGAACAGTCTGTAGTAATCTGTAACTAACGCAAACTTATGGAACTCAAAAAATTCTAAAATAAATTGGTGGACCTGAGTAATTTGTCTAGTAATCATCTGCAAAAATAATCAACTAAATATCACTCTCCAGTAAAAAGTTGAAGCTAATTTCGTGAGCGCTAAAGTTTCTGTTTTTTACAGCATGATCATAAAGACTTCACCCAAGTCTTCCCAAAGGTTCTACTTGGCACAAACACTAATTAAAACATAAAACCACATCTAAACAGAATATATATGGATTATTTATTCCTAAACAGAACCAAAAAGGAAGAAACTAAAACAAAATTGGGTTGCCTCCCAACAAGCGCCAACGTTTAATGCCCCTAGCTAGGCATGATGATTTCAATGATGCTCACATAAAAGATAAGAATTGAAACATAAAGAGAGCATCATGAAGAATATGACTAGCACATTTAAGTCTAACCCACTTCCCATGCATAGGGATTTTGTGAGCAAACAACTTATGGGAACAAGAATCAACTTGCATAGGAAGGTAAAACAAGCATAACTTCAAAACTTTAAGCACATAGAGAGGAAACTTGATATTATTGCAATTCCTACAAGCATAAATTCCTCCCTCATAATAATTTTCAGTAGCATCATGAATGAATTCAACAATATAACCAGCACATAAAGCATTCTTTTCATGATCTACAAGCATAGAAATTTTCCTACTCTTCACATAAGCAAATTTGATCTCATGAATAGTAGTGGGAGCAAACTCAACAAAATAACTATCATATGATTGAAAATTAAGATCAAGATGACAAGTTTCATGGTTATCATTATTCTTTAAAGCATACATGTCATCACAATAATCATCATAGATAGGAGGCATGGTTTCATCATAGTAAATTTGCTCATCAAAGCTTGGGGGACAAAAAATATCATCTTCATCAAACATAGCTTCCCCAAGCTTGTGGCTTTGCATATCATTAGCATCATGGATATTCAAGTAATTCATACTAACAACATTGCAATCATGCTCATCATACAAAGATCTAGTTCCAAACATTTTAATGCATTCTTCTTCTAACACTATGGCACAATTTTCCTTTCCATCATACTCACGAAAGATATTAAAAAGATGAAGCGTATGAGGCAAACTCAATTCCATTTTTTTTGTAATTTTCTTTTATAAACTAAACTAGTGCTAAAACAAGAAACAAAAAGATTTGATTGCAAGATCTAAAGATATACCTTCAAGCACTCACCTCCCCGGCAACGGCGCCAGAAACTGCTTGATGTCTACTACACAACCTTCTTCTTGTAGACGTTGTTGGGCCTCCAAGTGCAGAGGTTTGTAGGACAGTAGCAAATTTCCCTCAAGTGGATGACCTAAGGTTTATCAATCCGTAGGAGGCGTAGGATGAAGATGGTCTCTCTCAAGCAACCCTACAACCAAATAACAAAGATTCTCTTGTGTCCCTAACACACCCAATACAATGGTAAATTGTATAGGTGCACTAGTTCGGCGAAGAGATGGTGATACAAGTGCAATATGGATGGTAGATATAGGTTTTCGTAATATGAAAATATAAAAACAGCAAGGTAACTAAAGATAAAAGTGAGCGTAAATGGCATTGCAATGATAGGAAACAAGGCCTAGGGTTCATACTTTCACTAGTGCAAGTTCTCTCAATAATAATAACATAATTGGATCATATAAATATCCCTCGACATGCAACAAAGAGTCACTCCAAAGTTACTAATAGCGGAGAACAAACAAAGAGATTATGGTAGGGTACGAAACCACCTCAAAGTTATTCTTTCCAATCAATCCGTTGGGCTATTCCAATAAGTGTCACAAACAGCCCTAGAGTCCGTACTAGAATAACACCTTAAGATACAAATCAACCAAAACCCTAATGTCACCTAGATACTCCAATGTCACCTCAAGTATCCGTGGGTATGATTATACGATATGCACCACACAATCTCAGATTCATCTATTCAAACCAACACAAAGTACTTCAAAGAGTGCCCCAAAGTTTCTACCGGAGAATCACGACGAAAACATGTGCCAACCCATATGCATAGGTTCATGGGCGGAAGCCGCAAGTTGATCACCAAAACATACATCAAGTGAATCATGTGATATCCCATTGTCACCACAGATACGCACGACAAGACATACATCAAGTGTTTTCAAATCTTTAAAGACTCAAACCGATAAGATTACTTCAAGGGGAAAACTCAATCCATTACAAGAGAGTAGAGGGGGAGAAGAAACATAAGATCCAACTATAATAGCAAAGCTCGCGATACATCAAGATCATGCCAAATCAAGAACACGAGAGAGAGAGAGAGATCAAACACATAGTTACTGGTACATACCCTTAGCCCCGAGGGTGAACTACTCCCTCATCATCATGGAGAGCGTCGGGATGATGAAGATGGCCACCGGTGAGGGTTCCCCCCTCCGGCAGGGTGCTGGAACAGGGTCCCGATTGGTTTTTGGTGGCTACAGAGGCTTGCGGTGGCGGAACTCCCGATCTATTCTCCGTACTAGAAGTTTTAGGGTACGTAGGTATATATGGGTGAAAGAAGTACGTCGGTGGACCGAAGAGGGGGGCCACGAGGCAGGGGGCGCGCCCCCCACCCTCCTAAGAACCTTCCTTCTTTCCTGACGTGCACTCCAAGCTTTTTCGGTAGCTTTCCTTCCAAAAATAACTTCTCCAGTTGATTTTGTTCCGTTTCGACTCAGTTTGATATTCCTTTTTTCTTCGAAATACTGAAATAGGCAAAAAAAAAGACAACAATTCTGGGATGGGCCTCCGGTTAATAGGTTAGTCCCAAAAATAATATAGAAGTGGATAATAAAGCCCAATATTGCCCAAAACAGTAGATAATATAGCACGGAGCAATCAAAAATTATAGTTACGTTGGAGACGTATCAGGCCACCGTATTTCGCAAAAAAACGTTTCCCCATGACTGCTGGGACCCACCAGCTACATCTTCGCACGCAAGGAAGTGCGTTCGGGCAAAAAAGATGATTCACCCCCCTGACTGTTGGGACCCACTAGCTATATCTTCGCACGCAAGGAAGTGCCTGACAGTCGGTACCCACCCGGTCGAAGCGCACGTAGCGTTGTCATTCTGGTCGCGAACGTGTAAGTACATACTGGTCGATGTAGAGCGCGCACGTGTCGTAGTAGAGGCGCGCATGTACCATGTACACGTACGTACTGTGGCGAGTGTGCAAGAAAGAAAATACGGCCACGTACTTACATACGGGTGGGGTCTCGAACGCCTACTCGCGCGTACGTACGGCCATGGCTCGTGTACATGGCTAGGTCAGAACGGAGAAACTGCGTCGTCGTTGTGTTCATGGGAAGGCAACGGAATGCACCGTGTTCATCGAGAGGCAACGGAACGTGTGGGAGCCAACCGGCTTGGACGGAACAACCGATGGAAATGAGGCCTGGCGTACCGCAGAACGGCGGAAACGGCCTTGTGTTCGACCGGCCATGGTCAAAAAGGGATCTTGTTCATTGGGATGGGTCTGGCGTACCACAAAACGGAGGAAACGGACCTCCTACGGTCAAAATGGGGGTCCTGTTGATCGGGAGGGGTGTGGCGTACCGCAAAACGGAGGAAACGGACTTATGTTGGAGCGCTACGGTCGAAACGGGGGTCCTTTTCATCGGGAGGGGTGTGGCGTACCGCAAAACTGTAATGCCCGGATAATTTGGCTACAGTAAAACTTTTCTGATGATGCCATGTCATCTGTGTTACTGTTGTTAACCTCGCAATAATCCGAAACCGTTCGAAACTCAGATTCAAATTACTGATAACAATAAAAGTTTACAAAAATTAAAACAAAATTGTTCGGTGGTTGCCGAATATTACAAAGGTAATTGTGGTGAAGTAAATACATTTTTATAAAATGGCTAAATGGATTAAACAATTTAAACAGAAAAGAAAATACAAAAAAATAGGAAAACAAACATAAAAAAAGAAAGGGAAACACCCCCCCCCCCCGCTGGGCCACCCGGCCCAACCAACGGCCACCGGCCCGCCAGGCCGGCCCACCCCCGCGCCCATATCCCCCCACCCCCTGGAAACCCTAGCTCACCCCCACCCAATCGCCCCCACTCCCCACTCGCTCTCCCCCTTCCTCCCCGATCCAGATCGGATCGGGGGAACAAACCCCGGCGCTCGCCCTTCCCCGGACCCCGACGCCCTGGCACGTCCCTGCCGCCTCGCCGTTCGCCGGCACCGTCGCCGGACCGCCTCGCCGGACCTCCTCATCCCCTCCGTCGTCGGACCACCCCAACCTCCCCCGAGCACGCTCCCTAGTCCCTACCCCCCCACCGTGAGCTTTCTCCCTCTCCCTCGCACGTCATGCTCGACGCCGCGCCTTCCCCGCTCCTCCTCCACGTGTATGCGCTCGCGCTCACCGCGGCCCGTGCTCACCACGTCGACGGCCGCGCCCCGGCGCCCCTGGACGCGCCCATGGCCGCGCGCCTCGCCATCTGCTCCCGCTCCGTCCCGCCCCTGGCCGTGTGTAGCGCGCGCGCTGGCTGCGCCAAGCGCCTCGCCTCGCCGAGGCCTCTCTGCCTCAACCGCCCCTGCCCACTGCCGCGCCGGCGTTCCCCCGCCCTCGCTGTCCTCCGCCATGCCCCGCGCCCACTCCGGCGACTGCCCGGCGCTGGCGCCCAAGCGCCCGCACTCGGCGCCCCGTACCCGCGGCCCCCTCGTGGTCGCCGCCCTAGCCCTCGCGGCTTCGGCCGGCCGCGCCGTGGCCGCCGGCGCCCGCCCTCCTGGGCGCCTGTGTGCTCCCCGCCCCGGGTGGCCTCGGGCACGCACGCCCGCGCCCGTGCGCCCGCACCCGTCGCCCGTTGTGGCCTCTATGGGCCACTAACTAGGGGGCCCCGCCCCAGAACGATTTTAAAAAAAAGAGGAATTAAATAAATAAATAAATAAATAAATAGTTAATTAATTAATTAATTAAGGAATTAATTAAGTTAACTAATCATAATTAGGTTAACCTAAATAACTATTTAGTCTAATTAAACAGTAATTAGTTAGTTAACCCTAATTAACCTAATCAGAGAATGACAGGTGGGTCCCACTGGACCCACACGTCAGTTTGACCAGTCAACGCCCCTGTTGACTGCTGACGTCATGATGACGTCAGCAAACACTGTTTTGGATAATGTTAGATTTAAATAATTAATTAAATTCCAGAAATTAATAAAATCTTTAGAAAATCATATCTTTTAATCCGTAACTCGGATTAAAATATTTTCTACATGAAAGTTGCTCAGAACGACGAGACGATTCCGGATACGCAGACCGTTCGTCCGCCACACATTCCTAACCTATCCAACTCGCAACTATCCCCCTCCGGCCCCTCTGCCCGAAAACGCGAAACGCCGGGGATACTTTCCCGGATGTTTCCCCCCTTCACCGGTATCACCTCATACCGCGTTAGGGCACCTCTAACGCCGTTACTTGTCATGTCATGCATCACTATGCATCTGCTTGCTTAAATATTTATTGTTTCTCCCCCCTCTTCTCTCGATAGACACCGAGACCGACGCTGCTGCTGCCCCGTTCGACTACGGAGTTGACGACCCCTCTCTCTTGCCAGAGCAACCAGGCAAGCCCCCCCTTGATCACCAGATATCGCCTACTCTCCTCTATACTGCTTGCATTAGAGTAGTGTAGCATGTTACTGCTTTCGTTATTCCTATCCTGATGCATAGCCTGTCTTTGATACTGCTCTTGATACCTTTACCTGCAATCCTACTTGCTTAGTATAGGATGCTAGTGTTCCATCAGTGGCCCTACACTCTTGTCTGTCTGCCATGCTATACTACTGGGCTGTGATCACCTCGGGAGGTGATCATGGATATATACTACTTTAAAACATGATACATGTGGTGACCAAAGTCGGGTTGGCTCGAGGAGTACCCGCGAGTGATTCACGGATTGGGGGCTGAAAGGACCTTTGTCCCGACGGCCCTCTGTGTGGATCTTTGTGGCGGAGCGGCAGGGCAGTTCGGGGCTACCTAGGTGAGAGGTGAGCCTGGCCCTGTTGGCGTTCGCGGATACTTAACAAGCTTAACGAGATCTGGGTATTTGATCTGAGTCTGGCCATTTGGTCTATACGCACTAACCAACTACGCGGGAAAGATATGGGCACTCGGCGTCGTGGTATCAGCCGAAGCACTTCTTGACGTCAGCGACTGAGTGGCGCACGCCGCATTGGATCGTAAGCTCGCACTTGTATTAAGGGGGCTAGATCTGCTTCCGGCCGCGTACGCAACGTGCAGGTGTGCTCAGGGCGATGGGCCCAGACCCCTGCGCGCTTAGGTTTAGACCGGCGTGCTGACCGCTCTGTTGTGCCTAGGTGGGGCTGCGACGTGTTGATCTTCCGAGGCCGGGCATGACCCAGGAAAGTGTATCCGGCCAAATGGGATCAAGCGTGTTGGGCTATGTGGTGCACCCCTGCAGGGAAGTTTATCTATTCGAATAGCCGTGTCCCTCGGTAAAAGGACGACCCGGAGTTGTACCTTGACCTTATGACAACTAGAACTGGATACTTAATAAAACACACCCTTCCAAGTGCCAGATACAACTCGGTGATCGCTCTCTAACAGGGCATCGAGGAGGGGATCGCCGGGTAGGATTATGCTATGCGATGCTACAAGGAGGACTTCAGTCTACTCTCTTCTATATGCTGCAAGACGGAGGCGACCAGAAGCGTAGTCTTCGATAAGACTAGCTATCCCCCTCTTATTCTGGCATTCTGCAGTTCAGTCCACTGATATGGCCCTTTACACATATATCCATGCATATGTAGTGTAGCTCCTTGCTTGCGAGTACTTTGGATGAGTACTCACGGTTGCTTTTCTCCCCCTTTTCCCCCTTTCCCTTCTACCCGGTTGCCGCAACCAGATGCTGGAGCCCAGGATCCAGACGCCACCTTCGACGATGACTCCTGCTACTCTGGAGGTGCCTACTACTACGTGCAGCCCGCTGAAGACGACCAGGAGTAGTTAGGAGGATCCCAGGCAGGAGGCCTGCGCCTCGTTCGATCTGTATCCCCGTTTGTGCTAGCCTTCTTAAGGCAAACTTGTTTAACTTATGTCTGTACTCAGATATTGTTGCTTCCACTGACTTGTCTATGATCGAGCACTTGTATTCGAGCCCTCGAGGCCCCTGGCTTGTATTATGATGCTTGTATGACTTATTTTTTTGTAGAGTTGTGTTGTGATATCTTCCCGTGAGTCCCTGATCTTGATCGTACACATTTGCGTGCATGATTAGTGTACGATTGAAACGGGGGCGTCACAAGTTGGTATCAGAGCCGACTGCCTGTAGGAATCCCCCTTCCACACTCCTTGGCCGAAGTCGAGTCTAGACATTACAAAAACTTTTACTAAATTGGTTGTGTGCCTTATGGGCTCACGTCGCCATCGGGTGGTACTAGGATCTTTTACTCCTCGACCTTTACTCTGGGACTCTGAACTCTCTTATACTCGGGTTAAACGAATTTACTAACTCTGACACTAGGACCCCGTGACGACATTCACCCCAAAGTTGGATAAAAGCCATAGTTATTCCTTGGTATAGAGTTTTGCACAATTTCCACACTGTCACTTGACTCCTTTGAAACATCTTTGTTTTCAGATGGAACCCACGAGGCTGGTCGTGCGCCACACGGCGGCCATTGGCGCCTCGGGATCACCGGCCGTGCTAGCTGAGATGATGACCTATCTGGGTTATCGCTGGCACCCCGAGTACACCGTCACCGAGGAGTACCAGGACTTTAACCAGGAGCAGTACCGTGCCACCGTCCACCTCTACTCTCGGGAGTATGACTCCACTACTGTGCTGCACACCGCTTATGGTGTTGGAGTGACCATCGATATGGCAGTTCACGATGCTGCCTATGCTGCTCTGACACGCCTTCGTAGGGAGTACCGGGAGTTGGACACCTCCCCCTTCAGGCACATTGCTATCGCATCTGATATTGGTGCGGAGGGTTACTACATTGTTGCCTACTCCACTGTCACCCGCGAGCCCTTCCACCATCAGAACTTTTTCTGCATGCTGATGGGCTGGATCGAGCTAACCGAGCTCTTCGCCACGAGTTGTACACCACTCGCCAGCACCTCTACCGTGCCTTGACGATGTTGCACCCCTTTGTTGGATCTGGGGAGCTGCCGCGTTCTGCTATCTACCCAGCCAGGACCGTGATGCCTCAGGGTGTCGGTTGGCCAGAGGTGGGAGGCTACTCTCCCGCACTTGGTCCACTTCTGCCGCCAGAACGTCGGGTTCAGCACCAGAGCACCCGCGGACCCCAGGTTGCCGACGTGGTGTACCCGTTGCCACACTACCAGCTTTCAGGCTACACCTACCTCCGCAGTGTCGTGTGGGACTGATGTAGACTTGCTTGCTTATGTTAGATGCATTCGCCGCGAACCTGCGTGCCGCCTATGATGTCTTAGTCTATGTACTGAACTCTGTGTACTGAACTCTGTGTACCGAACACTTTGCATGATCTCTTTTGTAAGACGTGCCGTCTATTATGTGGTATCTATCTTGCTGCTTTCATTATGCATGTTTCGTCTTGAATGATTCTTGTCTTTGCAAATATTCTCAAATGCCGAACTACCCTTGTTATATATTAGCAGGATGGTTAGACCAGGTGGTCGTGGTCGAGGTGGCAACTTCCCACCACCGCCTGAGTACATGGCTGGTATGATCCAACAGCTTGAGATGAATCGCCAGTTCATGGAGAACATGATGGCTCAGTTTCCTCGCCCCAATATGAACCAGCAGCCAAACCCAGTAACTCTGCAAGATTTCATACGCCTGAACCCAACTGTGTACCGCAGCTCAACTCAGCCTCTGGATGCTGATGACTGGCTCCGTGACGTCACCTATGAGATGGAGTCTGCTGATGTAGCCCCTGCCAGCTATGTCACGTTTGCTTCCTTCTTCCTGAAGGGACCCGCAGCTCAATGGTGGGACAGCCACAGGTGTACTCTGCCAGTTGGAACAATCATCACCTGGCCAGACTTCCAAGCTGCTTTTCGTGCCCGCTTCATTCCTCAGGGAGTCATGGACCGGAAGAAGCGTGAGTTCCGCAGCCTCATCCAAGGCAACAAAACTGTTGAAGCTTATCAGCGAGAGTTTCTGGACTTGTCTCGCTATGCTGAAGAAGACATTGCAACTAATGCACGCAGACAGGAGAAGTTCCGTGACGGCCTTCAAGCTGACATCAAGCTCGCACTTCTAGTGCACGACTTTGCTGATTTTGCCACCTTGGTGAACAAGGCCATCAATGTCGAAATTGGACTGTAGGAATACCAGAGCTCTCACAGGCGCAGCCGTGACACGGGCTCATCTTCGGGCCCGTCCTCGCAGAAGCGCGGGATATGGATTCCCAACAGCATGTACCAGCTGAATGCACCTGCCCCAAGGCAGTCCTATGCTGCACCTCGTCTGCCTACTGCTCCTACTAAGCAGCCAAGGCTTCCAGCTCCACCACCGCAAGCTCCTGTTCCCACTCCCAATAATGGCCTGTGCTATAAGTGTGGTCAACCAGGTCACCGTGCTAGGGATTGCCATCAGAATCAACTGGCCCTTCCAGCAACTGGCCGTGGAAATAACCAGAACCGGAACAACAATGCCAAGTCCTATGGTCGTGTTCATGCCAACCACGTTGATCTGAACGAAGCTCAAGACCAGCCTGCTACTGTGATGGGTACACTCCTCGTAAATTCAGTACCTGCATCTGTTTTATTCGATTCAGGAGCATCGCATTCATTCATGTCAGAAGATTTTGCATATAAGCACGACATTAAGTGTGAGGAGATGAACACTTCGGTAGTGGTAAAAAACCCCGTGGGACAATGTCAAACCTCCCTTGTTGGCGTCGACGTCCCCGTGGAAATCGAAGGGCTGGAATTCTATGCCTCGCCCATTATCCTGAAGACGTCTAACATCGACCTCATTCTGGGGATGGATTGGTTGAAAGCGCATACTGCTTCCATAGTTTGCGCCACTAAGACCGTCCATCTGCTACATCCTTCAGATGAAATAGTTACATACCACGCTCGCCTGGTGCAAAATGCCAAGGCTAGGCTTTATGCCTTGAATGCATTGAACTCTGCACCACTCGAGGGCATTGAAAACATCCCCGTCGTGCGTGACTTCCTCGCCGTCTTTCCTGAAGAACTTCCAGGGATTCCCCCTGCTAGAGCTGTCGAATTCGTCATCGACTTGAAACCAGGCACCACTCCTATTGCCAAGCGACCCTACAAGATGCCACCACATGAACTCCTTGAGCTTAAGGAGGAAATTGACAAATCTCTTCAAAATGGTTTCATTCGCCCAAGTTGCTCTCCTTGGGGAGCACCTTCTCTCTTTGTCAAGAAGAAGGATGGGACAAACCGACTGGTCCAAGACTACCGTCCTATTAACCAAGCTACCATTCAGAACAAGTATCCTCTTCCTCGGATCAATGATCTGTATGATCAGCTGGCTGGATCATCCGTGTTCTCTAAACTCGACTTGAGGTTGGGTTACCACCAGATCCGTGTTCGTGAAGAGGATATCCCAAAGACCGCCTTTGTGACTCGTTATGGTTCATACGAGTACACTGTCATGCCCTTCGGCTTAACCAATGCCCCAACCACCTTCTCTCGCCTGATGAACTATATATTCATGGATTACCTCGACAAGTTCATCGTGGTTTATCTGGATGATATCCTGGTATTTTCAAAGAACGAAGAAGAGCATGCTGAACATCTTCGTCTTGTGCTGGAAAGGCTACGAGAGCATCAGCTGTATGCCAAGTTCTCTAAATGTGAATTCTGGCTTCCTGAAGTAACCTATCTTGGACATGTCATCTCTAAGGATGGTATTGCCGTTAACCTTGAACGAGTTCAGGCTATTCTTGATTGGACTCCTCCGAAGAATGTCAAGCAAGTCAGAAGTTTTCTCGGTCTCGCCAGCTATTGCCGTCGATTCGTCGAGAACTTCTCCAAGATTGCCAGGCCTCTGACTAATCTATTGCATAAGGGCGTCAAGTTCCAATGGACAGACAAATGTCAGGAAAGCTTCCAGGCACTTAAAGGCAAGTTGACTTCTGCCCCAGTGCTAGCTCCACCTGATACAAAGAAGGACTTCGTCATTTATTGCGACGCTTCCGTCAAGGATTAGGCTGTGTCCTAATGCAAGAGCGCAGAGTGATTGCCTATGCCTCTCGTCAATTGCGCCCTCACGAAGAGAATTACCCAGTTCACGACCTCGAGCTTGCTGCTGTCATTCATGCACTAAAGCAGTGGCGACATTACCTTCTCGGTAATCATTCCGAGATCTTCACCGACCATCAAAGTCTGAAGTATCTGTTTACTCAGCCAAACCTGAACCTCCGTCAGCAGAGATGGATGGAGACCGTCGCAGACTTTGACTTGGGTATTTCCTATACACCAGGCAAGGCTAATGTAATGGCTGACGCCTTGAGCCGCAAGTCTTACTGCAACCATCTCCAGGTTCACAAAGTTCAGTCCTCGCTCGTTGAAGAATTTAGAAAGATGAACCTCCATATTGTTCCTCCGGGTGCACTCGCTCCCCCTCCTAAGGAGTTTCGCAAGATGAACCTCCATGTTGTCCCCAAAGGTTCTCTTAATACGCTGGTTGCTAGGCCAGATCTTGTGGAAACCATCAAATGGATACAGAAATGTGACGATGAAGTGGAGAGGATTAAACGTTATATCGCACAAGGAAAGCCCTCATTCTTCACCGTTGATGACGCTGGCACCTTGTTCTTCAAAGGTCGCCTAGTAGTTCCGAGTAAGAGGGAAAACATGGATTTGTCTCAGAAGGTTATGAAAGAGGCTCATGATACACCCCTATGTATCCATCCTGGTAGTACAAAGATGTACCAGGACATTCGTCAAAGCTTCTGGTGGTCTAATATGAAGCAAGACATTGCTCGCTATGTTGTCGAGTGTGACGTTTGCCGTCGTATCAAAGCAGAACATCAAAGGCCTGCTAGAACTCTGCAACCTATCTCTATTCCTGAATGGAAATGGGACCATGTTGAAATGGACTTCGTCACTGGATTTCCCAAATCGCAGAAAGGTAATGATGCTATTCTTGTCGTCATTGACCGGCTTTCTAAAGTTGCACATTTTCTGGCGGTCAAGGAAACGATCACTGCTAGCCAGCTTGCAACTCTCTACATGTCCAGAATTGTTTCACTTCACGGTATTCCACTGGTTATCAGTTTGGACCGTGGCAGCTTATTCACTTCAAGATTCTGGGCAAGTTTCCAAGAAGCTATGGGAACTCATCTATCGTTCAGTACTGCTTTTCATCTGCAGTCTCAAGGGCAAGTTGAACGTGTCAACCAAGTTCTCGAAGACATGCTTCGAGCTTGTGTTATTTCCTTTGGCAAGAAATGGGAGGAATCTCTCCCGTATGCTGAGTTCTCTTATAATAATAGCTATCAAGCTAGTCTGAAGATGGCCCCCTTTGAAGTGTTATATGGACGAAAGTGTCGAACCTCTCTGAACTGGTCAGAAACTGGGGAACGTCCACTCTTTGGTCCGGATATTATCCAACATGCCGAAGAACAAGTCCGCATTATTCGCGAGAATCTCAAGACTGCTCAGTCACGCCAAAAGAGTAACTATGACCGTCATCATAAAGACATGGTCTATCAACCTGGCGAAAAGGCCTATCTTCGAGTTACACCAATGAAGGGTGCATACCGCTTCAGGATCAAAGGAAAGCTAGCTCCCCGCTATATTGGTCCTTTCACTATTCTCGAGAGGCGTGGAAAAGTGGCTTATCAACTGGAGCTTCCGTCGAACCTTTCTTAGGTTCACGATGTGTTCCACGTGTCACAACTCCGTCGCTGCTTCAAGGACCCAATCCGAGCTGTGGACCATGAAGTGCTCGAATTGCAACAGGACCTCTCCTATAAAGAGCATCCGGTCCGCATTCTCGACCAAGCTGAACGCCGCACATGCCAGAAGGCGATCAAGTTCCTCAAGGTCCAGTGGTCGAATCACTCTGAAGACGAGGCCACCTGGGAACGCGAGGATCGCCTGCGTGAAGAATACCCCGCACTGTTTCCTTCTACCTCCTAAAATCTCGGGACGAGATTTCTTGTAGTGGAGGAGATTTGTAACGCCCGGATAATTTGGCTACAGTAAAACTTTTCTGATGATGCCATGTCATCTGTGTTACTGTTGCTAACCTCGCAATAATCCGAAACCGTTCGAAACTCAGATTCAAATTACTGGTAACAATAAAAGTTTTCAAAAATTAAAACAAAATTGTTCGGTGGTTGCCGAATATTACAAAGGTAATTGTGGTGAAGTAAATACATTTTTATAAAATGGCTAAATGGATTAAACAATTTAAACAGAAAAGAAAATACAAAAAAAGAGGAAAACAAACATAAAAAAAGAAAGAAAGGGAAACACCCCCCCCCCCCCCCCCGCTGGGCCACCCGGCCCAGCCAACGGCCACCGGGCCGCCAGGCCGGCCCACCCCCGCGCCCATATCCCCCCACCCCCTGGAAACCCTAGCTCACCCCCACCCAATCGCCCCCACTCCCCACTCGCTCTCCCCCTTCCTCCCCGATCCAGATCGGATCGGGGAAACAAACCCCGGCGCTCGCCCCTCCCCGGACCCCGACGCCCCGGCACGTCCCCGCCGCCTCGCCGTTCGCCGGCACCGTCGCCGGACCGCCTCGCCGGACCTCCTCATCCCCTCCGTCGTCGGACCATCCCAACCTCCCCCGAGCACGCTCCCTAGTCCCTACCCCCCCCCCCCACCGTGAGCTTCCTCCCTCTCCCTCGCATGTCATGCTCGACGCCGCGCCTTCCCCGCTCCTCCTCCGCGTGTATGCGCTCGCGCTCACCGCGGCCCGCGCTCACCACGTCGACGGCCGCGCCCCGGCGCCCCTGGACGCGCCCATGGCCGCGCGCCTCGCCATCTGCTCCCGCTCCGTCCCGCCCCTGGCCGTGTGTAGCGCGCGCGCTGGCTGCGCCAAGCGCCTCGCCTCGCCGAGGCCTCTCTGCCTCAACCGCCCCTGCCCACTGCCGCGCCGACGTTCCCCCGCCCTCGCTGTCCTCCGCCATGCCCCGCGCCCACTCCGGCGACTGCCCGGCGCTGGCGCCCAAGCGCCCGCACTCGGCGCCCCGTACCCGCGGCCCCCTCGTGGTCGCCGCCCTAGCCCTCGCGGCTCCGGCCGGCCGCGCCGTGGCCGCCGGCGCCCGCCCTCCTGGGCGCCTGTCTGCTCCCCGCCCCGGGTGGCCTCGGGCACGCACGCCCGCGCCCGTGCGCCCGCACCCGTCGCCCGTTGTGGCCTCTATGGGCCACTAACTAGGGGGCCCCGCCCCAGAACGATTTTAAAAAAAAGAGGAATTAAATAAATAAATAAATAAATAGTTAATTAATTAATTAATTAAGGAATTAATTAAGTTAACTATTCATAATTAGGTTAACCTAAATAACTATTTAGTCTAATTAAACAGTAATTAGTTAGTTAACCCTAATTAACCTAATCAGAGAATGACAGGTGGGTCCCACTGGACCCACACGTCAGTTTGACCAGTCAACGCCCCTGTTGACTGCTGACGTCATGATGACGTCAGCAAACACTGTTTTGGATAATGTTAGATTTAAATAATTAATTAAATTCCAGAAATTAATAAAATCTTTAGAAAATCATATCTTTTAATCCGTAACTCGGATTAAAATATTTTCTACATGAAAGTTGCTCAGAACGACGAGACGATTCCGGATACGCAGACCGTTCGCCGCCACACATTCCTAACCTATCCAACTCGCAACTATCCCCCTCCGGCCCCTCTACCCGAAAACGCGAAACGCCGGGGATACTTTCCCGGATGTTTCCCCCCTTCACTGGTATCACCTCATACCGCGTTAGGGCACCTCTAACGCCGTTACTTGTCATGTCATGCATCACTATGCATCTGCTTGCTTAAATATTTATTGTTTCTCCCCCCTCTTCTCTCGATAGACACCGAGACCGACGCTGCTGCTGCCCCGTTCGACTACGGAGTTGACGACCCCTCTCTCTTGCCAGAGCAACCAGGCAAGCCCCCCCTTGATCACCAGATATCGCCTACTCTCCTCTATACTGCTTGCATTAGAGTAGTGTAGCATGTTACTGCTTTCGTTATTCCTATCCTGATGCATAGCCTGTCTTTGATACTGCTCTTGATACCTTTACCTGCAATCCTACTTGCTTAGTATAGGATGCTAGTGTTCCATCAGTGGCCCTACACTCTTGTCTGTCTGCCATGCTATACTACTGGGCTGTGATCACCTCGGGAGGTGATCATGGATATATACTACTTTAAAACATGATACATGTGGTGACCAAAGTCGGGTTGGCTCGAGGAGTACCCGCGAGTGATTCACGGATTGGGGGCTGAAAGGACCTTTGTCCCGACGGCCCTCTGTGTGGATCTTTGTGGCGGAGCGGCAGGGCAGTTCGGGGCTACCTAGGTGAGAGGTGAGCCTGGCCCTGTTGGCGTTCGCGGATACTTAACAAGCTTAACGAGATCTGGGTATTTGATCTGAGTCTGGCCATTTGGTCTATACGCACTAACCAACTACGCGGGAAAGATATGGGCACTCGGCGTCGTGGTATCAGCCGAAGCACTTCTTGACGTCAGCGACTGAGTGGCGCACGCCGCATTGGATCGTAAGCTCGCACTTGTATTAAGGGGGCTAGATCTGCTTCCGGCCGCGTACGCAACGTGCAGGTGTGCTCAGGGCGATGGGCCCAGACCCCTGCGCGCTTAGGTTTAGACCGGCGTGCTGACCGCTCTGTTGTGCCTAGGTGGGGCTGCGACGTGTTGATCTTCCGAGGCCGGGCATGACCCAGGAAAGTGTATCCGGCCAAATGGGATCAAGCGTGTTGGGCTATGTGGTGCACCCCTGCAGGGAAGTTTATCTATTCGAATAGCCATGTCCCTCGGTAAAAGGACGACCCGGAGTTGTACCTTGACCTTATGACAACTAGAACTGGATACTTAATAAAACACACCCTTCCAAGTGCCAGATACAACCCGGTGATCGCTCTCTAACAGGGCATCGAGGAGGGGATCGCCGGGTAGGATTATGCTATGCGATGCTACAAGGAGGACTTCAGTCTACTCTCATCTATATGCTGCAAGACGGAGGCGACCAGAAGCGTAGTCTTCGATAAGACTAGCTATCCCCCTCTTATTCTGGCATTCTGCAGTTCAGTCCACTGATATGGCCCTTTACACATATATCCATGCATATGTAGTGTAGCTCCTTGCTTGCGAGTACTTTGGATGACTACTCACGGTTGCTTTTCTCCCCCTTTTCCCCCTTTCCCTTCTACCCGGTTGCCGCAACCAGATGCTGGAGCCCAGGGTCCAGACGCCACCTTCGACGACGACTCCTGCTACTCTGGAGGTGCCTACTACTACGTGCAGCCCGCTGATGACGACCAGGAGTAGTTAGGAGGATCCCAGGCAGGAGGCCTGCGCCTCGTTCGATCTGTATCCCCGTTTGTGCTAGCCTTCTTAAGGCAAACTTGTTTAACTTATGTCTGTACTCAGATATTGTTGCTTCCGCTGACTTGTCTATGATCGAGCACTTGTATTCGAGCCCTCGAGGCCCCTGGCTTGTATTATGATGCTTGTATGACTTATTTTATTTGTAGAGTTGTGTTGTGATATCTTCCCGTGAGTCCCTGATCTTGATCGTACACATTTGCATGCATGATTAGTGTACGATTGAAACGGGGGCGTCACAAAAACGGTACTCCATGGAAATTGTTCATCTCCACCGTTGACCTCCTCCAGCCTCCACGGGCTACTGTTCATCCACCGTCGACCTCCTCCAACCTCCACCTGCGACTGTTCATCCACGGGCTCCTGTTCATCCAGCCTCCATTGCGCGCTACTCCACCGGCTACTGTTCAACCAGCCCTCTCCACGGGCTTATGTTCAACCACTCCTCCATGGGCTACTGTTCATCCAGCCCTCCACCATCTATTATTCATCTAGCCCTCCACGGGGTCCTATTCATCCAGCCCCAACCGGCTCGATCGACCGAGGTCCTGTTCATCCAGAGGCAACACCACGGGGTCCTATTCATCCACCCCCACCGGGAATTGTTCATGCAAACCCCCCAGCAACGCTCACTGTTCATCCAGAGGCAGCATCGATCGGCTTCAGTTAGTAGCAGTAGTGAAGGAATCGCTCGATCGGGTTCAGTTAACAACCATTGATCGATCGCTCGGGTTCAGTAATGCGTAGCCTGCAGTGCAATCGCTCGGGTTCAGTTAGAGCCCAACGCATACGTGTACGAGAGAAACGCACATCGCTCAGTCCCCGACCACCCACCGTAACCGGGAACTCCCCGAAATTTTCCTCGCCCTCGCTTCTACCACGGTTTTTTCCGTCATGGACGGCCCAAAGAATGTCATGCAGGTGCGTCTCCAGCCCGCCCAGGACGAAAAGCCCATTTTCTGTCATGATCTTTTGCAATAGAAGTAGGAGCCCACCACATCTATGATAATACCGGGTTTTTTCACAATTATCGTCATAGAAGTGTCATAAGTATGACAGAAAAAATTTTGTTCGGCCCAAAATGTCAGGGATGTGTCTTTTTTTGTAGTGTTGGGGGCTACTTGTGTTGATTCTGCAGTGCTAAGCATGCTATGACATGGACATCAAGATCAACAAGGAGATTTAAAGTCTACAACATATTCAAGTTTATCATATGCAGTAGACTTGGCGGCTGACAGATATATATTTGTATGAGACAAGTTTTTTGCTTACCTCAAAACGATCTTTCATAAGATCAACCAAGCCGGCCTCAAAGTCACGGCTGGTGAGGAGATGGTTCAGGTAACCCACGTGAAGCTCTTGGGCGTTGAATTGACCGTAGCTTTCCAGGTCTAGTTTCCACTTGCCTTTGTCAACTGCAGAGAATTCCTCTTTGGCGTTGTGCTTGGACAAGACGGTGGGGTTACCTGGTGGTGTGAAAGCCATCCCAGTAAGTATGACTTCTTCAGTTTCTTGAGCCGGCTAAGCGGGGTTGGGCGGCTTAGCATTTTCCGGGTCAACATCCATGGAAACTATATGGACATGGTGTTCCTCTGGTGGTGGCTCATCAACTGAGGCCTCAGCAACTTGGTGAGAAGCTTCTGTTGTTTGTTTCTCCGGCTTAGAGGGATTTGAACCTTCAGCCGGGCTTGGGTCCATTCTTTGGCTTCTTCCCGGCAACTTGCTTACCGGGCGCGGCAACTTCCTTGCCGTCCTTCTTGAAGTTCTTTTTACCCTTGCCCTTCTTGAACTTAGTGGTTTTATTCACCATCAACACTTGATGCTCCTTCTTGATTTCAACCTCTGCTGATTTCAGCATAGCATATACTTCAGGAATGGTCTTTATCATCCCCTGCATATTGTAGTTCATCACAAAGCTCTTGTAGCTAGGTGGAAGCGACTGGAGGATTCTGTCAATGACCGCTTCATCCGGGAGATTAACTTCCAGTTGAGTCAAGCGGTTGTGCAACCCAGACATTTTGAGTATGTGTTCACTGACAGAGCCATTTTCCTCCATCTTACAGCTAAAGAATTTATCGGAGACTTCATATCTCACGACCCGGGCATGAGCTTGGAAAACCATTTTCAGCTCTTCGAACATCTCATATGCTCCATGTCTCTCAAAACGCTTTTGGAGCCCAGGCTCTAAGCTGTAAAGCATGCCGCACTGAACGAGGGAGTAATCATCGCAGCGTGACTGCCAAGCGTTCATAACGTCTTGTTCTACAGGGAGAATAGGTGCGTCACCCAGCGGTGCTCTTAGGACATAATCTTTCTTGGCAGCTATGAGGATAATCCTCAGGTTCCGGACCCAGTCCGTATAGTTGCTACCATCGTCTTTCAGCTTGGTTTTCTCTAGGAACGCGTTGAAGTTGAGGACTACGTTGGCCATTTGATCTACAAGACATATTGTAAATATTTAGACTAAGTTCATGATAATAAAGTTCATTTAATCAAATTATTTAATGAACTCCCACTTAGATAGACATCCCTCTTCTAGTCATCTAAGTATTACATGATCCGAGTCAACTAGGCCGTGTCCGATCATCACGTGAGACGGACTAGTCAACATCGGTGAACATCTTCATGTTGATCGTATCTTCTATACGACTCATGCTCGACCTTTCGGTCTTCTGTGTTCCGAGGCCATGTCTGTACATGCTAGGCTCGTCAAGTCAACCTAAGTGTTTTGCGTGTGTAAATCTGTCTTACACCCGTTGTATGTGAACGTTAGAATCTATCACACCCGATCATCACGTGGTGCTTCGAAACAACGAACTGTCGCAACGGTGCACAGTTAGGGTGAACACTTTCTTGAAATTATTATGAGGGATCATCTTATTTACTACCGTCGTTCTAAGTAAACAAGATGCAAAACATGATAAACATCACATGCAATCAAATAATAAACGTGACATGATATGGCCAATATCACATAGCTCCTTTGATCTCCATCTTGGGGCTCCATGATCATCTTGTCACCGGCTTGACACCATGATCTTCATCATCATGATCTTCATCATCATGTCTCCATGAAGTTGCTCGCCAACTATTACTTCTACTACTATGGCTAACGCGTTTAGCAATAAAGTAAAGTAACTTACATGGTGATTCTCAATGACACGCATGTCATACAAAAAATAAAGACAACTCCTATGGCTCCTGCCGGTTGTCATACTCATCGACATGCAAGTCGTGATTCCTATTACAATAGCATGAACATCTCATACATCACATATAGATCATTCATCATTCATCACAACTTTGGCCATATCATATCACAAAGCACTTGCTGCAAAAACAAGTTAGACGTCCTCTAATTGTTGTTGCAAGTTTTACGTGGCTGAATTAGGGTTCTAGCAAGAACGTTTTCTTACCTACGTAATAACCACAACGTGAATTGTCAATCTCTATTTACCCTTCATAAGGACCCTGTTCATCGAATCCGATCCAACTAAAGTGGGAGAGACAGACACCCGCCAGCCACCTTATGCAACTAGTGCATGTTAGTCGGTGGAACCGGTCTCACGTAAGCGTACGTGTAAGGTTGGTCCGGGCCGCTTCATCCCACAATACCGCTGAAGCAAGATAAGACTAGTAGCGGCAAGAAGAGTTGACAACATCTACGCCCACAACAAATTGTGTTCTACTCGCGCAAGAAGAACTACGCATAGACCTAGCTCATGATGCCACTGTTGGGGAACGTTGCAGAAAATTAAAATTTTTCCTACGGTTTCACCAAGATCCATCTATGAGTTCATCTAGCAACGAGTATTCAGATTAGATAGCATCTACATACCACTTTGTAGATCGCAACGGAAGCGTTCGAGTCAACGTGGATGAGGTAGTCGTACTTGCCGTGATCCAATTCACCGATGATCTAGTGCCGAACAGACGGCACCTCCGCGTTCAACACACGTACGGAAAGCGTGACGTCTCCTCCTTCTTGATCCAGCAAGGCAAAGGAGAGGTTGGGGAAGAAGGCTCCAGCAGCAGCACGACGGCGTGGTGATGGTGGAACTACAGTACTCCGGCAGTGCTTCGCCGTGCACTTACGGAGGAGGAGGAGGTGTTGGAGAGAGGAGGGGGCCGCCAGGGCTTATGGGTGCGGCCACCCCTCCCTCCCCTCCCTTTATATAGGCGCATGAGAGGGGGGGAGGGCGCAGCCTTGCCCCTTCCTCCAAGGAAGGGGTGCGGCCAAAAGGGGGGGAGGAGTCCATCCTCCCCAAGGCACCTCGGAGGTGCCTTCCCCTCTTTGGACTCTTCCCTCTCCAAGTCTCCTTGGCGCATGGGCCCTTGGGGATGGTGCCCTTGGCCCATATAGGCCAGGGCGCACCCCCTATAGCCCATGTGGCCCCCCGGGGCAGGTGGACCCCCCCGGTGGACCCCCGGGACCCCTCCGGTGGTCCCGGTACAATACCGATAACACCAAAACTTGTCCCGATGGCCAAAATAGCACTTCCTATATATAATTCTTTACCTCCGGACCATTGCGGAACTCCTCGTGACGTCCGGGATCTCATCCGGGACTCCGAACAACATTCGGGTTACTGCACATACATATCTTTACAACCCTAGCGTCACCGAACCTTAAGTGTGTAGACCCTACGGGTTCGGGAGACATGCAGACATGAACGAGACGGCTCTCGGGCAATAACCAACAGCGGGATCTGGATACCCATGTTGGCTCCCACATACTCCACGATGATCTCATCGGATGAACCACGATGTCGAGGATTCAATTAATCCCGTATACGATTCCCTTTGTCAATCGGTATTTTACTTGCCCGAGATTCGATCGTCGGTATCCCAATACCTCGTTCAATCTCGTTATCGGCAAGTCACTTTTCTCGTACCGTAATGCATGATCCCGTGATCAAACACTTTAATCACACTGAGCTCATTATGATGATGCATTATTGAGAGGGCCCGGTGATACCTCTCCGTCAAGCGGAGTGACAAATCCCAGTCTCGATCCATGTCAACCCAACAGACACTTTCAGAGATACCCGTAGTATACCTTTATAGTCACCCAGTTACGTTGTGACGTTTGGCACACCCAAAGCACTCCTACGGTATCCGGGAGTTACACGATCTCATGGTCTAAGGAAAGGATACTTGACATTGGAAAACTCTAGCAAACGAACTATGCGATCTTATGCTATGTTTAGGATTGGGTCTTGTCCATCACATCATTCTCCTAATGATGTGATCCCGTTATCGATGGCATCCAATGTCCATAGTCAGGAAACCATGACTATCTGTCCATCAACGAGCTAGTCAACTAGAGGCTCACTAGGGACATATTGTTGTCTGTTATTCACACATGTATTACGATTTCCGGATAACACAATTATAGCACGAATAAAGACAATTATCATGAATAAGGAAATATAATAATAATGCTTTTATTATTGCCTCTAGGGCATATTTCCAACAGTCTCCCACTTGCACTAGAGTCAATAATCTAGTTACATTGTGATGAATCGAACACCCATAGAGTTCTGGTGCTGATCATGTTTTGCCTTAGGGAGAGGTTTAGTCAACGGATCTGCGACATTCAGATCCGTGTGCACTTTACAAATTTCTATGTCTCCATCTTGAACATTTTCACGAATGGAGTTGAAGCGGCGCTTGATGTGCCTGGTCTTCTTGTGAAACCTGGGCTCCTTTGCAAGTGCAATAGCTCAAGTGTTGTCACAGAAGAGCTTGATTGGCCCCGACGCATTGGGTATGACTCCGAGGTCGGTGATGAACTCCTTCACCCAAATTGCTTCATGTGCTGCCTCTGAGGCTGCCATGTACTCCGCTTCACATGTAGATCCCGCCATGACGCTTTGCTTGCAACTGCACCAGCTTACTGCCCCACCATTCAAAATATACACGTATCCGGTTTGTGACTTAGAGTCATCCAGATCTGTGTCGAAGCTAGCGTCGACGTAACCTTTTACGACGAGCTCTTCGTCACCTCCATAAACGAGAAACATTTCCTTAGTCCTTTTCAGGTACTTCAGGATATTCTTGACCGTTGTCCAGTGTTCCTTGCCGGGATTACTTTGGCACCTACCTACCAAACTTACGGCAAGGTTTACATCAGGTCTGGTACACAGCATGACATACATAATAGAACCTATGGCTGAGGCATAGGGGATGACGCTCATCTCTTCTATATCTTCTGCCGTGGTCGGACATTGAGCTGAGCTCAATTTCACACCTTGTAACACAGGTAAGAACCCCTTCTTAGATTGATCCATATTGAACTTCTTCAATATCTTATCAAGGTATGTGCTTTATGAAAGACCTATGAGGCGTCTCGATCTATCTCTATAGATCTTGATGCCTAATATATAAGCAGCTTCTCCAAGGTCCTTCATTGAAAAACTTTTATTCAAGTAGGCCTTAATGTTGTCCAAGAGTTCTATATCATTTCCCATCAAAAGTATGTCGTCTACATATAATATGAGAAATGCTACAGAGCTCCCACTCACTTTCTTGTAAACACAGGCTTCTCCATAAGTCTGTGTAAACCCAAACGCTTTGATCATCTCATCAAAGCGAATGTTCCAACTCCGAGATGCTTGCACCAGCCCATAAATCGAGCGTTGGAGCTTGCACACCTTGTCAGCATTCTTAGGATCGACAAAACCTTCCGGCTGCATCATATACAATTCTTCCTTAAGGAAACCATTAAGGAATGTCGTTTTGACGTCCATTTGCCATATCTCATAATCATAGTATGCGGCAATTGCTAACATGATTCTGACGGACTTCAGCTTCGCTACCGGTGAGAAAGTCTCATCGTAGTCAATTCCTTGAACTTGTCGATAACCCTTAGCGACAAGCCGAGCTTTATAGATGGTCACATTACCATCCGCGTCTGTCTTCTTCTTAAAGATCCATTTATTTTCTATGGCTCACCGTTCAACGGGCAAGTCAGTCAAAGTCCATACTTCGTTTTCATACATGGATCCTATCTCGGATTTCATGGCTTCCAGCCATTTGTCGGAATCCGGGCCCGCCATTGCTTCCTCATAGTTCGAAGGTTCACCGTTGTCTAACAACATGATTTCCAAGACAGGGTTGCCGTACCACTCTGGTGCGGAACGTGTCCTTGTGGACCTTCGAATTTCAGTAGGAGCTTGATCAGAAGCATCTTGATCATCATCATCAATTTCCTCTCTAGTCGGTGCAGGCACCTCAGAAACATTTTCTTGAGTTTCGCCATTTTCCGGTTCAAGAGGTAACACTTCATCAAGTTCTACTTTCCTCCCACTTACTTCTTTCGAGAGAAACTCTTTCTCCAGAAAGGATCCATTCTTGGCAACAAAGATCTTGCCTTCGGATCTGAGGTAGAAGGTATACCCAACAGTTTCTTTAGGGTATCCTATGAAGACGCATTTTTCTGACTTGGGTTCGAGCTTCTCAGGTTGAAGTTTCTTGACATAAGCATCGCATCCCCAAACTTTTTAGAAACGACAGCTTAGGTTTCTTCCCAAACCATAATTCATACGGTGTCGTCTCAACGGATTTCGACGGAGCCCTATTTAAAGTGAATGCGGCAGTCTCTAAAGCATAGCCCCAAAAAGATAGCGGTAAATCGGTAAGAGACATCATAGATCGCACCATATCTAATAGAGTGCGATTACGACGTTCGGACACACCATTACGCTGAGGTGTTCCAGGCGGCGTGAGTTGTGAAACTATTCCACATTTTCTTAAGTGTGTGCCAAATTCATGACTCAAGTATTCTCCTCCATGATCTGATCGTAGAAACTTGATCCTTTTATCACGTTGATTTTCAACCTCACTCTGAAATTCCTTGAACTTTTCAAAGGTCTCAGACTTGTGTTTCATTAAGTAGACATACCCATATCTACTCAAGTCATCAGTGAGGGTGAGAACATAACGATAGCCACCGCGAGCCTCAATGCTCATTGGACCGCACACATCGGTATGTATGATTTCCAATAAGTTGGTTGCTCGCTCCATTGTTCCTGAGAACGGAGTCTTGGTCATTTTACCCATGAGGCATGGTTCGCATGTGTCAAATGATTCATAATCAAGATACTCTAAAAGTCCATCTGCATGGAGCTTCTTCATGCGTTTGACACCTATGTGACCAAGGCGGCAGTGCCACAAATATGTGGGACTATTGTTATCAACTTTAACTCTTTTGGTACTCACACTATGAATATGTGTATCATCACGTACGAGATTCCTCAAGAATAAACCATTAACCATCGGAGCATGACCATAAAACATATCTCTCATATAAATGGAACAACCATTATTCTCTGATTTAAATGAGTAGACATCTCGTATTAAGCGAGATCCAGATACAATGTTCATGCTCAAACTTGGCACTAAATAACAATTATTGAGGTTTAAAACTAATCCCGTAGGTAAATGTAGAGGTAGCGTGCCGACGGCGATCACATCGACCTTGGAACCATTCCCGACGCGCATCGTCACCTCGTCCTTCGCCAGTCTCCGTTTATTCCGCAGCTCCTGCTTTGAGTTACAAATGTGAGCAACTGCACCGGTATCAAATACCCAAGAGCTACTACGAGTACTGGTAAGGTACACATCAATTACATGTATATCACATATACCTTTGGTTTTGCCGGCCTTCTTGTCCGCTAAGTATTTGGGGCAGTTCCGCTTCCAGTGACCACTTCCCTTGCAATAAAAGCACTCAGTTTCGGGCTTGGGTCCATTCTTTGGCTTCTTCCCGGCAACTTGCTTACCGGGCGCGGCAACTTCCTTGCCGTCCTTCTTGAAGTTCTTTTTACCCTTGCCCTTCTTGAACTTAGTGGTTTTATTCACCATCAACACTTGATGCTCCTTCTTGATTTCAACCTCTGCTGATTTCAGCATAGCATATACTTCAGGAATGGTCTTTATCATCCCCTGCATATTGTAGTTCATCACAAAGCTCTTGTAGCTAGGTGGAAGCGACTGGAGGGTTCTGTCAATGACCGCTTCATCCGGGAGATTAACTTCCAGTTGAGTCAAGCGGTTGTGCAACCCAGACATTTTGAGTATGTGTTCACTGACAGAGCCATTTTCCTCCATCTTACAGCTAAAGAATTTATCGGAGACTTCATATCTCACGACCCGGGCATGAGCTTGGAAAACCATTTTCAGCTCTTCGAACATCTCATATGCTCCATGTCTCTCAAAACGCTTTTGGAGCCCAGGCTCTAAGCTGTAAAGCATGCCGCACTGAACGAGGGAGTAATCATCGCAGCGTGACTGCCAAGCGTTCATAACGTCTTGTTCTACAGGGAGAATAGGTGCGTCACCCAGCGGTGCTCTTAGGACATAATCTTTCTTGGCAGCTATGAGGATAATCCTCAGGTTCCGGACCCAGTCCGTATAGTTGCTACCATCGTCTTTCAGCTTGGTTTTCTCTAGGAACGCGTTGAAGTTGAGGACTACGTTGGCCATTTGATCTACAAGACATATTGTAAATATTTAGACTAAGTTCATGATAATAAAGTTCATTTAATCAAATTATTTAATGAACTCCCACTTAGATAGACATCCCTCTTCTAGTCATCTAAGTATTACATGACCCGAGTCAACTAGGCCGTGTCCGATCATCACGTGAGACGGACTAGTCAACATCGGTGAACATCTTCATGTTGATCGTATCTTCTATACGACTCATGCTCGACCTTTCGGTCTTCTGTGTTCCGAGGCCATGTCTGTACATGCTAGGCTCGTCAAGTCAACCTAAGTGTTTTGCGTGTGTAAATCTGTCTTACACCCGTTGTATGTGAACGTTAGAATCTATCACACCCGATCATCACGTGGTGCTTCGAAACAACGAACTGTCGCAACGGTGCACAGTTAGGGTGAACACTTTCTTGAAATTATTATGAGGGATCATCTTATTTACTACCGTCGTTCTAAGTAAACAAGATGCAAAACATGAT
The DNA here is from genome assembly GCA_032464435.1 of Aegilops umbellulata. Classification (NCBI taxonomy): domain Eukaryota; kingdom Viridiplantae; phylum Streptophyta; class Magnoliopsida; order Poales; family Poaceae; genus Aegilops; species Aegilops umbellulata. The sequence goes on from CP136056.1 coordinate 245,387,039, forward strand.
AAACATCACATGCAATCAAATAATAAACGTGACATGATATGGCCAATATCACATAGCTCCTTTGATCTCCATCTTGGGGCTCCATGATCATCTTGTCACCGGCTTGACACCATGATCTTCATCATCATGATCTTCATCATCATGTCTCCATGAAGTTGCTCGCCAACTATTACTTCTACTACTATGGCTAACGCGTTTAGCAATAAAGTAAAGTAACTTACATGGTGATTCTCAATGACACGCATGTCATACAAAAAATAAAGACAACTCCTATGGCTCCTGCCGGTTGTCATACTCATCGACATGCAAGTCGTGATTCCTATTACAATAGCATGAACATCTCATACATCACATATAGATCATTCATCATTCATCACAACTTTGGCCATATCATATCACAAAGCACTTGCTGCAAAAACAAGTTAGACGTCCTCTAATTGTTGTTGCAAGTTTTACGTGGCTGAATTAGGGTTCTAGCAAGAACGTTTTCTTACCTACGTAATAACCACAACGTGAATTGTCAATCTCTATTTACCCTTCATAAGGACCCTGTTCATCGAATCCGATCCAACTAAAGTGGGAGAGACAGACACCCGCCAGCCACCTTATGCAACTAGTGCATGTTAGTCGGTGGAACCGGTCTCACGTAAGCGTACGTGTAAGGTTGGTCCGGGCCGCTTCATCCCACAATACCGCTGAAGCAAGATAATACTAGTAGCGGCAAGAAGAGTTGACAACATCTACGCCCACAACAAATTGTGTTCTACTCGCGCAAGAAGAACTACGCATAGACCTAGCTCATGATGCCACTGTTGGGGAACGTTGCAGAAAATTAAAATTTTTCCTACGGTTTCACCAAGATCCATCTATGAGTTCATCTAGCAACGAGTATTCAGATTAGATAGCATCTACATACCACTTTGTAGATCGCAACGGAAGCGTTCGAGTGAACGTGGATGAGGTAGTCGTACTTGCCGTGATCCAATTCACCGATGATCTAGTGCCAAACGGACGGCACCTCCGCGTTCAACACACGTACGGAAAGCGTGATGTCTCCTCCTTCTTGATCCAGCAAGGCAAAGGAGAGGTTGGGGAAGAAGGCTCCAGCAGCAGCACGACGGCATGGTGATGGTGGAACTATAGTACTCCGGCAGGGCTTCGCCGTGCACTTATGGAGGAGGAGGAGGTGTTGGAGAGAGGAGGGGGGCGCCAGGGCTTATGGGTGCGGCCACCCCTCCCTCCCCTCCCTTTATATAGGCGCATGAGAGGGGGGGAGGGCGCAGCCTTGGCCCTTCCTCCAAGGAAGGGGTGCGGCCAAAAGGGGGGGAGGAGTCCATCCTCCCCAAGGCACCTCGGAGGTGCCTTCCCCTCTTTGGACTCTTCCCTCTCCAAGTCTCCTTGGCGCATGGGCCCTTGGGGCTGGTGCCCTTGGCCCATATAGGCCAGGGCGCACCCCCTATAGCCCATGTGGCTCCCCGGGGCAGGTGGACCCCCCCGGTGGACCCCCGGGACCCCTCCGGTGGTCCCGGTACAATACCGATAACACCGAAACTTGTCCCGATGGCCAAAATAGCACTTCCTATATATAATTCTTTACCTCCGGACCATTGCGGAACTCCTCGTGACGTCCGGGATCTCATCCGGGACTCCGAACAACATTCGGGTTACTGCACATACATATCTTCACAACCCTAGCGTCACCGAACCTTAAGTGTGTAGACCCTACGGGTTCGGGAGACATGCAGACATGACCGAGACGGCTCTCGGGCAATAACCAACAGCGGGATCTGGATACCCATGTTGGCTCCCACATACTCCACGATGATCTCATCGGATGAACCACGATGTCGAGGATTCAATTAATCCCGTATACGATTCCCTTTGCCAATCGGTATTTTACTTGCCCGAGATTCGATCGTCGGTATCCCAATACCTCGTTCAATCTCGTTATCGGCAAGTCACTTTTCTCGTACCATAATGCATGATACCGTGATCAAACACTTTAATCACACTGAGCTCATTATGATGATGCATTACCGAGAGGGCCCGGTGATACCTCTCCGTCAAGCGGAGTGACAAATCCCAGTCTCGATCCATGTCAACCCAACAGACACTTTCAGAGATACCCGTAGTATACCTTTATAGTCACCCAGTTACGTTGTGACGTTTGGCACACCCAAAGCACTCCTACGGTATCCGGGAGTTACACGATTTCATGGTCTAAGGAAAGGATACTTGACATTGGAAAACTCTAGCAAACAAACTATGCGATCTTATGCTATGTTTAGGATTGGGTCTTGTCCATCACATCATTCTCCTAATGATGTGATCCCATTATCGATGGCATCCAATGTCCATAGTCAGGAAACCATGACTATCTGTCGATCAATGAGCTAGTCAACTAGAGGCTCACTAGGGACATATTGTTGTCTGTTATTCACACATGTATTACGATTTTCGGATAACACAATTATAGCACGAATAAAGACAATTATCATGAATAAGGAAATATAATAATAATGCTTTTATTATTGCCTCTAGGGCATATTTCCAACAGACTCATCCTCATCCAAGTTAAATAACTCGGAGGGGGTGGTCTTCTTTTTGGCAAGCTTTTTATGAGCCTTGTTCTTCGTTCGGGTCTTCTTGGCCGGCTTATTCTGCAGCTTCCTATTCCAAAAAGGAGAATCGGCCTGCAGAAATCAAATGAGTATAAGAAGATAGTTTAAATGAAGAAATGATTAAACTGAAAATTGTTTAAAGCTTACAGCTGGCGGCTTGTTGAGAGTACAGAAGGGACTCAGTCCAGTTTTGCTGCAATCTTCCAAAGTCTCATTCAGCAGAGACTTGCTCATATCATTGATGTTATCATCAGTCAGTTGTATTTGGCAGTGGCGTTGCAGATCTTTTAAGTCCCCGGTGTACTCGCACATCAAACAGGGATGACGGCTTAAGGGCAAAACTCTCCAGGTGATCCAGCATCGAACCAGGTCGATTTCGGTTAAACATTGGCCATTAAGGCTCTAATCTTTGAAAAGACGTGCATATATTTGGCCTGTTCTGTTGTGCTGATCCGATCGGGGAGGGAGTGCCTGTTGCTAAGCCGGCTCTCACGATAACCCGATAGAGGATTTTCCCCTTCTGGAGAGGTGTCTTGACAGTAAAACCATGTTTGGTTCGAGTCTTTGGGGTGATTGGACAGTTTGGCGGGTGGGAAGGTGGCGTCTTTCCGCCTCCGAATTGAAATGCCGCCTAATTCTAGGTTTGGCCCGTCTGTAAATTCAGTCTGACGGTTTAAGTAGTAGAACTCTCTGAATAGTTCTACAGTGGGTTCCTGCTAAAGGTATACTCCGCAAAACACTTGAAAATTGCAGATATTTGTGACAGAATTGGGTCCGATGTCTTGAGCATGGAGCTAGAAGAAGTGCAGTACATCACGGAAATTTTTTGAACCGGGCAGAGTGAACCCCCGGAGCATGTGATCAGTGAAGACGACAACTTCGCCCTCCTTAGGTTCGGGGATGGTTTCTGCTCCTGGGGCTCGCCAATGAATGACATTCTTTGCGGCTAAAACGTCTACTTGAACATGTTCATCCAATGCTTGCTCGGTAACCCGGGAAGTGGCCCAGTTGCAGGAGGTGACGGTCTTGGTCATTTTTGAGGAAGAAGGTCTGAAAAGAAAATATTTTCTATTTAAGACTATGCTGTTAAGCCGGCCATTGATTCAAAAATAAGTGCTATAAGGAGCCAACGTGTTAAGCCGGAAGATAACACTGAGTTATATATATATATATATATATATATATATATATATATATATATATATATATATATATGTATATAATATATATATATACGGTAACGCTATTCTAAGCGTGAGTGTAGAATAGCTTATTCTACACCCCCTAGTAACGATATGTATAAAATCTAGTAAAACGGTGTATAAAATGTAGTAATTCAAAAAATATTTTTCTATCATCTAAGTTTGTAAATTACTACATTTTTACGAAAATTACTATATTTTACATAGTGCGTTACTGTATTTTGTATGTACCGTTACTGGGGTGTAGAATAAGTTATTCTACACTCACGCTTAGTTTAACGTTACTATATATATATATATATATATATATATATATATATATATATATATATATATACTAATAAAAGGGCTATTGCTTCTTCCTTCCGAATTTTCGTCCCTTCGTACATTTCAAATTTTCGTCCGTACGTTAGTCATTACCAGATTTCGAAGGTGGTAATATATATATATATATATATATATATATATATATATATATATATATATATATATATATATATATATATATACGGTAACGCTATTCTAAGCATGAGTGTAGAATAGCTTATTCTACACCCCCTAGTAACGATATGTATAAAATCTAGTAAAACGGTGTATAAAATGTAGTAATTCAAAAAATATTTTTCTATCATCTAAGTTTGTAAATTACTACATTTTTACGAAAATTACTATATTTTACATAGTGCGTTACTGTATTTTGTATGTACCGTTACTGGGGTGTAGAATAAGTTATTCTACACTCACGCTTAGTTTAACGTTACTATATATATATATATATATATATATATATATATATATATATATATATATATATATATATATATATATATATATATATATATATACTAATAAAAGGGCTATTGCTTCTTCCTTCCGAATTTTCGTCCCTTCGTACATTTCAAATTTTCGTCCGTACGTTAGTCATTACCAGATTTCTAAGGTGGTACTAATGGTCCCAAAAAACATATTTACGAACTTACTTCGTCGCTGCATTGGGCCCAATGCGCCTGGGCCTCAGCCCATCTGATCCATCCGTAGTAAGGAGGCAAAAATAGGGGATAGAGTGGATCGAACTCCCGACCAGAGGTGGAATCGCAAACCCCAAGTCCAATTGAGCTACTCCCTCCTTTCCGGTTTATAAGGCTCAATTCAAAAATCTCACCAACCAAGGTAGATGGTGAGTGATGGAATACTTTTTGTAGTTTGCAAAAGCACCCAATTAATGCTCTTGTTTTCCTCCAAAAAGTATGTTTACCAATGCATTAATTGCAATGCATGCATGCATAAATTACATGCATTGGTCAATTTTCTCTTAATACTTGCATGCAATGATTTTATGCACCTTGGAATCTGAACATGTGATGGGAAACAACCAAATTGAGCCTTATAAAATGGAAAAACTAAAATTTTGAAATAAGCCCTATAAACCGGAAAGGAGGGAGTACATCATGGTTATGCATAAAGAGGATGATTTGTTCTATTATTAAATAGTCCCACCTCGCCTCATTATACTGCATTACATCAACTTATATACATTTATGATTTGAACTCAATAAGCCTCGTGAAGAATCAACGGGACAGAAAGGGAAGTTATAAAAGAGGAAATATATTCCGACATATGAGCCAGCGAGGAAAGGAATAAAGAGGATGTAAATACATTATGGGCAAGTATGAGATAAAGGAAGCATAAATCGTGGGATTTACGGACCCCAGATCTGAGGCGAAATTAAAGGGAGCATTAATGTCGGGCTAGCAACCCAGCGAGATTCAGCAAGAGTCTGCTCTTGCCGTCCAGGTCGGCCAGTCATGCGGCTATGGCGAATACCATGGCGCGAGGTAGAGGGCGGTGGAGCTCGGACGCAGCCGGCCGCTGGACGGACCTCCGGTGATGTAAGACGATAATTGCGGCATAATACTAGCAGATCGGCAATGGGAGACGAGCTGCGCGATGTTAGTAGTGATGAAGGTTCTGTTGTGCATGGTATACTGCATGCAAATTTAATTGACCTGGTGCATGCAAGCCATTGTAGACCGCATGCAAATTAAGATGATGTTGAATCGATCCAGGTGCATGCAAAACGTACATGCACAACAGTTGTGCATGTGTAACTTAAGATGACGGTGAATCGATCGGCACTGTATGTGATCAGCTCATCGCGTAAAAAGGTAGCTATTTTGGTTGATGTGTTCTCTGTCAGTATTTGCAGCCAGTCAACAGTATGTTATTGTCATGCTACAGTATGATGGTGCAAAGCCCAATATAATGGCCTTTTTTACTATATACTCCAGATCAAGCAGGAGGGCCTCGCAATTTCCAGGGTGCTCGCCAAAGCATGTGCCAGCTGGCAGAAGCCCGCCGCGCTAGAGCCGCTGGCACCCGTCAGCACCGCATGACGATGATGATCCACTAACCAGCGTTTACTCCGTAGCGACACACGAGCGTTATGCCATAGTATGATGACAAGCACATCACTTTAGATTGATCATGTTCGTCGTGAATAAGTGGACAATATGAGTACCATTGGCAATGGTGACACAGAGGAGAAAATTGCACAATCATGGAATGGGTTGCTAGGGGCGTGTGAGAATTTGTTTCTCCCATTGCAATGCATGGGCACATTTCCTAGTGTGTGTGTGTGTCTATATATATATATATAGTGGCACTATTATGATCATCGGATTAGAATAACTATTTGGATCACAGCAGCCCTATATAGAGCCCGACAGGGCCTTCCCGAACTTCCCAACCTCTCGGGCCCGACCAGGTGCGAGACTTGCGGCGACCCCGATCCCGCCTCCCCTGCCCTCTCGTCCCCACGACCACTGGCCGGCCGTCGTCTCCGTCGTGACTCGCCGCCGCCGACCGGATCCAGCTCCTCCTCTCCCATCCTTTCTACCACCGTCGCCGGATCCAGCTCCTCCCCTCTGTCGCCACCTCAGGTCTGACCGTCGGCGCGGGCGAGCGAGCGACGGCGGATGTCGGTGCGAGGGAGCCCGCGGCGGCTGGAGGCGGCGAAGCCCCAGCCACCAACCGCGCCACCGGCGCCCCTGCCAGCAGTAGTGCAGAAATCTGAAGATCATTTGGTGCGTCTTCAGCAAACGTTGCGTCGAGCCATTGGCACATGTTCGCATCCTCCATCATCTCGCTTTCCCTACTATTCCTCATGTTCTAGCCATTGGCACATGTGCGTCTTCAGCCAAGCGTTGGTTCCTTCCTCCTGTCCAATTATGTATTGTTTCAAAGTGATTTGATATCTGAAGGTCAACCTTATCTGCAGATGCAAAGAAATTGGTGTTTTGGTCCGTTGGTTTCAGTTTAACAGGAGCTTCAGTAATGGAAAACTTGAGTTTTCTTCCAAGTTTATCTCGAAAATGCATGACAGCCGACGGTCCATTTAATCAGAGATGAAATACTTTTAGAAGCAAACGAATCTAAGGACCTCTCCCCGGGTGGTTTTTACCAGGCGATGTACTCATGTCTAGTGCCGTCAGTGTTCACTCAGGGGCGTATTCCTTTTCTTCAGTTTTGTATATATAGTCGTAGAACTATGTAACTTGGTCTAAGTACGTAGGTACAGAAGGAGAGGAGGGCCTTCTACTCAGACCGGCCGGACACTTCTTCAGACTGATGTTCACATCTACTCCAGCTAGCACCACTCCTGAAGTGCCCCAATCATTGCCGTGCCAAAGAATAGCCGATTGTTCGCCCATATTTTCTTTCTCTTCTGTATACACTGCATGGTGATCTCTGCATGTTTCTATGATTATAAAGTGTTGCCGTTTGTTGCTGCTGAATGGTGAGGTGAGCAAGGGGAGAAGATTAGCTGCCATTGCTATTGTTTCTTATTTTTTATCTCTGAAGTTACGTGAATCAAGTTACAGGAAATAGAAGAAAAAAACTTTAGAAAGAAAATGAAGCTTATTGAGCTGCTGTAGATGTGTAGCATTTGGGGCACGTGGGTGTTGTTTGTATATGTACCTGTCAACATGTTCTTGACAGAAGTCCTAGTGCGTATATTTGAGCAATTCAAATGATAGAAAAAACATCTTCATTATATGAATGCGACAGGTGGTGCTTTGGCCAGATGATTGTTGTTTTCTGTAGAAAATTTGGACAAATAAATGACATGTTTGCAACCCAGTTTTGTTCTCGAATGCATGCAAGATGTACAAACAAGCACAAAAGTGTGAGCTGTGTAATTTTGTTGCCTTTAGTGTTAGCTAAAGTGAGAACAAAAAAATCCCGATCAATTTCTTTTTAAGTTCACATGAAAATCACGTGGGAAGTTCAAATATAAGCACACATTCACACATAGTAAAAACTATTGCAATTAAAGAACGATAAAAATGTGTAGTGAACCATAAATGTTTTGATTTCCGTGGAGTTCATGAAAAAAATATCAAGATGTAAATCACGCTAAAAAATACCGTTTACGTGGAAATCACGCGAGGAGTTTGAATATAAAAAGCACACATTCACATATAGTAAAACTAGTATATAAAAATCATCATTTCATGTTTCTAAAAAATAAGAGCATGAAGTTCAAATTTAAAAAAGGTTCATAAAAATGGGTTTTTCCATGTTTCTGAAAAAGATGGAGAAGTTCGATGATTATAGAAAACTCAGATTTTCCTCGTTATTAAAGAGTGGAAACAAGAAGTTCAAAAATAAAATAACAAGAAGTTCAACATTTAAAAATAGAGCGCTTCAAAATTTCGTAAAAAAATTAAGGAAATAAACCAGGAAGTCCATATTAAAAAGATGGAGAAGTTCGATGATTATAGAAAACTCAGATTTTCCTCGTTATTAAACAATGGAAACAAGAAGTTCAAAAATAAAATAACAAGAAGTTCAACTAATAAAAATAGAGCGCTTCAAAATTTCATAAAAAAAGATTAAGAAAATAAAACCTGGAAGTCCATATTAAAAAGATGGAGAAGTTCGATGATTATAGAAAACTCAGTTTTTTCTCGTTATTAAAGAATGGAATCAAGAAGTTCAAAAATAAAAAACAAGGAGTTGAACTTTTAAAAATATAACGCTTCAAAATTTCATAAAAATGATTAAGAAATAAAACCAGGAAGTCCATATTAAAAAGATGGAGAAGTTCGATGATTATAGAAAACTCAGATTTTCCTCGTTATTAAAGAATGGAAACAAGAAGTTCAAAAATAAAATAAAAAGAAGTTCAACTATTAAAAATAGAGCGCTTTAAAATTCATAAAAAAAGATTAAGAAAATCAGATACAAAATTCATAAAAAAACTCAAATATTTTCACGTAACCAAGAGAAGATCAGGTTGATAACTGCCAGAAGTTCATGTACTACACGGTGTGCATTTTGTATTAAAAAAAGAATAAAAAAGCAAAGGCTAAAAGTTTTGTTGTTATAAGTTCAAGTCCTTCGTCGGAGAAAGTTAAAAAAATTATGGTGAGAGAGATTTGTACAAAAAGAATATCATTTGTGTAAAACTGACGAATGGATGAGAAAATTACAAACAAAATACCTCACAGAAGTTCAACTACTACAGTGGATGAATTTCAGATGAAAAACAGATAAAATCGTCGCGGGTTTGAAAAAATGTTCAACACGGGAAAGTTGCGTGTTCACAGCAACTTTCCACTGGTATATTACTTCCTCAATTCCGGTGAGTGTTCTGATGAGTGGATGGAGAGCTACGGGCAAAAAAAGCACGTGAAAAACAGAGTGAAGTTCAAGGTTTCATACCGAGAAGTTCAGGTACTCCACGCGATGCATTTTTCATGAATCTGTTTCGCGATAAAGGCAGAACGAGTGATCTCGTCATTTTCCAAATTACTTGAAAACGGCACGGAATCACAGAAAACCATCAACATGAAAAAGTTTCTCATTTTCTATAGCTTTTCAACGGTATATTATTTGCCCCAATCCGATATAGTTTGTGGAAAATACGGCGAAAATACGTTTTTAGCCATTTTCAAATTTTACATAAAACGGTAAGGAATTGGGAGAAACAATATATACCAAAAAGTTTCGCATTTCCTCAAGCTTTCCAAAGCCATATCATTTGTTGCATTCGGACATAGCGTTAAAAAATATATCGAAAATACGAACTCGGTAAAACTTGTACCGTTTTCTAAATCACTTTTAAACCGTTCAAAATTAGAAAAAACTTTCTACATGAAAAAGTAGCGCATTTTCATAAGCTTTCCAACGCCATATCTTGTGCCTCAATTGGTTTAGCCTTTTAGAAATGACATCGAAAATACGAACTCGGCTGTTCGGTTTGTGAAATTTTACGATTTTCTAAACTACTCTTTAACAAAATTAGAGAAATCTTTCAACATGTGGAAGGAGCGGTTTTGCAACAGCTTTCCAAAGCCACATTACTTGCCTCATTCCGATAAACGGTTTAGAAATGCAATCGAAATTACGATTCACGTTTTTTGTGTGAAGAAAAAACGGTTTTCAAAACTGCTCTTAAACCGCTTACATTTTGCGAAAAAATTAACTTGGGTCATGATACTCGTGTCCGTAGCTTTCCAACGGTATATAGCAAGCCCTATTTGGGCAATGTTGCGGGAAGTTCAACCTAGCACAGGGGGAAGTTCAGGTCGAACAACTGAAGCAGTAAAATCGCAAAAAACGTGAGTTCTTCATGACCCGAGTGCAAAATCCGCCTATGAGCGAGATTCCTATCTAAAACGAGTATTTAGTTGCTAAAAATTGTTTGAAAATTACACTTACATCACATGGAACACAACTAACCAGAAAAACTCGAGGTAGAAGGCACGGTTGCGAAGATAGCTCGAAGGTCGGGTTCGTACAGAGAGAAGTTCAGGCGCGCGTACAAACAAAAATACGTCACAGAAGTTCAACGTGAAAACAGCAGGAAGTTCAACTACTACGCTGAATGAATTTTAGATGAAAAACTTTTAAAATCGTCGCGAGTATGAAAAAATGATCAACACGGGAAAGTTGCGTGTTTACAGCAGCTTTCCATCGGTGTATCACTTGCTCAATTCTGGTGAATGGATTGAGAGCTATGAGCAGTGGATGGAGACCTACGAGCAAAAAAATCACGTGAAAAAACAGAGTGAAGTTCAGGTACACGCGCCGAGAAGTTCAGGTACTTCACGTGGTGCATTTTCGAAAGATCTGTTTCGCAATAAAGGCATAACGAATGATCCCGCCGTTTTCGAAATTACTTGAAAACGGCTGGGAATCAGAGAAAACCATCAACATGAAATTTTTTCGCATTTTCCTTAGCTTTTCAACGATATATTATTTGCCCCATTCCGATCAAATTTATAGAAATTACGGCAAAAATATATTTTTACCCATTTTCAAAACTGACATAAAACCTTAATGTATTAGGAGAAACAATATATACAAAAAAGTTTCGCATTTCTTCAAGCTTTCCAATGCCATATCATTTGCTGCATTTGGACGTACGGTTAAAAAATTAGCTAAAAATACGAACTCGGAGGAACTTGTATCGTTTTCTAAATTAATTTTAAACTATTGAAAATTAGAAAAAAAAATTATAACATGAAAAGGTAGCGCACTTCCATAAGCTTTCCAACACCATATCATTTGCCTCAACTGGATCAGCCGTTTAGAAATGACATCGAAAATACGAAGTCGGCTGTTCGGTTTGCGAAATTTTACGATTTTCCAAATTACGCTTTAACCATAGGGAATTAGAGAAAACTTTCAACATATGGAAGGAGCGATTTTGCAGCAGCTTTCCAACGCCATATTATTTGCCTCATTCCGATAAACGATTTAAAAATGCGATCGAAAATACGATTCACGTTTTTTGTGTGAAGAAAAAACGATTTTCAAAACTGCTCTTAAACCGCTTACATTTTGCCAAAAATTTAACTTAGGTGATGATACTGGTGTTCATAGCTTTCCAACGGTATATCGCAAGCCCCATTTGGACACCTTTTATCTGAAGTTCAACCTAGTACTCAGGGAAGGTCAGGCGCGTTACTCGGAAAGTTCGGGTTGTGATCAGAATAGTGTTTATGTATATATTCTGATCACAACCTGAACTTCCTGAGTTACATGCCTGAACTTCCCTTTGTACAAACCCGACCTTCGGGCTATCTTCGCAACCGTGTCTTCCCGCACGAATTATTCTGGTTAGTTGTGTTCTATATGATGTTAGTGTAATCTAGAAACGTTTTTAGCAACTAAATACCCGTTCTAAATAGGAATCTCGCTCGTTGGCGTATTTTGCTCTCGGATCGTGATGAAATTGCGTTTTTGGCAATTTTACTGCCTGAGTTGTTCGACCTGAACTTCTCCCAGTCATCATACAATGTAACCCTGCATCAGGAAAAGGAGCTGATTTCTTTAATTTATTTTCTAACTAAAAGAAACAGGTTAACTAAACCGAAAGAACATCGCATCGCAAACTACAGGGCACTGAAGATTTTTCAACCGCAAAAAATCAAAATAGTGTACTGCAAGACCAACTTCCCCCAATAAATTTTAAACTCAAAATAAAATGTCACTCGGACACTTTTTCTCAACCACATGATCCTTCTTTGTCCTCTAGCACTTTCCCCCGTGAGCACCACACATGCTTTACTGTCCACTCCACCCGTGGATTCATTTCGCCATACATCAATAGCTAGCTTCATGACAAACTTCTTATCCTTCCACCACCGTATGTGCTTTCTCTCTATCTTTTATTTTCATCCTTGTGCGCACAAACCCATAGAAGCTACAACACCAAGATTCGATTGGAAAATCAGAGGAGAAAAAAAGCTCAATAGTAGATGCCTTCATGCGATAGCAGTAGTTGGTTCAGAGGAGGAAATATACAGCAGAGAGGAATCAGTTCAGAAGGAAAGAACCAGCTTGCTAGCGGCTGGACAGAGGCAACCTGCAGTCAATGAGCAGAAGAAATGAGAGAAGAGTAGCAGCTAGCGGCGGAGCCAGCGGAGGCCACAAGCAATGGATAGAGCGACCTCCATGCCAGACCGCCACCCGCTGCTCTGCTCCAGTAGCTACTACTGCCACTGCTCCTCGCCGGAAAAGGCACCGAACGACAACTCGCGTGATGCCTGAACCGCAAGCCGCGCGGTCGATGCACTACACCTAGAGTACTGCACGCACACTTTGGATTGCATGGCGCCGGTGGGGTGTGCTGCGTGCACCCACGTACTGGACCGCATGGCGCGGGGGAAGGGCGGTGCAGTTGATCTTGGAAGGGCGAATAGCACTGCGCTGCACTGTACATCCGACCACGAGCCTCGTGCCACCGGACTGCAAGCAAGCACGATCGCCGGTGGACTGGACATCCAGCCACACCGCACTGACGCCCCAACAGAAACTGCAGTCTGCAGCGATATCCGCAAGTGAAACAGCCGCACCGCCATGGCCGTACTGCTCCATCGCCAGAGGAGGGGAGTTGGAACAGAGGACAGGGACGCCCGTGGATTAGAATCCCTCCTTCATCAGCCAACCAACGCGGCGCACTGCATTCACACACCTGGCCGAAAGACACGCGCGTGCTGCCGAGCTGCATGGTGTACCTGATGAACTGAATGCTGGCAGCGCCTCCATCGACCCCCTACACCTCTTCCTATGCTGTTGGCACCTCCTCTGCCTACCTTGTGGTGGTGCCCCGGCGCACCAAACTGCACAGGGTCGGGGGGAGCTAGCCTGCAGCTCGCTGGATCTCGGCGGGGAGGAGGCAGCTCGCCGGCCGGCTTTGCTGCAGTACACATGAGGGGACGGGGGTGGTTGGGGTGTGGATGGGGGCGCGTCCCGGTGATTTGGACGAGCAGTCGCCCGCCGGGGCTAAGATCCGGCCGCCGCCCGACGGATACACCATAGGAGTTGGTCGGGGCTGGCGGGGAGGTCGAGGCGGGGCGGAGAGGGAGGTGGGGATGGCGGGGAGTGGACTTGGCGAGTGAGGGGCGCGCCGATGAAGGTGGGGCGGTTGGGCGGAGCACCGGCGGTGGTAGTTTGCCGGCCTGGGGGCGCGGCGGTGGGTTGGTGGATCGGGGGCTGGTGCGTGGGAGGAAGAAGGTTGATCGGGGGCTCGGGCGTGGGACTAAAGGTGGAGGGATCGGCGGAGTTGTGGGGGGAGGTGGGGTGGTTTTTTTTTTTTTTTTGCGTGCGGTTCGGTTTGCGTGGGCTAGTCGGGGTGTTATCCGAATAAAGCGAAAGTGTTATTAGAATATATATATGTGTGTGTGTCTATATATATATATATATATATATATATATATATATATATATATATATATATATATATATATATATATATACTCCCTTCGTTCTTTAAAAAGTGTACTTCTAACTTTTTTGAAAAGTCAAACTTTTTTATATTTGACCGTGTTTATATAATAATACATCAACATTTATGCACATCAGATTAGTAGCATTAGATTCGTGATAAAATATACTTTCATCATATACCTATTTGATTTCACAAATGTTGATATATTTTTGCACAAACTTGGTCAAACTTTGAGATAGTTTGACTCTCCAACAAAGTTGAAAATACACTCTTTAAAGGACGGAGGGAGTATATGTATATATATATATATACATCTGGGCTATTCTGTTTCGCGTACCAGAATATTATTCTGTTACTATTGTTGAACTGAAGAATTCGAAGGATTGAACTGATGCTCTCATTTTTGTCGAACTGATCGTCTTCTTTATGAATTGATGCTCTCGGTTTCGACCTGTGTTATTGGGTTAATGGCGTTTTCATCCCCGCAGCGTAGTCGCCACAGCCCCCGCCGCCGTCGAGGAGCTCGAGCTGCTCGCCCTGATAGCCTTCGCGGGCGCCGATATGGACCGCCACGACCTGGGCGCGTCCGGCGAGATTGACAAGACGTCGCGCGAGGCCGCCGCACCGGACATGGAGTCGGAGCCGGCGGCGGCGGAGGCGCGGAGCTGCCATGGTGCGAGCAGCTGACGGTCCGCGGGATGGTGGCGGCGCTGCTCATCGGCGTGGTGTACACAACGATCATAGCCTCACCACGGGCTTGTCCCCACGGTCAACGTCTCCGCTGCGCTGCTTGCGCCTCGGCTCAAATCAACATGGTCGCATCATTAGTAGGCACGGGCGAGGTAACGTGCCGAATAGCGAGGCATCAAGGGCACAACAGTCAAATTAAATCCCGCGGATCCAACGCGTAGCAGGGAGGAGAAGAGCTCGGAGAAACGCAAGACCAACAGTCATATCCAACATGATGGCACCGTCGACTTGCAAGGAAGGAGGGTTGCAGGTAGGAAACCTGCCGTGGAGGAGGAAGTGATGGAGTGCAGTGATTCTGGCGTCTATCTCCTCATCTACCGCCATCGATTGCCCCTTCGTGACTCAGTGGCTATCCCATCAGGGATGTCGATCTTGTGGAAGGAGAGAGGCTTGGAAAGGGGAGGGCAACAGAGAGTTAGGGATGGGACAGAGGATGCGGCAGACGACGGCTTCTCGCGGCTGTCGGCCGAACCCCTTGCAAGAAAGCGGTGGCACACCGCAGTGCTGTTCGGACGAATGCGACCAAGAGACGGTGGGTGGGGATGAAATCGGAGCCTAGAGTGCATCGGCGACAGCCGGAGGCAGGCTACAACGATGACTGGTGGGTGCGGGTAGCGACTAGCGAGGGATGGATCGACGGTGGCCTTCTGCCCTTTCTCTTATCCGCTCTCTCTGTTTCTCTGGAAAAACGAAGAAAAGGAAAGAGGAGAAATTGCCGGTGGACAGCGGGCCCCTGCTCAGCCAAAGTGTCTGCCAGCAGCATGACAGGCCTGTACGGCTGCAAGGTGTGTATGTGTTACTGAATTTAGTTGTTCTTGTCAAGGACTAGTCCAGGCACAACAGCTTAGACTGTCCCCTCCGTTTATGTCCAGGCCTTCCTCTGCATTGCGCTGCTCATTGCTTTCACAAACAGGACTTTACTTTGTATTCCTCACTGTTATTTTGTCGAATTTGAAGTTCCGATTTTTCTGCCCTTGAACTTACCCAAGTTTTTTCCTAGTAAAATGTGCACTCTCTTTTGGAAACAGAGTGTATGAACGTTCACATGGAAAGTAATTGAACTTTTGAGCACTTTTTTTATATAAACATCCTTTTTTCTAACCCTTGCTTATTAACTTCATGTGGAAGTGCCACATTTTCTTTCGCAGGTGAAACTTTTTTGCTGTGTGGGTTTTGGACTTATCTGTCTTTCTAGTTTGAACTCACCCGACAATTTTTGTTAACTGATGATAAAGCACATAGTGAACGTCTATACTTAGTGTATGTTTACTTGTACAACCATGGGAGTATACTATGTGAACATTTATCTTATAAACATTTATTCACAAAATACAAAGAAGTCCATAAAGGGTGAGTAGGGTGTTTCGGTGCCCAGGCTCATCTGCACCAAGTTAGAAAAAAATGCTCAAGTAATGCAATCTGTAGCAAATTTCCACGTTGAACTTTCCTAGTTCAGATCATTAAACTCTCCTAGTCGGCGATGCTTCTCTCAGGATGAAACCCAGTGGACCCTGCACACGGAAAGCCCAGCGCGACAATGTTAGTAGTACTTCCCAAGGTGTTGCATCTGTACTCACTACGGCGATGTGTTTGTACTGCCCAAAAACATACGCAAGAGCACAAAGTAAACATTTTTTAAAACTTGTGCTCACAGGAATAATGATAACACCTAAAGAGCATGTTATTATCCTTGGGTCCATGGACGGACTTCCTAAAATTTCATAGACAAACCGACTATGTTTTATTTTTTTGAACTTACATGCTAGTAATAATTGAACATTCCCATACAATATTTGGTACGCCTTTTTCTCGTAACTTTTCAATGGTTTATGGTATCATACTCCTCGAACTTGCATGGTTTATATCATTGAGCTGAATGATATTTTTTTAAAGAAAATGTTTTGTGAGTTTCTTTTTTTGAACTCATTATTTTTATAGGATGTTTTGAACTTCTCGCGTTTTGCGACTTGAACTTTTACCATTTGAATTTCCGTGGGTTTTTCTTTTGTTTGAGCTTTTTCCCAAACTTATATGAGACGTCATGTTTGAACATACAACTTTTGTAGTTGTGAACTTGTCGTTTTTTCATTTATTAAGTTGCTTTCCCCCTCTGAACTTTTACTAGCACAACTTTTTTTTGCAAATTTATTGTCCCTTGAGTAATAACTGATGCAATTTTTAATTTTAAGTTTATGGTACTTATGGTACTAGAGAGTTTGTACTTCTCAAAAAATAATCACTCGGTGTTCTTTTAGTTTTAGTTTTAATTTTCTTTCTCATCCTTATCCTTACGGACAGTGTCATCACCATCGTACCTTTATGGTTTATATAGTTGAACGGACTTACATTTTTACCATTCCCTTCTTTTAAAAACTTATGTTTTCTTCTCCAAACTTTGTACCGACAAGAATCAGAACTTATTTGTTTCTTACATTTGTACTTCCAAGTGTCTTTAATGACATTTTCACTATTTTACTTTGTTTTACCTCACCAAACACACACACAACACATATGAAGAGACAAAATACGATTCTTTGAAGCACTAGGGGGATAACAATTGCACATGATTTCATGTGTGCCTTCATCACAGAAAAATACACTGAATATCGCTAAGTTCTTAGGTTGAACAAATGAATCATACAAAATACTGTTAAAACCCCACATTTTGCTCATTTAAAGAAACAACATATGAATCTTTGAAGCACTAAGGGGATAACCATTGCACATGACTTCATGTGTGCCTTCATCATAGGAAAATAGACTGAATATCGTCAAGTTCTTAGGTTGAACAAATGAATAATACAGAATATTGTCAAAACCCCACATTTTTCTCGTTTGAAGAAACAAAATACGAATCTTTGAAGCACCAGGGGGATAACCATTTGCACATGACTTCATGTGTGCCTTCATCATAGAAAAATAGACTGAATATTGCCAAGTTCTTAGGTTGAACAAATGAATGATACAGAATATTGTCAAAACCCCACATTTTTTCTCACTAAAACAAACTTATGTGCTTTCATACAACCCTCTTTGAACTTGGACGGCACCTAGTGCTCAACTTGGACGATGACCGGTGCTCAACTCGAATGGAGGAGGTTGTCGTTGCTTTTTAACAATGAATGCTTCTAAAGACACTTGGAATTGCTTCAAAACTGCTTTATATATTTTAACATGAGGGTTCTCTCAGCTGGGCCAAGAAGCAATGCATACAACATATTTTTATTTTGCAAGAACGAAACACTCTAATAATTAACAACTAATCTATCAGTACATGTAGAACAATTTCCCTTTTGAGAACAAACTTCCATTTATTTGTTAAACTCTGAATCTGTATAGAGGACAGGATGGGTCTCAGGCTACTTAGAAAATCTATGAAAAACTGGCAACAGGACCAGCCTCAACATTTTCATCTTGTAAGATAAACATAAAATAGAAGTACTATCACTGAACTAGCAGGATTACCTAAAACATAGTATTTCCAGTTTGAGCAGAAGCATCTATGAACCCAGATTTGCATGTCACCCACAAACCCAAGACTAACACGTACGGTTGGCTTAGTCTAGGATGGACTGTCAGAATTTACAAAACCACTTAATTACCTTGAGTACACACATGATTTTGGGGGATTTCCTCAAGATTATGCACAATAAAGCATACAGACTGAAAATAACAGACAAGCTGAACTGTAAACCAAAATAAATGGCCTCCGGGTTCCCCATATAGCAACTAAAACTTTTTGGGTGCATAATTTATTTATTTTCACTGCATTAGCTCACAACTTGTTACAACAAAGCACCATATTTTTTGTAAACAGGACAGTATGAGAACAACATAACATTGATTTGTTTGATGGATATATAATGATGAACTACTACAGGTCTTGTTGTTAAACTGTACTTGTTGTTCGAGATGTACCTTTTCTATGAAATTTAACTGAACATGACTGAAAATGCTGTGGTGTGCCAGCGCCGTGCAGCATGGCAACCTCGCCGGAGAAGAAGTATCCCAACCAGGTGGGCAGGTGCGGGAAAAGGCAGGGCAAGCAGGGAGGCTGTGCGCCGGGCCGCTATCCCACCTAAGGAGGCGCTCAACCGCCAGCCTTGAGTTTGCGCCTATCTGCTCATAAAAACAAACGATATAATTAAGCCTGGTTGTTCAACTTCTTGGAGATTCGCTATAACCAATTGAGAAAACTGAAGTATGAACTAGCCTGAACTTTGTACTAAGCTAGAGCCTTGTGCTGAACTGAACGTTCTGAACTTATCATGTTTTTCCCAATGAACTTCATGGGGTTTGTTTTCATGAAATATATTTTTGGTTTCTTTTCTTCTGAGCTTAGTGGGCTAAACATGTGAAATTACTGCCTACCATTCTAACATGTACAAGTTTTTTGCCCCAACCCACTGTAACGCCCTCGATGCGGCTATATCTCCCACGTGTCGAGGCACGACTTAGAGGCATAACCGCATTGAAAGCAACGTCGCAAGTGAGGTAATCTTCACACAAACCATGCAATAAATAAAGGGGAAAGATACATAGTTGGCTTACAATCGCCACTTCACACAAGTACATAAATAACATCCATCAAACAGATTACACTCAAGGTCCGACTACGGCACCAAAAATGAAAGAAGACTACCCCAAATGCTAAACAGATCCCCGGATCACCCAACTGGGCTCCACTACTGATCATCTGGAAAAGAAACATAGTAACGGCCACGTTCCTCATCGAACTCCCAAGTGAGCTCGGTCGCGTCATCAGTACTGACATCGTTGGTACGCGAGAAGAGAAGGCAAAGCACGGTCGTGAAGCTAGAAGTGATCAAGAAGTGATCCTGAAACAACCTACGTCAGACATAACTCCAACAACCGTGTTCACTTCTCGGACCCCGCCGAGAAGAGACCATCACGGTTACACACGCGGTAGATGTGTTTTAGTTAAGGTCAACTTCGGGTTTTCTACAACCGGACATCAACAAATTCCCATCTGCCTCATAACCGCGGGCACGGCTTTCGAAAGATAAAACCCTGCAGGGGTGTCCCAACTTAGCCCATGATAAGCTCTCACGGTCAACGAAGGATATTCCTTCTACCGGGAAAAAACCCGATCAATCTCGTAATCCCGGACTACAAGACATTTCAACAGCAATAAAACAAGTCCAGCAAAGCCGCCTGATTGTGCCGACAAATCCTGATAGGAGCTGCACATATCTCGGTCTCAGGGCACATCCGGATGAACACTACGTACGGCAACCGAAGATACCCCAAGTTGCCTCAGGGCGGCACCGCAAGTGGCTCTAGTTGGACCAGCAATCGAAGGAGAACTGGCCCGGGGGGGTTAAAATAAAGATGACCCTTGAGTCTGCAGAACCCAAGGGAAAAAGGCTAGGTGGCAAATGGTAAAACCAATGTTGGGCCTTGCTGGAAAAGTCTCATTCAAAGTGAACTGTCAAGGGGGTCCCATAAATCACCCAACCGTGTAAGGAACGCAAACTCCGGGAACATAACACTGGTATGACGGAAACTAGGGTGGCAAGAGTGGAACAAAACACCAGGCATAAGGCCGAGCCTTCCACCCTTTACCAAGTATATAGATGCATTAATTAAATAAGAGGTATTGTGATATCCCAACAAGTAAACATGTTCCAACAAGGAACAACAAGTCCATGTTCCAACAAGGAACAAACTTCATCTTCACCTGCAACTAGCAACACTATAAGAGGGGCTGAGCAAAGCAGTAACATAGCCAAACAACGGTTTGCTAGGACATGGATGGTTAGGGCCTGACATGGCAATATAGGTGGCATGATATAGCAAGTGGTAGGTATCGCAGCATAGGCATAGCAAAAGAGCGAGCAATCTAGCAAGCAAAGATAGAAGTGATTTCGAGGGTATGGTCATCTTGCCTGCAAGGTTCTCAGAGTTGTCGAAAGCTTGGTCCTCGTAAGCGTTCTCAACAGGTTCCTCGTTCACGTACTCGTCTCCCGGCTCTACCCAAGACAAGAGAACAAGCAAAGGAACCAATATCAACCACGATGCAATGCGCAAGCAACATGATGCAAAACATGGCATGATATGCGAGAGGTGATATGCAATGCGTATGCATGCTCCGGAAGGACAAGGATGAACAGGGCATAATCTTGGCAAAACCAAGCATACTACTGGATAGATGAGGTGATTTCGGTTGAAATCGGTATAAAGATCACCGGAATCGGATGCACGGTTTGCAAATGGCAAGCAATACAAGAATGACACGTATCTGCCATAAACAGCATGATGCTACTTAGCAAGCAATAAATAATTAAGCTACTGCACCCAAACATGGCAACAAAGCATATGACAGTAATCTACTCAAGATGCACGACAAAAGATGAACACTGAGCTACGGCTCAATCCCATCATAACAGGTCCAAACCATCATGGCAAAAGAGCAAACGATAACAAGTTCTCAGACTTAGAGAAAATATCAACAAGCAGAAACTATCATCAGGATGGCATGTTCAGAGCAATGAACAACATGCTACAGGTTCAGAACATAGCAAAGTAAGGCATGGCAAGAATCTACTCATAGCACTTGACAAAAGTCCTTTACTGACCATAAGCCAAAAAGGATCATAGAATAAGATTACACCCATGACAATTAAGCAAGTTTCGTTACAGGTTTCAGACTTAGCAGAAAACTGGACATGACAGAAAACTGTTAACGACTAGGCATGTTCGTGAGCTCGATGCACTCACTACAGAGCATCTCATGAAAAACTAAGCATACATACATCAAGAAGACATGGCATAGCAACAATACATGGCAAAAATAACATCATATCATGCAAGGATCAACTACACCAAGCTTGGCAAAATCGAATAACATGTAAACAATCTGCCAGCAACATTTTGAAGCAAAAGTAGAGGTCGATTGACTCAAGCTATGGCACTTCGTAATTGCAAACAAAGGCATATATGGATTAAGCAAATACTCAAGTTCAAAACTCCCTTACTGATCATGCTCAAATTATGTATGGATCACTCAGAAACAACATGAACATATGGCATGAAAATAACAACAATCAGGGACTTAGTGAAATCACTAAGTCTCTGAAATCAGCAACATCAACATCCCTACTTTGCATGCAATTTTTAGTCACCTCAAGCATCAATAAAATACATAGCAAAATTCCCTGGAAAGGTAACATGGCATATTACAAAACACATATATAGCTCAACCTCATAGGAGGTACACATCAATCATGGCAAAAATGACAAAAGTGCATGTTCAGATAAGATCCAGCCAGTAACATCAACTAGCCCTCTTCTAACAGAATTTTGGGCATCAAGATGACTTCAAATAAAAATGATGCAATGGAACAAAGTGATGTACTCTTCGCGACGAACAAAATGACATATTAGACGCGCGAAAAGGAGCTACGGATGCAAAGTTATGGCATGATGAAGATGCGATGATGATAAGAAATCATGAGGACTTAGCAAAAAAAAATGGGAGGAAGAAAGTCAACTCTTCGATCCGGATCTGGATCTGGCGATCTCCGGCGACGGCGCCGGCGAGGAGGGCCGGCCGGAGAGGAGCGGGCGGCGGAGGCGAGCGGCACCGGCGTGGCGGCGCGGTGGCGGGGCCGGCGAGGTGGCGGCGGAGGCGGGCGGCACCGGCGAGGTGGCGGCGGAGGCGGGCGACGGCGGAGCCGGCTGGCGCGGGCGGAGGCGCGCGCTGGCGGGCGCTCGCGGGCGGCGGCGGCGGATCCGGGCCCCGCGGGCCGGCGGAGGAAGGCGGCGGCGGCTGACAGGTGGCGCGGCCTGATTGGCCCGGGGCGGCGGCGCTGGCGTGTCCGGCGGCGGACGGACACGTCCGGCGTGGAGAGAGGAGCGGGGCTAGGGTTTCGGGGTGTTTTGCCCGCAAATGGAGGAGGAGGAGGCCTTTTTATAGATAGGAGGAGCTAGGAGGCTCCAAACGGAGTGCGGTTTTCGCCCACGCGATCGTGATCGAACGGCGGAGGACATGGGAGTGACTTAGATGGGTTATTGGGCTGATTTGAAGGGGTGTTGGGCTGCAACACACACGAGGCCTTCACGGTTACCCGGTTAACCGTTGGAGTACCAAACGAACTCCGATTGACCCGAAACTTGACAGGCGGTCTACCGGTGCTATACCAAGGCCACATGTCAAACCTCGGTCCATTCCGAGAATGTATAATACCCGCTCACGAAGAAATGTAAAAGGGGACGCTGGGAGACATAGGAGCGCCGGATTGCAAAACGGACAACGGGAAAGATGCTCGGATTTATGAGACGAACACGTATGCAAATGCGATGCACATGATGACATGATATGAAATGCACGACATGACCAAAATGCAAAACGGAGAGAACCCACCCACGGAGGGAATATTATATTACAATGCAGAAAATGGCAAGAGTTGGATTACAAATATGGCAAGTTACATCTGGGGCGTTACACCCACCCACATGGTGATGTACTCCATATTAATCCTAAGCAGTTGGTCTTTTTGGTACTCCCCAAGGTGCCACATCTGTACTCAGTATGGCGATGTATTTGTACTGCCCAAACACATATGCAGGAGCCGAAAATAAGCATTTAGAAAAAAAGAATAGTGCTCACTGGAATAGGGACGGTTACTCGATCTAGAAGAGAAAGAAGAAGTCAGGACAAGCAAGTGTTATGCATAATGTAGATTTTGTCTTCTACAATGACAAGCTTCTTGGGCAGTCCAATAGCAGCAGGATAAAGTAAACAATGGCTGATCTAGGGATGCAGATTTTTAACTATGGAAGAACTTCCACGAAAAAATAGAAACACGGAAGAACTAGAGTAGTGTTATCTCAATATATGACATCAGGTAAAGTAAAATTCTACATAGAGTAGATGAACTCACAGGACAAAATTCTACATAGAGTAGATGAACTTATAGGACTGAACATTTTGAACTTACCAACTTTTGTTTTCCCTATAATCGGCTAGCAAACTAAGTGTGGAGTTGGTGGCTGAATGGGAAACCTGTCTATGTACCATCTGGAAACGATGCAAGATTTCTTTCCTTTTGCCCGTACCATGAAATCAGACCAGACAATTAATCAATAATTATGGAATGACAGAGCTAACATTTTAGCTAATGATCATTTTTCCAAGAACAATAAAGCTCTTCAGTACTCCTGAAGAAATGTCAGTACTCTTGAAGAATCAACTCAACCTACAAAGTCTACACCCATCGATCCATGTACCATTCGCTCCCTCATGTCTCCAACTCCATAATATGTACTAGCAGCTAACCTTAATACCGCAGACTTGTTGATCAACATCTGCCCACAGTCCACTTGTTGAATGAAGCCATGAATGCGTCCCTGAGAATAAAATAGACCAGATGAGAGGACGGTAACACACGAGATTGAGTTCTGGTTCAGGTGTTTGTAAGAAGAGTAGCCTGATACAAAGTCAGGCTTCCCATTTGAGCATGTAAAAAACCTGAATCCAGGAGGCGGGTAGCTGCACACTAGCGTTGAATGGACTCTGCTGGAAATGGTGAACGGACTGGGGTGGCTGAGGCGAATGGCTTGTGCGCCGACAAGGCAGAGGACGACGCTGGAAGCTGCAACACATGGGATGCCACAACCGGCTGGCAGAGAAGATTAAAAGGAAGGAAGGGCGACACCATGAGCGGCAGGCAGTGAACCGAGAGAACTAAAGGAATGGTTGCACAGGCATGCACGTGGTCGGGCCTGGTCCTACGCACCGACCACGGCCACATTGCAAACTTGGCCTCAATACTCAACGAGATAGACTCACAGCTGCGTACTTATCTCTTATATGTTGTTCAGGACACCGTGTAATGCAATTACAAAGTTTGTTTCTCTCTGAAACAAGCAATATTCACAAAGGACCTAATTTCTAGCATTAGAAGGAACTTGTCTTGAACTGACAGATTTACACAAGTAGACCAAATTCAAACTAGATTAGATGAAATTCTACACACAAAGAATGCACGATGGGAACTAGATTAGACGAAATTCTTTTTCACATTTGAACCACTGAGTTTTTGCACATTGAACTTATATAGTTTCATCTTTTGGAACTGTCATTTTTTTACACCTAAACTTCGACTTGTTCTCCCCAACGAACTCCCCTTGAATGTGTTGTTTTTTTGAACTTCCCAAGATTGAATAGTAGTGTATGAGCTCACCAACACGATGAATTTTTTATTGAACACTAAGGTGGAGAATATACACAAGGTACCTGAACAATTCACTTAGTCTGGTCGAAGGAGAAGGTGCAGCAGCAACAACAAGTTGTCGAAGAAGAACTTGTTGCCCGTGGAGATGTTGGCCTGCACGTAGCTACCTGAGCGACCGACCATGGAGCAAGCAGTTGGACTGCCGAGTTGAACGGCGCACTGTGGTGGAGAGGAGGACAGGAAGTCCAGCCATTCGAGGGAGCACATGCGGCAGTTCGAGGATGGACGCGCGGACGTGAGGTCCATCCGGGGTATTGGCCTGATGCAGTTATGAGGAGGTCGAAGGAGGTCGTGAGGATGAGAGAAGGGAGGAGGTGGGCCGGGTCCGGGGGAGGCGGCGGTGGTTTGGTCCCGCGGCGGCGGAGGTGGCTGGGATTGGGGGCAGCGGTGGTGGCTGGGTCGGGGTGGCGGCGATGGCTGCCTCTCGGGGCAGCGGCGGCTGGTTCCGGACGTGAGAGGTGGAGGAGCGGCGGATCGCCAGTAGGTGGGAGGCAGGGGCGCGCCGGACCACCAGACCGCCGGGAGGTGGGAGGCGTGTGGACTGCGGGGGGGGGGGGGGGGGAGGCGGGGGCACAGCAGCGCTGGAGGGGGAGGTGTGCCGGGGCGGTGAACTGGAGGGAGGGGAGCGGCGCGGTGGCGCACTTGGGGGAGGAGCGGCCGGTCTTGAGATAGATGAGGGGTCGAGAGGGTTCGCACGGGTGGGCTTTTTCATTTCTTTTTGTGCGCACTGATTGGGCGGTTGGAAATCACCATCGGGACTCTGTAGGGAGCGGGAGTAACAGAATAGTATTCTGTTACTAGTAACAGAATAACCCTGTCCTATATATATGTATGTATGTATGTATGTATGTATGTATGTATGTGTGTGTGTGTGTGTATATATATATATATATATATATATATATTGGTGGTGATGAATCTTCCTCTCCGGAGCCCAAAACAGACTCCAGATTTGCCCTCCCGATGAAGAACAGGAGGCGGCGGCTCCGTATCGTAAAACGCGATGAATCCTTCTCTCTAATTTTTTCCCGCGAATAGGTACTAATAGCATTGGAATTAGGGTCAGAGGAGCTCCATGGGGCCCACAAGCCTGCACGGGGCGCCCCCAAGGCATGTGGCCTCTGGGTGGCCCCCCTCTGTTGATTCTTTCGCCAATATTTTATTCCAAAAATATTCTCCGTAAATTTTTAGGTCAATCCGAGAACTTTTATTTCTGCACAAAAATAACACCATGGCAATTCTGTTGAAAACAGCGTCAGTCCGGGTTAGTTCCATTCAAATCATGCAAGTTAGAGTCCAAAACAAGGGCAAAAGAGTTTGGAAAAGTAGATACGATGGAGACGTATGAGGCACTGTCGCTTGGCCGCAAACATTGAGATACATGGTTTCTAAATTCTAGTAAATCCAAAACTTGTCTGAAATTCATGAAACTTGGCATGCTATCATGGAATGACATCAACATGTTGTGGTAGAAAAATTGCCCCATTTGGCGTAGATTTGGGTATAAGATTCTAAAAAAACCAGAGCTTCTCACACGAAGCCTCATGGTTCCGGTAGGGAACTTATGACCTTTGTGGACAAAACGATATTGGTTGCCGCATTTTGCTTTCAAATTTCCGCCTAGTGGCAACGTAGACCAACAGGAGTGTCGTGTTACAATTTGGAATTTTTCTGTGTTCATTAGGACATTTTTATACATTAACCGAGTTTTGTAGGAAGTTTATGTGCATAATTCAAATATGAACTACATGCACTTGCTCCAATGCAGAAAATGGGTTGAAAAATCAAATGTGTGTCCTTGGGTCCATGCTCACGACCCATGCAAGAAATGGGAATGAATTTCAAACACCTCGGCACCATTGCTTGCCGGCAAACATTGAGATACTTGGTATTTAAATTATAGTAAATCCAAAACTCGTCTGAAGTTAATGAAACTTGGCATGCTATCATGGAATGGCACCAACATGCCACGGTAAAAAATTGTCCCATTTGGGGCAGATTATGGTATACACCCCTCACAATCCAGAGCTTCTCACAAGAAGCCCTGTCGTCCGGTAGGGAAGGTGTATCACCTTTCCGGACGAAACAACATCTATTGCCCCTTCTTGCCTTGATATTTTTCTAGATACAACACACACCAACAGGAGTGTTATGTTAAATTTTGGAATTATTTGGGGTTCGTTTGGACATTTTTATACATTAACCGAGTTTTCTAGGCATTTTATGTGCATAATTCAAATTGGAACTACAGGCACATGCTCCAGTGTAGCAAATTGGGTTGAAAAATCATATATGTGTCCTTGGGTGCATGCTTAGGTCACATGCAAGAAATGTGAATAAATTTTAGACACCTGGGCATCGTGGCTCGGTCGATAACATTGAGATACTTGGTTTTAAAATTCTAGTAAAGCCAAAACGCAAATTTCGATCGAAAAAACAAAAAACTTATGGATTGAATGCTTTCGATGCCGTCTTGAAGCTCATAGATCGACTCCGTCTCTCTAGTCGAGGACTCATCACCTGAGTAGATGAGAGTCTCTCCGCTGGATGCGGAATCTTCTGCAAGTTCCTTGCCTTGTGTGAAACTAACAAAGACGCGCTTCCGACCGGGTTGAGCCCGGGCGGGTCGCGCGTGCCGAGCCGGCATTGAGGTTTTTCATCATTTCATTCCATATCATATCAAGCATGGATATATTGAGATCATCTACATCAACACTCAAGAGCAACTAGCTGATATTTTCACCGAGCCCCTAGACGAAGCAAGATTTCACGAGTTAAGGCATGAGCTAAATATCATTGATTCGAGCAATGTGGCTTGAATCTAGGCACACTCCACCGCATTCATCATTTTATCTTGTTCCAGATGTTGGCATGGACATAGGGGGAGTGTTGTTCTCTCAAAGAACTCTTCCTACCCCCATTATGCATAAATCTTTCAAGTCTTTCACATTAGCCATTTTTATGGTACTTGCGCTTCAAAGATGAGTTTTGGTCATGGGCCCAAGGTTAAAATCTTTGCGGTGCCATACCAATTGACTCAAACATAGGTGGCTTCAACCAGCGCCTTCTCTTTGAGAGGCTTCTCCTCGAGTTGGCTATTTGTTGTATGTAGTCTTGAGGACTTTGTGTGTGTATGTGTTGAGTTGCTTCTTGTTTGCTTCTCTTTTCTCTTGCTTTTGTGCTTGGGGTGTCACTGGTACGCGTTGGTGCTATACAAACAGTTTTTAACCCCTTTCCGCGACGACATTTGGAACTGTCGCCATGTGAGTGTGGGCGATAGGCGGGGTCCTTCCCACATGACACAGAAACCATCGGGGATAGGCCCTCCTGGCACACAGGCTGGGGCAAAATGAGCTCATGTGCGATCGAGCGAGGCATCAAAACCCAATCATTTTCGTTCTTATGTACATCCCACATGGTGAATCCTAGAAAAAAAATCGTTCATATGTATATCACACACAGTCAATCCAAGGAATACGTTTCCGTTCTTATGTACATCCCACACAGTCAATCCAGGGAAAACATTTCCGTTCGTATGTACATCCCACACCGTTTTATGTAAAGGCTTGTGTGTGAAAGGTGTAACTATCACACACGCTCTGCCTTGGTTAACCATTTGCCTTTATCAACTACATCACACACGATTTGATGAAGAAAACTGTGTGGCATTGGGCTGTCCATCACAAGCGCTTTTATTGCTAGAACCATTTGCAAAGTTCCATGACCCATTTAGCAGGTTTATTAGTTTAGAATTAATAATTCCAGTATTACACAAATTCACATTTCATATCAAACAACTATTTGCCAATTTCATATCCGGCACATAAATATATTTTAACATCACAGTATGATAGCTACCTGAAAACAACACAGTACAACATATAGCTAGTTCAACTTCATAAGAACAATATTAGAACAATGTATACATTTCCCTAATGAAAGATCGAGGATGTCGCCTAGAGGGAGGGGTGAATAGGCGCTTTAAAATAATTACAGTTAAGGCTTGAACAAATGCGGAATAAACCTAGCGGTTAATTTGTCAAGCACAAAACCTACAACAACTAGGCTCACCTATGTGCACCAACAACTTATGCTAAGCAAGATAAACAACTAAGTGATAGCAAGATATATGACAAGAAACAATATGGCTATCACAAAGTAAAGTGCGTAAGTAAAGGGCTCGAGTAAGAGATAACCGAGGCACACGGAGACGACGATGTATCCCGAAGTTCACACCCTTACAGATGCTAATCTCCATTTGGAGCAGTGTGGAGGCACAATGCTCCCCAAGAAGCCACTAGGGCCACCGTAATCTCCTCATGCCCTCGCACAATGCAAGATGTCGTGATTCCACTAAGGGACCCTTGAGGGCGGTCATCGAACCCGTACAATGGCAACCCTTGGGGGCGGTCACCGAACCCGTACACTTTGGCAACCCTGGGGGGAGGTCATCGGAACCTGTCAAATTGCTCGGGGCGATCTCCACAACCTAATTGGAGACCCCGATGCTGGCCCGGAGCTTTACACCACAATGATTGAGCTTCGAACACCACCAACCGTCTAGGGCGCCCAAGCACCCAAGAGGAACAAGCTCAAGGGTACCAAGCACCCAAGAGTAATAAGCTTCTCAACTTGTAACTTCCACGTATCACCGTGGATAACTCAAACCTATGCACGGAATGCAATGGCAAGGGCACACGGAGTGCCCAAGTCCTTCTCTCCCAAACTCCACCGAAACAACTAATGCTAGGGAGGGAAATGAGAGGAAGAACAAGAAGGAGAACACCAAGAACTCCAAGATCTAGATCCAAGGGGTTCCCCTCACATAGAGGAGAAATTGATTGGTGGAAATGTGGATCTAGATCTCCTCTTTCTCCCCCACCCCAAACTAGCAAGAATCCATGGAGGGATTGAGAGATAGCAAGCTCGAAGAAGGTCAACAATGGGGGAAGAACATGAGCTCAAAGGATAAGGTTCATTGGGGAAGAAGACCCCCTTTTATAGGTGGGAAAAAAATCCAACCGTTATGCTCACAGCCCGCACAGAGCGGTACTACCGTTCGTCCTCATGGTACTACCGCTAGGCGTAGCAGTACTACCCCTAAGGGTAGCGGAACTAAAAAAATACATCCGTGCCTACCACCGCTGGACTTGTGACGAATTTTTGGTCCGGAGCTGAAGTAGCCACGGAAGTAGTCGCGGTAGTACTGCTCCAAGCGGTAGTACCGCTCCCAAGAGCGGTAGTAAAAAATTACATCCCCTCCAAGCGGTAATACTGCTCCGATGAGCGGTAGTACCGCTGCAACTTTTTTAAGGACACTAAAACTGACACAACTTCTGCAAACGGACTCCGAATTCAACAAAACCAAGTTTGTTGGAAAGCTAGAGACAAGAGATAAGACAATCTTAATAGAAATAACAATAAGAAGGAAATTATAAAATGCCTATAAGAAAATGGTGGGAACCCTTCCTCGAATAAGACTGGTAAAACCTCCAACACCAAAAACGCAATAGAAGAAGCATGTGAATTCCATTTTCGATGAACTCGAGCTTGTCAAGAAGATGACCATAAGCTCCAAATATCACAAGGAGAAAACCAACCAAGTACGAATAAAGATGATGCAAGCATGCAATGGTTTGAGCTCTCTACAAACGATACGATCAAGCTACTCACTTGAGAGCCCCCCTTGATAGTACGACAATCGATCCTACAACCCGGTCTCCAAACTACCACCATGAGACCGGTAAAATAGAGAACCTATCAAGGCCAAACCTTTGCATTGCACATACTCCACTTGAGCTAGATGATGACGATCTTGACTACCTCAAGTTGGACCACCTTTCTTGATTGCGTTGGCTTGATGAAGATTAGATGTTTGCTCCCCCATACTCTACTATGGGTGAGCCGCTCTTTGGCACATCTTCACAAGTCCTTTGTCACCACAATGGATGGCAAGCTTCAAGGATGATCTATTCGTGATGCTCCACTTGAACTTGCACACCGCAACCTGTCGGATTTCGGGTTCCGGCAGACCCTTAAGGTTTGCACTCTGGGGTGCGCGCGGAGATTATGCCCTCTACCTCTCCGTCTCGCAAAGATCCAAACTATTGAAAGAACAACACAAGAGACACTGGGTTTATACTAGTTCGGGCCACCCTTGTGGTGTAATACCCTACTCTAGTTTGTGGTGGGTGTATTGCCTCTTGGGCTAATGATGATGATGAACAGTACAAGGAAGAACAGCCTCGCGAGGGCCTGTTCTTGGCTGGGAGGATGAACTGCTAGGAGGAGTTCGGCCGCCCTTCTTTCTCTTTGTCTCTCTCTCTGGATTCTAGCTCGCTGGATCCGAATGATCTCTCGATTGCTAGATGCTAAGATCCTGCCTCTACCCTAGGGGTGGCTAGTCCTATTTATAGGCAAGGGCCCTGGGCCTCTCCCCCAAATATTGAGCGGGAAGGGCGCCAACAGTTGGCCATTTTGAAGGGGAACATCTGGTACACTTATCCTGACTAAAGTCGGTCCTCGCCTGCCAAAGGCTCCGTGGTGACGCCGTCCTGGGCTCCACGGTGACCTCCTTCCCGCCGTTGGACTGGTCTTGGTCTCGTTGCACCGAAATGGATGCCTTTGCTTGATCCTCTCGCCTGTGCTTGCTCCTTTTGCACCAAAGAGGAAAGGAGGACACTACGCGGGCTGGCGCCCTTGGTCGTCTCATGGGCACCTCGTGAGGTACCCCGCCTTGATCTCTCCGCCTCCTCGTGAGCCAGCCTGATGAGGCCGCGCGTGAGGAAGCTTTGCGTCGTCCGCCCCGCGAGGCTTGGCCCCTCGCGAGGGTCTTGGGTCTTGTGTTGATGAAGATGGGCCGTGCTGGGCCTCCTTTGAGCCACGCCGCAGGCCGCGGGCAGGCAAGTCTGGGGACCCCCATTCCCACAACACCGACAGTAGCCCCCGGGCCCAAGGCGCGCTCGGACTTGGCCGTGCTGACAGGCGAAAGGGCAAGGGCGAAGCACCGTGGGCCCTAACAGCCTGCGGCCTTGGGTGCCGCGTGGCGGTTGATGGGACGTGGGCGTCTCCGCTTCCCCACAACGCCTTGGTGATCGCGCGGATTGGACAAGTCCCTGCATGCAAATCGTGTCATGATTACCTGTGATCGTGGAGGTCGACGGTTGGCCTCCGCCGGCTATTAGTATGGAACTGCGCGTGCCCTTCCAGTCCATTCCTCCTTGCTTTTCCTTCTTCCCAATCCTTGCTCTGTCTTGCTGTGATGGCTCCGATCCGCCGGTTCTCTGCAGCGGAGAAGGGAAAGGCCCCTCGAGAGGAACCAGACTCGCTCTCGCCGAAGAAACGGCTTGCCCTTCGCGGCCGGGACGAGGAGGACCATCTAGTGGTGTCGAGGCCTTGGTGCGAGCGGCCTCCGCCAGGGTTCCTGCTTCCCCTGTACGCCCATGTCGAGGACCCTGAAGGAGTTGATGCCGACCATCGCAGTCAGCGCCGTCGTCAACGCCGATGGGTCATGAAGGTGTGGGTTGTTCCTCCTGGGGTCCACGCCGAGGGATCCTCCCGCGAGTTCGTGCTCCACGCCGCCGGGCCCCCTCAATCTTGGATTCGCCTTCCTCCCTTCTTCGCCTCCGTCATCCCGCAGGGAAAGCTCCTGGAGCTATGGCTGCAGCACGCTGGCTGCAGCACTCCCGCGACCGAGGCAGAGGTCGCGGTCGTTGCCTCGGATGAGGTCTTCATGACTCGAGGCTGGGGTGAGATCGCCCGGGGTTGCAGAGCAAGGGGTGCCCTCACGGTTCACTTGGAGTATGATGGTGCTTCGGTGATGTTCAAGGTCTTCGATGCGAACGGGCGCCGGCTGGAGTGTTGCCCCGGGAGGGGTGGCCAGGACCTCGCCATGGTGAGGGCTAGGCCCGTCGGCCGCTCCCTTGGCGGCTCCACAAGCGACGGGGGCGCCGGAGGATCCAGAGACTCTAGCGAGACCCTCGCGACTCCATAGACGAGCGATGACAGCTATGAGCCTACGAGCCGGCGCCGCTGCTGGAGCAGGGCGGGCTCGTCTGGCCGTCGCCGACTCTGATCTGGATGGGGTTGGTGCCGGTGCTTGACGGCCCACTGTTGATGATGGCGTCTTTTGCGGGGGCGAGTGTAGTTAGCGTTCCTTAGGATCCATTCCCTGCGAGGGATCAAAATGCGCCCCATGGGGGCTTGTAAGGTGCCTGTGATCCTGTTTGTTAATATATATAACCCTTGTTGTAGAGCTGTGCGAGTTGCTGATTCCGTCTTACCTCAGTTCTCCCTTTCGAACCTCGCGAGGGCTTGGTGCTCTGCGCCGACAGGTCCCAGCCCCAAGGCGGCGTCAGCCATCACTGGTATGCCAGGTCGCGATGCCGTGGTCAAGGCCAGGAGGTGAGCGACCCGGGGTCCGGTAAGAGCCCCTGAGTCGCGATGTTCAGGAGGTCCCCTTTGGCGCCCAAGCAGCCGTCGTTCGGTGAGAAAGGAGAGCAGCGTCGCTAACACGGAATTGCATTAGGTGCGGGGGTAGTGCCACGGTAGCAGGTGCTTTTGGGCAATGACTTATCTCGAGGATCGGGGATTATTCCTGGTGCGTCGTCGGGTCCGCGCATCGGCGAGAGCGGAGTCGCTTGGCGAGGTCCTCGCGTGCCCCTTCTCCCTCGCCTTTGCTCCCCTTTCTGCTCTACATCCTCGGGTCCTGGCCCTCGAGCGAGTCTCAGCCGTCACTGGTATGCCAGGTCGCGATGCCGTGGTCAAGGCCAGAGGGTGAGGGCTGGAGAGCCAGTAGGAGCCCTGAGTCGCGATGCTTAGGCACCCCCCCTTTAACGTGTAAGCGGTTCGCGTGGACGAGAGTGAAAGGAACGCCGCGAGGGCCTTGCCTGGCGCAACTCCCTTTGGAGATCCTGTAAACTCATCATAGAGGGAAGAAGGGGTTG
Source organism: Aegilops umbellulata (assembly GCA_032464435.1). Classification (NCBI taxonomy): domain Eukaryota; kingdom Viridiplantae; phylum Streptophyta; class Magnoliopsida; order Poales; family Poaceae; genus Aegilops; species Aegilops umbellulata. The sequence goes on from CP136056.1 coordinate 245,421,060, forward strand.
CCATGACAATTATCAGTCAGCCGTTAGTTGCTTCCGAGGGGAGGCGAGGCACTGAAGACTTGTCGAGGTGGCGCCATGCGGGGCTGCCGCGGCCAGAGCTCAGCCATTCAGGTTTGTCGGCGTTGCAGGGACGGACCCATGCGCAAGCGTCGTGCCGTTGTGGGAGCGATTCCGTCAGTTGGCGTCAATTGAACAGGCAACTAGATCAAACACATTAGCCGAGAAAGAGTGAATCCATTCAAATAGATGCTGGGAAGGTAGACATCGCTGGGTCAGGCCCGAGCGACTTGGGGATGATGCAGCCCGAGGGGCGCCCCCAACAAAGCAAGCTAATCAACATGAAATAAAAGGGGATACATGCCGCAGGGACGGACCCACGCGGCCTGTTAATGATGCAGCCTTGGGAGGGCGCTCCCAGCTGGAAATGAAACTTGAAAGACGTCACCTGAAGATGTCGAGGATGAAGGGGTGTTGGTGCAGCAGACTCGGTGGGCTGCAGAAGCCGGCCCTCACGAGCCCCCAGGCCCAGGGGCCTCGGGAGGCTCCGGAGGCGCTGGTGGCTCCTCGCGAATCATCTCCATCTCCGCCAAGGCTGCGGAACGCCTTTCTTCTTGAGCCCCCATGATGCCCCTCATGAGGCGCTGGTACGTAGCAGTCGCGCTCGGCAAGCCGTAAGGCATGCGAACATAGCTGTGGGGCGGACCTCCGCAACGCCCCACTTGCGAGGGCCAGAGGCGCTCCATCGTGGCGACTTGGTTCAGCCCTGGTACATCGATGCAGACACGCAGCCCACCTCGGAGCCACAGCCGGTAGACGGCGGTAACCTCTCATGATTCTCAATTCCTGTAGTTCTTGAATGGCCTTGCTGACGAACTCCTGCTGGTCTGACCTTCCTTGCCTTGCTCCTCCCTGAGGGAAACGTGCTTCGAAACACGCCTCCACGTGGTGCCGTAGCGCCTCCCTCGTGACCTTGGCCAGGTCGGTGGCCCTCCAGGGGAGAGCCCCGATCCCTGCCTAAGGAGGGTGCCGGGCACGCTTTCCTATGCGATGAAAGGAGGTTCCCCTTGGGCAGACGCGGGCCCTGAGGGACCTGCCTCCTGAGGAGCCGGTACGGACGATGTCTTCTTATTCTTGAGGGTGGTCTCGGGAAGCCTCCTGCTCCCGCGATCCGGGTCTTCCAGTGACGCGGCCTGAAAGGCTTGCTCCAGGGAACACACTGCATCCTTCTCTTCGCAGGACACCGTGATGACTCCGCCACTCCCTGGCATCTTGAAGACGTTGTAGCCATGGTGGGTTACGACCATGAACTTGGCCAGCGATGGGTACCCGAGGATGGCGTTGTACGGCAGGCGGATATGAGCGACGTCGAAGTCGATGAGCTCGGTGTGGTAGTTGTTGCGTGCCCCGAAGGTGACAGGGAGGCGGACCTGCCCAATCGGGACCGTGGAGCCATCGGTGACTCCAGAGAAAGGCTTGGTTGGCTGAAGCTGGTCATAGGGTACTTGGAGATTGTTGAATGTTTCCACAGACAGGACATTGAGCCCTGCCCCACCATCGATGAGGGTCCTGGTGAACAGTACGTTGCTGATGACTGGGGAGCAAAGCATCGGGAGGACTCCGGCTGTGGCCGCACACTTGAGCTGATCCCCTAAGCTGAACGTGATGGCGCACGCCGACCACTTGAGAGGGCGCGTTGCCTCGAGCTTGGGTAGGACTGCATTCACTTCGCGGGCAAACTTCTTGAAGATGCGTTGGGAGGCTGGGGCTTGAGCTCCGCCCAGGATGCAAGCGATTGCGCGTGGCTCCTGGAAGCCCCCAGCCCCTTCGTCTTGATGGCGGTCCTCGTTCCTCCTTGGCTGAGGCGGCAGTGGAGGGAGGCCTGCGTTGCCTTGTGGGCAGTCCTCATGAGGCTGATCCCTCCAGTCTCCCTCGCGAGGCAGGTCTCGCCAGCGATCCTCGTGAGGTTGATCACGCCATCCTTGGCGCGGGCCGCGGTCATCCCAGCGTCCTGCGTTTCTTCCTCCTCCTCGGCCGTAGCCCCGGTCAGCACGGTCGGGACGACGGCCGATCCTTCCTTCTCGCACGGCGTGGAGTTCTTGGCATTCGTTGGTGTTGTGGGTGTGGAGATCGTGGTACACACAGTACCGGCTGCCCCTGGAGGATTCAGGCAGATCTTTGCCCCTTTTGGTGTCTGGTTCTGCCGCGAGCACGGCAGCCCCCTTGCGTTCACGTCCTTTGTCTTGGGCTTCTTCTCTTATGGGTCTGCGGCAGGTAGCTCGAGGAGGGAGAGGCGGCCTTCCTCAGCCCTGGCGCACTTGGTCGCCAAGTTGAACAGCTCCAGGGAGGTGCACAGGTCTTCATGCATCGCCAGCTCCTCCTTCATTTTGACGTCGCGCACTCCATCGGAGAAGGCTGAGATGATGGCCTCCTCGGACACCTTGGAGATCTTGAGGCACACACTATTGAAGCGCTGGATGTATGTAACGCCCTCGATGCGGCTATATCTCCCACGTGTCGAAGCACGACTTAGAGGCATAACCGCATTGAAAGCAATGTCGCAAGTGAGGTAATCTTCACACAACCCATGTAATACATAAGGGAAAAAGATACATAGTTGGCTTACAATCGCCACTTCACGCAATACATGAGTAAAGCATTACATCAAACAGATACAATCAAGGTCCGACTACGGAACCAAAATAAAAGAAGACTACCCCAAATGCTACACAGATCCCCGATCGACCCCAACTGGTCTCCACTACTGATCAGCTGAAACGAAACAACACAACAAACAAGATCTTCATCGAGCTCCTCCTTGAGCTCGGGTGCGTCACCTGCACGGTTTTATCAGCACCTGCAAACTGGTTTTGGAAGTATCTGTGAGTCACGGGGACTCAGCAATCTCACACCCGTGAGGTCAAGACTATTTAAGCTTATAGGTAGGGTAAAAGTATGAGGTGGAGCTGCAGCAAGCGACTAGCATATATGGTGGCTAACATACGCAAAAGAGAGCGAGAAGAGAAGGCAAAAGCACGATTGATGAACTATTATCAAGAAGTGATCCTAGAACAACCTACGTCAAGCATAACTCCAACACCGTGTTCACTTCCCGGACTCCGCCGAGAAGAGACCATCACGGTTACACACGCGGTTGATGTGTTTTAATTAAGATCAACTTCGGGTTTTCTACAACCGGACATTAACAAATTCCCATCTGCCTTATAACCGCGGGCACGGCTTTCGAAAGATGGTACCCTGCAGGGGTGTCCCAACTTAGCCCATCATAAGCTCTCACGGTCAACGAAGGATATTCCTTCTACCGGGAAGACCCGATCAGCCTCGGAATCCCGGCTACAAGACATTTCGACAATGGTAAAACAAGACCAGCAAAGCCGCCCGAATGTGCCGACAAATCCCGATAGGAGCTGCACATATCTCTTTCTCAGGGCACGTCCGGATGAGACATCCTACGAGTAAAACCAATCCTCAAGTTTCCCCGAGGTGGCCCCGCAGTCTACTCGGTTCGGACCAGCACTCAGAGGAGCACTGGCCCGGGGGGGGGGGTTAAAATAAAGATGACCCTTGAGTCTGCAGAACCCAAGGGAAAAAGGCTTAGGTGGCAAATGGTAAAACCAATGTTGGGCCTTGCTGGAGGAGTCTTATTCAAAGCGAACTATCAAGGGGGTCCCGTAAATCACCCAACCGTGTAAGGAACGCAAAATCCGGGAACATAATACCGATATGACGGAAACTAGGGCGGCAAGAGTGGAACAAAACACCAGGCATAAGGCCGAGCCTTCCACCCTTTACCAAGTATATAGATGCATTAATTAAATAAGAGATATTGTGATATCCCAACATATCCATGTTCCAACATGGAACAACATCTCCATGTTCCAACAAGGAACAAACTTCATCTTCACCTGCAACTAACAACGCTATAAGAGGGGCTGAGCAAAGCGGTAACATAGCCAAACAACGGTTTGCTAGGACAAGGTGGGTTAGAGGCTTGGTTTAACAATATGGGAGGCATGATAAGCAAGTGGTAGGTATCGCAGCATAGGCATAGCAAAAGAGCGAGCAACTAGCAAGCAAAGATAGAAGTGATTTCGAGGGTATGATCATCTTGCCTGAGATCCCGCAAGGAAGAAGAACGAGTCCATGAAGAAGACAAACGGACGTAGTCGAACGAATCCTCACACTCGCAACATTACCGGAACTATCAAGAAGAAGCAACACCGGAAAGAAGCAAACAAGATGGTAAAGAACCATCACATGAACATGGCATGATGCACAATCAAGTATGATGCATGTCCGATTAAATGATTCATGGCATGGCAAATGCAACAAAACACTACAAATTAAGTGGAGCTTTGCATATTGATGAAACACCACATTCAAGTTATTTAGTTCTCTCTCGTTTATGAACCCAACAATGTTAAATGTTGTTAAACATGGCAAGGGGTGAATCATGTGAAATCTAGCTATTTAGGCAAGTTTAAATGAGGCCGGAACAACAAACAACAAGTCCGGAAAAACCTCATGAGCATATATTAGATTTGGTACTGATCTGTCCTAAAGCATATTTTAATGTTGTAAAACAGGAAAATAAAGTGCATCATGTTAAACTATGCATTTTTCTACCCCATTTACAGATAAAGTTTAATAAATTTGGAGCTACGGTTATTTAGTTATGAAATAAATCATTTTAGCATGGCATTTAAGCAAATTTAAACAAACAACATTTTAAACATTTTAATTGTTGTTATCATGATGCGGATGACATGTGCAAGTTTTAAGCAATTTTATGAAAATGTTGACAAGAGCATTATGAAGCATTTGTCGTCGTGGCGGAAACGAAAAAGGGTGCCACGACAACGACAACGGAAATGGTGCCATGGCAACATTCCGGTTCCGATAACTCGATTGAGATGTCGGTGTAAAAGAAAGTGTGGAGAGCGTGCCACGCAAGATGGCGGGGTGATCCCGGTTACCGGGTTCCCACGTGTCGACGGCGAGGCAATGAGGAACGCGCAAGGAACAACTCGGACATGGTGCAAACACGGGCATCTCATTCAACACATGCATTCGGTCCACGGCGGTCGTCTCGGGGTTATACCTTCGAAGCATGCATTTCGAGGCAGTTCACAAATGTCGAGGGAAGTAGTCGTTCTCGGGACGGTCGTAGAGGAAGTAGTGCTACACAGCGATGGTAGTGGAAGTAGTGGTACTCGCGGACTTCAGCGACGGTAGTCGTACACGTATCGATGAGGTACTTGACATGTCCGAGGTCTTGGCGGTGTAGATGTACACGTTGTCAGGGTACTTGTCGCATCACCGGGTGTAGTCGTACACGCATGTAGACGAACTTCACGGGTCCCATGAGTAGTCGTACTCGGCGAATCCGCGTAGTTGCACATATCTTTGTGCTATAGCCGAACTTGATAAAAACCCACGGTGACGGTAGACGTACACGGTCGGCTTGATGGAACTTGGCGGTGGTCTCCTCGGATCAACAGTGATGTGCAAGGGCACTCTGGTCCCAGCGAGCGAAGCAGAGGGCGGGATCAACGGAGGTGATGCGGGGTGCGCGGTTCCGGCGAAGCAGAGGCAGCAGCGGCGAGGCTTGGGGTTGGCGATGAGGAACCGGGCGAGGACGACGTCCTCCGGCGAGGTGGCGATAAACATGGGGTGTAGGGGTGCCGAGGTGCTGAGCGACGAGCTGCTGCTGCTCGATGCAGACAAAGACAGCCGGAGCAAGGCAGGGAGGCGACGGGGCTTCGAGCTCGGCATCCATGTCAGGTCGACGAGGAGGCCAGAGGAAGGGAAGGGGGCGACGCAGAGGACGGGGAGGCCGGGCGGTGCTCGGAGGAGAGGGGCGGCACGCGGCCATGGCAGGGAGGCGACGGGCTTCGCGCGCCGGAGTTGGGGACGGGGCAGAAGGCGCTCGGGATCGAGCTCCTCTCGATCCAGAGCTTGGCTGCAGGCGCGGGACGGAGGAGGTGCAGCGCGGGGCAGGGGAAGAACGGGTGAGGGGGAGCTCTCCCGGTGGAGGCGACGAGGGGATCGGGCGCAGGGAGCTCCTCTCCCTGGCTCGATGCGTGCGTGTGTGTGTGGCGGCGGGCAGAGGGAACGAGAGGGAGAGGTCGAGAGGTGGGATCGGGCTAGGGTTAGGAGGGGATTGGTGGGGGCGGCTGGGCCTAGGTGTAGATGGGCCGGCCTGCTGGGAGGACCAATTGGCCAGCTGGGCTTCTCTTCTCTCTCTCTCTCTCTCTTATTTCCCTTACAGAAAAGAATAAGAGAGAAGAAAAAGAAACAGAGGGTTAGTGAAAGAATTTGGGCACGCGGTTAATTTTCCCGGACTCACAAAAATGTGCTTGTTCCGAGAAAATAGAAAAGACCATGATTAAAAGATTTAGATTCAAACTCATTTGATTTGAATTCAAATGATTTGAATAGGAAGTGTGGGTTGGGAAGGTCCAAAAATGTTCGGATTTTTGGTGGAGCTACAGAATATGATGAAAGAATATATGGCAAGGTTGGAGACCAAGAATTATGATAACAAAGGCATTGGGATTATTTGCAAGTGTGTTGTGGTGATTTCCAAATTAAAGAAATATTTAATATAGCTCCCTAATATTAGGAGGATATGTTATAAAGAGAAGTCACCATGTGAATTCCCTCGATTTAAATAGATCAGAGATCCATGCAATTTATTTGAGTTGCAAAATTTAGTGGCATGATGACATGATGCAAGGCACAGATGCAAAGAGGAACGCAACAAGCAAAACAAAACACATGACGAAACCCGGAATCCATGGAAGGCATCTGAATCTCCGGTCTTGGGGCGTTACAACACTCCACCACTACGAGAGGATCTCGTCCCGAGATCTAGGATGGCACCGGAGAAAAGCGCAAGAGAAGAGGTAAAACAAAGTTGCTTCTTCGACAAACGAGTGAAACCAATGAACCTTGAGAGGTTGAACAATTTGAAAGAAAGAATACAATGGAGAAGACGAGATTGCAACCACTACGTTATCAAAGAGGAACAAGGAACATTGCGAGAACCTTTGTAGGTTGAAGAATATGAAACAATAGCTTAACGGATCAAAAGGAATATGAAAGCAAACCGGTAGAAAAAAGCAACAAGGAACAAGAATGCCATAATTTGGACAACACTCCGGTAGAAAAGAGAAGGAAAACTTGATAAGATGGAAAGAACTTGAAAAGAGAACACCACACTCCGGTTAAATGGATTAGCAAGGAAAAGAACATGATATTGACAAAACGAGATGATGAGTCGAAGAGAGTAACATCACAATGCCTCCGGAACGAAAGAATGGAAGTTAGATGGTTGGGAGAAAAGAACGGAGAAGATAATGACAACTTCAACCACAATTGAATTTGGAAAGCATCCTTCCAAGAAGGTTAACACGGAGTTGTTGGAAAACCAACAACGAAAGGATATGATCCTCGTGGGCTTATGGAGACATCTCAAAACTTGAGGTGAAAATCTTCCACTAACGAAAACAATTGCTTGCTTGAGATCAACGAAGAGATGAAAACTTCTCTCGCCGAGAGGATACGGGAAAACTTGGATCATTGATAAGCACCATAATATCAACATTCCTTAGGGAAGGCTTTAGGTGAAACATGACACAAGATAAATCCAACGAAGAGATTGGTGGATTTAAAATATCTCATTCTTGACAACATGTGAATCATGAAACACGAACTCAAATTGTCAAGAATGACATAACACCACCTCAAATGATAAGGTAGAACGAATTGCACTTTGGAATGCGGGAAGAAGAATGTTTGAACTCCTCAAGACAAAACATGTGTTGAACACCATGTTTATTTTAGAGTATAGCTTGGCGGATCTTAAGTTCAAGAGAAATCTTGAAAAAATAATTGAAGAATGAAAGGAATCCTTGACAAACCACCATGTAGAGCCTCCATGAAGAACTCCGGTAATAAAAGGATGATAGAAAGAAAGAGAAGGTGAAAAACACAAGGTGAAGCCTTGCAGTGATAAAATGAAGGTTTGAAATGATATAACCGAGAAAACTTGGAACTCCGGAAAGAAAGATGAATAAATGAAATCAAGAATTTTGATGAACCTCCGGAATAAGGAATTGAATTTACTCGATGAAACAAGAATACGAATTACATTACGCTCATCCTTCACCAATTAAATTGATGACAAGCAATGGATTTGGCATACTACTTATTCTCGTAGGAGGGATTAAGAGATATATAGCACAAACTTGGGAAGGTCTTCAACGAACCACCGGTTGGATTTGAAAAGAACGAATGAATCTATATGATAACGAAGGAAGAGAACTCTTGAAGAACCACCGTAAGAATTGAAAATGAACAAAGAAAAGATAAAGAAACACCGGGAAGAATTAGAAAATGAAGGAAGATACTTGAGAGAATTTAGATACATGAGAACGAAGAGATCATGAACTGATTAGAGGGTATTTGAATGATGCACCGGTAAGATTTGGAGAACGAGAGCTGAAAGCTTGAATGAATAATTCTGAGATGATGGGCTCCGGAGAATCAAACTGAAATGACCTCTGAAATGCTTCAGATGGGTGAAAAGAATTCTCACAATTGAAAACAATTATAAGAGGATGGCATCAAGCTAGAACCCTGAATCTTGAAGAGAATGGAGCAAGATTTAAGAGAAACTCTTCTTCCGTCTTCAAAATCCGAGAATGGCGACGAGAAACAACACCATGAATTGTTGAGGCACTCCGGAATAATGAAGAATAGAAAGGTTGAATTAACGATGAAAGAATTTGAAAGATCTTGGAGAAAGACATACGAATGATGATAATTCATTCTTACGTCAAAATTGGAAAAGAATTTGAGAATAACTCCGGGAAAATAAGAAGAGTCAGGTAAGATCCTGGGAAAAGGCCTGTGGGTTAGGGCCCACTCAAAAGAAACACCGTTGAACGATTTAAAAGATAGATTGCGCCAGTTGAATTAAATGGGTTGAATAAGATAGCATCCTCAAAAGAACTTGAGTGAATTGAGAATGGAAACTTGAATCTTCTGAGATATCTTCATCACTCCGGAACAAATGAATAGCGAGAGGTGAACGATTAAGAGGTGCACCGGCATGAGAAAACATTTGGAAAGAGGAAAAAGGGATAAGATCAACACCGAAATCTTGAATTAAATCCACCGGAGAAGAAAATTAGAATGGAACAATGATAAAGTTGAAGCTTCCTTAGCGTCTGCATGAGAAATCACCGGATAAAACATTAAAGGAAAAGAATGAAGAAACTTCACTCAATAAAATGGATACTTGGTTAAGAAATGTGAGTCCTTAAAGAAAGAGGGTGGGAGGGTGGGAAAACAAAAGCAACTTGGGTTGGATGAAACGAACACCGTTGAGAAGAAGCTTAGAATTGATCTTGAGAATGTTGGAATGACCGGATCCACTTGAACAGAAGCACGCCGGTTGGAAAGGATTGAAAAGACAACCTTGATGAACAAGAAGGATTAGCATCCACATAGAAATATGAGAACACCGCTTAGGAAAGGTATGGAATCAACACTTGACTTCAAAGCAACTCGAATACCACAAACCAAAACAAAATAAAGGATTTGGCTTGCAGAATAAGCCGGAAACAAACATATGATAGATCCCATATCATATCATGTGTGTGTTGGAAAGATAATCTAGGAGCTACTTGAATTCACACTTATAAACTCCCAAAACTTTCTGGTTATGCAATCTGGTGTTGGGGATACAGGGGACACAAAATATATCACCCAAACTAACAATACCTAGATCCAGCTGTATCCATCCTTCAACACATAACCAAGAAAACTCCGGAAATTGTTTACCTCAACCTTCGGAAAGCATCCGTTATACGAGTTATGGCAATACTCTCGCACTCGCCTCAGTACTGGGCTATCAGGGTTATCTCACCAACAACTGTACAAAAGAGATTTTCGATGTCGGCGTACTAAACTCAGGTATTCCAGAACTGCAACGATAAAATTATGACGACAACACCTCAGAGCTCAACTCCCCGGGACACTTCCACTAAACCCCTGCTGACAGGAGGCACCAAGACAATGTTGTCATCACAAAACCATCGGAACGATTCTAAGATACCCGCGTGATCCTAAATTTTTTTTAGTGAAATTTGAGAAGAGAAGAGTCAAAACTCTACGTCAGGATGCCTTACCAGAGCGATGAGGAGACTGGGAAGTAAAAAGAATTCCTAAACTCTCTGATACATAATTCCTAAATGACTCAAAACATTTTTCTAGACACAACTAGGCCGCTAAAAACGATCAATCAGTGGGGGCTCCTAAGGTCGGGGAAGGCTCTGATACCAACTTGTAACGCCCTTGATGCGGCTATATCTCCCACGTGTCGAAGCACGACTTAGAGGCATAACCGCATTGAAAGCAATGTCGCAAGTGAGGTAATCTTCACACAACCCATGTAATACATAAGGGAAAAAGATACATAGTTGGCTTACAATCGCCACTTCACGCAATACATGAGTAAAGCATTACATCAAACAGATACAATCAAGGTCCGACTACGGAACCAAAATAAAAGAAGACTACCCCAAATGCTACACAGATCCCCGATCGACCCCAACTGGGCTCCACTACTGATCAGCTGAAACGAAACAACACAACGAACAAGATCTTCATCGAGATCCTCCTTGAGCTCGGGTGCGTCACCTGCACGGTTTTATCGGCACCTGCAAACTGGTTTTGGAAGTATCTGTGAGTCACGGGGACTCAGCAATCTCACACCCGCGAGGTCAAGACTATTTAAGCTTATAGGTAGGGTAAAAGTATGAGGTGGAGCTGCAGCAAGCGACTAGCATATATGGTGGCTAACATACGCAAAAGAGAGCGAGAAGAGAAGGCAAAAGCACGATCGATGAACTATGATCAAGAAGTGATCCTAGAACAACCTACGTCAAGCATAACTCCAACACCGTGTTCACTTCCCGGACTCCGCCGAGAAGAGACCATCACGGTTACACACGCAGTTGATGTGTTTTAATTAAGATCAACTTCAGGTTTTCTACAACCGGACATTAACAAATTCCCATCTGCCTCATAACCGCGGGCACGGCTTTCGAAAGATGATACCCTGCAGGGGTGTCCCAACTTAGCCCATTATAAGCTCTCACGGTCAACGAAGGATATTCCTTCTACCGGGAAGACCCGATCAGCCTCGGAATCCCGGCTACAAGACATTTCGACAATGGTAAAACAAGACCAGCAAAGCCGCCCGAATGTGCCGACAAATCCCAATAGGAGCTGCACATATCTCTTTCTCAGGGCACGTCCGGATGAGACATCCTACGAGTAAAACCAATCCTCAAGTTTCCCCGAGGTGGCCCCGCAGTCTACTCGGTTCGGACCAGCACTCAGAGGAGCACTGGCCCGGGGGGGGGGGGGGTTAAAATAAAGATGACCCTTGAGTCTGCAGAACCCAAGGGAAAAAGGCTTAGGTGGCAAATGGTAAAACCAATGTTGGGCCTTGTTGGAGGAGTCTTATTCAAAGCGAACTGTCAAGGGGGTCCCATAAATCACCCAACCGTGTAAGGAACGCAAAATCCGGGAACATAATACCGATATGACGGAAACTCGGGCGGCAAGAGTGGAACAAAACACCAGGCATAAGTCTGAGCCTTCCACCCTTTACCAAGTATATAGATGCATTAATTAAATAAGAGATATTGTGATATCCCAACATATCCATGTTCCAACATGGAACAACATCTCCATGTTCCAACAAGGAACAAACTTCATCTTCACCTGCAACTAACAACACTATAAGAGGGCTGAGCAAAGCGGTAACATAGCCAAACAACGGTTTGCTAGGACAAGGTGGGTTAGAGGCTTGGTTTAACAATATGGGAGGCATGATAAGCAAGTGGTAGGTATCGCAGCATAGGCATAGCAAAAGAGCGAGCAACTAGCAAGCAAAGATAGAAGTGATTTCGAGGGTATGGTCATCTTGCCTGAGATCCCGCAAGGAAGAAGAACGAGTCCATGAAGAAGACAAATGGACGTAGTCGAACGAATCCTCACACTCGCAACGTTACCGGAACTATCAAGAAGAAGCAACACCGGAAAGAAGCAAACAAGATGGTAAACAATGAACATGGCATGATGCACAATCAAGTATGATGCATGTCCGATTTAACGATTCATGGCATGGCAAATGCAACAAAACACTACAAATTAAGTGGAGCTTTGCATATTGATGAAACACCACATTCAAGTTATTTAGTTCTCTCTCGTTTATGAACCCAACAATGTTAAATGTTGTTAAACATGGCAAGGGGTGAATCATGTGAAATCAAGCTATTTAGGCAAGTTTTAATGAGGCCGGAACAACAAACAACAAGTCCGGAAAAACCTCATGAGCATATATTAGATTTGGTACTGATCTGTCCTAAAGCATATTTTAATGTTGTAAAATAGGAAAATATAGTGCATCATGTTAAACTATGCATTTTTCTACCCCATTTGCATATAAAGTTCAATAAATTTGGAGCTACGGTTATTTAGTTATGAAATAAATCATTTTAGCATGGCATTTAAGCAAATTTAAACAAACAACATTTTAAACATTTTAATTGTTGTTATCATGATGCGGATGACATGTGCAAGTTTTAAGCAATTTTATGAAAATGTTGACAAGAGCATTATGAAGCATTTGTCGTCGTGGCGGAAACGAAAAAGGGTGCCACGGCAACGACAACAAAAATGGTGCCACGACAACATTCCGGTTCCGATAACTCGACTGAGATGTCGGTGCAAAAGAAAGTGTGGAGAGCGTGCCATGCAAGATGGTGGGGTGATCCCGGTTACCGGGTTCCCACGTGTCGGCGGCGAGGCAATGAGGAACGCGCAAGGAACAACTCGGACATGGTGCAAACACGGGCATCGCATTCAACACATGCATTCGGTCCACGGCGGTCATCTCGGGGTTATACCTTCGAAGCATGCGTTTCGAGGCGGTTCACAAATGTCGAGGGAAGTAGTCGTTCTCGGGACGGTTGTAGAGGAAGTAGTGCTACACGGCGACGGTAGTGGAAGTAGTGGTACTCGCGGACTTCGGCGATGGTAGTCGTACACGTATCGACGAGGTACTTGACATGTCCGAGGTCTTGGCGGTGTAGATGTACACGTTGTCAGGGTACTTGTCGCATCACCGGGTGTAGTCGTACACGCACGTAGATGAACTTGACGGGTCCCATGAGTAGTCGTACTCGGCGAATCCACGTAGTTGCACATATCTTTGTGCTGTAGCCGAACTTGATGAAAACCCACGGTGACGGTAGACGTACAAGGTCGGCTTGATGGAACTTGGCGGTGGTCTCCTCGGATCAACAGTGATGTGCAAGGGCGCTCTGGTCCCAGCGAGCGAAGCAGAGGGCGGGATCGACGGAGGTGATGCGGGGTGCGCGGTTCCGGCGAAGCAGAGGCAGCAGCGGCGAGGCTTGGGGCTGGCGACGAGGAACCGGGCGAGGACGACGTCCTCCGGCGAGGTGGCGACAAACATGGGGTGTAGGGGTGCCGAGGTGCTGAGCGACGAGCTGCTGCTGCTCGATGCAGACAGAGACAGCCGGAGCAAGGCAGGGAGGCGACGGGGCTTCGAGCTCGGCATCCATGTCAGGTCAACGAGGAGGCCAGAGGAAGGGAAGGGGGCGACGCAGAGGACGGGGAGGCCGGGCGGTGCTCGGCGGAGAGCGGCGGCACGCGGCCATGGCAGGGAGGCAATGGGCTTCGCGCGCCGGAGTTGGGGACGGGGCAGAAGGCGCTCGGGATCGAGCTCCTCTCGATCCAGAGCTTGGCTGCGGGCGCGGGACGGAGGAGGTGCAGCGCGGGGCAGGGGAAGAACGGGTGAGGGGGAGCTCTCCTGGTGGAGGCGACGAGGGGATCGGGCGCAAGGAGCTCCTCTCCCTGGCTCGATGCGTGCGTGTGTGTGTGGCGGCGGGCAGAGGGAACGAGAGGGAGAGGCCGAGAGGTGGGATCGGGCTAGGGTTAGGAGGGGATTGGTGGGGGCGGCTGGGCCTAGGTGTAGATGGGCCGGCCTGCTGGGAGGACCAATTGGCCAGCTGGGCTTCTCTTGTCTCTCTCTCTCTCTCTCTCTCTCTCTCTCTTATTTCCCTTATAGAAAAGAATAAGAGAGAAGAAAAAGAAAGAGAGGGTTAGTGAAAGAATTTGGGCACGCGGTTAATTTTCCTGGACTCACAAAAATGTGCTTGTTCCGAGAAAATAGAAAAGACCATGATTAAAAGATTTAGATTCAAACTCATTTGATTTGAATTCAAATGATTTGAATAGGAAGTGAGGGTTGGGAAGGTCCAAAAATGTTCGGATTTTTGGTGGAGCTACAGATGATGAAAGAATATATGGCAAGGTTGGAGACCAAGAATTAAGATAACAAAGGCATTGGGATTATTTGCAAGTGTGTTGTGGTGATTTCCAAATTAAAGAAATATTTAATATAGCTCCCTAATATTAGGAGGATATGTTATAAAGAGAAGTCACCATGTGAATTCCCTCGATTTAAATAGATCAGAGATCCATGCAATTTATTTGAGTTGCAAAATTTAGTGGCACGATGACATGATGCAAGGCACAGATGCAAAGAGGAACGCAACAAGCAAAACAAAACACATGACGAAACCCAGAATCCATGGAAGGCATCTGAATCTCCGGTCTTGGGGCGTTACAATGTACTTTTGCAGGGTCTCTCCAGGTTGTTGCTTGATGCGGCGCATGTCACTCACGGTGGGCGGCCGGTCGCGAGTACCTTGGAAGTTGGCGATGAAGCGGGTGCGCATCTGGTCCCAGGAAGAGATCGTGCCTTGAGCCAGATTCAGGAGCCAGGTGCGAGCTCCTTCCTTGAGCGCCATGGGGAACCAGTTCGCCATGACCTTCTCGTCCCCACTGGCAGCTTCGATGCCCAGCTCATAGAGCTAGAGGAACTCTGCAGGGTCGGTCGTGCCGTCGTAACGAGGAGGCAGGTCTGGCTTGAACTTGCCTGGCAATGCGACGCTACGCAGCTCGGTGGTGTAGGCACGGCAGCCTGCGGTGGTCACGGGAGGCTTTGGGTGAGGGAGAGCTTGGTCTTGCGGGTCACCATGCGCCGCAGCTGGGAGCAGCGCGGGATCTTGACGCGCGGGAGCAGGAGGAGGGTCGCGACGTGCCGGAGCAGGGAGCGCCCGGGCAGCTTCTTGCGTGCGAGGGACTTCTTGGCAGCTCTGCTCTTGTCGCGCCGGCGCCTGATGGAGCAGGTTCCTGCCAGGGGCCGCGCGCCTTGGAGCCATGGCGTCTTCTTGAAGAGGATGCGGCTGGTATGCCCCCGGAGCTTCGTTGCCCGCGCGAGACAGGGTGCGGCGCAGCGGAACGGACGGCGCGGGAGAGCCCCCTATGGCGCGGACGAGCTCGGCGACGCGGTCGAGCCACTCTTCGTAGACATCGTCGACGGGACGGTAGCGCAGGAGCTCGTTTGCCGCGATGAGCGCAACTCGAGCCTCCAAGGGTGCGTGGAGTGCGCGGGACGAAGAACCAGTGGGTGTGAGCGACGGAGTAGCGGTACAGCCGTCTTGCCGCACGGACGGATGTTGAGACGATGCTTGCTGCTCGTTCCTCGCCGGGCCGGTGGCGGCGTTGACGGCGGGCGACGGGGAACGACGGGGACGCCCGCCGACGGGAGCCGTCTGGGCGACGCGGGAAGCGATGGCGGCCCGATGCTCGGCGCGGGCCCGGTGAGCATCGGACATGGACGCGACGGTCGGAGGAGAGCGGAGCGGTGGAAGACAAATTCCGGCGCACCCCTACCTGGCGCGCCAAATGTCGGATTTCGGGTTCCGGCAGACCCTTAAGGTTCGAACTTTGGGGTGCGCGTGGAGATTACGCCCTCTACCTCTCCGTCTCGCAAAGATCTAAACTACTGAAAGAACAACACAAGACACACATGGTTTATACTAGTTCGGGCCATCATTGTGGTGTAATACCCTACTCTAGTTCGTGGTGGGTGGATTGCCTCTTGGGCTGATGATGATGAATAGTACAAGGAAGAACAGCCTCGCGAGGGCCTGTTCTTGGCTGGGAGGATGAACTGCTAGGAGGAGTTCAACCGCCCTTCTTTCTCTCTGTCTCTCTCTGGATTCTAGCTCGCTGGATCCGAATGATCTCTCGATTGCTAGATGCTAAGATCCTGCCTCTACCCTGGGGGTGGCTAGTCCTATTTATAGGCAAGGGCCCTGGGCCTCTCCCCCAAATATTGAGCGGGAAGGGCGCCAACAGTTGGCCATTTTGAAGGGGAACATCTGGTACACTTATCCTGACTAAAGTCGGTCCTCGCCTGCTAAAGGCTCCGTGGTGACGCCGTCCTCGGCTCCACGGTGACCTCCTTCCCGCCGTTGGACTGGTCTTGGTCTCGTTGCACCGAAATGGATGCCTTTGCTTGATCCTCTCGCCTGCGCTTGCCCCCTTTGCACCAAAGAGGAAAGAAGGACACTGCGCGGGCTGGAGCCCTTGGTCGTCATGGCTTACGTCATGGGCACCTCGTGAGGTACCCCGCCTTGATCTCTCCGCCTCCTCGTGAGCCAGCCTGATGAGGCCGCGCCTGAGGAAGCTTTGCGTCGTCCGCCCCGCGAGGCTTGTCCCCTCGCGAGGGTCTTGGGTCTTGTGTTGATGAAGATGGGCCGTGCTGGGCCTCCTTTGAGCCACGCCGCAGGCCGCAGGCAGGCAAGTCTGGGGACCCCCGTTCCCAGAACGCCGACACAACCTAACCCCACAAAGAACTCTCATGAATACCATGGGTTAGTACACAAAGCGTAATGGACAATGCTTACCATACCATGGGATCACTTGATCCCTCGGTACATCTTGTACACTTTGTGCGTTTATCAACTTGATTCACTCTTGACTTGGTCTTGATCAACCTTGAATCTTTCCAACTCTCTTCATTTGGATGATGTTTTGAAGGTAGACATGACTGACCACACACTCTTCTTCTTCAAGACATGCTTTCAATAAGCTCAACACTCACATGACCATTCTTTGGATAATTCCTTAGTAGCACCTTGGTCAACTCATAACCTCCTTGAAACCAACACATGGACTTCAAGAAAATCCTATGGACAAATCCTTCAAATATAACTCAATGCAACCATTAGTCCATAGAGAATGTCATCATTTACCAAAACCACACATGGGGGCACCGCATGTCCTTTCAATCTCCCCCATTTTGGTAATTGATGACAATCACTTTTAAGAGAGTTTATATGAGGAATTATGCATCACCATGCAATGCAACAACCAATGATGCATGAGAATGAGATGCAAATGCTTAGTAACAAAATCAAAGCAAGGAGAAACTCTAAAAACTTCTCCACAAAACTCTCTGAAACTTCTCCCCCATTGGCATCGATTGCCAAAATGGGCGAAAGGCTTAGAAGGCCAATATAAAAAGTGTTCCTGCATAAATTGTGTATTTCTCAACAAGAGAGTGGAATGCCATACACATATCCCAAGGTAAATACTTGGAGGAAGACAAACTATATTGAGGCACAAAGATTGCTAAAGAAAGATATGCCACAAAGACATAACAAGAGAGACACAAGCAATCAAAAGATACCAATTGAAGCAGGCAATCAACGGATATCAATTGAACCAACTAGACCAAAGATCCTATGAGCCACATGAATAAAGAATACTATGATATGAGCAAAGGAGTGTTCTAGAGAAACTAGAGAAGCTCCCCATGATTTGTGCACAATTTAGTTTGGTAATTGGATACAATGAGCACAAAATAGGATCGTCACTCCCCAAGATCAATGGAATCGCAAGACAAGTGCAAGAGAGCAACGGAGTGTTCTAAAGACACTAGTGAAGCTCCCCATGATTTGTGCACTGCTTACAATATTTGCATTAGGATACCAAGTACACAAAATAGGATCATCACTTCCCGAAAAATCAATAGAAACTCACAACAAGTGCAAGTGAGCTTGTAGGAAACAAAGCCTAGCACTTGCAACAAACAAATGGTTAAGCAACATATAAAATAGGCAACTTAAGATTAGGCTCAACCAAAATGATGTGTGTGAGTCATGGAAAAGCACTTGAGAAGACTAATGTAAGGGTGAGCATTAAGCATCAACATAGTCATGAATAGTGGAGATACAATGTGCATGACATGTCCTTCCCACACACACCAAGAAAATGGGTTCACAAGCACACTAAATATGCAAAATGAATAACCAATACCTGTGACAACTCATGGTGAAAAAAAATGAAAGCCTCATCAAGACGAGGGGTACCAATTAAGATGGCAAAAAGCCTCGCCAAGACAAGCATGAGGAAAATGACCTTCACCACACAAGAGTGCATCAAGATGCAACGAGATATGACCCGCACTCATGGCACACACTTTCACAGAGCCACCAAAGAAATAACATGAGAAAGAAACGATGGACGTGAAAGAAAGGGATATCAACTGGATATGCAACTTCTCTCAAATGTATAAGATTCTAGGTAGATGACGATCATGATGATATCAATCCACAAAGAAGGATGTACACACGAAATAGTTACAAAAAGGAAAGAACAAGATATCCACAAGGAAGTCATAAATATACCAATAGGATATTTGCTTGAAAGCATATCACTTGGCTAGATATGGTCTTACTGTATATAAATGAAGTCCAACCACACATCCATCAAAGACATCACAACTAGCAACAAGAGATCATCGTTGGGATGTTTTGAGAAAGGAAACAAGTATCACAAGATATGAAATGAATATCATGCCAAGATGCAACCTACACAAGGTTGAATGCAAGAGAGGAAAGCATGAATAGATACTTGTTACCGAGATAGCATTGGAAGGATGCAGAAGATACCAATTGAATGTATTAGATAGTAGTTCATTGAACATCCTAGCTTGGATCCAATAAGCACATGGTCACACCACCTTCCTTGTGAGTGAGCCGAGCATCCAATGTATCTCCAATTGTTCCTATAACAACAACACAAACAAAAATGGTACCCAACCTCATTGGGACCAAAGAGTTAGAGAACCAACAATACATAGGACAAACTTCACATAAATATGTGCATATAGATATGAAAATGAATATCATGCACATCTCATCCAATTTGAGACTTGGTGGAGTTTCCCCTATATATTGGGTCAAAGAAAGAAAGCATGCCAAAGATACTACATGAAGTTAATATGCATGCTCAATACTTTCAAGAACCGATACCAATTGACAAAGAAATACCAAGTGAAGAAAAGATGTCGAATGAATAAATCAACACTTGGAGGATATCAACTAAAAGATACATCAAGGAATGAGATATCATTGATACACGCAAAAAGAAAGATGTCAAACTCCCAAAAGAGTGTCGGTGGGAAGCGACACCTATGGGATCACAAGAATCCCTATTATGGTTGCCGGGGCGCATGGTTGCAAGAAGAGCAGGATTAGTAATCAGCACAAGGATCATTTACCCAGGTTCGGGCCGCGAGGATGCATAAAACCCTAGTCCTGCTTTGGTGGATGTATTGAGTGTTCTTGAGCCTTCCAACTAGCTACGGTGGCTGGGTCGTTCCAAAAAGCCGAATCCTTCTCCAGTACGCCATGGGCCTACTTTTATAGTCGAAAGGGGCTGCCACAGTGGCACAAAGGAGGTGGAAAGGCGTACAGTGCTACGAGCTTATCGCTCGTATTGCAGGACAAGATGCATTTAATGCATCGCTTAGGTGTCCCTTTGCTTTATTGGGGACGGGAATGAGGCCCGGCCCGTCCGTCGCCGCTCCTCCTTGTTTCGACACGCGCCCTGGCCAGCGATGCATGCGGCTCCATGTAGGCAGGCAGGCAGCTAAGGTGGCGCGGTGGTAGGGCCTTCACGAAGATCTGCATGCCGCCACGCAGGCGCCTGCTGAGTTGGCCTGGAAGCTGCATGTTGCCACGCAGGTGCCTGCCCAGTTGGTTGGGCTAGCAGCTGCATGCGAACGACGGTGGAGACTTGGCTGGTGCGGGCTTGGAGGTGGCCCTGCTGGTGCCCTTGGCGAGGGCCTTGCCGGGTGGCCCGGGAAGGGCCTCGCCATGTTGTGTTGTTGTCCCTGGCAAGGATCTTGCCGGGGGTCTTGTGGCTCTCCTCGGCAAGGATCTTGTCAAGGATCGTTGTCTTTTAATCCTTATCTGATCTTGAATATTCCTTGTCTTCACAAAGATCTGCATGCCACCATGGAGGTGCCCCCCGAGCCTTGGCCCAAAGTGGTTGATGGTGTTGGAGACCGTGGGCTCAAGGGTGGTGCGCTTCGCTGGTGTCGGACGAGCCGCCCTGACAAGGGCCTTACCGGGGCCGCGGAGGCTGCCCCGGCAAGGGTCTTGCCGGGGGAACCTGCTTTGTCTCTTTGCTCTTTTGTGGTCTCGGCCTTGGCGTTGCTCTGGTTTTTTTGGGCTTCAGTTTTACCTCGGTTCACCTCCCCTGTTCTGCTTGGTGCGGCCGTTGGGGCGACTCCGACTGTCCGTGCATAGGTAAAGGGGTACAAAGGTGCGCCCCTTCTTTTGTACACCGACAGGAGCCCCCGGTCCTGGGCCACACATAAGCGCGACACGTTGTTGGGCCAGGCCCAAAACGGTGCGCGGGCAGGCGGGCAGTTTTTACCGTGGTAAAACTTTTCGCGCGCTGTGCTTCCCCATGACCCGCATTGAATGCGCGACGTGGGTGGCATGCGTGGGGCGGTTCCCGCATGCATGTGTCATATCATGGTAAAGAGGCGGCTCACGCCTTCCCCGTAAAAAGAGGGAGGCGTGGAGGCGCGGCGCATTTACTAGATGGACTCGGGTCGCAGTCTTTAAGGCGCCCACGCCCCCTGATCACAGGGCAGGGAACGGTCGCCTCACCCGTCCTTTCGACCCTGCACGCTCACCACGCGTCCTTCATGCAGGTGGCGAGCTGTGGAGGCGGGAAACCGGGCCGTCGCTGGTTGGGGCAGCGGGTCGGTCCCAATTCCCTGTGCCCCCGATGGATGCATTGGCTGAGCAAGGCGGCGGAGCCTCGAACCCGCCCCTTTATAAGGAGAGGGAAAGGGGGGACTGGCACTCCACACTCTTCTATCTTCTATCTCCTCCTGCTTCTGCTTCTTCCTCTCATCTGCCATGGAGAAGGGGAAACCCGGCCCCTAGACGGTGGCAGCGAGGGTTGCTGCTCGACAATGCGTCCCTCCTCCTCCTGAGCCTGCGGTGGCGGAGCCGGCCGCGAGGGGAAGGGGGAGGGGGGAGGCCGTGGGCGAGGTCGTGCCAGAGGTCGTGGTGCCCGGGGAAGAGGAGGACGGGGCAGCGCGCCGGCCTCGCTCCCGCCAATGATGCCTTTCCCGATGGAGGGCCACGTTGGAGACCAGCCTCGTGAATTCTTTATCAGGCTGCGCCGGCCTCCATGTCGCCGTCTTCTTCTTCCCGCTCCGTTTGCTCGAGGGATGGAGTGTGACCCGCCCCAGACCCTCAGGTTGCACATGAGGGGCTGTGGGAATGGGGGCACGCGGGTCGACATCGACTTCCCGGCTCCTCGGGTCATGTACCTCCGTCGTGGATGAAAGACGTTCGCTCGCATCCATAGCCTAACGGCGGGGCTCGTCCTCTACTTCAAATTAATGGAGGACGGCCTACTCTCCGTCAAGGTCTTCGGGGATCTTGGAACTCGCCTGAAGTGCTGCGTGGAGAGCTCCTCTGACGGAGATTGCGACGATGGAAGCTCTTCCTCAAGCAAAAGTGACAAGAAGGATAACGGGGCAGATGACAGGGACGAGTCCGACTAGGCGTCGGATGCCCTGCGCCTGGGCCGGTGCGGCAGCAGCAGCATCTGCACCTGGCCTCTCGTCCGGCGGAGTTTTGTCGGGGGAGGGGACAGCTCCTTGAACTTCTCGGGGCCATCTCCTTGGGCGGCTGGCATCGGGGGGCTGCGGAAGAGGAAGAGGATGGGTGGCAAGGCCGTCAACTCGGAGTACGCGGACACCGACGCCTTCGTCGCGTGTTCGGTGACCTGCCGCCTCGTCTTCCAGCTCCTTTCCCGGCACCGTCATCACCGGCCCATCCGTGGGCGGCCACTTAGGTGTTCTCTTGGTGCTTTCTGCTGCTCGTAGTTCGCCTAGGCGCTCCTTTTGCCCTTCCGCCTCCTTGACCTGCCTCCTGAGGAGAGGGCCAAGAAATGGATCACGGGCATCTCATCTCTTTTTTATTCTGTAAGCCTTCAGGCCTTGTTAAATTTAAAGCTTGTAATCCCCCCTTGTTCATGTTTTTCTTTCCGTACAAACTGTACCTGTACGGGACGTTTTTAATGAAAAAGGGTGCTTGTCGGGTTCTTCGTGCGTGAGCGAGGCCCATGCCAAGGATGAATCCTTGTTATTTTCATAATAAATGTTATCGCCCGGCAACAGGCCTTGCCATTTCTCTTCTTTGGCTGACCGTTCTCGCGCTTATGGCGGAGGAAGGGGCGAAGTAGAGTTAGGCTCCTTGTTCATTTCTTCGCCACCGCAACTACTACCAAATTCCGACCCAGGAAGTAACTCTCGGGTACAGGGAAAAAAGGGAGTACGGTGGTTTTAAGACATAAACGAGGCTTCACATGTCCTAGTTCCATACGGAAACATACATCAGGGGGATGGAAAACTTATCTGAATCCGCAGCCCCCGGCAACCTTGGCTCGCCGCAGTTGGATCCTTACATCTTCAGCCCCCGGCAGCCTTGCCTTGCCGGGGTCGGAGCATCAGTCCATTGTCCTTTTCCCAAGTGGCTCAGCAGAAGTGCCCTGCGAACCAAAGAAAACAGAAAAGATGCACACCCGACCTCTAGGCTAGGGGTTAGTCGCCGCTAAGCACTATCAACCCTAACCGAGGAAGAGACTCAACCTAGCATGCATGCTATAACTTAGGGCGTCAGCGCTTTGTTTATTTATGCTCAGGGTCTACGCCTGGCTTTGTACAGAGGGTTACATGCTTTGCCGGCAAA
The DNA here is from genome assembly GCA_032464435.1 of Aegilops umbellulata. NCBI lineage: Eukaryota > Viridiplantae > Streptophyta > Magnoliopsida > Poales > Poaceae > Aegilops > Aegilops umbellulata. The sequence continues at coordinate 245,444,105 of CP136056.1, forward strand.
GCTTGTACAAAAGGTGGCTTGCCGGGGGGGGGGGGGGCGGCAAGCCACGCCTTATGGGTAAAACTTGCAAAGATGCTCGATGTTCCAGGAATTACTCACTGGGACAACATCTTTGGGCTCCAGGCAGACTGCGCCGGGCCTGGTGACTCATATTACCCGATAAGGGCCTTCCACTTCGGCGTCAACTTGTTGGTATTCTTGGCCGACTGAACATGTCGAAGAACAAGGTCACCTTCCTCAAAGCTTTGGGCATGAACCTTGCAGCTATGGTAGCGGCGCAAGGCTTGCTGGTAGCGTGCTGCTCTCACAGCCGCCTGAAGACGATCTTCCTAAAGGAGCATTGCGTCATCTTGCTGCAACTACTCTTGCTAAAGCTCATCATAAGCGAGCACTCGAGGTGACCCGTATATGAGTTCCTTGGGGAGAACTGCCTCTGCCCCATATACTAGGGCAAAGGGTGTCTGACCGGTGGCTCGATTTGGCGTTGTCTTGATCGACCAAAGAACCGCCGTCAAATCATCAATCCAGCGCCTTCCGCTCTTGTGCAGCCTGTCAAAGGTCTTCGTTCTCAGGCCTCATAACACTTCAGCATTCTCCCTCTCCGCTTGGCCGTTGCTCTGGGGGTGTGCCACGGAAGCAAAAAAAACCTTGCTGCCGAGGTCTTGAACGTACTGCATGAAGGTGTGGCTCATGAACTGCGTGCCTTTGTCGGTGATAATTCTGCTTGGCATGCCAAAGCGGCAGACCAGTCCCTTGAAGAACTTGATGACTGACTATGTTGTCACCTTTCTCACTGCTTCCACTTCCGGCCACTTTGTGAACTTGTTGATTGCAACGTATAAGTACTCAAAGCCCCCGACAGCACGGGGGAAGGGGCCCAGTATATCGAGCCCCCAGACCGAGAATGGCCAGGAGAGAGGGATTGTTTGAAGGTCTTGAGTTGGTTGATGAAGCTTCTTTGAATGGAACTAACACGCTTCACACTTCGTTACTAGTGTCGTTGCATCCTAGAGGGCGGTGGGCCAGAAGAAACCTTGCCGGAACGCCTTGCCGACAAGGGCCCTCGACCCTATGTGGGAGCCACATATGCCTCCATGTATCTCCGCCAATAGCTCCAGTCCTTCCTCTCGGGGGATGCACTTCAATTTTACACCGTTTGGCCTCCTCCTGTATAGGACGTCATCGAAGAACTGGTACAGGGCAGACTGACGGGCTACTTTTTCCGCTTCTTCCTTCTCCTCAGGAAGCTCCCCTATTTGGAGTAATCGGACGGTATGCTGCACCCATGCCGGAGCCTAGGGCTCTACGGCAAGGACCAAAGGCATCTCTTCTGCCATGGGAGCGGCTGTCTCCACGGCCAGGGCTTGACGCCTTGCCGGAGCCAGTTGCTCTTGGGCGGGCTCAGTGTGCACGGCAACATCCTTGCCGGCAGCGCCAGGGGGCTCGGCGGGAAAGTACTTGCCGGGACCTGATTTCCTCCGCTTGTTCTGCCCTATTGATGGTTTGACGAATGGCTGAGTTAACCGGAGCAAAAAGGTACCTAGTTCCAGAGGTAGCTTGAATGCGGCACGCTTCGACAGGTAATCGGCGATGCCGTTCTCCACTCAGGGAACGTGCTCTACTTGGATACCGTCAAAGCGCTCCTCCAGCTTCCTCACTTCATCTACGTAGGCCTCCATCAATGGGCTCTGGTAATCCTTGTTGACTTGCCTGACGACAAGTTGCGAGTCACCCCTGACGATGAGCTTCTTCACCCCGAGGTTTGCCGCGATTCTGAGATCGGCAAACAGCCCCTCGTACTCAGCAGTGTTGTTTGTGGACATCTCCCTAGGAAAGTGCATCTGGTTCACATACTTGAGGTGCTCTCCAGTGGGTGCGACAAGCAGCACCGATGCCTTGGAGCGAGAAAGCCCCATCAAAGTACATGATCCAATCGCGGTCTGCTTCCTTGCTGGGGAGAGCGGTCTCCTGGATTTCTTCGTCGGGCGTTGAGGTCCATTTTGCAATGAACTCCGCCAAGACTCTGCTCTGGATTGTCGAGGTACTCTCAAACTTCAACCCAAAGCTTGACAACTCCAGGGCCCATTCCACAATCGTTCCGGTCTCATCTGGGTTATGCAGTATCCGTTGCAATGGGAGGCGGGTGACGACATTGATCTCGTGGGCTTGGAAGTAATGATGCAGCTTCCTCGAGGCCATAAGGAGGACGAAGAGCAATTTCTGCACACCGGAGTACCTCGACCTAGCCCCCTGCAAGAGGGAGCTGACAAAGTAAACCGGGTGCTGCATCATCTTCTTCTTCTGCACCACCTCACTTAACTGCGCGGGCACTGCCTTGGTGGCATCAGACTCTGCCGGGGGCCTTGCCTTGTGAAAGTGCTTGTTATCGACTAGAGGGGGGGGGGGGTGAATAGGCGACTTTTATGAAAGTCTTCAAAACATAAAAGTTTCAAAGACAAACATTAGAAATGAACCTATTGATATGCAGCGGAAGATAAACTACACAAGGCAAGCCATAGTCAAGTTGCAATAATGTGAGTGTACGATGACTAATGGCAACTAGGTAGTAAGGATCGGGGTGGAAGATAGTATGAAGCCAAACAGCAATAGTAGTCAAGCAATGAAGTCAAACAGATATGGCAAGCAGGCAATGACTTCACGAAGACAAACTGTAAGTAAAGGGAAGAGAGAATAGAACCAGTCACTCGATGAAGACACATGATTTGTTTGACCAGTTCCAGTTGCTGTGACAACTGTACATCTAGTTAGGGAGGCTGAGATTCAACTCAGAAGACCGCGTCTTCACCTTATTCCCCTTGAGCTAAGGACACACAGTCCTTGCCCAATCACTCTGGTAAGTCTTCAAGGTAGACTTCCAAACCTTCACAGACTTCGTTCACTGGCGATCCACAATGGCTCTTGGATGCTCATAACGCAACGCCTAACCGTCTGGAGGATTCACAGTCCTCAAGTGTAATAAGTGTTCAGGTCACACAGACAGAAAGACTTCAGTGATGCCTAACACTCTTTGGCTCTAGGTGTTCGGGCTTTGTCCTCGCAAGGATTTCTCTCTCTCAAAGGCTTCGAGGTGGGTTGCTCTCAAACGACAAAAGCCGTGCACTAACTCTGAGCAGCCACCAATTTATGGTGTAGGGGGTGGGCTATTTATAGCCACTAGGCAACCCAACCTGATATGTCCGAAATGACCCTGGGTCACTAAGGAACTGACAGGTGTTCCAACAGTCAGATTTCAAACACACGCGGCAACTTTACTTGGGCTACAAGCAAAGCTGACTTATCCAGCTCTGGATAAGATTTGCTCTCATTGTCTTCGCTCGAAGACATAGGATTTGAGTTGAGCATCACTTCAGTCACTCTGACTGTATTCACTTGGACCCCACTTAACAGTACGGTGGTTCCTATGACTCAACAAAGAAGAAAAGGAAACAACGAAACAACTAAGTCTTCGCGCTCCATAGTCTTCACAGAATGTCTTCTCATGTCATAGTCTTCAATATGAATATCTTCACGTACCACCATTGTCGTCAATGTCTTCATACATTTTTAGGGGTCATCTCCGGTAGGTAAACCGAATCAATGAGGGACACTACCTGTGTTATCCTGCAATTCTCACAAACATATTAGTCCCTCAACCAAATTTGTCGTCAATACTCCAAAACCAACTAGGGGTGGCACTAGATGCACTTACAATCTCCCCCTTTTTGGTGATTGATGACAAACTGGTTGAAGTTTTCAACGGGGATAAAGTATGTGAAATTGTAAAGGGTAGAGGATTGTCTTCATAAGTTTCAAAGGCTCCCCCTGAAGATGTGCATATAAGTAATTTGCTTTTGGAATGCAAATGCACATGGCAGGTTGTACTTGTGGAGATCCTCTTCAACTTATGACGACAAATCATCATGCATGATAAGATATAGCAAAGATTATGACATGCATAATGAAAAATGGACATCTGCAGAATGACCTAAGTGCGGAAGTTATCATCGCACATGCGGAATTTATCATCGCATCACATAATATCAAATAAGTAGCAGACGTCCATCAAGTTTAAGTGTTACAACTCAAAGAACCAAATGTATCAAAACGCGAGAGTTGTAAACACTAGGGAAAATATAAAGCAACCGCCCATATGAACCCGCTTGAAGACTATCAAACTCATACGCTTCTCCCCCTTTTGTCAGTAATGACCAAAAAGGTTTGAAGACATAGAGCATCTACTCATCCTTAGGAGGAGTAGGTGAAGCAGCAGGGTTGGTGTTGTCGTTTGGCGGTGCAGACGAGCTTGGTGCAGTGTCGATTCTTGCAGAAGGAGTCGGTGAAGTAGCATCGTCTTCTTCATCGATCACTTTGGCATTTACAGTTGCAGCAGAAGAGGAATATTCAGAGTCTTCAAGAGATGGAGTGCGACGTAGGACAACATTCCGTGGAGGAGTGGAGTCGAACTTGAATTTTTCAGTGAAGCCATCATCTTGAAAATCCGCTTTAGCACTGAGCAGTGTCAAACTCTTCCATGATTGCCGACACGTTTCATGCGTGACAAAGGCATTCTTGGTGGCAAGATTGCGAATGCGATTGACGTCCACCAAGAGGCTTTGCATTTGGCGCTTTAGCCAGTCATGATGCTTATCATGTTTCTGATGAAGGGCAACCAGAAGCTCTCGGTCATTGAGAATGCGGGAGCACTTCTTAGGCCTTTGGGCAATTGTGCTCTCAGTGGCTTCTGTTTGCGCACGATGAGGCATGCGAGTAATCCCAGCCAGAGGGTAGACTCGAGCGACAGCTTGAACTCCTTCATCATTTTGAGTGAAGCTTTGATGGTCAGCATTCTGAAGACTAAGAGGCTCCTTTGCAGTCTCTGGGTATATGACTTCAACAGACAAATCAACATCTGGCATGAATATGATATGATTGCGTGCAGAGGGTTGATAGTTGAAGGCAGAGTGAAGCTTGATCAGTCGCATGATCCAGGGAGCATAGAACTTCAGACCAAAAATGTCAGATCCAGATGCAGCAAGTTGGCGAATGAAGAAGTCTTGGGCATTGAAGCGTTTGCCATGAAGAATTTGGAAAACCAAAGTCTTCATTGCGCCTTCCAGCTTGGCATTAGGAGAGTGTCCTTTGATAGGCCAAAGAGTTCGCCTGATTATATGATAAATGGTGCGGGGCAGATACTCAAGGTCTTCAACAAGGAACGCCTGCGGGTATTCAGCATTTGGAGGCAATGGCTTCATCATGCTGAGCATCTGACTCATATTGGGTTCAGGCTTGTGGAAGATGCTCTCCATAGCATCATTGTGAAGCAGAAAGCCAGGTTCATAAAGATCATCTACGGAGGGCAGGCCAGTAAGCTCAATGACATCAATGGCTTTGGCTTCATGATGAACATTTCCGGTCATCCACTCAAGAACCCATGTCTTTGTATCTCTGTAGTAGCCACGAATATGGAGAGTCGCATAGAATTGGAGCAGTAACTCTTCATTCCAGTGCTCCTTATCGGTGACAAACTGCAGCAGGCTGGATTCTCTGAAGCAGTCCAGAGCCTCTTCCAGATAGGGCAGACCAGTGATGGCTTCAGCATCAAGACGCATATGAGGGAAAATGCGACCTTGATTGTACAGAATGCATGAGTAATAGCTTCGCTGCTGATAGCTCCAGAACCGATCAGAAGATATCCTTGCTCTTGAGTAAGGGTTCTTTTCACTGTCAAAGAAGGTATTGTGTGCCTTGAAGCCATTGATATTGAAAGATCCTGGTGCTGATGCAGTACCTGGAAACCTTGGCAACCTGGGTTGTGGCTTCTGAACCTGTGGCCTGTGCTCAACATGGTACTCAAACTGAGGACCAGCAGCGGCCGGCGGAGGAGTCAGAACAGGCCATTTGACAGAAATGAGCTGACCATAGTCGAAAGCTTGCTCGATAGTGTGTGGCCTTGGTGGCGGAACAGGAGCAGAGGCGTCAACATTGGCTTCAGGTGCAGATGCAGCATTGGCTTCTGGCACATTTGTCAGTGCAGGCTCCACATTTGCGTCAGCCATGACAACGTCATTGGCTTCATTGGTGTTGGTGGTGACAGCCTGAAGATTTTCAACCTCCACTTGACGAGCTGGAGGGTCGGGCACTGGCAGGTTCACTTCTAGAACAACTTCTTCTTTAACGGGGGGAGTTGGGACACGTTCATCTTCTTTTCTTTCATCGGCTGATGCAGCCGGAATGTCTTCAGCTCCTTTGGCTTCAGACTCAGAGACATTCACAGTGGGAGTGGCATCTGGAAACACTTGACGTGCAACAGATTGTTGAGGCACTTCTCCTTCTGGAACGCTCGAGGTGGTGACTTGAGGCCTTAGTCCTTTGCGAAGCCTGCGTAACGCTGGCGACGCCTTTGGAGATGGAGTTGGCTGGGCCTCAAAGTCATCATCTTCATTTCGCACAGACGGGGTAGCTTGATGTTGGGGAGAACTTGGGGTGTCTTGTTGTTGTGGGTGATCTGCCCACGAAGCATCCTATGCAATTGGCGTCAGAGGACGACCAATGCTGATGAGTTCGATGTTCGTGAGAACAGGCGATGATACCAGGTTGTGTTCGATCTGAGGAAGGACTTCATCATCTTCAACATTGTCGTGGTGACCAATGTCTTCAGCAGCGTTGGGGTCAAGTGCTGGAATGTCCACAGCTTCATGAGCCTCTGTGAAAGCAGGCTCATGAACTATCATCCTTTGTTCTTGATGATCAGATGTAGGAGGAACCATTGAAATTGGTTCAACAACTAAGGGCTCTGAGGGAGCATCCCTATCCTTTTTGGTTCTGTGCTTCTTCTTAGTGGGAGCAGCGTTAGAGGCTTCAGGATTTTTCCTTTTTCTGGCTTCAGCCTCAGCAGTTCTCGTCTTCTTTAGCTCAGAAGCGGTTGATCTGACCTTTGGCTTCGAGCCGGTAATGCTAGTTGGGAAGACAATGCGCGGCTCTTCCTGCCTTGAAGGAGCAGTTTGGTCAGTCGAAGGCTTCTTCTTCTTGGCAGCCATTCTTGGGTCGATGCCAGGACGACCAAGAGCCTTGCGCTTCTCAGCCTCATTGTAGGCTCGCACACATTTGTCAGCCAGGCTCTTCATGCACTCTCGAGAACCTTTGGCTTCTTCACGCTTCTTGACAAAGGCTTCTTTGAGCTCGTGCATCATAATTTTGAAGTTTTTGACATCTTGCACGCTGAGCTTTTCCATATGCTTCTTGAACTGAGCTTTCTCGTCCAAGGGCTTTGTGAAGATATCTGCCATAGGATGTGTGCCTGATCACAGGACATTTGAGGATTCCAAGATATTTAGCTCACACCGTAACTTGCAAAACCTTTTCTCGTCCAAGGGCTTTGTGAAGATATCTGCCAATTGCTCTTCAGTGTTGACGTGAATGATATCAATATCTTTCTTCATGACATGATCTCTGAGAAAGTGATGACGAATTTCAATGTGCTTTGTCTTCGAGTGCTGGACTGGGTTGTTGGCAATCTTGATGGCGCTTTCATTGTCGCAGAAGAGAGGTACTTGGTTCAGATTGATGCCATAGTCCTTGAGAGTTTGCTTCATCCATAGAAGCTGAGCACAACAAGATCCAGCAGCAATGTATTCAGATTCAGCAGTTGAGAGTGACACGCAGTTCTGCTTCTTTGAAGACCAACAGACAAGTGATCGTCCCAGAAATTGACATGTGCCTGATGTAGACTTGCGATCCACCTTGTCACCAGCATAATCAGCATCCGAAAATCCAACCAGATCAAACTCTGAGCCCTTTGGATACCATAATCCTAGTGTTGGGGTGTGAGCCGAATATCAAAGAATTCGCTTCATAGCTAGGTGATGCGATTCCTTTGGTGCCGCTTGGAATCGAGCACCTAGATGCACATAGGTAAAGTAAAGAACCAATCATGGAGCGGTATACCTGTTGATCGAACTCTTTACCATTTTCGTCGGGACCCAGATGATGTTTGGCTGGCATTGGCGTCGTGTAACCTTTACAATCTTGCATTCCAAACTTCTTCAGGCAATCTTTGAGGTATTTCTCTTGAGATATGAAGATGCCATTCCTTTGCTGACGAATTTGAAGACCAAGGAAGAACTTCAGCTCACCCATCATGGACATCTGATATTGCTCTTGCATCATGTATCCAAACTCATCACTGTACTTCTGGTTGGTGCAGCCGAAGATAATTTCATCCACATAGATTTGGCACACAAACAGTTCACCATCATATGTCTTTGTGAAGAGTGTAGGACCGAGGGATCCAGGTTTGAAGCCTTTGCTCTTCAGGAAGTCTTTGATTGTATCATACCAAGCGCGAGGAGCTTGTTTGAGGCCATACAATGCTTTGTTTAGTTTGTACACCATATCAGGATGTTTTGGATCTTCAAAGCCGGGTGGTTGTGCAACGTATACTTCTTCTTCAATCTTGCCATTGAGAAATGCACTCTTCACATCCATTTGATATAGCAGGATATTGTTGTGGTTAGCATAGGCTAGCAATATGCGAATAGCTTCAAGTCTAGCCACAGGAGCAAATGTTTCGTCGAAGTCAATCCCCTCAACTTGAGTATACCCTTGTGCAACGAGACGTGCTTTGTTTCTGACGACTTGGCCATGCTCATCTTGCTTGTTTCGATATGTCCATTTTGTTCCAATGATGTTATGCTTGCGAGGGTCAGGACGCTTGACAAGTTCCCAAACATTGTTCAGCTTGAACTGTTGAAGCTCTTCTTGCATTGCTTGAATCCATTCAGGTTCCATAAAGGCTTCATCAACTTTCTTGGGTTCTGATATTGACACAAAAGAAAAGTGCCCATAGAAATTTGCTAACTACGTTGCTCTTGAACGAGTAAGTGGACCAGGTGCATTGATGCTATCAATTATCTTCTCAATTTGCACTTCACTTGCAACACGAGGATGAGCTGGGCGAAGAATTTGTTCTTGCTGATCATTGTCATCATTGGGAGGATTGTCTTCAGGCTGAGCATTGTCTTCAGATTGGTTGGGTGCAGAAATGATAAGTTCCTCTTCAGGCTGTGCTTCAGCAGGCATGATTTCACCAGTTCCCATTAACTTGATAGACTCGCTGGGTGGAGCTTCTTCAAGATTACTTGGCAGGAGCTCTCTTTGTGAACCATTGGTTTCATCAAACCGCACATCTACAGTTTCGACGATTTTATAGAGATAGAGGTTGAAGACTCTGTAAGAGTGTGAATCCTTTCCGTAACCGAGCATGAAGCCTTCGTGAGCTTTTGGTGCAGATTTTGACTTGTGATGGGGATCCTTGATCCAGCACCGTGCTCCAAATACTCTGAAGTAGCTTACATTTGGCTTCTTGCCAGTGAGGAGCTCATAGGATGTTTTGTTCAGAAGCTTATGGATATAAACACGGTTGATGACGTGGCATGTTGTATCAATAACTTCAGGACAAAACTTTCTTGGTGTTTTGTATTCGTCCAGCATCGTCCGAGCCATCTCAATGAGGGTTCTGTTCTTGCGCTCTATGATGCCATTTTGCTGAGGTGTGTAAGGAGCAGAAAACTCATGAGTGATTCCCATTGTATCCAGATAAAGATCAAGTCCGGTGTTCTTGAACTCAGTGCCGTTGTCACTTCTGATATGCTTGATCTTGACTCCATAATTGTTCATGGCTCGATTGGCAAAACGTCTGAAAACATCTTGCACTTCGGTCTTGTAGAGAATTATGTGCACCCATGTGTATCTTGAGAAATCGTCAACAACGACGAAGCCATAGAGACAGGCAGTCATAGTGAGGGTAGAGTAGTGAGTAGGGCCAAATAAGTCCATGTGTAGTAGCTCGAAGGGTTGAGACATAGTCATGATTGTCTTCGAGGGATGCTTGGCCCTAGTCATCTTTTCAGCTTCGCAGACACCGCACAAATGATCTTTCTTGAACTTGACATCTTCAATGCCAATGACATGCTTCTTCTTGACGAGCGTATGTAAGTTCCTCATCCCAGCATGCCCCAGCCTCCGATGCCATAGCCAGCATTCTGAAGCTTTTGTAAGAAGACATCTTGCAAGCTGTGGACCTGCTGAGAAATCTACCATGTACAGATCATCTTTCCTGTACCCTTCAAAGACTAGATATTTGTCAGATTCCATTAGTACAAGACAACGATACTTTCCAAATATTACAACCATGTTCAGGTCGCAAAGCATTGAGACAGACATTAAGTTGAAGCCAAGGGATTCAACAAGCTTCACTTTATCCATGTGCTGCTCCCTTGAGATTGCAACTCTACCTAGACCCAATACCTTGCTTTTACCAATGTCAGCAAATGTGATGTGACTCTTATCAGATGGACATAAGGTTGAGTCCATGAGAAGACTTTGATCACCAGTCATATGATTAGTGCATCCGCTATCCATAATCCATTCTGAAGCACGAGGTGTCATACTCTGCATTACAGTTAGGAGGATAGGCTTCACCAAGAGTATTGTGAAGCATAAACATTTGACGGGCAAGAGGATTATGGAAGCTCAGATCAAGATTAGGACTAATAGGATGAATGGCAAGCGATTCAGGAACAAAATACATAGTGAGACCATTTGGGCATTTGATCTTGCGCCCTACAAGATATTTTAGGTCCCCAGCAATAGCATCAGACGCCTTTGATTTTCGGCTGGAGACCTTTCCCTACAAAAGAAAGTTAATTCTTATTAACCACCCACATCTTCAGGGGTGGCTTAGAAGCAATGAGTCTAAGTGCAGCATCTGAGAACTTCGGCTTTGGAGCCCTAGCAAATAACCTTGCAGGAGTTGAACGATACTCATATGAATAAGCAGAAAAGTTCTTAGTTTTATGAACATAGCGGTTTGAAGATACACGCTCATATTCATAGGTTTGAGTACGGTTTCCCTGCAAAACATTGGCGTTAGGGTGACTCAGGTGAGGCCTCTGTCTGTATGAAGCCTTTTGGACCATATGAAGCCTTAGGTCTGGGATTTGTCTTCTTCCCAGGTGGTGTCATGATGACATTCACTGGAAGCTTCTCAAGATAGCTTTTGGGTACCCAGATCTTCTTCATAGGTGGCCCATTCCTGCAGTTAGTACCAATATATCTGGCAAACACTTCACTATTCTGATTCTTGAACAGTTTATAGTTTGCATCAAAGGATTCATCAATGATGACAGGGTTAGCACAGGTAAAGCCAGATAAGGTGGATGGATCCATTGAAGGTCCCTTTGCAGCAACCCATGTGGTTTTGGGATACTGCTCAGGCTTCCAGTAGGAACCATCAACATTCATTTTCCTCTCGAACCCAACACCCTCTTTCCTAGGGTTTCGGTTCAGAATCTGCTTTTTGAGGACATCGCAATGTGTCTGATGCCCTTTCAGGCTTTTATACATCCCTGTTTCAAGTAATGTCTTCAACCTAGCATTTTCATCAGCAATAGTAGTGGTATCCTCCGCAGAGGGGTTAGTTACCACATCAGTAGTTGAAGACAATACAACAGCAGCAGTAGTGGAACATCCAGCAACAGAGGTAGCGTTATCACGCTCAATGCATTTTAGACATGGTGGTTCAAATCCAGCCTGAGCGGGACTGATCTGTTGAGCGCGTAGTGACTCATTCTCTTTTTGAAGATCTTCATGAGCCGCTCTCAACTTCTCAAGCTCTTGCTTTCTTTGAAGATAAACATAGGAGAGCTTTTCATGAGTGGTTGTGAGCGTATCATGATGACATTCAAGTTCTTGGTACTTAGCATGAAGATTTTTTATGTCTTCAACTAAGGACTGTGAACGAGTCATTTCCGCGTCCAACAGGTAATCGCTTTTGTCTAACAGTTTTTGAGTATGTTCCATAGCCTTTTGTTGTTCAGTTGCAATTTTAGCAAGTGTTTTGTAGCTAGGCTTGGATTCACAATCAGAGTCATCTTCACTAGATGTTTGAAAGTAAGCATCGCGTGATTTTACCTTGGCACCACGTGCCATGAAGCAGTAGGTGGGAGTAGGGTCATCCTTATCATCAGCTTCAGCGTTGGCGTGGAAGTCATTGTCTACAGTGTTGAAGATGGACTTGGCAACATAGGCAGTAGCTAGAGCCAGACTTGCAACACCAGGGTCGGACTCCTCCTCAGACTCCACCTACGCCTCCTCAGAAGCAGACTCCTCCTCTGAATCCATTTCCTTCACAACAAAAGCACGAGCCTTGCCAGATGAGCTCTTCTTTTTTGACTATAAATAGTAGGGTAAAACCCCACTGCAATTTTTATTCAATAAAGTAAAGAAACAAAGAGTACTGAAAGGCTTGAGGTAAGCCTACAAAGGAAAAAAACAGGAAAAGGAAAACTACAAAGAGGGAAACAACAACAACAAAAAGAAAGAAGAAACAGAAAGGAAAGCTAGACTATCCTAAAAACAAAAATTACAACAAGTTGTCAAGCCAAGCTACAAATTGCCTCTCATGCTTCTTCCTCATTCTAATTTTGAGAAGCTTCAGTTCCTCCAGAAATATAAGCTTCCACCCTTGGAAAGAAGGTGCAATATTCTCAAAGATCTTGTTGTTTCTGGTGATCCAGATGGCCCAGGCTCCTAGAATGATTATCTCCATATAGAATGGATACCTTAGTTTTTCTTTGAGGTCTTGGAATGCCTCTAACACCGACAGGTTTGGAGCTCTTGTTGGACAGATGAAGTTCCAGCATTGTTGGACAAATGGGCAGCCCCAAAAGAGGTGGTGCAGAGTTTCTTCTTGTTGACAGCCTCCCACAGCACAATTGTACTCCTCCAACACAAAATTCTTTCTTCTAAGTAAGTTTCTGGTGTTGACTCGATCATGAAGAAGTTTCCAGAAGAAGACTTTATGTTTTGGTTGGCATGAACTCTGCCAGATCCAGTTGAAATGTGGGGGAGTCTGTTTGTGACCAATTAAGACTTTATATGCTTTGATGGAGGAGTAGTGACCAGACCCCCAGATATAGCTCCATGTGTCCAAAGAATCCAAATGCTCAGATTGCCTCATGGCTATACAAATGTCTTCCATTTGTAAGAATTCTTCATAAGCCTCAGTTGTTAAGGGGAGGAAGAATAAATCCTGCAGATATTCAGTCTATAAGACTTGTTGAACATTCAGCTGGGGGTTTCTAACAAAAGAGAACAAGTGAGGGAATTGATGTTTCAGAATAGCTTGGCTCCATAGATCATCCCAGAAGAGAGCACTGACCCCATCACCCACATTACATCTTGCAATAGCCTTGTATTGATCAATAAGGGCTAAGTTTGATTTCCACCAAAAAGATCCTATCATGTTGTCTCCTGGTAATTTCCCATCACTATAGTATGATTCCCAAATCAAGTTGACCCAGGGAATATCATGTCTGTTGTAAAATTTGTGAAGATTTTTCATGAGCAGGGTTTTGTTATGTGTAAAGATATCTAGAACCCCTAAGCCTCCCTGGTCTTTTGGTTTGCATACTGTAGTCCATGCCACCAGGGCAGGCCTTTTGTCTTCCATATCAGGCCCTCTCCAAAGACAGTGTCTCAAGTATTTAATAATCTGCTTTTTTATAGTAACAGGACTGTCCAAACAGCACATGAAGAAGACTGATAGAGATGTCATGACTGACTTTACCAGCAGTAACTTTCCAGCTTGTGTCATGAAGATAGAGATCCCAGCCACTCTTTTTGCAATCCTGTTAACTAGAGGGAGACATTGTTCTACACTTGGTTTGTATATTCCCAGGGGCATGCCAAGGTAGGTAAATGGGAATTGTCCTCTAGCACACTGCAAGGTGTTTGTAAAAATTTCCACCCTGTCTTCTGCAATATTCAAGGGAACCATGATGGATTTGGCATAATTAACTTTTAGCCCAGTTGCTGTTGCAAAAGTGTTCAGGAGTGCCTTTAAGCAGAGTAACTGCCTAGAATCAGCTTGCATAACCAGTAATGTGTCATCTGCATATTGCACAATTTGGAAGTGAGGGCATGAGTTTACTTGTAATGGAGCAGTGATCAGATTTAATCTCATGGCTCTATTAATAATGGATTGTAACAGATCAGCAACCAACACAAATATTAAAGGAGAATAAGGGTCTCCTTGTCTTACTCCTCTCTTTATGTAAAATCTTTTCCCAGGAACTCCATTTAATAAAACAGAAGAGGATGCAGTTGTGAACAAAGCTTTCATCCATGAAATCCATTTCTCTCCAAATCCTTTAGCTCTAAAGATATCAATGATTGCATCATGCTCAATAGTATCAAATGCCTTCTCAAAATCCAGTTTTAATACTAAGATTTCTTCCTTAGATTTATGACACTGATGAATGTATTCATATGCCCAACCAAGACAGTCCTGGATCACTCTATCTTTGAGAAAGCCATATTGATTAATATGCACCATTTGGAGAATAACTCTTTGAAGTCTATTAGCCAACAGTTTTGTAATGATTTTGAGCACCATTTAGTAATGAAATTGGCCTGAAGTCATTAGGGGAAAGATGCACTTCTTTTTTTGGTACAAGAGTGATGAAAGATGAATTAATACTTTCAAGATTAACATTCCCAGCATGGAATGCCAAAATGAGCTCAAAGACCTCAGCTTTAATAATATCCCAACAACTCTTAATAAACTCATTATTGAATCCATCTGGCCCTGGTGACTTATCAGAAGGTAGGTTTTTCACCACTTCCTCAACTTCCTCAATGGAAAAGGCTGCTCAAGATCAATGAAGATTTGTGGGTCCACTGTGTTTTCATAAAGATCATGAAGATTGAAGTACATGGAGTGTCCATTAGATTGTCCGAATTTGTTTTTAAATGCCTCCCATAGGATTGCAGCCTTTCCATCATGATCTGTTACTTCTACTTGATCCTTATTCAGTAGCATAGCAATCTTATTGTGCCTGTGATTAATGGAGGCTTTAGTGTGGAAGAATTTTGTGTTTTCATCTCCAAATTTGACTCCTTTAATTTTCCCTCTCTGTTTCCAATAAATCTTCTGGTCATTGAGCACAGTTAGTAGATACTCTTTGAGCAAGCTCCTGCAATTCTTTTCAAAAAGAGTAAGATCTCTGAATTCCCCAATCATATCCCAGAGAAATATACAGTCATTTAGGTCTGCAATTTGCTTATTATGGAAAGCAAGGTTTTTAGCCCACAGTTTTAGAGCTCTTCTGACATTCTTGAATTTTGCAGTAATCTTCTTAGCACAGTCTGAATGACCTACTGGAATGTCCCAGGCATTTTGCACCACCTGTTTGAAAGAGCTGTGATTAAGCCAATAGTTTTCAAATCTGAATACTCTAGACTTTGGGATGTTTGTGCCAATTTTAATCATGCAAGGGAGGTGATCAGAAATTGGTTTAGCCAGGGGCAGAGCCAAGGTATCAGGATAGCTGGTCATCCAAGCTGCAGAGGTAAAAAACCAGTCTAATTTCTCTAGCAATGGGTTGTCCTGCATGTTACTCCAGCTAAACTGTCTGCCTTTGAGTGGTAATTCAAGCAGTCCAAGCTCACTAATTGCCTCATTAAACATGAGCATTTCATTTACATCCCCTCCAGGTTTGTTTCTGTCTTCAGGAGTTCTAATGAAATTAAAATCTCCCATAATGATCCAATCAATGTCACTTGGCATTTGAATGCTACCAAACCAATTAATGAACTCTATTTTATCTTCATGATTGCAAGGGCCATAGATGTTTGTGAGGATCCAACTTTTGTGAGATGTCCTGCAGGTGAATTGAATGGACAATGAAAATTTGTTTTGAAACATTAGCTCCCCAGAGAATAGAGCCCCATTCCACACAGTGAGAATTCCACCTGATGCCCCAATGGAAGGTAAGTATTCAAATTTATTAAACCTTTGAGGACAAACTTTATGAATGTATGCTAGGTCAAATATTTCTCTCTTAGTTTCCTGAAGACAAACAATACTAGCAGCACTTTCTTCCACTTTTTGCCTAATAGCCAACCATTTATCTGAGGAATTAATGCCCCTCACATTCCAGTTTAGGATATTCCAAGTTTTATTGTTATTCATGAACAATCAGGTTGATGATAGTGTAGCCAGCAGGGTCCATCCCCTGATGCCTATTCCAGGCCACTGAAGTATATGTATCTACAGTGAGGGCAAACCACTGAACACAAGTTGACACATTCCAGCAGCAGGTATACATAAAAGAGCAGGTGAACCAGTATGTCCACATAATCTGTCCATAGGCCATAACATCAGATATGATAGCAGTCTTAACCACAAGGAAATACCAGAGCTGACACACCAGTAGAGTACATGGAGCATACAAAAGGTGCCTACCAGGGCAAACAAAGCCTAGAACAGTAGTTGCAAGCATTACATTTGACTGCATACATAAGACAGATAAAACCCAAAAGTGGACAACAGTTCCTTCTTCTATCAATCATAATCTAATGTTGTAGACACATCATCCCACAGACTTGGAGTTTGCTGCTTCTGGTGTGGCTGTGGACACCTTAGACACATCATCCTGTCCCTTCTTCTTGGGTTTCTTGGTTAACTTCTCTTGAATCTCATCCTCAGCAACCTTGCAGAAAGATTTAGACAGATTTTTAACCACTGAGTTGTGAATAATTGGAGGAATGGCATTACATGGTAAACAAGACTTAGTGACACAAGACTTCCTCCTATATCCATTGTTATCCTTTTTAATCCTATCACTTCTTCTTACCTCAGTCTCTACCAAAGGTTCTTTCTCCCTCCTTTTCCTTGATATGGCCTCTCCAAGGGGCAGGGCATTACTTGGTGACACCTGCTGGAGAGGACTACTAGCCCCAGTGGATGAATGTGCAGCAGGGCTAATACCCTCATTCTCTTTGCCTAGCCCTTGGATGAAATCCTTACATGTAGGTGCCTGAGAAGTTGTGCATTCATCAGGAATGTGAAAAAGCAGAGTATCCTCATGTACACAATTAACAGTCAATAATTTCCAGACATCATACTTTAGCAAATGCATGGTCCATCCAAACTTGTCAGGTGTCAATAGTAAGTGAATTATGAAGTTAAACCAACTTACTGGTATATCAATTTTGAAAGTTGTAGTAGCTCCTTGTGTTGCTGGTGCAAATTGCTTTATCCAGAGATCCAGACCTTCTTCAGATATCAAATGTGAACCATCAATGATTTGTAAAGCATGCTCTTGGGCCAATGTGTGAAGTGAATGTAATGAAGGAGAACTTGGCAATGAGAAGGACCCATAATTACCTTTAGGGTATGCTGCAGATGGTGATCCTAGGTGAGGAATTGGAACATCTGCCTTGCCCTTGATATCTGGCTGCAATGAGGAAAAAGAGTCTGCCACAGTTGCAGTAGTCACAACTTCCAGGGGCATAGCACAATTTCCAGGAGCAGGTAAAATCTCTGTCTGTTTGCCTAGCTGAGCAATGGGCAAAGAGGAGGTAGGAGGCTCAGGATCTCTGACAGGAGAGGTAGCTGTTGGATTGGAGACTGGCATCACAACACCCTCTGACTGCAAGTTTTGCTGCACTACAGGAGCTTCATTCAGAGACTGTGCATCATGCATCAAATTGCCATTCTGTGGTGCTGGAACATTGTGTTGAATATCATGTAAATCATCCCCTTCTTCAACATCATCATAAGCTAATGCTATGTTAAGAAGCCCTTGACCAATGGGGGGAGCCTGAATCCCTTGGTTGACCTCCTCACTGGCAGAGTGTGTCAAAGAAAGTAAGCCATCAGACAGTGAAACTATGGTTGTAATACTGCTATTTGGAGCCCCATCTGCTGCCAAAGCAGGAATTACAGCTTGAGGCTGTTGAGGAGGGACAGGAGCTGGCTGTGGGAAAGCCCAATGATCCTGTTGCTCATCCTGCTCTTCCCAATCATCCCAATCATCATTAGGAACTTGGTTGTTGGGATTAGGCAGAGGAGGGAAACCTGGAAAATCATTGGCATGTTGAGGTACAGGGTGTGGGTCAACCCCCTCAGGTGGAAAAGGACCTTCATCAGCAGGCCCACCCCCCAACATTTCCTCAAGAAGAACCTCAACAGAGCAGGTCCTAGACTCCTCTTAAAATTGTTCCCCTTCAGACCATCTTATACTTTTAGGGATATCACCAAGTTCAGTAACTCTAGCTTTGACCAGAATCTTCCCCTTCAAAGCATCTTCTTTCTCCCAGCTAATGATCTTGCCCCACTTAGAAATCGCAGAAGCAATATATTCAGTATTGTAGAAATCAAAGGAAACTCCCACAAACAGCAACCAGCAAGTTCTGTTGAAATGAACCCTACGCCAATTCCTTCCTTGATTATGCTTATTAAATGAGATAAAAACATCACCAAATGCATGCGGTCCTTGCTGAATGAGTCTATCTCTGTCTCTGACATGCGTGAACCTGACGTAAGCCTCTCCAAAAGGACAGGGCTGGATTTCTCTAAAACCTACTTGCTCCTCTCCCTCCAGAATCTCTTCCAGAACCTCACGTACATTTGGGAAAAATACCTCATCTGGATGCGGGTGGATGGTGGCAATTGCCCAGTCTTCGTGTCGCCTCGGACGATGAGGAAAAATCGCCCGAGAAACCCCATTGCGGCCTGCAATCACCTGAATCTAAAAGCCAAGAGGAACAGAAGGTTGCGGTCTATGGGGATGTTGGCCATTGCCAAAGGCTCCGGTGGGGTGGTGACCAAAGTTCTGTCTGACAACAATGGTGGCGAGCTTGTCGAGGCAAAAGCAGAGTTGGTGGCCGAGAAGGAAAGAGAAGTGGAAGGTGAGGAGGCAAGCGACGGTCTCGGCTGGAAATTTGGGAAAAAAATCCTTGACTAGCTCCTTAAATGAAGGCACCCGCCGAATCGGTGGTGCAACCCCAATACATCGAAACCACGATTCCACAACCCCTTCAGCCCACGCCTCTGCTGGTGGGCTCCGAAAAGAGTCAAAGTGGAGAAACGGCCATAGCCCAGTAAGGTTTGGGGTGGTGCAAAAATGAGCCAGGTGACCGTTAGCCCCGCATGCATGGCAAACCACGTGATTACGTGCAACAGAATGTTGTGTGACCTGGCGCTCCATTTGAGGTCTGTTATGACCAGGATTAACATGCAATGAAGGGACGTTATGACCTTGATTAGAGCCCTCTTGAATGGGCCCCGATAATCGTTCGAAAACCGAACGGCCGTCCCGGACCACCGCAGCGTAACTCCGGTGATCGCCGGAGTGAGGAACAACGGCTTTGCCGGATCTACCCACGAGAGTCCATTCTTTATCCAGTTCGGCATAATATAGAGCTTCTTCGCGTTGCCAATTCGGGCCACCAAAATTCCAAAGATTGAATCCCACATCAAAATCCTTCTCAACAATATTACCAGGATTGTAGATCTCAAAACCCACAGCTTTTGAAGCAACTGAGAACTTGAAGGACCTATCTTTCAAAAAACGAACCCGAAAACCTTGGGCATAGCCCCCAAACATGGCAAGGAGAGATACACTAACCGTGTGCACATTTAGCCTAAAGGAGGGACGACGAAATGAAACCACCAGAGTGAACTCCTTTTGACGAAAGCCCGAGGAGAAGACCACCGGGTGCCCAAACTTGGCCTTCATATCTGCTTGAAACTTCTTCCCACGATCAAAGTTAAGGGCAAAAGGAGCCATCACAATGGGAGGGGTGGCTACCAGCGCCGGAGCGGCCACTGGTAGGGCTTGTGGCCGCCGGGGCCGGAGTGGCCACCTGCGCAAGGAGGGGGAGGGCAAGGAGGGGGAGGGCTAGGAGGGGGAGGGCTAGGAGTACCGAAAAACTAAGACGGCATGAAACGGTACTCCTGTAGTTCTTGAATGGCCTGGTTAACGAACTCCTGCTCCAGATGAGCTCTTCTTATGAGATGAAGACTTTGATGAGGACTTGGAAGAAGACTTTGAAGATTTCTTCTTCTTCTTGTCATCAGAATCATATTCCTTGCTCTTCTTCTTCTTCTTCTCGTTGTCCCACAATGGACACTCAGAGATGTAGTGTCCAGGTTTCTTGCACTTGTGACATGTTCTCTTCTTGTAGTCATGAGTAGAAGCTTCGTCATTTCTTGAGCTAGATCGTGAAGACTTTCTGAAGCCTTTCTTCTTAGTGAACTTCTGGAACTTCTTCACAAGCATAGCAAGTTCTTTTCCAATGTCTTCAGGATCATCAGAACTGCAGTCAGATTCTTCTTCAGATGAGGAAACAACTTTTGCCTTCAAAGCGCGAGTTCGGCCATAGTTGGGACCATAGATATCTCTTTTCTCGGATAGCTGGAACTCATGTGTGTTGAGCCTCTCAAGTATATCAGACGGATCGAGTGTCTTGAAGTCAGGACGTTCTTGTATCATGAGGGCAAGGGTGTCAAAGGAGCTGTCAAGTGATCTCAGTAGCGTCTTGACGATTTCATGCTTGGTAATCTCAGTGGCGCCGAGAGCACGAAGCTCATTTGTGATGTCAGTGAGGCGATCAAACGTGAGCTGGACATTCTCATTGTCATTTCTCTTGAAGCGGTTGAAGAGGTTGCGAAGAACACTCGTCCTTTGATCTCTCTGGGTTGAGACGCCTTCGTTGACCTTGGATAGCCAGTCCCAGACTAGCTTTGACGTCTCCAGAGCACTCACACGGCCATACTATCCTTTGGTTAGATGACCACAGATGATGTTCTTGGCAGTAGAGTCTAGTTGAATGAACTTCTTGACATCAGCAGGGGTGACACCTTCATCAGTCTTGGGAACGCCGTTCTTGACGACATACCAGAGGTCGACATCAATGGCTTCAAGATGCATGCGCATTTTATTCTTCCAGTAGGGATATTCAGTTCCATCGAACACGGGGCAAGCAGGGGAGACTTTGATTATCCCTGCAGTCGACATAGCTAAAACTCCAGGTGGTTAAACCGAATCACACAGAACAAGGGAGTACCTTGCTCTGATACCAATTGAAAGTGCTTGTTATCGACTAGAGGGGGGGGTGAATAGGCGATTTTTATGGAAGTCTTCAAAACATAAAAGTTTCGAAGACAAACATTAGAAATGAACCTATTGATATGCAGTGGAAGATAAACTACACTAGGCAAGCCATAGTCATGTATGCAATAATGTGAGTGTACGATGACTAATGGCAACTAGGTAGTAAGGATCAGGGTGGAAGATAGTATGAAGCCAAATAGCAATAGTAGTCAAGTAATGAAGTCAAACAGATATGGCAAGCAGGCAATGACTTCACGAAGACAAACTGTAAGTAAAGGGAAGAGAGAATAGAACCAGTCACTCGATGAAGACACAGGATTTGTTTGACCAGTTCCAGTTGCTGTGACAACTGTACATCTGGTTAGGGAGGCTGAGATTCAACTCAGAAGACCGCGTCTTCACCTTATTCCCCTTGAGCTAAGGACACACAGTCCTCCCCCAATCACTCTGGTAAGTCTTCAAGGTAGACTTCCAAACCTTCACAGACTTCGTTCACCGGCGATCCACAATGGCTCTTGGATGCTCAGAACGCGACGCCTAACCGGCTGGAGGATTCACAGTCCTCAAGTGTAATAAGTCTTCAGGTCACATAGACAGAAAGACTTCAGTGATGCCTAACACTCTTTGGCTCTGGGTGTTTGGGCTTTGTCCTCGCAAGGATTTCTCTCTCTCAAAGGCTTCGAGGTGGGTTGCTCTCAAACGACAAAAGCCGTGCACTAACTCTAAGCAGCCACCAATTTATGGTGTAGGGGGTGGGCTGTTTATAGCCACTAGGCAACCTGACCTGATATGTCCGAAATGACCCTGGGTCACTAAGGAACTGACACGTGTTCCAACGGTCAGATTTCAAACACACGCGACAACTTTACTTGGGCTACAAGCAAAGCTGACTCATCCAGCTCTGGATAAGATTTGCTCTCATTGTCTTCGCTCGAAGACATAGGATTTGAGTTGAGCATCACTTCAGTCACTCTGACCGTATTCACTTGGACCCCACTTAACAGTACGGTGGTTCCTATGACTCAACAAAGAAGAAAAGGAAACAACGAAACAACTAAGTCTTCGCGCTCCATAGTCTTCACAGAATGTATTCTCATGTCATAGTCTTCAATATGAATATCTTCACGTACCACCATTGTCGTCAATGTCTTCATACATTTTTAGGGGTCATCTCCGGTAGGTAAACCGAATCAATGAGGGACACTACCTGTGTTATCCTGCTATTCTCACAAACACATTAGTCCCTCAACCAAATTTGTCGTCAATACTCCAAAACCAAATAGGGGTGGCACTAGATGCACTTACACCTTGCCGGCACCAGGACCTGCTGGGGGGATCTTTGGCTTGCCATCCGCTGGTTCTGCCATTGCCACTGCCTCCTCGTCGACCTCCCTCTGTGCCACCAGTGCGGCGCTGACCACTTGATTCGTCGCTGCCAGATACAGCAGCAACGACTCTTGTGGTTTAGGCACAACCAGTATTGGCATGGAGGAAAGGTATTTCTTCAGATCTTGCAATGCTGCCTCGGCTTCTGGGGTCCACTCCATTGGGCCTGCCTTCTTCAAGATTTTGAAAAAAAGGAAGGGCACACTCGACGGACTTGGAGATGAATCGGCTCATGGCGGTGACGCAGCCGGTGAGCCGACACACATCTTTGATCTCCTTGGGCGCCTCAATCTACTTAATAGCTTTCATTTTGTCTAGGTTTGCCTCGATCCCGCGCTACGACACCAAGAATCCGAGAATCTTGCCGGACGGAACACCGAAGACACACTTCTCAAGGTTCAGTCTAAGGTTGATCTTGCGCACGTTGGCAAATGTCTCTTCCAGATCTTGCACAAGAGTTGCCCCGTCTTTGGTTTTGACCACTATGTCATCCATGTATGCTTCGATATTTGTATGGAGCTGGGGTTCAAAACCAATTTGGACTGCTCTTGCAAACGTCGAGCCAACACTCTTCAAACTGAAAGGCATCCGTAAAAAGCAATACGTACCACATGGGGTGATGAATGTTGTCTTCTCTTCATCCTCTCTTGTCATGAAGATTTGGTGGTAGCCCGAGTAGGCGTCGAGGAATGACAACATATCACACCTGGCCGTGGAGTCAACAATCTGGTCGATGCGCGGCAATGGGAAGGGGTCCTTAGGACAAGCCTTATTGATATCTGTGTAGTAAATACACAACCTCCACTTCCCATTTGCCTTGCGCACCACTACTGGATTGGCCAACCACGTCGGGTGGAGCACTCCTCTCACCAAACCTGCCGCTTCCAACTTCCTGATCTCCTCTGTGATGAACTCCTGCCTCTCCAGAGCCTGCTTTCTGACCTTCTGCTTGACGGGCCGCGCATGAGGGCAGACAGCTAGGTGGTGCTCAATCACCTCCCCGGGAACATCGGGGATGTCGGATGCTTGCCACGCAAACACCTCGACATTCGCCCGCAGTAAGGTGACGAGCGCGCCTTCCTATTTGCTGTCGAGGGTGGAGCCTATGGTGAAGGCCCCTCTCGTGCCATCCTCCCTGACGGACACCTTGGTATGCGGTGGCTCGGCTCTAGATTTCTTGCTCTTGCCGGTAGAGCTCTCTGGCACGTCCTCGACGGTAGCGCAAGACTCCAAGGAGGTGCGCTTGCCGGAGTGGGTGCGAGAGGTCTTGCCTGGCTTCTTCTTCCCTCTCGGGCCTTCAGCGGCAGGAGCAAGTGCCTTGACGGCAGCTGCTGCAACTGCTTCTCGGTAGAGTTGGTCAGTGCAAATCAGAGCGTCCTTCTTGTCGGAGGGGACGGAGATGATGGTCAACGGCCCGGGCATCTTTAGCATGTTGTAGGCGTAGTGTGACGCCGCCATGAACTTGGCTAGTGCCGGGCGGCCGAGGATCCCATTGTAGGGCATGGGGATCTCGGCCATGTCGAAGACGATCCTCTCCGTCCTGTGGTTCAACTCTCCTCCAAACGTCACAGGCAGTGTGACCTTCCCCTTCAGCTGGCTCCTCCCCGGATTGACCCCTTGAAACGTGCCTGTTTCCTCGAGGTTTCCATTAGGAATTTGCAGCCTTTTGATCACGACGGGTGAGATCATGTTCAGGCCGACCCCGCCGTTGACCAACATCTTGTTCACCTTGAGGTTGCGTATCGTTGGTGAGACCAACAATGGCAAACACCCGACCGCGGTTGTACGGTCATTGTGGTCCTCGGCGTCAAAGATGAGGGGCGTGCTGGACCACTTCAGCGGCTTCTAAGCATCGAATGATGGCTCCGCTGCTGTAATCTCACGTGCCCACTGCTTGTGCTAGCGGTGAGAAGTATGCAGCAAGGCGCCACCATCGACGCACATGGCCTCCATAGCCTACTGGAACCCTTGCTCACCGGGCTCGTCGTCCTCGTTTTGATCATCGTCTTCTTGTTTCTTTTCACGGCCCCGGGCGGGCCTCTCTTGCTGGTTGTCCTTGCCGGGGCGGCTTCCTTGGCCGCCACGCTTCTTGCCGGATCCCTCGGCACCATCCTGACCTTTCTCCTTGTCCCGCCTTTCATACTCGGCCTTTTGCTTTTCAGCAAGCAGCTCAACTTGCCGGCAGTTCTGGAGGTCGTGGCCCTTGGTGCGGTGGATCTTGCAGTACTACTTGCCGGAGCCCCCTGGCTTGTCGGCAGCTGCTAAGGCCCGGCAAGCAGCGCACCCGGCAATCTCCTTGCCGGGGCCGTCTGCCTTGATCTTCTTGGCAGCGCCGGTGTCGTTAGATCCTTCAACGGCAAGTACGGCCTTGCCCTTGTGTTTCCTGTTGCGACGCTGGCCCTTCTCCGTCGGAGCGGTGGCGTCTTCGTCGGTAGAGTCGGTTTCCGCACCGGCGTCTTCGCCGGGGTACTTCCTTCCCTCTTCAGCCCGGGCGCATCTATCGCCAGAACGTAGAGTTCGGCCACATCCTTAACCTTGGTCATCGCCAGCTCTTCGCGCATCTTGCGGTTGCGCATGTTCTGATGGAATGAGCTGATCACAAAGGCGGGATGAACGTCGGGGATGTTGTACTGCACCCGGCTGAACCTCTGGATGTACTTGCGCAGGGTTGCCCCTTCCTTCTAGGGGATGATATGCAGATCACTGGCCTGGCCATGAGCTTGGTGGCCTCCTGTGAAGCCGCCAACGAACTCATGGCACAGATCCAACCAGGAAGAAATGGAATCCGCCAGCAAGTGCATCAACCAAGACATAACATCGGGCTTCAGTGCCAGCGGGAAATAATTGGCAAGCACTTTGTCGTCGTGAGCTCCGGCAACCTGCATCGCGATGGTGTAGATGCTAAGGAACTCAGACGGATGAGTCTTGCCAGTGTACTTGTCGCTGACGTCGGGCTTGAACATGCGGTGGGACGGCCACTAGAACTGTCGCAGCTCGCGGGTAAAGACCGGGCAGCCCACCTCGTAAGGTAGGCCGCCGGAGCCCCCGGGTGTTGGGTGGTCCATAGCGTGTCCCGCCTGCTTGTCCGACTGGTGGCGTGTATCACGCCGACGATCAATAGTGGTTCGAGCATCTTCGTGAGCTCGTTCTCGAAGAATTTGGCGCTGGTCGCGGTGGGTCCGCGGGACGGATGGCGCTATAGAGATGTTATCACAAGCGTCGTCACGACGGGCCGACGCCCGCGGCAGCTGGCGAGGAGGAGGAGAGTGCACCATGACCGCATCACCCCCGGTCCTCCCAGCACTGGCATGTGGTGGCTCGGTGAAGCACCGGCTCGAGGGTCCCGTCGGTCGCGGATCGTCTTTGTTGGCAACGGCGATGAGGCTCCGGATGGTGGACCTCCACTCGTCGAGTTTCTCCGCAACAGGAGGGAAGTCGATGAGCAGCTACGCGCACGCCAAAGCTTCTGCTGGCGTGGGTGGCGGCGACAGCTGCATGGACCATGGCGCGCTTCGACTTCTAACCACATTAGAAGGAGCTCCATCACGACCCAGCGGCTGTGCGCCATTTTCGCCAGCACTTCGGCGGGCATGCTGAACCCCTTCATCCCGCGGACGACGCATAGGGCTCTTCCCACGGCGGTGCCTAGGGTCACCGGCGTGGTGACGCTGCTCGTCGCGCACACCATGGGAAGAGCGCGCAGTGGTCGCCAGCGTGGGCGTCTTGGAGGTTGCTCTGCCGCCCGCGGGTGGCACAACGACACTCCTGGAGGGCCCGCGCCACCCGCGGGGGCCCAGCCCCATCTTTAGACTTGGTGATGTGCGGCCTGTCGCCTGGCACGCGAACAGCGCCGCCCACCAGGCTCTGACTGCCAAGGCGATGCTGGTGCTCGCGGACCGCGGCTCGGGCTCTGTCCACGACCGGGCCGCTGCCCGCCCGTACTGGCACGGGCCATTCGGCCCCCGACAAGCCGATCGCCATGGCCGTCTTCTTCTTGGGATCCATGGCGATGAAGAAATGCTAGGCTAACTACTAGACCAGATTCTCACAATTGCGCACCCCTGCCTGGCGCGCCAAAGATGTCGGTGGAAACGACACCTATGGGATCACAAGAATCCCTACTACGGTTGCCGGGGTGCAGGGTTGCAAGAAGAGCAGGATTAGTAATCAGCACAAGGATTGTTTACCCAGGTTCGGGCCGCGAGGATGCGTAAAACCCTAGTCCTGCTTTGGTGGATGTATTGAGTGTTCTTGAGCCTGCCAACTAGCTATGGTGGTTGGGTCATTCCAAAAAGCTGAATCCTTCTCCGATACGCCATGGGCCTCCTTTTATAGTCAAAAGGGGCTGCCACAGTGGCACACATGAGGTGGAAAGGCGTACAGTGCTACGAGCTTATCGCTCGTATTACAGGACAAAACGCATTTAATGCATCGCTTAGGTGTCCCCTTACTTTATTGGGGACGGGAATGGGGCCCATCCCGTCCGTCGCCGCTCCTCCTTGTTTCGACACGCGCCCTGGCCAGCGATGCATGCGACGCCATGTAGGCAGGCAGGCAGCTGAGGTGGCGCGGTGGCAGGGCCTTCACGAAGATCTGCATGCCACCACACAGGCGCCTGCTGAGTTAGCCTGGAAGCTGTAGGTTGCCACGCAGGTGCCGGCCCAGCTAGTTGGGCTGGCAGCCGCATGCGAACGGCAGTGGAGACTTGGCTGGTGCGGGCCTGGAGGTGGCCCTGCTGGCGCCCTTGGCGATGGCCTTGCCGGGTGGCCCGGCAAGGGCCTCGCCGTGGCGTGCTGTTGTCCCCGGAAAGGATCTTGCCGGGGGTCTTGTGGCTCTCCTCGGCAAGGATCTTTCCGAGGATCGTTGTCTTTTAATCCTTATCTAATCTTGAATATTCCTTGTCTTCACAAAGATCTGCATGCCACCATGGAGGTGCCTCCCGAGCCCTGGCCCAACGTGGTTGATGAGTTGGAGACCGTGGGCTCAAGGGTGGTGCGCTCCGCTGGTGTCGGACGAGCCGCCCCAACAAGGGCCTTGCCGGGGCCGTGGAGGCTGCCCCGGCAAGGGTCTTGCCAGGGGAACCTGCTTCGTCTCTTTGCTCTTTTGTGGTCTCGGCCTTGGCGTTGCTCTGGCTATCTTGGGCTTCGGTTTTACCTCGGTTCACCTCCCCAGTTCTGCTTGGTGTGGCCGTGGGCGCGGCTCCGACTGTCCGTGCACAGGTAAAGGGGTACAAAGATGCGCCCCTTTTTTGTACACTGACAAAGAGAGAATGGTTCCAAACAAACCAAGTGCTCTACAAAGTTTCATGATGGCACAAAGTATCAAAAATAAATGATTTGCATTCCACCAGGATCACAAGGTGAGAGTTCTAAGAAAAATAGGATAGCTCCCCCTAGCATTGTGCATTATAGATAATTTGCATTTGAATATAAAAAGCACAAGATGGGATCACCTCTTTCATTATATCTATACAAACACTAGACAAGCTCAAGGAAATAACAAGATCCACAAGTGGTATGGAATACAATGGGAGTTGACACAATCCTAGGCAAGAGATAAGGCAAAAAAAAGCAAAGGCCAATGTAAAGATGATCAATAATTTCTACCACACATAAGTGAGTACCAACTGTCAAAAGACAAGAATTATTTGGAAATAATTCCCGTTGGTAGATAGTAAGGATATCGAACATCATCTTCACATCAAACACAAGAAAATTGCAACTTGTAGAGCTAACATGCCACCTAGGAACAAGATAATTTACAATATCAATTCTAGGTGACAATATCTCAAATGAACACATTTTCTAGGCTTGTAATATGCACATAGCATATTACTTCCCCATAATGTGATACCAATAAAAACTTAACAAGAGGCAATAAGGGAATCCAACAACAGATAAATAATGGACTACTTAGAATTTGAATTTCTGATGAGAAGACATACCACATAGCGACTAGATAATCTTGTAATATCAATACTAGATGGTATTACTCATGTACACATATTTATAGGATTGTGAGGTGCACAAAGCACATCACTCCCCCACAATGGTATATTCCATTAATCTATCACAAGAGCCAACTAAGATACAGACAAGATGCACAAAGGCTCAACGAATGACACACATGTACATGAAATGCAAACGAACATACACATACTTAATTACTCAAGATAAGAAATTTGGAGACACAACATATACAAACACATGCAAGGAACAAAACCAAAACATGCAAAGGGGCAAGTAACTTTCAATGTAAACAATTTAAGTACAAGTTACCGGTAGGAGGCACATTGGATATAGTATAGAAACTTGATAACCCAATTGACTTGGCTTGAGACAATAAGAATGATGAAGTCCCCTTAATTCTTCATAGTGTAGCCAAGTCTCCAATGCCCTCCAACAACACCTATTGATCAAGTTTGAGCTTGTTCGTCCCCAACCAAGTTGGGTCCTAAGAGGTTAGTCACAATAGGCTTGGCAACCCAAATGGTTCTTTGCTTGAAACCACTTTGAGTACCAAGAAACTTGGCAAACACATTGCCAACCTTATCCTTCCCAAGAGAATAGATATCATTAATAATAATTGGGTTGGATAAGTTACCACTAGTTCATGAGGAAGCAAGGTGACCTTTCTCGTGACATAGGTAGCAACGTCTACTCTTCACTTTCTTCTCACTTGATTTCTCAACTTGAGAAGCATTAGCTTGAGTTTTCTTGGGAAGAGGCCTTTCTTCAACTTGTGGTTGAGCATGAGATTGAACTTGTGGCCGCTTCCCTTGTTGCTTGTCACTAATGGCCTTCTTATTCAATGGGCAAGATCTAACATGATGCCCTTCAATTTTGCACTTGAAGCAAACAATCTTGGCCGAATTCTTGACTTGTTCTTGGCCCTTCTTTTTGTTCATCTTGGACTTCTTCTTCCTATTGGAGTTGAATCCAAGTCCACCTTTGTCATTGGTGGATTTTTGTACACTCAAGATATTGTTGAGTGTGGATTTCCCTTCATGACTCTTTTCCAAGTCTCT
The DNA here is from genome assembly GCA_032464435.1 of Aegilops umbellulata. Taxonomy (NCBI): domain Eukaryota; kingdom Viridiplantae; phylum Streptophyta; class Magnoliopsida; order Poales; family Poaceae; genus Aegilops; species Aegilops umbellulata. The sequence continues at coordinate 245,473,481 of CP136056.1, forward strand.
CTTCAAAGAAGTGACTTGGGCCTTGAGCTCTTTGATTTCCTCTACATGTTTAGTATCAACACAAGTACTAGAGGAAGCATAAGCTTCATTGTTAGAGCAACAAGGCAAGGAAAGAAATTCATCACAAGATGTACCAACATTGTGAGTAGATGAATTACAAGGACTAGCACATGGAAATAAAGCATTTTGACTAGAAGTAGTGCTAGTATCCACATGAGGCTCACTAGATGTTACCTTAGCAATCGTGGCCTCATGAGCTATCTTTAGCACATTATGGGATACTAGAAGATCCTCATGAGAGCTTGAGAGCTTTTGATGACTTTCTTCCAATTTCCCATAATTGCTAGATAGCAAGTCAAGTTGAGCCCGTAGCTCAACAGTCTCCTTTAAAATGGATGCTTCACAAGTAATAGAGTTAGTAGAACAAGCATCATCAATAATAGCAAGAGGAGAAGGCAACTTGGCAAGCTCTTTTGAATATGACGCTTTAAGTTGTGCATGAGACTCAGTGAGCTTTATGAGCTCACTCTTAATGACCCTTGAGCCATTTTTGAGGTGCCCAAAGTCCTCAAGGAGTTTAGCATGCGCAACTTCAAGCTTATCATTTTTAGTTTCAAAATCATTGGCCACCTCAAGAGCTCTATCATGAGATTCCTTCACTCTAGATAGTTCTAGAGAAAAATTCTCCTCAAGAGATTCCTTGGTGGTTTGTTCAAGTTCAAGAGCTTAAGAGAGGTCCGCAATCTCATTAGCGTAATAACGCTCATGACCTTCCATTTTCTCAATGGTGACCTCATGCTCCTCAACATGAGATTCCAACTGCTCAGTATAATTCTTTCCCTCAATGGCAATGGACATGATTTCCGTGAAGTTGGAACGAGCAATTTTATTTTTATGAAGAGCTTTAAAGACCATTTCCCCCTTCATTTTTAAGGAGGCAACATTATCATTCTCTTCATTATTATCCTCATCATCATTAGCATTAACATCATCATCAAGAGACATATTGGGGTTCAAAGTAGAATATACCTTTGAAGACTTAGCCATAAGGCATAAAGCAATAGATGATGATGTAGGAACCCTTTAAGCACCATTTAAGACCACATCTTGTTACATGGAGTTTTGAGTTTCCTCTACATTGTTAGCACAACAACTCGAGGAAATAGATACATTTTTATCATGGCAACAAGTCATAGCAAGCATATCATCATGAGATTTGAGCGAGCAATTTCTACATGATATGCAAGGACTATCAACACAAGCATGTGAAACATGTAAGGTGCTCGAAGTGTTAAATTCCATAAAAAGACCATTGCAATAAGATAATGATGAAGGATCACCAAGAACAAGCACACTATCATCATTGCAATGACCAACACAACTCACCATAGCATTACCTTGTGGCAATCCACATGTACATGAAGTAGAAGATGTCGAGAGGGCAACATGGCCGGAGGTGGAGGGAGAACAATCATCCCCACAATTTTTGGACACACCATATTTATCTTGAAGCTTTGTCCACAACTCATGAGCATCCCGGAATGTCATGAGTTGAAATATAAGTACATTGCTCAAAGCATCAAAAATCACATTAGAAGCTTGAGCATTGAGATAAGAGTTTTCCCATCCTCTACAGATAATCTTTCGGGATCCTTTGGAGGAGAAAAACCCATATCTACAATTCGCTCTAAATTTGGGTCCATGACCCTAAAGAGATTAAGCATGCGAATTACCCAAACATCAAAATTTGTGCCATCAAAACTAAGAGTGTCAGGGAATCCTAAACCCCTAGTAGATATCCTTACTCTCTAGGCGGTTAATCCCTAAAAAGAGAGATGATGATCTGATACCAATTGAAAGATCAAGGATGTCGCCTAGAGGGGGGTAAATAGGCGCTTTAAAATAATTACGGTTAAGGCTTGAACAAATGTGGAATAAACCTAGCGGTTAATTTGTCAAGCACAAAACCTACAACAACTAGGCTCACCTATGTGCAGCAACAACTTATGCTAAGAAAGATAAACAACCACTACTACAGGAGACTGCTCACACGATACTACGATCAGAGACCCTTTGCCGAAACTATGTGCAATGCAATAATCGCAAACGGTGGTGTAAAAAAACCATCAAAAAAGGTGCAAAACATTTGCGATGATGTATGCATCAAACATGGTTCAGGTTTTAGTTGCGTGTGCGATGAAGGGCATACCGTTAATCCATTCAAACTATCTGCGATGAGGCAGAACAACAGAAACGGGCAGCCATAACAATGTGTGTGCGATGCAGGACACAGGGTTAATCCATTCGAACTGTTTGAGATGAGGTAGAACAACAGAAACGGGCAGCCATATCAATGTGTGTGCGATACACGGCATACAGTTAACTCGGACGAACTGTTTTCGATTAGGGAACACAACAGAAACGGTTCAACTTAACAAGATGTGTGTGATATGCAGCATACAGTTCACGTGGATGAACTGTTTGTGATGAGCCAAAAGAACACAAACGAGTCATGTAAACAAGATGTGTGTGATACGTGGCAAACAACCGACTCGGATGAACTATTTGCGATGAGAAATTACAACACAGATGGTCAATACAGTTACTTCGTGTGTGATTCTGTGTGTACAAAAAACTTTTAAAAATGCAAACTAGTTGCTTGCGGTGGCTAGGAGTATCGCACACGATGCGTCTGCGAGTACTCGTTTGCAATGATTAGTATGTTACACATACGTTTCCTTATGTGAACATGTGTGTTAATTTGCAATATGGACAGTTAATATGCAAATGCCTTCTGGACATCGGGCACACTCTTAAACTCAATGAACTGTGGACGATACTAATACTTTCCATGAAAATTTATGAACTTGGGTAATAGCATTTGAGTAACATATATATAGTGGTTACACTATTCGACAAAAGGAGGATCTTTGTAACATGGTTTTGACAACCATATGGTCCATATCTACATACTTAACATAGTAACAACTATCACATTTTAAGAGGCTAAGGGCCAACAACCAGATGGTCCATATCTACATACTTAACATATATAGTAACAGCTAGCACATTTTAAGAGGCTGAGGGACAACAACCACAACTATTCACTGGAAGCAGCTTGATCACGGCGACTCGACATCTCGTCACTGAAAAGGAAGAGCCCTCCTGTGCCTTGGTAGAGCCGGAGTAGAACAGTGTCTCCAATTTTCCAATATGGATGCATTGCAACGAGAAGCGAGAACTTGTTAATTTGAATGGTTCCATTTTTTCGGGAAATGCAGTACCTTGCAATCACTTTGGCGTTATTAGCAGGCACAAGTGTAATTCGACCACGCCGGAAAATCGATCCAGGAACGGCTACAGGGGGCAATTTCTGTTGACATGTAGAATAAAAAACAATTGTAACATATCGTTGAAGATATATATAGTTTATGAGCATCAACATTAAAATAAGACTTTTTACCAGCGCTTTGTGCACACAATTGGTCTTGTTCAGTGTGTGCACCATAGGTCTAATTAATCCCATCCAAAATTCAGCATTCATAGGCTGTTCTATCTCTGTCAGATTATCAACAAGGTTTATGACATGCTTCAAGTCCTTCAAGTGAAATTTGGTACGCTTAGTAACATACAGATCGTTCACTATGCATCCAACATATCCTACTTAAAAGGTGGAAAGGTATTATTTATTCAGAACATGGCAGAAGAATATATAGTGCACATAAATTGGTAAACATAATTTGTTACTGCCTAGGAACGGAGTCCGAATATGATATCACAATTGGTTGCTTAAATAGTGATCAATTGGTTGCTTAAATAGTAATATAACAGCATGGAGAAAGTTGAAAGGACACTAACCTCGATCAGACTTTGATCGGCTGATGACGTTGGGGAAGTAAACATCCATGTTAATTAGACCAGGTTGTGGTGCACGCACTAGAATTTTATTGCCAGCTTTCATTTCATAACACTTAGACATTTTTCTCCAAAGGTCCGCATTAAAATAGGACTGACCATCTTTATCAAGTTTTATGCTAACCGTCATTGTAAACCCATGTTGCATTGTCAATATGACATCCTGTGAGTCATCAACAAAGTAAAGCCCAAGATTTCCTTCTACTCCTGTTCTTGCAAAGCAAGGGATGTACTGCTTGAAATGAAAATTAAGATCGTAAATTAGATATATTGAAATAACCGAGCAAGGTGCAAGTATGGGAGTAACTGATAGAACATATCCATATATAGATGCAATCAAAGTACAAAAATATAGAATTAAAAATAGATAATGTAACAACGATTTGATGCAAATATATAGATAATGTAGCAACAGACGATATATGTTCACAAATTTAGGCCATGCAGACCGTGGTAGGTTGAGATTGAACATGACGAGCGCTCCCTGAAGTCATCCGGAATGGTGAGATAGAACTTCATTTCCGACTGGCCACGACCACATTTGCCCGATTTGTGCTCGCACTGTGCACACATGAATGAACACCCACGAATCAGCTAGAACAAAAATGATTCCACGGTGATTTCTGACGGTTGATTAGTAGCGACGGATGGACTTCGATAAGAGATGACTGAATATTTCGCTAATTAAGTTGATTACCTTCTCCATGAGAAAAATCCCTGGCCCAATCCCGCGGAAAACCCCAGTCGACCAGAGTCTAGAATGTCGGTGCAGATATGTCGGATCACGGGTTCCGGGAAAACCCTCAAGGTTCGAACACTGGGGTGTGCATGAAGATCTCCCCTACCGATCCACGTCCTAGCTTCGCTAAGATCTCAAGGACTAACTCGACGAACTCGCAACACAAAGGACACAAGATTTATACTGGTTCTGGCCACCATTGTGGTGTAATTGTTGGGGAACGTAGTAATTTCAAAAAAATTCCTACACACATGCAAGATCATGGTGATGCATAGCAACGAGAGGGGAGAGTGTTGTCTACGTACCCTCGTAAACCGTAAGCGGAAGCGTTTTATCAATGCGGTTGATGTTGTCGTACACCTTCACGATCTGTCCCGATCAAGTACCGAACATATGGCCCATCCGCGTTCAGCACACGTTCAGCTCGATGACGTCCTCGCACTCTTGATCCATCAAGAGGGGAGAAGTTGTAGATGAGTTCCGGCAGCACGACGGTGTGGTGATGGTGTTGGTGAAGAACAATCTCCGCAGGGCTTCGCCTAAGCACTACGAAAACTATGACAGAGGATAAACTAGAGGGGACGGGGTAGCCGACACACGGCTTGGTGTTTCTTGATGTGTCTTGGGTGCTAGCCCTACCCCTTTATTTATGTGTTGAGCCTTGGGGTTGAAACTTGGAGTAAAAGCCTCCACAAAGTCGATTTCACCCGAAAGGCAAGAGTCCTTCTCGGACTCCAGGGCCAGACGCCAGGGTTCCCGGCGTCTGGACCCAGACGCCAGGGACCCTGCTATCTTGCCCCTGGACTCCGCAAAACTTCCTTTTGCGCTTTCCAAAAACCTTATGGGCTTTCCCCTTTGGCCCAAATAAAGTGTTCTCGTTCCCAAACATTTCGGGAAACATCCGGAACCCCTTCCGGTGAATTCTGGAACCCTTCTGGAGACCAAACACTATTATACCATATATCAATCTTTATCTCCGGACAATTCCGGAGTTCCTCGTCATGTCCGTGATCTTATCCGGAACTCCGAACAACATTCGGTCACCAACATATATAACTCATATAATACTATATCGTCAATGAACGTTTAAGTGTGCGGATCCAACGGGTTCGAGAACTATGTAGACATGACTGAGACACTTCTCTGGTCAATAACCAATAGCGTAACCTAGATGCCCATATTGGCTCCTACATATTCTACGAAGATCTTTATCGGTCGAACCGCATAACAACATACGTTGTTCCCTTTGTCATCAGTATGTTACTTGCCCGAGATTCGATCGTCGGTATCTCAATACCTAGTTCAATCTCGTTACTGGCAAGTCTCTTTACTCGTTCTGTAATGCATCATCCCATAACTAAATCATTAGTCACATTGCTTGCAAGGCTTATAGTGATGTGCATTACCGAGAGGGCCCAAAGATACCTCTCCAACAATCAGAGTGACAAATCCTAATCTCGATCTATGACAACTCAACAAGTACCATCGGAGACACCTGTAGAGCACCTTTATAATCACCCAGTTACGTTGTGACATTTGGTAGCACACAAAGTGTTCCTCCGGTGGGAGTTGCATAATCTCATAGTCATAGGAACATGTATAAGTCATGAGGAAAGAAATAGCAGTAAACTAAACAATCAAGTGCTAAGCTAACGGAATGGGTCAAGTCAACCACATCATTCTCCTAATGATGTGATCCCATTTATCAAATGACAACTCATGTATATGGTTAGGAAACATAACCATCTTTGATCAACGAGCTAGTCAAGTAGAGGCATACTAGTGACACTCTGTTTGTCTATGTATTCACACATGTATCATGTTTCCGGTTAATACAATTCTAGCATGAATAATAAACATTTATCATGATAAAAGGAAATAAATAATAACTTTATTATTGCCTCTAGGGCATATTTCCTTCAGTAATACCCTACTCCAGTGTGGTGGTGGATTGCCTCTTGGGCCGAGGATGAACAGTACAAGGGGGAGAACAGCTTCCTGAGGCGAGGTGTTCTTGTGCTTGGTGGGTGTGAGGATGAATTGAATGAGTTCGAGACGAGTTGCCTTCAGTCGAGTTCAGTTCTATTGCCTCCTACTGTGGTGGCTAATCCTATTTATAGAGGCCCTGGTCCTCTCCCCAAATATTCAGTGGGAAGGGAGCCAACAACGGCCAATTTGAAAGGGGACAGCTAGTACAGCTTATCCTGACAAAAGCAGTCTTCGCCTACCAAAGGCTCTGGTGGTGACGCCACCTTGGGCTCCATGGTGACCTCCGTCTTGCCGTCCAGCTGGTCTTGGTCTCGTTGCACCGATATGGAAGCCTTTGCTTGACGCCTCGGTACTCTGCGCCTGCGCTTGCCTCCTTAGCACCAAAGAGGAAACAGGGACACTGCATGCGCTGGCGCCCGCCTGGTCTCGATCGTCATGGCTCACGTCATGAGAACCTCACGAGGTTTGCCTTGCCTTGATCTCTCTGCCCCTCGTGAGCCAACCTGGTGAGGCTACTCCTGAAGGGGTCTTGCGCCGTCCGCCTCGCGAGGCTTGCCCCTTGTGAGGTTCTTGAATGCTTGTTGGTGAAGATGGGCCGTACGGGCTCGCTCACAGAGCCACGCCGTGGGCCACAGGCAGGCAAGTCTGGGGACCCCCATACCCAGAACACCGACAGTAGCCCCCGGGCCCAAGGCGCGCTTGGCTTTGGCTTCGAGGCAAAGCCAAAGGTCAAGTGCGGAGAGCCGTGGGCCCCAATAGCCTGCGGCCTTGGTCTACGCATGGCGGTTGATTGGATGTGGGCATCTCCGCTTCCCCACGCTGCCTCGGCAACTGCCCGACTCGACAAGTCCCTACGACATGCAAGGAAAAACCATCATTACCTGTGATCGTGGGGGGCGCTCGTTGGCCTTCTCCTACTATAAATGGGAGGGGGCGGAGCCCCCGTCGTCCATCTCCTCCCATTCTGCTTGCTTCTCCCCATTTGCTCCGTTGCCGACACCAATGGCGCCCATCCAAAGGTTTTCTGCTATGGAGAAAGGAAAGACTCCCCTCGATGGGCCGGTGCTGCTCCCACTGAAGATGAGGCCGGTCCACCGCTGTAACATGGCGGCGTTGCAGGTGGTGACGAGGCCTTGGTGCGAGCGGCCTCCTCCTGGATATCCATTACCCCTGTACGCCCAAGCCAGGGGCTCACGAGGGAGAGGCGATGTAGGATCGGAAGTTTGTCTAGAGGGGGGTGATTAGACTACTTGACCAAATAAAAGCTACGCCTTTTCCCAATTTTAGTTCTTGGCAGATTTTAGCTATTTTAGGACAAGTCAAGCAATCATCACACAATTCAAGCAAGCATGCAAAGAGTATATAGGCAGCGGAAAGTAAAGCATGCAACTTGCAAGAATGTAAAGGGAAGGGTTTGGAGAATTCAAACGCTATTAGAGACACGGATGTTTTTCCCGTGGTTCGGATAGGTGGTGCTATCCTACATCCACGTTAGTGGAGACTTCAACCCATGAAGGGTAACGGTTCCGCGAGTCCACGGAGGGCTCCACCCACGAAGGGTCCACGAAGAAGCAACCTTGTCTATCCCACCATGGCCATCGCCCACGAAGGACTTGCCTCACTAGCGGTAGATCTTCACGAAGTAGGCGATCTCCTTGCCCTTACAAACTCCTTGGTTCAACTCCACAATCTTGTTGGAGGCTCCCAAGTGACACCTAGCCAATCGAGGAGACACCACTCTCCAAGAAGTAACAAATGGTGTGTTGATGATGAACTCCTTGCTCTTGTGCTTCAAATGATAGTCTCCCCAACACTCAACTCTCTCTCACAGGATTTGGATTTGGTGGAAAGAAGATTTGAGTGGAAAGCAACTTGGGAAAGGCTAGAGATCAAGATTCATATGGTAGGAATGGAATATCTTGGTCTCAACACATGAGTAGGCGGTTCTCTCTCAGAACATATGAATTGGAAGTGTAGATGTGTTCTGATGGCTCTCTCCACGAATGAAGAGGAGGTGGAGGGGTATATATAGCCTCCACACAAAATCCAACCATTACACACAATCTACCAATCTCGGTGGGACCGAATCAACAAACTCGGTCGGACCAAAATGGTAAACCTAGTGACTGTTAGAGATTTTCGGTGGGACTGACATGCATCTCGGTAGGACCGATGTGGTTAGGGTTTGGGCATAACGTAATCTCGGTGAGACCGATTACACAAACTCGGTGAGACCGATTTGGTAATTAGCTAACCAGAGAGTTGGTCAGGCAAACTCGGTGGGACCGATTTGCTCTTTCGGTGAGACCGAAAAGTTACAAAAGGGAAACAGAGAGTTTGCATTGCAATCTCGGTGGGACCGATCCGCTCTTTCAGTGAGACCGAGAAGTTACGAAAAGGAAACAGAGAGGTTGCAATCCCATCTCGGTGAGACCGAGATCCCTATCGGTGAAACCGATTTGCTAGGGTTTGGCAGTGGCTTATGACATATGAGAAACTCAGTGGCGCCGGATAGAAAGAATCGGTAGGACCGAGTTTGGCTTAGGGTTTAGGTCATATGTGGATATGGGAAAGTAGTTGAGGATTTTGGAGCTTATCATTAAGCACATAAGGCAAAGAGCTCATTAAGCAACACCTCATCCCTCCTTGATAGTATTGGCTTTTCCTATAGACTCAATGTGATCTTGGATCACTAAAATGTAAAATGAAGAGTCTTGAGCATTTGAGCTTGAGCCAATCCTTTGTCCTTAGCATTTTGAGGGTTCCACTTTCACCATCCATGCCATGCCAATCATTGAGCTTTCCTGAAATAATTGTCTTGGAATTGCATTAGCTCAATGAGCTATATGTTGTTATAAATTACCAAAACCACCTAGGGATAGTTGCACTTTCAGTCTCCCCCTTTTTGGTAATTGATGACAACATATAGATCAAAGCTTCGACAAATGATAATAAGAATGAATTACATTGTCGCTTTGAGAAGTATGTGATAAGTAAGAGCTCCCCCTAAATTTGTGCATATTTAAAATTTTGCTTTGGACTGCAAATGCACAAAGAGTTAGAGTCATGGGTTACTCTTCCATGTCACATACATCTTGGTGGAGCGCTCAAAATGATAAACAATGAAATACATGCACTCATCACCAAGGCAAAAGGTGAATGACCACATAAGATAGATAAGATATATCAAGCATGCATAAATGTAGCTTATGATCAAACACATGATCATCAATGTCTCACAAAGCATATCAAAGTATCTCAACCAAAAGCAAATAATGTACCAAAGATCATCAAATAACACAAGTGAGAAAAGCAACACTCTCTCTCTCGAAGCCTATGATCTATACATCTTCTCCCCCTTTGGCAACAAGTTACCAAAAAGTTCCTAGAAAATGCATAGTGCTATATCGACACTCAGGCTTGATATTCAGGAGGTGGTGGAGTCTGGATCACTCCAAGGACGAAGGCTTCTGTTGATGCTAATGGAGTTGGAGCTGAAGTGGATGCTGGAGCAGGTTGGGTTGATGCTGCGGCTGGAGCTGAGGCGGTTGCTCTTGTGTCAGGAACTGGCACTGCACTGGACCTCTGAGCTCGTGGAACTCTAGCAAATGCATCTGTAGTTGTCTTCCCTCTCCTCTCCTGCATGTCATCCTGGAGCTGCTCCACTGCTGTCTGTATCTCTGTCACCTTGATATCCAAGTCATAGAACTTCTGTTCTACGATCCTCTCTAAGCTCGCCTGGTTCTGAGTTAGGTTGGCCAAACCTTTCTCAATGCGCAGGGTGGATGCAATCAGGTAACTGAGCTGCTCTTGCTTGTTCTTCAAGAAGTATTCTGATGCCTCCTCTTGAGTTGGCATCCTAGCAGCTTTCTCCTTTCTAGCCTTCTTCTTTTGTGCTTGGGCATGGGCTGAAGATGGTTCATCCATGTTCATCACAACTTCATTGTCTTCAAACTCAGGATGAATAGGAAGATGTTCCTTATCCAAAAGATATATGCCAGTGCCCATCTTGGAGTTGATCAGTTCTTGGATCTGAGGAGCATATCCACAGCTTCTCTTCTGGTCTGCTGCTGTCCTCTTGATTGTCTCTATCATCAGGCTCATGACCTTGAACTTCTGAGGCACATCAAAGATATGAAGCAGGTTGATAGCATGGCCTCTGACCATCTTGTGATCTCCAGACTTGGGTAGCAGAGTGTGCCTTAAGATCCAGTTGATTGTTGGCAATCCTGACAGAAGATAATGTATAGATCCATACTTGAAAGTTTCAAGTGCCTTGTCAGGGATCTCCTTGTACATGTTGATCATTGAGTTGTGGTCCATCTTCTTCTTGGAATAGACATCCAAGTCATCTTCACTTTCTTCTGGGGCATTGATCAGTTGAGCCCATTCTGCAACAGTTGATTGGTACCTCATACCTTCTGACATCCAGACAATCCTCCCATCGGGGTAAAAGTGTGCTGTGGAGTAGAACTGCATGATAAGTTCCTCGTTCCACTTTATGAGCTTTTGCCCAACAAAGTCTGCTACTCCACAAGCCTTGAAGCTGTCCTCCACTCCCGGGAAGTGCTCTTCATTGTCCTTTATGTATTGCCAATCGACCCATTTCATGTCACAGATAATTGGCTTCTTGTCTAACAGGATTGTCTCATAGAAGTCCTGCTGTTCCTTAGTGTGGAACCTGTAGTCTACAACAATTCTTCTCCTGGTAGCATAGGGATCTTCTGCTCTCCATTTTCTCAATCCAGAGTCTCTCCTGATATTCATATCCTCAGCCACAGGATGAGCATCATTGTGGTCTGGGATCTTGGGCTTCAATTTCCTCAAAACTTGTCCTTCTTCTTCTTCAACAACATTAGGCACTGGGGCCTTGTTCTTCTCAGCAGCTGGAATATTTCTTGTATTCCTCTTGGGTTTTTGCTTTGGAGCTGTCTTAGGGGCTTCCTTGGGCTTGGATGTAGCTGCCCCTGATCTAATGGCATCACACATCAGCTTGGGTGCCTTGGGTGCTGGTGCAGCACCTTCCTCTTCCTCTTCTAAGAATGTTGTTCAAACTCAGCCATAGGATCTACTTTCTTGCACCATCTGCCTCTTTTCCTCTCTTTCTTTTCTACAGCAACAACTGGCTCCTTGGAAGTGTTTTTGTTAGGAATCTTGGTTGGAGCTCTGGCTTTTGGCATTGGCTTCCTGCCTGCTGGTCTTTTGACCTTCAAGCCTGGCTTGGTGCTCTGTCTTGAACCATATTCTTTCTTGAGTTCAATTTTGTTGGAGGTTGCCTCCTCCTCTGCCACATAGTCTTCATCTTCTGAAACTGAAGTTCTTTTCTTTCCCTATCTGGTGGCAGCCTTTGGCAGATTGCTTGGAGTGCTCCTGCTGCCATCATCTGAGGAACTTGAGGGACTAGTGCCCTCACTCATATGCACAGGCTGCTCTGACTGATTCTGACTGTCACTCTGGTCTGACATGTTTGAACAAGCTGACTGCTGACCCTGTGAATAGTTTATAGATGAGGTAGAATGGATGAGCATCACAAAAAATAGAGATTTTTGCAAAAGAATGATTCAAAAACTTACTTTTAGTTTCCCACAGAAAGCATTTCGGATCTACCGATTTCTAAACTCGGTGATACCGAAGCAGCATTTGGAACCTAAACTAGTGATCTCGGTCAGACCGAGTCACAGTTCGGTGGCACCGAGACTGCTAGGGTTTCACAAAGTTCAAAAATCGGTCACACCGATTAGTTACACTCGGTCAGACCGAGTTTCACTTATGCAATGGCATAGGCCAAATCGGTGGGACCGAGTTTTTCAACTCGGTGGGTCCGAGATGGTTTCGGCGGAAACCTAACCCTAAATTTTTCGAATCAAACCTAATCTATGAGTTCTTTGACTGGATAGAAGTTTATCAAACGTGGCAAGAATCATTATGATCACAATGTGCTAGGAATCAGATTGGGAATAACACAAAGATCGAGTCCATACCCTAGTTCGGCGGAGACTCGCTATGGCGGCAACGGTGGAGGTGATTTCCGTTGACGGCGACGGAGACCAGCGACTGGAGGCTGCTGGAGGCGAGAAGACGATCCGAAGACCACGTCGGCAGAGCGAGCTATGGCGTGAGCGAAGAGGTTCGGAGAAATTTCCAAATTTCTGCCCGTGACTATATATAGCCCGACCCTGTCGGTGTGACCGAGTGGAACGACTCGGTGGCACCGAGATGCAAAACTGTATACAGTTATTGCAACTCGGTGTGACCGAATAGTTCAAGTCGGTTGCACCGAGATTGAAAACATAGATCAACTTGATGATCTCGGTAGGACCGAAAGTGGGGTATCGGTCAGACCGAGAATCACAAAGAGGTTTTGGAAGTTTAAGTCTATGACGAATCGGGGACTCCGAGTGCTCCTCACACAGAGTGGTTCGAATTTGACTTGATCAATTTTGTGATGTAGCATGAATAGAGTTTGAGACGAGAAAATCATATATAGCTAGAGGAGGTTCTTAGGCATTCTTGTCCATCCACTTGGCAAAAGAAAAGATAAAGCCAAACAATCAAAACAACAAGTGGATGTCCTTGAATGAGTAAAATATGCAACCAGCATGCTCACACAATAAAATGACAATAGAAATATGTGACAAAGCATGCACAATCAATTCTAGCATCTATCAAGCAATTGGCGATGACTAGGTCATCTATATATGAGTATATTGACTTAGGAGTCAAATGAGAACATTTGATCATAGGTCATACTCATCGTTTAAGCTCAAGTGGGGTTACCACTTTTACATAAAGCATTGTGGTGTTCACATCATTAGAGTTGCTTTAGCTCAAGTCTTAGAGTAAAGCTCCCCGTAGATGTGATATCCCCCCTTAAGAGGGATGAACTAACCTTGGGTATTGTCGATGATGACTTCATGTAGATGTTGAAGATGTGGATGCTCAATATTGATGTAGATCACTTGGAGCTATCCTTTTGAGTGAATTGCACTTTCAATACCTACATGGGTTAGTCCCACAAGGAACAAGCAAGTGTATCCATAGACACAGAGTGATGCACATACAAGAAAATGTCTATGAAATCTTTTTAGATTACCTTGTCCCTTGACTTACCAACAAGAGGGTTTGTGACTCCTTGAACTAGTGCAAGATGTGGAAGTTGATTGCACTTGTTCTTGCCAAAATGATAAGAATGAAGTATGTTGGCGGAGTCACCCTCAAGAACTCTCTAGTTCTTCTTCTTTTGGATCCACACCATCTTGATGGGAATCCTTGGAGTTGTAGTCGTACTTGATGAAGTGGAACTTGAAGTAGTTTTGGGAATCCACTTGACTAAGGTCTTAGGAGCTTCTTCAAATGCATCTATTTCCTCTTGAAGTTTGTCCTTGCCTTTTTGCTTGTAGTCTTGTGGTGGAAGATCATCTTGAGTTTGTGTCCCCTTGAAAGAAGTTGGATCATACTTCTCTTGTTGAGGAACAAACTTTGTCTTGGGGTATTGATCTTCTTCCCACTCAACTCCATTGGCATTGAACATTCGTTCAAAACCAACACCTTGATTCTTCCGGTGCCTTCCTTGCTTGCGTACAATCTCCTCGAATTGCTTACTTCCGGCAAGGCTTTTGTACACTCCTTTCTCTATGATTTCCTTCAATATGCTATTTTCTTGCTCAAGTGTAACTTGGCTAAGAGAATCATTAGTGGAATCAAGAGAACTACTAGAAGCAACAATATTGGATTTAACATGGTCATTGTTACTACTAGAGGAAGAATCTTTCTTGTTCTTGTTACTAGACTTGACTTGAGGCATGTAAGTGGATAAGAGTAAACGTTTGGCAATGGAAGAAGAACTTTTCTTGCGGAGATCATCATTGATTGCCTTTAAAAGCTCATGCTCTTGCTCAAGATTGAGCTTTTCAAAGCGTAACTTCTCATGAGCCCTTAAAAGTTCTCGATGATCTTCGAAGATAGTTTCATGAGCTAACTTAAGAGTGTTTAGTTCTTTAGTTAGAGCCTCAATTTTCTCCTTGTCATTGTCATTAGTTTTAGCATGATTAATTGACGTTTCATCATAGGATTCATCACTAGAGTTGTCAACAAGTAAATCATCATCGCCTAACAAGTCATCTTCATCACTATTAAAATCAACATACTCAGGGTGAACTACCTTAGGACCTTTGGCCATGAAGCATCTTCCAATTCCTTCATTGGGTGAATCAAATATGTTGTAGGAGTTGGTTGACACAAGTTCTAGTCCGGCAACACCTTCATCTTGAGTATATTCGGAGTCGGAGTGATAACTTCTCTCAGAGTGGTTGTCGGAGTCGGAGCCGGATACCCATTCACCAACATGAGCTTGATGTCTTCGTTTTGTGTAGCTCCTTGATGATTTTTCCTTCCTTTCCGAATCCTTGCTTCTCCGTGAGTGTCTTCGTTCATAACGATCATCTCTACTCCTTCTCTCTCATGATGGTGATTCCTCTCTTTTGCTTCTTCTTTTTGGAGAATCTTCTCTTCTTTTGTAGGGAGCCGTACACTCATTGGAATAGTGTCCGGGTCTTCCACAATTGTAGCAGTTTCGCTCTCGACTAGAAGATCTTTTGTCATTGCAGGACCTTGACTTGGAGCTTCTATCTTTGCTTCTACTCTTGTAGAACTTGTTGAAGTTCTTCACCATTAAGCTCAATTCTTCATTGAAGTTTTGCTTCTCACTTGATGATGTGGGGGCTTCACATGAGGCTTTATAAGCACCACTTGATTTGTTGTGAAGTTCCTCTTTGTCCTTGAGCGACATCTCATGAGCAACAATTCTTCCAATGACTTCCGTTGGCTTGAGATTTTTGTAATTGGGCATCATTTGGATCAATGTACACACGGTATCATATTTTCCATCCAAGGCTCTTAGGATCTTCTTGATGATGAATCTGTCGGTCATCTCTTCACTCCCTAAGCCGGCAATCTCATTTGTGATGAGAGCAAGCCTAGAGTACATTTCAGCGACACCTTCACCATCCTTCATTTTGAACTTGTCAAGTTGACTTTGAAGCACATCCAATTTAGATTCCTTGACAGAGTCGGTACATTCGTGCATATCAATCAAACTATCCCAAATTTCCTTTGCATTCTCAAGACGGCTGATTTTGTTGAATTCTTCGGGGCACAATCCGTTGAAGAGAATATCACAAGCTTTAGCGTTGTATTATAGCATCTTCAACTCATCCGCGGTAGCTTCACGGTTTGCTTCTTTCCCTTCGAAGAAGTCACCTTGCAAACCAACACACACAATCGCCCAAACGGCAGGGTTATGTCCAAGAATATGCATTTTCATTTTATGCTTCCAACTAGCAAAGTTAGTGCCATCAAAGTAAGGACCTCTACGATGATAATTTCCCTCACTAGACGCCGTACTCTCCTAGGTTGTGAAACCAAGGCTATGACCACCAAAAGCTATGGGAATCAAAGCAAATGGAGACCAAGGCTCTGATACCACTTGTAGGATCGGAAGTATGTCTAGAGGGGGGGGGTGATTAGACTACTTGACCAAATAAAAGCTACGCCTTTTCCCAATTTTAGTTCTTGGCAGATTTTAGCTATTTTAGGACAAGTCAAGCAATCATCACACAATTCAAGCAAGCATGCAAAGAGTATATAGGCAGTGGAAAGTAAAGCATGCAACTTGCAAGAATGTAAAGGGAAGGGTTTGGAGAATTCAAACGCTACAGGAGACATGGATGTTTTTCCCGTGGTTCGGATAGGTGGTGCTATCCTACATCCACGTTAGTGGAGACTTCAACCCACGAAGGGTAACGGTTGCGCGAGTCCACGGAGGGCTCCACCCATGAAGGGTCTATGAAGAAGCAACCTTGTCTATCCCACCATGGCCATCGCCCACGAAGGACTTGCCTCACTAGCGGTAGATCTTCACGAAGTAGGCGATCTCCTTGCCCTTACAAACTCCTTGGTTCAACTCCACAATCTTGTCGGAGGCTCCCAAGTGACACCTAGCCAATCTAGGAGACACCACTCTCCAAGAAGTAACAAATGGTGTGTTGATGATGAACTCCTTGCTTTTGTGCTTCAAATGATAGTCTCCCCAACACTCAACTCTCTCTCACAGGATTTGGATTTGGTGGAAAGAAGATTTGAGGGGAAAGCAACTTGGGAAAGGCTAGAGATCAAGATTCATATGGTAGGAATGGAATATCTTGGTCTCAACACATGAGTAGGCGGTTCTCTCTCAGAACATATGAATTGGAAGTGTAGATGTGTTCTGATGGCTCTCTCCATGAATGAAGAGGAGGTGGAGGGGTATATATAGCCTCCACACAAAATCCAACCGTTACACACAATCTACCAATCTCGGTGGGACCGAATCAACAAACTCGGTCGGACCGAAATGGTAAACCTAGTGACCGTTAGAGATTTTCGGTGGGACTGACATGCATCTCTGTAGGACCGATGTGGTTAGGGTTTGGACATAACATAATCTCGGTGAGACCGATTACACAAACTCGGTGAGACCGATTTGGTAATTAGCTAACCAAAGAGTTGGTCAGGCAAACTCGGTGGGACCAATTTGCTCTTTCGGTGAGACCGAAAAGTTACAAAAGGGAAACAGAGAGTTTGCATTGCAATCTCGGTGGGACCGATCCGCTCTTTCGGTGAGACCGAAAAGTTACGAAAAGGAAACAGAGAGGTTGCAATCCCATCTCGGTGAGACCGAGATCCCTATCGGTGAAACCGATTTGCTAGGGTTTGGCAGTGGCTTATGACATATGAGAAACTCGGTGGCGCCGGATAGAAAGAATCGGTAGGACCGAGTTTGGCTTAGGGTTTAGGTCATATGTGGATATGGGAAAGTACTTGAGGATTTTGGAGCTTATCATTAAGCACATAAGGCAAAGAGCTCATTAAGCAACACCTCATCCCTCCTTGATAGTATTGGCTTTTCCTATAGACTCAATGTGATCTTGGATCACTAAAATGTAAAATGAAGAGTCTTGAGCATTTGAGCTTGAGCCAATCCTTTGTCCTTAGCATTTTGAGGGTTCCACTTTCACCATCCATGCCATGCCAATCATTGAGCTTTCCTGAAATAATTGTCTTGGAATTGCATTAGCTCAATGAGCTATATGTTGTTATAAATTACCAAAACCACCTAGGGATAGTTGCACTTTCAGGCGACGAGCGTCGCCGCCCCTGGAGTCCATGCCACGGACTCCTCGCACGAGCTCATGCTGTGGGCGGCGATGCCACCTAGCACTTGGATCTGCTTCCCTTCTTTCTTCTCTGCTGAGATGCCACTGAGGGGGGCCCTTGTGTTTTGGCTGCAGCACGTCGACTGCGACACGCCGGCGACTGGAGCGGAGGTTGAGGCCGTCTCCTCAGGGAAAATCTTCATGACCCAAGGCTGGAGCGAAGTCGTCCGAGTGTGTCGTACGGAGGGCTCCCTCGCGATCCACTTTGCATACGACGGTGCCTCCACGCTGTTCTTCAAGGTCTTCGACGCAGAAGACCCCCGCCTGGAGTGCTTCCCCAGGTGGGGCCAGCAGGCTGGTGCCGCAGCGGGGGTAGGGCCTACCGCCGGCGTCACCAGCGGCTCCTCTGGAAGCCGCAACGACACTTGGGAGTCCAGTGATTCTCCCTAGCTCTACGAGACCCCGGAGACGAGCGATGACCGCTACATGCCCCCAAGCTCTCGCCGAGCCCGGAGCAGGGCTGCAGCGTCTAGCCGCCGCCGCCGCCGATCTGGATGAGGTTGGCGGTGGCCTTTGATGGCCCACTCTTGATGATGGCATCGTTCACGGGGGCGCGTGTAGATAGGATTCCCTAAATTCTTGTCTTTTTGTTCCTTGCGAGGAATCAAGAAGTGCCCCGTAGGGGTGTGTAAAGGTTTTGTAATGTCTCTTGTCAACATTGTCCTTATTATGAACTAGCGCGAGCGCAAGTCCTGCTTCAGCTCAGTCTCCCTTTCCGACCTTGCGACGACTTGGTGCTCTACGCTGACAGGTCCCGGTCCCCAGGCAGGCTGCAGCCGTCGCTGGTATGCCAGGTCGTGTGCCGTGGTTAAGGCCAGGAGGTGAGCGGCCCGAGGTCTAGTAAGAGTTCCTGAGGCGCGATGCTCAGGGGGTCCCCTTTAGCACTCAAGCTGCCGTCAAGAGGTAAGAAAGGGGGGTGACGTTGTTGCAGTAGGGCTGCGGTTAGTATGGTTCTTAGTCCTTAGCGGTTTAGCCAACCCGTGCTCGGGACTTATCTTGACGGTCCGGAGTCGATTCCTTGTGATGCGCCAAACTCGTGCGTAGGCGTCCGAAGCATAGCTTGCCAGGCCCATGTGAGCCTCCCCCTTTCCCACGCTCTCCTTCGTGCTCTACGTCCACTACAAAAAAAAATACACTTCCGTGATGATACGTGTTTGTCACAGTAGGTCGCGTTTTTTGTCATGCATGTACATCCATGACAAATTTATGACAGAATCAAGATAGTCATACCTGTGCTGTCGTGGAAGTGTTCCATGACATTACCAAAATTATCATCACGGAAGTGTCCACTTCCATGACGATAAATCACGCGTCACAGAAGTGCTTTCGTCAAGGGTGACCGACACGTGGCATCCACCGTAACGGAACGCTGTTAAGCTATCGGGTCGGGTTTTGGATCCGATAACCCATTAACAGCCCCGACCAATGGGAAATTTCCACATGTAAAATTCTTATTGGCCGGACGTAACACGTGTCAGCTCGTTAGTGGGTCAGATAGGCGGCTATGATATGTCGACACGTGGCATGGCCCAATAGTGGCCCATTTAGCTTACAAAGCCGGCCCGTTTGACTTGGCCAAAAGTTAACAGGTTGGCCCATGAAAAGCCTGTTAACGGTCTCTTCGCAAATAGCCCATTTTACAGCCCGTTAACTCACGGCCCGTTAGGCCCTAAAGGAAATCGGCCCAACAACGTCATGTGGGCCGTCGAACATAATACCCGCCCATTTCACTTTCGGCCCATGTATGGCCCACGACGTCTTTCGGCCCATATGAGGCCTTTGTATCTTTCGGCCCTTTACAGGCCCACGGTGACTCTAGCCCATAATGAATAGTAATTTTTTTATACCCGTTAACGACCCGTGATTTACATGGGCCGTTTCCAGCCCGTGTTAGCTTTCGGCCTATTGACGGCCCATATGTTCTTGGGCTCCATTTCGGCCCTCGATTACTTCCGGCCCGTTACTGGCATGTTCTCCTAATGGGCCAAATTCGGCCCATGGCAAGAGTCGGCCCGTTACTGGCCTGTTCCCCTAATGGGCCAAATTCGGCCCATGGCAAGAGTCGGCTTGTTACTGGCCTGTTACCCTAATTCGCCAAATTCGGCCCATGGCAAGAGTCGGCCCGTTTCTGGCTAGTTAACCCGTTGCGCCGTTTCCAGCCCGTCCTATATTCTGGCCCATTAAGGACCCATTATGCCTATGACAGAATTAAGCCTTTGCTGTCCTACGGCCTGTTACCGTGCTGGGCCGATACCAATTACGCCCGATTATGGCCCATGTAGACCCATTTATCCAATGGCCCGAGGCCCACCGATTACAGGCCCATTTATCGATGGCCCATAGGAGACCCTTGGATCCTATGGCCCGTATATGGCCCATGGTAGTTGCGGCCACTAGCAAACCAGGGAAAAAGAAGACTAGGAAATAAATAAGGCCGAAACTAACGCTAGGATATTAAGGCGATTGCACAGATTACATCCACTCGGCATCAAAGATCACCACCAGTGCAAATATAGGGAACACCCTACACTATACAAAAATGGATTGTTGTTTTCTTCAGCCGGTGGCTGCACGTTAAGAATAAATTTTGTATTGCACCAAAACAAATTACAACTATATAACAAAAGGAAGGTTGGCATAAAACTTAACAGTCTAGCAGATAAATGCACCACCAGAAGTTCAGAAGCTCAGTTCATTTGACATGACTGTTACGCTTTCATGCTGTATTGTCCGATGGAGCATCATAACCCTCACCTTCATTTCCCCTAGGCTCCTGAACAACATAGCAAATGTCTGATAATCTGGTTTCAAAACCATGCATATCTTGACGACATTGAGCAATGTTTCTCCTTGTTTCATAAAGGGTCTTTGTTAGGGAATGGACTTGTGTCTGGAGCGCAGATACAACATTGCTTTGAGCTTGCATATCTTGATCATGAGGCAGTTTGGACGATATTGCCTTAAGAACCAACCCAGAATTACACAGGAATGTGCTTTTGGGACTTTTAGTGGACAGGTACTGATCCACTACAGCAAGAGCTGACATTGCGGTTATAGTTGCCTCGCCACCTTCAGAAGGTGGCGGTTCCACCATTTTTTCCATAGCTCGCTGAAAATTTGAGGTTTTACATTAGTAGTACCAGAACAGAAGATATTAAGGAGGCAGCAAAACCAAACAAAATAGCTTTGGTCTATATACATAACTTATTCTGGTGAACCCATGTAAAATATTAGTTGTAGTTTATTGCAAAGTACATAATAAAACAGGTTCCAAGCATATGACCATGTACCATCGCTAATGTATTGTCTATTTCTTCACATTGTATTGAGGGCTAAGGATAAAGAGACGAAGTTTATAATACGGTAAGCAACGTATGACATCATTCGTATCAGAAAACAACTGAGAACAGACAAATAGGAAATTGTAACGTTGTGTGGGCAAGTCCAGCACGAAACTAGATTACGGGTCAAGATCAAAGGAACATCATTCCTCTCTTTTAAACCTTGTAAGGTGCAATGATACGCTAAGACAATTGTGTATAAAATTGAAAAGAGTAATAGACATTGGCTGCAAACCATGCAGTTCAAGGCACAAGTCAGAGTAAGTAGTAGTTAAAAGGCATGAGGATTAAGGACTTACAACAACGACTTTGACTAGTGTAGTCATGCCCTTCTTCTTGTTGGTGTGATAGTCCTTGAAGATTTCCACAGCATTTGGTTCAGGTACTTTTTGGTCCTTGCGGGCTTTCATCTGCATTTGGAACAAGTCAATATAGATCTGATAATATGGTACAGCGAAAAGAGTGAAACAACAGCTAATTATAAGAGCCTCACAGTGTGATATAGCTACGAGATCCTGTCGTCTGTTGGAATTTCACTTTCGTACGGTTGGCCTTGTACTTTGAACAGTTCACCTACAAGAAGATAGATTTGTGTGGCACATGCGTAAATAGGACTTCAACATGTGATCTGATGACATATATATATATATATATATATATATATATATATATATATATATATATATATATATATATATATATAATGTACCTGATACGTCGGATCGGACCAGTGTTTAACGAGGCCTCTCCAGTCTTCATCAGGTATATTTCCACTGGAGATGTTTGGGCAAGTTCACTGTTAGCCTTGCCTTCAAAGTGAGTTTTCCTCAAGTTATACCAATATTGTCGCAGAGCAGACTTGAAAACATGGGTGCAAGCTTGTCTGGTTGCATCATTTTGGCTATCCAACTTGAACCTCATCTGTTGAGAATTATGGGAGTCTCATTATCAGCAACCTAGAAAGTATTGGACAGAGCAAGACGATATTACTAGTTTCCATACATAATCATACTTACAGTTAAATGGCCGAGGAAGGTGTTGAATTGGGTTTCGTCTTTGTCATTCCTGTACTGAATCCATGTTGGGAGGATACGTACATGACACCTAACAGCAACCGCTGCCTCTGATACTAACTTGGCTGACTCTGTAGCATCACGTGGCCTTTTTAAACCTGCCTCAAAACGGATCTCCATTCTTCCTCCTCTAGATTTAGTTAACCTATTGAGCATTATCCCTGATGTTTGTTTCCTCTTGCGCCTAGGTGCTAGTCCAGCAACAAACATATGAAATGTTAGTGGACATCAAATTGTGAGACTACATATAAAGAAGCATGCAACTGTAACTTGACTCCAACAACTACCTCCTTGCTGTTGAAGCTCACAAGGTTCATCTGATATTGCCAACTCGTCTTGTGTCAAGAGTGCTTGGGAAGTAGTGTCAGGTGGCAAGGGAGCTTGGGAATGTGCTGCTAGCTCAGTTGACGCACGAGTACGTCGTGCAGCTGGTAGTACTGTGGTAGGTGTTGCAAGAACGAGGGTTGTCTCTGCTTGTTTGGTGGTAGCTATTTGTTTCTGCTTGTCTTTTTTTTTGCAACTCGTGTAGCATGGGATGCCGTGCTTGTAGAATTTTCCGCTAGACTTTGACCTTCTATTGCACCATCAGTACCAGCAGAATGTGCAGGATTCATCCGCTTCTCATTCCCTGCCATTCTTTGTTTCTTCCTCTTTCTCTGTGCCATGTTAAGTCAAGCCGACAAGAAAAAGAATAACAATTTAATTCTTCAGAACAAATTGATGCGTGATGCAGACGAACTGAACTTTGATGTTAGACAACCACATGATAGGAGGATGTAATATGTACGAAAAACAGGACAGAAGAGATAACTAGAACTATGATGGGTAAACTAAGAAGAAGACATTTCACCAAATTAGAAGCAATGCAATGGAAAGTAGACACCATATGAAAGATGCTACAAATATCGCTCTGCCAAGTTAACAGTGTCTCATCATAAATGGCGTTTAAAATTATGTGAAGCAGTACAAGAAATAAACCATATGCAAGATGCAAACAACATCACACTACCATGTTAGAGGTCTCTCGTCATTAGTGCCATTGCATATTCACAGCTTATGATGTGTAAACTAAGGAGAAGGCATTTCAACAAATTAGAAGCAATGAAAGCTAGACACCATATGAAAGATGCAACGAATATGACTCTACCAAGTTAAAACTGTCTAGTGATAAGTGCCATTTCAACAAATTAGTAGTACAAGCTAGAAAAGAATGTGAGATGTAACCTATATCACACTCCAAAGTCAAAGTGCCTTCTGGTAAGTGATTGTTGCAGGTTACACAACAGTAGTAATTTGATGTAAGAACATGGTGTGATAGACAGATATTGTATGTTCTAGAAACAGGAACACGTGTCTTATTCAAGTACAATGTGTAAAGTAAGCAGATGGAATTCAACAAAATTAGACGCAATACAAGCTAGACATCACACATAACATGCAACCACATATAACAGTGCCAAGTTAGAGGGAGCACCGGTGATGCTGCACTAGGGGAGACGTGCTCATCATAAACACAACTTTGTTGAGTGTCTATGCATGTGTTGTCTTGGAAATCATCTTGGGGGTGTGGAGGAGTAGAAACTGTAGAGGCCCTCCGTTCAGAAGGAGCACCTTTATCCGCTGCCTTGCTAATTTCCTTCCGCTTTATTGATTTTGAATTGTCAAGTAAAACCGACAAGAAAAAGCAATAAAATTCTCTCTTCAGAACTCATTCATGCATGATACTGACAATCACTACTTTGATGTAAGGCAAACACATGATACCAGGATGGAATATGTACGAAAAACAGGACGGCATGGCATGTTCACAACTGTTTGTGTAAACTAAGCAGAAACCATTCCAGCAAATAAGAAGCAATGCAAGCTAGACACCACATGAAAGATGCAACCAATATGACTCTGCCAAGTTAAAAGCGTCCCATCATAAATGGAATTTCAACAAATTAGAAGCAGCGCATGCTATAAATCATATGAAAGATGCAACTAATATCGCACTGCATATACTAAAGGTGTCTCGTCATGTTGATTGATGCGGGATACAAAAAAAATAGTTTTATGTAAGGACATGCTTAATAGACAGATGTACTATGTACTAAATACAGGAAGGCATGTCACATTAACAGGTATAATGTATAAGCTAAGCAGACTAGCACATGCAGTTTAACCAGATTGGAAGAATTACAATCTAGACACCATATGCAACATGCAACCACATATCACGCTGCCAAGTTAGAGCAAGCACCTGTGATGCTAGTGTAGGGGAAATGCTGTAATCAACTACAGAGCTATGTTCACTATCTTCATCTAGCATTTCTGTTTCTTGAGAATCACGTCGGGAGGCTGATGCTGCATTCTTTAAATGAGGAGTAGTCCCCTTGCCTGCCTACCTCGTCATAAGTGATTGATGAGGGATACACAAGAACATTAGTTTGATGTAAGAACATGGTTAATACACAGATTTACTAGTATGTACCAAAAACAGAAAGGCATGTCATATTCAAAGGTATAATGTGTAAGCTAAGCAGATGCAATTTAACCAAATTGGAAGCAATACAAGCTAGGCATCCGGCTGGAGTGGTGAGCATGATCATCTAGGACCTGAGAGCCTAGTGGGAGGCGGGCTGCTTCGCCACCATTGCAGCTTTTTAGTTGGCTTCCAGGTGATGCCTATCTTTGTTGGGCTTGTCACTGGCTCGGCCAGTGCCCTGACTAGCTATTTGTCTTCTGGTGCTCACGGGATGGTGGTTCATGTAAAAAAAATATCTTTCCTTATCTTACCGACATCGGGCTTTCGAATACAAGCTAGACACCATATGGAACATGCAACCACATATGACACCACGAAGTTAAAGCAAGCACCTGGGATGGTGGTTCATTGCGAGCAAGGTCATCAACTCCAGAGCTACGTTCCCCGTCTCCATCTACTGACACTACACCATTTAAAGCCTTGAAACGTGTCTTGCCTAGCCGCACACCAAGCTGGAGCGACTTCTCTCTTTTCTTTTTGGCTTCTCTCATGGTAGCAGAATCTGAAATACCCTTGCATAAAAACACAACAGTGAGAGTAAGGGGGTGAAGTGTGTGCAGAACTAGTGCACTGTAAAAGTAGCAGATAGCAGGTGGCTGAAAAATAAATGACAGGAGACATATGATAGCTCTACAACATTGCATGGCAAACAAAATTAGATTCTACTCCGTATGATTTTGTAATATATGAGCACAGGAAATGCAGGTACTCCTCCAGCACACCACCACATGTGGTCATATCTAAGATAACAGTCGACTGAAAATAAATAGGTCAGTCGATTTTTTTAATGAACCGTCCGATCTATAAGGAACGGGCAGATGGCCTTCGTCTACCTCCCGCCAATCACTGTTGACGATCTTTCTTGAACCGCCAGCGACCACCGGCCCAGACCCCTGCCTCCGCCGCCTCGCCCTCCCATCGACCTCACACCACCGCCGTGCTTGGCAGCGCCCCCAGGCCATCCCTTTAATCCCGGCCGACCTCCAGATCGGGCGCCAGTAGCTCTAGGCCACACATGCCCCTAAGATAAACACAAAGGCATTGCTTCCCCAGCATAATAGATGTACTAGCGCCTGTTACGCCGGGGAATGCTTCCGTTAATTGGGAATCAACTGGCCAGAAATTGAAATTCAGGGGGGCGACGGACCTCTAGCTAAGGTGAAATAGTATATGAGGAGAAACCTTGTGCATCGCGAGTTACTAGGAACATATAGTATCAAGAAGAAGCGGTCAACTAGTGTCTTATGTGGGATGAATACCGTGCAAGCAGAGACGTAAGATTTGCACGAATAAGGGAAGAGGAGTACCTTTTTCGGTTGCCGGTGTGGTCACCTCCACATGTCGCGCCGATTTTCTTCTTTTTACCAGGGAAACCGATGTTCTCTCCACATGTCACGCTGATTTTCTTCTTTTTACCGGGGAAACCGATGTTCTGGAGGGTGCAGGCTTGGATGAACCCATGGCCAAATTGTTGACTGTGTTGCCATGGCCGTATGTCGGAGGAGGGGAAGCAGATCCGAGGCGGCGAAGGACGACATAGCAGGAATAGCTCTGGTGCGGTGGAGGGTGGCGAAGTTGGAGCGGCAGCGGTGAGGCGCAGGACGGTGTGGTTGAACTGGCCCGGGTACGGACGGCTTGGCCTCGGCTTCAACTACTAGCCGTGGAGGGCGTTGCGGTTGAGGTTGTGATGGACGACAACGTCGGGGTATCAGCTCCGGCGTGATGGAGGAGGGTGACGGTTGATGGGTGGGATGGGGTGGCGGACGGAGGACGCTGGGGTTTCGCGGCTGGTGGAGAGGTAGTTTTGGCGCCCATGGAGTACGAATGGGGAATCAGACGGGTGGGAGGAACCATGTTTCGGTCTGGGACGCGCTTGTTTTTGGCTTTTTTGAACAGAAGATGGGACGCGCTTGTTTGAAATTTGGGGAAAGTACAAACTTTGCCCCCCTCTTAAATTTCAGACCTACTGCGGGTCGGGGGTAGGATGGTAATCCCAGGTGTCCAAAATAGTGGGCGGGAGCGATTTCGGCCGCGCGCATGTGTGCTTAGGCGGCCATTGTGTATGAATGTTTTTCGGATGCGGTTGCGTGGCGTCTAGATGAAGCTACAAACCTACCCCGGTTTAGACCTTTGGACATCGGGCCGGTAGGTTTCACCGGTCGGAGTTATTAGAAAAGTAATTTCCTTGTATTACCAAACATTGGTCTCACGCGGTTTCGAGCGAGTAGAGGTTCTTTTGGCGCTTCGTTCGAAATTTTGAAACACAAGCATTCATGTTTAGAGTACTCTTGAACTATGAGGATTGACCTAAATATACAACGTTATATTTGACCTTGTATGTTTGAAAAACTCATTAAATTATCCACTTCTTTTTGAAATTTTGACACTTGAAAATCCTATAACTATGATTATTTTGGAATGGAGGAGCTAAATTTGAATCTATTTTGTACACGAATACATATGCTATTATGTACAAAATCAGAGCAAAGATTGGTGCCCCCATAATTTAGGTATGGTTTACAAATGCCATGATATCAAATTCAAATAATTGAATGGACTTCATGTTGAATTCATTTTTTTAAACCACCTTAAGTTGAATTCAAATGTATGCTAGTTCATAGGTAGTAGCTATTTATAATGTCCATTGTGTAACTTTCGTATGTATAATGTGCTTTACACACACAACATGAACTATACTCACGTTTATATTCGATTGCTAAAGCGATGCATTGTCTGGAGTTCAATATACTAACTATGTGGACCAATTGTGTCGAATAATAACATAGACATGCTCAAATTTGATAGAATCTAGATGTCTGATGGATCAATGACCGCTCCTTACGCGAATTGCAAATATCATGATCCCATCCTAATATTTGGATACAATTTATATCTTTAATTAATGTGTAGAGCAGTCTTTTACGTGTAGTTTCACTCTCCATCGGTGGTCTCTCACACATGCTCACAAACTCTCTCCCGAGGTGTTTTTCTCACACACATGCTCTAGATATAACCCTCCCTCCCTCTCGTAACCATTTACAACTATTTTCACTAACCTTTATCACAAGCACTCTTCCTCTTGCAAACATACACACGCACAATCCTCATTGACCCTTTCTATATACATGGACCTGCCTACGTGTCTCATGTACGCACATTATCTTTACGCCTGTCTCTCATGCATTGTCTCACACCTCTCTTCCTAATCGACGAGTATGATTCTAGCAGAGCATTCTATAGGATGCCCCTTAAAGTTAGGTTGGATGAATAGTAATATTAGAGATAAAAGGTTTACCTTAGTCCGAGAACCTAGGGTTACAAATCCTAGCTGGCTTTGTCAGTGGACACAGAGTCCTTCACAATTCTGCTATCTTTGTCTTGTACGACTAGTCATCCATGGGTCTTCCTAAATGCGTCACGGGCCGACCAATGTGGCGTAAGACATAACCGAACGAAGGGCCTCACCTCGACCCACCGGACCTCACGCGGTGACACACCCTCTGCCCCCACGTCTCATTATCTTCTCACACCCACACATACCAACACAAACACCACACACACAGAAAATTTCTCCTGATGCCTCTATTCCCTCCCCCCTTGCATATACACACTCAAGAGAATGGAATCTCTTGTCGTGACGTCATATTCGTCTCTCTCTCTCTCTAGACCACTCTCATTTCTCGTGCTATCTCTCTCACGCCCCCCGTCGGCCCCTCTATCCATGCCTCTCTCGAATACGTAATACACACACATACCTCTCTAGGCCCCGCCAAATGCATCAACTACACATTCACACATGTTACATCACGTACCCCATTGATCTAAAAAGCCCTCTCTTCATGTTTATTTTGCATACAACATTCCTTTTGAATAAAGTGTGGCCAAAAAATTATTTTAGAGTTTCTACATATATACAACATTACAAAGTTATATGGAGGAGTACGAACACTAATTTGCATTGCATGGTGCCCACAATGATATTTATTCCGCACTGTGAATTTGTATATTTTTATACTATATACAAAGTTAGTCATAATAAAGAGAAACGGATAGCATCTCTCTCTCCATCGCATACCCCCCTGTACGCCTCTTTCACGTATGCACACAAAACTATCTCCAGGTCCTCTAAAAGTAAGCCCCCAAAAAATTCACGCATGTTTCATCTTTCTCTCGCGATATATGCAATGACAATCATTGTATTTGAAGCGAAAGCACGATACGCACATTGGACTTCAGAATCCACTCATTACGGTCACCATTTACGTTTAGTGGTTATTATACAGTCACGGGCTCACCGTACAACTCTGTATTTGCTCATGACATGACTAGTTGACCAGTTAAACGCTCCATGTGGCACCTCTAGTGTTGCATCACATTATCTCACTACCATCGTGCCCACCTGTCGACTTGTATCTACTCTACATCTACACTCTTATAAAATACAAAATATACACTCTTATAAAAAAACAGAGTTGGTGATGATGGTGTGCCTGCCATCCTGCAATATAGGCCGTCCGATTTATATCTGACGGATAGGAAAGAAACTATGGCAATTTTGCAAAAAGGTACCCACACACCTCTCCACCTTTGCAAATAAGGCCTTCCCTCGTTCATCCTTTTCTCTCACAAGATAAACAAGTCATACAAATGCATCTTGATGTTACGTGCAACGCACGGGCATCTTGCTAGTAAGAATGAAAACAAACGACAAAAAAAATATTTGGACGGTGGTTCGAAGTCATGACCGCGGGCACAGCGGACAAGGTGGCCTTGTATTGGTATGCTGAGCCGTCTGTTTTAACACACATGAGTTGGTGTGGTGATTATACACACAAGCACGCATGCACACAAACTGCATCCACGCAACACTCACGCAAACACATGCACCCACGCACACACGCAACACTCACACGTACACACGCAGCCACACACGCACGCAACACTGACACGCACGCACGCAACACTCAAACGCACACACGCACGCATGCATGCACACACCAGTACACCACACGACCAACACACACTCTCACGCTCAAGTGCTCAACCTACACGTGCATGCGCACACATCAGGCCCTGACAGACACATACACAACCAGGTGATTCCCGCGCACGGGTTGGAGCCTTGTCGCACCTGTGTAAATTTGTGTTTATCTGACCTTTTGCCTATGCGAACTGACAGGTGGGACCCACAAGGAACATGGTCAATTTAACTAGTCAACATGGCGCCACGCAGACTATTTGGCCGGTCAACAGAGTGCAATACGATGCTGAACTGTGAGCAAGTGACCGTATAATCACCGCAAAACGTATATAGTGATCGTAATCAGCTTATTCTGAAGTTCGGTGACCGTATTACACTTTTCTCTCTGTAGGCCCTCCAAAACTACATCTCTACACGTTCTCGCATGTTACATCTAACAACTGTGCAATACAGCACTACTACTACACTCTAACACAATAAATCATATGAGTTTTTAGTTTTACTAGATATCATATTGTTACCTATAATTATTCAGTTTGCATACATTAAAATTGCCTTTGAAATGTATGGCCAGTATCATCTACCACGCGGGAAAAATCCCGCCCTTTCCTGTTTAATCGGGTTTGTATCGATGGATCGTGCGAAATAGCAAAACTATAGTACTATACAGTACAAGTGACAGTTCACTGGGCCGTCGTGTCGTCTACTCCTCCGTTGTAAGAGTGGAGCGCTCGCTTTCATAAATCTTCTAGTCCCTTTCGCCGACATGTGGGACATCAAGCTACCGGGTCCACATGCCATACCGGAATACAGTGCAGAGCAGCCGGGGTGAAGCACCCCAGTCATGGCGCCGGCATAGTAATGAGCAATGAGGCGTCAAATCACAAAGCTGCACCTTTCCCGCAGTTAAGTTGGAGGGACGAAGCAACCATCATTTCACTCGTTGCTGAATCCGCTTCTCCCTCATCTTCTTCAACTTAACCACGTGTTGCTTCTGCCGTTGTTCTTCCTCATGTGGGACGCGGATCGGCTTGGTAAAGCACTGACACATGGGACCGCATGTTAGCAAACCGCCAGGACAACGTCCTCCAAAAATAAGAAGCCTAATCCTAGACCTACAAAGGGCTACGTAGCTGCTACGTATACTGTCCATCTAATCTATATATGCCCCCCTGATTTTTAGGTGGGGTGGGCCTAATCCTCTCCTTTAATCCAATCAAATAGTCCCACATCACATCAATTCGTAACTTTACGTAAACCATTACGTGGATGTAGGATTGCTCAAATAAGAAACCTCCCCCGCCATCCGCGCGGCAAAATCACCTCCTTTTTACTAATCTCGATTCTATAATTTTTTAAATCAATATAGTTGAGATTTGTATAGATAGCACACAGGAGCAAAACCAAGTGGTATAGTTAAGGGCATCCACAATGTGTAGCCAAATGTGAAAATAGCTTTTGGCATCGTGGGAACCATTGTGAACGGTGTTGCCAAAGCCAAAAAGATGGAACTGAAGCTCCCTGATTGATTGATTGATTGAAGGAATAGAAAAATGCAACGTCTCTCCTCTTTCTCCCATGCTTGGATGCATGTAGTACATTATAGAGGACAGAGTCTACTCCCCTGTCCCTTCTATCACAAATCACAAAGCAGTGAGGCGTCAAATCACAAAAGCACGGACGAAGCAACCATCATTTCACTCTTCGCTGACTCCGCTTCTCCATCGTCTTCTTCGAGAAGCCATCTCACCACACTAGTACTCCTAGTAGTACTAGTAAAGGACTTCCTGGATGCAAATAAGGCGGTTGCCTCGGCTTGCAGGCGGCACTTGCGAACGACTTACCGTGGTCTCCCTCAATGGTGTTCTCCGTCGAACGCACTTCGCCAAACCACCAGAAAAAGATATCGTCGACGTCACCGCAATGGGGAAGGAAGTCAAATATAGTTACTACCTCCATTTTTTGTACACAAGGCCAGTATATCAAAATTACAATTTGCAAAGGGACACTAACACTAATCGAGGCAAAATTGATGGGGTTAGCAACCAAGGACATAAATATCCCCTGCATGCATGCGGAAGTGAGAAGGTTGGTTTGCATGGCGCTGCATTAATCAAGCGATGAGGAGTGAGATGGTTAGCTCTTTGGTCTTTGGAGAAAAAAATACGCATTAATTGACACGTGAAACAAGGATTTGTATCGATTAAATCCCGCGAAGGAAAACCCCGCCTTTCGTTTTTAACACTAGTACTCCTAGTACGTATGTACTTATCCTGTTTGGGTCTAGGCCTTGCATTGCCAAACTTCGCCACACATTTTTGCCAAGCTTGCCTAAAGTTTTCAAAATGAGAAGGAGGTACACTTGCGCACGGCTGTTGCGGTTGCACCGCACCCTCACACGGTCGCTCCTGCACGCCGCGATCGCACCGCACCCTCACACAGTCGCTCCTGCACGCCGCAAACCCAACCAAGGGAACGCACCCTCGCTGACACGTGTTGTCGCATGTGAACAAACCAAACTCAGCCATCCTATCGCTGACACATAATTTTCGTTCATAGAGTATGTTTATCCAATCGCATGTTCGGGAGTATCCGTACGGCCCGTGCGGTGGTCTGTTGGGGAAGAAGAGGCGAGGAAGAAGGAAAGAAGGGTTAGGAGACGTAGGATATTCATCGAACCGCCTGAAATGGTAGACTGACCCAAGTCACGCGACTTGCATAACAAATATATGTTTTTACACAGCAAAAGATCCATGAAAACAACAACATAAAGAAAAACTATCACTGCTCGCGGAAAGAGACGGCCTCGTCGTCTTTGGCTGCCGGCGTGAACCAGCCGTCGCTGCCGACGTGTGTCTCTGCACCGTGGTTGTCCTCGGCCTCCAGCTACTCGTTCAAGCGGAGCGTGCGGGCGCTCTGCACGGGCGAGAGCACAGCCCGGTTCAAGTCGAGGATGTCCGGTTCCGCCTGTAGGAGGGCCTCGATGGCAGCGGCATCTGCGCGCTCCGCGTCGAGTCGAGCCTCCGCCGCCCGGTTCAAGTCCAGGACGTCTGGTTCCGCCTACAGGAGGGCGTCGATGAGAGCGGCATCCGCGCGCTCTGTGTCGAGTCGAGCCTCTGTCGCCCGGTTCAAGTCCAGGACGTCCGGTTCCGCCTGTAGGAGGGCCTCGATGGCAGCGGCATCCGCGTGCTCCGCCTCAAGTTGAGCCTCCGCCGCCCGATTCACATCCACGACATCCGGTTCCGCCTGCAGGAGAGCCTCGATGGCAGCGGCATGCGCGCGCTCCGCGTCGAGTTGAGCCTCTGCCTCCCAGTCCTCCTTTAGTATCGCCATGTTGAACCGCTGGTCTGCCTGCACCATGGGGGACTCGGACGCCGGCACGAAGTCGACGTCCATCGTCTCATACCCATCGGGGGCCTTCTGCGCTGTGACCTCCGCCATGAACATTGGATCGGCTTCCTCCTCCTCGTAGCTTGGCTCCAGAGAACTCGGGGATTGGCCCGCCGCAAAGCGAGCTTGGGAACGGAGGTCTGTGGCGCTGACTGCCACCGCGATTTCTGCGCGGCGCTCCGGCGTCAGCATCTTGTAGTAAGTGATCTTGCGTCGCACCATGGCTTTCCGGCGAACTAGGGGACGCTTGATGCGGGCTAGGGGATCGAAAGGTGGGGGAATGGGCTGGAGATTTGGTGTGGTTTTAGGGCAGTGGCTGGCGTAGGCCGAGCAACGAAGGTTCTGGTGTAAATAGTGGTTCCGGTGACGACCAGTCAATCGTTTTGACTTTACATCGCTCTTGTCGCGTTCGCGTTGCAGCTCGGCATGCCCGACCCTCCACGTCGCTCACTGAATGGAACGCGCTTCGTCTTGCGTTTTCGCTCGCTTGTGGGACCGCAGTTGAGAGCAAATAGCCGACGTCCCTCCCCCTCCCCCGCCCGCGTCATTTATTATACCACCACTGCCTCCTTTATGCGGAGTAAATAAAAATAGAGGGAGTATACTACGGATGAGGATCCACTGACGTGGCCGAGCCCATTGAGTAACTGACATGCGGGGCCTAGCAAGCATGGGGTCCGCCAGTAAGTGACCGAAAGGGAGGGTAAGGCAGGGAGACCTACGTCATAGGATCCACTTCCACTATACTACTTTGACCAAATGTTAGAGTAATAATATATGACATGCAACTTACACAGATGTTAGAGTAATAATATATGACATGCAACTTACACAAAGCATACAGGGTCTAATGCGTTTTTCAAGGCTAACTTTGACCAAATGTTAGAGTAATAATATATGACATGCAACTTACACAAAGCATACGGTCAAATTCGTATGTGAAAGGAGTTTCCAATGATATAATTTTCACATCATACATTTCATGTACTATTAATCTTGTCAATAGTCAAATTGGAAACCATCTCGAGTACAAATATAGGAGTACGTACGAATCTAACAATATTGATTGGGCGTTGTTGAATGTTGATACCTTTTTGATCAAAGTAGATATACTTTGACTACACATAAAACTTATATGTAAACTAGAAAGGATAGGAGGGAGTATATTGTACGTTCAAAAACAAAACGAACATTGAATACCCTTTATATATGATTTGCGGATGCTATGATCACTGATTCAAAATTTTGAATCCGCCTTAGGTATCATGTGCCCCCACTCGTTCCCTCTCGATTTCATCTCGGGGTCCGGAGATCTATTGAAAGAGAACTAGGGTGGGTACATGCGAATGATACTCTGCGGAATGTTCAAATGAGGCATGCGGGAGGATGAACTCGACTGGAGGGCGACATGATTGATGGATAAGAGGGTTGGAGAGGAATGAGAAATAAGCAAACGCCACATGATTATACTTGAACGGCTCAAATAAACAATAAGTTGTCTCGCTTGGCCTACATAGTGAAAGGCCTAATGCGCAACGCGGAGCACTGACGCTCGAATATGGCCGGGAAAACAGGGAAACAGACATGTGGGGCACACCCGTCGGGACGACATAGCGCAGACTAGTCCAATGGAGGAGCTGGCCCACGACCTCCTCGCCACCGACAACCGTTCATGTGGGTAGTTGGGGCCAACAACGAGGCGCAGCTCCAACACCGCCTCTGGACACGGCGACCGCGGTGAGCGACACGCTCATATCGTCACTATACACGGTCGGTTTCAGTTTGCCGAGGGTGGCGTTAGTGATGTGGCACGACCAACGGTATGTTTGGTTTGTGCCCAAGGTTGCCCCATCAAAGCATTGGGTAGCCAAAATTTTGGTTGAGGTATTGGTTGCCCATGATTTGGCCGACATTGGCAAGAAAAATGAACTCGAGTTAGCTAGAGTTCATTGGCATGCCAAAGAAATGGCAACAATCCAAACAAAGACCAATCTTTGGGTCATGACCAAAATTTTGGTTGAGGTATTGGTTGCCCATGATTTGGCTGATATTGGCAAGAAAAATGAACTAGAGTTGGCTAGAGTTCATTGGCATGCCAAAAAAATGGCAACCATCCAAACAAAGACCAATCTTTGTGTCATGACCAAAATTTTGGTAAGGTGCACTTTGGCCACAATCCAGACACACCCCAACACCCGGCTCGTCGAGGATGCACGGGGCATCGCGACGCGTTCGCAGAGTGGTGTAGCAGTGCCAACTGCATCCTCTGGACCTGAGACCATGCCGGGTCGTCTTGCTTTTTTAATGACATGCGGGGATCGCATGTGAGCAAAGGGCATCTCCAACGTTGCCACGACCGCAGCTGACTAACCTGGCACACCAAAACCCTCGTCCCTTGCGCCGTCGCGCGGTGCGTTCCCAGCCGGCGCCAGCTTCCCACATTCATGCCGTCCATTCGTATGTCGTCGTTAAAAGGCTCGGTGCCCGAGGAACCAACTCCGGCGACTTAATGACACACCCGAACGCTTGGCCTCACCAGAATGCGCTACTTAAAGCGGCAACGCCCATCTAACCTCCACACCATAGTGCATCGTCCTCCTACCTGGAACCACATCCGCCATGACCGCAAGCGCGAACGCTCTGCGGGAGAGCTTGTCTTCGAGGATGGAGCTCGAGATCGCCGCCCTCACTCAAGTCGCCGCACAAGCGGTGGCCACGCTGGCAGCCGACGACGGGAGCACCGTCAGCCACGCGTCCTACTTGCCGCCGTCCAACATCCGGCACCGCCGAGGTCGGGGACTCCTGCGAGGATGAATAGGGCATGGGAGGCGGCAGGGCATGGTGTGCCAACTGGCCGGTCTGTCTCGCGTGTTCTACTTTTCCTCGCCGGAGACCGCACCTTCACTTCACGGGTCTTGAACCCCGCCCCCGTACATGGAGATCACAGATGGAGGACGCCGGTCGCCGCCGTAGAATAGGTTTAGGGTCAGGTTTCTTTTATTTTTTTGTCCTATAAAAGTTCGAAATGTAATGAAAATCTGCCGTGTTTGCATTAATCTTGGCCGGTGTATATGAACTTTCACAATAATATACATATTGTAGGAGTACTAGCAAGATGCCCGTGCGTTGCACGGAAGATCAAGATCTTGTGGGAGAAAAGGATGAACGAGGGAAAGCCTTATCTGCAAATGTGGAGAGGAGTGTGGGTAAATTGTCGTAGTTTCCTTCCTATCCTTTAGATATAGATCAGACGGCCTATATTGGAGGATGACAGGCACACCATCATCACCAACTCTGCTTTTTATTGAACCGAGACAAATCTAACATGCGAAGCAAAATAAACACATAGGGTCTATACATACACAAATTATCTTAGGCACTCCAATAATACGTCCACTACACATTCACGCATTTCACATCTTTCTACATCTACGGGAACCTACGAAAGGGTTAACGTAAATTCCCTCTCTCTCCTCCCCTGATTTTCATGGTGGTGGGCCCCTCCCTCCCCCAATCTACAATCAATAGCTCACACGTTTCACATTCCGTTAATTACGTAACTGGGATTACGTAGGTGTAGCATTACTCATCCTAAAAAACCCAACTAAGCCAACCTCCCAGCATATCGCGCGGGAAAAGACACGGCCGCGCTGTTTTAGTCGGGATTACCAGATTACTAGTAGTAGTATCGATGGATCGCGCAAGCAACAAAATTTTTTTTTTGAGGGGGCGAAGCACCTAGTTTAAAATGAAAAAAGGCGGTACACTCACAGCACTCCTGTCGCGGTCGCATTGCACCCCACACACGTTCGGTCCTGCACACGGCTCACGCAAACGGAACGCGCTTCGGCTTGCCTCTTCACTGACACGTGGGACTGCACTTGGAGAAACCGACCATGCGCCAAACTCCCCCAGCCCACCGCGCGAAAATCCTCCCCCCACACCCAAAAATTCCCCCCAAATCCGATTCAACCGCCCTTCGGCCAACTAGCCAATAATATTCTCCAAACCCCCTCCCCCCTGTCCCCCTCCACTCCATTCGCTCCGCCAAATCCGCCCTCCCCGCCGCGCCGATTCGTCGGCGCCGCGGTTCGGCGATCCTCTCGCTCCCACAGTACGCTCTCGTAGACTGCCGTCCTCTAGCTGCGCCGCCACCTCTGGCTACGTTCTTGTGGAGGCGCACGGCGGTCAGCGCCGCCACCGCTGGCGATGTTCGTGTGGAGACGCACGGCGGTCAGCTTCTCCCACAGTACGCGCATTCTAGACTGAGGCCTCGTTCATGTCGGTGTAGCGCTGAATGTTAGCTGATAGACGTTGTTAATCTCACTGTTTGCCGAAGTAGTTTAATGTCAATATGCTCTGCTTAAGAAGCTTCCTTGCCCTGTTCTACACTCAATCTGCTTAGCTGACATGGCATGCCAAGGCCGATTAGTTGCTAAAATATCCTGCCATATATTTATTGTGACATAGATTGCCATGGTCTACTAGCCAATCTGTTAGGTGAAATAGCTCTACACCTTTTTATACTCGATCTTTGTTGCTGCGATGGCCTTCGATAGTTCGATGGCTGTGTGCTCGGCCTCATTGACTGCTGAAACAGCCTGCCATAATTTGGCACTCAAATCTGTTTGCTGAATTAGCTTTACATGTATTTCGTTACTTAGATCTGCTCGTCCAAATATCTTTCCGTAGCTTTAGACATCGACCTAGGTATTTTTTTCTGGACTTCATAAAAAAGCATATATGTTTTTCCTGTAATATCTAGTAGAAGAACTAATTGTATGTCTAATAGATGGACGGGACTTGGATAACTTCTGCTCGAAGATTCTCCGCTGCATATGTCGAGGGGGTTGACAACTTCATGAACTTTATCAGAGCTGAGTACGGTGGTCCGAAATCAGATGTGCTCTGCACGTGTAGCATTTGTATGAATTCAGTTACAAGACCCTAGTCAACTATGCAAAATCATCTACACTTGTATGGGATGTCGGTCACATATACTAGGTGGGTTCATCATGGTGAAGCTGTGAACGTCAATGTTATTGACTACGTGGAAGCAACAGATCACCATCTTGATCTGGTTGATGCTCAGGTGGAAGAGGAGGAGGAGGTGGTGGTGGCGGAGCCAGTGAGTTTGACCAACATTGAAACAATGCTACGAAATGCTCGTGCATTCCGTGAACTTTCACCTGCAGAAGAAAAATGGTGGGCCCGCATGTTGGAACAATGCAACGTTGCTGTCACCCCAGGAAATAAGCTGTCAGTATTCTCAGCTATGGTCACCTTTCTTCAGGTGAATACATCTGAGCGGATGACCAACAAATCATTCGATGTGATGTTGGCTGCTTTCCGTGAATCTTTCCCAGATGCGTCTGAGATGCCACACACCTACAGTAAAATGAAGAATTTCCTTCATGCAGTTGGAATTGGATATGATATGATCCATGTTTGTAAGAATAATTGTGTTCTGTTCCAGAAGGATTATGCCAACTTAAGTGAATGCCCGAAATGCAAATCATCAAGATGGAAAGATGGCGATGCTGTGAAGAGGATTCCTCATAATGTTCTGAGACATTTTCCAATTACACCAAGATTGCAGAGGTTGTTTCATGATGCTGAAACAAGAGAGGATGTACTGTGGCATTCTAGGAACCAGGAGTACAGAGATCAGAATGCAATGAGCCATCCATCTCATGGTAGTGAGTGGAAAAGCTTCAATGATAAACACAAAGAGTTTGCTGCTGACCCAAGAAACATTAGACTTGGCTTAGCTTCAGATGGATTTAACCCATTTGGCCACCAGAGCGCCACATATAGCATGTGGCCAGTGCTTGTTATCCCTTACAACATGCGTCCAAATGTCTGCAGCAAAGAATCAAACTACATGATGGCCTTGCTCATCCCAGGTCCAAAAAGTCCTGGAAAGGATTTTGATTTGTTCATGGAGCCTCTTGTGGAGGAACTTCAACAGCTATGGATGGGTGTTCTCACTCGAGACCTATATAGCAGCCCACCAGCTGATTTCTTTCTACGTGTTGTTATAATTTGGTGCATCCATGATTATCCGGCTTTGGGCACTATGTCAGGGCGAACGACACATGGTTACAATGCATGTGTTCGCTGTGACAGGAATCCGCTGTCATACGCAATGCTTAGCAAGATCTTTTACATTGGACACCACCATTTCCTTGCCAAGGACAAGCCGCATCCTAGAAAATACCGAAGACATTGTTCAATGCAAAGCATGAAAACCGTGATGCGCCAAAGAGGCTCACCGCCGATGAGTTGCAAGTGGAATTAGAGATGGTCAGGCATATTACACCAGGAAACCATCCTGGTAATGGTAGCGGGAAAAGGAAGCGTGGCAGGGTAGAAGAGAGATTATTGTTTACCCGCAGGTCAACTTTGTGGGACTTGGAGTATTGGAAAGATTTGGATCTGCGGCATAATCTTGATGTGATGCACATCGAGAAAAATATATGTGACAGCATTATCGGCACACTTCTTAATATTGAAGGCAAGATGAAAGATACCTTAAAATCTAGGATTGATTTGACACACCTGGGTATCAGAAAGGATTTGCAGGTGCAATATGAGGGTAAACCACGGGATATGGCACCAGCTGTGTACGTCTTGGACAAGGTAAAAAGAAAAGAATTCTGCGAGGTCCTGTCACGTGTGAGATTCCCACATGGATTTGCTTCCAACCCAGAAAGGAGAGTCAGTGCAGATGGAAACAAGGTACAAGGGTTGAAAACTCATGACTACCATGTCCTACTTCAAAGGGTTTTACCTGTTATCCTTAGAGGATTGGGCCGCCGTGACTTATACAGAGCAGTTGCAGAGTTGGGACAATTCTTCAGGGAACTCTATAGTAGGAATATCAGGATAGATGCTTTGGAGTATCTTAGAGACAAGATACCAACTATCCTATGCTACCTTGAAAAGATATATCCTCCAGCCTTCTTTGATGTGATGGTGCATTTGGCTGTTCATCTACCTGATGAGGCACTACTTAGAGGTCCAGTACAGTATGGCTGGATGTACCCTATTGAAAGGCGGCTAGGCACTTTCAAGGGCTATGTTAGGAACAGAGCTAGACCCGAGGGTTCAATTGCAGAGGCCTACATTGCTACAGAAGCATTGACATTCTGTTCAAAATACATTGAAACAGTTGATCAGCTTAGCAAAGAGGTGGGTGAAGACAATCTCGGGCTCAATGTTTTCGATTATTCTGTTCGAGTTACAGGGAAGAGTCGACAAGAGGACAAACCTAAAGATTTGGAAAAAATGGTTTGGTATGTGTTGAATAACTGTCCTGAGATACTACCTTATATCAAGTAAGTGCAGTACTGCAGCTTATATATCGTAATCTACTAAACTTGTAGCACATTCTTATATATTTAGATGTTTGACGCGATCACTATGTTGTGCAACATCTACAAAGAGGAGTTACTACCGCAAAATCTAAGAAACATTGACAAACTGGTTATGGCAGGATTTGTGAAATGGTTCAAGAACCATGTAAGCTTTTGAAGTGCACTGTCAGTTTTTTAATATATTGAGTACATAAGATGATCTGCTTGTCTATTTTCTAACCATAGGTTAAGAAGATGCGGGAGGATGGGCAGGCAGTTGATGATGCCCTTTACTCACTAGCAATGGGTCCTGATACTCGGGTAAGACATTATGAATCTTGCGTTGTTGGAGATGTGTGCTACAACACCCTTGCACGAGACGAAGGCAGGAAGACACAAAACAGTGCCATCATGAGCACGGATACGTATGACAAAGAGACAACTGAATTGTATGCTAACATAAGAGACATTGTTCAGTTGCAGTATATCTCCAGTTTCAAGGATCATCGGTGTGTGGTTCTGTTGTGCTGTCGTTGGTATAACCTGTTTTCCAGGATCGCAAAACC
Organism: Aegilops umbellulata; assembly: GCA_032464435.1. Classification (NCBI taxonomy): domain Eukaryota; kingdom Viridiplantae; phylum Streptophyta; class Magnoliopsida; order Poales; family Poaceae; genus Aegilops; species Aegilops umbellulata. Next base: position 245,514,612 of record CP136056.1, read on the forward strand.
CAGAGATGATGATTATTTCAAATCCATCAATGTCAAGGCGGCGTACCAGACCAACGAGCCTTTTACTTTGGCAAATCAAGCAACACAAATATTTTTCTTGGAAGACACATTTGCACGTAGCGATGACTTGAGAGTATTGCAAAGGTTTGAGCAGAGGAATTCGTTTAATGAAGTTGCACAACAAGATGATGCTTACACTGCTCCTGATGTACAAGATAACACAGATGTTCCTAATATCTTTGAGAACCATCACGTCAATGACGCCGGCGAAAAGATTGCCTGTCATGCTGTGGACATACAGGAGTTGATCAAGAAGAAGCCAACGTTCGAGGACGTTGAGGACGAAGAAGAAGATGACACCGTGGGGAATTACGATTCAGACTGATACACATGGCGAAGATGTTGACGCTGCTACTGCGGATGATGATTACATTGCTTTTGTCGTATTTGCCTGTCACAAGACATTTTTATCTACTATGTGAAATTGTGTTTGCTATGACAACTGAAACCTGATGAACATGTTGTTTAGTATTTTGTTGTGAGAACATCACTTGTTATGTATGCTGATTTGTGTTTGGTGATTATATGACAACTAAAACATGATGACATTGTTGTTTAGTTGTACTCATATTTGGCTATGAAACTTGAATTTGATGACATAGTTTGTTGTTGGACTGCAATTTGCTCGACATCTTCGAATGAGAACAAAGCTGACCCGACAGGGCCTCTGCTATTTATTTATTTATATGAGCAAAAGGGGATACCCCATGATTTCCGTTAATAGAAATCATTAGATGTTCACAACACTACGCCCAACCTGCTATACAGGTTTCATTCATTACTAGTTTCAGCAAAGTACTCATGTCGTAGCCACTGAATACATCACGAGTGCTACATACACTGCAAATAAAGAGACAATCATCCTACAGAGCACATCGATTTTGCCCATTATCTTCACAAGCTCTTTCATCTCCTCATTGTTTTCAAGGCCGTTCAGCAGCTGTTGCTTGGCCATGATCAGAGGAACTGCATCTTTAACCTTCTGCTCTGCATCTTCCTCTTCTGCCGTTCCTTCAGTTACTTGTCCAACACCCCAACCTGCTGGTATTGGGATTCCTCAGCTAACCAAATAATCAGCGTAGTTGCATTCCCCCACATCAGCAACTTCCCAGAAATACAAATCACACGAATCTTCCCTTTTCTGCATGAATCAAATTGGAAGATCATCAACCAAACTATTAAAAAATAAGCAACTGAAAGCAGCAGAACAACAGTTAAACATATTATTACCCCATGATTCGGGCCTTTGTAGAAGACTCGGCCAGGGTTGCATATTATGGTTGAGACGCGACAGATGACTTTGCGTGATTTGCAGCAGTGGCACCACACCAACGGCAGCGGGTTGTGATGAGCAATCGGCTGTGGTGCGCGTGCCGGTGAGGGTGTGATGAGACCCATAGGTGATGGTACGGGTGGCTACTTGGCGCATATCTGGTTGTTGCCTGCTGAAGAGCAGGTGGATGAGCAGCCAGTGGACATGGTTGCTGCGGCCAGAGCTTCTGATGCTAGGCAGAGTAAGTAGAGAAGAGGAGAAGCGAACCTTGGATATGTCAGTTTCATTACTTGCAGAGTAGCATAGCACCATATATAGTCATAGTCTAGGTTTGGATTCGAACCAGCTACAGGGGCACGTCTTTCTTTTTTCTAAAACTCGGCAACGTCTCTTTACTGGTACACTAGCATGTTCTGTACGCCTTCCCAAGTCTTTGATTTTCTTTCCCTTTTTTTGCGAGGAAGGAAGGAGGACAAAATTGAGAGTTCCTGGGACTCGAACCCAAGACCTCTCGGTTGAAAACCAAGGGTGCTAGTCAATTATGTGGCGAACGTTCCCTATGAGGAGCATGGCAGACGACCGCATTTTCCTCGCAGTTTTCTTCCTATATATAAAAAAGTATGCTACTTGGTGTCCGCTTAGTCAACAAACGATTGTGCCAACCTTGACCGTTGGATTGAGATTCAACGTCTGTCGCGTTTCTTCAGTCTCTTCTTCCTCGAGCCGCCAACGCCAAACCAACGCCGGCGGGACCGCCTGCTCCAGCCTCCCACGGCTGGTTGTGATCTTCCCCGGCTCTTGTTCGTTCCCGTTTGAGGCCTCACCATCGTCCTCCGCCTTGGTTCGCTCGCCGCGGCGCCGCCCTTCGGTGTTGTCAACATGGTCAACAACCAAGAGGAATAAGGAGATGACTGCACATGGTGAGGATGACAGTAGGGACCCAGCAGCGCGCGCAGTAATTTTGTTTTTTCGGGACGGAGAAGGGTATCAACTGGGTTGTGCGGGACCCGTGGCCCATCTAGCCCAGGCTTTTATTTCATATGTTTATCACATGACGAGCCCAGTTTGTTTTTTTCCTTTCGGAAAATGGCTAGCCAGCTATTTTGTTTTTTGCAGAATAACCAACGTAGGCCTACTTGCTTTTCTACGCCCTGCTAGGCCGGAAATCTTTCAAGACGAGGAGGGATGCATTTTGCCGATAAAATGGGCTATAAGTAATATGAAATGGGCTATAAGTAATAATAAATGGGCTGTAAAATGAAAAAATACAGCAAAGAGGCAATTAGTTCCAAAATACTGTTTTCTTTCGGATTTTGATATTTTAAATTTCATTGTTTTTGTGCGGGTAAAATTTAATTGAATTTAAATTAACGTATATTTAGATTTAAAATTAATTTGAATCTGGCTAGAAATTTTGGGCTGTATGCTGTTTGGGACAGATTTGGAGGCTGACTTGTGGGTCTACTAGGTTGATGTGTACTTTGGCTTTGTCAACTTAGTCCAGAAACGATTCTAGCAGTAGTGACTGTTGGATGTTAATCCAACGGCCGTGCTGCTTCTTCAATATCTAATCTTCTTGCTCCAGCCGCCCAAACCAGCTCCAGTGGGACTGCCTGCTCCCGCCTCACATGGCCGGCTGTGTTGCCGCACAGGCCGCACCGCCCCACCCTACTTCATTGCTGGCCAGGCCATTCCTCTACTCACCCACACCTCCTGTTATTTTCCGGCGACGACAGTCAGACCAGTAAACCCTTGTACTCCCCACCGCATGGGCAACCATTGCCGAGTCTTCCCCGGCTCCGTGTCGTTCCCTTCCTAGGCCTCGCCGTCGTCCACCGCCATGGTGCTCTCGGCGCAGCCTGGTCAACTTGGTCAACGAATGACATCCATCGGCCGTGGATTGTACGCGCAAAATAATGATTCATCCACCTGACAGCTGGGACCCACCGAAAGGGCCTCTGTATTTCATGAAAAAAACGTTCCCCCCGCTGACATGTTGAACCCACCAGCTATATCTTCACACGCAAGGAAGTGCCTCCTTATTACGCACAAAAAAATGAATACCCCCTGCTAGTTGGGACCCACCATAGTGGGAGGATGACTTGTGGGCCAACTAAGTTGACGGGGACGGAGGGCTTTGTCAACTTAGTCAATATGAATGATTCTAGCTCCAGTGACCGTACGATGTCCATCCAACGGCCGTAGTGCTTCTTCAACCTCTAGTCTTCTTGCTCCAGCCGCCCAAAGCAGCGCCGGTCGTGCCGCATGCTCCTGCCTCCCGTGGTCGGTTGTGCTGCCGCGGAGGCCTCACCGCCCCCTACTATTCCCACCGCTGGCCAGGCCCTGCGGCGACGGCAGCCTCACACCGCAGCCGAACCAGTGAACCCTTGTACTCCTCTCGGTGCGGGCTTCCACTGCCGCGTCTTCCCCGGTTCTGTGTCGTCCCCTTCCTAGGCCTCGCCGTCGTCCACCGTCATGGTGCTCTCCACGCGGCGTGGTCAAACGTGGTCAAGGAACGACTTCCATCGGAAGAGTACTATATGTGGAGAGGCTAACAGCTCGGTCCACGGCCACAGCCCAGTTTTTTTGTGATTTGCCAAGTAAGTCGCTTTGTCAGGCTTGTTGGGCTGCAAATCTTTCAAGACGAGGAGAGCTTTCATTCGGCTGGCCGAGAAAATGGCCCATCAGTAATGAGAAATGGGATGTACATTTTTAAAACACATCAAACCGGAAATTAGTTTCAAATATCTTTTTTTTATTTCAAGATTTGAAATTACATTAATTTTTATGCGTGGAGATTTTGTTGGATTTTATATTGATATACATTTATTTTTAAAATCAGTTTGAATGTGAGTCGAAATTTCGGGATTAAAAATAGTTCGGACCGCACCGAAATATGCAAAATTTTGTATAATTTTTTAACCATGGCCACAATATGGGCTGTAATGCTAACAAAAAGAATATGGGCTCCAAAAAAACCTTAAGAAGTAGCAAATGGGCTGTAAATTATTAAAAATAATGGCAGATGGGTTGTATGATGTTTTCCACAGATTTGAGGCTTTCCTAAAAAAAAAGGTTGACGCACAAGCAGTGACTGTTGGATGTCCATCCAACGGCCGTCGTGCTTCTTCAATCTCTGCGCTTCCTGCTCCAGCCGCTCAAACAAGCACCGGCAAGACTGCCTGCTCCCTCCTCCCCGCGGCCGGCTGTGCTGCCGCGCAGGCCTCATCGCCCCACCATACTCCCATCGCTGGCCTAGCCATCCCTCTACTCACCCACACCTACTGTTATTCTCCAGCGACGACAGACGAACCAGTAAACCCTCGTACAGTCGTACTCCCCTCGGCGTGGGAAACAACTGCCGAGTCTTCCCTGCCTCCATGTCGTTCCCTTCCTAGGCCTCGCCATCGTCCACCGCCCTGGTGCTCTCGGCGCGGCCTGGTCAATGTGGTCAACGACCGATATGCATCTGAAGTGGACTGTACATGGAGAGGCCGACAACTGGGTCCACGGCTGCACGCAAGGAAATGCCTCCTTATTACGCGCAAAATAATGATTCCTCCAACTGACATCAGGCACCCACCGAAAGGGCCTCTGTATTTCGTGAAAAAAACGTTACCGCCGCTGACAGCTCGGACCCACTAGCTATATCTTCACACGCAAGGAAGTGCCTCCTTATTACGAACAAAAAAAACGAATACTCCCCTGTTAGCTGGGACCCAGTATAGTGGCAGGCTGACTTGTGGGCCTACTAAGTTGACGGGGACGGAGGGCTTTGTCAACTTAGTCAATATGCACAATTCTAGCTCCAGTGACCGTACGATGTCCATCCAACGGCCACAGTACTTCTTCAACCTCTGGTCTTCTTGCTCCAGCCACCCAAACCAGCGCCGGTCGTGCCTCGTGCTCCTGCCTCCCGTGGCCGGCTGCGATGCGGCGGAGGCCTCACCGCCCCCTGCTACTCCCACCGCTGGCCAGGCCATCCCTCTACCCACCCACACCCCCTGTTATTCTGCGACGACGGCAGCCTCACACTGCAGCGAACCAGTGAACCCTCGTACTCCTCTACACGTGGGCATCCACTGCCGCGTCTTCCTCGGCTCCGCGTCGACCCCTTCCTAGGCCTCGCCGTCGTCCACCACCCTGGTGCTCTCGGTGCGGCGTGGTAAACGTGGTCAAGGAACGGTTTCCATCGGACGTGGACTGTACGTGGAGAGGCTGACAGCTGGGTCCACGGCCGCAGCAAGGAAGTGCCTCCTTATTACGTGCAAAATAATTATTCCTCCACCTGACAGCGGGGACCCACAGGAAGGGCCACGGTATTTCACGAAAAAATGTTTGCCCCTGACTGCTGGGACCCACCAGCTACATCTTCGCACGCAAGGAAGTGCCTGACAGTCGGGACCCACCTGGTCGAAGCGTACGTAGCGTTGTCATTCTGGTCGCGAACGTGTATGTACATATATACTGGTGGATGTAGAGGCGCGCACGTGTCGTAGTAGAGGCGCGCACGTAGCATGTACACGTACGTACAGTGGCCAGGGTGCAAGAAAGAAAATACGGCCACGTATGTGTACATACGGGCAGGGTCTCGAACGCCTACTCGCGCATACGTACAGCCAGGGCTCGTGTACATGGCTGGGTCGGAACGGAGAAATAGCGTTGTCGTCGTGTTCATGGGGAGGCAACGGCATGCGTCGTGTTCATCGGGAGGGCTTGGACGGAACAGGCGATGGAAACGAGGCCTGGCGTACCGCAGAACGGAGGAAACCGCCTTGTGTTCGACCGTCCACGTTCAAAATGGGATCATGTTCATCGGGAGGGGTCTGGCGTTCCGCAAAACGGAGGAAACGGACCTCCTACGATCGAAACGGGATCCTGTTCATCGACAGGGGTGTGGCGTACCGCAAAATGGACAAAACGGACCTCCTACGGTCGAAACGGGGGTCCTGTTGATCGGGAGGGGTGTGGCGTAACGTAAAACGGACGAAACGGACTTGTGTTGGAGCACTATGGTCGAAACGGGGGTCCTGTTCATCAGGAGGGGTGTGGCGTACCGCAAAACGGGACTCCATGGGATATTGTTCATCTCCACCGTCGACCTCCTCCAGCCTCGACGGGCTCCTGTTCATCCAGCCTCCACGGGCTCCTGTTCATCTAGCTTCCACGGGCTCCTGTTCATCCAGCCTCCACCACGCGCTACTCCACCGGCTACTGTTCAACCACCCCTCCACCGTCTACTGTTCATCTAGCCCTCCACACCACGGGGTCCTGTTCAACCACCCCTCCATGGGCACCCCTCCACCGTCTATTGTTCATCCAACCCTCCACACCACGGGGTCCTGTTCATCCACCCCTCCACGGGCACCCCTCCACCGCCTACTATTCATCCAGCCCTCCACCACACCACGGGGGCCTGTTCATCCAGAGGCAACGCCACCGCTCACTGTTCATCCAAACCCCCTCCCCCCCGCAACGCTCACTGTTCATCCCAGAGGCAGCATCGATCGGCTTCAGTTAGCAGCAGTAGCGAAGGAATCGCTCGATCGGGTTCAGTTAACATCCATCGATCGGTCGCTTGGGTTTAGTAACGAGTAGCTTGCAGTGCAATTGCTCGGGTTCAGTTAGAGCCCAACGCCTCGCTCGGGTTCCGATAGAGCCAACGCATCACACACACGCGCGTATGTGTATCAGAGAAACGCGCATCGCTCGGCCCCCGACCTCCCACGTAACCGTGAACTCCTCGAAATTTTCCTCCCCCTTGCTTCTACCACGGTTTTTTCCGTCATGGACGGCCCAAAGAATGTCATGCGGCCGTGTCTCCGGCCCGCCCAGGACGAAAAGCCCATTTTCTGTCATGATTTTTTGTCATAGAAGTAGGAGCCCACCACATCTATGATGATACCGGGTTTTGTCACAATTACCGTCATAGAACTGTCATATGTATGACAGAAAAAATTCATTCGGCCCAAAATGTCACGGATGTGTCTTTTTTTTGTAGTGGTCCTCAGGTCCCGGCACCCGAGCGAGCTCAGCCACCACTGGTATGCCAAGTCGCGCACCATGGGCAAGGCCAGGGGGTGAGGGCTGGAGAGCCAGTAAGAGCTCCTGAGTCGTGATGCTCAGGAGCCCCCCTTTTAACGCGCAAGCGGATTGTATGGGAGAGGAGGAAGCTCGTGGTTCCGCCTGCCGTCATCTTCAGGAGATTCCTGCAAGCCAGCACAAGGAGAGACACAGTTCGCCATTATGGTTGCCGGTCTGCCGCTGGTTACTCCGTGAGGAGATGAAGGCACTGAGGGCCTGGTGAGGTGACGTGCATGGGGCGTGCCGCGAGCCAGAGCTCGACCGCTCAGGTTTGTCGATGTTGCAAGGATGGACCCAAGCACAAGCGTCGTGCCAGCGTGAGTAGCCCCGTGGCGGGTGAGAATCAAGCAGGTGATAGTCATAGGTAGATTAAGCATGGAAAGCAAATTGGCTTATGTAAATGCAAGGAAGATACATGCCACTGGGTCAGGCCCGAGCGGCTTGGGGATGATGCAGCCCGAGGGCCGCCCACAGCAAGGTAAGCTAAAGACATAAAAGAGGATACATGCCACAGGGATGGATCCATGTGGCCTGGGAATGATCCAGCCTGGGGGCGCTCCCAGCTAAATAAACTTGGAAAATGTCACCTGGTTCTACTGATGAAGTGAAGTTGGGGCAGTTGAAGGTACGCGGCGAAGGGGTTGCACCTCACGAGCCACCGGGGCCCTGAGCCTAGGGAGGCTCTGGGGGTCTAGGTGGTTCCTTGAGGACTGTCTCCATCTCTGTCAAGACGGCGTGGTGCCTGGCCTCCTGAGTCACCAGGACGCACCGCAGGTTGCGCTGATAGGCAGACGCCACACTCGGCAGGCCAAAAGGCATGCAAACGTAGTTGTGCGGTGGGCCCTCGCAACGTCCCACGCGCGAAGGTTAGAAGGGCTCCTGAGACGCGGCCGTGTTGAGCCCTGGGACATCGATGCAGACGCGCAGCCCGGCATCCTGGCCTGGATGGGAGGCTATGCCAGGTGAACGGCGATTGCCGCGCATGGCCCTCGCATCTTGCAGCTCCTTGGTGGTCCTGGTAATGAACTCCTGAGCGCTGGGCGCTCCTCGTCTTGTGTCCTCCTGAGGGTGACGTGCCACAAAGCACGCCTCCAGATCATGCCCGAGCGCCTCCCTCGTGATGTTGGCAAGGTCTGAGGCCCTCTAGAAGAGAGCCCCCGAGCCCTGCCCGAGAAGGGCGCTGGGCACGCTTTCCTATGCGATGGAGGGAGGCGCCCCAGGTGCGGGCGCCGACCCAGTCATGGCGCCGCTTCAGGCGCCGCTTGCCTGAGGCCCTGCGCGGAGGAGCTGCTTCTTCTTCTTAGGGGCGGCCTCAGAAGGGCGTTCTCCCTTGCCGTCGGGGTCGTCAATTGCTGCAGCTTTGAAGGCACGCTCGAGTGAGCACACCGCATCTCTTTCTTCACATGGGACCGTGATGATTCCGCCACTTTCTGGCATCTTGAGGACATTGTAGCCGTGATGGGTCACTGCCATGAACTTGGCAAGGGCTGGGTACCCAAGGATCGCATTGTACGGCAGACGGATGTGGGCGACGTCGAAGTCGATGAGCTCGGTGCGGTAGTTGCCGCACTGTCCGAAGGTGACGGGGAGGCGGACCTGCCTGATCGGGGTAGTGGAGCCGTCGGTCACTCCTAAGAAAGGCTTGGTGGGCTAAAGGTGATCATACGACACTTGGAGGTTGTCGAATGTGTTGACGGACAGGACGTTGAGCCCTGCGCCACCGTCAATAAAGGCCTTGGTGACTTGCACATTGCTGATGACTAGGGAACAAAGCATCAGGAGGGCGCCAGCGGTAGCCGCGCACTTGAGCTGATCTACCGAGCTGAACATGATGGCGCACTTGGACCATCTGAGAGGGCGCGTGGCCTCGAGCTTGGGGAGGACTGCATTCACTTCACGAGCAATCTGTTTGAAGATACGCTGTGAGGCTGGGGCTTGAGCTCCGCCCAAGATGCAGGCGATAGCATGCGGCTCCTGGAAGCCCCCAATCCCCCCGTCTTGATGGTGGTCGTCATTCCTTCTTGGTGGTGGCGGTAACGGAGGAAGACCGGCGATGCCCTGAGGACGATCCTCACGAGGCTGATCCCTCCAGGCGCCCTCGCGAGGCTGATCCTGCCAGCGGTCCTCACGAGGCCGGTCGCGCCACTCCTGGCGCGGGCCACGGTCATCCCAGCGTCCGCCACCACGTCCTCCTCCTCAGCCATAGCCCCGATCATTGCGCTCGTGGCATCGACCGAAGTGTTCTACCCGAATGGCTCTGAGCTCTTGACAGTCGCTGGTGTTGTGGCTATGCAGGTTATGGAAGGCGCAGAACGGTCGACTGCTCTTGGATGACTCGGGCTGGTCTCTGCCGCGCTTGGTGTCCAGCTCCACCGCGAGCATGGCTACTCCTTGCGCTTCACGTCCTTGGCCTTGGCTTTCTTCTCCTCCGGGTCCGCAACCGGGAGTTCAAGGAGGGAGAGGCGCCCCTCCTCAGCTCTTGCGCACTTGGTCGCCAGGTTAAACAGCTCCAGAGACATGCACAACTCCTATTGGATGGCGAGCTCCTCCTTCATGTTGACGTCGCGTACGCCATCAGAGAACGCGGAGATGATGGCCTCGTCCGTCACCTTGGGGGTCTTGAGGCGAACATTGTTGAAGCGCTGGATGTACTTCTAGAGGGTCTCTCCTGGTTGTTGCTTGACGCGGCGTAGGTCACCCACGGCCGGTGGGCGGTCGCGAGTGCCCTGGAAGTTGGCGACGAAGCGGTCGCGCATCTCATTCCACGAGGAGATCGAGTCTGGAGGCAGGTTTAGGAGCCAGGAACGGGCACCATCCTTGAGAGCCATGGGGAACCAGTTCGCCATGACTTTCTCGTTGCCGTTGGCCGCCTCGATGCTCAGCGCGTAGAGCTGCAGGAACTCCGCGGGGTCGGGGGTGCCGTCGTAGCGAGGAGGCAGATCCAGCTTGAACTTGCCCGGCCAGGTGACGCTATGCAGCTCAGGGGTGAAGGCGCGGCAGCCTGCCGTGGTCAACGGTACTCTGCGCTAGTGGAGAACTTGTGCTTGATGGGGTCCGCGCACCGCCACCGCAGGGGACACGCGGTCTTGCCGTGGTAGCGCAGGGAGCGCGGGGGCATTTTCTCGTGGCCGAGGGACTTCTTGGCAGCTTCTTTCTTCTTGCGCGGGCGCCAGACGCGGCAGGTCGCACCGCGGTGCCGCGCGCCTGGGCGCCAAGAATCCGTCTTGGGGCAGAGGTGGTGGAGGCACTCCATGGGCCACACCGCCTGTGGCTGGCGGAGGGCGAGGCAGCGAGTGGGACGGCGCTGACAAGCTCGGCGATGCGGTCGAGCCAGTCCTCGTAGAGGTCGTCGACGGGGCGGTAGCGCAGGAGCTCGCGCGCCATGCATAGAGCGGCCTGCGCGTCCACGGGAGCGCGACGAGCGTGGGATGACGAACCGGCCGGGGTCAGTGATGGAGTGGCGGTGCAGCCGTCCCGCCGCACCAAGAGGTGCAGCAAGGATGCTTGCTGCTCATTCCCTGCTGGGCCAGTGGCGGCGTTGGCGGCAGGCGACGGTGAATGACGGGGTGGCCCGCCGACAGGAGCCGTTTGAGCAATGCGGGTGGCGAGGGCAGCCCGGCGAGCGTCCGCCATGGAGACAATGAAGCAACGGGGCGCGGAGCGACGAAAGGGAAGCTTTGGCGCACCCCTACCTGGCACGCAAAATGTCGGATCATGGGTTCCGGCAAAACCCTCAAGGTTCGAACACTGGGGTGCGGAAAGATCTCCCCCTACCAATCCATGTCCTAGCTTCGCTAAGATCTCAAGGACTAACTCGACGGACTCCCAACACAAAGGACACAAGATTTATACTGGTTCGGGGCACCGTTGTGGTGTAATACCCTACTCCAGTGTGGTGGTGGATTGCCTCTTAGGCTGAGGATGAACAGTACAAGGGGAAGAACAGCTTCCTGAGGCGAGGTGTTCTTGTGCTTGGTGGGTGTGAGGACGAACTAAATGTCTTCGAGATGAGTTGCCTTCAGTCGAGTTCAGTTCCGTTGCCTCCTACTGTGGTGCCTAATCCTATTTATAGAGGCCCTAGTCCTCTCCCCAAATATTGAGGACAGCTAGTACAGCTTATCCTGACAAAAGCAATCTTCCCCTGCCAAAGGCTCTGGTGGTGATGCCGCCTTGGGCTCCATGGTGACCTCCGTCTTGCCGTCCTGCTGGTCTTGGTCTCTTTGCACCAATATGGAAACCTTTGCTTGACGCCTCGGTACTCCGCGCCTGCGCTTGCCTCCTTAGCACCAAAGAGGAAACATGGACACTGCGCGCGCTGGCGCCCGCCTGGTCTCGATCGTCATGGCTCACGTCACGAGAATCTCGCGAGGTTTGCCTTGCCTTGATCTCGCCGCCCCTCGCGAGCCAACCTGGTGAGGCTGCTCCCGATGGGGTCTTATGTCGTCCGCCTCGCGAGGGCTTGAATGCTTGTTGGTGAAGATGGGCCGTACGGGCTTGCTCGCAGAGACATGCCGTGGGCCGCAGGCAGGCAAGTCTGGGGACCCCTGTTCCTTGAACACCGACAAGATAGGTGGCGGAAAGCGGTGGAGGCGAAATCCGGTGTCGTTTGGAGCGCGACCTACAGCCGCCGCCAACAGCCGTCGAGCTTAGGGTGCAGAGTTACGGAGGAGTCCGCGGAGAGTGAGTGGGGACGAAGTGGGCGAGGGTTTTCTTTTCCTTTTGCATGTGTGAGTGAACACACACAATTCGCAGAGATGACGGAGATGAACCGTGTGCGATAGTAAATCACTGAGATTGAATGGGAATCCAAATTTCCTTTGTCTTTCATCCATGAGTTTTTTTCTACGATGAACATAAACCCTACTAATCACCGTGTTCAAATTTGACAGTTTTCCGGGTTCATTTACAATATTTAGGGGATTATGTGCATTTGGTAGGCATGAATGCACGTAATTCAAATTCAAAACATTGGTGCATGAAAGGGTGCACAAGAACGGTCTGGAAAAACCATACTCGTGGTATTTAGTAATTTCTCAAGCCTTATACAAGGAATGGGTAGAGATTTCAATGGAGTCAACCACAAACGCGTCATTTACTGGGTTATCAACTATAGGACAATGAAATATGTGCTTGAAAAACATGACGGCTGGCATGGTGCCATGGTATGGCCTCACCATGCCCTGGTTAAAAGCTGAGAAGGTTTGATTTATGTCGTCATGCACACCCTTCATAAATCAAACCATCACCGAGGAACTTCAATGCCGTCGAGAGGGAAATCACCAAGATTGAAGGGGAATCCAAATTTCCGTCCTAGTTTGTCTTTCAGTTTTTTTCCAACGATCAACATACCGCCTCAAATGAAACGTGTTCAAATTTGACATTTTTCTAAACTCATTTACCATATTTAGGGGATTGTGTGCATTTTCTAGGCATTAATTATGCACATAATTCAAATTTGAACAATCGGTGCATGAAAAGGTGCACAAGAACGGTCTGGAAAACCATGCTCGTGCTATAAAAAAATGAAACACATGGTTGGAAAACATGACGCCTGGTGTGCTCCAATGGTATGGCCTCACCATGCCCCTGGTAAAAATTGGAGAATGTTTTCCTTATGTCGTGATGCGCGCCTTTCATAAAATGAACCATCATCCGAGGAAGTCTCATGGTTTCGAGGGGGAAATCACAAAGATTGAAGGGGGATCCAAATTTCCTTTGTCCTTTGTCCACAAGTTTTTTTTATGATGAGCATACACCCTGCAAATCACCGTGTTAAAATTTGGCACTTTTCCGGGTTCACTTGCCATATTTAGGGGATTATGTGCATTTCCTAGGCATTAATGCGCATAATTCAAGTTCAAACAATCAATGCATGAAAGGGTCCACAAGAACGGCCTAGAAAACCATGCTCATGCCATTTAGTAAATTCTCATGCCTTTTACAAGGAATGGACAAATATTTCGATGAAATGTGTGGCAATAGTCAACCACAAATGTTTGTTTGTTGGGCTTTCAACTATAGAAAAAATGAAATAAATGCTTAAAAAACATGACGCCTCGCATGGTGCCATGGTATGATCTCGCCATGCCCTGGTAAAAATTTGAGAAGTTTTGGCTTATGTCGTCATGCACGCCCTTCATAAATCGAATCATCACCGAGGAAGTTCCATGCTTTCAAGAGGGAAAATCCCCAAGATTGAAGGGGGATCCTAATTTCCGTCCTAGTTTGTCATTCAGTTTTTTTCCAACGATCAACATACCAACTCAAATGCAACATGTTCAAATTTGACATTTTCCCGGGCTCATTTACAATATTTAGGGGATTATGTGCATTTTCTACGCATTAATGGAGATAATTCAAATTCGAACAATCGGTGCATGAAAAGGTGCACAAGAACGGTCTGGAAAACCATGCTCGTGTTATTTAGCACATTCTCATGCCTTTTACAAGGAATCGGCAGATATTTCATGGAAATGTGTGGCAATCTTCAACCATAAACGCGTCGTTTACTCGGTTAACAACTATACAAAAATGAAACACATGGTTGGGAAACATGACGCTTGGCTTGGTGCCATGGTATGGCCTCACCATGCCCTGGTAAAAAATGGAGAATGTTTTCCTTATGTCGTGATGCATGCCTTTCATAAATCGAACCATCACCGAGGAAGTTTCATGGTTTCAAGGGGGAAATCACCAAGATTGAAGGGGGTCCAAAATTCCTGTGTCCTTTGTCCACGAGTTTTTTCTACGATGAACATACAACCTGCAAATCATCGTGTTCAAATTTGGCACTTTTCCGGGTTCATTTGCCATATTTAGGGGATTATGTGCATTTCCTAGGCATTAATGCGCATAATTCAAGTTCAAACAATCGATGCATGAATGGGTCCACAAGAACGGCCTAGAAAACCATGCTCGTGCCATTTAGGAAATTCTCATGCCTTTTACAAGGAATGGACAGATATTTTGATGAAATGTGTGGCAATAGTCAACCATAAACGCGTCGTTTACTCGGTTAACAACTATACAAAAAATGAAACACATGGTTGGAAAACATGATGCCTAGCTTGGTTCCATGGTATGGCCTCACCATGCCCTGGTAAAAATTGGAGAAAGTTTTCCGTATGTCGTGATGCACGCCTTTCATAAATCGAGCCATCACCAAGGTAGTTTCATGGTTTCAAGGGGGAAATCACCAAGATTGAAGGGGGGGGGTCCAAATTTCCTTTGTCCTTTGTCCACGAGTTTTTCTACGATGAACTTACAACCTGCAAATCATCGTGTTCAAATTTGGCACTTTTCCTGGTTCATTTGCCATATTTAGGGGATTATGTGCATTTCCTAGGCATTAATGCGCATAATTCAAATTCAACCAATCGATGCATGAAAGGGTCCACAAGAACGGCCTACAAAACCATGCTTGTGCCATTTAGTAAATTCTCATGCCTTTTACAAGGAATGGATAGATATTTCGATGAAATGTGTGGCAATAGTCAACCACAAATGTCTGTTTGTTGGGTTTTCAACTATTAAAAATGAAATAAATGCTTAAAAAACATGACGCCTAGCATGGTGCCATGGTATGACCTCACCATGCCTTGGTAAAAATTTGAGAAGGTTTGGCTTATGTTGACATGCACGCCCTTCATAAATCAGACCATCACCGAGGAAGTTCCATGCTTTCGAAAGGGAAATCCTCAAGATTGAAGGGAATCCAAATTTTCTTCGCTCTTTGCCCTGGAGTTTTTTTCTACGATGAACATACACCCTGCAAATCACCATGTTCAAATTTGGCATTTTTCCGGGCTTATTTACCATATTTAGGGGATTATGTGGATTTTCTAGGCATTTAGCGCATATAAATCCAATCCAGCTACAGGTGCACGGGTGTGATGTGAGGGACGTGGATTGCCGTTCAATTGCGGCGCATCCAACGGTGCACAAGCGCGATCCGCGTGGCTGCGGTTCCGGCCAATCATAACGCAACACACAATAGGCTCAGCGCACACTGTTTCCGGAAGTGACGAAGATGAACCGTGTGCGATAATGAACGAGCAAAGTTGTAAGGGAAGCCAAATTTCTGTTGTCGTTTGTGGTTGAGCTCTTGAATACCACCGCACTGTACGGCTCCCCGGCCCCTCCGTCCTAGAGCTCTCTCCAGGCGTCGTCCATGGCACCACGGCGCACAGTAACTAGTAAGGAAGCAATGGCATCCCGCCGCACCGCGTTCCTCGCCGCCCGCGGCCGCGCACATGGTAAGGAAGCGATGGCATCTCGCCACGCCGAGTTCATCGCCTCCGGCGGCTAGACAGTTACATGGGCGGACTTTGAGGCTGCCATGGCCGAATGGGGGGTGGATCTAGAGGCGGCCAAAGCCGCACAGAAGGAGCGGAAAAGGTAGAAAGCAGTCAAGAAAAGAGAGTCTCGCCGCCGCAAGAAAAAAGAGGCCGCACACCATGGTGAGGAGAGCTTGGCAGAGATCGAAGCACGGTGGGCTGCCGCCTACAAGGCCTAGAAGGAGAACGCCGGCGTCTGGCCAGCATGCCCTGATGGCAGCATGTGAGAAGTTGTAGCGACCCGACCTCAAACGTTCAAGTCTCTGTGCTTCAGTGTCATCCCTGGATCGGTAATGCTGACACACACAGTACTCGAATGGATTTATAATAGAGTAGCAATCACACACTTATTACATCGAATGTATCAAAAGAGAACTTATTACAATAAATATGGCTTAAGGCCATCTAAAACGATAACAGCGGAAGGCTTGGAAGATAAGTGAGTCCATCAACTCCAACGGCATAGCTGAGGTGCACAAAAACGACCTATCGCACCTTTACTCGTCGTCTGAAAAGTCGGCAACATAATACGTTGCAGCCCTAAAACGGGTCAGCACATGGAATATGCTGGCAATATAACACAGTAGAGCAATGAACAGATAAATGCTATCACTGCATGCATATTTGGCTGGTGGTAGGCTCTATGGTTATACTGTTTTGCAAAAAGCCAATTTTTTCCTACAACAAAGGAATATATCTATATTTAACTGTCATGGTAGTTGAAACATCTTTGAGAATGTTCCTCCAACTCAATCCCAACTAAAGTAATCATTAACCCAACATATTAATTTAGAGTGATGAGATGCAATAGGATAATCCAAGTACTAGATACTCAAGACGTCCATAACCGGGGACACGACTAACCATGATTAGATTGTACAGTCTGCAGAGGTTTGCGCACATTTCCCCACAAGACTCGACCTCCTTCATTTGATTTCTCGCACTACATGGTGTTTGAGAAACGGATGACCGAGACACAGTCTTTCAGAAGCATTAACTCTAACACCGGGTAGACAGTACCAACCTACATCCCTCTACATCTGCTAGCCGACCACTGGAAGAGGTCATGCAACTTACTCAACTATGCTAGAGCCCATCATAGCTTGTGGCTGCACACGGAAGTTTCTAGCATGAATAATCTTATGATCCCTTTGGGCCTAGGTGGAGGATCTTAGGATGATCACACGGGTACTCCAGGATATCCTAGGACAACACTGGATTCTCCAGGTGCCCACAAGCAATCCACCCAGACGTGTATTAAAGTTGCCACCTTAAGTTGAACCATTAATTAACAATCTCACATTTGTCATGGATACACTCAAACCCAATCCACGTCTACGAGCATAGTATAGCAATATAAGCATAACATAGAAGTAACTCCCAAGGGTTTGATAATAAAACAGGTAATAGGTTCTACCTCATCATCTACTTCCCAAACCCACAAGTTAATCACATCCTAATCATGCAGTGTTTGAGATTGTAACTAATGCATAAAAACTGGGTATGAAAGGGGTATGATCAATGTGTTACTTGCCTTGCTGACGATCCGCAAAACCTAGAGACTCGTAGTAGCATGCTTCGCACTCTGGGAATTCTACCGCAAACAAACAATAGCATACATAAGCAATCAAGCAAAGATGCATGGGTAAAACTCAATTAAGAAGATCTAACCAGAAGGTTCAATTTAAGAACTCCGGTTTGCAAAAAGAATCAAATCAAACGGAGCAATGAAACTCAAATTACGAAAGAAACAAGATCCGATTGCTAATCTGGACTAAAGTCAAGCTTTATAGTACTAAAATCTTGTTCAAGTTGATTAAGCACAAATAGAACTTCGAGACGAAGATCTAGGCGCTTGAATCGCCTGATTCCGATAAACGAGCAAAAAGTTATACTAGAACGAAGATTAGGGCAGAAATCGCGATCGAAAATAATCGCGGAAAAACCCTGGAAAAAGAAAAACTGACGAACAGGCTAACGAACGAACGTTCGCTGTCTGTGACAAACGGGTGAACGGCGTCCATTAAAACGAACGTACGGACGACCGCCCGTTATTTAACCGAACCAAGAAAACCCGAAACAAAACCGATCTAAACGAAAAAAACTAGGGTTTACACAAAAAAAGATCGGTTTTTACCTAAATAAAAAAAAGGCGGCCGAATCGGATTGGAACGGCGGCCGAATCAGATCGGAACGGCGGCGGCTCCAGCGACGGTGGCTCCGGCGACGGCGGCTCCAGCGGACGGGGCTGCGGGCGACGGCGGGGAAGCGGGGCGCGGTGCGGGGCGGCGCAGGCGACGGCGAGCGGCGGCTGCGGCTGCGGGAAGCGGCGAAGCGGGGTGGTGGCGATCGGCATATAAAGGCAGGGCACAGGGCGGATTGGGGAAGGGGCACGGGGAGACCGGGTCGGCCACGGCGGCTGGCGGCGCGTGTGGGAGGCGGAGTCCTCCCGGGGGTCGAGGACGGCGCGGCGGAGTGGGCCGGCTGGGCTTTCGGCCGAGTCGGTCCGAAGCGAAAGTTAAAAAAAAACATATTCTGCAGAAACAAAAATCCTAAGAAAAATATAAAATATAAAAATACCAAAACAAATTTTCACCGTCTAAATAAAATATTTAGAACAGAGTGAACATTTTCTTGGCCTAAAATGCATTTTTTTTAAAAATGCATACTTTTCTAATTCGAATAAAATAGTGATAGAATCCAAATAAATATTATCATTTGATTCTAATATTTTTCCGCCAATATTTCATTTATTTTGGAGAAGTCATATTATCGCCTCTCATATATTAAAACCAAAGTGATCCTCGTTTCGATATTTGATAAAATTCAAATATGAAAACGGCGAAACCCCCAACTCTCTTCGAGGGTCCTTGAGTTGCTTAGAATTTCGAGGATCACGAAACGAAATACAATAAAATATGATATGCAGGTATGATGTCATATCCCTAGATTTACCTTGCACTAGGCTAGAACTTGCCTGTTGCATCATGTCTAAATTTTATTGGAAAGTTGAAATGGGGACTGATAAACCCTAGCAGCAAATAAGATTCAACTAGGTTCAAACTTAAATCCTTTCAATGAACCCAAAATACCCTTTAGAAGTGTTCATCATTTTTGAATTAGTCCAGCACCTCTCACAAAAATGGTGCACATTTTTCTAGATCAATTTGGATTTTTGAATAATTCATAAAGTATTTGAATTTGGGCATTTAATTGCTATAAATAATTAAAATGCCCAAATAATTCTGGAAGTGGTTGAGGGTTGTTGGAAATAATTCTAAAAGTGCCCATAATTTATTTCAGGAATATGTTAAATGATTTAGTATTTTTACTAAATCCAGAAAACAAAGACAAAAATAGAAAAAAGAAACAAACCGGTAAAAAGAGAGAGAGAGAGAGAGTTACCTGGTCTTAACTGGCTGGCCCAGGTCTTGTGCAGCCCAGCCGGACGGACCAGCCCACCTCCTCGCACGTCATCTTCCCCGCGTCTACTGGCACTGTGCGTGGCGCGCGCACAGCCGAGCCACGGCCACCTCCTGCTAGCCATGCAGTTGCTCCCCTCGACCTGCTCCGCCGCCCTGGACCGCCTCGACCCCTCTGCACCTCTCCCCTCTCTCTGGACCCCTTCCCGCTCCCTTTGCTCTCTCCGCGCGGCACCACCGAACACACCCGCCGCCGCTGACGAGCACCACCGCAGCCACCGTGCAAGACTCGCCTCGTCATCCGGTCCTATAGCCCCGCCTCGACGCCGTGGAGCTTCACCCCAAAGCACGTGGCAGCGGGAGGCCTGCAATGTTATCATCACCGCTGTCTTCAACCTCGGTTGCCGCCGTTCTTCGTCCGTCAAGTCACCCCCGAGCCCGACGAATAGCTCCTGCGACTCCCAGTGAGCACCTGCTTCAAATCCCTCTCCTTCCCGCATCGATTTCAAGCTCTAACTAGCGCCACCACCGAGCCCGAGAACTCATCACCGCCGGCCATGTCACCGCCGCCATCGCAGCCACCAGAGCTTGCTTCTGAGCGCGTATTCGTGCTTAGAGCATCTCCAGAAACCCGTAGCACTCGTCGGTTTGCCCCTCCATGCGCCGTAGCCTCGCCCCCGAGGTCGGCCGAACTCCGGCCGCCGCAGCCGTTGTCACCGCCGTCGCTCTGATACATCTCCGACGATGCCGCTTGCACCTTTGGATGCGGATGACCTCCAGCTACGCGTAGAGCCCTTCCGCGCGTTGTTTGGACGCCCATAGCTCAAATTCGAGCCGCGCCGCCGTCGTTTTCGTCGCCGCCGGCCAACCTCAGGCGACAGCCAACGTGGCTATCATTAACGCTAATGATGCCCTAACTAACCCCACCTAGCTCACTAACACGTGGAGCCCACGCCATAATTAACCTGGGTTTTGTTTCTGTTTAGATTATACTAACACCACGGGCACCACAGGTTAGTTTGACCTGGCCACGCCACCTGTTGGCCGACACCACACGTCAGTGTTGACTTGCCGACGTGGCTGTTGACCTAACCCCACCTGTCAGTGACCCAGACAGCACTGTGTGACTGACCAGTGGACCCCACTGGTCAGGTTTGACCTGGTCAGCGGCAGTTGACTTGCTGATGTCATAGTGACGCAATGCTGACGTAGTTAATAATTTTCTGGATTTAAAATAATTCAGAAAATTCTAGAAAATGCCCAAAACATCTAAAATTCATAGAAAATAATCTAGAACTCCAAATAACATAAATTATATATGAAAAATGATCAGAAAAATCCAATCTTTCCATCCGTACCATTTGCATGCATGTTAGAACAGTTTAACCTTGCTGTTTAGAGGAAACAAGTTAACGCACTAATATGACCTCTTATTTTAGGTTTGCATTTGAATCCTTGATTCAAATGAACTCAAACCAATCTGTTCTAAGTTGCATTAGCCAAAACACACTCATTTTGCCATGTCATTGCATGCATCATATTGTTGCATACTGCCATGTGATGATTGTGTTTTGATGTGTTCTTTGAGGTAGGTTCTGTCTCCGAGGATATTCACGAGTATCCAACTGAAGGGCAGTATCCCACTACCACTCTGTCAGGCAAGCAAAACCCCCTTGTTCATTCCGATACAATCCCACTCTCACGCTCCTGCTCACTTTTACTGCATTAGGACAACATTGATTCAACTGTTACATGCTGCGGTACCTGAACCCCTTTTCTTCTGCATGACCTGTCATTGCCACGGTAAATAGATGAAACCCACTAGAATGAGTAGGAGTTGTTTGAGCCCGGATTTGCCTACTCATTCATGCTTGTTTGTCATGCCTGCTACTGCTTAGAGTTGAGTCAGGTCTGGTTCATCGGGAATGAATTGGAATGGTGATGAACATGTCCTACTGTGTCTGAGCTAAGTGTGTGAACATGATTTGGTAAAGGTAGCGGTGTGAGGCCATGTAGGAGTACATGGTGGGTTGTATCATTGAAACCGTCCTCAGGAACTGAGTTCTGTGTTTCTGATCCATGAACAGCTACTACCATGTGTTGGGCCCGAAACCAATGGACCCTCTCGACATATTAATCGCCTTGATCTTTGTCCAGGAGTTGCAACTAGTTTCTAGTGTTTGTAGGATATGTGTTGCAGGCTGTGCGTAGCGCTGACCCTAGGGGTGGGCTATGATGCGGTAGATACACTGTGGCCCGGTGTACCGCTTGTGTGGTTAGTCAGGTCGAGGCCGACTCCCTCGCCAGGCTTCCGCTTGAAGGTTGCCGAGATACACGACGTGTACATGGTGGTAAGTGGCGAGAGCGTGTGTGAAGAAGTACACCCATGCAGGGTTATAAATGATCTATTCGAATAGCCGTGTCCGCGGTAAAGGACTTCTGGGTTGCCTGTACAATTCATAGACAAGTGAAAGTGGATACTCCAAAACTCGGAAGATAAGCGTGAGTGCTATGGATGGCCTTCTCGTAGGGAGACGGGAGCGGATCCATAATGGTGTATTGATTTGGTGAATATGTGGACTCGTGTGCGCCACCTCAAAAGAGTTACTTGCAGCCATAGTTTAGGATAGCCACTGATTCAAAGCTGGCTTGCTGCAGTCAAACTCCACCACCCCCTTTGTTGATACTGATGCATATGTAGCTAGTTCTAATGTAAGTCTTGCTGGGTACATTTGTAATCACGTTTGCCTATTTTATGTTTTGCAGAGAGACGTCAGTCTCGCTAGTAGTTCTGCGTGGACTTCGACGTTTTGCTTGTTACCTCAGCTATGATCTTGTACCCTTGGGAGGGTCTTGTAGATAGTCAGGCTTCTCAGCCTTTTTCATTTGTAGTTGTCTGTACTCAGACATGTTTATGCTACCGCTTGATGCTTGTATGCTCTGTATGTTGGGTCATGAAACCATGATTGTAATACTTGGCTCCTCGGAGCCTAATGAATAAATACTTGAGTCGTAGAGTTATGTTGTGATGCCATGTTGTATTTACACATATCGAGCATATTATGTGTATGATTGAAATGCTTGGTATGTGTGGGATCCGACAACCTAGTTGTTTATCCTTGGTAGCCTCTCTTATGGGGAAATGTAGTCTTGTGCTTCCATGAGCCATAGTAGTCCGCTACAGCCCGGTTCACCGGAGTCCTGCTAGCCCATCACTACTGCTCCAGAACACTTGACTGGACGACATGTGATTCACTTTGTTCCTGTGTCTGTCCCTTCGGGGAAATGTCACGCGGTGACATCCGGAGTCCTGCCTAGCCTGCTACAGCCCGGTTCACCGGAGTCCTGTTAGCCCAGTGCTACAGCCTAGATTCGCACGCTGCTGACCGACATGCTCGATGTTGATTCATGTATGCCTGTCCCCGTAAGTTAGTGCCACTTTGGTTTCACGACTAGTCATGTCGGCCCGGTTTCTCTGTCATATGGATGCTAGCGACACTATCATATACGTGAACCAAAAGGCACAAACGGTCCCGGGCCATGGTAAGGCGACACCCGTGGGAATACCGTGCGTGAGGCCGCAAAGTGATATGAGGTGTTACCAGCTAGATCGATGTGACTTGGAATCGGGGTCCTGACAGCTTTGGTATCAGAGCCTGACTGCCTGTAGGATTACCAAGCCAAACTGGTCGAAGTCGTGTCTAGAAATGCTTTAGTTATATAAGGGAATTGATTGTGGAAGGGAACGTAAGGCTCTTTTTACTCCTTTACCTTATGCCCTTCTGATCTGAGTCAACCTATTCTTTTCTACGGGGATTAAGAACTAGGCATTCTCATCTATCTATTAGGATGACGAGTTACTATGATAGAGACTTATAGGATTGATGGATTTAAGCCCCAGTTCATTTTCTACTACTTCTGTGTGTTCATAGCTAGTCTCAGAACCTTGATATGATATTGTGATTTTGAGTGGTTATGCCACCATTTTTGCAGAATGTCCCAAATCTTTTTGAGCATTTGCAGCTGTTATGCTGTCCGAGTCATCCCAGGTTTCTAAGTAGTCTGATGCATTTGCAAATCCCTCCTTTTCGTTCTCGATGTTCCTTTGGGCCAGATTAACCACACTAATCGTTGAGTTGAGGTACTCTGTTGCCTCAACGTATATGTGGAAGCCATTATTATGACCCTAGGCATCTTAGAGAACCACCTAGTAATCTAGCCATGATTAGTGTTCCCAAAGTGATGATTATGGCCGTCATTCTCGAAAGCATCCCGTGATGCCATTTAGTAGTAGGTATTCTACTCCTGGGTTCTTGACCCAAGATTCGCTCTACTTACTTCACGTTGATAGTGTTTGCTAGTTCCTTTAGGATATTAGTAACCTATGTGATAGACCCCGAGGTCCGTGGTATTTTCCTCTTCCAAGTACCATGAACTACTTATGGCAGAAGTTCCTCATTGAACCGAAAGATCACAACCAGAGTGCTCTTGATGAGTTCTCCATTCTGCATTGTGAATCTGCCAGTCCTCCTTTATGCATGGATTATCTGGAAGAAATATGTTGAACTTGTTTGACATACTAAATCTATGCATCCGCAACTCAAAAATCCATATGTTCCTTTGAGTTGTCTCTCTTTAGCTATATTCTGACCTCCGTCTATCATTTGATAGTCAAGAGCATGTCATGCAGTCATGCTCATCGATACCTCATATTCTCGTGGTCCGTCAAGCTATTCCATTCCGGAATGACAAGGATAAACAAACTCCAGTACCTCATCCATATCTAGGATTGGGTCAAAGCAGTTGTATCCCGCAGATCAAAATGTCAATCCAGCTTTTGTTCTATCCTACCCTAGAGTATTACCCCTTTATGTCAAGAATGTCATAGGAATTGCACCATGTCTTATGAATTCTTGACAAAGTGATACTTCTCGCCATCGTTCTTCATTCCTCGGTCTCTGTGTTGTTGCAACCGGAATGTCGACAAGTGAATCATGTTGTGTGAAATCAATACTCCTAGCAACTAGTTGCTTGGTAGTTAATGGACAATATTCTCATTCTTAGCGAGTTGGTTATTAAATCTTCATCCTAAGGTTGATCGTGCAACCTAGTCCTTATTTCTGGTGCACTCTTCGATCAATGAGTTAGGATTATTCAATCCCTTGCTTATTTGATCATATCGTCTTGCTCTGAAAAACAAGATTGTTCTCGAGCTTAGTGACATATCAGTGGTTCGTGATTTTCCGGACATCTTCACGGAAGTATCACCAGGTCGTCCCCTGGCCGATATGTTGAGTTCGTGATCAGGTTGGTTTTCCTCTAAACCCCCCTTCTCCAAGAATCTGTGTTGAATACCCTGAGCTAGTTGGTTAAGCTAAACAACAATTTGGAGAGTTGGAAGATAAAAAGCTTTGCCGAATTTGGGTCATTCTGAAGAGATATCTTTGTGTGTATGTGTTGACGAGAGATGATATCTTCATCGATTGTTCCTCGTGATCGGTTGTTGAATTTATCGTCTTGTCCAAACCTTGATTTGAGTGTGGGCTATCGTCAAATCAAGTTAGAACCAACGATATTCATAATGTTGTCTTACTCGTGGTTGTTCCTTGAGCATACACCATTACATCCTTTGGTCTGATCAATACTATCACATTATTCACATAATGGTGGAAATCTAGTGATATGGAAATTATGATGAGTTGTTGTTGAGCCCATCAGCAGCATCTTGTCTTCTCCATGATTCGCGTTAAACATTAAGCTAGTGTTGGAAACTTTGTAAACAATGTTTTCATGTTCTGTTCATGAAGCATATGTTTGGATGAAAGTAGCGACTTCCTCTAAGTTCATGTGCAATCGATGCAAGTTGCCGCCATGAATTCGAGAAAGCTTGTTTTGGCTTCCTCTAGAATCATCCCAAGTCATTCATGCATATGTGCGAAGTATCCTGTGGTTTGGAGACTTGCAAATTTCATTCCATACATTCCCTAGCACCCCAAGCCACTTATTGACTTGTTCAAGGAAAAGAAGTCTAGCTCGCGTAAAGACATCGAAATCCTTGATGATGGATCCTAACCTGAACTCGATAGTGTTTTATTATAAGACTACTATGTGGTCATTCTTGTCTTGGAAAACATGTTCACATGTATGTAGCAGAACCAGCTCACATTTTGGAGCTTGTTATCGTAGTTCACTCCCCGAGAATCTCGCAATGTCATATCATCGATTTGTGTTGCAAACTTTCATTTTTCTTTCTAGACTTGATGAGTCTGGAATATCCTGACACCAACCAGATCTGAATCTCAGGCAGATATGACGGTTGGAACATTCCCAACATTTGCATTTTGTTCCCAGCTTGCACCGCCTTGTGCCAATCTCCCTTGGACTGCCCTTCTCAGCAATTGTTGTTCATGATCATCTTCAGAAGTGGTCCTACCATGGGTCCCATCCTTTCCCGATGATAAGCAAAATCATCCATCACGTTGTCTTCAACAAGTAGTCCACATCATCCATTCGAATCCGGATATGCCATTCCTTTAAACTCCGCCAAAAGATCGATTGTGATTGCCTTAGGCTGGTATAAAGAGTTCAATGATCTAGATATCAAAAATAATTCTTTTTGACATTTAGGCGAATAACTCTACGAGTCACCTCCCCCAAGGTGCCCCGTTGTGGAATCATGGCAGTTAACTCCTCGCTACGTCGTGATCGAGCGTGGATTTGTTGCCTACCTAGTGGACCTTCTTCATCTGTTACACCCCATCCCCCTGAATGTATGTTTCGTGTCTCAGCTCAAAAGATGTTTTATATCTCACCCCAAGAGTTGATCTTGAGTTGCTCAAACTTCGAGAAGATCGATTCCTATAGAGTTCCTGTCTGTCGTCATCATGTTGGATGAAGATCTCGAAAGGAAGGACGCCAAGATCGATCTGAAGCAATGGATCATGAAGATGATGTTAGTTTGTATCCCTTCTGTCTTCTTACCTCACCTCTTGAATCTCGGGACGAGATTCTTGTTTAGTGGGGGTGAGTTGTCACATCCCTAGATTTACCTTGCACTAGGATAGCACTTGTCTGTTGCATCATGTCTAAATTTTATTGGAAAGTTGAAATGGGGACTGATAAACCCTAGCAGCAAATAAAATTCAACTAGGTTCAAACTTAAATCCTTTCAATGAACCCAAAATGCCATTTAGAAATGTTCATCATTTTTGAATTGGTCCAGCACCTCTGACAAAAATGGTGCACATTTTTCTAGATCAATTTGGATTTTTGAATGAATTCATAAAGTATTTGAATTTGGGCATTTAATTGCTATAAATAATTAAAATGCCCAAATAATTCTAGAAGTGGTTGAGGGCTGTTGGAAATGATTCTAAAAGTGCCCACAATTTATTTCAGGAATATGTCATTATTTAGTATTTTTACTAAATCCAGAAAACAGAGAAAAAAAATAGAAAAACAGAAACAAACCAGTAATAAGAGAGAGAGAGAGAGAGTTACCTGGCCTTAACTAGCTGGCCCAGGTCCTGTGCAGCCCAGTCGGACGGCCCAGCCCACCTCCTCGCGCGTCATCTTCCCTGCGTCTATTAGCACTGTGCATGGCGCGCGCACAGCCGAGCCGCGACCACCTCCTGCCAGCCACGCAGCTGCTTCCCTCGACCTGCTCCGCTGCCCTGGACCGCCTCGACCCCTCTGCACCTCTCCCCTTCTCTCTCTCTAGACCCCTTCCCCCTCCCTCTGCTCTCTCCGCGCGGCATCACCGAACACACCCGCCGCCGCCGACGAGCACCACCATAGCCACCGGGCAAGACTCGCCTCGTCATCCAGTCCTATAGCTCCGCCTCGACGCCGTGAAGCTTCACCCCAAAGCATGTGGCAGCGGGAGGCCAGCAACATCATCATCACCACTGTCTTCAACCTCGGTTGCCTCTGTTCTTCGTCGCTGATCCATCGCCGTCAAGTCACCCCCGAGCCTGACAACCACCTCCTGCGACTCCCAGTGAGCACCTGCTCCAAATCCCTGTCCTTCCCGCATCGATTTCAAGCTCTAACTAGCCCCACCACCGAGCCCGAGAACTCATCATCGTCGGCCATGTCACCGCCGCCATTGCAGCCACCAGAGCTTGCTTCTGAGCACGTATTCATGCTCAGAGCATCTCCAGAAACCCGTAGCACTCGTTGGTTCGCCCCTCCATGCATCGTAGCCACGCCCCCGAGGTCGGCCGAACTCCGGCCGCCGCAGCCGTTGTCACCGCCGTCGCTCTGGTACGTCTCCGGCGATGCCACTTGCACCTTTGGATGCGCAAGACCTCCAGCTACGTGTAGAGCCCTTCCACGCGTTGTTTGGCCGCCCATAGCTCAAATCCGAGCCGCGCCGCCGTCGTTTTGGTCGCCGCCGGCCAAGCTCCGGCGACTGCCGACATGGCCGTCATTAACGCTAATGACGCCCTAACTAACCCCCCTAGCTCACTGACACCTGGGGCCACGCCCTAATTAACCTCGGTTTTATTTCTGTTTAGATTAAACTAACACCAAGGTCCCACAGGTCAGTTTGACCTGGCCACGTCACCTGTTGACCGACCCCACACGTCAGCGTTGACTTGTCGACGTGGCTGTTGACCTGACCCCACCCGTCGGTGACCAACACAGCATTGTGTGACTGACCAGTCGACCCCACTGGTCAGGTTTGACCTGGTCAGCCGCAGTTGACTTGCTGATGTCACAGTGACGCAATGCTAACGCAGCTAATAATTTTCTGGATTTAAAATAATTAAGAAAATTCCAGAAAATGCCCAAAACATCTAAAATTCATAGAAAATTATCTATAACTCCAAATAACATAAATTATATATGAAAAATGATCAGAAAAATCCAATCTGTCCATCCGTACCATTTGCATGCATGTTAGAAAAGTTTAACCTTGCTATTTAGAGGAAACAAGTTAATGCACTAACATGACCTCTTATTTTGGTTTTGCATTTGAATCCTTGATTCAAATGAACTCAAACCAATCTGTTCTAAGTTGCATTAGCCAAAACACACTCATTTTGCCATGTCATTGCATGCATCATATTGTTGCATATTGCCATGTGATGATTGTGTTTCGATGTGTTCTTCGTGGTAGGTTCTGTCTCCGAGGATATTCACGAGTATCCAACTGAAGGGCAGCATCCCACTATCACTCTGTCAGGCAAGCAAAACCCCCTTGTTCATTCTGATACAATCCCACTCTCTCGCTCCTGCTCTCTTTTACAGCATTAAGACAACATCGATTCAACTGTTACATGTTGCGGTAGCTGAACCCCTTTTCCTCTGCATGACCTGTCATTGCCACAGTAAATAGATGAAACCCACTAGAATGAGTAGGAGTTGTTTGAGCCCGGATTTGCCTACTCATTCATGCTTGTTTGTCATGCCTGCTACTGCTTAGAGTTGAGTCAGGTCTTGTTCATCGGGAATGAATTGGAATGGTGATGAACATGTCCTACTGTGTGTGAGCTAAGTGTGTGAACACGATTTGGTAAAGGTAGCGGTGTGAGGCCATGTAGGAGTACATGGTAGGTTGTCTCATTGAAACCGTCCTCGGGAACTGAGTTCTGTGTTTCTGATCCATGAACAGCTACTACCACGTGTTGGGCCCGAAACCAATGGACCCTCTCGACTTATTAATCGCCTTGATCTCTGTCCAGGAGTTGCAACTAGTTTCTGGTGTTTGTAGGATATGTGTTGGAGGCTGTGCGTAGCGCTGACCCTAGGGGTGGGCTGTGATGCGGTAGATACACCATGGCCCGGTGTACCGGGCGCCCGTTTGGTGTCTCGGGAACCCTGCACACATCGTTTGGGGCTGTGAGCGAAACCCCGGCCGGATCTCCTCGCAGATGGAACCCGAATAGGCAATAAAACTGGACTAGAGACTTGTGTGGTTAGTCAGGTCGTGGCCGACTCCCTCGCCAGGCTTCCGCTTGAAGGTTGCCGAGATACACGATGTGTACATGGTGGTAAGTGGCGAGAGCGTGTGTGAAGAAGTACACCCGTGCAGGGTTATAAATGATCTATTCGAATAGCCTTTTCCGCTGTAAAGGACTTCTGGGTTGCCTGTACAGTTCATAGACAAGTGAAAGTGGATACTCCAAAACTCGCAAGATAAGCGTGAGTGGTATGGATGGCCTTCTCGTAGGGAGACGGGAGCGGATCCATAGTGGTGTATTGATTTGGTGAATATGTGGACTCATGTGCGCCACCTCAAAAGAGTTACTTGCAGTCATAGTTTAGGATAGCCACTGAGTCAAAGCTGGCTTGCTGCAGTTAAACTCCACCACCCCCTTTGTTGATACTGATGCATATGTAGCTAGTTCTGATGTAAGTCTTGCTGGGTACATTTGTACTCAAGTTTGCCTATTTTATGTTTTGCAGAGAGACGTCAGTCTCGCTAGTAGTTCCGCGTTTACTTCGACGTTTAGCTTGGTACCTCAGCTACGATCTTGTACCCTTGGGAGGGTCTTGTAGATAGTCAGGCTTCTCAGCCTTTTTCATTTGTAGTTGTCTGTACTCAGACATGTTTATGCTTCCGCCCAATGCTTGTATGCTCTGTATGTTGGGTCATGAGACCATGATTGTAATACTTGGCTCCATGGAGCCTAATGAATAAATACTTGAGTCGTAGAGTTATGTTCTGATGCCATGTTGTATTTACACATATCGAGCATATTGTGTGTATGATTGAAATGCTTGGTATGTGTGGGATCCGACAACCTAGTTGTTTATCCTTGGTAGCCTCTCTTATGGGGAAATGTAGTCTTGTGCTTCCATGAGCCATAGTAGTCCGCTACAGCCCGGTTTACCAGAGTTCTGCTTGCCCAGCACTACTGCTCCGGAACACTTGACTGGACGACATGTGATTCACTTCGTTCCTGTGTCTGTCCCTTCGGGGAAATGTCACGCAGTGACATCCGGAGTTCTGCCTAGCCTGCTACAGCCCGGTTCATCAGAGTCCTGTTAGCCCAATGCTAGAGTCCGGATTCGCACGCTGCGGACCGACATGCTCGATGTTGATTCATGTATGCATGTCCCCGTAAGTTAGTGCCACTTTGGGTTCACGACTAGTCATGTCGGCCCGGGTTCTCTGTCATATGGATGCTAGCGACACTATCATATACGTGAGCCAAAAGGCGCAAACGGTCTCGGGGCATGGTAAGGCGACCCTGTGGGAATACCGTGCGTGAGGCCGCAAAGTGATATGAGGTGTTACCAGCTAGATCGATCTGACTTTGAATCAGTGTCCTGACATATGACCTATGTATAACATTCCAAATTGAAAATTTGGGATGTTACAAACCTACCCCCCTTAAGATGAATCTCGCCCTCGAGATTCGGGTTGGCTAGAAAATAGGTGTGGGTGGTATTTCCGTAGATCATCCTCTCGTTCCCAGGTGGCTTCATCCTCGGTATGGTGGCTCCACTAAACCTTACAAAACTTGATAACCTTGCTGCGTGTAACTAGGCTGGCAAACTCAAGAATCCTGACCGGTTTCTCCTCATAGGTCAGATCACTGTCCAACTGAATTGCTTCCAGGGGTACTATATCTCTTAGCGGTATATCGGCCATCTCTGCATGGCACTTCTTCAACTGGGATATGTGAAACACATCATGAACTCCTGACAGTCCTTCAGGTAACTCCAACTTGTAGGCTACCTCTCACATACATTCCAAAACACGGTATGGACCTACAAACCTTGGGGCTAACTTTCCCTTAACTCCAAAATGTTTTACTCCTCGGAGCGGTAATACGCAAAGATATGCTCTGTCTCCTATTTCATAGGTTACTTCCCTGCGTTTCGAATCTGCATAACTCTTCTACCTGGACTGAGCTACCTTCAGTCTGTCTCGAATCAACTTAACCTTCTCTTCAGACTCTTTGATCAAATCTGGTCCAAACAACTGACGGTCTCCTACTTCATCCTACATCAATGGCGTTTGACATATCCTCCCATACAGGGTTTCGAAAGGTGCCATCTTCAAACTGGCCTAGTAGCTGTTGTTGGATGAAAACTCCGTGTACGACAAATTGTCATCCCAACTAGATCCATAATCTAGTGCACAAGCTCTCAACATGTCCTCCAGAATCTGATTGACTCTCTCTCGGTCTGTCCATCTGTCTGCGGGTGAAAAGCTATACTGAACTCCAGCCTGGTTCCCAAAGTCTGGTGCAGTTGATGCCAAAACTTTGAAGTAAACTGTGTTCCTCTATCTGATATGATGGTCCTCAGAACTTCGTGCAGACATACGATCCTGGTCATATATATCTTGACCAACTTCGCACTTGTATATGTGGTTTTCAGTGGGATAAAGTGAGCCACTTTGGTCAAACGATCCACTACTACCCAGATAGAATCATATCCTGATCGGGTCCTGGGCAATCCGGTGATGAAATCCATGCCAAGCTTGTCCCACTTCCATTCGGGTATCGGCATAGGCTGCAGTAATCCTGTTGGCTTCTGATGTTCGGCCTTTACTCTCTGACATACATCACATATAGCTACATACTCAGCAATATCCTTCTTCATACCAGTCCACCAGAAACGGTCCTTCAAATCCAAATACATCTTGGTGTTTCCGGGGTGTATCGAGTATGGCGAGTCATGAGCTTCCTGAAGTATCAACTTCCTGATCTCTGCGTTGTTGGGCTCATCCTCAAACCATAAGGTGTCGTGCTCATCCTCACGAAAACCTTTGGCCTTTCCTTTGCTCATTATCTCCTTTATCTCTGCAATCTCTTTGTCGTCCTTCTGAGCTTCTCGAATCTTTCCCAACAATGTAGACTGAACTTCCAATGCTGCAACAAAACCTCTAGGGACTATCTCCAAACGTAGTTCCTTGAGATCCTCTGCTAACTCCTTTGGAAATCCTTCGCTTACAAGGGTATTAGCATAACTCTTTTGGCTCAGAGCGTCTACTACGACATTGGCCTTGCTTGGATGATAGTGTAGCTTCATGTCATAATCCTTTATAAGCTCCAACCATCTCCTCTTCCTGAGGTTCAGCTCCTTCTGTGTGAAAATGTACTTCAAACTCTTATGATCCGTGTACACATCACAATGGTTTCCGATAAGGTAATGTCTCCAAGTCTGGAGTGCATGCACTACGGCTGCTAACTCCAAATCATGAGAAGCATAATTCAACTCATGCGGTCGAAGCTGTCGAGATGCATACGAAATAGCTCTTCCGTCTTGCATAAGTACTCCTCCAAGTCCTAAGCGAGAGGTGTCGCAATACACTTGGAAATCCTTGCGTATATCCGGCAGAATCAGCACTGGGGTTGTAGTCAAACGCTTCTTCAACTCCTGGAAACTTGCCTCACAATCTTCCTTCCATTTGAATTTGGTATCCTTCTTCAATAACTCCGTCATGGGTTTCACAATCTTGGAAAATTTCTCAATGAATCTCCGATAGTATCCCGCGAGTCCAAGAAAACTGCGGATCTCGCTAATTGAGGTGGGTACCAACCACTCAGTGACTGACTGAACCTTCGTGGAGTCTACTGCTATACCTTCTCCTGATATAACATGTCCAAGGAATCCAACTTCCTTCAACCAAAACTCACATTTGCTGAACTTGGCATACAACTGATGTTCCCTGAGTTTCTCGAGAACTAACCGCAAATGCTCCTTGTGCTCCTCTTCATTCTTCGAGTATACCATTATATCATCAATGAACACCACCACAAACTTATCCAAGAATTCCATGAACACCTTATTCATCATACTCATGAAATAGGCAGGGGCGTTAGTCAGTCCAAATGACATGAACTTATACTCATATAACACGTACCTAGTGGTGAATGCTGTTTTTGGTATATCCTTTTCTTGAATCTTCAGCTGGTGATACCCTGATCACAGATCGATCTTCGAAAACACTTTAGCTCCTTGCAGCTGGTCAAACAAATCATTGATCATTGGCAATGGGTACTTGTTCTTGATCGTCACCTCATTTAGTGCGCGATAATCAACAACCATCCTTAAAGATACATCCTTCTTCTCAACCAAGAGTCCTGGGGCTCCCCACGGTGATGAACTTCGTCGGATGTAACCTTTCTCCAATAACTCTTTAATCTGCTTCTTGATCTCCTCTAGATCATTTGCGGGCATCCGGTATGGTCTCTTCGATATCGTTCTGGTGCCTGGCAACGGTTCTATCAAGAACTCAATGTCTCAATCCAGTGGCATGCCTGGTAATTCCTCTGGAAACACGTCCGGGTAATCCTTCACAACAGGCACTTCCTCCTGAACAACTCCTAAGAGGGAATTTACTTGGGTTCTCCTTGGCGAATGCTTGGATACATACTTGATCCTTTTTCCCTCCGGGGTGGTGAGTAGAATTGAGTTACTAGCACAATCAATGCTTCCTCCGTACTTTGACATCCAGTCCATGCCTAATATCACATCCAATCCTTGTGACTCCAAAATTATTAGGTCTGATGGGAAAACATGGCTACCAATGGTTAAGGGTATCCGGTCGCACCATCGGATGGCCATGTACTCTGCTCCAGGTGAACTTACTAACATGGGTGTCCTAAGGGCTTGGGTTGGCAATTTAAACTTGTCCACAAATCCCCTTGATATGTATGCATGTGATGCACCGATATCAAAAAGAACAAGAGCGTTAAAAGACTTAACCAATAACTGCGTCTGGCTGCTCTTCAACCTCCTCCACGCTAACGTGGTTCACTTGTCCTTTGTTGAATGGATTGGGCTTCTTCCCAACGCCCCCATTACCATTTCCATTCTTCGCTTTAGGGCACTCTGTGGCATAGTGTCCAGTCTTCCCACACTTGAAGCAAGTAATGTGACTTAGGTCTCTTTTGGAGAGTGTGGCTGGATTGGAGCGGTTTTGGTTGTTGCTTGCCCCGTTCCCATTCCCATTCTTGGGGCCACTGTGGTTATGCGAACATCCTCCATTGTGAGTGTGGCCTCCATGGTTATGGTTGTATCCTCCCGAGTTCGGGGTTAAACGAGGCTTCTGCTGAGCTCCCGAATTGTACTTTCCTTGTCCATACTTCCTCTTGCGGCTCTCAATCTGCTGCTGCTTCCCTTCCATCATAAGAGCCTTGTCTACCAACTCCTGGTAGTTAGCAAATGTTGCCACCATCAACTGCATGCTCATCTCATCATTCAGCCCTTCCATAAACTTCTCATGTTTAGCGGCATCTGTGGCCACATCATCAGGGGCATAACGGGATAGCTTACTAAACTCATCTACATACTGAGCCACAGTACAATTTCCCTGGCACAAGTTGCGAAACTCATGCTTCTTCATGCTCATAGCTCAAGTTGAGACATGGGCTGTGCGGAATGCTTGCTAAAACTAATCCCAAGTGATATTGGCTATAGGGAAAGTGGTTGTGTAATTCTCCCACCATGAGGCTGCTGGTCCACCCAACTGATGTGCAGCAAAACGCACCTTCTCTGCATCTGTGCAACCAGCCAGTCATCCGCAACTATTGGCTCGGTGCTACTGGAAAACACCGGCGGCTGCAACCTCAGGAAACGGGCTAAGTTGTCAACTGGTGGTGGCGGCGGAGGGTTGTTGTTGTTGTTGTTGTTGCCTTGGTTCTGAACTAATATC
The DNA here is from genome assembly GCA_032464435.1 of Aegilops umbellulata. Lineage (NCBI taxonomy): Eukaryota > Viridiplantae > Streptophyta > Magnoliopsida > Poales > Poaceae > Aegilops > Aegilops umbellulata. The sequence continues at coordinate 245,549,409 of CP136056.1, forward strand.
TGCATCAGGGCATTCAGCTGCTGAATCAACTAGGTGATCTCCAGTGGGAAGACAAATCCGGTGTCACGTCTCGGAGGCATCTGATGGGTTTAGAGGGGATAGATTAGAATAGAATGAGGTCTAGTGAGACAGCACTACCCATATGCACATGAGACAAACACACATCATATCATATCACTCAATCAATCAAGCAAGGGCATACAATCGGTCTAGAACTAACGTTAAGAGTGCTCAGACTACTACTATATACAGGGGGAATACTACTAGTCATATGGTGGTCATCTAGAAATCTTGATCGGTGGAAGACTCCACGATGTCCGCTCCAGCTTCGTCTTCAAAATCATCATCACTATCGTCAGGGCCGGAGTCGGTGTCGTCGATGATGATGTAGTTCTCCGGGCAAGTGGAATCGTCGTCCTCTCCTCCTGGCGCGGGGTCTCCCATGAAAAATCCTATCTTCTTTATCAGGTCGTCATTCTTCTCTAATAGTATTGCGATTTCCTCCTCATATCCATCACGTGTAGACTTGAGTTCCTCTTCTAACTCGGTGATCCTTGTCATTGCCTTCTTCAATTCTATCATGCCTGCGCACATCTGGTTCTCCTGGCGTCGAATGTGCTGGTTTAGCTCCTGGATGAATGCTGCAATAGACTTGTCCTTCCTGGTGCTGATCATCTCCCATTGCTCATCTCGGCGCCCACATATCTGGTAGATAGTGTCCTTGAGATCCTTGCTGTAGACTTCGTCGATGAGTCCCATGGCGATGTGGGCTGCCATGCTCTTTCCTAGACTCCAGGTTGGCGCATCAAAGGAAAACTCTATGGGTTTTGTAACTGGTGTGAATGTCCTTCCTGGAACTTGAACTCGGATCATCCAGCGCTCCTCTTCTGGTAAAGTGGCGGTGTAGGTCCCGGTGAAGCTTGGTATTCCGATGCTCAGGTACCTAGTGACTTCCTTCAAGTGTCGTCCAAAGGGGGTGTCTTCATCTGGTTGTGCAAACTTGTTCCTCGAATCCACCATCCTAAAGAGTAGAAAATGGAGAGGAGTCAGAAATGAGTAGAGAAGAGTGACCTATGGTTTATCTTAGTGGTCGTGTCCTACACTCAGCGTGTGCTCTAATACCATCTTGTAGCGATCCAACCTCAAACGGTTAAGTCTCTGTGCTTCAGTGCCATCCCTGGATCGGTAATACTGACACGCACAGTACTCAAATGGATTTATAACAGAGTAGCAATCACACACTTATTACATCGAATGTCTCAAAGGAGAACTTATGACAATAAATATGGCTTAAGTCCATCTAAAACGATAACAGCCGAAGGCTTGGAAGATAAGTGAGTCCATCAACTCCAACGGCATAGCTGAGATGCACAACAACGACCTATCGCACCTTTACTCGTCGTCTAAAAACTCTGCAACATAATACGTTGCAGCCCGAAAACGGGTCAGCACATGGAATATGCCGGCAATATAACACAGTAGAGCAATGAACAGATAAATTCTATCACTACATGCATATTTGGCTGGTGGTAGGCTCTATGGTTATATTGTTTTGTGAAAAGCCAATTTTTTCCTACAAAAAAGGAATATATCTTTATTTAACTATCATGGTAGTTGAAACATCATTGAGAAGGTTCCTCCAACTCAATCCCAATTAAAGTAATCATTAACCCAACATATTAATTTAGAGTGATGAGAGGCAATAGGATAATCCAAGTACTAGATACTCAAGATGTCCATAACCGGGGACACGGCTAACCATGATTAGATTGTACACTCTGCAGAGGTTTGCACACTTTTCCCCACAAGACTCAATCTCCTCCGTTTGATTTCTCACACTACATGGTGTTTGAGAAACGGATGACCGAGACACAGTCTTTCAGAAGCATTAACTCTAACCCCAGGTAGACAGTACCAACCTACATCCCTCTACATCTGCTAGCCTACCACTGGAAGAGGTCATGCAACTTACTCAACTATGCTAGAGCCCATAATAGCTTGTGGCTGCACACGGAAGTTTCTAGCATGAATAATCTTATGATCCTTTTGAGCCTGGGTGGCGGACCTTAAGATGATCACATGGGTACTCCGGGATATCCTAGGACAACACTGGATTCTCCAGGTGCCCACAAGCAATCCACCCAGATGTGTATTAAAGTTGCCACCTTAAGTTGAACCATTAATTAACAATCTCACATCTGTCATGGATACACTCAAACCCAATCCACGTCTACGAGCATAGCATAGCAATATAAGCATAACGTAGAAGTAACTCCCAAGGGTTTGATAATAAAACAAGTAATAGGTTCTACCTCATCATCTACTTCCCAAACCCACAAGTTAATCACATCCTAATCATGCAGTGTTTGAGGATTGTAACTAATGCATAAAAACTGGGTATGAAAGGGGTATGATCAATGAGTTACTTGCCTTGCTGACGATCCGCAAAACCTAGAGACTCGTAGTAGCACGCTTCGCACTTCGGGAATTCTACCGCAAACAAACAATAGCATACATAAGCAATCAAGCAAAGATGCATGGGTAAAACTCAATTAAGAAGATCTAACCAGAAGGTTCAACTGAAGAACTCCGGTTTGCAAAAAGAATCAAATCAAACGGAGCAACGAAACTCAAACTTTGAAAGAAACAAGATCTGATTACTAATCTGGACTAAAGTCAAATTTTACAGAACCAAAATCTTGTTCAAGTTGATTAAACAGAAAGAGAACTTTGAGACAAAGATCTAGGCGCTTGAATCTCCTGATTCCGATAAACGAGCGAAAAGTTAAACTAGAACGAAGATTAGGGCAGAAATCACGATCGAAAATAATCGTGGAAAAACCCTGGAAAAAGAAAAACTGAAGAACAGGCTAACGAACGAACGTTCGCTGTCTGTGACTAACGGGTGAACGGCGTCCGTTAAAACGAACGTACAGACCAATATCCATTATTTAACCGAACCGAGAAAAACCGAAACAAAACCGATCTAAACGAAAAAAACTAGGGTTTACATAAAAAAACAATCGGTTTTTACCTAACAGAAAAAAACAAACGACGGCTTCGGTGACGGCGGCTCCGGCGGACGGGGCTGCGGGCGACGAACGGGAAGCGGGGCGCGGTGCGGGGCGGCGCAGGCGGCGGCGAGCGGCGACTGCGGCTATTGCTACGGGAGGTGGCGAGGCGGGGTGGTGGCGGTCGGCATATAAAGGCGGGTCGCGGGGCGACTTGGGGAAGGGGCAAGGGGAGGCCGGGTCGGCCACGGCGGCCGGCCGGCGTTTGTGGGAGGCGGAGTCCTCCCGGGGGTCGGGGTAGGCGCGGCGGAGTGGGCCGGCTGGGCTTTCGGCCCAGTCGGTCCGAAGCGAAAGGTTTTTTTTAACATATTCTGCCGAAACAAAAATCCTAAGAAAAACAAAAAATTAAAAATACCAAAACAAATTTTCGCCGTCTTAATAAAATATTTAGAACAAGGTGAACATTTTCTTGGCCTAAAATGTAATTTTTTTTAAAAATGCATACTTTTCTAATTCGAATAAAATAGCGATAAAATCCAAATAAATATAATCATTTGATTTTAATATTTTTCCTCCAATATTTCATTTAATTTGGAGAAGTCATATTATCCCCTCTCATATATTTTTTATATGAAATATTTTCGAGGAGAAAAAATAATTAAAACCAAAGTGATCCTTGTTTCGATATTTGATAAAATTCAAATATGAAAACGGCGAAACCCCCAACTCTCTCCGAGGGTCCTTGATTTGCTTAGAATTTCCTGGATCGCGAAACAAAATGCAATAAAATATGATATGCAGGTATGACCTATGTATAACATTCCAAATCGAAAATTTGGGATGTTACAAAAGTAGTTTAAGTTTGTAGTATTAGAACAAATTACCAGTGTACTTTAAGTTTGTAGTATTAACGTACAATGTCGGTAAGAGCATCCTTTGAGGGCTTTGAGCGTTGATTAGCATGTGTGCCCGTGTGCGTTTTTTTGCGTTAATCATTAGAAGATCACAAAACACACGGTTTCTATGCCGTACGCATCTGTGTTTTTTGCGTTAATGACCCATAAGTCAGTTACCTATGCGATATTTCCTAAACCGGGCATACCATTGACCGAAAAAAAATCTAGTACACGTGTAAATTTTTTGGAGACGGGATCTGCCAACTTTCTTTTTTCTCGCACACGAGTATTTTATGCGCTTCGTCTGCGTTGTGTGTTTCCCCCGCCCAAGTTTCAAATTTCGCACCGAAATTTTCATTAGGCGCACGATTTCAGAATTTATTCCTCCAACCACGTCCCCTTCCCCTCAGTATCCCCACTCCCTCGCACCTCCCCCTACCGGCATCTCAAACCGCCGCTGTCGCAACCACGGCTTCAACCAATACGTTCTGCTCGGATCCAGTCAGGTAACCCACTGATCTCTATCACGTCCCCGGCCTGATTGCTAAATGGCGCCTGCGAAACATCCTCATGCATCCACCCCCCCCCCCCCGCCAGGAGCTGATGGCGGTCCATGGCACGATGGCCGCTGTGCGTGTTGACCCGAAGGAACACCTTGCCTCCGCCACTGCCGCTGACATGGTGCAGGCTCTAGCCCAGATGAAGTCCCCCAACGACTACCCCCCAGGACTTAACAGGTAAGATCTGACCAGCTAAATCTTACCAATACCACTTGCAACGGCTATGATTTGTACTGTTGATGTATTAAGCATGTTCGTGCCTTGTTTATTTCAGTGCTACACACTGTGTGATGTTCAAATATTACCATGTCCAGCTCAATTTCACCAATACCCGCAACAAACTTACAATACAAGACTCAGGATATCACTAGAGATGTTGTCCATTTGCTAATTTTAGTGGATGCTAACCCTGTTGCACTTAACATGCCTGTCCATGTACTTACACAGGGTCATAACGGCCGATGCTTTTGTTTGTCGTCGAGGTGAGGTGCATCCCATGTCTTATAGTATTTCACATAATTTTTTCAATTGCAGTTTAACTTCTACCCATTTACTAGTTGCCTGTAGGTACACATGTCAGTGGCACTGATCCACGCTTCGACCCGGAGGAACAACTCGCCTCCGCTGTCGCTCACTTTGGGCGGGCTCTGGCCAAGATGAAGTGCCCCGACAACTACCTCTCAGGACTTACCAAGTATGTACTCACCAGTTCAATCTTACCAATACTAATTGCAATTAATGGCTATGTTCTGTATGGTTGATGTATTAAGCATGTTCTAGTAAACATGCCTAACACTTTTTTGCTACTATCCCTACCTTTTTATAGACATCTGGGCCATTCTCTACTCTGGCAGCACCTGCCTTGTCATGTTTAACTATGCCAATTGCATTTTTATTAGTACCGGTTTCAATGTCTATTAAGCGTGTTGCAATTAATAGTTGAATCCATTTTTAAACAGTTGCATTTCAATGGCTACAAACTTACAAAACATGACTTAGGGTGTTGTTAAACCTGTTGCAATTAACAGTTGTATCCATTTTTTAATATGTCCATTTGCTACCATGCTACTCTCCGCAATGAAGATATACTAGAGATGTTGCCCCATTTGCTATTTTTGGTGGATGCTAACCCTGTTGTACTTAACATGCTTGTCCATGTACTTACGCAAGGTCATAACGGCCGATGTTGTTGTTTGCTGTCAAGGTTAGCTGCATCCTATGTCTTACAGTATTTCACATCATTTGTGCAATTTCAATTTAACTTCTACCATTTACCGGTTGCCTGTAGGTACACATGTCAGTGGCACTGATCCACGCTTCGACCCGGAGGAACAGCTCGCTTCCATCGCCGCTGACTTTGGGCGGGCTCTGGCGAAGATGAAGTGCCCCAGCAACTACCTCTCAGGACTTACCAAGTATGTACCCACCAGTTCAATCTTACCAATACCAGTTGCAATTAATGGCTATGTTTTGTACTGTCTATGTATTAAGCATGTTGTAATAAACATTCCTAACACGTTTGAGCTATTTTCCCTACCTTTTTATAGACAACTGGGCCATTATCTCCTCTGGAAGCACCTGCCCTGTGATGTTTAACTCTGCCAATTGCATTTTTATCAGTACCGGTTTCAATGGCCATTAAGACTGTTGCAATTAACAGTTGTATCCATTTTTAAAGAGTTGTATTTCACTGGCTACAACCTTACAAAACATGAATTAGGATGTTGTTAAGCCTCTTGCAATTAACAAGTGTATCCATTTTTTAATCCATCTCTTTGCTACCATGCTACTCTTTTGAAATGAAGATATCACTACAGATGTTGTCATTTTATTACCATTTGCTATTTTTGGTGGATGTTAACCCTATTGTAGTTAGCATTGGCTTTCCATGTACTTACACAGGGCTACAATGGGCGATGTTGTTGTTTGCCATCGAGGTTAGCTGCATCCCATGTCTTATACACCATCTATTCCTAAATATAAGTATTTTTAGAGATTCCAATATAAACTACATAAGGAGCAAAATGAGTGAATCTAGATTCTAATCTAAACTATATCTATAATTCCATATACATCCGTATGTAGTTCATATTGAAATCTCAAAAAAATAATACTTGTACTTAGGAACATAGGTAGTTGTATTTTACATCATTTGTGCAATCTCAGTTTAGCTTCTAACATTTACTGGTTGCTTGTAGGTACATATATGAGGGGTACTGATCCATACTTCGATCCCTATTGCGTATGGGGCAATGAGATATTCATGAACAAGCGTTAAGTGAGGAAACTAAGAAAGATTGTTAGGCGAAAGAAATGGGTGATTGGAATTAAGCTCTTTATTTACACTTTGTCGAAGACAACAATGAACTTTAGGATGGTAAGCAATGTGTTGCCTTTTCCCCTTGCCCACAACAAGTTACTCTATTAGACCTCAGTATCTGATATTTTTCTCTTTTCAGTGGTTTCCGAAGCTATTTACTGATGATTACCTTGCAAACTACATGACCAGAGTGGAGGCAACTAAGGTTAAAGTATATAATTCATGCTACCATGATAATGCTCTAGAAGTCTTCCTGAAGGCGGTGAAGGATGGGCGGGCGATCGTCACAAGGGGATGGAAAAAAGTGGTTCGTGCCTATGGCATGCAGGAAGGCACATTATGGGCATTCCGCTTCTTCAACACCGCCGGCAGTCAAAATGATTTACACTTGTCTCTTCACCTTTACCGCCTTTAAATACTGTGGTTCCTCATAGTTAATTGCTGCCTAATCCTGTAATTACTGAACATATTGTACTGGCAATTTTATTTATGGATTCGTTGTTGAACCATTGTGCTGTGAATTTGAATTGCATGTTTCGTATTTCAAAATTTCCAATTAGAATAATAAATTACAGGAAAAAATAAAAATAGAACAGACGGCCATGGACCTTTGCAAATGGTTCTAGCAGTAAAAGCGCTTGCAATGGATAACCCAATGCCACACGGTTTTCTAAATCAAATAGTGTGTGATGTAGTTAATGAAAGCAAACAGTTAACCAAGACAGAGTGTGTGTGATAGTTACACCTTTCACACACGAGCGCATACATTAAACCGTGTGGGATGTACATCCAAACGGAAACGTTTTCCCTGGATTGACTGTGTGGGATGTACATAACAACGGAAACGTATTCCTTGGATTGACTGTGTGTGATATACATAGGAACGGAAATGTTTTTCTGGGATTCACCGTGTGGGATGTACATACCTATGGAAATGATTTCTGGGATTCACCGTTTGGGATGTACATACCTACAAAAATGATTTCTAGGATTCATTTTGTGGGATGTACATACCTACGAAAATGATTGGGTTTCAATGCCTTGCCCGATCACACACGGCCCCAGCCTAGGTCCCAGGATTGCCTATCCCCGATGATTTCTGGGTGGTGTGAGAAGGACACCCTATCGCACACACTCACTTGGTGACGGTTCCAAATGCCGTCGCGGAAAGGGGTTTTAAACCGTTTGTTTAGGGCCGACGCGCACCAGTGAACTAAGTGATAGCAAGACAAGAAACAATATGGCTGTCACAAAGTAAAGTGCATAAGTAAAGGGCTCGAGTAAGAGATAACCGAGGCACACGGAGACGACGATGTATCCCGAAGTTCACACCCTTGCAGATGCTAATCTCCGTTTGGAGCGGTGTGGAGGCACAATGCTCCCCAAGAAGCCACTAGGGCCACCATAATCTCCTCATGCCGTCGCACAATGCAAGATGCCGTGATTCCACTAAGGGACCCTTGAGGGCGATCACCGAATCCGTATAATGGCAACCCTTGGGGGCGGTCACCGAACCCGTACACTTTGGCAACCCTTCGGGGCGGTCACCGGAACCCATCAAATTTCTCGGGGCGATCTCCACAACCTAATTGGAGACTCCAATGCTAGCCCGAAGCTTTACACCACAATGATTGAGCTCCGAACACCACCAACCGTCTAGGGCGCCCAAGCACCCAAGAGGAACAAGCTCAAGGGTACCAAGAACCCAAGAGTAATAAGCTTCTCAACTTGTAACTTCCACGTATCACCATGGAGAACTCAAACCTATTCGCCAAATGCAATGGCAAGGGCACACGGAATGCCCAAGTCCTTCTCTCCCAAATCCCACCGAAACAACTAATGCCAGGGAGGGAAATGAGAGGAAGAACAAGAAGGAGAACACCAAGAACTCCAAGATCTAGATCCAAGGGTTCCCCCTCACATAGAGGAGAAAGTTATTGGTGGAAATGTGGATCTATATCTCTTCTTTCTTTTCCCCCCAAAACTAGCAAGAATCCATGGAGGGATTGAGAGATAGCAAGCTCGAAGAAGGTCAACAATGGGGGAAGAACATGAGCTCAAAGGATAAGGTTCATTGGGGAAGAAGACCCCATTTTATAGGTGGGGAAAATCCAACTGTTATGCTCACAGCCTGCACAGAGCGGTACTACCGCTCGTCCTCACGGTACTACCGCTAGGGGTAGCAGTACTACCGCTAAGGGTAGCGGTACTACTGCTTGCGAGCGGTACTAAAAAATACATCCGTACCTACCACCGCTGGACTTGTGATGAGTTTTTGGTCCGGAGCGGAAGTAGCCACAGTAGTAGCTGTGGTAGTACTGCTCCAAGTGGTAGTACCACTCCCAAGAGCGGTAGTAAAAAGTTACGTCCCCTCCAAGCGGTAGTACCGCTCCGATGAGCGGTAGTATCGCTGCAGCTTTTTTTAAGGACACCAAAACTGACACAACTTCTGCAAACAGACTCCGGATTCAATGAAACCAAGTTTGTTGGAAAGCTAGAGACAAGGTCTAACACAATCTTGATAGAAATAAAAATAAGAAGGAAATTAGATAAGTCCCATAATAAAATGGTGAGAACCCTTCCTCGAATAAGACTGGTAAAACCTCCAACACCAAAAACGCAATAGAAGAAGCATGTGATCTCCGTTTTCGATGAACTCGAGCTTGCCAAGAAGATGACCATAAGCTCCAAATCTCACAATGAGAAAACCAAACAAGAACCAAGAAAGATGATGCAAGCATGCAATGGTTTGAGCTCTCTATGAACGATACGATCAAGCTACTCACTTGAGAGCCCCCCTTGATAGTACGACAATCGATCCTATAACTCGGTCTCCAAACTACCACCATGAGACCGGTAAATTAGAGAACCTATCAAGGCCAAACCTTTGCATTGCACATACTCCACTTGAGCTAGATCATGATGATCTTGACTCCCTCAAGTTGGACCACCTTTCTTGATTGCGTTGGCTTGATGAAGACTAGATGTTTGCTCCCCCATACTCTACTATGGGTGAGCCGCTCTTTGGCACATCTTCACAAGTCCTTTGACACCACAATGGACGGCAAGCTTCACGGACGATCTCTTTGTGATGCTCCACTTGAACTCGCATACCGCAACCTAACCCCACAAAGAACTCTCACGAATACCATGGGTTAGTACACAAAGCGTAATGGACAATGCTTACCATACCATGGGATCACTTGGTCCCTCGGTACATCTTGTACACTTTTGTGTGTTGATCAACTTGATTCACTCTTGACTTAGTCTTGATCAACCTTGAATTTTTCCAACTCTCTTCATTTGGATGATGTCTTGAAGGTAGACATGAATGATCACACACTCTTCTTCTTCAAGACATGCTTGCAATAAGCTCAACACTCACATGACCAATCTTTGGATAATTCCTTAATAGCACCTTGGTCAACTCATAAACTCCTTAATAGTAACAATTGTAGGGGAAATGGGTTTATAGCAATATAGAAAATCACCAATACTTATTTCGAAAAACTGAAGAAACATGTTAATTATGACACATCTTCTCAAAAAGATCAATGTGCAAATGAATTAATTGCTACTGAGACAACAACCAAATTCTGAAACATCAGAAGCTATAATTAACTACTACAACGCTACAAGTTCTTACTCATGTACTACAAATAACGAATTGAGCATTTTATGAGGAAGATAAATATAACTGCAAGAGCATAGCGACAACATGGAACTAATAGCACTAAGGCCGTCCACTATGTATGCCAAAACCGGTTTAAAGACAACTGTTGCTACATCTCGCACCGGTGCCCTCTACTGGCGAGCCGATGCAGTGGGAAAATATCAGGGACCCGGACTCCAAAGCAGCTTGCTCCGATGCCCAGTTCCTTCGTGCAATAAAGATTTAGTATTTTACTGCTTGGCTACTCGGATGTGTGGACCAAAGTTAGCCGCACAAACTACTGAACCGGTACCAAATAATTTTCTAATGGCACCACTGATGAGATGGCAACGTTTTTAGATACTAGGTACAAACTGTGACATTGTCTTAGGATGCATTTGGTTGAAGGTGTGGTATGAATGAGTTGAGACCGTGACAGTGTCTTAATCACATCTAACAAATGATTTGTAACAACAAAAGAGGATCTAACCTTCTCTGCACATGCCAGAAACTTCCTCCCACTGTCCACAGATTCAAACGCAACTAGCTTCATGTATGGAGATTGATGGTGACAACGAGCTGACAGATCTTCAGCCACCCCACTCTATTCGTTGCAACTGATGGTCCTAGGGAGCTACAAGAGGAAGAAATGACTCAAATCGACCGCCGGGTTAAAATCCTTCATTACAACTCATAGCGCGGGAGAAAGAAGACATGCATACCTGGGTGGTGAAGGAGTCGTCGTCGGAGCAGGAACCGCTGGAGAGGTCATTGAAGAAGACCATGGCGACCCCGGCGGTAGGATGCAAGATGGCGAGAGCGAGGAAGCAAGCGAGGAAGCGGCTATAGCTTACGAAGGAAGGAAGGGAGGAGGAAACAAGGGAAATGTGACTTGTGGTCGAGGAGAAAAGGGGTGGGGGCGGGGGTAGATATTTTAGCGGTAGGCCAAAATTTTGGAAATGTGGAGGGAAACTTTGCGCGTGGTGCCGCCAGACACAATTCAATTTGAACGATTGTGTGCATCGCAAACGATTCTTCTGCTTTACGCGCATGGGATGAGTTTGATAACTCAAATTTTGGTGGAAATTTCCCCCGGTATGTCATTGCATAATTTAACATCGCTTCCTAATTTGGCCACGCAAAAGAGCGTACAGCACACATACCACACTTACTGAATCGAGAAAATTTAGTAATTAAACAGAGCCAGTTGACCTAAACATTGTGATACGCCTCCAATGTATCTATAATTTTTGATTTTTTCCATGCTATTATATTATCCATCTTGGATATTTTATATGCATTTATATGCTATTTTATATGATTTTTGGGACTACCCTATTAACCTAGAGCCCAGTGCCAGTTTCTATTTTTTCCTTGTTTTTGAGTTTTACAGAAAAGGAATACCAAATGGAGTCCAATTGGCGTGCCAATTTTTGATGATTTTTTATGGACCAAAAGAAGCACCTGGAGTAAAATAGTTGGGCCAGAAGAGCCCCGAGCAATCCACGAGGGAGGAGGGTGCGCCCTACCCCCTGGGTGCGCCCCCTGCCTCATGGATGACTCAGAGACCCCCCCCTGACGTGAGACCGACGCCAAAAATTCCTATAAATACAGAAACCCCCGAAAAGAAACCTAGATCAGGTGTTCCACCGCCGCAAGCCTCTGTAGCCACCAAAAACCAATCGGGGCCCTGCTCCGGCACCCTGCCGGAGGGGGGAATCATCACCGGTAGACATCTTCATCATCCCGGCGCTCTCCATGATGAGGAGGGAGTAGTTCACCCTCGGGACTAAGGGTATGTACCAGTAGCTATGTGTTTGATCTCTCTCTCTCTCTCTCTCTCTCTCGTGTTATTGATTTGGCACAATCTTGATGTTCCGCGAGCTTTGCTACTATAGTTGGATCTTATGATGTTTCTTCCCCTCTACCTTCTTGTAATGGATTGAGTTTTCCCTTTGAAGTTATCTTATCGGATTGAGTCTTTAAGGATTTGAGAATACTTGATGTATGTCTTACGTGGGATACCCGTGGTGAAAATGGGGTATTCTATTGATTCACTTGATGTATGACTTGGTGATCAACCTGCGGGTTCCGTGACCTTGGGAATCTATGCATAGGGGTTGGCGCACGTTTTTATCTTGAATCTCCGGTAGAAACTTTGGGGCACTCTTTGAAGTTCTTTGTGTTGGTTTGAATAGATGAATCTGAGATTGTGTGATGCATATCGTATAATCATACCCATGGATAGTTGTGGTGACATTGGAGTATCTAGGTGACATTAGGGGTTTGGTTGATTTGTGTCTTAAGGTGTTATTTTACTACGAACTCTAGGGCTGTTTGTGACACCTATAGGAATAGCCCAATGGATTGATCGGAAAGAATAACTTTGAGGTGGTTTCGTACTCTACAATAATCTCTTCATTTGTTCTCCACTATTAGTGACTTTGGAGTGACTCTTTGTTGCATGTTGAGGGATTGTTATATGATCTAATTATGGTATCCTTGTTGAGAGAACTTGCACTAGTAGAAGTATGAACACTAGGCCTTGTTTCGAAGCATTGCAATACCGTTTACGCTCACTTTTCTCATAGTTACCTTGCTGTTTTAATATTTTCATATTACAAAAACCTATATCTACCATCCATATTGCACTTGTATCACCATCTCTTCGCCGAACTAGTGCACCTATACAATTTACCATTATTGGGTGTGCTGGGGACACAAGAGACTCTTTGTTATTTGGTTGCAGGGTTGTTTGAGAGAGACCATCTTCATCCTACGCCTCCCACGGATTGATAAACCTTAGGTCATCCACTTGAGGGAAATTTGCTACTGTCCTACAAACCTCTTCACTTGGAGGCCCAACAACATCTACAAGAAGAAGGTTGTGTAGTAGATATCACATTGCTCTAACAAAAGACCATCATTGAAAACAAAGCCTAAGTATGCATAATTTTAACAAATCCGCCGCCGCGCCGGCCTATGCATCGCCAGTGTGAGATGAGACGTCGACGACTTGTCCTAGCGAAATGCCGCCGTTGGTGGAGTCCGCGTCCCCCCTGATGAAGTCGACCGCGTATTCGTCTTCGTCCTCGGCGCTGCCCTCAAGGTTGTAGTACTCGTAGTAGTGGCTCCACCGCTGATTCCTCGACAGACAAACTCTTCTCTACCTCGACCTCGGCCACGTGCAACTCCTCCTCCCGGTGATCCTCGATCTCCGCCGCGTTCTGTGTCTCGAGCTCCCGCTCGGCGATCTCATGCGGAAGAAGGTGCTCCATGGCCACCGCCTTCTTTTTGGGCGTGGGTTGCATGCTGGATTCTGAGGTAGCCTGGAATAACTTGGCATGTGCGTCCTCGATCTTGGCATGGTTGGCCTCGACCCAGGCCAGAGCGACATCGGCGGCACGGACGGCAGCTCGAGCGCTCTCGGTGTTTGCAGCCGCCATCGCAATAGCAGCTGCAGCCGTCTCGGTTGCTGCAGCTGCCATGTCGGCTGCCGTAGACGCCCTCTCGGCGGATGCGGCCGCGCTCAATGCGGATGCGGCGGCACTCTCAGCGTAGGCGGCAATGCTCGGGGAGGACGCGTCCATCGTACGGGCCTTCACGAAGCGTTTCCACGACGTTGCCTTTGGAAGAAGGGGGTGCAGGAATGGGGATCGGGATTCGTGGATCCGGGGGTTGCCGGCACTGGAGCAAACGAGCCAGCGAATCTTAAGGAGGAAGACTTAAATAGACCCAGAAATTTTCATCGCAAACGGTTCCTACAAAAAAATGTGTGTGATGTTGTGGATATTTTTTATTAGCTGTGAAAGACGAATTTGGAGTAAAGTGGCAACGGATGGTCTTTAAAATGTACGAGAAAATTTGTAGTACTAATACAACTATCATGTCAAATTTTGGAAAATTTCAGGAGTCATTTGACCTTTTAAGACATTTAAGTGATTTTCTAGCCACTTAATGACCGTAATTCAAATTTCAACTACATGTACATGCAACAGCTAACCATAACGGTTTGAAAAGTCATATTTTGTGTACTTGTCGCAATTTAATTCCATGTGCAGTAAATTGGAAGGAATTTTCAAACATATTGGTCTAACTACTATGACACAATTAAGCATGGAGTGCCATGGCATTTAAATTCCAAAAATTTAAAAAAATATCAGACACACATGAAACCTTGCTTGATGTAATGTTATGCCACAAAGATGATGTGGTAAAAAGTTCGGCATGTTTGACGGAAGCTTGGACACACACCGCTCACAAACCGAAGCAACTCACTAGAAGGCTCATGTTTCCAAGAGGGAACAATGCATGTTTGATGATGAATGGGTGATAGCTTCCCCTTACGGCCTTCCAATTTTTCTACATTTAACATGCACTAATACAACTGTCATGTGAAAATTTGGAAAATTTCAGGGGTCATTTGACCTTTTAAAGATATTTGTGACTTTCTTGCCATTTAATGACCGTAATTCAAATTGAACTACATGTACATGCAACAGCTAACCATAATGGTTTGAAAAATCATATTTGTGTACTTGTGTGCGAGTTAATTCCATGTGCAGTAAATTAGAAGGAATTTTCAAACATATTGGTCTCACGGCATGGACACATGCATGGAGTGCCATGGCATTTAAATTCTGAAAAATAAAAAATTATCAGAAAAACATGAAACCTTGCTTGATGTAATGTCATGCCACCAAGATGATGTGGTAAAAAATTGGCCTGTTTGACGATAGTTTGGACACACACCCCTCACAAACCTGAGCAACTCACTAGAAGGGTCGTGGTTCCGAGAGGGAACAATGCATGTTTGATGACGAATGGGAGATAGCTTCCTCTTACGGCCTTCAATTTTTTTTCTATATTTAACATGCACTAATACAACTGTCATGTGAAAATTTGGAAAATTTCAGGGGTCATTTGACCTTTTAAAGACATTTAAGTGATTTTCTAGCCATTTAATGATCGTAATTCAAATTTGAACTACATCTACATGCAACGGCTAACCACAACGGTTTGAGAAATCATATTTTTGTGTACTTCTGTGCGAGTTAAAAAATCATCAGATGATGTAAATATCTGGTGTTCAAAAAAGAAAATGTAAAGATCTGGCAAGACAACCGGCGCCCACACGATTGACACTCTATTTCGCAGCTCGAGGTTTGGTAGGTGAGTGGCAGGGGTTATTAATCAGACACGGTTCTGTATTGGAAACCGTCGGCTATTAAGTTCATACACGGGTTTTGCAGCGGGAATCATGTGTAATTCAAACTACAGTACTCGTAAATTCTGGTGACCGGAGTGTGCACTGTTCCCGTCGATGTAGATTCCGGCCGCCAAGAAATACTACCTTGCTCACATCGTCCCACGTACATTCTCATCTACATCCTCCCCTCGCTCACCCTCTCTCTCTCAAATCTCTGCCATGGCGCCGCCGGTCTGCCCACGCGCTGACGAGGAGTCGCCGCCCCCAGAGGATGCTCACTCAAAGAGCAGCGACAAGGACCCCTACGCGCCGCCGGACGAAGTTGCACCGGACCCCCCAACTTTGGATTGGTTTTGGGGCTAGTACAATCTTTGTCCGTGAAAGTCGCTATCGCCGACTGAGAAACCCAGGCAAGTGGCGTTCAAGAAGGAGATGGTGGAGGAGGAAGCCAGGTACCATGCGGCCTGTCAAGCCCGTGATGCCGCCTGGAAAAAGGAGGTGGCGGAGCTTTGGGGGCGGGGGCGTCATCGTGCGGAGGAGGTGTACGAAGACGGATACTTCATGAGGAAGGTCAAAGGTGCTAGGCGCCTCATCGCTGCATGGAGGTGGGCCGATAAGCTCCAGCGTGCCACCGACAAGGAGCTCCGGTGGGCGCCCAACAAAATGGCAAGATCGTTCACACTCGTCCGCCAGCAAGAGGCAGATCGGTACGTCAAGCGCTGCGAGGTGGAGGAGGCGGAGTACTGCCTCCGTGCTGGGAAGACGCCGTGCACCAGGGAGCTGCTGGCGAGGGGTTGCCGGAATACTGGCCCCAGGAGGGATTATTAGTTTTAGTATTGTTCGTTTTCAATTTTATGCATTGTACCTATTAGTTAAGTATCATCACGTATATGTGATGATATTATATATATTCTGTGATGAACTAATGAACAATTAATATATATATTATGAATTCCATTTTCTAACTGTTTTTGTATAGTAATTTGAATCTAGTTGTTATCATCCACATATACAGAATGGAAATCCTATATACACACATTAAAACAGAACATATAAGAATGGAAAACAGAGCACACACATTGAAACAGAGCAATACTACGATTGCTGTGAATACATAGTTATCCACGTCGAAACGACTCAACAAAATAAAACGCGTCCATGAGACCATGACCAACAGCCCTTGCCTACGGTAGCTCTTGGCTCTACCTGAACTTGTGCAGGTGTTCGTCCAAGCGGTCGACACGCTCGCGGTACATCTGGAGCGCAATCTCGAGCTCCAAGTTGGCTATTTCATCGAGGATCACCAGCTCGAGGATGTTGCGGCCATGTTCCTCTACGGCGCCCAGGTGGACACCTGGGCGAAGGAGGCGGTTGAGCCTACCGACTAGCACGTTGGCATCGAGTGGGCCGCGGACAAGGCGAACGACACGGCCCATGCGAACGGTGCGGCGGGCGTTTGGTGCAAGTACGGCGTGGCTGACCTCTGGTGTAAGTACAACGTAGAGGGACTCTGTCCACTCCTGGCGAGGAATGGGGGTACTAACGGGACGTGTACCCAGCTGTGACGCCCTGTCGATAGCAGGCAAGCATCGATGGATCAACTCTTGTTGTGCGGCGCGCCGTGCCTCTCGCTCTGCGGCACTCCAACGGTCTCACTGAGGGAGTCCTAGATTAGGGGGTCCTCGGGTGTCCGGGCTATGTGATATGGGATGGACTGATGGGCCGTGAAGATACAAGGCAGAAAACCATCCCCCATGTCTAGGTAGGACTCTCTTATGCGTAGATGGCAAGATTGGCATCCGGATATGTAATTTCCTTCCTCTACAAACTGACTTTGTACAACCCTAGGCCCCTCCAGCGTGTATATAAACCGGGGGGTTTAGTCTGTAGAGGCTATCATAATTCATACATGCTAGACATCTAGGGTTTAGCCATTACGATCTCGAGATAGATCCACTCTTGTAACCCCTATACTCATCAAATACAATCAAGCAGGACGTAGGGTTGTACCTCCATTACGAGGGCCTGAACCTGGGTAAAACATCGTGTTCCCTGTGTCCCTTGTTACCTTCGATCCTCGAACACACAGTTCGGGACCCCCAACCCGAGATCAGTCGGTTTTGACACCGACATTGGTGCTTTCATTGAGAGGTCCACTGTGTCGTCAGCAGAAGGTTTGGTGGCTCGCTCAATCATCAACAACGACGCTGCTTCCGGGGAAACTTTCCTCCCTGGTCAACCTTTTGTGTTTGGTGGCTTCACTCTGCATGCTAATTCAGCTGGTCACCTTGAACGGGTCGATAGCTATGCCCCTGGTCATCAGATTAGGTTCGGAAGCCTGAATTACACCATTGATATCCGAGGAGACTTGATCTTCAAAGGGTTCTCGGCCTCGACCGCTGTTCCTCATCTATGAGAAGGAAACCTGTCGGATCCACCATCAGGCTCCATTCAAGAATCAACTATCGTTCCTGCCCTGGCCTTAGATCCAGAGCAGACCACCCTACCCAAAGACGGAAGTATGAACCCCGCCGGACCCTCTCCTACTACGGAGCTCCTTGCTGGAAACCCAGAGGTGACTATATTACCGGCAGGCCTGGAATCAAACAGGACTCTCCCTATCATCGGGAAGCCGGACTCACCTCTGGATGCTAACTCCAACCCTCGAGGTCTGCGTCCATTGAGCATAGTCAGGTGGCGTTTACCATGCCTAGCTCCGCAGGTCCTCGATCATCTATCTAGCCTTCGCTCCTAAACGAGGCTCTGGACTTAATGTGACCTCTCGCCATTACGGGATTATCACCTGAACTATGCCCAGCCCAAACTAGGGGCTGAGAGCGGGGAATTTTGCGTCCCACCCACCACCCACTTAATAGCCGCTATCGTGGACTTGATCGACATGCTAGACTACGCCTCCAAAGACATCGACGGTATGGACGACGATGTCGGAGCCGAACCAGGCCAAAACCCGCCATTCATTGGGCATTGGACGACCACTTCCACTTACGACGTGTACATGGTGGATACCCCCAGAAAGAAGGACGACGACAGCACTAGAAACCCGATTGAGGACAAGCCTGTCGAGGCACCACCTAAACACCGATGTTAGCGGTCCTGCTCACGATTGCGTCGCGAAAACGAAAGCAATACCAACACCGGAGACAACAACACTCCAAATGACGCCGAAGACTCCGAAGACCCCGTCGAGCCTGCGTCCGAGCAGGATGAATGGGAGGAGGGACAAGTTAACCCTGACGAACCTGTCGAGAATGAGGATTCGGAAGATAGTAACTATCTACCGGTCTCCGAGGAGCATGTCAGCCTCGGCAACGAAGATTTCATCGTGCCAGAGGAACCCCTTGAGCAAGAGCGCTTCATGCGACAGCTAATCGCCACTTCAAGGAGCCTAAAAAGGAAAAAAAACAGCTTCAAGCCGAAACAGGATACGCTCAACGACAGATGGACCAAGGTCCTGGCTGCTGAAGAATACGGCCTCGAGCACCCAACAAAGAGTTATATGAAACATAGGCTATTACCACAATTTCACGACGAGGCCCTTGAGCCAATACCGTCAAGATATAATCATGCTGACGAACTAGACCGACCACCACGTGGATGAGACAAAGCGGCTACTTATGTCGAACACTAGCCCGCACCACCTCGCCGTCGAGGCAAAGAGGTAGCGGCTCCGGGCTACACCTACGACTTACATTAGGACCTGGACAATAGAGCCGGTCGGACTAGATCAATCTATAGATCAAGGGGTCATGCTGCAACCCGAGATGACGACCATCAAGCTTGGCACGATAAGCATAACCAAACTCGGGCCAAAAACCGAACACGGAAGTAATCCGAACTCCGTCGTGATGTTACCCGATACAGAGGCACCGCACACCCCTTGTGCTTCACCCCTGCGGTAATGCAACACCAGTTTCCAGAAGGGTTTAAGCCCATAAACATTGAAGCATACGATGGAACGACAGATCCCGCTGTATGGATTGAAGATTTTCTTCTCCATATTCACATGGCTCGCGGTGACGATCTCCACGCCATTAAATACCTCCCCTAAAGCTAAAGGGACTATCACAACACTGGTTGAATAGACTCCCAGAGAACTCTATCGGCAGCTGGGAGGACTTGGAGGATGCTTTCGGAGACAACTTCCAAGGTACTTATGTCCGGCCACCGGACGCAGATGACCTTAGTCACATAGTCCAGCAACCCGGAGAGTCTGCCCGGAAACTCTGGAGTCGGTTCTTAATCAAAAAGAACCAAATCATCGACTGTCCGGACGCTGAAGCCTTAGCGGTCTTTAAGCAGAGCGTCCGTGACATATAGCTCGCCCGACACCTCGGTCAGGAAAAGACGAAGACCATGGCAGATCTTACTACACTCATGACCCGCTTCTGCGCGGGTGAAGATAGCTGGTTGGCTTGTAGAAGCAACAGTACCAGCGACCCTGGCACTTCGGAGGCCAGGGATGGCAACGGAACGCCACGACATTACAAAAACAAGTGTTGGAACAACAGTGATGAAACTAAAGATACAATGGTCAACGCCAGATTCAGTGGCTCTAAACCCGGTCAGCGGAAGAAGCCATTCAAAGGAAATAGGGACGGTCCATCTAATTTGGACAAGATACTCGACATGCTTTGCCAGATTCATGGCACCCCCGACAAGCCTGCCAACCATTCCAACAGAAACTGTTGGGGTTTTAAAAAGGTCTGTAAGTTAAATACGGAGCACATGGGGAAAGGGCCTCAAAGCGAGGACGATGATGAGCCCTGCCCACTGAACACAGGGGGACAGAAGAAATTTCCCGCTGAGGTGAAAACAGTAAACATGATATATGTCACACATATCCCCAAGAGGGAGCGCAAGCGTGCACTAAGGGACGTCTACGCCGTAGAGCCCATCGCCCCAAAATTCAACCCATGGTCGGCTTGTCCCATCACCTTTGATCACAGGGACCACCAAACCAGTATCCGGCACGGAGGTTCGGCGGCCCTGGTACACGACCCAATCATTGATGGATACCATCTCACTCGAGTCCTTATGGACGGTCGCAGCTGTCTTAACTTGATTTATCAAGATAATGTCTGTAAAATGGGTATTGACCCTTCAAGAATCAAGCCTAGTAACACCACCTTCAAAGGAGTGATACCCGACGTAGAGGCCCGCTGCATGGGCTCATTAACATTGGAAGTAGTCTTCGGTTCACTGGATAACTTCCAAAGCAAAGACTTGATCTTCGACATTGTCCCCTTTCACAGTGGTTATCACGCGCTGCTCGGATGAACTGGCTTCGCCCGTTTCAATGTAGTCCTGCACTATGCTTATTTAAAACTCAAAATGCCCGGACCGCGCGGCGTTATCACAGTCAATGGAAATATGGAGCACTCCCTCTGTACTGAGGAGCACACCGCGGCCCTTGCAGCCAAGGTGCAGAGCAGCCTCGTCAAGCCGAACAATTTATCAGTCATCAACACCCCGAACACTACTAAGCGAGTCTAGCCTACTCTACAGAATGACAACTCGGCGGATCCAGAGCTGGACTAGCAGTTTCGCCTCCGCCGATCACCCCATAAAACCGCGGCATACGTACCGCGCGTGCATAATTACGCACTTAAAATACCCTGGGCAACAATAGAGGCACACTGCGGAAAATGTCTATAGTGCGGCTTGACCCTACTTGAACCTTAAGCTTGTTTCTTTCTTTCTTTTTTTCTCTTCTTTCTTTTACTCTCTCATACTACAGGTTCACTAAAACCTAGCTACCCTACGGTTGTGCAAGGGCTCTTTTCCAGGATGTAACGCCCCAAGACCCGGAGCTTCAGATGCCTTCCAGGGTTTCCGGGTTTTTTGTCATGTGAGTTGGTTTGGTCCGTTGCATTTTATCATTGCATCATGTGCATTGCATCATGTCATCATGCCATCATGTCTTTTCTTTTCTTACTCAACTAAATAAATCGTATGGAGCTTCGGTCCATTTAAATTGAGGGAATTCACATGGTGAGTTCTCTTTATAATATATCCTCCCGATATTAGTGGAGCTATTACAAAATAATCCATTCTGTGGAATCACCATAACACACTTGCAAAATCCCAATGCCTTTTATTATTTCAATTCTTGACCTCTAACTTTGCCATATATCCTTTCGTCATTTTCCGGAGCTCCACCTAATTTCTCAACATTTTTGGAAACTCCTAGAACCTAGTCCTAGTTCAAACACATTTGAATTAAATTCAAATGAGTTTGAATTTACATCTTCCAATCTTGGCTTTTTCTATTTTCTCGGAACAAGCGTATTTTTGTGAGTTTGGGAAAATTATCCCCTTGTCCAAATTCTTTTCCTAAACCTCTCCTTCTTTTCCTCTCTTTTTTGGGTCTTTTCTGCTAAAGTAATATGAGAGAGGGAGTGGAGAGCCCAGCAGCCTCCCTCTCCTTTGGGTCGGCCTCCCAAGGCCCATCCGCACCCACCTAAGCCTAACCCTCCGAAACCCTAGCCCGACCCCCCTCCTCTCAATCTCTCCCCCTGCCGCCGCCTCCTGCTCGATCCCCCTCCTCTCGCTCGTCCCCATCTCCCTCCGCGCAATGTCCTTCTCCCCCTCTCGATCCTGCGCGCCTCCCCCTCCTGCAGCCGCCTCCACCACCAGATCAGCCCTGCGCCGCCCGCCAAGCCCGTTTCCCGGCCAGATCTGCCGCCCTTCTCCAGCGTACTCCCTCTCTCTCCCGTGTCTCTGCAGGAACCGATCAGCGTCGCCGCCGCTGCTGTCGTTCCCGTGCCATGGCGCCTCGGCCTCCTCTGCTCCCGCACCTGAGGCCCCGAGCTCCTCCAGCTCGACCCAGTCCGTCGAGCTCCCTGCCGCGCTGGAGTCCCGCCGTTCCCGCGCCTCCGCTGTTCCCCCGTTCCAGCGCAGCCGCTGTCGACCTCGTCTCTCTGCGAGGGAGACGAGCCCTCGCTCGTTGATCTCGGCCTCCTCAAGCCCGACGCCGCCAAGCCAGCACGGCGCCGTCCCCTGCTTCTGTCGGGTGAGCACACAAGGATGAAGACCCAGCGCCAAGTCTCGCTTCGCGTTGCTGCGTCTCCTCCACCTCCTGCCCGAGTCCCCTCTCGGTGGTCTCCGCTGTCTCCGTGCACCTCCGCTTGCTGTTGCCGTTGACGCCAAGACGGACGACTCCGAATAGGGAGTAGCGCCAAGTTCGGTCGTTGAAGATTTCGCCAAGTACCGCGACGACCCCGGACACTGGATTTGTCAAGTACCTCTTCGACACTGTGTACTACTACCGCCACCCGAACATCTACAGAACGTGTACCACAACCAGCGCCTTGGGTTTCGTCAAGTTCCTATACGACCCGTGCACTACTACCATTGCCAAGTTCGACTACCGCACGGTTACGCCAAGTTCATCTACGAAACGTGTACAACTACTTCCACTACGACCCACGAGTACCACTACTTCCCTTGACGAATTCGAACCGCTCCGTAAACGCTCGCTTCAAAGGTATAACCACCGAGACGATGCCCGTGAACGAATGCATGTGTTGTATGATATGCACTGTTTGCAGCATGTCCGAGTTGTTCCTTGCGCGTTCCTCTTTGCCTTGCCGTCGACATGTGGGAACCCGGTTGCCGGGATCACCCCACCATCTTGCATGACACGCTCACGAGACGCTTCCTTTTGCACCGCTATCTCCATGAGCTATCGGAACCGATATGTTGCCGTGGCATCATTTTCGGATTCGTTGCCGTGGCACCCTTCCTTCCGCCATGGTGACAAAATGCTTCATAACATGCTCATGTCAACATTTTCATAAAAAAAGTGCTTAAACTTGCATATGTCATCCGCATCATGATAACAACAATTAAAAATGTTTAAAATGTTGTTTGTCTAAATTTGCTTAAATGCCATGCTAAAATGATTTATTTCATAACTAAATAACCGTAGCTCGGATTTAAATAAATTATATATGTAAATGGGGTAGAAAAATGCGTAGATGAACATGTTGCACTTCATTTTGCTGTTTAACAACATTAAAATATGTTTTAGGCAGAACAGTACCAAATTCAAAATATGCATATGAGGATTTTCCGGAATTGTTGTTTGTTATTTTCGGCCTCATTTAAACTTGCCTAAATAGTTAGTTTTTCATATGCTTCACATCTTGCCATGTTAATCAACATTTAACATTGTTGGGTACATAAACAAGAGAGAACCAAATAATCGAATGTGGTGTTTCGTCAATATGCAACTCGTTGCATATTGAGCTCCACTTAATTTGTAGTGTTGTTTGTGCACTTTGCCATGTCATGCTTTTTTTTAAACCGGACATACATCATACTTGATTGTGCATCATGCCATGTTTATGTGATGTTTGTTTACCATGTTGTTTGCTTCTTTCCGGTGTTGCTTCTTCGAGTTAGTTCCGATAACGTCGCGCTTGTGAGGATTTGTTCGACTGCGTTCGTTTGTCTTCTTCATGGACTCGTTCTTCTTCCTTGCGGGATTTCAGGCAAGATGACCATACCCTCGAAATCACTTCTATCTTTGCTTGCTAGATGCTCGCTCTTTTGCTATGCCTATGCTGCGATACCTACCACTTGCTTATCATGCCTCCCATATTGTCAAACCAAGCCTCTAACACACCTTGTCCTAGCAAACCGTTGTTTGGCTATGTTACCGCTTTGCTCAGCCCCTCTTATAGCGTTGTTAGTTGCAGGTGAAGATGAAGTTTGTTCCTTGTTGGAACATGGAGATGTTGTTCCTTGTTGGAACATGTTTACTTGTTGGGATATCACAATACCTTTTATATTATTAATGCATCTATATACTTGGTAAAGGGTGGAAGGCTCAGCCTTATACCTGGTGTTTTGTTCCACTCTTGCCACCCTAGTTTCCGTCATATCGGTGTTATGTTCCCGGATTTTGCGTCCCTAACGCGGTCGGGTGATTTATGGGACCCCCTTGACAGTTCGCTTTGAATAAGACTTTTTCCAGCAAGGCCCAACATTGGGTTTACCATTTGCCTCACCACCACCTACTTTTCCCTTGGGAGTAATTAACCCAAGGGTCATCTTTATTTAGCCCCCCGGGCCAATGCTTGTCTAAGTGTTGGTCCAAACCAGAGCCACTTGCGGTGCCACCCCTAGGCAACTTGGGGTATCGTCGGTTGCCGTACGTAGTGTTCATCCGGTGTTGCCCTGAGAACGAGATATGTGCAGCTCCTATCAGGATGTTGGCGCATCGGGCGGCTTTGCTGGTCTTGTTTTATTACTGTCGAAATGTCTTGTAGCCAGGATTCCGAGACTGATCGGGTCTTCCCGGGGAGAAGGAATATCCTTCGTTGATCGCAAGAGCTTATAATGGGCTAAGTTGGGACACCCTGCAGGGTTTGAACTTTCGAAAGCCGTGCCCGCGGTTATGTGGAAGATGGGAATTTGCTAATGTCCGGTTGTAGAAAACCCGAAGTTGATCTTAAATAAAATACACCAACCGCGTGTGTAACCGTGATGGTCTCTTCTCGGCGGAGTCCGGGAAGTGAACACGGTGTTGGAGTTATGCTTGACGTAGGTTGTTCTAGGATCACTTCTTGATCATAGTTCATCGACCATGCTTTGCCTCCTCTTCTCGCTCTCTTTTGCGTATGTTAGCCACCATATTTGCTAGTCGCTGCTGCAGCTCCACCTCATACCTTTTACCCTACCTATCAGCTTAAATAGTCTTGATCTCGCGGGTGTGAGATTGTTGAGTCCCCGTGACTCACAGATACTTCCAAAACCAGTTTGCAGGTGCCGATGAAACCGTGCAGGTGACGCACCCAAGCTCAAGGAGGAGCTCAATGAAGATCTTGTTCATTGTGTTGTTTCATTTCAGTTGATCAGTAGTGGAGCCCAGTTGGGGTCGATCGGGGATCTGTGTAGCATTTGGGGTAGTCTTCTTTTATTTTGGTTCCGTAGTCGGACCTTGATTGTATCTGTTTGATGTAATGCTCTACTCATGTATTGTGTGAAGTGGCGACTGTAAGCCAACTATGTATCTCTTTCCCTTATGTATTACATGGGTTGTGTGAAGATTACCTCACTTGCGACATTGCTTTCAATGCGGTTATGCCTCTAAGTCGTGCTTCGACACGTGGGAGATATAGCCGCATCGAGGGTGTTACAAGTTGGTAATCAGAGCCTTCCCCGACCTTAGGAGCCCCCACTGATTGATCGTTTTTAGCGGCCGAGTTGTGTCTAGAAAAATGTTTGAGTCATTTAGGAATTATGTATCGGAGAGTTTAGGAATTATTTCTACTTCCCAGTCTCCTCATCGCTCTGGTAAGGCATCCTGACGTAGAGTTTTGACTCTTCTCTTCTCAAATTTCACTAAAAAAATTTTTAGGATCACACGGGTATCTTAGAATCGTTCCGATGGTTTTGTGATGACAACATTGTCTTGGTGCCTCCTGTCAGCAGGGGTTTAGTGGAGGTGTCCCGGTGAGTTGAGCTCTGAGGTGTTGTCGTCATAATTTTATCGTTACAGTTCTGGAATACCTGAGTTTAGTACGCCGACATCAAAAACCTCTTTTGTACAGTTGTTGGTGAGATAACCCTGATAGCCCAGTACTGAGGCGAGTGCGGGAGTATTGCCATAACTCGTATAACGGATGCTTTTCGAAGGTTGAGGTAAACGATTTCCAAAGGTTTCTTGGTTATGTGTTGAAGGATGGATACAGCTGGATCTAGGTATTGTTTGTTTGGGTGATATATTTTGTGTCCCCTATATCCCCAACACCTGATTGCATAACCAGAAAGTTTCGGGAGTTTATAGGTGGGAATTCAAGTAGCTCCTAGATTATCTTTCCTACAGACACATGATACGATATGGGGTCTATCATATGTTTGTTTCCGGCTTATTCTGCAAGCCAAATCCTTTGTTTTGTTTTATTTGTGGTATTCGAGTTGCTTCGAAGTCAAATGTTGAATACATACCTTTCCTAAACGGTGTTATCATATTTCTATGTGAATACTAATCCTTCTTGATCATTGAGGTTGTCTTTTCAATCCTTTCCAACCGGTGTGCTTCTCTTCAAGTGGATCCGATCATTTCAACATTCACAAGATCACCTCTCAGTTTTTTTCCAACGTTGCTTGTTTCATCCGTCCCAAATTGTCTTTGATTTTCCCGCCCTCCCACCCTCTTTCTTCTAGTACTCAGATTTCTCAATCAAGTATCCTTTTTTTTATTGATGGAAGTTTCTTCATTGTTTCCTTCAATGTTCTTATCCGGTGGTTATCATGAAGATGGTCAGGAGTTTCAAGTTCATCATTCGTCATTCTTTTCTTCTCCGGTGGTTCCAATTCAAGCTTTATCGATCATATCTTTTCCTCGTTTCTAATGTTTTCTCGTACCGATGCACCTCTTAATCATTCACCTCTCGCTATTCATTTGTTCCGGAGTGACGAAGATATCTCAGAAGATTCAAGTTTCCATTCTCAATTCACTCAAGTTCTTTTGAGGATGTTATCTCATTCAAGCCATTTAAATCAACCGGTGTGTTCTCCCTTTCAAGTAATCGTTCAACGGTGTTTCTTTTGAGTGGGCCCTAACCCACAGGTCTTTTCCCAGGATCTTACCTGACTCTTCTAATTTTCCCGGAGCTATTCCCAAATTCTTTTTGAAGTTTGACGTAAGAATGAATTATCATCAGTCATATGTATTTCTCCAAGATCTTTCAAATTCTTTTCATCGTTGGTTCAACCTTTCCAATTTTCATTCCGGAGTGCCTCAACAATTCATGGTGGTGGTTCTCATCATCATTCTTGGATTTTGAAGACCGAAGAAGAGTTTCCCTTAAATCTTGTCCATTCTCTTGAAGATGCGTGGTTCTAGATTGATGCCATTCTCTCATAATTGTTTTGATTGCGAGAATTCTTTTCACCCATCCGGAGCATTTCAGGAGTCTTTTCAGTTTGATCCTCCGAAGGCCATCATTTCAGAAGAATTATTATTCTCAGCTTCGTCTATCGTTCTCCAAATCTTACCGGTGCATTTTTCAATATTCTCTAATCAGTTCATGATCTCTTTGTTCTCATGTATCTAAATCCTAGCAAGCATCTTCGTTCATTTGCTAATTCTTCCCGGTGTTTCCTTATCTTTTCTTCACCTATTTTAAATTCTTACGGTGGTTCATTCAAGATCCTTCTTCCTTTGTTATCATATAGATTCTTTCTTTCTTTCCAATCCTACCGGCGGTTCGTTGAAGACATTCCCAAGTTTGTGCTATATCTCTCTTGATCCTTTCTATGAGAATAAGTGGTATGCCAAGTCCATTACTTGTCATCAATTTAAATTGGTGAAGGATACGCATAACACAATTCTTGTTCTTGTTTCATTCAAGTGATGAATTCCTTATTACGGAGATTCATCAAAATTCTTGATTTCAATTGTTTCATCTTGTCTTCCTCGGAGTTCCAAGCTCTCACAATTATATCACCATGGAGATCCATCTAATCATTGCAAGGCTTCAACCTTATTCTTTTCATCCTTCATTTCATCTGACATCCTTTTATTACCGGAGTTCTTCATGGAGGCTCTACATGGTGGTTTATCAAGGACCCTTTTCATTCTTAAATTGTTCTTCAAGATTTCTCTCGGATTTAAGATGCGCCAAGCTATACTCTTAAATAAACATGGTGTTCAACACATGATTTGTTTTGTGGAGTCCAAGCATTCTTCATCTTGCATTCTGAAGTGCATTCTTTCTACCTTATCTTTTGATGTGGTGTTATGTCATTCTTGACAAATGCTCTTCATGCTTCATGATTTACATGTTGTCAAGAGAGGTATTTAAATCCATCAATCTCTTCATTGGAGTTATCTTGGGTTATATTTCACCTAAAGCCTTCCCTAAGGAATGCTGTTATTGTGGTGCCTATAATCCAATTTTCCTCCTATTATCTCGGTGAAAGAAGTTTTCATCTCTTTATGATCTCAAGCAAGCGATTGTTTTCGTTAGTGGCAGATTTTCACCTCAAGTCTTGAGATGTCTCCATAAGCCCACGAGGATCATATCTTTTCGTTGTTGGTTTTCCAACAATTCCGCTCAATCCTTCTTTTAAAGATGCTCTCTCAAATCCATTTGAGGTAGTGCATGTTGTCTTCTTCTCCATTCTTTTGTTCCAATGATCTATCTTCTATTCTTTCTTCCGGAGGCATTGTGATGTTGCTCTCTTCGCATATCATCTCAAATTGTGAGTATCGTGTTATTTTCATGCATACCCATTTAACCGGAGTGTTGTATCTTCTCTGCTCAAGTTCTTTTCATCTTATCAAGTCTTGCATCTCTTCTCAACCGGAGTGCTGTCTGAAATCCTTCTTACCCCTTGTGCCATTCTTTTAATAGTTCCGGAGGCAGTGTGTTATTTATTTCAGCAAGTATCCGCTTATCTTGTCAAGATCATGTCCAAATCCCTTCCATTTTCAGTCGGAGTGCTGCCCAAATTATATCAATCTTATTCCTTCTCTATCTAGTTTAACCGGAGTGGTTTCAATATCTATCTTTTCACTAAACCTCTTGGTTCTTGTCGTATCCCATGTTCCTCTTATCTAACGGAGTGTTTTCAAGTTCGTTCAACTCTGTTGTGGTCTTTCTTTCAACTTTTCAACCTCTCAAGGTTCATTGGTTTCTCTCGTTTGTCAAAGAAGCAACTTACTTTTACCGCTTATCTTCCTCTTCCGTTTTTTCCCTCCGGTGCCATTCTAGATCTCGGGACGAGATCCTCTCGTAGTGGTGGTGTGTTGTAACGCCCCAAGACCTGGAGCTTCAGATGCCTTCCAGGGTTTCCGGGTTTTTCGTCATGTGAGTTGGTTTGGTCCGTTGCATTTTATCATTGCATCATGTGCATTGCATCATGTCATCATGCCATCATGTCTTTTCTTTTCTAGTCAACTAAATAAATTGTATGGAGCTTCGGTCCATTTAAATTGAGGGAATTCACATGGTGAGTTCTCTTTATAATATATCCTCCCGATATTAGTGGAGCTATTATAAAATAATCCATTCTGTGGAATCACCATAACACACTTACAAAATCCCAATGCCTTTTATTATTTCAATTCTTGACCTCTAACTTTGCCATATATCCTTTCGTCATTTTCCGGAGCTCCACCTAATTTCTCAACATTTTTGGAAACTCCTAGAACCTAGTCCTAGTTCAAACACATTTGAATTAAATTCAAATGAGTTTGAATTTACATCTTCCAATCTTGGCTTTTTCTATTTTCTCGGAACAAGCGTATTTTTGTGAGTTCGGGAAAATTATCCCCTTGTCCAAATTTTTCCTAAACCTCTCCTTCTTTTCCTCTCTTTTTTTGGTCTTTTCTGCTAAAGTAATATGAGAGAGGGAGTGGAGAGCCGAGCAGCCTCCCTCTCCTTTGGGCCGGCCTCCCAAGGCCCATCCGCACCCACCTAAGCCTAACCCTCCTAAACCCTAGCCCGACCCCCTCCTCTCAATCTCTCCCCCCTGCCGCCGCCTCCTGCTCGATCCCCCTCCTCTCGCTCGTCCCCATCTCCCTCCGCGCGATGTCCTTCTCCCCCTCTCGATCAGGCGCACCTCCCCCTCCTGCAGCCGCCTCCACCACCAGATCAGCCCTGCGCCGCCCGCCAAGCCCGTTCCCGGCCAGATCCGCCGCCCTTCTCCAGCGTGCTCCCTCTCTCTCCCGTGTCTCTGCAGGAACCGATCAGCGTCGCCGCCGCTGCTGCCGTTCCCCTGCCATGGCGCCTCGGCCTCCTCTGCTCCCGCACCTGAGGCCCCGAGCTCCTCCAGCTCGACCCAGTCCGTCTAGCTCCCTGCCGCGCTGGAGTCCCGCCGTTCCCGCGCCTCCGTCGTTCCCCCGTTCCAGCGCAGCCGCTGTCGACCTCGTCTCTCTGCGAGGGAGACGAGCCCTCGCTCGTTGATCTCGGCCTCCTCAAGCCCGACGCCACCAAGCCAGCACGGCGCCGTCCCCTGCTTCTGTCGGGTGAGCACGCAAGGACGACGACCCAGCGCCAAGTCCCGCTTCGCGTCGCTGCGTCTCCTCCACCTCCTGCCCGAGTCCCCTCTCGGTGGTCTCCGTTGTCTCCGTGCACCTCCGCTTGCTGTTGCCGTTGACGCTGTCGGTGTACTAAAGTAGGGGTACCTTAGTCCCCCGAACTTGTGCACGGGCAGTCGTAGCACCCCGCAGCAAGGCTTGCCAGGCGACCGCCAAAACTCTCCATGGTCCCTTTCTGGGCCATCCAAGAACAAAGTATTTGAGCCAAGGCCCCGGCAGGAGGAGCCTGCCGGGAAGGCCACCCGAAGAGAGCAAGGCCCCGGCAAGAGGAGCTTGCCGGGAAGGCCGACCGAGGCACGACAAGAAACTTGCTACGACGCGCCATGCGTCCCGGCAAGGACCGGTGAGGAACAAGCTCCCGGGCGCGATAAGGCATCGACCGCGGCAAGGCGCTTGCCGCGGTAAGTCACCACCCTGCGCCTGCGCTCCAGCTCATCCACCCACGCGTCGCTCTGGGGCCATTCCAGGCGTACGTGGCAAGAAGCTGCGCAGCCAGGGGCATGCGGTGGCGAAGCAATGCTGATAGAGTAGCCATCGTGGAAAACGGTGGCGCTCCTGACGGTCCCTTTCCTGCACCGTCTGGGCGATGCGGACGGGCATTTAATGCCCTTGTCTCCTGCCGTCAGAGTTAGGTATGATAGCACTGTGCAAACAGCTGTACCCAACACAACGTTTTCCAGTTTTGCCCCCGCCTACGTTGCCACCTGTGGGTAACCCCTTGCACATATAAAAGGAGGCCCCATGCGCAACAGGGGGGGAGGAGGCCATTCACGCTCGGTCTCGCCAGCGGCTCGCGTGTACTGTAGCACCACACGCTCCCGAGCAAGAACACAATACAAAACCACAAAGCAGCAGTAGGGTTTTACGCATCCGTGCGGCCCGAAGCTGGGTAAACCCCTTGTGTGCATCGCCTCGATCCGCTCTTCGCGCGACCTCCGCCCCCCGCCGAACCAAGAAAGGGGCTCGGTCCCCATAGGTGTTCGAGGAGGCAGATTTCCCTCGACACCTTTGGCGCGCCAGGTAGGGGGCGTCAAAGTTGTGTGAACCTGATCCGGCGTCTGCACAGGCTAGATCTCCATCATCTTCATCGACATGCCACCGAAGAAGAAAGCTCCAGAGGTGGCTGGTCCGTCCGCGTCGAACCCACCGCCCCTGGAGCAAACGGGTGGTGGGGAAGGCACCGGCGGCGGAACGGGCGTCGCCAATCCAGCTCATGGTGCCACGACGTCCGAACATGCACCGCGCCCCTCTCAGGAGACACGGGACCAGCAGCGTCTTGGCACTCACGGTACCATACGCTCGCTGGACCCAAATCGAGCCGGCGGATCCCAGGGTGCTCAAGGCCAGCACTCACACCGACGTGCTGGCGCGAGCGTGGCACGACTGCCTGGTCCGGGTGTTGCTCCTTCTAACGTAGTTAGAAGTTCGAGCACATCCCGCTCCATGCGCCGTTCGCCACCGCTGCCCGCCACTCCAGCAGAAGCTCTGGCGCAAGCTCAACTGCTCCTAGACTATCCTCCAACGGCGGACAAGCTCGACGACTGGAGGACCACGATATAGAGCCTCATCGGTTTCGCTAACGGCGACACCCCGCGGCAGCACAGTGCGTCACAGCCGCGGCAGGTCGGCCAGGCGAGAACCGATGGTGCCAAGCCGGTGGGGGCGCGACCACCGTGCACTCCCCGCCCCAAAGGCCAAGATCGCCGACTCGCCGGAACCATCACGACAACTACTCCACCGCGTCGTCGAATCCGCGAACTCGTCGCGATCAACGCCAAGTTCTTCACGAGCGAGAACAAGAGGACGCTCATACTCGCATCGAGCGTCGGAGAGAAGCGCGGCGTCAATCAGACCAGCGCGCTGGGCCCTCTATCGACATGCATGCACCGGGGGAACGAGGCGACCTGCCGTACGCGGTGGGCTGCCCTGCGTTCACCCGTGAGCTGCGGCAAGTCCAGTGGCCCAGCACGAAGAATTTCAAGCCAGATGTACCAGAGAAGTACGACGGCAAGTCGCATTCGTCGGAGTTCCTCAGCATCTACACCATTGCAGGTGCAGGCTGCTGGAGGGCGAGACGACAAGATCCTTGCCAACTACTTCCCGCTGGTACTCAAGTCAAATGTCAGATCCTGGCTCATGCACTTGCCGGACAACTCCATAACCTCCTGGACAGACTTGTGCCATCAGTTTGTTGGCGCCTTTACGGAAGGAAGGGGAACCCTTGCGCAAGAGAGCGACCTTCATCTGCTCGTCCAGAAGGAAGGGGAACCCTTGCGCAAGTTCATCCAGAGATTCAGCCGTGTACACTACAACATCCCGGACGTCCACCCCGCCGCGGTCATCAGCGCGTTCCATCAGAACGTGCGTAACCATAGGATGCGGGAGGAGATGGCGATGTGCAAGATCAAGGACGTCAGCGAGCTATATGCCCTGGCCGACAAGTGTGCCCGTGCCGAGGAAGGGAGGAAACTCCCCGGAGAGAACACTAGAGCAGGAGAGTCTGACAGTGAGGATACCGCCCCGGCAAGGAAGAACCGGCGGCGGAGCAACAGGAAGAAGAAGAGCCAAGAAGTACTGGTTGTTGAGCAGTCCGGCGATGAAGGAGCCGCCAAGAAAGCCCAGGCTGGTAGCTCCGGCAAGGAGGTTGCCGGATGCGCCAACTTCCAGGCTGTGGCGGTCGCCGACAAGCGGGACGGCACCAACAAACAGTACTGCAAGATCCACCGCACCAAGGGCCATGACCTCCAGAGCTGCAAGCAGGTCGAGCGGCTCGTCGAGCTACAAAAGGCCGAGTACGAGCGGCGCGACAAGGAGAGAGCCCGGGGAGGTGGCGGAGGATCAGGCACGAAGCGCCCCGGCCAGGGAGGACGCCGCGACAAGGACAAGCAGCGGCAAGCGGACAGACCTCCCCGCGGCCGCGACAAGAACGAAGACGACGACAAAGACGAAGACATGGATGACGTCGAGACCAGTGAGCAGGAGTTTCAGAAAGCCACAGAGGTCTTGTGCGTAGACGGCGGTGCTTCCCTGCATACTTCGCACCGCCAGCTCAAGCAGTGGGCGCGGGAAGTCAATGTAGCGGAACCACCCGTCGAGTCGCGCAAGCCTCTGAAATGGTCCAGCACGCCTATCATCTTCGATGTTGAGGACCATCCTGACCGCACAACTGCGATCGGGTGTTTGCCGATGTTGGTCTCACCAACAGTACGCAACCTCAAGGTCACTAAGATGCTAGTCGACGGTGGGGCCGGCTTGAACCTGATCTCCTCCGCTGTGCTCCAGAAACTCCAAGTCCCCGACAGCGAGCTCGAAGAGACCGGCACGTTCCAAGGGATCAACCCGGGAAGGAGCAAGCCGAAGGGGAAGATAACGTTGCCAGTGACATTTGGCAGCGAGCTGAACTTCCGGACAGAGAGGATCACTTTTTACGTTGCCGATTTTCCATTGCCCTACAATGGAATTCTCGGCCGTCCAGCGCCCGCCAAGTTCATGGCGGCCTCTCACTACGCATACAACATGCTCAAGATGCCAGGCCCGATAAGCGCCATCTCTGTCCCCGGCGACAAGAAGGATGCCCTTATCTGTGCCGACAAGATCTACCGGGAAGCAGCAGCCGCAGCGGATCACAAGCCACTTGCCACTGAAGCTCCCGGAGGGAAGAAGAGGACCAAGCCCGGCAAGTGCTCTGGTGCCCACTCCGGCAAGCGCACCTCTTTGGAGTGCTGCGCTACCGTCGAGGACGCGCCATCGAGCTCCACCGGCAAGAGTAAGAAGACAATGGCAGCTCCGCCAATGACCAAGAAGGTGTCCGCCAAGGAGGACGGCACTGGTGGTACCTTCACCATCAGTGCCACTCTCGACCCCAAATAGGAAAGCGCGCTCGTTGCTTTCCTGCGGGCGAAAGTTGATGTGTTTGCCTGGCAACCATCTGACATCCCCGGCGTTCCCAGGAAAGTGATTGAGCACCACCTCGCCGTTTGTCCTCATGCGCGGCCCGTCAAGCAAAGAGTCAGGAAGCAGGCGGTGGAGCTCCAAGAGTTCATCGCAGAAAAAATCAAGAAGTTGGAAGCGGCAGGCCTCGTCAGAGGTGTGCTCCATCCGACGTGGTTGGCCAATCCTGTTGTCGTGCGCAAAGCAAATGGGAAATGGAGGCTTTGCATCGACTTTACTGATGTTAACAAAGCTTGTCCTAAAGATCCTTTTCCCTTGCCGCGCATTGACCAGATTGTTGACTCCACGGCCGGATGTGACCTGTTTTCATTTCTTGACGCATACTCAGGATACCATCAGATCTTCATGGCTGAAGAAGATGAGGAGAAGACCGCATTCATCACTGCATGTGGCACGTACTGTTTCGTACGGATGCCTTTCGGTTTGAAGAATGCTGGTTCGACGTTTGCGAGGGTTGTCCATACCGCTTTTGAGCCACAGATCCACAGAAATGTGGAAGCCTACATGGATGACATAGTGGTCAAAAGCAGGGACATGGCAACCCTGATTCAAGATTTAGAAGAGACCTTCATGAACTTGCGCAGGATCAGCCTCAAGCTCAACCCCGAGAAGTGCGTGTTTGGAGTCCCTTCCGGCAAGCTTCTCGGGTTCTTCGTGTCTCAGCGAGGAATCGAAGCCAACCCAGACAAGATCAAGGCCATCGAGCAGATTGAAGCACCAACACGCGTCAAGGATGTACGAAGGCTTGCCGGCTGCGTCGCGGCTCTCAGCAGGTTTATTTCCAAGTCTGCAGAACGCGCCCTGCCATTTTTCAAAGTTTTGAAAAAGGCGGGTCCAGTGAAATGGACTCCGGAAGCGGAGGCTGCGCTGCAAGACTTGAAGAAATACCTATCCTCCGCTCCAATACTTGTCGCGCCTAAACCACAAGAGAAGTTGCTGCTATACCTGGCGGCAACCAATCAAGTGGTTAGTGCTGTGTTAGTAGTGGAGAGGGAGGCAGATGATGAGCCAGCAACCGCGGCAAGCACGTCCAGCGACAAGCAGGGGGCTTTCCCGACAAGCTCTGGCCCCGACAAGGATGAATCTGCGCAGGAGCAAGTGGAGGTGCAGAAGAAGAAAATGGTGCAGCGCCCAGTTTACTTTGTCAGCTCCCTTCTGCAGGGGGCTAGGTCAAGGTACTCTGGTGTGCAGAAATTGCTTTTCGGCCTTCTCATGGCCTCGAGAAAGCTGCGCCATTACTTCCAAGCACATGAGATTACAGTTGTCACCCACTTTCCGCTGAAGAGGATACTGCAGAATCCAGAAGCAACAGGAAGGATTGTCGAGTGGGCGCTGGAACTATCGAGCTTCGGTCTCAAGTTCGAGAGCACCTCGACTATCCAAAGCAGAACCTTGGCGGAGTTCATAGCGGAGTGGACACCGACGCCAGACAAAGAAATCCCAGAGACGAGCATCCCTGCCAAAGAAGCAAGCAAAGAGTGGCTGATGTATTTTGATGGTGCCTTCTCGCTGCAAGGCGCCGGTGCTGGCGCGTTGCTTATCGCGCCCACCGGAGAGCACCTCAAGTACGTAGTCCAGATGCACTTCCCCAAGGAACAAGCAACCAACAATACTGCAGAGTATGAAGGTCTGCTCGCCGGTCTCAGGATCGCGGCAGAACTTGGGATCAAGAAGCTCATTGTCAGGGGTGACTCGCAGCTTGTCGTCCGCCAAGTGAACAAAGATTACCAGAGTCCGTTGATGGAGGCGTACGTTGATGAGGTGAGGAAGCTAGAAGAGCGCTTTGACGTCCTGCAAATGGAACACATTCCAAGAGCTGAGAACGACATCGCTGATGGCCTGTCAAAGTGCGCAGCATTTAAGTTACCTGTGGAACCAGGAACCTTTGTGCTCAAGCTGACTCAGCCATCCGTAACGCCATCAACCAGACAGAGCAAGAAGAGGAAGTTGGTCTCCGGCGACTATCTTCCGGCAGAGCTCCCCGGAGCCGCCGCCAAGAAGGTCCCCAAGATCGACGCCAAGAGCGCTGAGGAGCCGTCTGCTCCGGAAAACCCCAGGGTTTGTTCCGTAGAAGCAGGCGCTCCCGACAAGTTTTGCTCCGGCAAGCTTGCCGGGGAACGTCAAGCTCCGGCTGAGCCCCAGATCCTCGCCGTAGAAGCGGACGTTCCCGCAGCAGCAGATGTGCCTTCAGTCCTTGTTGTCGAGCCACAGGCTCCAGCATGGGCGCAGCAGACTGTCCATTTCCTCCAGAACAGAGAACTTCTCGAAGAACAAGAAGAAGCGGAAAGAGTAGCCCGGCGCTCGAGTATGTACCAGTTCGTCGACAACAGGCTGTACAGAAGAGGGCGCAACGGTGTGAAATTGAAGTGTATTTCCCGGGAAGACGGACAAAAGCTGTTGGCAGAGATACATGGAGGCATATGTGGTCACCACATTGGCGCCAGAGCACTTGTCGGCAAAGCGTTCCAGCAAGGTTTCTTCTGGCCGACAGCCCTCCAGGATGCAACTGCACAAGTAACCAAGTGTGAAGCGTGCCAGTTCCATTCCAAGCAGATACACCAGCCAGCTCAAGCTCTCCAGACGATCCCTTTATCCTGGCCATTTTCGGTCTGGGGGCTCGACATCCTCAGCCCCTTCCCCTGAGCTGTCGGGGGCTTTGAGTACTTGTACGTTGCAATCGACAAGTTCACAAAGTGGCCGGAAGTGGAACCAGTGAGGAAGGTGACGGCACAGTCAGCAGTCAAGTTCTTCAGGTCGATTGTTTGCCGCTTCGGGATCCCCAACAGGATCATCACCGACAACGGTACGCAGTTCACGAGCCGCGCCTTCATGCAATACGTCCAAGATCTCGGCGCCAAGGTCTGCTTCGCTTCTGTTGCTCATCCCCGGAGCAACGGTCAAGCGGAAAGGGCCAATGCCGAAGTGCTGCGCGGGCTCAAGACCAGAACTTTCGACAGGCTGCACAAGTGCGGAAGAAACTGGATCGAGGAGCTGCCTGTGGCTCTTTGGTCGATCAGAACGACGCCAAATCGAGCCACTGAACAGACACCATTTGCTCTAGTCTATGGAGCAGAAGCAGTTATTCCCACGGAACTCGTATACGGGTCACCTCGAGTGCTCGCTTATGATGAGCTTGAGCAAGAGCGGCTGCGTGGAGATGACGCGCTGCTCCTTGAGGAAGATCGTCTTCAGGCTGCTGTGCGAGCCTCTCGCTACCAGCAAGCTTTGTGTCGCTACCATAGCCGCAAAGTTAAAGCCAGAAGCTTCGAGGAAGGCGACCTTGTTCTTCGGCGCGCTCCGTCCGCCAAGAATCATAACAAGTTGACGCCGAAGTGGGAAGGCCCTTACCGGGTGAGACGAGTCACGAGGCCCGGTGTTGTCCGCCTCGAGACCGAAGATGGCACTCCGGTGAGCAACTCCTGGAATATTGAGCATCTTCGTAAGTTTTACCCGTAAGGCGCGGTTGTCGGGCCCCGTCCGGCAACCAACCTTTTGTACAAGTCTTGCCGCTGTTGCATGTAATCCTTTGTACAAAGCCACACGCAGACCCTGAGCATCAGTAAATGAAGCGCTGGCGCCCTAAGTTTTAGCATGCATGCTGAGTCGAGTCTCGTCCTTGGTTAGGGTTGATAGTGCCTGACAGCTGCTAACCCCTAGCTTAGAGGTCGAGTCTGCGTCCTTTTTCCTGTTCTTTCGTTTCCTTTGGTTCGCAGGTTTTGCATATCCTGGCCAGACCGCTTAAGGACGAAGAAGAGAAGAAGGGCGGACCAGCATCTGGTCCCCGGCGAACCAGTGTTGCCGGGGGCTGCAAGCACAAAGATTCGCCCGCGACAAGCCAAAGTTGCCGGGGGCTACAATCCCAGATAAGTCTTTCATCCCTTGTCATGCATTCTCTTATGGACTGAGGAATGCGAAAACCTTGTTCCTTCCTAAAAAGCTGTCGTGCTCCCTTAACTCTGGGCCCCGGAGCGCGTTCCTGGGGCCAGTTTCGGTAGTAGCCGCGGCGGCAAAGGAACGGAATGAGGAGCCCGAACCCGCCTCATCCCTGCCTCCGTCAAAGGCGTGAGGAAGGTCGAGTGGCGCGGGTAGACGACACGGCCTGTTGCCGGGCAAAGAAGTGTCTATCTTAACGATGTAAAGGATCCGCTCCTTGGCGTGGGTTTTTCCCGCGAGACAAATGGCCCGGCAAACATCCCCTTTTCATTAAAAACATTCCGCTTAGGTACAGTTCAGAGGGAATGAAAAACATGAAAGATGGGATTGCAAGTTTTAAACACAGCTAAGGCCCGAGGGCTTACAGATTGAAAAAAGATAAGATGCCCGTAATCCCTTTCTTGTCTCTCTCCTTAGGAGGTAGGACAAGAAGGCGAAAAGGGCAAAAGGGGCGCCTAGCCGAGCTACGGGTGGCAGAAGACACCAACAGAACGCCCCGGCGGCCGGCTGAAAGCTGGACGGTGACGGCGGCGCCGAAAGCAGGGCTCGGCGGGGCGGCAGGACGTCAGCACGCTGTCGAGCGCACCTCGCCCTCGTACTCTGACTTGACGGCCTTGCCGCCAGCCCTCTTCCTCTTCCGCAGCCTCGCCATGCCAGCCGCCAAGGAGACGACCCCGGGAAGCTCAAGGAGCCGGCGACACGGATGATGGGGTCGCCGGTGCCACACGGAGCCGCGACTGACGCCTAGTCGGACCCGTCATCCCGACGACCGCTACCCTCGTCGTCGCTGTCGCTCCCCTCCTCGTCACTCTTGCTCGAGGAGGAGCCTTCGCTGTCGGAGGAGCTATCCACGCAGCACCGGGCCCGGGTCCCGAAGTCCCCGAAGGCCTTGACGGAGAGGAGGTCGCCCTCCATCAACTTAAAATGGAGGGTGAACCCCTCCATCAAGCTGTGGATACGGGCGAACGTCTTCCACCCTCGACCAAGATACATCACGCCGGGGGCTGGGGACTCGACGTGGACCCGCGTGCCGCTGATCCCGCAGCCCCTCATGCGCAGTCTTAGCGTCTCGGGTTGTTCCATCTCCATCACGCTCGCGAAGGGAGCCGGGAGACGGAGGCGACGATGACGCCCCCGACGCAGCCTGACGAAAAACTCGCAAGGGTCGTCCCCGATGTGGACCGCCGTGAGAAGGGGAGCCGCTGGCGAAGGCGAGGCCGGCGCGTCGCCCCGTCCGCCTTGTCCACGACCTCGTCCACGGCCTCGTCCACGACCTCACCCCCTCCCCCTTCCCCTAAGGTTGGCTCCGCCACCGCGGGTGCAAGGGGAGGAGGGGCGCGCTGCCTAGCGGCGACCCTCGCCGCCACCGATGAAGGACCAGGGTTCCCTTTCTCCATGGCGAATGGAGAGAGGGGATCAGAAGCCGAAGGGAAGGAAAGATGAAGGAGTACGGATTTTCGTCGCCCCCTCTTGCTCTTTATAAAGAAGCAGGGTGGGGGCTCGGCCGCCCCGCTCAGCCAATCGAGACGCAGGGAGGGCTGGCGACTGGGACCGGCCTGCTGCCTCGACCCGCGGCGGCCTGGTTTCCTGCCTCCACCGTCCACAACTCCGGGTGCATGGGAGCCGTGTGGCTGGCATGCAGGACCGAGGCGACAGGTGAGGCGACCTCCCTTCACCCCGTGATCGTGGGGAGCAGACGCCTCGGAAACCGTGCCTCGGCCCCGTCTAACAAGCGAGCCACGCCTCCACCCCTCCCTCCACTTATGGAGATAGTGTGAACCGTCCCCTTTATTGCGACGTGACGCATGCCTGCGGGGCTCAGCCCCGCGCACGCCACCCATGTCATGCACGCCTCTCCCCACGATGCCGCATTCGACGCGTGCCGTTCGGGGAGGGCGTGGTGGACGCAGAAGCAGATGCAGCGTGACCCAGGCCACGCGTGCCCGTGCACTGTTTTGGGCCTGGCCCAACAGCGCTCGGCACCGTGTATGGCCCAGGCCCGGGGGCTCCTGTCGGTGTACTATAGTAGGGGTACCTTAGTCCCCCGAACTTGTGCACGGGCAGTCGTAGCACCCCGCGGCAAGGCTTGCCAGGCGACCGCCAAAACTCTCCGTGGTCCCTTTCTGGGCCATCCAAGAACAAAGTATTTGAGCCAAGGCCCCGGCAGGAGGAGCCTGCCAGGAAGGCCACCCGAAGAGAGCAAGGCCCCGACAAGAGGAGCTTGCCGGGAAGGCCGACCGAGGCACGACAAGAGACTTGCTACGACGCGCCATGCGTCCCGGCAAGGACCAGTGAGCAACAAGCTCCCGGGTGCGACAAGGCATCGACCGCGACAAGGCGCTTGCCGCGGCAAGTCACCACCCCGCACCAGCGCTCCAGCTCATCCACCCACGCGTCGCTCTGGGGCCATTCCAGGCGTACGTGGCAAGAGGCTGCGCAGCCAGGGGCATGCGGTGGCGAAGCAACGCTGACAGAGTAGCCATCGTGGCAAACGGTGGCGCTCCTGACGGTCCCTTTCCTGCACCGCCTGGGCGATGAGGACGGGCATTTAATGCCCTTGTCCCCTGCCGTCAGAGTTAGGTACGATAGCACTGTGCAAACAGCTGTACCCAACACAACGTTTTCCAGTTTTGCCCCCGCCTACGTTGCCACCTGTGGGTAACCCCTTGCACATATAAAAGGAGGCCCCATGCGCAATAGGAGGAAGGAGGTCATTCACGCTCGGTCTCGCCAGCGGCTCGCGTGTACTGTAGCACCACACGCTCCCGAGCAAGAACACAATACAAAACCACAAAGCAGCAGTAGGGTTTTACGCATCCGTGCGGCCCGAAGCTGGGTAAACCCCTTGTGTGCATCGCCTCGATCCGCTCTTCGCGCGACCTCCTCCCCCCGCCGAACCAAGAAAGGGGCTCGGTCCCCATAGGTATTCGAGGAGGCAGATTTCCCCCGACAACGCCAAGACGGACGACTCCGAACAGGGAGTAGCGCCAAGTTCGATCGTTGAAGATTTCGCCAAGTACCGCGACGACCCCGGACACTGGATTCGTCAAGTACCTCTTCGACACTGTGTACCACTACCGCCGCCCGAACATCTACAGAACGTGTACCACAACTAGAGCCTTGGGTTTCGTCAAGTTCCTATACGACCCGTGCACTACTACCATTGCCAAGTTCGACTACCGCACGGTTACGCCAAGTTCATCTACGAAACGTGTGCAACTACTTCCACTACGACCCACGAGTACCACTACTTCCCTCGACGAATTCGAACCGC
Organism: Aegilops umbellulata; assembly: GCA_032464435.1. Taxonomy (NCBI): domain Eukaryota; kingdom Viridiplantae; phylum Streptophyta; class Magnoliopsida; order Poales; family Poaceae; genus Aegilops; species Aegilops umbellulata. The sequence continues at coordinate 245,591,294 of CP136056.1, forward strand.
TCCGTAAACGCTCGCTTCAAAGGTATAACCACCGAGACGATGCCCGTGAACGAATGCATGTGTTGTATGATATGCACTGTTTGCACCATGTCCGAGTTGTTCCTTGCGCGTTCCTCTTTGCCTTGCCGTCGACATGTGGGAACCCGGTTGCCAGGATCACCCCACCATCTTGCATGACACGCTCACGAGACGTTTCCTTTTGCACCGGTATCTCCATGAGCTACCGGAACCGATATGTTGCCGTGGCATCATTTTCGGATTCGTTGCCGTGGCACCCTTCCTTCCGCCATGGTGACAAAATGCTTCATAACATGCTCATGTCAACATTTTCATTAAAAAAGTGCTTAAACTTGCATATGTCATCCGCATCATGATAACAACAATTAAAAATGTTTAAAATGTTGTTTGTTTAAATTTGCTTAAATGCCATGCTAAAATGATTTATTTCATAACTAAATACCCGTAGCTCGGATTTAAATAAATTATATATGTAAATGGGGTAGAAAAATGCGTAGATTAACATGTTGCACTTCATTTTGTTATTTAACAACATTAAAATATGTTTTAGGCAGAACAGTACCAAATTCAAAATATGCATATGAGGATTTTCCGGAATTGTTGTTTGTTATTTTCGGCCTCATTTAAACTTGCCTAAATAGTTAGTTTTTCATATGCTTCACATCTTGCCATGTTAATCAACATTTAACATTGTTGGGTACATAAACAAGAGAGAACCAAATAATCGAATGTGGTGTTTCGTCAATACGCAACTCGTTGCATATTGAGCTCCACTTAATTTGTAGTGTTGTTTGTGCACTTTGCCATGTCATGCTTTTTTTAAACCGGACATGCATCATACTTGATTGTGCATCATGCCATGTTTATGTGATGTTTGTTTACCATGTTGTTTGCTTCTTTCCGGTGTTGCTTCTTCGGGTTAGTTCCGATAACGTCGCGCTTGTGAGGATTTGTTCGACTGCGTTCGTTTGTCTTCTTCATGGACTCGTTCTTCTTCCTTGCGGGATTTCAGGCAAGATGACCATACCCTCAAAATCACTTCTATCTTTGCTTGCTAGATGCTCGCTCTTTTGCTATGCCTATGCTGCGATACCTACCACTTGCTTATCATGCCTCCCATATTGTCAAACCAAGCCTCTAACACACCTTGTCCTAGCAAACCGTTGTTTGGCTATGTTACCGCTTTGCTCAGCCCCTCTTATAGCGTTGTTAGTTGCAGGTGAAGATGAAGTTTGTTCCTTGTTGGAACATGGAGATGTCGTTCCTTGTTGGAACATGTTTACTTGTTGGGATATCACAATACCTTTTATATAATTAATGCATCTATATGCTTGGTAAAGGGTGGAAGGCTCGGCCTTATGCCTGGTGTTTTGTTCCACTCTTGTCGCCCTAGTTTCCGTCATATCGGTGTTATGTTCCCGGATTTTGCGTCCCTAACGCGGTCGGGTGATTTATGGGACCCCCTTGACAGTTCGCTTTGAATAAGACTTTTCCAGCAAGGCCCAACATTGGTTTTACCATTTGCCTCACCACCACCTACTTTTCCCTTGGGAGTAATTAACCCAAGGGTCATCTTTATTTAGCCCCCCGGGCCAATGCTTGTCTAAGTGTTGGTCCAAACCAGAGCCACTTGCGGTGCCACCCCTAGGCAACTTGGGGTATCGTCGGTTGCCATACGTAGTGTTCATCCGGTGTTGCCCTGAGAACGAGATATGTGCAGCTCCTATCAGGATGTCGGCGCATCGGGCGGCTTTGCTGGTCTTGTTTTATTACTGTCGAAATGTCTTGTAGCCGGGATTCCGAGACTGATCGGGTCTTCTCGGGGAGAAGGAATATCCTTCGTTGATCGCGAGAGCTTATAATGGGCTAAGTTGGGACACCCCTGCAGGGTTTGAACTTTCGAAAGCCATGCCCGCGGTTATGTAGCAGATGGGAATTTGTTAATGTCCGGTTGTAGAAAACCCGAAGTTGATCTTAAATAAAATACACCAACCGCGTGTGTAACCGTGATGGTCTCTTCTCGGCGGAGTCCGGGAAGTGAACACGGTGTTGGAGTTATGCTTGACGTAGGTTGTTCTAGGATCACTTCTTGATCATAGTTCATCGACCGTGCTTTGCCTCCTCTTCTCGCTCTCTTTTGCGTATGTTAGCCACCATATTTGCTAGTCGCTGCTGCAGCTCCATCTCATACCTTTTACCCTACCTATCAGCTTAAATAGTCTTGATCTCGCGGGTGTGAGATTGCTGAGTCCCCGTGACTCACAGATACTTCCAAAACCAGTTTGCAGGTGCCGATGAAACCGTGCAGGTGACGCACCCAAGCTCAAGGAGGAGCTCAATGAAGATCTTGTTCATTGTGTTGTTTCATTTCAGTTGATCATTAGTGGAGCCCAGTTGGGGTCGATCGGGGATCTGTGTAGCATTTGGGGTAGTCTTCTTTTATTTTGGTTCCGTAGTCGGACCTTGATTGTATCTGTTTGATGTAATGCTCTACTCATGTATTGTGTGAAGTGGCGACTGTAAGCCAACTATGTATCTCTTTCCCTTATGTATTACATGGGTTGTGTGAAGATTACCTCACTTGCGACATTGCTTTCAATGCGGTTATGCCTCTAAGTCGTGCTTCGACACGTGGGAGATATAGCTGCATCGAGGGCGTTACACAGGAACCTTCTGTTTAAACCACCATCGACTACTCCTCTCAAAGGATTTTTTTTACCAAGGAGAAACGGCGCAGACGTGCGGTGGGGCGTCAATGGGATCTTCAAGACTACCTTTTCTTTTTAGGCCCTGTATATAGCTTCCCCTTGTGTAAAAATTCTCGGCATGTAAAATAGCCTTGATGTTCATGGCATTATCTGTAATAGTATGTCTTGACGTATTCATCAGAGTATAAAGGAAACAGTTGATAGCCAACCCCTGTTCGATATTGGTTTATTTCACCACTTGTATTTACTCCTTACTTCAGATTGCCACATCTGCTTTGGTCCGGCATAAATGTCGGGGGATCCATTCAGCCATGTATATTTTCAAAAGTCTGAACACCTCTAAGGTATACTTCGGTGTCCCGAATATTGCATTATATGCATCAGCTCCGAATCATGTCTTTGGTCTATAGTTGGGTTGCACGGCTCGTGTGATTAGCACCTTACGTTCCGCTAGTTCGGCTAATGTAGTAAATGGAGAACTACTGCGATTGTGTTTCCGGTTTGCCCGGTCAAACACCTCAGTGGAGAAAGCCGAAAACTGACTGTCATGATATGGCGAGAGCTTGTCGGCGATTCGGCGACTTACTACAAATCATTAGTGTTTTACTCTGTGTTATACGAAGGGTTGGTCTTCGCCCAGTCATGCGACAAAGACCTCCTAGTTCGGATGGCCGCATACGCACCAAGGGCTAGTACTTAGCCCCGCCGTCAAACTCCTATGGCTAAGTGAAAGTAATAAAGCCGCATAGTCTGATTGCCTGGTTCGCTGCGCAGACGCCTCATTTACGGATCAAGACGTTGGGTCATGTGTGATCACGCGCTATACCGAACACCCCCGTAGCATCTACGCAGGTGCTGAAGCCGACGACTAGCAAATTTTGAGAATTAAAACAGCCGCACATGAGGAAAATAACTCCAGATAAAGGCATAAAATATATTACAAGCCTTGGTTCACAAAAAAAAGTTTTAACGGCCCTGATACATTCACTCAAACATAACATCCTTTGAGCATTGGCCCTCTACTATTCGGGCACCCGCTAGGACATCTTCAAAATATCTCTCTGGCTTGCGGTGGTCCTTGCCTTCAGGTGGGCCTGTGGTTGCCAGGTCGATGGACTTCATCTTCGCCCAGTGCATCTTGACACGCGCAAAGGCCAACCGCACACCCTCTATGCACGCCGAGCACTTCAAAGCTTCAACCCGGGGCAGCGCATCGATGAGTCACCTCACCAAGACAAAGTAGCCGCTAGGAATGGGGTCGGCTGGCCAAAGCCGGACTATGAGATCCTTCATGGCCAAGCCGGACATCCTATGCAGCTCCGACAGTTGCTTCATCTGGTTGTTCAATAGCTTCGGGTGCTCCGGCGCTAGGAACTGTGACCAGAACAGCTTCTTTGTTGAGTTCCCCTCCTGGGCTCGGAAGAACTATGAGGCGTCGGCGGCTCTCCTCGGAAGATCCGCAAAGGCGTTTGGAGAACTCCACAGTCGAGTGAGCAAGGCATATCTTTGACCCCCAAATATACTCTGCAAAAGAAAGGGCTTACTAGCCGCTATCTGTTCGGCCTGCCAGATCTCTTCACGAGCACCACGGGACTTGGTCCACGCCTCTTTTGCCTCCTGGAGGGCCTTGGCGAGTTTGGCCGTTTGGGCGGTAGTTTTCTCCTCCAAGCTCGCACTTGCCGATGGAGTCCTTCAGCTTTTGCTCCACTTCGGCCACCTCTCTTTGTGCTGGCGGCAGGCGACCTGTTCGGTCTTTAATTCTGCAGCCGCTTTGTCAGCGGCTGCTTTATTCACATTCGCCTCCTCCTTGGCTTGGGAAAGGGCGCTCTTGAGGGTCTCGACCTCGGCCGCGCCAACTGCAGTCATAATCACAAGAGTATAAGAGTTCAACTTTGAATTTGCATATCACTCCAGATATATGATCAAACTCAAGTACACGCATACCTTGCGTCTCATTGAACTGCTTGTTAATGCGGTTGATTTCATCATCAGCTATCTTCAGTTTCCGATTGAGTTCGAAAACTTCAGCAGCCTGGGTGGTCGCCGCTAACAGGGAAGCCTGTTGTGCAATAGAAAAGTATGTCACCTCTTCTGAATACTATGTGGTCCTTTGTTCGGCGTTTTCAAAACCGGACAGAGTTTCAGGGGCTACTATCTATATACAGGTATATTTCCTTCATATAAAAAAGTGTCTATAGCATTACGTCGCATAGCTCGAAGCATGTTAGTAGGTTAGTGAAGGCTTCATTCAGCCCGCTCTTGGTAGACTGAACCTTCTCTACCACCACACCCATCAGGGTGCGGTGCTCCTCCACGATGGAAGCACGTCGTAGTGCTTCCACTAGAGTACTCGGCGCCTCCAGATTAGTGGAGGTCGCCGTCGGAGCTGATAATCCCCCCTCCTTCAAAGGTGGCTGCTCGCCTGATTCCGAAGCCACGTGGGTCTCTGAAATGATGTCCAGCTGGGGGCTGGGTTGATCAGGGCCCCCGCCGTCGGTCTCCATGGGGGTCACATCCCCCATGTCTTCGGCACCCGAGGTATCACCCTCGGGCACCTTCTCGGTAGCCTCGCTCGCCCCTCCGCGACCAGGAGAGGTCCTTTGGGACAACACCTCGGTGTCATCCGCGATGGTTGGCGAAGGGGCTCACGGGGGCCTCTCGCTCTCTGCCATCTCTGGTGGCAGAGAACTCCTCCCAGATAGCAAAGGGTTGGGGAAGTCGCGAGCAGGGCTGAAATACACATAATGTAATATGTTATATTGAAAACATAGAGGACTGAATACATATAATAAGTCCTTTGATACTTACGATTCAGGCAGGGGCTTCACCCTAGGAAGCCTCTTGGGGATGGGTTTGGCCTCCGAATCCGAACCATCCAAGAGGGCCATCTTCCCCCTCTTGGGCGCCTCCTCCTCTAGGTCTGTGGAGGCTGCCGTCTTCTTCTTCCTCCCCTTAAGAGGGGGTCGCTTTCCGCTTCCTCCTCTTCCTCTTCCTCGTCTAACTCATGGGAGGAGGGGACTTCGATCTCTCCGGACATTGCATCTGAAATACCCTTTCAGTGGAGGCCGCCTTTGGCCTCCTTGTTCTTCTTCTTCTAGTCCTTCTTATCCAGCGTCGGGACCAACATCTTTGTTAGCTGGTGTCGGTGTCAAAACCGGCGGATCTCGAGTAGGGGGTCCCAAACTGTGCGACTAAGGCGGATGGTAACAGGAGGCGGGGGACACGATGTTTACCCAGGTTCGAGCCCTCTCGATGGAGGTAATACCCTACTTCTTGCTTGATTGATCTTGATGATATGATTATTATAAGAGTTGATCTACCATGAGATCGTAGAGGCTAAACCCTAGAAGCTAGACTATGGTATGATTGTTGTTGTCCTACAGACTAAACCCTCCGGTTTATATAGACACCGAAGGGGGCTAGGGTTACACAGAGTCGGTTACAAGGGAGAAGATCTACATATCCGTATTGCCAAGCTTGCCTTCCACGCCAAGGAGAGTCCCATCCGGACACGGGACAAAGTCTTCAATCTTGTATCTTCATAGTCCAACAGTCCGGCCAAAGGATATAGTCCGGCTGTCCGAGGACCCCCTAATCCAGGACTCCCTCGGTAGCCCCTGAACCAGGCTTCAATGACGATGAGTCCGACGCGCAGATTGTCTTCGGCATTGCAAGGCGGGTTCCTCCTCCGAATACTCCATAGAAGATTTTGAACACAAGGATAGTGTCCGGCTCTGCAAAACAAACTCCACATACCACCGCAGAGAGAATAATATTTCCACAAATCTAATCTGCTGACGCATTTTGTAGCATGACATCACACCATGGCCCGGTCATTATTCGAACCGTTTCTCACAATCAGCCTGCCACTGCACGTTTTGAGAGGCGATTTTATTGGCACGCCTTATCGAAGCAGAGATCGTGTCCCCCTTATTACGGGATTCTCATCAATATGGATGTGGGTAACCCAATCGTGCCCGTTGGTATGACTCCTCGATTTCAGGCAAGTCCCAAACGGCCACGCGGAGGATGCTTGATATTCGCCCTCTTTATAAAGAGGCCAAGGCCTGTCCTTTTTCTTCTCGCACTCAATCGAATCCTTCCCCCAACTCGAGTTCCAACACCCAAGGCTCAGGTCGAGCACTTTGGACCTTCAACCATGTCCGAATCCAACCTTCAAGGTCGGTGGATGCCCTCCTCTGTCACAAAGGAAGACATCAAGAAGCTAAGAGAAGCTAGGTATTTGACCGCCGAAATCTCGCATAGGCTACCTGCTCGAGGGTAGGTCATTCCCACTCCCGAACCCGGCGAGAGCGTTGTATTCATCTCTCACTTCCTCCGAGGGCTAGGCCTTGTTCTAGATCCCTTTGTTAAGGGGCTCATGTTCTATTACGGGCTGGATTTCCATGACATGGCCCCGGACTCCATCCTTCACATTTCGTCGTTCATCGTCGTGTGTGAGGCCTTCCTCCATGTCACCCCGAACTTAGGCTTGTGGCTCAAGACCTTTAATGTAGAGCCAAAGACGATTAATGGGCGACACGCAGAATGCGGAGGAGCCGTAATAAGCAAAGGCGCCGACGTTCCATGGCCAAAGGATTCCTTCCCAGAGGTATCCAGCTTATGGCAACGAGAGTGGTTTTACATCACAGCCCCCCGCGGTACTAAGTGGGTGGCCGCCCCTGCCTTTCGCTCGGGCCCCCCCGCCACAACTGACGTCATGGATCAACAACGGCTGCACTGGGGGCCAGTAAATGATGTGCCGATATTGCAGAGTTGCATCCGAGATCTCCTCGAGAGAGATGTCAGCCTGGTCACGGTAATGCAAGTCATGCTAGTTAGTCGAGTCCCGCCTTGCAAACGTCGACCCCTCTGTATGTGGGAGTTCATCCCGGAAGGACCGCGAGCTATTCAGCACTTCCTCGGCATGATGCTTGAAGAGATGTACAAATTTTTCTTTGGACCACAAATAAGGTGTCCAGACACCACCGAGGATGCAGGTCTGAGCTGCAATCATCCAGATACCCAAGTAAGTAGTCCTTCGGCCGAACATGTTGTCTCTTTATTTATCACAACATCATTTAAAAAAATCGCTCTTTGACCAGGTGATACATCTCCAACGTATCTATAATTTTTGATTGCTCCATGCTATATTGTCTACTTTTTTGGACTATATTGGGCTTTATTTTCCACTTTTATATTATTTTTGGGACTAACCTATTAACTAGAGGCCCAGCCCAGAATTGCTGCTTTTTGCCTATTTCAGTGTTTCGAAGAAACGGAATATCAAACGGAGTCCAAACGGAACGAAACCTTCGGGAACGTGATTTTCTCACCGAACGTGATCCAAGAGACTTGGACCCTACTCCAAGAAGTAAAAGAGGCGGTCACGAGGGTGGGGGGCGCCCCCCCAGGGCACGCCCCCTGCCTCGTGGGCCCCCTGTTGCTCCACCGACGTACTCCTTCCTCCTATATATACCTACGTACCCCCAACCAATCGGATACGGAGCCAAAAACCTAATTCCACCGCCGCAACTTTCTGTATCCACGAGATCCCATCTTGTGGCCTGTTTCGGAGCTCCGCCGGAGAGGGCCGTCATCACGGAGGGCTTCTACATCATCATAGCCCCTCCGATGAAGTGTGAGTAGTTTACCTCAGACCTTCGGGTCCATAGTTATTAGCTAGATGGCTTCTTCTCGCTTTTTGGATCTCAATACAATGTTCTCCCCCTCTCTCGTGGAGATCTATTCGATGTAATCTTATTTTTGCGGTGTGTTTGTTGAGACTGATGAATTGTGGGTTTATGATCAAGTCTATCTATGAATAATATTTGAATCTTCTCTGAATTCTTTTATGTATGATTGGTTATCTTTGTAAGTCTCTTCGAATTATCAGTTTGGTTTGGCCTACTAGATTGGTTTTTCTTGCAATGGGAGAAGTGCTTAGCTTTGGGTTCAATCTTGCGGTGTTCTTTCCTAGTGCCAGAAGGGGCAGCAAGGCATGTATTGCATCGTTGCCATCGAGGATAACAAGATGGGGTTTATATCATATTGCATGAATTTATCCCTCTACATCATGTCATCTTGCTTAAGGCGTTACTCTGTTTTTAACTTAATACTCTAGATGCATGCTGGATAGCAGTCGATGAGTGGAGTAATAGTAGTAGATGCACGTAGGAGTCGGTCTACTTGTCTCAGACGTGATGCCTATATACATGATCATACCTAGATATTCTCATAACTATGCTCAATTCTGTCAATTGCTCAACAGTAATTTGTTCACCCACCGTAGAATACTTATGCTCTTGAGATAAGCCACTAGTGAACCCTATGGCCCCGGGTCTATCCTCATTGTAAGTTCATCTAGTGCCCCTTAGTGATTTTGGTGTATTGAAGACTTATAGGTTAAGTATCTAACGCGTTTGTGAGTGTACACAGGTCTATAAGTCTATGAGGAGTTTGATATTTACAGTGAAAGTCGACCCCTAAAACTGAAGTTCTTCGATTGAAGACTTTGATATACTGAAGACTTTCTGAAGACTTTGAAAGTGAAGAAATTGGTGTAACCTTGAAGACTTGGTATTCATTCGAGGAACATGAAGTGTGAAGACTTTTGTTTTCGTAGTTTCATTTTCTCTTTCTTGAGTCATAGGAAACACCGTACTGTTAAAGGGGGTCAAGGAAATACTAAGGAGAAAATTTCCATGTGATGCTCAACTCAAATCCTACACCTACCAATCCCTTCGAGTGAAGCCGTTGGAAATCTCATACTGTCCAGTCAATTTCTTCAGTGACAGAGACGCAGTTCTTCTGGTCACTGAGGACTTTGCTCTGACTGAGGAGTTAGGAATTCGCCAGTGCGAATTGCCTACACAGTGAGGAACATGATAGCCCTGAGGAATTTATACCTCAAATTTCCGACCGTTGTTGTGTGCTACACGCCAGCTGTCCCAAAATATCTTGTCCACCTAACGGTCATATCATTGAAGGGCATTTAGGTCTTATCATGTAGAGCCGCCCCTACAACCACTAGCTGGTTGGCTGCTCCGCGTGAACTTGACACTTGTCATTTGAGAGCAACCCATCCTCCGAGGACTTTGAGAGAAAATCATCAAGTGAGGAAAATCCAAACCCAAACCCAAACACCTACAAACCCAAAGTGATTGAGCATCACTGAAGAGATTGATCCTGCGTGGATCCGACGCTTGTTACCTTTGAAGACTGTGCTTCTTCCAAACGGTTAGGCGTCAAGGTCTAGAGCATCCAAGAGGAATTGTGGATCGCCGAGTGACCAAGTCTGTGAAGGTTTGGAAGTCACCTGAAGACTTACCACGAGTGATTGGGCAAGGACTGTGTGTCCTTAGCTCAAGGAGAATACGGTGAGGAATGTGTGTCCGGGACTAGGTGTCCTCGAGTTTAGATACTCAGCCGCTCCAACCAGATGTACAACTGAGACAGCAGTTGGAACTGGTCTACCAAATCATCGTCTTCACCAAGCTCACCGGTTCTATTTCCTCAACACTTTCATTTCCTCATTACTGTGTTGTGTGTTTGTTCATATCTGTGTTTGAAGACTTTCTCAATTTCCTCAGTTCAATTTCTTCAGTCCGTTTTGTCTTCATCTAGTGCTATCATGTGTTTACGCTTTCTGTACTCTGTGTTTGTCTTCATTTCATCGTGATGACGATGCGTGTATTCTGTTATGTTTACGTCTGAGTACTTATTCCGCTGCTAGTAGTTCTTCGCTAAGGAATTTCCTCACGAGCAAATTCCTCAGTGAAGAATTTCATAAAAATCACCTATTCACCCCCCTCTAGTCGATATAACGCACTTTCACTCATCATATCAACCTCCATCACTTTAATCTTGCTTTGTTTTTATTTTGCTTTTTACCTTTTCACTTTGCATCTCTATATCAAAAATACAAAAAATATTATCTATCATCTCTATCAGACTCACTCTCGTAAGTGACCGTAAAGGGATTGAGGGAGTCCTGGATTAGGGGGTGTTCGGATAGCCGAACTATATCTTCAGCCGGACTCCAGGACTATGAAGATACAAGATTGAAGACTTCGTCCCGTGTCCGGAAGGTTCTTTCCTTGGCGTGGAAGGCAAGCTAGGCGTGTGGATATTCAAGATCTCCTACCAATGTAACCGACTCTGTGTAACCCTAACCCTATCCGGTGCCTATATAAACCGGAGGGTTGTAGTCCGTAGGAGGAACACATCATAACCATCATCATACCCATAGGCTAGCTTCTAGGGTTTAGCCTCCTTGATCTCGTGGTAGATCTACTCTTGTACTACCCATATCATCAATATTAATCTAGCAGGAGTAGGGTTTTACCTCCATCGAGAGGGCCCGAACCTAGGTAAAATAAAGTGTCCCTTGTCTCCTGTTACCATCCGACCTTGACGCACAGATCGGGACCCCCTACCCGAGATCCGCCGGTTTTGACACCGACATTGGTGCTTTCATTAAGAGTTCCTCTGTGTCGTCGCCTTTAGGCCCGATGGCTCCTTTGATCATCAACAACGATGAGGTCCAGGGTGAGACTTTTCTCCCCGGACAGATCTTCATCTTCGGCGGCTTTGCTCTGCGGGCCAACTCGCTTGGTCATTTGGAGCATCGAGAGCTACGCCCCTGGCCATCAAGTCAGGTTTGGAAGCCTAAACTACACGGCAGATATCCGCGGAGACTTGATCTTCGATGGATTCGAGCCACAGCCAAGCGCGCCGCACTATCTCGAGGGGCATGATATAGCTCTGCCTCCGAACAGTGTCCTGGAAGCCGCATACACTCCGGCCCCGATCCTTGATTCGGAGCACGCTGCGTTCTTTGAAGATGAATGGTCGGACGTCACCTCGGGGGCTGCGATCTTAAAGGCCATTGAGCCTAACGCGAGCCCCGCGCTCCGCATGGCCTGTGACTCCAAGGAGCCGGACTCTTCTCCGAACTTCGGGTCGTCCGTGCCCCCGCCGATCGAATCAGATTGGGCGCCTGTAATGGAGTTCACCGCCGCGGACGTCTTTCAGTATTCACCTTTTGGTGATATTCTGAATTCTCTCAAGTCTCTCTCTTTGTCAGGAGAGCCCGGGCCGAACTATGGCCTGCGAGGTTGGGATTTGGACGACGAAGAAATTCAAAGCCCACCCACTGCCCACTTAATAGCCACTGTCGACGATATATCCGACAAGCTCGACTTCGGCTCCGAAGACTTCGACGGTATAGACGACGAAGGAGGAGAAGAGCAAGAACCAGCACCTGTAGGGCGCTGGACCGCCACCTCGTCATACGACATATACATGGTGGATGCTCCAAAAGATGGAGATGGCGATGGAACAGCGGAGGATGGCACTTCAAAAAAGCCTCCAAAACGCCGATGTCAGCGGCGCCGCTCCAAATCCCGCCACAGCAGAAACGGTGATTCCGGCACGGGAGATAATACTACCTCGGACAGCGCCGAAGAACACCAAAACCAGTAGGATTCGGCACAGGAAGATGGAGAAGACCGCCCTCATGAGAGAGCGGCAGAGCGAGAGGTCGAGGACGATAACTACATGCCTCCCTCCGAAGATGAGGCAAGCCTCGGCGACGATGAATTCATCGTACCATCAGACCCCGCCGAACAAGAGCACTTTCAACGCAGGCTTTTAGCCACGGCGAACAGCTTAAAGAAAAAGCAGCAACAGCTTAGAGCTGATCAAGATTTGCTAGCTGACAGATGGACTGAAGTCCTTGCGGCCGAAGAGCACGAGCTCAGACGCCCCTCCAAAAACTATCCTAAGCGCAGGCCGCTACCCCAATCAGAGGAGGAAGCCCAAGACATGGCAGATCGGCCACCTCGCGGCCACGACGGAGAAGCCTGTCGAACATCCAAACAAGCCATGCCCCGCAGCCGCTTTACCAAGGCACGGGAACACGAACCAGACCTGTGAGACGTCCTGGAGGACAAAGCAAGGCAAACAAGATCGATCTATGGATTGCGCGGACGCCCGACGGCACGTGATAGTTTTCACTCCGGACACAATAAATCCGGCCGGGCCGAACACAACAGGCACAGCTCCTCCGAAGTACGTCGAGACATAGCCCAGTATAGGGGCGCCACACACCCACTATGCTTCACAGACGAAGTAATGGATCATAGAATCCCAGAGGGTTTTAAACCCGTCAACATCAAGTCGTACGATGGTACGACAGATCCGGCAGTATGGATTGAGGACTATCTCCTCCACATCCACATGGCACGTGGCGATGATTTGCACGCCATCAAATATTTACCCCTTAAGCTTAAGGGACCAGCCCGGCACTGGCTTAACAGCCTCCCCGCAGATTCGATCGGCTCTTGGGAGGACCTGGAGGACGCATTCCTCGACAACTTCCAGGGGACCTACGTACGGCCACCGGACGCCGACGACCTAAGCCACATAATCCAGCAGCCAGAAGAATCGGCTAGGCAATTCTGGACACGGTTCCTAACAAAGAAAAATCAGATAGTCGATTGTCCGGATGCAGAGGCCTTAGCAGCCTTCAAGCATAACATCCGTGATGAGTGGCTTGCCCGGCACCTGGGACAGGAAAAGCCGAAATCCATGGCAGCCCTCACGACACTCATGACCCGCTTTTGCGCGGGCGAAGATAGCTGGCTAGCTCGCAGCAACAACTTATCGAAGAAGCAAGGTAATTCAGATACCAAGGACAAAAATGGCAGGTCGCGACGGAATAAACAGAAACGCCGCGTCAGCAGCGACAGCAATGAAGATACGGCAGTAAACGCCGGATTCAGAGGCCGTAAATCCGGTCAGCGGAAAAAGCCATTCAAAAAGAGTACCCAGGGCCCGTCCAGTTGGGACCGAATACTCGACCGCTCGTGCCAGATTCACGGCACCCCCGAAAGGCCAGCCAATCACACCAACAGGGATTGTTGGGTGTTCAAGCAGGCAGGCAAGATAAGAGCCGAAAACAAAAACAAGGGGCTAGACAGCGATGACGAAGAGGAGCCCAGGCCACCGAACAACAACGGACATAACAGGTTTCCCCCACAAGTGCGGATGGTGAACATGGTATACGCGACTCATATTCCCAAGCGGGAGAGGAAGCGTGCGCTACGGGACGTATACGCGATGGAGCCAGCCGCCCCAAAGTTCAACCCATGGTCCTCTTGCCCGATCACCTTCGATCGAAGGGACCACCCCACTAGCATCCGTCACGGCGGTTTCGCCGCATTGGTTCTTGACCCAATCGTTGACGAATTTCACCTTACAAGAGTCCTCATGGACGGCGGCAATAGCCTGAACCTGCTCTACCAGGATACAGTGCAGAAAATGGGCATAGATCCATCAAGGATGAAGCCGACAAGGACGACCTTTAAAGGCGTCATCCCGGGTGTAGAGGCCAATTGCATAGGCTCCATAACACTTGATGTGGTCTTCGGATCTCCGGAGAACTTCCGAAGCGAAGAGTTAATCTTCGACATAGTTCCGTTCCGCAGTGGCTATCATGCTCTGCTTGGACGAACCGCATTCGCTAAATTCAATGCGGTGCCGCACTACGCATATCTCAAGCTCAAGATGCCAGGCCCTCGAGGTGTAATCACGGTCAGCGGAAACACAGAACGCTCCATCCGTACGGAGGAACACACGGCGGCCCTCGCAGCAGAGGTACAAAGCAGCCTGCTAAGGCAGCTCTCGAGTCCGGCCGCTACAAAGCAGGACAAAGCAAAACGCGCCTGGAGTAACCCGCAGCAAGACCGACTGGCGCGTTCAGAGCACGCGTAGCAATACGGCCCCAACTCCAGCCATCGCTACATAGCGGAGCTAGTACCTCGAGTACACAATTACGCCCTTACAATTCCATGGGCATAGGGGAAGGGGCAGATAAAACAGCATGCCAACAATACGGTGTCAAACGTACTAGGGGCTGCCGGGTTCTTCTTTTCTTTCAGGACTCCATACTCTGGATACAGTGTTCGGCCTCGCTGCCGCATAGACGATACAGGACCCAGGAAAGCAGACAAAACAACCGCATCATGGAACTCTCAGGTGGTCTCTATTTCGAGCGATATATCTGTTTCTAAATTCCGCGGTCTGCGCCTGGTCAGGACATGTTAAATAGTCTAAATTTTTTTCGCACTACTTGTATCGTTCGGCTTGAATAAACAGACTCCTCATAAATAATGCATAGCTTTTCGTCTATTTTTTGCATTATCTTCTTTTAATATACATATGTTTACTCCAATAACATGATCGCACCCGTACACCATGGTACGGCAAACCACGCCAGGGGCTTTATTACCCTTCTATCTGGTGTGAGAAGTCCGTCCACTTTCACAAGTGCGGCACCCCGAACTTATAGCATTATATGCATCGGCTCCGAGTCATGATTTTGGTCATATGTTGGGTTTGCCCGGCTCCAATGTTTTGGTGCCTTATGTTCCGCTCTATCGGCTAAGGTAGCACTAGGAGAACCACTGCGATTGTGCCCCAGATCAGGTGGGTGAGCACCTCAGTGGAGAAAGCTAAAACAGACTGTCATGATAAGGCGCGAGACCGGTCGCTGTTCGAGAGGTTTTTCGAGTCCCTAAAGGCTTATGCCGCTTCGAGCGGAGAGCTGGTTAAGTCCGGCTAAAGGCGTGGATAGTGCCCCGAATTCGGCCTTCCGGACTAGGGGCTTCGCCGAAATTTAAAATTATAACGTTCTATGGCTACGTGAGAGTGTTCAAGCATTATAGTCCGATTGCCTGGTTCGCTGTGCTGAGCGCCTCCCTCGAAGGACCCAACTATGGGAACAAGAGCCCTCAGGTTTATCCTGAACACCCCAGCACTAGTTGCATGGGGGCAGAAGCCGACGACTCGCCATCTCTCAGTTATTGATAAACGGCCGCACGGAAAATAATATTTTAAATTCAGAAAGATTGCTTAAGCGCATATGAACAAGTTTTCAGCGCACAGGATACAAACGAGCGAGTTCATTGAAATATTACATCTTTGGCACACTCATCCGCGACAAGGCGAGCTCCAGCGAGAACTTCCTTGTAGTAGTTCTCGGGCTTGCGATGCTCCTTCCCCTGCGGCGGCCCATCCTTCACCAGCTTCACTCCGTCCAGCTTGCCCCAGTGTACCCTTACACGGGCAAGGGCCCTCCGGGCACCTTCTATGCAGACTAAGCGCTTGATGACCTCAAGCCGTGGACAGGACTCCACCAGCCGCCGCACCAGCCCGAAGTAGCTCCCAGGCAGGGCCTCTCCAGGCCACAGCCGAACTAGTAAGCCCTTCATGGCCTGTTCGGCCGCCTTGTGGAGCTCGGCCAGCTGCTTCAGCTGATCGCTTAAGGGCACAGGGTGTCCGGCCTCAGAATACTGAGACCAAAACACACTCTCCGTCGAGCTGTCCTCTTCATCTCGGTAGAATGCGGCGGCGTTGGATGCGCTGCGGGGAAGATCGAAGAACGCCCCTGGAGAACTCCGGATTCGGGTAAGTAATAGGTATTTCACCTTTATATTCCTACTTTTCATTAAGAATGCCTTACCCACTGCTATCTTTTTCACATCCTCCAACTCTTGGAGGGCCTTTTGGGCTTCAGCCTTGGCACTCTTGGTGGTCTCAACAGCCGACGCGAGCTCGGATGCTTGCGTTTTTGCCTCAAGCTCCAAACCCTCATGTTTCTTCATGAGAGCTTGCAGCTCTTGCTGCACCTCGCCGACTTGGACCCCAAGATTTTCTCGCTCGGCGCGCTCCTCGACCGCTTTCTTCTCGGCCTCAGCCAGCGCCTGCTTCAGGGTTGCCACCTCGGTTGTGGCCCCTACAATAAGCAGTACAATCCTGTTATTTCTTTTTGCAATGAAGCCTCTCTATAGGCACCTTTTTTTCTTCTAAGGGGTATTTCTTACCTTCCTTTTCCACGAGCTGCCTTTTGGCAAGGCCGAGCTCTTGCTCGGACCGCTCGAGGTCCTTTTTCAGGACTTCCACCTGCGCAGTTAGTGCGGCGGTGGACAGCAGGGAAGCCTGCATACGCATATTAGACTTTTTATTAGACTCCTGCGAAAATTGTTGGATCCTCTATTCGGCTTTTCTTTCCGAACACCGAACAGAGCATCAGGGGCTACTGTCTATGCGGTAATGAATTTAGCATATTTTTTGCTTACCTGGAAGCCTGTTAGAAGGCTAGCGCAAGCTTCATTCAGTCCGCTCTTGGCGGACTGAACCCTTTGGACCACCGCACTCATAACAGTACGGTGCTCCTCGTCGATGGTGGCACCTTCAAGCGCCTCCAACAGACTATCCGGCGCCTCTGGTTGGACAGAGGTCGCCGGCTCAGACGGATTACTCCTCTTGGAAGGAGTTCGCCCACCGCGAGCCAGGACGGTTGAGTCCGACGCGGTGTCCGGCACAAAGCCGGACTGGGAGCCCTGGGGGGTTTCATCCCCTTTACTCCTAGGGTCCTGAGGATTGCCTTGCGGCTCCTCCAGGACCACCTCCTCCTGCCCTGTTTGGCGGGATGCCGCTTCGGCGTCGTCCGCCCCGCTGGGGGAGACTGCGGGCGGGACAGAGTTCATGTCCGACGAATCCAGGGAGCCGCTCGATGAATCATCGAGTGCGGCTCGGGGCGGGCTGCGCAAATAGCATTCGACATTAGGGTAAGCTGCGCACTTGAAGATACTATGCGTCATTCTGATATGTGAATACTTACGATGTCGCCGGACGCTTGGTTCTGTCCAGCCACTCCTTTCCGCCCTCTTCGGTGTTGGGGGAGTAGTCCGGCGGAGGGGTCTTCCTTTTCCTCGACCCCTCGGCCTCCCCTGTTGGGGCGGCCTTCTTCTTTTTCGCTCCCCTCGATGGAGGGGGAGAGCTTCCTTGTTCCTCCTCCTCGTTTTCACGAGAGGAGGGCGTTGCAGACTCGCCAAATGACGAGCTCGACACCACCACATGCGGGCACTCTTTCGAGTCCCGGTGGTCTTCTTCTTCTTGACCTTCTTCTCCGGCACCACATAGGGCACCGGAGCCAGCAGCTTCTCTAAGAGAGCTGGGGCTGGGTCTTCGGGCAGAGGAGCCGGACAGTTGATTGGTCCGGCTATCTTCAGCCACGCCTGTCAAAGGCAAAGGGAGTTTTTAGATCCCACATAGAGTTAATCTATGTAGAAAAGCTTAACGAACCTGTGAAAGGTATAAATAGCCTACCTCGCCAGCGTTGCGCTGCGAGCTGTATCCACGGTCCTCGGAAGCGGATGTGGGGCACTCGGCGCCTTTGGTTAGCACCTTCCAGACGTCTTCATACGTCATGTCGAAGAGCCTATTGAGGGTTTGGTGCTGCGCCGGGTCGAATTCCCACAAAGTGAACTCCCATTCTTGGCACGGGAGGATCCGGCGAACGAACATGACCTGGATGATGTTGACATGCCGGATGGGCTTGTTCATCAGGGACCGGATGCAAGTTTGCAGTCCGGTCACTTCTTCTTCGTTGCCCCACGATAGGCCCGTCTCTTTCCAGGACATGAGCCACGTGGGGGGTCCGGATCGGAACTCAGGGGCCGCGACCCATTTCGAGTCGCGTGGCTTGGTGATGTAAAACCACCCTACCTGCCACCCCTTTAAGGACTCCACAAAGGAGCCATCAAACCAGAGTGCGTTGGCCATTTTGCCGTCCATAGCACCTCCGCACTCCACCTGGGTGCCGGACACCACCTTGGGCTTGACGTTGAAGGTCTGGAGCCAGAGGCCGAAGTGGGGGCGGATGCGGAGAAAGGCCTCACACACGATGATAAACGCCGAGATATTGAGGATAAAGTTCGGGGCCAGATCGTGGAAGTCCAGGCCGTAGTAGAACATGAGCCCCCGGACAAAAGGGTGAAGTGGAAAACCCAGTCCGCGGAGGAAATGGGGGAGAAAAACTACCCTCTCATGGGGCCTTGGGGTGGGAAGAAGTTGCCCCGCCTCAGGAAGCCAGTGCGGGATGTCCTTGGACAGATATCCGGCCTTCCTAAGCTTTTTGATTTGACCCTCCGTAACGGAGGAAGCCATCCACTTGCCACCCGCTCCGGACATCGCTGGAGCAGGTTGGGGAAGAAAGAGCGAACTTGGGCGTTGGAGCTTGAGTGCGCAGGAGATGGATAGGCAAAGGAGGAAGAAGGCGTAGGTGAAAGAGGTGGATCTTTATCCCCTTATATAGGCTGATGCCGTTATGCGTCCCCACCTACCTAATAAAACTCGCTTGCCGCTCACACGCCGTGGTAAATGGCGCGGTTGGGTTACCCACGTCTGCATTAATGAGAATCCCGTTAAAAGGGGCACACGATCTCTGCTTCGACAAGACGTGCCAAGGAAACCGCCTCGTTGAACATGCTGCGGTGGAACAACAAAAAATAATCCATACAGAAGGCTTGGTCACAGTGTTATGACGCACTGCGGAATACGTCAGCAGATTCGATTTGTGTTTGTATTATTCTCTATATGGCAATACGTGGAAACTTGTTTTGCAGAGCTGGACACTATTTTTTGGTGTTTATTATCTTCTTGAAGAATTTGGAGGAGGAACCCGCCTTGCAATGCCGAAGACAATTTGCGTGCCGGACTCGTCGTCATTGAAGCCTGGTTCAGGGGCTACTGAGGGTGTCCTGGATTAGGGGGTGTTCGGATAGCCAAACTATATCTTCAGCCGGACTCCAGGACTATGAAGATACAAGATTGAAGACTTCGTCCCGTGTCCGGAAGGTTCTTTCCTTGGCGTGGAAGGCAAGCTAGGCGTGCGGATATTCAAGATCTCCTACCAATGTAACCGACTCTGTGTAACCCTAACCCTATCCGGTGCCTATATAAACCGGAGGGTTGTAGTCCGTAGGACGAACACATCATAACCATCATCATACCCATAGGCTAGCTTCTAGGGTTTAGCCTCCTTGATCTCGTGGTAGATCTACTCTTGTACTACCCATATCATCAATATTAATCTAGCAGGAGTAGGGTTTTACCTCCATCGAGAGGGCCCGAACTTGCGTAAAATAAAGTGTCCCTTGTCTCCTGTTACCATCCGACCTTGACGCACAGATCGGGACCCCCTACCCGAGATCCGCCGGTTTTGACACCGACATTTTATTTTGCTTTTTACCTTTTCACTTTGCATCTCTATATCAAAAATACAAAAAATATTATCTATCATCTCTATCAGATCTCACTCTCGTAAGTGACCGTGAAGGGATTGACAACCCCTAATCGCGTTGGTTGCGAGGAGCTATCGTTTTGTGCAGGTATGAGGGACTTGCGTGTAGCCTCCTACTGGATTGATACCTTGGTTCTCAAAAACTGAGGGAAATTGAAAGTGCAACTATCCCTAGGTGGTTTTGGTAATTCATAACAAGATATAGCTCATTGAGCTAATGCTATTCCAAGATAATTATTTCAGGAAAGCTCAATGATTGGCATGGCATGGATGGTGAAAGTGGAACCCTCAAAATGCTAAGGACAAAGGATTGGCTCAAGCTCAAAAGCTCTAGACTCTTCTTTTTACATTTTAGTGATCCAAGATCACATTGAGTCCATAGGAAAAGCCAATACTATCAAGGAGGGATGAGGTGTTGCTTAATGAGCCTTTTGCTTCATGTGCTTAATGATATGCTCCAAAATCCTCAGCTACTTTCCCATATCCACAAATGACCTAAACTCCAAGCCAAACTCGGTCCTACCGATTCTTTCCATCCGGAGCCACTGAGTTTCACTTGTCATAAGCCACTGCCAAACCCTAGCAAATCGGTTCTACCGATAGGGATCTCGATCTCACCGAGATGGGGTTGCAATCTCTCTGTTTCCCTTTTGTAACTTTTCGGTCTCACCGAAAGAGCAAATCGATCCCACCGAGATTGCAATGTAAACTCTCTGTTTCCCCTTTGTAACTTTTCGGTCTCACCGAAAGAGCAAATTGGTCCCACCGAGTTTACCTCACCAACTCTCTGGTTAGCTAATTACCAAATCGGTCTCACCGAGTTTGTGTAATCGGTCTCACCGAGATTACTTTATGCCCTAACCCTAACCATATCGGTCCTACCGAGTTGCATGTCAGTCCCACCGAAAATCTCTAACGGTCACTAAGTTTACTATTTCGGTCCGACCGAGTTTATTGATTCGGTCCCACCGAGATTGGTAAATTGTGTGTAACAGTTGGATTTTGTGTGGAGGCTATATATACCCCTCCACCTCCTCTTCATTCATGGAGAGAGCCATCAGAACACATTTACACGTCCAACTCATATGTTTGGAGAGAGAACCACCTACCCTTGTGTTGAGGTCAAGATATTCCATTCCTACCATATGAATCTTGATCTCTAGCCTTCCCCAAGTTGCTTTCCACTCAAATCTTCTTTCCACCAAATCCAAATCCTATGAGAGAGAGTTGAGTGTTGGGGAGACTATCATTTGAAGCACAAGAGCAAGGAGTTCATCATCAACACACCATTTGTTACTTCTTGGAGAGTGGTGTCTCCTAGATTGGCTAGGTGTCACTTGGGAGCCTCTGACAAGATTGTGGAGTTGAACCAAGGAGTTTGTAAGGGCAAGGAGATCACCTACTTCGTGAAGATCTACCGCTAGTGAGGCAAGTCCTTCATGGGCGATGGCCATGGTGGCATAGACAAGGTTGCTTCTTCGTGGACCCTTCGTGGGTGGAGCCCTCCGTGGACTCGCGCAACTGTTTCCCTTCGTGGGTTGTAGTCTCCATCAACGTGGATGTAGGATAGCACCACCTATCCAAAGAACGGGAAAAACATCCGTGTCTCCAATTGCGTTTGAATTCTCCAAACCCTTCCCTTTACATTCTTGCAAGTTGCATGCTTTACTTTCCGCTGCTATATACTCTTTGCATGCTTGCTTGAATTGTGTGATGATTGCTTGACTTGTCCTAAAGTTGCTAAAATCTGCCAAGAACTAAAATTGGGAAAAGGCTAAGTTTTTATTTGGTCAAGTAGTCTAATCAGCCCCCTCTAGACATACTTCCGATCCTACAAGTGGTATCAGAGCTTTGGTCTCCATTTGCTTTGATTTCCATAGCTTTTGGTGGTCATAGCCTTGGTTTCACAACCTAGGAGAGTATGGCGTCTAGCGAGGGAAATTATCACCGTAGAGGTCCTTACTTTGATGGCACTAATTTTGCTAGTTGAAGCATAAAATGAAAATGCATATTCTTGAACATAACCCTGCCGTTTGGGCTATTGTGTGTGTTGGTTTGCAAGGTGACTTCTTCGACGGGAAAGAACCAAACCGTGAAGCTACCGCGGATGAGTTGAAGATGTTACAATACAACGCTCAAGCCTGTGATATTCTCTTCAACGGATTGTGCCCCGAAGAATTCAATAAAATCAGCCGTCTTGAGAATGCAAAGGAAATTTGGGATACTTTGATTGATATGCACGAAGGTACCGACTCCGTCAAGGAATCCAAATTGGATGTGCTTCGAAGTCAACTTGACAAGTTCAAAATGAAGGATGGTGAAGGTGTCGCTGAAATGTACTCTAGGATTGCTCTCATCAGAAACAAGATTGCCGGCTTAGGGAGTGAAGAGATGAACGACAGATTCATCATCAAGAAGATCCTAAGAGCCTTGGATGGAAAATATGATACCGTTTGCACATTGATCCAAATGATGCCCAATTACAAAGATCTCAAGCCAACGGAGGTCATTGGAAGAATTGTTGCTCATGAGATGTCACTCAAGGATAAAGAGGAACTTCACAACAAATCAAGTGGTGCCTACAAAGCCTCATGTGAAGTACCCACGTCATCAAGTGAGAAACAAAACTTCAACGAAGAATTGAGCCTAATGGTGAAGAACTTCAACAAGTTCTACAAGAGTAGAAGCAAAGATAGAAGCTCCAAGTCAAAGTCCTACAATGACAAAAGATCTTCTAGTCAAGAGCAAAACTTCTACAATTGTGGAAGACCCGGACACTATTCCAATGAGTGTACGGCTCCCTAGAAAAGAAGAGAAGATTCTCCAAAAAGAAGAGGCAAAAGAGAAGAATCACCATCAAGAGAGAGAAGGAGTAGAGATGATCGTTATGAACGAAGATACTCACGGAGGAGCAAGGATTCGGAAAGAAAGGAAAAATCATCAAGGAGCTACACAAAACGAAGACATCAAGCTCATGTTGGTGAATGGGTATCTGGCTCCGACTCCGACAACCACTCCGAGAGAAGTTATCACTCTGATTCCGAATATACTCAAGATGAAGGAGTTGCCGGTCTAGCACTTGTGTCAACCAACTCCTACGACTTATTTGACTCACCAAATGAAGGAATTGGAAGATGCTTCATGGCCAAAGGTCCTAAGGTAACTCACCCTGAGTATGTTGATTTCAATAGTGATCAGGATGACTTGTTAGGTGATGATGATTTACTTGTTGACAACTCTAGTGATGAATACTATGATGAAACGTCAATTAATCATGCTAATCAAGATAAAACGAATGACAATGATAAGGAGAAAATTGAGGCTCTAACTAAAGAACTAAACACTCTTAAGTTAGCTCATGAAACTATCTTCGAAGATCATCAAGAACTTTTAAGAGCTCATGAGAAGTTACGCTTTGAAAAGCTCAATCTTGAGCAAGAGCATGAGTTTTTAAAGGCAATCAATGATGATCTCCGCAAGAAAGTTCTTCTTACATTGCCAAGCATTTATTCTTATCCACTTACATGCCTCAAGTCAAGTCTAATAACAAGAACAAGAAAGATTCTTCCTCTAGTAGTAACATTGATCATGTTAAATCCATATTGTTGCTTCTAGTAGTTCTGTTCATTCCACTAACGATTATCTTAGCCAAGTTACACTTGAGCAAGAAAATAGCTTATTGAAGGGAATCATAGGAAAAGGAGTGTATAAAAGCCTTGCCGGAAGTAAGCAATTCGAGGAGATTGTACGCAAGCAAGGAAGGCACCGGAAGAATCAAGGTGTTGGTTTTGAACGAAAGTTCAATACCAATGGAGTTGAGTGGGAAGAAGATCAATACCCCAAGACAAAGTTTGTTCCTCAACAAGAGAAGTATGATCCTACTTCTTTCAAGGGGACACAAACTCAAGATGATCTTCCACCACAAGACTACAAGCAAAAAGGCAAGGACAAGCTTCAAGAGGAAATTTATGCATTTGAAGAAGCTCCTAAGACCTTAGTCAAGTGGATTCCCAAGACTACTTCAAGTTCCACTTCATCAAGTATGACTACAACTCCAAGGATTCCCATCAAGATGGTGTGGATCCAAAAGAAGAAGAACTAGAGAGTTCTTGAGGGTGACTCCGCCAACATACTTCACTCTCATCATTTTGGCAAGAACAAGTGCAATCAACTTCCACATCTTGCACTAGCTCAAGGAGTCACAAACCCTCTTGTTGGTAAGACAAGGGACAAGGTAACCTAAAAGCTTTCATAGACATCATCTTGTGTGAGCATCACTCTATGTCTATGGATATCCTTGTTTGTTCCTTGTGGGACTAACCCATGTAGGTATTGAAAGTGCAATTCACTCAAAAGGATAGCTGCAAGTGATCTACATTGAGCATCCACATCTTCAACATCTACATGAAGTCATCATCAACAAAACCCAAGGTTAGTTCATCCCTCTTAGGGGGATATCACATCTAGGGGGAGCTTTACTCTAAGACTTGAGTTGGTTTGCTAGTTGGAAGCATAAAATGAAAATGCATATTCTTGGACATAACCCCCCCCCCCCCCCGTTTGGGCTATTGTGTGTGTTGGTTTGCAAGGTGACTTCTTCGATGGGAAAGAACCAAACCGTGAAGCTACCGCGGATGAGTTGAAGATGCTACAATACAACGCTCAAGCTTGTGATATTCTCTTCAACGGATTATGCCCCGAAGAATTCAACAAAATCAGCCGTCTTGAGAATGCAAAGGAAATTTGGGATACTTTGATTGATATGCACGAAGGTACCGACTCCGTCAAGGAATCAAAATTGGATGTGCTTCAAAGTCAACTTGACAAGTTCAAAATGAAGGATGGTGAAGGTGTCGCTGAAATGTACTCTAGGATTGCTCTCATCACAAACGAGATTGCCGGCTTAGGGAGTGAAGAGATGACCGACATATTCATCATCAACAAGATCCTAAGAGCCTTGGATGAAAAATATGATACCGTGTGCACTTTGATTCAAATGATGCCCAATTACAAAGATCTCAAGCCAACAGAGGTCATTGGAAGAATTGTTGCTCATGAGATGTCGCTCAACGATAAAGAGGAACTTCACAACAAATCAAGTGGTGCCTACAAAGCCTCATGTGAAGTACCCACATCATCAAGTGAGAAGCAAAACTTCAACGAAGAATTGAGCCTAATGGTGAAGAACTTCAACAAGTTCTACAAGAGTAGAAGCAAAGATAGAAGCTCCAAGTCAAGGTCCTACAATGACAAGAGATCTTCTAGTCGAGAGCGAAACTGCTACAATTGTGGAAGACCCGGACACTATTCCAATGAGTGCACGGCTCCCTACAAAAGAAGAGAAGATTCTCCAAAAATAAGAGGCAAAAGAGAAGAATCACCATCAAGAGAGAGAAGAAGTAAAGATGATCGTTATGAACAAAGATACTCACGGAGGAGCAAGGATTCGGAAAGAAAGGATAAATCATCAAGGAGCTACACAAAACGAAGACATCAAGCTCATGTTGGTGAATGGGTATCCGACTCCGACTCCGACAACCACTCTGAGAGAAGTTATCACTCCAATTCCGAATATACTCAAGATGAAGGTGTTGCCGGTCTAGCACTTGTGTCAACCAACTCCTTCGACATATTTGACTCACCAAATGAAGGAATTGGAAGATGCTTCATGGCCAAAGGTCCTAAGGTAACTCACCCTGAGTATGTTGATTTCAATAGTGATGAGGATGACTTGTTAGGTGATGATGATTTACTTGTTGACAACTCTAGTGATGAATACTATGATGAAACGTCAATTAATCATGCTCTAACTAAATAACTAAACACTCTTAAGTTAGCTCATGAAACTATCTTCGAAGATCATCGAGAACTTTTAAGAGCTCATGAGAAGCTACGCTTTGAAAAGCTCAATCTTGAGCAAGAGCATGAATTCTTAAAGGCAATCAATGATGATCTTGGCAAGAAAAGTTCTTCTTACATTGCCAAGCGTTTACTCTTATCCACTTACATGCCTCAAGTCAAGTCTACTAACAAGAATAAGAAAGATTCTTCCTCTAGTAGTAACAATGATCATGTTAAATCCAATATTGGTTCTTCTAGTAGTTCTCTTGATTCCACTAATGATTCTCCTAGCCAAGTGACACTTGAGCAAGAAAATAGCTTATTGAAGGGAATCATAGATAAAGGAGTGTACAAAAGCCTTGCCGGAAGTAAGCAATTCGAGGAGATTGTACGCAAGCAAGGAAGGCACCGGAAGAATCAAGGTGTTGGTTTTGAACGAAAGTTCAATGCCAATGGAGTTGAGTGGGAAGAAGATCAATACCCCAAGACAAAATTTGTTCCTCAACAAGAGAAGTATGATCCTACTTCTTTCAAGGGGACACAAACTCAAGATGATCTTCCACCACAAGAATACAAGCAAAAAGGCAAGGACAAGCTTCAAGAGGAAATTGATGCATTTGAAGAAGCTCCTAAGACCTTAGTCAAGTGGATTCCCAAGACTACTTCAAGTTCCACTTCATCAAGTACGACTACAATTCCAAGGATTCCCATCAAGATGGTGTGGATCCAAAAGAAGAAGAACTAGAGAGTTCTTGAGGGTGACTCCACCAACATACTTCACTCTTATCATTTTGGCAAGAACAAGTGCAATCAACTTCCACATCTTGCACTAGTTCAAGGAGTCACAAACTCTCTTGTTGGTAAGTCAAGGGACAAGGTAATCTAAAAGCTTTCATAGACATCAACTTGTGTGTGCATCACTCTATGTCTATGGATATACTTGTTTGTTCCTTGCGGGACTAACTCATGTAGGTATTGAAAGTGCAATTCACTCAAAAGGATAGCTCCAAGTGATCTACATCAACATTGAGCATCCACATCTTCAACATCTACATGAAGTCATCATCGACAAAACCCAAGGTTAGTTCATCCCTCTTAGGGGGGATATCACATCTAGGGGGAGCTTTACTCTAAGACTTGATCTAAAGCAACTCTAATGATGTGAACACAACAATGCTTTATGTAAAAGTGGTAACCCCACTCGAGCTTAAACGATGAGTATGACCTATGATCAAATGTTCTCATTTGACTCCTAAGTCAGTATACTCATATATAGATGACCTAGTCATCGCCAATTGCTTGATAGATGCTACAATTGGTTGTGCATGCTTTGTCACATATTTCAATTGTTATTTTATTGTGTGAGCATGTTGGTTGCATATTTTACTCATTCGAGGACATCCACTTGTTGTTTTGATTGTTTGGTTTTATTGTTCTTTTGCCAAGTGGATGGACAAGAATGCCTAAGCACCCCCTCTAGGTATCTATGCTTTTCTCGTCTCAAACTCTATTCATGCTACATCACAAAATTGATCAAGTCAAATTCGAACCACTCTGTGTGAGGAGCACTCGGAGTCCCCGATTCGTCATAGACTTAAACTTCCAAAACCTCTTTGTGATTCTCGGTCTGACCAATACCCCAGTTTCGGTCTTACCGAGATCATTAAGTTGATCTATGTTTTCGATCTCGGTGCAACCGATTTGAACCATTCGGTCACACCGAGTTGCAATAATTGTACACTGTTTTGCATCTCGGTGCCACCGAGTTGTTCCACTCAGTCACACCGACAGGGTCGGGCTATATATAGACACGGGAAATTTTTTGGAAATTTCTCCGAACCCCTTCGCCCGCGCGATAGCTCGCTCTGCCTACGTGGTCTCCGAATCGTCTTCTCACCGCCAGCTGCCTCCAGTCGCTGGTCTCCGTCGCCGTCAACGGGAATCAACCCCGCCGTTGCCGCCGTAGTGAGTCTCCGCCAGACTAGGGTATGGACTCGATCTTTGTGCTATTCCCAAATCCGATTCCTAGCACATTGTGAACATAATGATTCTTGCCACGTTTGATAAACTCCTATCCAGTCAATGAACTCATAGAATAGGTTTGATTCAAAAAATTTAGGGTTAGGTTTCTGCCGAAACCATCTCGGACCCACCGAGTTGAAAAACTCGGTCCCACCGATTTGGCTTATGCCATTGCACAAGTAAAACTCGGTCTGACCGAGTATTACTAATCGCTGAGACCGATTTTGGAACTTTGTGAAACCCTAGCAGTCTCGGTGCCACCGAACTATGACTCGGTCCAACCGAGTTCACTAGCTTAGTTTCGAAAAACTGCTTCAGTATCACCGAGTTTGGAAATCGGTATATCCGAAATGCTTTCTGTGGGAAACTAAAACTAAGTTTTTGAATCATTCTTTTGCAAAAAATCTCTGCATTTTGTGATGCTCATCCACTCTACCTTATCTATAAACTATTCACAGGGTCAGCAGTCAGCTTGTTCAGCATGTCAGACCAGAGTGATAGCCAGAACATATCAGAACAGCCAGTGCAGATGAGTGAGGGCACTAGTCCCTCTAGCTCTTCAGATGAAGGCATCAGGAGTACCCCCAGCAACCTGCCAAAAGCTGCCACAAGACAAAGGAAGAAGAGAACCTCAGAATCAGAGGATGAGGACTATGTGGCAGAAGAGGAAGCAACTTCCAAGAAAGTTGAACTCAAGAAAGAGCATGGATCAAGACAGAGCACCAAGCCAGGCTTAAAGATCAAAAGGCCAGCAGGCAGGCAGCCCATGCCAAAGGCCAGAGCCTCAACAAGGATTCCTGAGAAGCCTGCACCCAAAGAGCCAATTGCTGCTGAAACAAATAAGGAAAGGAAAAGAGGCAGATGGTGCAAGAAAGTTGATCCCATGGCTGAATTTGAACAACATTCTTCTGATGAAGAAGAGGAAGAAGAAGAGGTTGCTGCACCAGCACCTAAGGCACCCAAACTGATGGGTGATGCTATAAGATTAGGTGCAGCTGCATCTAAGCCCAAGGAAGCCCCCAAGGCTGCATCCAAATCCAAGCCAGCTCCAAAGCCAAAACCAAAGAGAAATACAAGGAGCATCCCAGCTGCTGAGAAGAACAAGGCCCCAGTGCCTGAAGCTGTTGTTGAAGAAGAGGAAGGCCAAGTGCTGAGAAAGTTGAAGCCCAAGATCCCAGACCACAATGATGCTCATCCTGTGGCTGAGGATATGAAGATCAAAAGAGACTCTGGGCTAAGAAAATGGAGAGCAGAGGATCCATATGCTACCAGGAGAAGGACTGTTGTTGACTACAGGTTCCACACTAAGGAACAGCAGGACTACTATGAGACAGTCTTATTGGATAAGAAGCCAGTTGTGTGTGACATGAGATGGGTTGATTGGGAATATATCAAGGAAAATGAAGAGCACTACCCTGGAGTGCAAGATAGCTTCAGAGCTTGTGGAGTAGCTGACTTTGTTGGGCAGAAGCTCACAAAGTGGAATGAGGAGCTGATTATGCAATTCTACTCCACATCACACTTCTATCCAGATGGAAGGATCACATGGATGTCTGAAGGTACAAGGTACCATTCAACTGTTGAGGAATGGGCAAGGTTGATCAATGCCCCAGAAGAAAATGAAGATGACTTGGATGTCTATGCCAAGAAAAAGATGGATCATAACACTATGGCAAATATGTACAAGGAGATTCCAGCAGATGATCTTGACACTCACCAGTTTGGGTCTGTAAAACACTTGTTGTCAGGTCTGCCTACGATCAACTGGATCCTTAGGCACACACTTTTGCTCAAGTCTGGAGATCACAGGATGATCAGAGGTCATGCCATCAACCTGCTACATATCTTTGATGTGCCTCAGAAGTTTAAGGTCATGAGCCTCATAGTAGAGACTATCAAGAGGACTGCAGCAGATCAGAAGAGGAGCTGTGGTTATGCCCCTCAGATCCAGATGTTGATTGACTCAAGAATGGGCATAGAGACATACTTCTTGTACAAGGAACATTTGCCTATTCATCCAGATTTCGAGGTCAACCAAGTTGTGATGAATGAAAATGAAACATCATCAGTCCAAGCACAAGCCAAGAAGGAGAAGGCAAGGAAGGAGAAAGCCGCCAAGATGCCAAATCAAGAGGAGGCATCTGAGTACTTCTTGAAGAACAAGCAAGAGCAGCTCAGTTACTTGATTGCATCCACCCATGCGGATTGAGAAAGGACTGGCCACCCTAACTCGGAACCAGGCAAGCTTAGAGAGAATCGTAGAACAAAAGTTCTATGACTTGGATATCAAGGTGACAGAGATTCAGACTGCAGTGGAGCAACTCCAAGATGACATGCAGGAGAGGAAAGGGAAGACTACCACCGATGCATTTGCCAGAGTGCCACGAGGTCCGAGGTCGTCTGCAGTGCCAGTTCCTGACACAAGAGCCACCGCCTTAGCTCCAGCCATAGCACCAGCCCAACCAGCTCCAGCATCTACTTCGGCTCCAACTCCAACCACGTCTACGGAAGCCTTCGTCCTTGGAGTGATCAGGACTCCACCACCACCAGAAGATCAAGCCTGAGTGTCGATCTAGCACTATGCATTTTCTAGGAACTTTTTGGTAACTTGTTGCCAAAGGGGGAGAAAAATGTATAGATCATAGGCTTCGAGAGAGAGAGTGTTGCTTTTTTCTCTCTTGCTTTATTTGGTGGTTTTTCAAACATTGTTTGCTTTTGGTCGAGATACTTTGATATGCTTGTGAGACATTGATGATCATGTGTTTGATCATAAGCTACACTTATGCATGCTTGATATATCTTATCTATCTTATGTGGTCATTCACTTTTCCTTGGTGATGAGTGCATGCATTTCATTATTATCATTTTGAGCGCCCCACCAAGATGTATGTGACATGGAAGAGTAATCCATAATTCTAACTCTTTGTGCATTTGCAGTCCAAAGCAAATTTTAAATATGCACAAATTTAGGGGGAGCTCTTACTTATCACATACTTCTCAAAGCAACGATATGTTTCATTCTTATTATCATTTGTCGAAGCTTTGATCTATATGTTGTCATCAATTACCAAAAAGGGGGAGATTGAAAGTGCAACTACCCCTAGGTGGTTTTGGTAATTCATAACAACATATAGCTCATTGAGCTAATGCTATTCCAAGATAATTATTTCAGGAAAGCTCAATGATTGGCATGGCATGGATGGTGAAAGTGGAACCCTCAAAATGCTAAGGACAAAGGATTGGCTCAAGCTCAAAAGCTCAAGACTCTTCTTTTTACATTTTAGTGATCCAAGATCACATTGAGTCCATAGGAAAAGCCAATACTATCAAGGAGGGATGAGGTGTTGCTTAATGAGCCTTTTGCTTCATGTGCTTAATGATATGCTCCAAAATCCTTAGCTACTTTCCCATATCCCCAAATGACCTAAACTCCAAGCCAAACTCGGTCCTACCGATTCTTTCCATCCGGAGCCACCGAGTTTCACTTGTCATAAGCCACTGCCAAACCCTAGCAAATCGGTTCTTCCGATAGCGATCTCGGTCTCACCGAGATGGGCTTGCAATCTCTCTGTTTCCCTTTTGTAACTTTTCAGTCTCACCGAAAGAGCAAATCGGTCCCACCGAGATTGCAATGTAAACTCTCTGTTTCCCCTTTGTAACTTTTCGGTCTCACCGAAAGAGCAAATAGGTCCCGCCGAGTTTACCTCACCAACTCTCTGGTTAGCCAATTACCAAATCGGTCTCACCGAGTTTGTGTAATCGGTCTCACCGAGATTACGTTATGCCCTAACCCTAACCATATCGGTCCTACCGAGTTGCATGTCAGTCCCACCGAAAATCTCTAACGGTCACTAAGTTTACTATTTCGGTCCGACCGAGCTTGTTGATTCGGTCCCACCGAGATTGGTAAATTGTGTATAACGGTTGGATTTTGTGTGGAGGCTATATATACCCCTCCACCTCCTCTTCATTCGTGGAGAGAGCCATCAGAACACATTTACACTTCCAACTCATATGTTCTGAGAGAGAACCACCTACCCTTGTGTTGAGGTCAAGATATTCCATTCCTACCATATGAATCTTGATCTCTAGCCTTCCCCAAGTTGCTTTCCACTCAAATCTTCTTTCCACCAAATCCAAATCCTATGAGAGAGAGTTGAGTGTTGGGGAGACTATCATTTGAAGCACAAGAGCAAGGAGTTCATCATCAACACACCATTTGTTACTTCTTGGAGAGTGGTGTCTCCTAGATTGGCTAGGTGTCACTTGGGAGCCTCTGACAAGATTGTGGAGTTGAACCAAGGAGTTTGTAAGGGCAAGGAGATCGCCTACTTCGTGAAGATCTACCGCTAGTGAGGCAAGTCCTTCGTGGGCGATGGCCATGGTGGGATAGCCAAGGTTGCTTCTTCGTGGACCCTTCGTGGGTGGAGCCCTCCGTGGACTCGCGCAACCGTTACCCTTCGTGGGTTGAAGTCTCCATCAACGTGGATGTAGGATAGCACCACCTATCCGAACCACGGGAAAAACATCCGTGTCTCCAATTGCGTTTGAATTCTCCAAACCCTTCCCTTTACATTCTTGCAAGTTGCATGCTTTACTTTCCGCTGCTATATACTCTTTGCATGCTTGCTTGAATTGTGTGATGATTGCTTGACTTGTCCTAAAGTTGCTAAAATCTGCCAAGAACTAAAATTGGGAAAAGGCTAAGTTTTTATTTGGTCAAGTAGTCTAATCACCCCCCCTCTAGACATACTTCTGATCCTACAGAAATACATATGCTACTTTGCTGCATCATCCTCTCCTCTTCAGGGAAAACCAACGCAGTGTTCAAGAGGTAGCAAGAAGAATTTCTGGTGCCGTTGCCGGGGAATCTGCACAAAAGTCAACATACCAAGTACCCATCACAATCCCTATCTCTCGCATTACATTAGTTGCCATTTGCCTCTCGTTTTCCTCTCCCCTACTTCACCCTTGCCGTTTTATTTGCCCTCTCCTTCTCCTTCTCCTTCTCCCTCTCTTTTTTCTGTTTGCCTTTTTCTCGCTTGCCTTTTGTTTGCCCGTGTGTTGGATTGCTTGTCGCGATGGCTCAAGATACTACCAAATTGTGTGACTTCACCAATACCAATAATAATGATTTCCTTAGCACTCTGATTGCTCCTCTTGCCAATACTGAATCTTGTGAAATCAATACTGCTTTGTTGAATCTTGTTATGAAAGATCAATTCGCAGGCCTTCCTAGTGAAGATGCCGCTACTCATCTGAATAGCTTCGTTGATTTATGTGATATGCAAAAGAAGAAAGACGTTGATAATGACGTTGTTAAATTGAAGCTATTTCCTTTTTCGCTTAGAGATCGTGCTAAAGCTTGGTTTTCGTCTTTGCCTGAAAATAGTATTGATTCTTGGAACAAGTGCAAAGATGATTTTATCTCTAAGTATTTTCCTCCCGCTAAGATCATCTCTCTTAGAAACGATATTATAAATTTTAAGCAACTTGATCATGAAAATATTGCACAAGCTTGGGAGAGAATGAAATTAATGATACGTAATTGCCCTACTCATGGTTTAAATTTGTGGATGATTATACAAAAAATTTATGTCGGATTGAATTTTTCTTCTAGAAATCTTTTAGATTCGGCCGTGGGAGGCACTTTTGTGGAAATCACTTTAGGAGATGCTACTAAACTCCTAGATAATATTATGGTTAATTATTCTAAATGGCATACTAAAAGATCTTCTAATAAAAAAGTGTATGCAATAGAAGAAATCAATGTTTTGAGTGGAAAGATGGATGAACTTATGAAATTATTTGCTACTAAGAGTGTTTCTTCTGATCCTAATGATATGCCTTTGTATACTTTGATTGAGAATAATAATGAATCTATGGATGTGAATTTTGTTGGTAGGAATAATTTTGGTAACAACGCTTATAGAGGGAATTTTAATCCTAGGCCTTATCCTAGTAATCCTTCTAATAATTATGTAAATTCCTACAATAACTCTTATGGAAACTTTAATAAGATACCCTCTGAATTTGAGAATAGTGTTAAAGAGTTTATGAATTCACAAAAGAATTTTAATGCCTTGTTTGAAGAGAAATTGCTTAAAGTTGATGATTTGGCTAGGAACGTTGATAGAATTTCTCTTGAGGTTGATTCTTTAAAGCTAAGATCTATTCCTCCTAAGCATGATATCAATGAGTCTCTCAAAGCCATGAGAATTTCCATTGATGAGTGCAAGGAAAGAACCGCTAGGATGCGTGCTTCCAAAGATGCCTTTATTAAAGCATGTTCTTCCAATTCCTATGAAAATCAAGATGAAGATCTAAAAGTTATTGATGTGTCCCCTATTAAATCTTTGTTTTGCAATATGAATCTTGATGAAACTGAATATGATCTTCCTTTACCTAGAAGGCGTTCCAAAAATTCGGAGTATTTAGATCTTGATGATGAAATTAATGAAAGTGGGGTTGAAAGAAATAAAACCCTAGATGTTGCTAAACCCACTATATTGGATTTCAAGGAATTTAATTATGAAAGTTGCTCTTTAATTGATTGTATTTCCTTGTTGCAATCCGTGCTAAATTCTCCTCATGCTTATAGTCAAAAGAAAGCCTTTATCGAACATATTGTTGATGCCTTGATGCAATCTTATGAAGAAAAACTTGAGTTGAAAGTTTCTATCCCTAGAAAACTCTACGATGAGTGGGAACCAACTATTAAGATTAAAATTAAAGATCATGAGTTTTATGCTTTGTGTGATTTGGGTGCTAGTGCCTCCACTATCCCCAAAACCTTGTGTGATTTGCTAGATCTCCGTGATTCTCATGTTGCTCTCTAAACTTGCATTTTGCGGATTCCACTATTAAGAAACCTATGGGAAGAATTAATGATGTTCTTATTGCTGCAAATAGGAATTATGTTCCCGTAGATTTTATCGTTCTTGATATAGATTGCAATCCTTCTTGCCCTATTATTCTTGGTAGACTTTCCTTAGAACGGTTGGTGTGATTATTGATATGAAGGAATGGAATATTAGATTCCAATTTCCATTAAAAAAGGGCATGGAACTTTCATGCCCAAGATGCGACCCTATCCTAAAGGAACTCGAAGGTCCCACCAAGGATATAAGCGCATCTTGAAGACGCTTTTGCAAGGTGGATATCATTACATCAACATTACATAATAGTGGGGATACATTCAAGTCATACAATGTCACATGAATACAACAATACATCACAAGAACAACCTCCGACTACGGAAGAAACATAAACAAAAACTCAAACGATATCCACCCTGCTAGCCCAGGGTGTCGACCTGGAACCTATCCCCTGATCGAAGAAGCAGAAGAAGAACTCCAACACAAGTAAACATCGCTCTCGCGTCATGATCATCGCATAACCTGTACTTGCAACTATTGGTGTAGTAATCTGTGAGCCACGAGGACTCAGCAATCCCATTACCATGGGTATCAAGACTAGCAAAGCTTAATGGGTAAGGAAGGGGTAAGGTGGTGAGGTTGCAGCAGCGGCTAAGTAATGTATGGTGGCTAACTTACGCAAATAAGAGCGAGAAGAGAAGCAAAGCAAGCGGTCGTCAACTAGAAATGATCAAGAAGTGATCCTGAACTCCTACTTACGTCAGACATAACCCAGAAACCGTGTTCTCCTCTCGATCAACCCCGAAAAGAGACACTCACGGTTACGCACATGGTTGGTGTATTTTAGAAGAGTTTAATTCAAGTTTACTACAACCGGACATTAACAAATTCCCATCTGCCACATACCCGTGGGCACGGCTTTTGAAAGTTCAAACCCTGCAGGGGTGTCCCAACTTAGCCCATGATAAGCTCTCGCGATCAACGAAGGATATTCCTTCTCCCGGGAACACCCGATCAGTCTCGGAATCCCGGCTACAAGACATTTCGACAATGGTAAAACAAGTCCAGCAAGACCTCCCGGCGTGCCGACACCCTGATAGTAGCCGCGCGTATCTCATCCCAGGCCACGACCGGATAAGCTAAGCGTACAGGTACCAACATAACCCAAGTTGCCAAGGGACGGTCCCGCACGGTGCTCTAGTTTGGACCAACACTTAGACAAGCAATGGCACGGGGGTTTAAAATAAACATGACCCTCGGGATGCGCGACTCCCAAGGGAAAAAGGTAATAGGCTGAGGCAAATGTAAAACCAATGTTGGGCCTTGCTGGAAGAGTTTTATTCAAAGCGAACTGTCAAGGGGGTCCCATAAATCACCCAACCGCGTTAGGGACGCAAAATCCGGGAACATAACACTGATATGATGGAAACTAGGGCGGCAAGAGTGGAACAAAACACCAGGCATAAGGCCGAGCCTTCCACCCTTTGCCAAGTATATAGATGCATTAATAATATAAGAGATATTGTGATATCCCAACATAAACATAATCCAACATGGAGCAATCTTCATCTTCACCTGCAACTAGCAATGCTATAGGAGGGGCTGAGCAAAAGCAGTAACATAGCCAAACAACGGTTTGCTAGGAAGGGTGACAAAGGTTAGAGGTTCATGGCAATTTGGGAGGCTTGATAAGCAAGTGGTAGGTAACGCAGCATAGCGATAGAGCCAAACAACTAGCATAGCAATGATAGTAATGAGATCCAAGGTGACGGTCATCTTGCCTGAAATCCCGCAAGGAAGAAGAACGAGTCCATGAAGAAGATGAAGCCATGAAGACGAACCAAGCGTAGACGAACGAATCCTCACGATCGCAACGAAACAAGAACTATCGAGAAGAAGCACACAACATGGTAAACACACCACACAAGAACAAGGCATGATGCTCAACCAAGTCTGACGCATGACAAGACTACATGAAGCTACTCATGGCAAGAGATGATGCATACAAGAGCAACACATCAAGGCAAGTTTAAATGAGGCCGGAAACAACATGTAACAAATCCGGTAAGTCCTCATATGCAAATTTCGAAATTGGTCCAGATCTGAATAAACATTATGTTCAAGTTGTTAAACAGCAAGTTAAGATGCACCAAGATGATCTACACGAAATTCTATTCAAGTTACATATAAAGTTCATTAGATTCGGAGCTACGGCCTAGAAGTTATGAGCAAAACAAGATAAGCATGGCATTGATGCAAAATGCATTCAAATATCAAGAAAACACCTCAAAGCATGGATGCAACAAGGTAACATGAAGCTACACACAAAACTAAGCAAGTTTCATATAGAGCACACTCAAAACGGAGCAACGGTTCAACACATACACACTATACAAGTTTAAAGGACAAGCTGTCCAAAACAGCAACTAGGCATATTGCAAGCATCAAAACAACATGCTACATGATCTCAACGTGAAAACAAAAGGCATGGACATGATATACAGGTAAAGCATGACAAAACATGGGCATTGAGCTATCTCCAAAAACTACTAGAAGATTCTCAAAAGGACATGGCAAGATTGCAAATAATAACAGGTTCACATGCTATCAAACAACATGTTATAGGAACTGATCATAGAAGCCAAAAGAGACGCGAGAATCCACTCAAAGCATAGAACAAAAGTCCCTTACTGACCATAATCCAAAAATGATCAGAAGATATGATGGCACCCATGTAAACTTAGCAAGTTTCGTTACAGATTCAGACTTGGTGAAATTAACAGAGCATGGCAGGAACAACGATAAGTAGGCATGTTGGTGAGCTTGATTCACTCACCACAAAGCATTTCATGACAAGAAAATCATATCTACAGAAAGATGACATATGCATGAAGGTAAGCATGGCAATATCAAGTTCATAGCATGCATGGATCAGTAACAACAACCTTGGCAAAATTGAATAACATGTAAACAATCTGCCAGGAACATTTTATAGCAAAAGTAGAGCAATATTGAGACATGCTAGATCACTCTATAAATGCAAACAGAGGCATGAACGGATAGAACATAACCATAAGAACAACACACCCTTACTGAACATGCTCAAAAGAGGCATGGATCTATCTGTAGCAACATGAATACATGACATAAAAATAACAGCAGGGAAAAACTTAGTGAAATTCTAAGTCTCTGAAATCAGCAACATCACGATGCCTACTTCACATGATTGTGCTAGTCACCACATAGATCACAAAAATACATGGCATACACCCCTGTAAATATGGCATGGCATAGACCAAAACACATGTAGAACTCAAGATCATAGGGTGCACACATCAATCATGGCAAAAATGACAAAAAAGCCTATCCTGATAAGAATCTGAAACTAACAGAAACTAGCACTCTTCCAACAGCATTTCAGGCATCAAGATGAGCTCAAGAAAATGATGCAATGAGATGAAATGAGTTACTCATCGAGATGAACATTTTGACATATTATATGCATGAAACGGAGCTACGGTCATGAAGATATGGAAGGTCAAACAAAGCATCAAAATAATGGATCTCAGGGACTTAGCAGATTTCTCACCCCGCGAAATTGGGACGGAGCCGTTCGGGACGGAGGGATCCAGGGACGACGGGGGCGTGTTTGGATGGAGCGACCGGTGGATCTCGTCCCGATCCACCGGACCTTGCCGGAGACGACGGAGATGGCCGGATGGTGGCCGAAGACGGTCGGGCAGACGATGAGAAGCACCACCAGGGTCGGGGCGGCGAGCACCGGTCGGCTCCGGGCCGGAGGACGACGCGCGGTGGAGGGCGAGGCGCGGGCATGCAGGCGGCGACCGGGCGGCGCGGTTGCCGGCGCGGCGGCGGGAAGCGGAGCGGCGCGCGCGCAGGCGGCTCGCGGGACAGCGCGCGGTGGCGTGGGGCGGCGGGGAGCGGAGCGGGCGGCGAGCGGGAGGAAAGGCGGCGGGCGGCGCGGTCCAGCGGGGGCGCAGAGCGGCGGAGGCGGCGGCGGCGAAGGCCGGCGCGAGCAGGCGAGCTCGCCGGCGGGAGGCGGCGCGGGGCGAGCAGGCGGACGGCGGCGGGGCGCACGGGCGGCACGGGCCATGCGGCGGCGGCGGATGGGCCGGGCGGGCACTGGATGGGCTCCGCGGGCCGCGGCGCGTGGAGAGAGAGAGAGAGGAGGCGACGTGGCAACGCGTGAGTGGAGGAGGGAGGCGGCGGTGCTGACATGGCACACTCTCATTGGGCGGAGCGACGTGTCCGGCGGACATGTCCGGCGCGGATGGACATGTCCGGCGGCGCGAGGAGGAAGACTGCTAGGGTTTGCATCGTGAATTTCGGGGGGGGGGGGCTCATTTATAGGTAGGAGGAGGTAGGAGTGTCCAAATGGAGTGTGGTTTTCGGCCACACGATCGTGATCGAACGACCGAGAGGATGGAGGGGGTTTGGATGGGTTATTGGGCTGTTTTGAAGGGGTGTTGGGCTGCACACAAAAGAGGCCTTTACGGTTCCCCGGTTAACCGTTGGAGTATCAATGAGAGCGTGAAATGGCACGAAACTTGATAGGCGGTCTACCGGTGGTGTACCAAGAATTGCTTGTTGTGGACTTATGGATAACATCTCAAAATCAAGAGGTGATAACCGACCACAAACAGAAAAGATTGAATAGCTGAGAGGAACGAAGAAATGCAAAACTCCACTTCAAAAGAATACGGCGAATTAATTGCACCTCGCGAAGCAAGAAGAAGAATACTTGAGCTTCGCCTACAAGAATCTTGATGAACACTTGAGGAAAGAATTAAATACTAATGGACCACCGATAAAGTTTAACATCCGCACATGAAAAGAGGCAAAAGGGGGCGCCGGGGGACATAGGAGTGTCGGGTTGCAAAACGGACAACGGGGAAAATGCTCAGATGCATGAGACGAACATGTATGCAGAAAGAGATGCACATGATGACATGGCAAAATGCAACACGCAAGCAAACAACATGACAACAACGGCGAAAAACTGGCAGCCACTTGGCGCATCGAATACGGAGCGTTACAGTAACATTTTCCTAGAAAGAAAATAAAATTCCCATATGAAACTATCATGAGAGCCACTTATGGATTGCCTACCAAAGATGACAATACCTAGATCTATCCTCGCTTTTATGCCTAGCTAGGGGCGTTAATAATAGCGCTTGTTGGGAGGCAACCCAATTTTATTTTTAGATTTTCGTGTTTTTCTTCTGTTT
The DNA here is from genome assembly GCA_032464435.1 of Aegilops umbellulata. Lineage (NCBI taxonomy): Eukaryota > Viridiplantae > Streptophyta > Magnoliopsida > Poales > Poaceae > Aegilops > Aegilops umbellulata. The sequence continues at coordinate 245,631,162 of CP136056.1, forward strand.
AGGAATAAATAACTCATCTACCTTCGGTTCAGATGTGGTTTTGTGTTTTAATTTGTGTTTGTGCCAAGTTAGACCTATAGGATCTTCATGGATGATAGTTATTTGATCTTGCTATAATTTCAAGAAACTTTGCGTTCAGTGGACGAATTGTTAAAAATCACCAGAACGTGATAAAATACGGATTCCAACTGCTGCTGATCAATAAACAAATTTTCTAGGTCATCCTATTTTGGTAGACTTTTTTGAGTTCTAGAAGTTTGCGTTAGTTACATATTACTACAGACTGTTCTGTTTTTGACAGGTTCTGTTTTTCGTGTGTTGTTTGCTTATTTTGATGAATCTATGGCTAGTAAAATAGTTTATAATCCATAGAGAAGTTGGAATATAGTAGGTTTAACAACAATATAAATAAATAATGAGTTCATTACAGTACCTTGAAGTGGTCTTTTGTTTTCTTTCTCTAACGGAGCTCACGAGATTTCTATTGAGTTTTGTGTTGTGAAGTTTTCAAGTTTTGGGTGAATTCTTTTGATGGATTGTGGAACAAGGAGTGGCAAGAGCCTAAGCTTGGAGATGCCCATGGCACCCCAAGATAATCCAAGGACACCAAAAAGTCAAAGCTTGGGGATGCCCCGGAAGGCATCCCCTCTTTCGTCTGCTTCCATCAGTAATTTTACTTGGAGCTATATTTTTATTCACCACATGATATGTGTTTTGCTTGGAGCATCTTGTATTATTTGTGTCTTTGTTTGTTAGTGTGCCACAATCATCCTTGCTATACACACCTTTTTATAGAGCCATGCATGAATTGGAATTTGATAGAATACTCTATGTGCTTCACTTATATCTTTTGAGCTATGTAGTTTTGCTCTATGTGCTTCACTTATATCTTTTGAGCTATGTAGTTTTGCTCTATGTGCTTCACTTAGATCTTTTAGAGCACGGTGGTGGATTTGTTTTAAAGAAACTATTGATCTCCCATCCTTCACTTATATTATTTTGAGAGTCTTAATAGCATGGTAATTTGCTTAATAATAATATGCTTGGTATTCAAGATTTGTGAAACTTTCTTTTGAGTGCGTTGAATACTAAAAAAAGATTGATGCTTGATAATTGTTTTGAGATATGAGATGGTGATATTAGAGTCATGCTAGTTGAGTAGTTGTGAATTTGATAAATACTTGTGTTCAAGTTTGTGGTTCCCGTAGCATGCACGTATGGTGAACCGTTATGTGATGAAGTCGGAGCATGATTTATTTATTGATTGTCTTCCTTATGAGTGGCGGTCGGGGACGAGAGATGGTCTTTTCCTACCAATCTATCCCCCTAGGAGCATGCGCGTAATACTTTGCTTTGATAACTTCTAGATTTTTGCAATAACTATATGAGTTCTTTATGACTAATGTTGAGTCCATGAATTATACGCACTTTTTCCCAACCTTCCACCATTGCTAGCCTCTCTAATACCGCGCACTTTTCACCGGTATCATACACCCACCATATACCTTCCTCAAAACAGCCACCATACCCACCTATCATGGCATTTCCATAGCCATTCCGAGATATATCGTCATGCAACTTTCCACCGTTCCGTTTATTATGACACGATGGGGTTTATATCATATTGCATGAATTTATCCCTCTACATCATGTCATCTTGCTTAAGGTGTTACTCTATTTTTAACTTAATACTCTAGATGCATGCTGGATAGCGGTCGATAAGTGGAGTAATAGTAGTAGATGCAGGCAGGAGTCGGTCTACTTGTCTCGGACGTGATGCCTATATACATGATCATACTGGGATATTCTCATAACTATGCTCAATTCTGTCAATTGCTCAACAGTATTTTTTTCACCCACCGTAGAATACTTATGCTCTTGAGAGAAGCCACTAGTGAACCCTATGGCCCCCGGGTCTATCCTCATCATATCAATCTCCATCACTTTAATCTTGCTTTGTTTTTATTTTGGTTTTTACCTTTTCACTTTGCATCTCTATATCAAAAATACCAAAAATATTATCTATCATCTCTATCAGATCTCAGTCTCGTAAGTGACCGTGAAGGGATTGACAACCCCTAATTGCGTTGGTTGCGAGGAGCTATCGTTTTGTCCAGGTACGAGGGACTTGCGTGTAGCCTCCTACTGGATTGATACCTTGGTTCTCAAGAACTGAGGGAAATACTTACGCTACTTTGCTGCATCATCCTCTCCTCTTCGGGGAAAACCAACGCAGTGCTCAAGAGATAGCACCAGGACTGGGTAAAAAAGGCGAACATGATCAGGTGTTCGGCCCCCTTCCCGAAGGCTCAGCAGATCCAGTACTAGCCAGAATGCTTGAGCTTGCGCCTTATCAAGCGCCCTCGGGGGAAGATAAAGGGGGGAATAAAGAGGCTGAAAGCAGTCCTCGCTCAATATTCATCCAAACCGAGGTAATTAGCGCCTCCGGGAAGGAGGATAACCGGGGAGAAGAATCTGAAATTCCCTCTCCGCAGGGAAGGAAGAGGACCGCCTCTAAAGACTCGAAAACAATGGTTTCCAAACGAGGGAAGAAATCTTCACCAAAGGGTCCGGCCTCGGAGGGTACCCTTGCCGCACAGTGCCCGCAAGGGGATCAGCCCTCCACCGAGCTGTAAGTAAACAAAAGTACTTAATAGTAAAAATATCCTCCTTTACTTCCGAGGACAATAACCGAAGCATATATCTTGTAGTTCGGATCGTAGCCCTTCTCGATAGAGTTCGTCTTCGGGGAATCTTCTTCCGGAGATGATGGAGAGCGAAACACCTCCCCATGCCTCCTTGCCTCGCGAGGCGGGCGACCCTAAGGTGTCGTCATGGAGGATTTCTCCTGATCCTCCAAGGCCAGAGGGTAATCCTTCGGCCACCCGAAGTTCGGAGTATTCAGATCCTAAGGAGAGCAATAGAAAGAGGCCGGGACCGTCCGGTGCGCGACCCGACGCACTGAAGGATCTTCTGGAGCAAGTGGCTATCTCAGAAGCGCATCGTATGCTAATGGGTACGGTGGTTGAGAGGATTTCATCCGCCGAAAGCGGGCTGCATGAAGCTTTTATGAGCCTCCTGCGAGGCTTTGAGGTACGCAAAGTAGTATATGTTTTTGATGGTACCGCACACGCTAGGTGTGCCATATGCTGATAGTAGCCCCCGCGACTCTGGTTGCTGTCGAAAACAACAGCAAACAGAGGATCATAGTCCCAGGTAATAATCATGCTGCCTTCATGTGCAGGTGGCTAGCCGGACTGGTGATTTTGCCGAGCTGAAGCGGCAATTTGATGCGGCAGATGCCGACATCGTGCTTGTAAACAAGCGGCTTGACGAGGCCCATGGTATGTGATTTCTCCGGTGATCAACACATAGTAAGAGGAGCATGATGCTAGTATCTTTAATATGTTGCGACTGCAGATGGAGTTGCCGCCGTGGAGACCCTTCGGGCGGAACTTGCCCGAGCCAAGGAACAAGCTAGGAAGAGTGATGCGGCTGCTCTAAAGGCGGTCGAAGAGCTGAGAGCTGAACAGGCTGCCCATTGCCAAAGCAAGGATAAAATAGCCAAGATGGCCGTTGAGTTGAAAGATGCCATCGACCATTACGAGCTTCTTGAAAAGGAAAGCCGAGCAAAGGCGACGGACCTGGAGAAGGCCATGGTAGCAGCCAAGGAAGCCCGCTCTAGAATCAGAGCGGCGAAGGAGGAGCTGCATCAAGCTGGAGATATCGCGGCTGGGAAGCCCTTTTTGTTGCGGACGAAATTCGGAGATCCGAAGTATGCCCTTCTCGATCAATTATGGAGTTCTACGGACGCATACGTGGATTTGGCAGCGAGTGCTGTTGATGCGGCCGAATTTTACAAAGATCAAAAAGATCGTGAAGTGGAAAAGTTATTCTGGTCGCAGTTCAATGTTCCGGTGCGGCCGCTGCTGTTAAATGAGCGAATGACCGAGTGGGCCGAGCTCCATAGGTTGTCCGGGCTTGCCATGAGGTCTGTTGTGGAGCATCTTTGGCTGGAAGGACCAAGGCCGAATAGTTATTTTGGCTTAGTGCAACGATTACTTGGTGCTGTGTCGCATATCAATGCTATGAAGAGGTCGGCGTGCATAGAGGGTGCGCGGATGGCCCTTGCCCGTGTCAAGACATACTGGGCAGAGATGGAAGCCACCACTATTGCATCCTAGAGTTCGGTCGTAGGCCGAGTATCGACCTAGCACTACTTTGAAGAGGTCCTTGAAGGCACTCGTTTAATAGAGGCTCAGTGCTCGAAACATGTTATGTTCTAGTGACATGTATCCCATTGTAAGAACAATGTTATTTGAATTGTAAAGGGTGTGTTTATACTTTTGCTTGAAAGTATTATTATGCCTCCTGTGCGGTCGTTTATGTGTATATTTGGTATATATATTTGTGTGTGTGTCCTGAAAGTTTGCAGTCATCGGCTTCAGCCCCCACACATATAATGCGGGGGTGTTCGTAAAAGCGCGTCTTCACACTTGATCCAATGTCTTGGTACATTAAGGAGGTGGTAGCGCGGCGAACAAGGCAATCAGACTATATTGTTTTAACACTTTCACTTGACCATAGGAGTTTGACACGGGGGCTACTATATAGCCCCTGGTATTTCCGCACTCATCCGAATTCGGGGCGCGTATGTACATGACCAGGAAAACCGGCCCTTCATTAATGCGGAGGAATCCCAAAGATTCCGCTAAGTCATCGAGTGGTTGACCAGTCTCGCGCTTTATCATGACAGTCAGTTTTCGGCTTTCTCTACTGAGGTGCTCGTCTGGATGAACCAGGGCACAATCGCAGTAGTTCTCCCGGTGCCACCTTAGCCGATAGAGTAGAACGTAAGTTAGCAAAACACGGGAGCCGGGAAAACCCAACATTTGACCAAAGACATGATTCGGAGCTGATGCATATAAGGCCAAACTCGCGACGCCGAACACTCCCTAAGGTATTCTGTCTTTCTAACATATACCGGGCTGAGCAATGCCCTTGATAATGAACCCCGAGTGTCTAGGTACGTGCATTATTCTGACGTTGCCAAATGCCAATAACGTCAGCATCCTTCTTGGCTATACTGAGTGTCCGGAGGATTTGAAGCAACAAAAGACAGCGAGAAAGATTTACACAGGGTCTTAATCTGAAAAGAAACCTTTGAGCGGGTCCTTGCTGCACGTCTGCGCCTATGTCTCCGTTGTGCCGTATCCTGGAAGGGTGTAGCATGATTGTTATCTGTAAAAGAGAAGAACTTAGGTGAAAGTTGATGTGCAAAAAATTGGTTATTCTCAATAAACCATTAAAATTAAAGGTAAGTAAAGTTGAGCCGAACTAGTCCTTTTTACATGCAAGAAGCCCCTGGTACCGCCAATGGGAGTATAATCAGCAAACCGATTTCAGGTATATCTAGGCTGTTACAGCTAGTGATGCGCCGGACTTGTCTAGCCGTTTCCGCGGTCTTGACAACCGATCATTTATTCTGGTTGGGGAGGTTGTCTAGTGTTCGGCTTTTAAAGCCGCCACACATTCTTCCGCGCGTAAGGAACACTCAATATTTCCGCTAACTGTGATGGTGCCACGTGGACCGGGCATCTTAAGCTTAAGAGAAGCGTAATGCGGTACTGCATTAAAACGAGCGAAAGTTGTTGTTCCGAGTAGTGCTTGATAGCCGCTTTGGAATGGAGCGATGTCGAAGGTTAACTTTTCACTTCGGAAGTTGTCGGGTGAACCGAATACAACCTCTAGTACGAGAGAGCCCGTACAGCGGGCCTCTGGGCCTGGCATTACCCCCTTAAAGGTAGTAGTACTTTGGCAGATTCTTGTCGGGTCTATCCCCATTTTGCAGACTGTGTCCTGGTAAATCAGATTCAGGCTACTGCCGCCGTCCATGAGGACTTGGGTGAAATGGTATCCGTCGATAATTGGGTCTAGCACCAAGGCAGCCAATCCTCCATGTCGGATACTTGTTAGGTGATCCATGCAATCAAGGGTGATTGGGTGGGCCGACCAAGGGTTGAACTTGGGGGTGACGGGCTCTATGACGCATGTGTCTTGGAGTGCATGTTTGCCCTTTCTTTCTGTTACGTGAATCATGTTCACTATTTTGACCTCTGGTAGGAATTTTTTCTGTCCCCCAGTGCTTTGTCAACGAGGCTCATCCTTGTCTTCACTTGGTGTCTCCCTCCCCTTGTGTTCAGCGTTTAGCTTGCCAGACTGCTTGAAGACCCAACATTCTCTGTGGGTGTGATTCGCAGGTTTATCGAAGGTGTTGTGTATCTGACATAATTTGTCTAGAATCTTGTTGAGGCTGGACGGTCCATCTCTGTTGCCTTTGAAAGGCTTCTTCCGCTGACCGGGTAGAGAGCCCCTGAATCCGGCGTTTACCGCCGTGTTGGCTGGGCTGTCTTCGTTATTTCGACGCTTCCTTTTATTGCGTCGTGGTTTTCCTTTACCGTCCCTGACATCAGATGTGCCTAGGTCGCTGGTGCCACTACGAGCCAGCCAGCTATCTTCGCCCATGCAAAATCGGGTCATGAGGGTTGTTAAGGCTGCCATTGTCCTTGGTTTTTCTTGACCGAGGTGTCTGGCAAGCCTTTCGTCGCAAACGCAGTGTTTGAAAGCTGCTAAGGCTTCGGCGTCCGGGCAGTCGACGATTTGATTCTTGTTAGTGAGAAATCTGTTCCAAAGCTTTCGGGCTGACTCTCCCGGCTATTGAATTATGTGACTTAAATCGTCAGCGTCCGTAGGTTGGACATAAGTCCCTTGAAAATTGGCCCTAAAAGCATCCTCAAGCTCCTCCCAACTTCCTATTGAATTTTCGGGGAGGCTCTTCAGCCAGTGCCGAGCTGGTCCTTTCAGCTTGAGGGGCAGGTATTTAATGGCGTGGAGATCATCTCCGCGAGCCATATGGATATGGAGGATGAAGTCCTCAATCCAGACCCTAGGGTCTGTCGTTCCGTTGTATGCCTCTATGTTCACGGGCTTGAATCCCTCTAGAAATTCATGATCCAGTACCTCATCGGTGAAGCATAGGGGGTGTGTGGCACCCCTGTATTTGGATGTATCGTGGCGTTTGGACGGTTGTAGTATTCGGTTTTGATTTTGTGCCGGAGCGCGCTTCCTAGATCCATAGATGGACCTGGTCATACTGGATTTTTGGCGCAAGTCCTCGTAAACCGTGTGTCGACTTATGTGCGGCCCCGTTAGCCGCCCTATCGCGGCCACGAGGTGGTCGATCCGGCTGATCGGCCGTTTTATTCTTTGGCTGTATAGGCTCTACGGCCCCATCGTCGAACTCAGGCAACAACTTGCGCTTTGGATAGCTCTTTGTACGGTAGCTACCACCATACTTTTCTTCAGTGTCGAGCACTTTGTTCCATCTACTGTTGAGTGTATTCTGCGCAGCCTTAAGCCTTTGCTTCTGCTTCTTCAGACTCCTCGCGGTGGCAATGAGCCTTCTATGGAGGTTCTCTTGTTCCAAGTGTCTTTCCAGGATGACATGTGCATCCTCGTCCGGACTGTTTTCCTCTTCGGATGGAGGTTGATGAGCTTTATCCTCGGCGTCGCCGTGTTCAGACAGCGGATCCGTACTATGTTCGTCGTTTGCTGGTTCATCCTGCTCTATCGCTGGGTCAATGTGGTCGTCGTTTCCTCTGGAGTCGACCGAGGTGTTATTTTCTCTTGCGCTGTTATCGCTATTTTTGCCGAGGCGGGATTTGGAGCGGCGCCTACGCCATCGCTTTGGTTGCTTCTCGAGGGAGCCATCCTTCCGTTCCTCGTCATTGTTTACTTTGGGTGTATCCACCATATATATATATATCGTGTGATGAGGTGGCTGTCCAGCGCCCTGTAGGCGGTGGTTCCTGATCGTCTCCTTCATCGTCGTCCATACCGTCGATGTCTTTGGAGTCGAAATCGAGCATGTCGGTTAAATCGTCGACAGTGGCTGCTAAGTGGGTGGTGGGTGGGGAGAGAATTTCTTCGTCGTCCGCATCCCATTCAAGCCGGACATAGTTCAGCCAAGGTTCTCCTGACAAGGAGAGGGACCTTAATGAATTTAGCACATCGTCGAAAGGCGAGTGCTGAAAGATATCCACGGAGGTAAACTCCATGATCGGTGCCCGATCGGATTCGATAAGCAAGGATGTAAGCGGCTTGGAGCCCGTGGCCGGGGACAAACCCGACGATTTGGCAACACGGCTCTCGTGGAAGGAGTTACTTTTCGGCTCTATCGCCACTGAGAGTGCGGCCTTCGTGACGGGGTCTATCCGCCGTCCTCCGATGGCGCAATTTGTTCCGCATTAAGGGCCGGAGTAGTCGCAGGTGTGATCTCCCGAACACTATCCGACGGCGGAGCTAAATCATGCTCGGCGTGATCGTGCGGTGCACCTGACATGGGCTCGAATCCGCTGAAGATCAAGTCTCCGCGGATGTCGGCAGTGTAGTTCAGGTTTCCAAATCTGACCTGATGGCCAGGGGTGTAGCTTTCGATCTGCTCCAGATGGCCAAGCGAATTGGCCCGCAGTACGAAGCCGCCAAATACGAAGATCTGGCCGGGGAGGAAAACCTCACCTTGGATCACATCGTTGCCAATGATTGTAGGAGCCATCAAGCCTTAGGGTGATGTCATAGTGAAACTCCCAATGAAAGCACCAATGTTGGTGTTAAAACCGGCGGATCTCGGGTAGGGGGTCCCGAACTGTGCGTCTAAGGCGGATGGTAACAAGAGGCGGGGGACACGATGTTTACCCAGGTTCGGGCCCTCTCGATGGAGGTAATACCCTACTTCCTGCTTGATTGATCTTGATGATATGAGTATTACAAGAGTTGATCTACCACGAGATCATAGAGGCTAAACCCTAGAAGCTAGCCTATGGTATGATTGTTGTTGTCCTACAGATTAAACCCTCTGGTTTATATAGACACCGGAGGGGGCTAGGGTTACACAGAGTCGGTTACAAGGGAGGAGATCTACATATCCGTATTGCCAAGCTTGCCTTCCACGCCATGGAGAGTCCCATCTGGACACGGGACGAAGTCTTCAATCTTGTATCTTCATAGCCCAACAGCCTGGCCAAAGGATATAGTCCGGCTGTCCGAGGACCCCCTAATCCAGGACTCCCTCAGCTGGGGTGTGGTCGGATCTTCAGGTAGCGGTGCCAGACACTTAATCCGCTCTGCCTTTGCTATCCAGCCCTGTACAAAGGATAGTAGATTCATTGTGTCTAAGAAACTTATTGATCGAATATATATTCGGGAAAGTCATACTTACCAGTGTGGCCGGAATCTCGCTGTCAAGACCGATGTCTTCGGTATTCTTTGGCCACGCTTTGTGGGCCTTGAACAATAGCTTCCAGATGTCTTCCTACGTTGTGCCGAAGAATTGCTTCAGGGTCTGTGGATCTTCCAGATTGAACTCCCACATGTGAGAGGGCCGAAGTTGGCAAGGAAGAATCCGGCGGAAGAGCATCACCTGAATCACGTTAGTGAGACTGGTGTTCTTGCCTATCATGTCTTTGATGCGCTTTTGCGGCATCAACACTTCCGTTGTGGATCCCCAGTCCAGACCCTTAGTGGTCCATGAGGTGACCCGCATAGGGGGTTCGGATCTGAACTCAGGAGTGGCCGCCAACTTGGCGTCGCTAGGTTCGGTGATGTAGAACCACTCCTGCTGCCACACCTTGACAGTTTCCACGAAGGCCCCCTTTGTCCAAACAGCGTTGGGGAGCTTGCTCACCATGGCGTCGCAGCAGTCCGCATGCTGCCCGCCGACCACCTTCGGCTTCAAATTGAAGACCTTGAGCCATAGGCCGAAGTGTGGGGGGATGCGGAGCAGCGCCTCGCACCCGACGATGAACGCCGAGATGTGGAGGAAATAATTTGGGGCTAGATCATGGAAATCTAGCCCGTAGTAGAACATAAGGCCTCAGACGAAGGGATGGAGGGGAAACCCTAGCCCACGGAGGAAGTGGGGGATGAATACAACCCTTTCGCTGGGCTCCGGAGTGGGGATGACTTGGCCCTTGGCAGGGAGTCTGTGCGCGATGTCCGCAGACAGGTATCCTGCCTCTCGGAGCTCCTTGGCATCCTTCTCGAAGACGGAGGAGGCCTCCCACTTGCCCTTTGAGCCAGATCCTGACATGGCTAGGAAGGCTGGTGGTGGTGGGAAAGATTGAAGATTGGACACTAGAGCTTGAGGATGGGAAAGCAGGAGAAGGAAGAAGGGGTGGGGATAAAGAGGGATCTTTATCCTCTTATATAAGCAGTGAATATCAAACACCCCCCCCTCAAGCCTTAAAACTCGCCTGTTCCCGAGGGGTCGTGCGAATGGCATGGTTGGATTACCCAAAACCGTATTGATAAGGATCCCATAATGGGTGGACACGATCTCTGTTTTGACAAGACGTGCCAATAGAGGTTGTGCCTCGAAATGCAAAGCGGGAGGTGTAAAAACGGTTCGAAATGTTAAGGTGTGACGTTTTGCCGAAAAAAGTTGTCAGTGGAAAGATACTGTTTTGACTAAATATCTTGCCTTCATGACTAAGGGTTGTGACAATTATACAGCCGGATATAGTTCTTTTGTTCAGAAGATTGCTTTGAAGTACTCAGGAGGAGGAACCCGCCTTGCAATGCCGAAGACAATCCGCATGCCTTACATATTGTCATTGAAAACTGGTTCAGGGGCTACTGAGGGAGTCCTGGATTAGGGGGTCCTCGGGTGTCTGGGCTATGCGATATGGGCCGGACTGATGGGCCGTGAAGATACAAGGCAGAAAACCTTCCCCCATGTCTGGATATGTAATTTCCTTCCTCTACAAACCGACTCTATACAACCCTAGGCCCCTCCGCTGTGTATATAAACGGAAGGGTTTAGTCCATAGAGGCTATTGTCGGTGTCGAAACCAGCGGATCTCAGGTAGGGGGTCCCGAACTATGCGTCTAAGGCGGATGGTAATAGGAGGCGAGGGACACGATGTTTACCCAGGTTCGGGCCCTCTCGATGGAGATAATACCCTACTTCCTGCTTGATTGATCTTGATGATATGAGTATTACAAGAGTTGATCTACCACGAGATCGTAGAGGCTAAACCCTAGAAGCTAGCCTATGGTATGATTGTTGTTGTCCTACGGACTAAACCCTCCGGTTTATATAGACACCGGAGAGGGATAGGGTTACAAAGAGTCGGTTACAAGGGAGGAGATCTACATATCCGTATTGCCAAGCTTGCCTTCCACGCCAAGGAGAGTCCCATCCGGACACGGGACGAAGTCTTCAATCTTGTACCTTCATAGTCCAACAGTCCGGCTAAAGGATATAGTCCGGCAGTCCGAGGACCCCCTAATCCAGGACTCCCTCAGTAGCCCCTGAACCAGGCTTCAATGACGATGAGTCCGGCGCGCAGATTGTCTTCGACATTGCAAGGCGGGTTCCTCCTCCGAATATTCCATAGAAGATTTTGAACACAAGGATAGTGTCTGGCTCTGCAAAACAAATTCCACATACCACCGTAGAGAGAATAATATTTCCACAGATCTGATCCGCTGACACATTCGGCAGCATGACATCATACCACGGCCCAGTCATTATTCGAACCGTTTTCTCAACCAGCTACTGCACATATTGCGAGGCGGTTTTCTTGGCACATCTTGTCGAAGCAGAGATCGTGTCCCCTTATCACGGGATTCTCATCAATACGGGTGTGGGTAACCCAATCGTGCCATCAATTACGGCGCTTTGGGAATAAGCGGTTTTACCAGGCAAGTGGGGAGGCGCAGAATCCCTGCTGCCTTTATAAGGGGATAAGGACTCCCTTTCGTACCCACGCTTTCTTCTTCCTGATCCATTCCCCTCCGCCCAAGCTCCAGCGCCCAAGCGTTCATCTTCTCTGCCCACAAAGGCCTTCTGAAAATGTCCGGATCCGGAGCAGGAGGCAAATGGATGGCCTCTACCGTCCGGGAGAAGGATATCAAAAAGCTTCGGGAGGCTGGGTATCTGGCCAAAAGAATCAGCCATCGTCTCCCGACGACGGGACAGATCGTCCCTACCCCGGAACCCAACGAGAGGGTTGTATTCCCTCGTCACTTTGTCCGCAGGCTAGGGTTTCCCCTCCACCCATTCGTTCGCGGCATCATGTATTATTATGGATCGATCTTCACGATCTGTCCCCTAATTCCTTCCTCAACATCTCGACATTCATTGTCGTGTGCGAGGCTTTTCTCCGCATCTCGCCACATTTTGGCTTATGGCTGAAGATATTTAATGTGAAGGCCAAGGTAGTTTGTGGCGAGCACGCCGAGTGCTTGGGCGCTATGGTGAGCAAGATGCCCAACGTTACATGGCCAACATGCAGCTTTAATGATTCCATCAAGGAGTGGCAACAACAGTGGTTTTAGATCACCGAGCCGCGCAGTACGGAATTGGCCGCTACTCCCGAGTTTCGATCCGGTGCCCCCTGCGGCTTACATCCTAGGTCAGGAAGGGCCTGAATCTGTCCTCGTTCGACGAATTGTCGGTGCTCCAGACGCGCGTTAAAGATATGGGAGACAAGAACATTGAACTTGTCAATGTGGTCCAGGTGATGTTAGTTCGCTGGATCCTGCCTTGTCAGCACCGGACTTGCAATCTATGGGAATTCGATCCGGCCAAGCACCAAACCTTGCGAGAACTTTTCGTCTCTTCGCACAAGGACATCTGGAAGGTGCTTTTCAAGTCCAGCAAATCATGGCCGGACTCCACCGAAGACCGCGGGTACCAATTGTCTCGCCCTGCAAGTTCGGTGAGTAATCGTACTTTTTGTTCGCATAACCCAAGGGAAGCACTTAATGTGTTTTCCATATTTCTCCTAGGGCTGGACGAAGAAGGCGGAGCGGATCCATTGTCCGGCCCCGCTGCCTGAAGAACCGGTCGTCCCACTTCTGACGAAGATGCTGGTCCTGGTGCCTTACAAGGTGCCGAAGAAGACGGCCGATAAGGAGGCCAAAAAGACCCGGGGCGGCCTTCGTCGTCGCGGCACTTCGGACACAATATCCGAAGGCTCTGATGCCCATTCCACCTCAGAAGAGGACGAGGAGGAGGAGGAAGATGAATCCCCTATGGGGGAAAGAAAGAAGAGGACGGCCTCCGCACACTTGGAGGCCGTGTCGCCTAAAAGGGGGAAAGCTCCTCTTCGGAGGAGTCCACTGTCGCCTGCTACCTCTTAAGCACTGCGTTGGTTTTCCCTTAAAGAGGAAAGGGTGATGCAGCAAAGTAGCATAAGTATTTCCCTCAGTTTTTGAGAACCAAGGTATCAATCCAGTAGGAGGCTACGCGCGAGTATCTCGCACCTACACAAAACAAATAAACCCTCGCAACCAACGCAATAAGGGGTTGTCAATCCCTTCACGGTCACTTACGAGAGTGAGATCTGATAGATATGATAGGATAATATTTTTGGTATTTTTGTGATAAAGATGCAAAGTAAAATAAAAGCAAAGTAAAAAAGCAAAGGAAATAACAAAGTGTTGGAAGATTAATATGATGAAGATAGACCCGGGGGCCAAAGGTTTCACTAGTGGCTTCTCTCAAGAGCATAAGTATTTTACGGTGGGTGAACAAATTACTGTTGAGCAATTGACAGAATTGAGCATAGTTATGAGAATATTTCGGTATGATCATGTATATAGGCATCACGTCCGAGACAAGTAGACCGACTCCTACCTACATCTACTACTATACTCCACTCATTGACCGCTATCCAGCATGCATCTAGAGTATTAAGTTCATGAAAACAGAGTAACGCCTTAAGCAAGATGACATGATGTAGAGGGATAAATTCATGCAATATGATAAATAAAAACCATCTTGTTATCCTCGATGGCAACAATACAATACGTGCCTTGCTGCCCCTACTGTCACTGGGAAAGGACACTGCAATATTGAACCCAAAGCTAAGCACTTCTCCCATTGCAAGAAAGATCAATCTAGTAGGCCAAACCAAACTGATAATTCGAAGAGACTTGCAAATATAACCAATCATACATAAAAGAATTCAGAGAAGATTCAAATATTGTTCATAGATAAACTTGATCATAAACCCAAAATTCATCGGTCTCAACAAACACACCGCAAAAAGAAGATTACATCAAATAGATCTCCACCAGAGAGGGGGAGAACATTGTATTGAGATCCAAAAAGAGAGAAGAAGCCATCTAGCTAATAACTATGGACCCGAAGGTCTGAGGTAAATTACTTACACTTCATCGGAGAGGCTATGGTGTTGATGTAGAAGCCCTCCGTGATGGATGCCCCCTCCGGCGGAGCTCCAGAACAGGCCCCAAGATGGGATCTCGTGGGTACAGAAGGTTGCGGCAGTGGAATTAGGTTTTTGGCTCCATATGTGATCGTTTGGGGGTACGTAGGTATATATAGGGGGAAGAAGTACGTCAGTGGAGCAACGTGGGGCCCACGAGGGTGGACGGTGCGCCCTGGGGGGGGGGGGGGGGTTGGCGCGCCCCCCTACCTCGTGGCCTCCTGGAAGCTTCTCTTACGTAGGTTCCAAGTCTCCTGGATCATTTTCGTTCCAAAAATCACGCTCCCAGAGGTTTCATTCCGTTTGGACTCCGTTTGATATTCTTTTTTTGTGAAACTCTGAAATAGGCAAAAAAAAGCAATTCTAGGCTGGGCCTCCGGTTAATAGGTTAGTCCCAAAAATAATATAAAAGTGGATAATAAAGCCCAATATTGTCCAAAATAGTAGATAATATAGCATGGAGCAATAAAAAATTCTAGATACGTTGGAGACATATCAAGCATCCCCAAGCTTAATTCCTGCTCGTCCTTGAGTAGGTAATGATAAAAACAAATTTTTTGATGCGGAGTGCTACTTGGCATAATTTCAATGTAATTCTTCTTAATTGTGGTATGAATATTCAGATCCGAAAGATTCAAGATAAAAGTTCATATTGACATAAAAATAATAATACTTCAAGCATACTAACTAAGCAATTATGTCCTCTCAAAATAACATGGCCAAAGAAAGTTCATCCCTACAAAATCATATAGTTTAGTCATGCTCCATTTTCGTCGCACAAGAATGCTCTCATCATGCACAAACCCGATGACAAGCCAAGCAATTGTTTCATACTTTAGTAATCTCAAACCTATAAACTTTCACGCAATATATGAGCGCGAGTGTGACGCCCAGATAGTTACGCTACAGTAACCCTCTTCTAATGATGCCATGTCACCTCCGTTACTGTTGCTAATCCCTCGTTAGTTCAAAAACTGATTCAAATTCAAATTCAAAATCAAGCAAACAATAAAAGTTTTCAAACATTAAAACTAAAAGGTTCGGAGTGAACAAAACCATGCACAGGTAATTATGGTGGAGAAACCACACCTTTATAGAATATTTAAATACTATAAGATAAATAAAATAGTAATGAAAACTATTGTTTAAATACTTTTAGTTATTAAATAATTATGAAACTATATTAGCTTGGGTAGCAAGTTAATGTGGCTGTGGTAATATCAAATACAGTGCCATTTTGGTATTCTGCTAACACAAAAATAAAATGAAACTAAAAGAAAACATTACAGGAAATATAAACAAAAGTAAAGGCAAAACAGAAATAAAAAACAAAAGGGACCCCCCCCCCCCAAATGGTCCAACCGGCCCAGCTGACAGCCAGGCCAGCCCACTGGCCCAACCGGCTCCCCACTCACCTCCATAACCCCACCCGATCGAAACCCTAACCCCCACATCACACCCACTCCCCACTCCCTCTCGTTAGCCCCCCACCTCTCGATCCCACCTGGATCGGGAGGGGTTCGAACCCGGCGCCCTATCGCCGCTGCTTGGAGCCCCTCCGCCCCGTCCTCATCTCCTCTCCGACTTCCCTCGCTCCCGCGAGCCGTGGAGCCATCGCCTCCACCCAACGACTCCTCCCTCCGTCCTTCAGCGGCCGGCCCCGCCCCAAGTGGATCTGGATCGGGGCAACCGACGCCCCGACCCGTCGCGCGCCATCGCCCAACCACTCCCGACGCCGACATCCCGGAGCGCTCCATCGCCGGCCTGCCTCCTCCCCATGCCAGACCTCCTCGTCCTCCTCCCCGGGTCGCTCCCCGCGCACCGTTGCCAAGTCCCTATAAACCCGATGTGAGCGCGCGCCCTTCCCCCTCTCTCCCTCTCGCGCGACCTCCCCTCGCCGCGCCCACGGCACCCGCGCGCCGCGCCCCGGCTCGCGGTGGCCGTGCCGGGCCCCGTCGATGCACGCGCGCTCGTGCGCCCAGCGCCCCGCTGCCATCCCGGGGCCGCTGCCTCCTTCCCCGCGCCGCGCCTGGGCCGCGCGCCCCGCCGTGTCGCTTGTTGCGCCCGAACGCCCGCCTGTGCCTCGGCGCTGCCGAGCCCGGAACTGCTCCGGCCAATTTCATCGCCACCCCTACCCGTCGCGCCCCGGGTGATGCTGCTCGCCGATGCCGCTGAAGCCGCTCCTCTCGCCGGCCGCCCCTGTCCTGTGCGCCGTCGCCATTCCCTGTCCTCCGCTCGGTTGGTGCCCGGCGCCGGCGCCCCGCCGTGGCCGAGGCCGATCCCCCGGTTCACCCTGTCGGGCGTCCCGCCAGCGCCCTGACGGGCTGAGCCCTGTGCCCGTTAACAGGCAAACCCGCTAAGCCCCTAGGGCCTATGACAAACGGGGCCCAGCCCCAGAACGTTTTATTTAAAAAAAAGAGAAACAATAATAATAATAATAAATTAATTAACTAATAGAAATAATTAACTTAATTAATTTTGATTGATTAAATTAAACAACTAATTAACTAATTGCACATTAGTTACCTAATTAACCTGATCTGTTAATTAGTTAATTATCTAGTTAATGGCAGTGGGGCCCACCCCTAATTAATTTTGATTAGATTAATTAAACTGTTTAATTAAAATGTGTCATGCTGATGTCATTGATTCATTTTCAAACTAATTTAAATAATTAATCAAATTCCAGAAATTAATAAAATCTTTAGAAAATCATATCTTTTAATCCGTAACTCGGATTAAAATATTTTCAACATGAAAGTTGCTCAGAACGACGAGACGAACCCGGATACGCAGCCCGTTCGTCCGCCTCGTACCCCTAACATATCAAACTCGCAACTTTCCCCCTCCAGCTCCTTTGCCCGAAAACGCGAAACACCGGGGATACTTTCCCGGATGTTTTCCCCCTTCAACGGTATCACCTCATACCACGTTAGGGCACCCCTAGCGCCGATACTTGTCATGTCATGCATCGCTATGCATTTGTTTGCTTAAATATTTATTGTTTCTTCCCCCTTCTTCTCTCGCTAGACACCGAGACCAACGCCGCTGCTACCTAGTACGACTACGGAGTTGACGACCCCTCTCTCTTGGCAGAGCAACCAGGCAAGCCCCCCCTTGATCACCAGATATCGCCTACTCTCTTCTATACTACTTGCATTAGAGTAGTGTAGCATGTTACTGCTTTCCGTTTATCCTATCCTGATGCATAGCCTGTCCTTGCTACTACTGTTGTTACCTTTACCTGCAATCCTACATGCCTAGTATAGGATGCTAGTTTTCCATCAGTAGCCCTACATTCTTGTCCGTTTGCTGTGCTATACTATCAGGCCGTGATCACTCGGGAGTTGATCATGGGTATATACTATACTTTATACATGATACATGTGGTGACTAAAGTCGGGTCGGCTCGAGGAGTACCCGCGAGTGATTCACGGATTGGGGGCTGAAAGGACCTTTGTCCCAACGTCCCTCTGTGTGGATCTTTGTGGCGGAGCGGCAGGACAGGTTGAGACTACGTGGGTGAGAGGTGGGCCTGGCCCTGGTCGGCATTCGCGGATACTTAACACGCTTAACGAGATCTTGGTATTTGATCTGAGTTTGGCTACTGGCCTATACGCACTAACCAACTACGCAGGAAAGATATGGGCACTCGGCGTCGTGGTATCAGCCGAAGCACTTCGTGAAGTCAGCGACTGAGTGGCGCGCGCCGGGTTGGACCGCGTAACGTCACTTCCTTTGTAATGGAGGTTGCTAGGTCTGCTCTCCGGCCGCGTACGCAACATGCAGGTGTGCAATGGGCGATGGGCCCAGACCCCTGCGTGCATAGGATTTAGACCGGCGTGCTGACCTCTCTGTTGAGCCTAGGTGGGGCTGCGACGTGTTGATCTTCCAAGGCCGGGCATGACCCAGGAAGGTGTGTCCGGCCAAATGGGATCAAGCGTGTTGGGTTATGTGGTGCACCCCTGCAGGGAAGTAAATCTATTCGAATAGCCGTGTCCCTCGGTAAAAGGACGACTCGGAGTTGTACCTTGACCTTATGACAACTAGAACCGGATACTTAATAAAACACACCCTTCCAAGTGCCAGATACAACCCGGTGATCGCTCTCTAACAGGGCAACGAGGAGGGGATCGCCGGGTAGGATTATGCTATGCGATGCTACTTGGAGGACTTCAGTCTACTCTCTTCTACTTGCTGCAAGACGGAGGCGACCAGAAGCGTAGTCTTCGATAAGACTAGCTATCCCCCTCTTATTCTGGCATTCTGCAGTTCAGTCCACCAATATGCCCCTTTACACATATATCCATGCATATGTAGTGTAGCTCCTTGCTTGCGAGTACTTTGGATGAGTACTCACGGTTGCCTTGTCCCCCCTTTTCCCCATTTCTCTACCCGAATGCTACGACTAGACTTTGGAGCCCAGGATCCAGACGCCACCGTCGATGACGACTCCTTCTACACTGGAGGTGCCTACTACTACGTGCAGCCCGCTGACGACGACCAAGAGTAGTTGGGAGGATCCCAGGCAGGAGGCATGCGCCCCATTCAATCTGTGTCCCCGTTTGTGCTAGCCATCTTATGGCAACTTTTTTAACTTATGTCTGTACTCAGATATTGTTGCTTCCGCTGACTCGTCTATGATCGAGCACTTGTATTCGAGCCCTCGAGGCCCCTGGCTTGTATTATGATGCTTGTATGACTTATTTTATTTGTAGAGTTGTGTTGTGATATCTTCCGGTGAGTCCCTGATCTTGATCGTACACATTTGCATGCATGATTAGTGTACGATTGAATCGGGGGCATCACAAGTTGGTATCAGAGCCGACTGCCTGTAGGAATCCCCTTCCCATACTCCTTGGCCGAAGTCGATTCTAGACATTGCAAAACTTTTACTAACATGGCATTGCGGCCCATGGGCCCACGTCGCCATTGGGTGGTATTAGGATCTTTTACTCCTCGATCTTTAATCCGGGATTCTGAACTCTCTTCTATTCAGGTTAAACGATTTTTACTAAAATCTAACTTTAGGTTCTCGAAAATACTTTCTACCGGAGAGCCCCTTGTTGCAGATGATCGTCTGCTGCACCAGAAGGATCCGAAGATACTCACCGATGTTCTTTCGAAACTTTATGGTCACTTATGCAATGCCCTTCCATCGATAAACCCCTATGGATAAGCACGTATACTCGCCATTCATACAATGTTTCCCAGTTGATCTTGTTATTACAATATACCTCGAAATTCTCTCTATTGTTCCGAGAATCCTTTGAGTTTACTGCCTTGCTGTTCTTTGTCACCTGAATACCCCTACGGATAATTCTCGCACTTATCGCGTATCCGCTCATTCCCCGTTGTTCATGTGTTTCGCCAAACACTTCAATATATCATTCGATCTTCCGGAAATCCCGAGCAGCCTATTGCTCTCGAAATTCTCGCTTGCTTGCATTATGGTTAATCCCATAAGTTTCGTAATCTTTTTGGCCTCCCTTGTCTTTATCATTTTAAGTCCGTTGATTCAATATGTTGAGGATGCTCGCATTCCTCAGTCGAATCCTAGGATTCATCCTTCCGGCTCAGACGTCATTTGGATATGAGCTGGTTCTTGACCAATCACTGCCTTGATCGTTTGTGCTTCCAAGTCTATTGAACTTATTCATTTTCGATCAGAACGATTGCTTCTGATCCCTTGATTTGGAAATCATAAAATTTCTTTGCATTAAGCTTTGAATTAGTCACTTGTTTCTATAATACGATTCATTGGCATTCCTTCTTCCTTTGATTGAGTTCCGATACTCACATCAGCCCCGTTGTGGACCGCCATAACCATTGCCGGGTTATTATCCGACAATGTCCTTCACAACAAAAATTCTTGTGAGTTCTTTACCTGATACATAATGCCCTTGGTAAATTGTATCATCTGCTTGGCCAACCATGCTCTGCTTTCGACCTGGTCGTATTTAATATTGAAGCTTGTGGTATATGTTTCCACGATACCCTGATGGGTTGAACCTATGCCTTCCTTTATATGTGTGAACTCGGAAGTTTTCACGAGTCATACTCATCTGGTATTTCATCAGATAAAACTTTCAACACTAATGCCTTTATCAAAGCGAAAAGTGAATGGAAGGTTATACATTGAAGAAGTGGGAGTCGACCTCGAACCTTGCGTTCATGCCCAGGGACACGATGTATACCTTATCATGGAAGCTGCTCATAAAAATAATTACCCCCTTGTAATAAGTTCATCTTGTATCCGTGGTTCGATCCTATATGATCGTGGATTCCGACCATGTTCTCCTTTAAATACCATTTCTCGCGCAAGTTTAAGTACTTGTCTTTTGCAGAGCATTATCCTAGTCCAACCTCAACTTTGATCTGTCGTCGAGTATTACCCCTGGTATCTCGAGATTATCGTGGAACTGCATAACTTCTTATGAGTTCTCCATCAAGTGCTACATTCTCACTGGTTCCAATTTTTCATGGGCCCTGAGTTATTAAACACTCAAGAACACCGTTAAGTGAATCGCTTCCGCACTACGATTCAATAACTCTAAGTAATTTTCATTGCTTATGATTTAATAACTCTTCAAGTTATTCCTAGCCTTATCGGCTATATCATTACCGTGCAAACTTCTAGCTGTGCTACCTGGTCCTTCTTCCCGGAGCACAAATTTTCGACGATGAGCTAAGCTTACGTCGATCTTTCTCGTCATATCAGTTCGCCTTGAACAACAAGCTTGATTTCAAGTTTGTGTCCTACCCATGGTTCCAATAACCTTCCGCTTCATCATTCCCTTGACTTGATGTCGTCGCTGATTGATTACATCCTCATGAAATCTCTCGACAAATGTGTCATGATCACCATCAACCTTATGAGCTCTTCTAGGTTATCAATTGAGTTCATGATGAGAAATACCATCCTTGCCCTTGATGATCTGTGTTATCATCGACCACTTTATTGCCTTCCCACCAACACAAGCTTGTTCGTGTCTGGTGTTATACCTTGAGTTCCTTGCTATCCAGTAATTGTTCTTCTTTACCTTGGAACATATTTCCAAGACTTATAACAATGGTCTTTATGAGACCCGGTAAGGTGATGCCGTGCCTAGCACACCTGGCCGGAGGCCCTATTGTTATAGTTTTCTTTTTAACAAGGTTAACCATTTTTTTCCATGAGGAAATTGAATGCCTTGTTTAATAAGTTAATCCTGATGGATCCTTCGTGTATCCGAAGTTAGACATTTGCTTGAAGACCATGTCAATGCTATCTCGAGGCATGTCTATGGTACTCCGGTTATCAACAGGAGCATTTGAAGCACAATGCTAACTTTACTTTATAATTTAACCTAACACCTTGTATGGGTAATATCATGAGATTCCTTCGCCCTTACCTAAATGGTTTTCTACATTATATCTTGTCATGGATATCGTGCTCTGCTTATCATTGGTAAGGATATACCCCTGAAATATCTGATAATCATATTTTCCTTTCCATTATTTGGTTTAACCTTTATGGTGATCATTATGGTCTAAGCAGTATTAATTCCCTACTTATTTAAACCCCTCGTGTACAATTCTGTCAGTAAGACCCTGTTACTTTGTTGATGACATTTCGGTAACCACCGGTGGACGGGAACTTTGCCTATTGGTCCGCATCGTTGTAACGAGCAGGAAAATGGTTCTCTTCGCCCCTCGCCCTTGGTACCGATGTTGTTCCGATATAACCGACATGGTACCCTCTAACATGCCTTGCTTTCGTGACCGTGCAAGATGTCAGCCTCCTTTCTACTTAAAACCACATGGTGGGCCCATAACCCACAATTCCACAGGATCGAAACCTGACTCTCCTATATACCCCCCTTTTCTTAAGGTTGTTCCTCGCACTTGGCCTCGTATGTAATTCATGAGCCACCTTCCGATAGATCATCAATTCTGGTATCAGACACAATACTTATCCCCATTGCTTTGAACCCCTTTCACGCCCTGTTTCAGGCATCAAACGATTGCCTGCCCGCTTGAAACTTCACATGATACCTCCTTACCTTGCTCTCGATATTTTCTTAGTTTAAATTCGAGAGTTACTTCCGCCATCTTCCTCGATGTTATCGACCAGATAGTCGACCTTGTAGAGGTCCGTACTCCCGGAATGCCCACCCTTTATCCTTCTGTAAGTACGATGAAGATCCCGAAGAAAGGATGTGTACTACATCATGATGGCCTGAAGCAGAGAAATGAAGACATCAACATAATGGATCGACTGCTTCGAGAAGAGCAACCAAGACCGAGAAGATCCGTTAGGATACCGTAACCAGAACTTTCCCCCTTACTCCCCTCCTAAATCTCGGGACGAGATTTCTTGTAGTGGAGGAGAATTGTGACGCCCGGATAGTTACGCTACAGTAACCCTCTGCTAATGATGCCATGTCACCTCCGTTACTGTTGCTAATCCCTCGTTAGTTCAAAAACTGATTCAAATTCAAATTCAAAATCAAGCAAACAATAAAAGTTTTCAAATATTAAAACTAAAATGTTCGGAGTGAACAAAATAATGCACAGGTAATTATGGTGGAGAAACCACACCTTTATAGAATATTTAAATACTATAAGATAAATAAAACAGTAATGAAAACTATTGTTTAAATACTTTTAGTTATTAAATAATTATGAAACTATATTAGCTTGGGTAGCAAGTTAATGTGGCAGTGGCATATTTGGTAATATCAAATACAGTGCCATTTTGGTATTCTGCTAACACAAAAATAAAATGAAACTAAAAGAAAACATTACAGGAAATATAAATAAAAGTAAAGGCAAAACAGAAAACAAAACAAAAGAAAAGGGACCCCCCATGGTCCAACCGGCCCAGCTGACAGCCAGGCCAGCCCACTGGCCCAACCGGCTCCCCACTCACCTCCATAACCCCACCCGACCGAAACCCTAACCCCCACATCGCACCCACTCCCCACTCCCTTTCGTTAGCCCCCACCTCTCGATCCCACCTTGATCGGGAGGGGTTCGAACCTAGCGCCCTGTCGCCGCTGCTTGGAGCCGCTCCGCCCCGTCCTCATCTCCTCTCCCCTCGCTCTGGCGAGCCGTGGAGCCATCGCCTCCGCCCAGCGACTCCTCCCTCCGTCCTTCAGCGGCCGGCCCCGCCCCAAGTGGATCTGGATCGGGGCAACCGACGCCCCGACCCGTCGTGCGCCATCGCCCCACCACTCCCGACGCCGACATCCCGGAGCGCTCCATCGCCGGCCTGCCTCCTCCCCACGCCGGACCTCCTCGTCCTCCTCCCTGAGTTGCTCCCTGCGCACCGTTGCCAAGTCCCTACAAACCCGATGTGAGCACGCGCCCTTCCCCCTCTCTCCCTCTCGCGCGACCTTCCCTCGCTGCGCACACGGCACCCGCGCGCCGCGCCCCGGCTCGCGATGGCCGCGCCGGCCCCCGTCGATGCACGCGCGCTCGTGCGCCCAGCGCCCCGCTGCCACCCCGGGGCCGCTGCTCCTTCCCCGCGCCGCGCCTGGGCCGCGCGCCCTGCCGTCTCGCTCGTCGCGCCCGAACGCCCGCCTGTGCCTCGGCGCTGCCAAGCCCGGAACTGCTCCGGCCGATTTCATCGCCACCCCTACCCCGCGTGCCCCTGGTGGTGCTGCTCGCCGATGCTGCTGAAGCCGCTCCTCTCGCCGGCCGCCCCTGTCCTGTGCGCCGTCGCCATTCCCCGTCCTCCGCCCGGTTGGCGCCCGGCGCCGGCGCCCCGCCGTGGCCGAGGCCGATCCCCCGGTTCACCCTGTCGGGCGTCCCGCCAGCGCCCTGACGGGCTGTGCCGTGTGCCCGTTAACAGGCAAACCCGCTAAGCCCCTAGGGCCTATGACAAACGGGGCCTAGCCCAAGAATGTTTTATTAAAAAATGAAACAAAAATAATAATAATTAATTAATTAATTAATAGAAATAGTTAACTAAATTAATTTTGATTGATTAAATTAAACAACTAATTAACTAATTGCACATTAGTTACCTAATTAACCTGATTTGTTAATTAGTTAATTATCTAGTTAATGGCAATGGGGCCCACCCCTAATTAATTTTGATTAGATTAATTAAACTGATTAATTAAAATGTGTCACTGACCAGTGGGACCCACTGGTCAAGTTGACCAGTCAACTCTGTTGACTGCTGACGTCAGCATGACATCATGCTGATGTCATTGATTCATTTTCGAATTAATTTAAATAATTAATCAAATTCCAGAAATTATTAAAATCTTTAGAAAATCATATGTTTTAATCCATAACTCGGATTAAAATATTTTCAACATGAAAGTTGCTCAGAACGACGAGACGAACCCGGATACGCAGCCCGTTCGTCCGCCACGTACCCCTAACATATCAAACTCGCAACTTTCCTCCTCCAGCTCCTTTGCTCGAAAACGCGAAACACCGGGGATACTTTCCCGGATGTTTTCCCCCTTCACCGGTATCACCTCATACCGCGTTAGGGCACCCCTAGCGCCGATACTTGTCATGTAATGCATCGCTATGCATCTATTTGCTTAAATATTTATTGTTTCTTCCCCCTTCTTCTCTCGCTAGACACCGAGACCAACGCCGCTGCTACCCAGTACGACTACGGAGTTGACGACCCCTCTCTCTTGGCAGAGCAACCAGGCAAGCCCCCCCTTGATCACCAGATATCGCCTACTCTCTTCTATACTACTTGCATTAGAGTAGTGTAGCATGTTACTGCTTTCCGTTTATCCTATCCTGATGCATAGCCTGTCCTTTCTACTACTATTGTTACCTTTACGTGCAATCCTACATGCCTAGTATAGGATGCTAGTTTTCCATCAGTGGCCCTACATTCTTGTCCGTCTGTTGTGCTATACTATCGGGCTGTGATCACTCAGGAGTTGATCACGGGTATATACTATACTTTATAGATGATACATGTGGTGTCTGAAGTCGGGTCGGCTCGAGGAGTACCCGCGAGTGATTCACGGATTGGGGGCTGAAAGGACCTTTGTCCCAACGGCCCTCTGTGTGCATCTTTGTGGCGGAGCGGCAGGGCAAGTTGAGACTACGTGGGTGAGAGG
This sequence comes from Aegilops umbellulata, assembly GCA_032464435.1. NCBI lineage: Eukaryota > Viridiplantae > Streptophyta > Magnoliopsida > Poales > Poaceae > Aegilops > Aegilops umbellulata. Next base: position 245,656,543 of record CP136056.1, read on the forward strand.
TGGGCCTGGCCCTGGTCGGCGTTCGCGGATACTTAACACGCTTAACGAGATCTTGGTATTTGATCTGAGTCTGACTACTAGCCTATACGCACTAACCAACTACGCGGGAAAGATATGGGCACTCGGCGTTGTGGTATCAGCCGAAGCACTTCGTGACGTCAGCGACTGAGTGGCGCGCGCCGGGTTGGACCGCGTAACGTCACTTCCTTTGTAATGGAGGTTGCTAGGTCTGCTCTCCGGCCGCGTACGCAACATGCAGGTGTGCAATGGGCGATGGGCCCAGACCCCTGCGTGCATAGGATTTAGACCGGCGTGCTGACCTCTCTGTTGAGCCTAGGTGGGGCTGCGACGTGTTGATCTTCCAAGGCCGGGCATGACCCAGGAAGGTGTGTCCGGCCAAATGGGATCAAGCGTGTTGGGTTATGTGGTGCACCCCTGCAGGGTAGTAAATCTATTCGAATAGCCGTGTCCCTCGGTAAAAGGACGACTCGGAGTTGTACCTTGACCTTATGACAACTAGAACCGGATACTTAATAAAACACACCCTTCCAAGTGCCAGATACAACCCGGTGATCTCTCTCTAACAGGGCAACGAGGAGGGGATCGCCGGGTAGGATTATGCTATGCGATGCTACTTGGAGGACTTCAGTCTACTCTCTTCTACTTGCTGCAAGACGGAGGCGACCAGAAGCGTAGTCTTCGATAAGACTAGCTATCCCCCTCTTATTCTGGCATTCTGCAGTTCAGTCCACCAATATGCCCCTTTACACATATATCCATGCATATGTAGTGTAGCTCCTTGCTTGCAAGTACTTTGGATGAGTACTCACGGTTGCCTTGTCCCCCCTTTTCCCCATTTCTCTACCCGATTGCTGCGACCAGACTTTGGAGCCCAGGATCCAGACGCCACCGTCGACGACGACTCCTTCTACACTGGAGGTGCCTACTACTACGTGCAGCCCGCTTACGACGACCTGGATTAGTTAGGAGGATCCCAGGCAGGAGGCCTGCGCCTCGTTCGATCTGTATCCCCGTTTGTGCTAGCCGTCTTATGGCAACTTGTTTAACTTATGTCTGTACTCGGATATTGTTGCTTCCGCTGACTCGTCTATGATCGAGCACTTGTATTCGAGCCCTCGAGGCCACTGGCTTGTATTATGATGCTTGTATGACTTATTTTATTTGTAGAGTTGTGTTGTGATATCTTCCCGTGAGTCCTTGATCTCGATCGTACACATTTGCATGCATGATTAGTGTACGATTGAATCGGGGGCGTCACAGCGAGCCATGGACATAGCACTATGGGTGGAATAGAATATGATGATGGGGGTTATGTGGAGAAGACAAAAAAGGAGAAAGCCTTACATCAACGAGGCTAATCAATGAGCTATGGAGATGCCCATCGATTGATGTTAATGCAAGGAGTAGGGATTGCCATGCAACGGATGCACTAGAGCTATAAATGTATGAAAGCTCAACAAAAGAAACTAAGTGGGTGTGCATCCAACTTGCTTGCTCACGAAGACCTAGGGCACTTGAGGAGGCCCATTGTTGGAGTATACAAGCCAAGTTCTATAATGAAAAATTCCCACTAGTATATGAAAGTGACAAAACAAGAGACTCTCTATCATGAAGATTATGGTGCTACTTTGAAGCACAAGTGTGGCAGAGGATAGTAGCATTGTCCCTTCTCTCTTTTTCTCTCTTTTTTTGGGCCTTCTCTTTTTTTATGGACTTTCTCTCTTTATTTTTATTCCTCACTTGGGACAATGCTCTAGAAAATGATGATCATCACACTTCTATTTATTTACAACTCAATGATTACAACTCGATACTAGAACAAAGTATGACTCTATATGAATGCCTCCAGCGATGTACCGGGATATGCAATGAATCAAGGGTGACATGTATGAAAGAATTATGAACGGTGGCTTTGCCACAAATACTATGTCAACTACATGATCATGATAAGCAATATGACAATGATGAATGTGTCATGATAAACGGAATGGTGGAAAGTTGCATGGCAATATATCTTGGAATGGCTATGGAAATGCCATAATAGGTAGGTATGGTGGCTATTTTGAGGAAGATATAAGGAGGTTTATGTGTGAAAGAGTGTATCATATCACGGGGTTTGTATGCACCAGCGAAGTTTGCACCAACTCTCAATGTGAGAAAGTGCAATGCACGGTACCGAAGAGGCTAGCAATGATGGAAGGGTGAGAGTGCGTATAATCCATGGACTCAACATTAGTCATAAAGAACTCACATACTTATTGCAAAAATCTACAAGTCATCAAAAACCAAGTACTACGTGCATGCTCCTAGGGGGATAGATTGGTAGGAATAGACCATCGCTCGTCCCCGACCGCCACTCATAAGGAGGACAATCAAAGAACACCTCATGTTTCAAATTTGTTACATAACGTTTACCATACGTGCATGCTACGGGACTTGCAAACTTCAACACAAGCATTTCTCAAATTCACAACTACTCAACTAGCACGACTTTCATATTATTATCTCCATATCTCAAAACAATCATCAAGCATCAAACTTCTCTTAGTATTCAACACACTCATAAAAAGGTTTTTACTAATCTTGAATACCTAGCATATTAGGATTATTTAAGCAAATTACCATGCTATTTAAGACTCTCAAAATAATCTAAGTGAAGCATGAGAGATCAATAGTTTCTATAAAACAAATCCACCACCGTGCTCTAAAAGATATAAGTGAAGTACTAGAGGAGAACTATATAACTCAAAAGATATAAGTGAAGCACATAGAGTATTCTAATAATTTCCAAAACATGTATGGCTCTCTCAAAAGGTGTGTACAGCAAGGATGATTGTGGTAAACTCAAAATCAAAGACTCAAATCATACAGGTCGCTCCAAGCAAAACACATATCTCATGTGGTGAATAAAAATATAGCTCCAAGTAAAGTTACCGATGGAAGTAGACGAAAGAGGGGATGCCTTCCGGGGAATCCCCAAGCTTTGGATTTATGGTGTCCTTAGATTGTCTTGGGGGTGCCATGGGCATCCCCAAGCTTAGGCTCTTGCCACTCCTTGTTCCATAAGCCATCAAATTCTTTCACCCAAAAGTTGAAAACTTCACAACACAAAACTCAACAGAAATCTTGTGAGCTCCGTTAGCGAAAGAAAACAAAAGACCACTTCAAGGTACTGTAATGAACTCATTATTTATTTATATTGGTGTTAAACCTACTGTATTCCAACTTCTCTATGGTTTATAAAATATTTTACTAGCCATAGATTCATCAAAATAAGAAAACAACACACGAAAAATCGAATCTGTCAAAAACAGAACAGTCTGTAGTAATCTGTAACTAACGCAAACTTCTGGAACTCCAAAAAATCATCCAAAATAGGAAGACCTAGGAAATTTGTTTACTGATCTGAAGAAATTGGAATCAGTATTTTATCACGTTCTGGTGATATTTAACAATTGTTTTCGTGAACAGAAAGTTTCTGGAAATTTCTGCAAGATCAAATAACTATCATCCAAGAAGCTAGCGATGCATGAAGACCTGTGCACCTCCCTGGAGCTGTTCAACTTGGCGACCAAGTGCGCCAGGGCTGAGGAAGGCGTCTCTCCCTCCTCGAGCTGCCTGCCGCAGACCCAGAAGAGAAGAAGCCCAAGGCCAAGGACGTGAAGCGCAAGGGGGCTGCCGTGCTCGCGGCAGAACCAGACACCAAGCGGGGCAAAGATCTGTCCGAATCCTCCAGGGGCAGCCCGTACTGCGTGTACCACGACCTCCACACCCACAACACCAACGAATGCCAAGAACTCTGCGCCGTGCGAGAAGGAAGGATCGGCCGTCGTCCCGGCCATGCTGACCGGGGCTACGGCCGAGGAGGAGGAAGAAACGCAGGACGCTGGGAAGACCGCGGCCCGCGCCAAGGATGGCGCGATCAACCTCGCGAGGACCGCTGGAGAGACATGCCTCGCGAGGGGGACTGGAGGGATCAGCCTTGTGAGGACCGCCCACATGGCAACGCAGGCCTCCCTCCACTGCCACCGCAGCCAAGGAGGAACGAGGACAGCCATCAAGACGAGGGGGCTGGGGGCTTCCAGGAGCCACGCGCGATCGCCTGCATCCTGGGCGGAGCTCAAGCCCCTGCCTCCCAACGCATCTTCAAGCAGTTTGCTCGCGAGGTGAATGCAGTCCTCCCCAAGCTTGAAGCAACGCGCCCTCTCAAGTGGTCGGCGTGCGCCATCACGTTCAGTTCGGCGGATCAGCTCAAGTGTGCGGCCACAGCCGGAGTCCTCCTGATGCTTTGCTCCCTAGTCATCAGCAACGTACTGGTCACCAGGACCCTCATCGACCGCGGGGCAGGGCTCAACATCCTGTCCGTGGAAACATTCAACAATCTCCAAGTGCCCTATGACCAGCTTCAGCCAACCAAGCTTTTCTCCAGAGTCACCGACGGTTCCACGGTCCCGATTGGGCAGGTCCGCCTCCCTGTCACCTTCGGGGCACGCAACAACTACCGCACCGAGCTCATCGACTTCGACGTCGCCCACATCCGCCTGCCGTACAACGCCATCCTCGGGTACCCAGCGATGTCCAAGTTCATGGCCGTAACTCACCATGGCTACAACGTCCTCAAGATGCCAGGAAGTGGCGGAGTCATCACTGTGCCCTGTGAAGAAAAGGATGCGGTGTGTTCCCTGGAGCGAGCCTTTCAGGCCGCGTCACTGGAAGACCCGGATCGTGGAAGTAGGCGGACCGGCCCCTCAGGAGGCGGGCCCCTCAGGGCCCGCGTCTGCCCAAGGGGAACCTCCTTCCATCACATAGGAAAGCGCGCCCGATGCCCTCCTCAGGCAGGGCTCGGGGGCTCTCCCCTGGAGGGCCACCGACCTGGCCAAGGTCACGAGGGAGGCGCTTGGGCACCACGTGGAGGCGTGTTTCGATGCACGTTTCCCTCAAGAAGGAGCAAGGCAAGGAGGGTCAGACCAGCAGGAGTTCGTCAACAAGGCCGTTCAAGAACTACAGGAATCAAGAGTCATGAGAGGCTGCCGCCGTCTACCGGCTGTGGCTCCCCATCCAGGTGAGGATGGTGGGCTGCACGTCTGCATCGACGTACCAGGGCTCAACCAAGTCGCCTCGCTGGAGCGCCTCTGTCCCACGTAGGTGGGGCGCTACGGAGGTCCGCCCCACAGCTATGCTCGCATGCCCTACGGCTTGCCGAGCGCGGCTGCTACGTACCAGCGCCTCATGAGGGGCATCATGGAGGCTCAAGAAGACAGGCGTTTCGGAGCCTTGGCGGAGATGGAGATGATTCGCGAAGAGCCACCAGTGCCTCCGGAGCCTCCCGAGGCCCCAGGGCCTGGGGGCTCGTGAGGATCGGCTTCCGCAGCCCACCGAGTCTGCTGCACCAACACCCCTTCATCCTCGACATCTTCAGGTGACATCTTTCAAGTTTCATTTCCAGCTGGGAGCGCCCTCCCAGGGCTGCATCATTCCCAGACCGCGTGGGTCCGTCCCTGCGGCATCTATCCCTTTTATTTCATGTTGATTAGCCTGCTTTGTTGGGGGCGCCCCTCGGGCTGCATCATCCCCAAGTCGCTCAGGCCTGACCCAGCGATGTCTACCTTCCCAGCATCTATTTGAATGAATCCACTCCTTTGCGGCTAACGTGTTTGGTCTAGTTGCCTGGTCAACTGACGCCAATGGACGGAACTGCTCCCACAGCGGCGCGACGCTTGCGCATGGGTCCGTCCCTGCAACGCCGACAAACCTGAATGGCTGAGCTCTGGCCGCAGCAGCCCCGCATGGCGCCACCTCGTCAAGCCTTCAATGCCCCATCACCCCTTGGAAGCAACTAACGGCTGACCATCGATCGTCATGGCAATCCCTTTTTCCTTCTATGATGAGTCTACATGATCTCCCAAGAGAGCTGCGCCAGGCGCGGCCCTTGCGGCGTCTCCTTCACTCTCGTCCGCGCAAATCGCTTGCACGTTAAAGGGGGGGTGCCTGAGCATCGCGACTCAGGGCTCCTACTGGCTCTCCAGCCCTCACCCTCTGGCCTTGACCACGGCATCGCGACCTGGCATACCAGCAACGGCTGAGACTCGCTCGAGGGCCAGGACCCGAGGACGTAGAGCAGATAGGGGAGCAAATACGAGGGGGAATAGGGGACGCAAGGACCTTGCCAAGCGATTCTGCTTCTACCGACGCGCGGACCCGACGACACACCAGGAACGATCCCCGACTCTCGAGATAAGTCACCACCCTAAAGCACCGGCTACCATGGCACCACCCACGCACCTAACGCAATTCCATGCTAGCGACGCCGCTCTCCTTTCTCAACGAGCGATGGCTGCTTGCGCGCCAAAGGGGACCTCCTAAGCATCGCAACTCAGGGGCTCTTACCGGACCCCGGGTCGCTCACCTCCTGGCCTTGACCACGGCATCGCGACCTGGCATACCAGCGACGGCTGACGCGCCTTGGGACTGGGACCTGTCGACGCAGAGCACCAAGCCCTCGCAAGGTTCGAAAGGGAAAATTGAGCTAAGACGGAATCCGCAACTCACAGAATTCTGCGACAAGGGTTATATATTAACAAGCAGGATCACAGGCACCTTACAAGCCTCCATGGGGCGCATTTTGATTCCTCGCAGGGAACGGATCCTAAAGGATGCTAACTACATGCACCCCCGCAAAAGACGCCATCATCAACAGTGGGCCATCAAGCGCCGGTGCCAACCCCATCCAGATCAGAGCCGGCGACGGCCAGACGAGCCCGCCCTGCTCCAGGAGCGGCGCCAGCTCGTGGGCTCGTAGCTGTCGTCGCTCGTCTCCGGAGTCGCGAAGATCTCGCTGGAGTCGCTGGATCCTCCGGTGCCTCCGTCGCCTGCGGAGCCGCCAAGGGAGTGGTCGACGGGCCTAGCCCTCACCGTGGCGAGGTCCTGGCCACCTCTCCCGGGGCAGCACTCCAGCCGGCGCCCATTCGCGTCGAAGACCTTGAAGAACATCACCGAAGCACCATCATACTCCAAGTGGATCCTGAGGGCGCCCCTTGCCCTGCAACCCCGGGCGATTTCGCCCCAGCCTCGAGTCATGAAGACCTCGCCCGAGGCAACGCCCGCGACCTCTGCCTCGGTCGCGGGGGTGCTGCAACCGGCGTGCTGCAGCCAAAGCTCCAGGAGTTTTCCCTGCGGGATGATGGAGGCGAAGAAAGGAGGAAGGTGAATCCAGGATCGAGGGGGATGGCGGCGTGGAGCACGAGCTCGCGGGAGGAGCCCTCGGTGTGGACCCCCGGAGGGATGACCCACACCTTCGTGACCAGTCGGCGCCGACGACGGTGCTGACCGCAGGGATCGGCATCAACCCCTTCAAGGCCCTCGACGTGGGCGTACAAGGGAAGCGGGAACCCTGGCGGAGGCCGCTCGCACCAGGGCCTCGACACCACCTGACGGTCCTCCTCGTCCCGACCGCGAAGGGCGAGCCGCTTCTTCGGCAGAAGCGGATCTGGTCCCTCTCGAGGGGCCTTTCCCTTCTCCGCCACAGAGAACTGGCGGATTGGAGCCATCGCAGCAAGACGGAGCAAGAATCGGGAAGAAGGAGAAGCAAGGAGAGATGGACTACAAGGGCACGCGCAGTACCGTACTTATAGCCGGCGAAGACCAACCGTCAGCCTCCACGATCACAGGTAATCATGACACGATCTGCATGCAGGGACTTGTCCAATCCGCACGATCACCGAGGCATCATGGGGAAGCGGAGACGCCCACGTCCCATCAACCGCCACGCGGCGCCCAAGGCCGCAGGCTGTTAGGGCCCGCGACGCTTCGCCCTTGCCCTTTCGCCTCTCAGCACAGCCAAGTCCATGCGCGCCTTGGGCCCGGGGGCTACTGTCGGCGTTCTGGGAACGGGGGTCCCTAGATTTGCCTGCCTGCGGCCTGCAGCGTGGCTTAAAGGGGGCCCAGCACGGCCCATCTTCATCAACACAAGACCCAAGACCCTCGCGAGGGGCCAAGCCTCGCGGGGCGGATGACGCGGAGCTTCCTCAGGTGCAGCCTCATTAGGCTGGCTCACGAGGAGGCGGAGAGATCAAGGCAGGGTACCTCACAAGGTGCCCATGACGCAAGCCATGACGACCGGGGGTGCCAGGCGGGCGCCAGCCCGCGCGGTGTCCTCCTTTCCTCTTTGGTGCAAAGGGGGCAAGCGCAGGCAAGAGGATCAAGCAAAGGCATCCATTTCGGTGCAACGAGACTGTCGGCGTTCTGGGAACGGGGGTCCCCAAACTTGCCTGCCTGCGGACTGCGGCGCGGCTCAAGGGAGACCCAGCACTGCCCAACTTCATCAACACAAGACCCAAGACCCTCGCGAGGGGCCAAGCCTCGTGGAGCGGACGACACGGTGCTTCCTCAGGCGTGGCCTCGTCAGGCTGGCTCACGAGGAGGCGGAGAGATCAAGGCGGGGTACCTCGCGAGGTGCCCATGACGCAAGCCATTACGACCAAGGGCGCCAGGCGGCGCCAGCCCGCGCAGTGTCCTCCCTTTCCTCTTTGGTGCAAAGGGGGCAAGCGCAGGCGAGAGGATCAAGCAAAGGCATCCATTTCGGTGCAATGAGACCAAGACCAGTCCAACGGCGGGAAGGAGGTCATCGTGGAGCCCAGAACAGCGTCACCACAGGGCCTTTGGCAGGCGAGGACCAATTTCAGTCAGGATAAGTGTACCAGATGTTCCCCTTTGAATTGGCCAATTGTTGGCGCCCTTCCCGCTCAACATTTGGGAAGAGGCCCAGGGCCTTTGCCTATAAATAGGACTAGCCACCCCGAGGGCGAGGGGGGATCGATCAATCTAGCAAGCTAGCATCGAGTACCCAAGATCAGAGCAAAGAAAGAGGGAGAGAGAGAGAGAGAGAAGGGCGGCTGAACTCCCCTAGCATTTCATCGTCCCAGCTAGAACACGCCCTCGCGAGGCTGTTCTCCCTTGTACTGTTCATCATCATCAGCCCAAGAGGCAATCCACCCACCACGCCGGAGTAGGGTATTACACCACATCGGTGGCCCGAACCAGTATAAACTCTGTGTTGTTTGTGTTGTTCCTTTGGTAGTTTAGATCCTTGCGAGACGGAGAGGTAGAGGGCATAATCTCCGCGCGCACCCCAGAGTTCGAACCTTAAGGGTCTGCCGGAACCCGAAATCCGACATTTGGCGCGCCAGGTAGGGGTGCGCCGGAATTTTCCTTCCACCGCATCGTTCTCCGCCGACCGTCGCGTCCATGTCCGACGCTCGTCGGGCCCGCGCCGAGCGCCGGGCCGCCATCGCCTCCCGCGTCGCCCAGACGGCTCCCGTCGGCGAGCGTCCTCGTCGTTCCCCGTCGCCCGCCGTCAACGCCGCCACCGGCCCGGCGGGGAACGAGCAGCAAGCGTCGTATCAGCACCCGTCCGTGCGGCGAGACGGCCACGCCGCTACTCCGTCGCTCACGCCAGCTGGCTCTTCCTCCCACGCGCTCCGCGCGCCCTTGGAGGCTCGAGCTGCACTCATCGTGGCAAATGAGCTCCTGCGCTACCGGCCCGTCGACGACGTCTACGAAGAGTGGCTCGACCGCATCGCCGAGCTCGTCCGCGCCGCAGGAGGCTCTCCTGTACCGTCCGCTCCGCTGCGCCGCACCCCGCCACGCGCTGGCAATGAAGTTCCGGGGGCGTACCAGCCGCCCCCCTCCAAGAAGACGCCATGGCTCCAAGGCGCATGGCCCCTGGGCGGAACCCGCTCCGTCAGGCGCCAGCCCAGCAAGAACGGAGCTACCAAGAAGTCCCTCGACCGCAAGAGGCTTCCCGAGCGCTCCCTGCTCCGGCTCGCCGCGACCCTGCTCCAGCTCTGGCACGTCAAGACCACACGCTGCTTCCGGCTGTAGTGCATGGGGACCCTGAAGGCCAATCTCCCCCTCGACCGAAGCCTCCTGTGGCCACGGCCGTCTGCCGCACCTACACCACCGAGCTGTGCAGCGTTGCATGGCCCGGCAAGTTCAAGCCAGACCTGCCTCCTCGCTACGATGACACGACTGACCCCGCCGAGTTCCTCCAGCTTTACGAGCTGGGCATCGAAGCTGCCAGTGGGGACGAAAAAGTCATGGCGAACTGGTTCCCCATGGTGCTCAAGGAAGGGGCTCGTACCTGGCTCCTTAACCTGGCCCCAGGCATGATCTCTTCCTAGGATCAGATGCGCACCCACTTCATCGCCAACTTCCAAGGTACTCGCGACCGGCCGCCCGCCGTGAGCGACATGCGTCGCATCAAGCAACAACCCAGAGAGACCCTGCAAAAGTACATCCAGCGCTTCAACAGCGTGTGACTCAAGATCCCCAAGGTGTCCGAGGAAGCCATCATCTCAGCCTTCTCCGACGGCGTGCGCGACGTCAAGGTGAAGGAGGAGCTGGCGATGCATGAAGACCTGTGCACCTCCCTGGAGCTGTTCAACTTGGCGACCAAGTGCGCCAGGGCTGAGGAGGGGCGTCTCTCCCTCCTCGAGCTGCCTGCCGCAGACCCAGAAGAGGAGAAACCTAAGGCTAAGGATGTGAAGCGCAAGGGGGCTGCCGTGCTCGCTGCAGAGGCTGACACCAAGCGGGGCAAGGATCTGCCTGAATCTTCCAGGGGCAGCCGATACTGCGTGTACCACGACCTCCACACCCACAACACCAATGAATGCCAAGAGCTCCGCGCCGTGCGAGAAGGAAGGATGGGCCGACGCCCTGACCGCGCTGACCGGGGCTACGACCGAGGAGGAGAAAGAAACCCAGGACGCTGGGAAGAACGCGGCCCGCGCCAAGGGTGGTGTGATCAACCTCGCGAGGACCGCTGGCGGGACCTGCCTCGCGAGGGGGATTGGAGGGATCAGCCTCGTGAGGATCGCATGCAGGGCAATGCAGGCCTTCCCCCGCTGCCGCCTCAGCCAAGGAGGAACGAGGACCGCCACCAAGACGAGGGGGCTGGGGGCTTCCAGGAGCCGCGCGCAATTGCCTGCATCCTGGGCGGAGCTCAAGCCCCAGCCTCCCAACGCATCTTCAAGCAGTTTGCCCGCAAAGTGAATGCAGTCCTCCCCAGGCTCGAAGCTACACGCCCTCTCAAGTGGTCAGCGTGCACCATCACTTTCAGCTCAGCGGATCAGCTGAAGTGTGCGGCCACGGCCGGGGTCCTCCCGATGCTTTGCTCTCTAGTCATCAGCAACGTACTGGTCACCAGGACCCTCGTCGACGGTGGAGCAGGGCTCAACGTCCTGTCCGTGGAGACATTCAACAATCTCCAAGTGCCCTATGACCATCTTCAGCCGACCAGGCTCTTCTCGGGAGTCACCGACGGTTCCACGATCCCGATTGGGCAGGTCCGCCTCCCTGTCACCTTCGGGGCCCGCAAGAACTACCGCACCGAGCTCATCGACTTCGACGTCGCTCACATCCGCCTGCCGTACAACGCCATCCTTGGATACCCGACGCTGGCCAAGTTCATGGCCGTAACTCATCATGGCTACAACGTCCTCAAGATGCCAGGAAGTGGCGGAGTCATCACGGTGCCGTGTGAAGAAAAGGATGCAGTGTGTTCCCTGGAGCGAGCCTTTCAGGCCGCGTCACTAGAAGACCCAGATCGCGGAAGCAGGAGGCTTCCCGAGATCACCCCTAAGAAGAAGAAGACATCGCCAGGCTCAGCCCCTCAGGAGGCAGGCCCCTCAGGGCTCGTGTCTGCCCAAGGGGACCCTCCATCCATCGCATAGGAAAGCGTGCCCGGCGCCCTCCTCAGGCAGGGCTCGGGGGCTCTCACCTGGAGGGCCACCGACCTAGCCGGGGTCACGAGGGAGGCGCTTGGGCACCACGTGGAGGCGTGATTCAAAGCACATTTCCCTCAAGAGGTAGCAAGGCAAGGAGAGTCAGACCAGCAGGAGTTCGTTAACCAGGCCGTTCAAGAACTACAAGAATCAAGAATCATGAGAGGTTGCCGCCGTCTACCAGCTGTGGCCCCCCATCTAGGCAAGGATGGTGGGCTGCGCATCTGCATCGACGTACCAGGGCTCAATGAAGTCGCCACGACGGAGCGCCTCTGGCCCTCACAAGTGGGGCGTTGTGGAGGTCCACCCCATAGCTATGTTCGCATGCCTTACGGCTTGCCGAGCATGGCTGCTGCGTACCAGCGCCTCATGAGGGGCATCATGGAGACTCAGGAAGACAGGCGTTCCGCAGTCCTGGCGGAGATGGAGATGATTCGCGAGGAGCCACCAGCGCCTCCGGAGCCTCCCTAGGCCCCTGGGCCTGGGGGCTCGTGAGGATCGGCTCCCGCAGCCCACCGAGTCTGCTACACCAACACCACCTCGTCCGCAACAACCCCAGGTGACATCTTTCAAGCTTCATTTCCGGCTGGGAACGCCCCCCAGGGCTGCTTCATTCCCAGGCCGCGTGGGTCCGTCCCTGCGGCATGTATCCCTTTTTTAGTTTTCGATCGTTAGCTTGCTTTGTTGGGGGCGCCCCTCGGGTTGCATCATCCCCAGGCCGCTCGGGGCAGGCCCAGTGGCGCGTATCTTCTTTGCGTTTATTTCCAACTATGCATTCACCTATCATGCTTGATTACTTGACGCCTGTCCACGACACCTCTTCTTCCCAATGTCGACCACTTGCACATTAAAGGGGGGGTACCTGAGCATCGCGACTCAGGGCTCTTACTGGCTCTCCAGCCCTCACCCTCTGGCCTTGTCCACGGCATCGCGACCTGGAATACCAGCGACGGCTGAGACAAGCTCGAGGGCCGGGACCCGAGGATGTAGAGTGTCGGCATCTAACCCAATTTGCAGGAACAAGTCTCAAGATACGGCCCAGTGCCAGGCACAGCCCGCCTAGAGGTAGGTCCCCGTGAGTCCCGCGCTGGCTCACGGGTGCCCAGATACACCTCACCTAGCCCTACCGTGCCGGCCACGTGTCAGGGCGGGGCTGTACACGCCCCGGGGGCTCCTCCCGGAGGGGAGCCCCTCCCACGTACTAGTGGAAGCACCATGCTCCGCGCTGGCTGACGACACTGTCGAGGAGCGGCAATGCCCGTACACATACGGAAGCGCTATGCTCCGCGCTGGTGATAAACAACTGAGGGTGGCCTCCGGGCCGCATCAACCTCAGGGAGCCCAGAGCTCAGTGTCTAGCCTCATCGTAACGCCTCCCCTCGGGAGCGCCGCGCGAGGGGGCTCGGCATGGGGGCTACGACTGGGTCACGCCCAGGCGTACGCCACCTAGCTAGGCCCCTCGGGCCTGGTTCGTCACGCGTCTCTCCCCGAGGGAGCCAAGGTATGAAGGCCGTTTGCGCGTCAAGGGGGACCCCTGAGCATCGCGACTCAGGGGCCTAACTGGTCCCGTAGCCCCTCACTCCTTAGTTCCGAAAGGCTATGCTGGGTGAGGTACGCGCGGGGCCGGGCTCTGCAGACGTAGAACGGTGGTCTCACTCGCATCTCACCTCATCGCCCGCTGTTTGTGCGTCAAGGGGGACCCCTGAGCATCACGACTCAGGGGCCTAACTGGCTCCGTAGCCCCTCACTCCTTAGTTCCAAAAGGCTATGCTGGGTGAGGTACGCGCGGAGTCGGGCTCTGCAGACGTAGAACGGAAGATACATCTACATCATTCTTCCCTACTTGTTGTTCATGCGCCAAGGGGGACTCCTGAGCATCGCGACTCAGGAGCCTAACTTGTCCCGTAGCCCCTCACTCCTTTGGTCCCGTCCTGGTTTCCGGTCGGGGCTAATGCTGGGTGAGGTACGCGCGCGGCCGGGCTCTGCCGGTGTAGAACGCAAGCAAGTAGGGAGGAAAAGCATAAAACTCAAGGAAATTAAAAGCAAATATTACAGTCCATACTGTCGTCTCAGTACCAAACGCATGTTTAAATGCCTCCTCGAGGCGTGATGCATGTGTAGGAAGTAAACGAAGAACAGGAGCGGCAGCAGAGTCACTTGTTGGCGGTGGAGCAGCGCGGAGTGGCTTCGCCTCGCGGAGCAGCAAGACCAGCAGCGCCTTGCTTCGGCTTGGTGCTGAAGGCCCGGAACTTCCCCAGCAGCGCCTCCGCGCGCCCCTTCATGGCTTCGACAGCGGCGGCAGCACCCTCGCCGCTCACCGGCTCCAGCAGGCTGTCAAGGTCGGCGCTGGGATCGCGGAGGTAGATGTGGGCGAAGACCCGTGTCAGCGCAGCAGAAGACAAGACACGCACCTCAGCCTCAGCCGTGGGGCCAAGGCCAAGGGCGACATCCCCAAGGGCCTGAACAAGGAAAGGAAGCAGCTTGGCGGTGCCGTCCTCGTCACCGGCCAGCGGGCTCTCCAGGCCGCTCTCATAAAGTGTCTTCAGCGAAGCGCGAGCATCCTTCTCCATGCCCGCGAAGGCCACGCAATCCTCGGCATGGACTCCAGGCGGAACGACCCACACCTTCGTGACCCGGCGGCGACGGCGCCGGCCGCGGGGATCGACATCGCCCCCTCCGAGGCCCTCGACGTGGGCAAACAAGGGAAGAGGAAACCCTGACGGAGGCCGCTCGTACCAAGGCCTTGACACCACCTGGTGGTCTCCTTCCTCTCGGCTGCGAAGGGCAAGTCGCTTCTTCGGCGGGAGCGGGTCTGGCTCTTCTTAGAGAGCCTTTCCCTTCTCCGCTGCAGAAAACCAGCGAATCGGGGCCATCACGTCAAGAAGGAGCAAGAATCAGGGTGAAGGAGAAAGCAAGGAGAGACAGACTAGAAGGGCACGCACGGTGCCGTACTTATAGCCGGCGGAGGCCAACCGTTGGCCTCCACGATCACAGGTAATCATAACACGATTTGCATGCAAGGACTTGTCCAATCCGCGCGATCATCGAGGCATCATGGGGAAGCAGAAACGCCCACGTCCCATCAACCGCCACGCGGCGCCAAAGGCCGCAGGCTGTTAGGGCCCGCGGCGCTTCGCCCTTGCCCTTTCGCCTCTCGGCACGGCCAAGTCCGGGCGCGCCTTGGGCCCGGGGGCTACTGTCGGCGTTCTGGTAATGGGGGTCCCCAGACTTGCCTGCCTGCGGCCTGCGGCGCGGCTCAAGGGAGGCCCAACACGGCCCAACTCCATCAACACAAGACCCAAGACCCTTGCGAGGGGCCAAGCCTCGCGGGGCGGACGACACGGTGCTTCCTCAGGCGTGGCCTTGTCAGGCTGGCTCACGAGGAGGCGGAGAGATCAAGGCGGGGTACCTCGCGAGGTGCCCATGACGCAAGCCATGACGACAAAGGGCGCCAGGCGGGCGCCAGCCCGCGCAGTGTCCTCCCTTTCCTCTTTGGTGCAAAGGGGGCAAGCGCAGGCGAGAGGATCAAGCAAAGGCATCCATTTCGGTGCAACGAGAGCAAGACCAGTCCAACGGCGGGAAGGAGGTCATCGTGGAGCCCAGAACGGCGTCACCACATGGCCTTTGGCAGGCGAGGACCAACTTTAGTTAGGATAAGTGTACCAGATGTTCCCCTTCGAATTGGCCAATTGTTGGCGCCCTTCCCGCTCAACATTTGGGAAGAGGCCCAGGGCCTTTGCCTATAAATAGGACTAGCCGCCCCCAGGGCGAGGGGGGATCAATCAATCTAGCAAGGTAGGATCGAGTACCCAAGATCAAAGCAAAGAAAGAGAGAGAGAGAAGGGCGGCTAAACTCCGCTAGCAGTTCATCGTCCCAGCTAGAACACGCCCTCGCGAGGCTGTTCTCCCTTGTACTGTTCATCATCATCAGCCCAAGAGGCAATCCACCCACCACACTGGAGTAGGGTATTACACCACATCGGTGGCCCGAACCAGTATAAACTCTGTGTCTTTTGTGTTGTTCCTTTGGTAGTTTAGATCCTTGCGAGACGGAGAGGTAGAGGGCATAATCTCCGCGTGCACCCTAGAGTTCGAACCTTAAGGGTCTGCCGGAACCCGAAATCCGACAGAGACCAAGACCAGTCCAACGGTGGGGAGGAGGTCATCGTGGAGCCCAGGACGGCGTCACCACAGAGTCTTTGGCAGGCGAGTACCAACTTTAGTCAGGATAAGTGTACCAGATGTTCCCCTTCAAAACGGCCAATTGTTGGCACCCTTCCCGCTCAATATTTGGGAAGAGGCCCAGGGCCTTTGCCTATAAATAGGACTAGCCACCCCCAGGGTAGAGGCATCTAGACATCTAGCAACCGAGAAACCTAATCAGCTAGGATCCAGAGAGAAGGGCGATTGAACTCCTCCTAGCAGTTCGTCCCCCCAGCCAAGAACAGACCCTCGCGAGGTTGTTCTTCCTTGTATTATTCATCATCATCAGCCCAGGAGGCAATCCTCCACACCACACTGGAGTAGGGTATTACACCACATCGGTGGCCCGAACCAGTATAAACTCTGTGTCTCTTGTGTTGTTCTTTTAGTAGTTTAGATCTTTACGAGACGGAGAGGTAGAGGGCGTAATCTCCGTGCGCACCCCAGAATTCGAACCTCAAGGGTCTGCCGGAACCCGAAATCCGACACCGCCAAGTTGCTTCCCTTCCTTGTGCGTGCTCTTGAGGATGCCGCCCTTGGCCTTGGCCCCACGCCCGAGGCCGAGGCGCGTGTCCTGTCTTCTGCAGCGCTGACGCGGGTCTTCACCCACATTTACCTTCGCGACCCCAACGTCGACCTCGACAGCCTGCTGGACCCAGTGAGTGGTGAGCGTGCCGCAGCTGCTGCCGAGGCCGTGAAGGGTCGCGCGGAGGCTTTGCTGGGGAAGTTCCGGGCCTTCAGCACCAAGCAGAAGCCAGGCGCTGCCGACCCTGCTGCTCCACGAGGCGAAGCCACTCCACGCTACTCCATCGCCGACAAGTGACTCTGTTGCGACTCCTGTTCTGCTTTTAATTCCTGCACATGTATCATGCCTCGGGGAGGCGTTTAAACTTGCGTTTGGTGTTGAGATAACAGTATGGACTGTAATATTTTCTTTTAAATTCCTTGAATTTATGCTCTTCCTTCCTACTTGCTTACGTTCTACGCCGGCAGAGCCCGGCCCCGCGCGTACCTCACCCAGCATTAGCCCCGACCGGAAACCAGGACGGGACCAAAGGAGTGAGGGGCTACGGGACAAGTTAGGCTCCTGAGTCGCGATGCTCAGGAGTCCCCCTTGGCGCATGAACAGCAAGTAGGGAGGCGATCCTTGAAGTTTACGCTTTTCCTTCCTACTTGCTTATGTTCTACGCCGGCAGAGCCCGGCCCCGCGCGTACCTCACCCAGCATTAGCCTTTCGGAACTAAAGGAGTGAGGGGCTACAGGACCAGTTAGGCTCCTGAGTCGCGATGCTCAGGAGTCCCCCTTGGCGCGCGAACAGCAAGTAGGGAGGTGAGATGTGGGTGGATCTACCATTCTACGTCTGCAGAGCCCGGCCCCGCGCGTACCTCACCCAGCGCTAGCCTTTCGGAACTAGGGAATTAGGGGCTACGGGACTAGTTAGGCTCCTGAGTCGCGATGCTTAGGAGTCCCCCTTGACGCCCAAATGGCCTTCGTACCTTGGCTCCGCTCGGGGAGAGACGCATGATGAACCAGGCCCGGGGGGCCTGGCTGGGTGGCATGCATCTGGGCGTGACCCAGGCGCAGCCCCCGTGCCCAGCCCCCTCGCGCGGCACTCCCAAGGGGAGGCGTTGCGATGAGGCTAGACACTGAGCTCTGGGCTCCCTGAGGTTGATGCGGCCCGGGGGCCACCCTCAGTTGTTTATCACCAGCGTGGAGCATAGCGCTTCCATATGTGTACGGGCATAGCCGCTCCTCGGCAGTGTCGTCAGCCAGCACGGAGCATGGTGCTTCCACTGGTACGTGGCAGGGGGCTCCCCTCCGGGAGGAGCCCCCGGGGTGTGTACAGCCCCGCCCTGGCACGTGGCTGGCACGGTAGGGCCTGCTGAGGTGTACCTGGGCACCCGTGAGCCAGCGCGGGACTCACGGGGCCCTACCTCTAGGCGGGTTGTGCCTGGCACTGGGCCTTATCTTGTGATGTGTTCCTGCAAGTTGGGTTAGATGTCTACACTCTACATCCTCGGGTCCCGGCCCTCGAGCTGGTCTTAGTCGTCGCTGGTATGCCAGGTCGCGATGCCATGGACAAGGCCAGAGGGTGAGGGCTGGAGAGCCAGTAAGAGCCCTGAGTCGCGATGCTCAGGCACCCCCCCTTTAACGTGCAAGTGGTCGACATGGAGAAGAAAGGGTGCCGTGGACCGGCAACGAACAATCAAGCATGGTAGACCAAATGCATAACCATAGATAAACGTAAAAGGAATACATGCCGCTGGGTCTGGCCCGAGCGGCTTGGGGATGATGCAGCCCGAGGGGCACCCCCAACAGAGTAAGCTAACAACATGAAAATGAAAGGGATACATGCCGCAGGGACGGACCCACGCAGCCTGGGAATGATGCAGCCCTTGGGGCGCTCCTAGCTGGAAAGGAAACTTAAAAGATGTCACCTGATGATGTTGAGGACGAACGAGTGTTGGTGCAGCAGACTCGGTGGGCTGCAGGAGCCGCTCCTCACGAGCCCCCAGGCCATGGGGCCTCAGGAGGCTCCGGAGGCGCTGGTGGCTCCTCGCGGACCATCTCCATCTCCGCCAAGGCTGCGGAACGCCTGGCCTCTTGAGCTTCCATGATGCCCCTCATGAGGCGCTGGTACGTGGCAGCCACGCTCGGCAAGCCGTAAGGCATGCGAACGTAGCTGTGGGGTGGACCTTTGCAGCGCCCCACTCGCGAGGGCCGGAGGTGCTCCAGAGTGGCGACACGATTGAGCCCTGGTACGTCGACGCAGACGCGCAGCCCACCATCCTCGCCTGGATGGGGAGCCACAGCTGGTAGGCGGCGGTCGCCTCTCATGACTCTTCAGTCCTGTAGCTCCTGAATGGCCTTGCTGACGAACTCCTGAGGGTCTTGCTCTCCTTGCCTTACCCCTTCTTGAGGGAAATGTGCTTCGAAACACGCCTCCACGTGGTGCCCAAGCGCCACCCTCGTGACCTTAGCCAGGTCGGTGGCCCTCCAGGGGAGAGCCCCCGACCCCTGCCTGAGGAGGGCACCGGGCGCGCTTTCCTATGCGATGGAAGGAGGTCCCCCCTGGGCAGGCACGGGCCCTGAGGGGCCTGCCTCCTAAGGGACCGGACCTGACGATGTCTTCTTCTTCTTGGGGGTGGTTTAGGGAAGCCTCCTGCTTCCATGATCCGGGTCTTCCAATGATGCGGCCTGAAAAGCTCGTTCCAGGGAACACACCATGTCTTTCTCCTCACAAGGCACCGTGATGACTCCGCTGCTCCCTGACATCTTGTGGACGTTGTAGCCGTGGTGAGTCACGGCCATGAACTTGGCCAACGTTGGGTACCCAAGGATGGCGTTGTACGGCAGGCGAATGTGAGCGACATCGAAGTCGATGAGCTTGGTGCGGTAGTTGTTGCGTGCTCCGAAGGTGACAGGGAGGCGGACCTGCCCGATCGGGACCGTGGAGCCGTCAGTGAATCCGGAGAAAGGCTTGGTTGGTTGAAGCTGATTGTAAGGCACTTGGAGATTGTTGAATGTTTCCACAGACAGGACGTTGAGCCCTGCCCCGCCATCGATGAGGGTCTTGGTGACCACCACGTTGTTGATGATTGGGGAACAAAGCATCGGGAGAACTCCGGCTGTGGCTGCACACTTGAGCTGATCCGCTGAGCTGAACGTGATGGCGCATGACGACCACCTATGTGGCTTCGAGCTTGGAGAGGAATGCATTCACTTCGCGGGCGAACTGCTTGAAGATGTGCTGAGAGGCTGGGGCTTGAGCTCCGCCCAGGATGCAGGCGATCGCGCGTGGCTCCAGGAAGCCCCCAGCCCCTTCGTCCTGATGGCGGTCTTCGTTTCTTCTTGGATGAGGCGGCAGCGGAGGGAGGCCTGCGTTACCTTGCGGGTGATCCTCGCGAGGTTGATCCCTCCAGTCTCCCTCGCGAGGCGGGTCTTGCCAGCGGTCCTCTTGAGGTCGATCGCGCCACCCTTGGCGTGGGCCGCGGTCTTCCCAGCGTCCTGCGTTTCTTCTTCCTCCTCGGCCGTAGCCCCGGTCGACACGGTCGGGGCGACGGCCTATCCTTCCTTCTCGCACGGCTCGGAGCTCTTGGCATTCGTTGGTGTTCTGGGTGTGGAGGTCATGGTACACACAGTAGCGGCTGCCCTTGGAAGATTCGGGCTGATCTCTGACCCGCTTGGTGTCCGGTTCTGCCGCGAGCACGACAGTGCCCTGCTTGGTGTCCGGTTCTGCCGCGAGCACGACAGCCCCCTTGCGCTTCACATCCTTGGCCTTGGACTTCTTTTCTTCTGGGTCTGCGGCAGGAAGCTCGAGGAGGGAGAGACGCCCTTCCTCAGCCCTAGCGCACTTGGTCGCCAAGTTGAACAGCTCCAAGGAAGTGCACAGGTCTTCATGCATCGCCAGCTCCTCCTTCATCTTGACGTCGCGCACGCCGTCGGAGAAGGCTGAGATGATGGCCTCCTCGGACACCCTGGGGATCTTGAGACGTGCATTGTTGAAGCGCTGGATGTACTATTGCAGGGTCTCTCCGGGCTGCTGCTTGATGCGGCGCATGTCACTCACGGCGGGTGGCCGGTCGCAGGTACCTTGGAAGTTGGCGATGAAGCGGGTGCGCATCTCGTCCCAGGAGGAGATCATGCCTGGGGCCAGGTTCAGGAGCCAGGTGCGGGCTCCGTCCTTGAGCGCCATGGGAAACCAGTTCCCCATGACCTTCTCATCTCCGTTGGCAGCTTCGATGCCCAGCTCATAGAGCTGGAGGAACTCCGCAGGGTCGGCCGTGCCGTCGTAGCGAGGAGGCAAGTCTGGCTTGAACTTGCCGGGCCACGCGACGCTGCGCAGTTCGGCGGTGAAGGCGCGGCAGCCCGCCGTGGTCATGGGAGGCCTTGGGTGATGGAGAGCTTGGTCTTGCAGGTCCCCGCGCGCTGCAGCTGGGAGCAGCGCGGGGTCTTGACGCGCGGGAGCAGGAGCGTGGTCGCGACGTGCCGGGGCATGGAGCGCCCAGGCGGCTTCTTGCGGGTGAGGGACTTCTTGGCAGCTCTGCTCTTGCCGCGTTGGTGCCTAGCGGAGCGGGTTCCAGCCAGGGGCCATGAGCCTTGCGGCCGGGGCGTCTTCTTGGTGAGGAGGCGGCTGGGGCGCCCCCGGAGCTTCGTCGCCCGCGCGGGGCGGGGTGCGGTGCAGCGGAACGAACGGTGCAGGAGAGCCCCCCGCGGCGCGGACGAGCTCGGCGACGCGGTCGAGCCACTCTTCATAGACGTCATCGATGGGACGGTAGCGCAGGAGCTCGTTTGCCGCAATGAGCGCAGCTCGAGCCTCCAAGGGCGCGCAGAGCGCGCGGGACGATGAGCTAGCTGGGGTGAGCGAGGGAGTAGCGGTGCGGCCGTCTCGTTGCACGGAAGGATGCTGAGACGACGCTTGTTGCTCATTCCCCGCAGGGCCAGTGGCGGCGTTGATGGCAGGCGACGGGGAACGGCGGGGACGCCCGCCGACGGGGGCCGTCTGGGCGACGCCGGAAGCGAGAGCGGCTCGGTGCTCGGCGCGGGCCCGACGAGCGTCAGACATGGACGCGACGGTCGGAGAAGAACGGGGTGGTGGAAGACGAATTCCAGCGCACCCCTACCTGGCGCGCCAAATGTCGGATTTCGGGTTCCGGCAGACCCTTAAGGTTCGAACTCTGGGGTGCGCGCGGAGATTACGCTTCCTACCTACCCGTACACGTCCGCCTCGCAAAGATCTAAGCTACCAAAAGAACAACACAAGAGACACAGAGTTTATACTGGTTCGGGCCACCGATGCGGTGTAATACCCTACTCTAGTGTGGTGTGGTGGATTGCCTCTTGGGCTGATGATGATGAACACTACAAGGAAGAACAGCCTCGCGAGGGTCTGTTTTTGGCCTGGGGGATGAACTGCTAGGAGGAGTTCAATCGCCCTTGTATCTCTCTTTCTCTGTCTACTGCCTATCTAACTGATTGCCGGGTTGCTAGATGTCCCGATCCCCTTCCCCCTGGAGGTGGCTAGTCCTATTTATAGGCAAAGGCCCTGGGCCTCTTCCCAAATATTGAGCGGGACGGGCGCCAACAATTGGCCATTTTGAAGGGGAACATCTGGTACACTTATCCTGACTAAAGTTGGTCCTCACCTGCCAAAGGCTCTGGTGATGACGCTGGCTTGGGCTCCACCGTGACTTCCTCCTTGTCGCGGAGCTGGTCTTGGTCTCGTTGCACTGAAATGGGTGCCTTTGCTTGATCCTCCCGCCTGCGCTTGCTCCCTTTGCACCAAAGAGGAAAGGGAGGACACTACGCGGGCTGCGCCCGCCTGGCGCCTTTGGTCGTCATGGCTTGCGTCATGGGCACCTCGTGAGGTACCCCGCCTTGATCTCTCCGCCTCCTCGCGAGCCAGCCTGATGAGGCCGTGCCTGAGGAAGCTCCGTGTCGTTCGCCCCACGAGGCTTGGCCCCTCGCGAGGGTCTTGGGTTTGTGTTGATGAAGATGGGCCGTGCTGGGGCCCCTTTGAGCCACGCTGCAGGCTGCAGGCAGGCAAGTCTGGGGACCCCCGTTCCCAGAACGCTGACATTCCTCACCTAGTCGCATATCTTGACAACCTATTTGTTGCAAACCCTAATTTGTTAAGAAAAGATAAAAATTGGTAGTTGCCTATTCACCCCCTCCCCCTCTAGTCAACCATATCGATCCTTTCAAGTATCTTATGTGGTCTTCTCATGGTCAAGATGTTCTTCACGGGATGACTTCCTCCAACTTGTTTTCCTGCTTGGCAAGCACTACAAAGTCTATCCTTGTCAAATATAACATGTTTAACACCAAGGATATGATCACCTTTAATAAGCTTGTCAAGATTTTGCATGCCAACATGACCTAACCTTCTATGCCATAACCATCCTTTAGAAGATTTAGCAATTAAACAAGTATGAGTTGGGCTTTCTTAGTGAAATCAACAATGCATAGATCACCTCTTCGAATGCCGGTAAAGACCATATTACAATTATCTTGATGAAACACTTGGAAATCTACTTTGGTAAATAAGACATTGAAACCAAAGTCGGCTAGTCTAGATACGGAAATAAGATTGTAACCAAGAGATTCAACGAGCATAACATTTTGAATGGAGCTATCATTTGATATGGCCACCTTACCAAGGCCAAGTGCCTTACCCTTGGAGTTGTCTCCAAAAGTCACATACTTGCGTAGACCATCATTTTTGGCAAGCTCACGGAACATGTATTTATCTGCGGTCATGTGATTGGTACATCCATGATACGTCTTCGTTGTATCTACTTTTCCAAACTCTTTTGCCCTTGTTTTGGACTCTAACTTGCATGATTTGAATGGAACTAACTCGGACTGATGTTGTTTTCAGCAAAATTGCCATGGTGTTATTTTTGTGCAGAATAAAAAGTTCTCGGAATGACCTGAAAATTCACGGAGCCATGTTTTGGAATTAATAAAAATATTGGCAAAAGAATCAATAGCTAGAGGCCCACACCCTAGCCACAAGGGTGGGGGCATGCCCACCCCCGTGGGGCCTGCCCTCCGACCTTGTGGGCCCCTTGAACCTCCACCGACCTCAACTCCAACACCATATATTCTCTTTTGGGGAGAAAAAAATAAGAGAGAAGGATTCATCGCATTTTACGATACGGAGCAGCCGCCAAGCCCTGTTCTTCCTCGGGAGGGCAGATATGGAGTCCGTTTGGGGCTCGGAGAGGGGAATCCATCGTTGTCGGTGTTCTGGGAACGGGGCAGACTTGCCTGCCTACGGCCCACGGCGTGGCTTTGCGAGCGGGCCCGTACGGCCCATCTTCACCAGCAAGCACTCAAGACCCTCGCGAGGGGCCAAGCCTCACGAGGCGGACGACACAAGACCTCCTCGGGAGCGTCCTCCAGGTTGGCTCGCGAGGGGCGGAGAGATCAAGGCAAGGCAAACCTCGCGAGGCTTTCATGACGTGACCCATGATGACCGAGACTAGGCGGGCGCCAGCGCGTGCACTGTCCTTGTTTCCTCTTTGGTGCTAAGGAAGCAAGCGCAGGCGTGGAGTACCGAGGCGTCAAGCGAAGGTTTCCATATCGGTGCAACGAGACCAAGACCAGCAGGACGGCAAGTCGGAGGTCACCGTGGAGCCCAAGGCGGCGTCACAGCCAGAGCCTTTGGCAGGCGAATACTACTTTTGTCAGGATAAGCTGTACTAGTTGTCCCCTTTTGAATTGGCCGTTGTTGGCTCCCTTGCCGCTCAATATTTGGGGAGAGGACCAGGCCCTCCATAAATAGGATTAGCCACCACAGTAGAAGGCGAACGGAGCCTCAGGCATCTCATCTTGAGTAATCCTCACCCACACAAGTCCACCGAGCACAAGAACACATCGCCTCGTGTCGGGGGAAATGTGCCTCCACGAACACCTATGGGGACCGAGCCCCTTTCTGGTTCGGCAGGGGGCGGAGGTCGCGCGAAGAGCGGATCGAGGCGATGCACACAAGGGGATTTACCCAGCTTCGGGCCGCACGGATGCGTAAAACCCTACTGCTGCTTTGTGGTTTGTATTGTGTTCTTGGGAGCGCTGAGTGCTATAGTACACTTAGGAAACTAATCAGACCGAGCGTGGGTGGTCTGCTTCCTCCTCCTCCCTCCTCCTCACATTGCGCATGGGGCCTCCTTTTATATGCGCAAGGGGTTACCCACAGGTGGCAACGTAGGCGGGGGTAAAACTGGAAAACGCTGTGTTGGGTACAGCTGTTTGCACAGTGCTATCATACCTAACTCTGACGGCAGGGGACAAGGGCATTAAATGCCCGTCTAGGTCGCCCAAACAGTGCAGAAAAGGGGCCGTCAAGGGCGCCACCGTTTGCCACGACGGCTACCCTGTCAGCGTCGCTTTGCCACCGCATGCCCCTGGCTGCGCAGCCTCTCGCCACGTACGCCTGGAACGGTCCCAAAGCGACGCGTGGGTGGATGAGCTGGAACGCAGGCGCGGGGTGGTGACTTGCCGCGGCAAGCGCCTTGCCGCGGTCGATGTCTTGTCGCGCCCGGGAGCTTGTTGCTCACCGGTCCTTGCCGGGACGCATGGCGCGTCGTAGCAAGTCTCTTGTCGTGCCTTGGTCGGCCTTCCCAGCAAGCTCCTCTTGCCGGGGCCTTGTGCTTCGAGCGGCCGTCTCGGCAAGCTCCTCTTGTCGGGGCCTTGCTCTCTTCGGGTGGCCTTCCCGGCAAGCTCCTCCTGTCGAGGCCTCGGCTCAAATACTTTGTTCTTGGATGGCCCAAAAAGGGACCATGGAGAGTTTTGGCGGTCGCCTGGCAAGCCTTGCCGCGGGCTGCTACGACTACCCGTGCACAAGTTCGGGGTACTAAGGTACCCCTACTTTAGTACACCGACAGGAGCCCCCGGGCCTGGGCCATACACGGTGCCGAGCGCTGTTGGGCCAGGCCCAAAACAGTGCACGGGCACGCGTGGCCTGGGTCACGCTGCATCTTCTTCTGCATCCACCACGTCCTCCCCGAATGGCACGCGTCGAACGCGACATCGTGGGGAGAGGCGTGGGTGACGTGGGCGGCATGCGCGGGACTGAGCCCCGCAGGCATGCGTCATGTCGCAATAAAGGGGGACGGTTCGCGCTATCCCCATAAGTGGAGGGAGGCGTGGAGGCGCGGCTCATTTGCTGGACGGGGCCGAGGCATGGTTTCCTAGGCGCCCGCTCCCCACGATCACGGGGCGAGGGGAGGTCGCCTCATCCGTCGCCTCGGTCCTGCACGCCAGCCACGCGGCTTCCATGCACCTGGGGTCGCGGACGGTTGAGGCAGGAAGCCGGGCCGTCGCGGGCCGAGGCAGCAGGCCGGTCCCAGTCGCCTGCTCTCCCTGCGTGTTGATTGGCTGAGCGGGGCGGCCGAGCCCCCACCCTGCTCCTTTATAAAGAGCAAGAGGGGGGGCGACGAAAACCCACACTCCTCCATCTTCGCTTCTCTTCAGCTTCTGATCCCCTCTCTCCATTCGCCATGGAGAAAGGGAATCCTGGTCCTTCATCGGTGGCGGCGAGGGTCGCCGCTAGGCAACGCGCCCCTCCTCCCCTTGCACCCGCGGTGGCAGAGCCAACCGTAAGGGGAAGGGGGAGGGGGCGAGGTCGTGGACGAGGCCGAGGCGCTCAGGGACGAGGTGGACGGGGCGACGCGCCGGCCTCGCCTCCGCCAGCGGCCCCTCTTCTCACGGCAGTCCACATCGAGCACGACCCCTGCGAGTTCTTCGTCAGGCTGCGTCGGGCGCCTCGTCGCCGCCTCCGCCTCCCGGCCCCCTTCGCAAGCGTGATGGAGGTGGAACAACCCGAGACGCTAAGACTGCGCATGAGGGGCTGCAGGATCAGCGGCACGCGGGTCCACGTTGAGTCCCCAGCCCCCGGCGTGATGTATCTTGGTCGAGGGTGGAAGACGTTCGCCCGTATCCACAGCTTGATGGAGGGGTTCACCCTCCATTTTAAGTTGATGGAGGGCGACCTCCTCTCCGTCAAGGTCTTCGGGTGCTTCGGGATCCGGGCCCGGTGCTGCGTGGATAGCTCCTCCGACAGCGAAAGCTCCTCCTCGAGCGAGAGTGACGAGGAGGGGAGCGACAGCGACGACGAGGGTAGCGGTCGTCGGGATGACGGGTCCGACTAGGCGTCGGTCGCGGCTCCGCGTGGCACCGGCAACCCCATCATCCGTGTCGCCGGCTCCTTGAGCTTCCCGGGGTCGTCTCCTTGGCGGCTGGCGTGGCGAGGCTGCGGAAGAGGAAGAGGGCTGGCGGCAAGGCCGTCAAGTCGGAGTACGAGGGAGAGGTGCCCTCGACAGCGTGCTGACGTCCTGCCGCCCCGTCGAGCCCTGCTTCCGGAGCCGCCACCACCACCTAGCCTTCAGACGGTCCCCGGGGCGTTTTGTTGGTGTCTTCTGCCACCCATAGCTTGTCTAGGTGCCCCTTTTGCCCTTTTCGCCTCCTTGTCCTACCTCCTGAGGAGAGAGACAAGAAAGGGATTACGGGCACCTTATCTCTTTTTAACTTGTAAGCCTTCGGGCCTTAGATGCATTTAAAGCTTGTAATCCCATCTCTCATGTTTTTCACTCCCTCTGAACTGTACCTGAGGGGAATGTTTTTAATGAAAAGGGGATGTTTGCCGGGCCATTTGTCTCGCGAGTAAAACCCACGCCAAGGAGCGAGTCCTTTATATCGTTAAGATAGACACTTCTTTGCCCGGCAATAGGCCCTGCCGTCTTCCCGCGCCACTCGACCTTCCTCACGCCTTTGGCGGAGGTAGGGATGAGGCGGGTTCGGGCTCCTCATTCCGTTCCTTTGCCGCCGCGGCTACTACCAAAACTGGCCCAAGGAACGCGCTCCGGGGCCCAGAGTTAAGGGAGCACGGCAGCCCTTTTTTTTAGGAAGAAACAAGGCTTTCGCATTCCTCAGTCCATAAGAGAATGCATGATAAGGGATGAAAAACTTATCTGGGAATGCAGCCCCCGGCAACTTTGGCTTGACGCGGGCGAATCTTTGTACTTGCAGACCCCCGCAACACTGGTTTGTCAGGGACCAGATGCTAGTCCGCCCTTCTTCTCTTCTTCGTCCTTAAGCGGTCTGGCCAGGATATGCAAAACCCTGTGAACCAATGGAAACGAAAGAACAGGAAAAAGGACGCAGACTCGACCTCTAAGCTAGGGGTTAGCAGCTGTCAGGCACTATCAACCCTAACCAAGGACGAGACTCGACTCAGCATGCATGCTAAAACTTAGGGCGCGAGCGCTTCATTTACTGCTGCTCAGGGTCTGCGCCTGGCTTTGTACAAAGGATTACATGCAACAGCGGCAAGACTTGTACAAAAGGGTGGTTGCCGGACGGGGCCCGACAACCGCGCCTTACGGGTAAAACTTACGAAGATGCTCAATATTCCAGGAGTTGCTCACCGGAGTGCCATCTTCGGTCTCAAGGCGGACAGCGCCGAGCCTCGTGACTCGTCTCACCCGGTAAGGGCCTTCCCACTTCGGCGTCAACTTGTTATGATTCTTGGCGGACGGAGCGCGCCGAAGAAAAAGGTCGCCTTCCTCGAAGCTTCTGGCTTTAACTTTGCAGCTATGGTAGCGACGCAAAGCTTGCTGGTAGCGAGAGGCTCGCACAGCAGCCTGAAGACGATCTTCCTCAAGGAGCAGCGCGTCATCTTCACGCAGCCGCTCTTGCTCAAGCTCATCATAAGCGAGCACTCGAGGTGACCCGTATATGAGTTCCGTGGGGGTAACTGCTTCTGCTCCATAGACTAGAGCAAATGGTGTCTGGCCAGTGGCTCGATTTGGCGTTGTTCTGATCGACCAAAGAGCCACCGGCAGCTCCTCGATCCAGTTTCTTCCGCACTTGTGCAGCCTGTCGAAAGTTCTGGTCTTGAGCCCGCGCAGCACTTCGGCATTGGCCCTCTCCGCTTAACCGTTGCTCCTGGGATGAGCAACAGAAGCGAAGCAGACCTTGGCGCCAAGATCTTGGACGTATTGCATGAAGGCGCGGCTTGTGAATTGCATACCGTTGTCGGTGATGATCCTGTTGGGGATCCTGAAGCGGCAAACAATCGACCTGAAGAACTTGACTGCTGACTGTGCTGTCACCTTCCTCACTGGTTCCACTTCCGGCCACTTTGTGAACTTGTCGATTACGACGTACAAGTACTCAAAGCCCCCGACAGCTCGGGGGAAGGGGCCGAGGATGTCGAGCCCCCAGATCGAAAATGGCCAGGATAAAGGGATCGTCTGGAGAGCTTGAGCTGGCTGGTGTATCTGCTTGGAATGGAACTGGCACGCTTCACACTTGGTTACTTGTGCAGTTGCATCCTGGAGGGCTGTCGGCCAGAAGAAACCTTGCCGGAATGCCTTGCCGGCAAGTGCTCTTGCGCCAATGTGGTGGCCACATATGCCTCCATGTATCTCTGCCAACAGCTTTTGTCCGTCTTCCCGGGAAATACACTTCAATTTCACACCGTTGCGCCCTCTTCTGTACAGCGTGTTGTCGACGAACTGGTACATACTCGAGCGCCGGGCTACTCTTTCCGCTTCTTCTTGTTCTTCGGGAAGTTCTCCGTTCTGGAGGAAATGGACAGTCTGTTGCGCCCATGCTGGAGCCTGTGGCTCGACAACAAGGACTGAAGGCACATCTGCTGCTGCGGGAACGTCCGCTTCTACGGTGAGGATCTGGGGCTCAGCCGGAGCTTGACGTTCCCCGGCAAGCTTGCCGGGGCAAAACTTTTCAGGAGCGCCTGCTTCCACGGAACAAACCCTGGGGTTTGCCGGAGCGGGCGGCTCCTCAGCGCTCTTGGCGTCGATCTTGGGGACCTTCTTGGCGGCGGCTCCGGGGAGCTCTGCCGGAAGATAGTCGTTGGAGACCAACTTCCTCTTCTTGCTCTGTCCGGTTGATGGTGTCACGGATGGCTGAGTCAGCTTGAGCACAAAGGTTCCTGGTTCCACAGGTAACCTAAGTGCTGCGCATTTTGACAGGCCATCAGCGACGTCGTTCTCAGCTCTTGGAACATGTTCCATTTGCAGGCCGTCAAAGCACTCTTCTAGCTTCCTCACTTCATCAACGTACGCTTCCATCAACGGACTCTGGTAATCTTTGTTCACTTGGCGGACGACAAGCTGCGAGTCACCCTTGACAATGAGCTTCTTTATCCCAAGTTCTGTCGCGATCCTGAGACCGGCGAGCAAACCTTCATACTCTGCAGTATTGTTGGTTGCTTGCTCCTTGGGGAAGTGCATCTGGACTATGTACTTGAGATGCTCTCCGGTGGGTGCGATAAGCACCGCGCCAGCACCGGCGGCTTGCAGCGAGAAAGCACCATCAAAATACATCAGCCATTCTTTGCTTGCTTCTTTGACGGGGATGCTCGTCTCTAGGATCTCTTCGTCTGGTGTCGGTGTCCATTCTGCTATGAACTCCGCCAATGCTCTGCTTTGGATAGTTGAAGTGCTCTCGAATTTGAGACCGAAGCTTGACAGTTCCAGCGCCCACTCGACAATCCTGCCTGTTGCTTCTGGATTTCGCAGTATCCTCTTCAGCGGAAAGCGGGTGACAACTGTAATCTCATGTGCTTGGAAGTAATGGCGTAGCTTCCTCGAGGCCATGAGAAGGCTGAAAAGCAATTTCTGCACACCAGAGTACCTTAACCTAGCCCCCTGCAGAAGGGAGCTGACAAAGTAAACTGGGCGCTGCACCATTCTCTTCTTCTGCACCTCCACTCGCTCCTGCGCAGATTCATCCTTGTCGGGGCCAGAGCTTGTCGGGGAAGCCTCTTGCTTGTCGCTGGACGCGCTTGCCGCGGTTGCTAGCTCATCATCTGCCTCCCTCTCCGCTACTAACGCTGCACTAACCACTCGGCTGAATCTCTGGATGAACTTGCGCAAGGATTCCCCTTCCTTCTGGACAAGCAGGTGAAGGTCGCTCGCTTGGCCATAAGGTTTGTGGCCGCCCGTAAAGGCACCAACAAACTGGTGGCACAAGTCTGTCCAGGAGGTTATGGAGTTATTTGGCAAGTGCATGAGCCAGGATCTGACGTTGGATTTGAGTACCAGCGGGAAGTAATTGGCAAGGATCTTGTCGTCTCGCCCTCCAGCAGCCTGCACCGCAATGGTGTAGATGCTGAGGAACTCCGACGGATGCGACTTGCCATCGTACTTCTCTGGTACGTCTAGCTTGAAGTTCTTCGTGCTGGGCCACTGGACTTGCCGCAGCTCACGGGTGAACGCAGGGCATCCTACCTCGTACGGCAGGTCGCCTGGTCCCCCCGGCGCATGCATGTCGACAGAGGGCCCAGCACGCTGGTCTGAATGACGCCGCGCTTCTCTCCGACGCTCGATGCGCGTACGAGCGTCCTCTTGATCTCGTTCGTGAAGAACGTGACGTTGATCGCGACGAGTTCACGGATTTGACGACGCGGTGGAGTCGTTGTCGCGATGGCTCCGGCGTGTCGGCGATCTTGGCCTTTGGGGCGGAGAATGCACGGTGGTCGCACCCCCACCGGTCTTGGCACCATCGGTTCTCGCCTGGCCGACCTGCCGCGGCTGCGACGCACTATGCTGCCGCGGGGTGTCGCCGTTAGCGAAGCCGATGAGACTCTGTATCGTGGCCCTCCAGTCGTCGAGCTTGTCCACCGTTGGAGGGTAGTCTAGGAGCAGTTGAGCTCGTGCTAGAGCTTCTGCTGGGGTGGCGGGCAGCGGTGGCGAGCGGCGCGTGGAGCGGGATGTGCTCGAACTTCTTGGCGGCTCCTCAGCGCTCTTGGCGTCGATCTTGGGGACCTTCTTGGCGGCGGCTCCGGGGAGCTCTGCCGGAAGATAGTCGTCGGAGACCAACTTCCTCTTCTTGCTCTGTCCGGTTGATGGTGTCACGGATGGCTGAGTCAGCTTGAGCACAAAGGTTCCTGGTTCCACAGGTAACCTAAGTGCTGCGCATTTTGACAGGCCATCAGCGACGTCGTTCTCAGCTCTTGGAACGTGTTCCATTTGCAGGCCGTCAAAGCACTCTTCTAGCTTCCTCACTTCATCAACGTACGCTTCCATCAACGGACTCTGGTAATCTTTGTTCACTTGGCGGACGACAAGCTGCGAGTCACCCTTGACAATGAGCTTCTTTATCCCAAGTTCTGTCGCGATCCTGAGACCGGCGAGCAAACCTTCATACTCTGCAGTATTGTTGGTTGCTTGCTCCTTGGGGAAGTGCATCTGGACTATGTACTTGAGATGCTCTCCGGTGGGTGCGATAAGCACCGCGCCAGCACCGGCGGCTTGCAGCGAGAAAGCACCATCAAAATACATCAGCCATTCTTTGCTTGCTTCTTTGACGGGGATGCTCGTCTCTAGGATCTCTTCGTCTGGTGTCGGTGTCCATTCTGCTATGAACTCCGCCAATGCTCTGCTTTGGATAGTTGAAGTGCTCTCGAATTTGAGACCGAAGCTTGACAGTTCCAGCGCCCACTCGACAATCCTGCCTGTTGCTTCTGGATTTCGCAGTATCCTCTTCAGCGGAAAGCGGGTGACAACTGTAATCTCATGTGCTTGGAAGTAATGGCGTAGCTTCCTCGAGGCCATGAGAAGGCTGAAAAGCAATTTCTGCACACCAGAGTACCTTAACCTAGCCCCCTGCAGAAGGGAGCTGACAAAGTAAACTGGGCGCTGCACCATTCTCTTCTTCTGCACCTCCACTCGCTCCTGCGCAGATTCATCCTTGTCGGGGCCAGAGCTTGTCGGGGAAGCCTCTTGCTTGTCGCTGGACGCGCTTGCCGCGGTTGCTAGCTCATCATCTGCCTCCCTCTCCGCTACTAACGCTGCACTAACCACTCGGCTGAATCTCTGGATGAACTTGCGCAAGGATTCCCCTTCCTTCTGGACAAGCAGGTGAAGGTCGCTCGCTTGGCCATAAGGTTTGTGGCCGCCCGTAAAGGCACCAACAAACTGGTGGCACAAGTCTGTCCAGGAGGTTATGGAGTTATTTGGCAAGTGCATGAGCCAGGATCTGACGTTGGATTTGAGTACCAGCGGGAAGTAATTGGCAAGGATCTTGTCGTCTCGCCCTCCAGCAGCCTGCACCGCAATGGTGTAGATGCTGAGGAACTCCGACGGATGCGACTTGCCATCGTACTTCTCTGGTACGTCTAGCTTGAAGTTCTTCGTGCTGGGCCACTGGACTTGCCGCAGCTCACGGGTGAACGCAGGGCATCCTACCTCGTACGGCAGGTCGCCTGGTCCCCCCGGCGCATGCATGTCGACAGAGGGCCCAGCACGCTGGTCTGAATGACGCCGCGCTTCTCTCCGACGCTCGATGCGCGTACGAGCGTCCTCTTGATCTCGTTCGTGAAGAACGTGACGTTGATCGCGACGAGTTCACGGATTTGACGACGCGGTGGAGTCGTTGTCGCGATGGCTCCGGCGTGTCGGCGATCTTGGCCTTTGGGGCGGAGAATGCATGGTGGTCGCACCCCCACCGGTCTTGGCACCATCGGTTCTCGCCTGGCCGACCTGCCGCGGCTGCGACGCACTGTGCTGCCGCGGGGTGTCGCCGTTAGCGAAGCCGATGAGACTCTGTATCGTGGCCCTCCAGTCGTCGAGCTTGTCCACCGTTGGAGGGTAGTCTAGGAGCAGTTGAGCTCGTGCTAGAGCTTCTGCTGGGGTGGCGGGCAGCGGTGGCGAGCGGCGCGTGGAGCGGGATGTGCTCGAACTTCTTGGCGGCTCCTCAGTGCTCTTGGCGTCGATCTTGGGGACCTTCTTGGCGGCGGCTCCGGGGAGCTCTGCCGGAAGATAGTCGTCGGAGACCAACTTCCTCTTCTTGCTCTGTCCGGTTGATGGTGTCACGGATGGCTGAGTCAGCTTGAGCACAAAGGTTCCTGGTTCCACAGGTAACCTAAGTGCTGCGCATTTTGACAGGCCATCAGCGACGTCGTTCTCAGCTCTTGGAACGTGTTCCATTTGCAGGCCGTCAAAGCACTCTTCTAGCTTCCTCACTTCATCAACGTACGCTTCCATCAACGGACTCTGGTAATCTTTGTTCACTTGGCGGACGACAAGCTGCGAGTCACCCTTGACAATGAGCTTCTTTATCCCAAGTTCTGTCGTGATCCTGAGACCGGCGAGCAAACCTTCATACTCTGCAGTATTGTTGGTTGCTTGCTCCTTGGGGAAGTGCATCTGGACTATGTACTTGAGATGCTCTCCGGTGGGTGCGATAAGCACCGCGCCAGCACCGGCGGCTTGCAGCGAGAAAGCACCATCAAAATACATCAGCCATTCTTTGCTTGCTTCTTTGACGGGGATGCTCGTCTCTAGGATCTCTTCGTCTCGTGTCGGTGTCCATTCTGCTATGAACTCCGCCAATGCTCTGCTTTGGATAGTTGAAGTGCTCTCGAATTTGAGACCGAAGCTTGACAGTTCCAGCGCCCACTCGACAATCCTGCCTGTTGCTTCTGGATTTCGCAGTATCCTCTTCAGCGGAAAGCGGGTGACAACTGTAATCTCATGTGCTTGGAAGTAATGGCGTAGCTTCCTCGAGGCCATGAGAAGGCTGAAAAGCAATTTCTGCACACCAGAGTACCTTAACCTAGCCCCCTGCAGAAGGGAGCTGACAAAGTAAACTGGGCGCTGCACCATTCTCTTCTTCTGCACCTCCACTCGCTCCTGCGCAGATTCATCCTTGTCGGGGCCAGAGCTTGTCAGGGAAGCCTCTTGCTTGTCGCTGGACGCGCTTGCCGCGGTTGCTAGCTCATCATCTGCCTCCCTCTCCGCTACTAACGCTGCACTAACCACTCGGCTGAATCTCTGGATGAACTTGCGCAAGGATTCCCCTTCCTTCTGGACAAGCAGGTGAAGGTCGCTCGCTTGGCCATAAGGTTTGTGGCCGCCCGTAAAGGCACCAACAAACTGGTGGCACAAGTCTGTCCAGGAGGTTATGGAGTTATTTGGCAAGTGCATGAGCCAGGATCTGACGTTGGATTTGAGTACCAGCGGGAAGTAATTGGCAAGGATCTTGTCGTCTCGCCCTCCAGCAGCCTGCACCGCAATGGTGTAGATGTTGAGGAACTCCGACGGATGCGACTTGCCGTCGTACTTCTCTGGTACGTCTAGCTTGAAGTTCTTCGTGCTGGGCCACTGGACTTGCCGCAGCTCACGGGTGAACGCAGGGCATCCTACCTCGTACGGCAGGTCGCCTGGTCCCCCCGGCGCATGCATGTCGACAGAGGGCCCGGCACGCTGGTCTGAATGACGCCGCGCTTCTCTCCGACGCTCGATGCGCGTACGAGCGTCCTCTTGATCTCGTTCGTGAAGAACGTGACGTTGATCGCGATGAGTTCACGGATTTGACGACGCGGTGGAGTCGTTGTCGCGATGGCTCCGGCGTGTCGGCGATCTTGGCCTTTGGGGCGGAGAATGCACGGTGGTCGCACCCCCACCGGTCTTGGCACCATCGGTTCTCGCCTGGCCGACCTGCCGCGGCTGCGACGCACTGTGCTGCCGCGGGGTGTCGCCGTTAGCGAAGCCGATGAGACTCTGTATCGTGGCCCTCCAGTCGTCGAGCTTGTCCACCGTTGGAGGGTAGTCTAGGAGCAGTTGAGCTCGTGCTAGAGCTTCTGCTGGGGTGGCGGGCAGCGGTGGCGAGCGGCGCGTGGAGCGGGATGTGCTCGAACTTCTAACTACGTTAGAAGGAGCAACACCCGGACCAAGCAGTCGCGCCACGCTCGCGCCAGCACGTTGGTGTGTATGCTGGCCTTGAGCACCCTGGGATCCGCCAGCTCGATCTGGGTCCAGCGAGCGTATGGTACCGTGAGTGCCAAGACGCTGCTGGTCCCGTGCCTCCTGAGAGGGGCGTGGTGCATGTTCGGACGCCATGGCACCAAGAGCTGGTTCGGCGACGCCCGTTCCGCCGCCGGTGCCGTCCCCACCACCCGTTTGCTCCAGGGGCGGTGGGTTCGACGCGAACGGACCAGCCACCTCCGGAGCCTTCTTCTTCGTTGGCATGTCGATGAAGATGATGGAGATCTAGCCTGTGCAGACGCCGGATCAGGTTCGCACAACTTCGACGCCCCCTACCTGGCGCGCCAAAGATGTCGGGGGAAATGTGCCTCCACGAACACCTATGGGGACCGAGCCCCTTTCTGGTTCGGCGGGGGGCGGAGGTCGCGCGAAGAGCGGATCGAGGCGATGCACACAAGGGGATTTACCCAGCTTCGGGCCGCACGGATGCATAAAACCCTACTGCTGCTTTGTGGTTTGTATTGTGTTCTTGGGAGCGCTGAGTGCTACAGTACACTCAGGCAACTAATCAGACCGAGCGTGAGTGGCCTCCTTCTTCCTCCCCTCTCTATGTTGCGCATGGGGCCTCCTTTTGTATGCGCAAGGGGTTTCCCACAGGTGGCAACGTAGGCGGGGGTAAAACTGGAAAACGCTGTGTTGGGTACAGCTGTTTGCACAGTGCTATCATACCTAACTCTGACGGCAGGGGACAAGGGCATTAAATGCCCATCTAGGTCGCCCAAACAGTGCAGAAAAGGGGCCGTCAGGGGCGCCACCGTTTGCCACGACGGCTACCCTGTCAGCGTCGCTTTGCCACCGCATGCCCCTTGCTGCGCAGCCTCTCGCCACGTACGCCTGGAACGGCCCCAGAGTGACGCGTGGGTGGATGAGCTGGAACGCAGGCGCGGGGTGGTGACTTGCCGCGGCAAGCGCCTTGCCGCGGTCGATGTCTTGTCGCGCCCGGGAGCTTGTTGCTCACCGGTCCTTGCCGGGACGCATGGCGCGTCGTAGCAAGTCTCTTGTCGTGCCTTGGTCGGCCTTCCCAGCAAGCTCCTCTTGCCGGGGCCTTGTGCTTCGAGCGGCCGTCCCGGCAAGCTCCTCTTGCCGGGGCCTTGCTCTCTTTGGGTGGCCTTCCCGGCAAGCTCCTCCTGCCGGGGCCTCGGCTCAAATACTTTGTTCTTGGATGGCCCAAAAAGGGACCATGGAGAGTTTTGGCGGTCGCCTGGAAAGCCTTGCCGCGGGGTGCTACGACTGCCCGTGCACAAGTTCGGGGTACTAAGTTACCCCTACTTTAGTACACCGACACCTCGGGAGGTTGTTCTTCCCCTTGTACTGTTCATCCTCAGCCCGAGAGGCAATCCACCACCATCACACTGGAGTAGGGTATTACACCACAACGGTGGCCCAAACCAGTATAAATCTTATGTCCTTTGTGTTGTGATTTCGTCGAGTTAGTCCGTGATATCTTAGCAAAGCTAGGACGTGGATCGATAGGGAAAGATCTTTGTTCGCACCCCAGTGTTCGAACCTTGAGGGTTTTGCCGGAACCCGAGATCCGACATTTGGCATGCCACGTAGGAGTGCGCCGAAGCTTCCCTTTTGTCGCTCCGTGCCCCGTTGCTTCATCGTCTCCATGGCGGATGATCGTCGAGCTCGCACTGAGCGCCGGGCTGCCCTCGCCGCCCGCGTCGCCCAGACGGCTCCCGTCGGCAGGCCACCCCGTCGTTCTCCATCGCCTGCCGCCACCGGCCCAGTGGGGAACGAGCAGCAAGCATCCTCGCTGCACCCCTTGGTGCGGCGGGACGGCCGCATTGCCACTCCATCGCTGACCCCGGCCGGTTTGTCATCCCACGATCGTCGGGCTCTCGTGGATGCGCAGGCCGCTTTGTGCATGGCGCGCGAGCTCCCGCGCTACCGCCCCGTCGACGCCTCTACGAGGACTGGCTTGACCGCATGGCCGAGCTTGTCAGCGCCGTAGGGGGCTCCCTTGTGCCGTCCCTCTTGCTGCCTCGCCCTCCGCCAGCTACGGGCGACGTAGCTCATGGAGCCCCTCCACCACCTCCGTAGCAAGAAGGCGCCCTGGCGCCGAGGCACGCGGTTCCGCGGCGCGACCCACTGTGCCCGGCGCCTGCATGCGGAGAAGGAAGCTGCCAAGAAGTCCCTCGCCCACAAGAGAACGCTCAACCGCTTCCCGCACCGCCATGTCAGGATCGCTTGCCACAGCAGGGCCCCGCGCCGCTTGCCGTGGCAGTGCGTGGGTGCCAAGACCACGGTCCACCTCCAAGACAGGCCCCTGTGACCACGGCCAGTTGTCGCGCCTTCACCCCAGAGCTGCGTAGCGTCGCCTGGCCGGGAAAGTTCAAGCCAGACCTACCTCCGTGCGACGACGGCACCCCCGACCCCGCGGAGTTCCAGCAGCTCTATGAGCTGAGCATCGAGGTGGCCAACAGCGACGAGAAAGTCATGGCGAACTGGTTCTCCATGGCTCTCAAGTATGGTGCTCGTTCGTGGCTCCTGCACCTGCCTCCAGGCTTGATCTCCTCCTAGAACGAGATGCACGACCGCTTCGTCGCCAACTTCCAGGGCACTCGTGACCGCCCACCGGCCGCGGGTGACCTACGTCGTGTCAAGCAACAACTAGGAGAGACCCTCCAGAAGTACATCCAGTGCTTCAACAACGTTCGCCTCAAGATCCCCAAGGTGACAGACGAGGCCATCATCTCTGCGTTCTTTGATGGCGTCCGCGACGTCAAGATGAAGGAGGAGCTCACCATCCATGAGAAGTTGTGCACGTCATTGGAGCTGTTTAACCTGGCGACCAAGTGCGCGAGAGCTGAGGAAGGGCGCCTCTCCCTCCTCGAGCTCCCAGCTGCGGACCCGGAGGAGAAGAAGGCCAAGGCCAAGGACGTGAAGCGCAAGGGAGCAGCCGTGCTCGCGGCGAAGCCGGACACCAAGCGCGACAAAGACCGGCCTGAGTCATCCAAGAGCAGCCGACCGTTCTGCGCCTTCCACAACCTGCATAGCCACATGACCAGCGACTGTCAAGAGCTCAAGGCCATTCGCGAAGGACGCTTCGGTCGACGCCCCGAGCGCAACGACCGGGGCTACGGCCGAGGAGGAGGACGTGGTGGCAGACGCTGGGATGATCGTGGCCCGCTCCAGGAGTGGTGCGAATGGCCTCGTGAGGAATGCTGGTAGGATCAGCCTTGCGAGGGCGCCTGGAGGGATCAGCCTCGTGAGAATCGTCCTCAGGGCAACGCCGGTCTTCCTCCACTACCGCCACCACCAAGAAGGAACGACGACCACCATCAGGACGAGGGGTTGGGGGCTTCCAGGAGCCGCGTGCCATCGCTTGTATTCTGTGCGGAGCTCAAGCCCCAGCCTCACAGTGCGTCTTCAAGCAGTTTGCGCGCGAGGTGAATGCAATCCTCCCCAAGCTTGAAGCCACACGCTCGCTCAGGTGGTCCAAGTGCGCCATCACCTTCAGTTCGGCAGATCAACTCAAGTGTGTGGCCACTGCTGGCGTTCTCCCCATGCTCTGTTCGCCCATCATCAGCAATGTACAAATCACCAAGACTCTCATCAATGGCGGTGCAGGGCTTAACGTCCTATTCGTCGACACGTTCGACAACCTCCAAGTGTCGTATGATCAGCTTTAGCCCACCAAGCCTTTCTCGGGAGTAACCGATGGTTCCACCACACCGATAGGGCAGGTCCGCCTCCCTGTCACCTTCGGAGAATGCAACAACTACCGCACCGAACTCATCGACTTCGACATCGCCCACATCCGTCTGCCGTACAATGCAATCCCCGGGTATCCAGCCCTGGCCAAGTTCATGGCGGTGACCCATCACGGCTACAATGTCCTCAAGTTGCCAGGAAGTGGTGGAATCATCACGGTCCCATGCGAAGAAAGAGATGTGGTGTGCTCCCTCGAGCGTGCCTTCCAAGCCGCAGCAATCAACGACACCGACGGGAAGGGCGAGTGCCCTCCTGAGGCCACCCCTAAGAAGAAGAAGCTGCTACTTCGAGCAGGGCCTCAGGCAAGCGGCACCTCAAGTGGCACCACGTCTGGATCGGTGCCTGCACCTGGGGCGCCTCCCTCCATCGCATAGGAAAGCGCGCTCGGCGCCCTCCTCAGGCTGGGATCGGGGGCTCTCTTCTGGAGGGCCTCAGACCTTGCCAACATCACGAGGGAGGCGCTTGGGCACCACTTGGAGGCGTGCTTCACGGCCCTTTTCCCTCAGGAGAATACAGGGCGAGGAGCGCTCACTGCTCAGGAGTTCATCACCAGGACCACTCACGAACTGCAAGACACGAGGGCCATGCGGAAATCGCCGTTCAGCTGGCGCAGCCTCCCATCCAGGCAAGGATGTCAGGCTGCGCGTCTGCGTCGATGTCTCAGGGCTCAACAGGGCCACGTCTCAGGAGCCCTTCTGACCTTCATGCGTGGGACGCTGCGAGGGTCCACCGCACAGCTACGTTCGCATGCCTTTTGGCCTACCGAGCATGGTGTCTGCCTATCAGCACAACCTGTGGCGCCCTGGCGACTCAGGAGGCCACGCACCATGCCGTCCTGACGGAGATGGAGACGGTCCTCAAGGAACCGCCTGGACCTCCAGAGCCTCCCGAGGCTCAGGGCCCCGGCGGCTCGTGAAGAACAACCCCTTCGCCATGTACCTTCAGCTGCCCCGACATCCCTTCATCAACAGAACCTGGTGACATTTTTGAAGGAAATATGCCCTAGAGGCAATAATAAAGTTATTATTTATTTCCTTATATCATGATAAATGTTTATTATTCATGCTTGAATTGTATTAACCGGAAACATTATACTTGTGTGAATACATAGACAAACAGAGTGTCACTAGTATGCCTCTACTTGACTAGCTCGTTGATCAAAGATGGTTATGTTTCCTAGCCATAGACATGAGTTGTCATTTGATTAACGGGATCGCATCATTAGGAGAATGATGTGATTGACTTGACCCATTCGGTTAGCTTAGCACTTGATCATTTAGTATTCTGCTATTGCTTTCTTCATAAATTATACATGTTCCTATGACTATGAGATTATGCAACTCCCGTTTACCGGAGGAACACTTTGTGTGCAACCAAACGTCACAACATAACTGGGTGATTATAAAGGTGCTCTACAGGTGTCTCCGAAGGTACTTGTTGGGTTGGTGTATTTCGAGATTAGGATTTGTCACTCCGATTGTCGGAGAGGTATCTCTGGGCCCACTCGGTAATGCACATCAGTATAAGCCTTGCAAGCATTGTGACTAATGAGTTAGTTGTGAGATGATGTATTACAGAACAAGTAAAGAGACTTGCCGGTAACGAGATTGAACTAGTTATTGAGATACCGACGATCGAATCTCGGGCAAGTAACATACCGATGACAAAGGGAACAACATATGTTGTTATGCGGTTTGATCGATAAAGATCTTCGTAGAATATGTGGGAACCAATATGAGCATCCAGGTTCCGCTATTGGTTATTAACCGGAGACGTGTCTCAGTCATGTTTACATAGTTCTCGAACCCGTAGGGTCCGCACGCTTAAAGTTAGATGATGATCGGTATTGTGAGTTTTGTGTTTTGATGTACCGAAGGTAGTTCGGAGTCCCGGATATGATCACGGACATGATGAGGAGTCTTGAAATTGTCGTGACATAAAGATTGATATATTGGAAGCCTATATTTGGATATCGGAAGTGTTCCGGGTGAAATCGGGATTTTACCGGAGTACCCGGGGTTACCGGAACCCCCCGGGGAAGTAATGGGCCTATTGGGCCTTAGTGGAGAAGAGAGAGGGCACCCAGGAGGTGGCGCGCGCCCCTGTTGCCCCAGTCCGAATTGGACAAGGGAAGGGGGCGGCGGGCCCCCTCTCCTTCCTTCTCTCCACCTCCTCCTTCCCCCCTTCTCCTACTCCTACTAGGAAAGGAGGAGTCCTACTCCCGGTGGGAGTAGGACTCCCCCATTGGCGCGCCCTCCCTGGCCGGCCGCCTCTCCCCCCTTGCTCCTTTATATACCGAGGCAGCGGGGCACCTCTAGACACAACAATTGATCTCTTGATCTCTTAGCCGTGTGCGGTGCCCCCCTCCACCATCCACCTCGATCATATCGTAGCGGTGCTTAGGCGAAGCCCTGCGACGGTAGCATCATCATCACCGTCACCACACCGTCATGCTGACGGAACTTTCCCGTGAAGCTCTGCTGGATCGGAGTTCACGGGACGTCATCGAGCTGAACGTGTGCTGAACTCGGAGGTGCCGTACGTTCGGTACTTGGATCGATCGGATCATGAAGACGTACGACTACATTAACCGCATTGTGCTAATGCTTCCGCTTTCGGTCTACGAGGGTACGTGGACAACACTCTCCCCTCTCGTTGCTATGTATCACCATGATCTTGCGTGTGCTTAGGATTTTTTTTTTGAAATTATTACGTTCCCCAACTGTGGCATCCGAGCCTGGTTTTATGTGTAGATGTTATATGCACGAGTAGAACACAAGTGAGTTGTGGGCGATACAAGTCATACTGCTTACCAGCATGTCATACTTTGGTTCGGCGGTATTGTTGGATGAAGCGGCCCGGACCGACACTATGCGTACGCTTACGCGAGACTGGTTCTACCGACGTGCTTTGCACATAGGTGGCTGGCGGGTGTCAGTTTCTCCAACTTTAGTTGAACCGAGTGTGGCTACGCCCGGTCCTTGAGAAGGTTAAAACATCACTAACTTGATGAACTATCGTTGTGGTTTTGATGCGTAGGTAAGAACGGTTCTCGCTCAGCCCATAGCAGCCACGTAAAACTTGCAACAACAAAGTAGAGGACGTCTAACTTGTTTTTGCAGGGCATGTTGTGATGTGATATGGTCAAGGAATGATGCTATATTATATGAGAAGATCATGTTTTGTAACCGAGTTACCGGCAACTGGCAGGAGCCATATGGTTGTCGCTTTATTGTATGCAATGCAAACGCCCTGTAATTGCTTTACTTTATCACTAAGCGGTAGCGATAGTCGTAGAAGAAATAATTGGCAAGACGACAACGATACTATGATGTAGATCAAGGTGTCGCGCCGGTGACGATGGTGATAAACAAATAAATCCTCGCAACCAACGCGATAAGGTGTTGTCAATCCCTTCACGGTCACTTACGAGAGTGAGATCTGATAGATATGATAGGATAATATTTTTGGTATTTTTATGATAAAGATGCAAAGTAAAAGTAAACAAAATAAAAACGGCGCCAGAAATAGCTTGTTGTCGGGAGATTAATATGATGGAAAATAGACCCGGGGGCCATAGGTTTCACTAGTGGCTTCTCTCAAGAGCATAAGTATGTACGGTGGGTGAACAAATTACTGTTGAGCAATTGACAGAATTGAGCATAGTTATGAGAATACCTAGGTATGATCATGTATATAGGCATCACGTCCGAGACAAGTAGACCGACTCCTGCCTGCATCTACTACTATTACTCCACACATCAACCGCTATCCAGCATGCATCTAGAGTATTAAGTTCATAAGAACAGAGTAACGCTTTAAGCAAGATGACATGATGTGTAGGGATAAACTCATGCAATATGATATAAACCCCATCTTGTTATCCTCGATGGCAACAATACAATACGTGCCTTGCTGCCCCTACTGTCACTGGGAAAGGACACCACAAGATTGAACCCGAAGCTAAGCACTTCTCCCATTGCAAGAAAGATCAATCTAGTAGGCCAAACCAAACTGATAATCCGAAGAGACTTG
Source organism: Aegilops umbellulata (assembly GCA_032464435.1). Taxonomy (NCBI): domain Eukaryota; kingdom Viridiplantae; phylum Streptophyta; class Magnoliopsida; order Poales; family Poaceae; genus Aegilops; species Aegilops umbellulata. Next base: position 245,699,600 of record CP136056.1, read on the forward strand.
CAAAGATAACCAATCATACATAAAAGAATTCAGAGAAGATTCAAGTATTGTTCATAGATAAACTTAATCATAAACCCACAATTCATCGGTCTCAACAAACACACCGCAAAAGAAGATTACATCGAATAGATCTCCACTAGAGAGGGGGAGAACATTGTATTGAGATCCAAAAAGAGAGAAGAAGCCATCTAGCTAATAACTATGGACCCAAAGGTCTGAGGTAAACTACTCACACATCATCGGAGAGGCTATGGTGTTGATGTAGAAGCCCTCTGTGATCGATGCCCCCTCCGACGGAGCTCCGGAACAGGCCCCAAGATGGGATCTCACGGGTACAGAAGGTTGCGTGATGATCTCACGGGTACGGGTACAAAAAGGTCGAGCGTGAATCATATAGTAGATATGATCAACATAGTGATGTTCACCATTGAAAACTACTCCATTTCACGTGATGATCGGTTATGGTTTAGTTGATTTGGATCACGTGATCACTTAGATGATTAGAGGGATGTCTATCTAAGTGGGAGTTCTTAAGTAATATGATTAATTGAACTTAAATTTATCATGAACTTAGTACCTGATAGTATTTTGCTTGTCTATGTTGATTGTAGATAGATGGCCCGTACTGTTGTTCCATTGAATTTTAATGTGTTTCGTGAGAAAGCAAAGTTGAAAATGATGGTAGCAATTACACGGACTAGGTTCGTAACTTGAGGATTATCCTCATTGCTGCACAGAAGAATTACGTCCTAGAAGCACCGCTAGGTGCCAGACCTACTGCAGGAGCAACACCAGATGTTATGAACTTCTGGCAGAGCAAAGTTGATGACTACTCGATAGTTCAGTGTGCCATGATTTACAGCTTAGAATCGGGACTTCAACGACATTTTGAACGTCATGGAGCATATGAGATGTTCCAGGAGTTGAAGTTAATATTTCAAGAAAATGCCCGGGTTGAGAGATATGAAGTCTCCAATAAGTTCTACAGCTGCAAGATGGAGGAGAATAGTTCTGTCAGTGAGCATCTACTCAGAGTGTCTGGGTATAACAATCACTTGATTCAACTGGGAGTTAATCTTCCGGATGATAGTGTTATTGACAGAATTCTTCAGTCACTGCCACCAAGCTACAAGAGCTTCGTGATGAACTATAATATGCAAGGGATGGATAAGACAATTCCTGAGCTCTTTGCAATGATAAAAGCTGCGGAGGTAGAAATCAATAAGGAGCATGAAGTGTTTATGGTTAACAAGACCACCAGTTTCAAGTAAAAGGGCAAAGGTAAAAAGAAGGGGAACTTCAAGAAGAACGGCAAACAAGTTGCTGCTCAAGAGAAGAAACCCAAGTCTGGACCTAAGCCTGAGACTGAGTGCTTCTACTACAAGCAGACTGGTCACTGGAAGCGGAACTGCCCCAAGTATTTGGCGGATAAGAAGGATAGCAAGGTAAACAAAGGTATATGTGATATACATGTTATTGATGTGTACCTTACTAGAGCTTGCAGTAGCACCTGAGTATTTGATACTGGTTCTGTTGCTAATATTTGCAACTCGAAACAGGGACTACGGATTAAGCGAAGACTGGCTAAGGACGAGGTGACGATACACGTGGGAAATGGTTCCAAAGTCGATGTGATCGCCGTCGGCACGCTACCTCTACATCTACCTTCGGGATTATTTTAGACCTAAATAATTGTTATTTGGTGCCAGTGTTAAGCATGAACATTATATCTGGATCTTGTTTGATGCGAGACGGTTATTCACTTAAATCTAAGAATAATGGTTGTTCTATTTATATGAGTAATATCTTTTATGGTCATGTACCATTGAAGAGTGGTCTATTTTTATTGAATCTCGATAGTAGTGATACACATATTCATAATGTTGAAGCCAAAAGATGCAGAGTTGATAATAATAGTGCAACTTATTTGTGCCACTGCCGTTTGGGTCATATTGGTGTAAAGCGCATGAAGAAACTCCATACCGATGGACTTTTGGAATCACTTGATTATGAATCACTTGGTACTTGCGAACCATGCCTTATGGGCAAGATTACTAAAACGCCGTTCTCCGAAACTATGGAGCGAGCAACTGATTTGTTGGAGATCATACATACTGATGTATCTGGTCCAATGAATGTTGAGGTTCGTGGCGGGTATCGTTATTTTCTCACCTTAACAGATGATTTAAGCAGATATGGGTATATCTACTTAATGAAACATAAGTCTAAAACATTTTAAAAGTTCAAAGAATTTTAGAGTGAAGTGGAAAATCATCGTAACAAGAAAATAAAGTTTCTACGATCTGATCGTGGAGGAGAATATTTGAGTTACGAGTTTGGCCTACATTTGAAACAATGCGGAATAGTTTCGCAACTCACGCCACCCGAAACACCACAGTGTAATGGTGTGTCCGAACGTCGTAATCATACTTTACTAGATATGGTGCGATCTATGATGTCTCTTACTGATTTACCGCTATCATTTTGGGGTTATGCTTTAGAGACGACAGAATTCATGTTAAATAGGGCACCATCGAAATCCGTTGAGACGACGCCTTATGAACTGTGGTTTGGCAAAAAACCAAAGTTGTCGTTTCTTAAAGTTTGGGGCTGCGATGCTTATGTGGAAAAGCTTCAACCTGATAAGCTCGAACCCAAATCGGAGAAATGTGTCTTCATAGGATACCCAAAGGAAACTGTTGGGTACACCTTCTATCACAGATCCGAAAGCAAGACATTCGTTGCTAAGAATGAATCCTTTCTAGAGAAGGAGTTTCTCTCGAAAGAAGTGAGTGGGAGGAAAGTAGAACTTGATGAGGTAACTGTACCTGCTCCCTTATTGGAAAGTAGTTCATCACAGAAATTGGTTCCTGTGACGTCTATACCAATTAGTGAGGAAGCTAATGATGATGATCATGAAACTTCAGATCAAGTTGCTACTGAACCTCGTAGGTCAACTAGAGTAAGATCCGCACCAGAGTGGTACGGTAATCCTATTCTGGAGGTTATGTTACTAGACCATGACGAACCTACGAACTATGAAGAAGCGATGGTGAGCCCAGATTCCGCAAAATGGCTTGAGGCCATGAAATCTGAGATGAGATCCATGTATGAGAACAAAGTGTGGACTTTGGTTGACTTGACCGATGATCGGCAAGAAATTGAGAATAAATGGATCTTCAAGAAGAAGACTGACGCTGACGATAATGTTACTGTCTATAAAGCTTGACTTGTTGCAAAAGGTTTTCGACAAGTTCAAGGGATTGACTACGATGAGACTTTCTCACCCGTAGCGATGCTTAAGTCTGTCTAAATCATGTTAGTAATTGTCGCATTTTATGATTATGAAATTTGGCAAATGGAAGTTAAAACTGCCTTCCTGAATGGATTTCTGGAAGAAGAGTTGTATATGATGCAACCGGAAGGTTTTGTCGATCCAAAGGGAGCTAACAAAGTGTGCAAGCTCCAGCGATCCATTCATGGACCGGTGCAAGCCTCTCGGAGTTGGAATAAATGTTTTGATAGTGTGATCAAAGCATATGGATTTATACATACTTTTGGAGAAGCCTGTATTTACAAGAAAGTGAGTGGGAGCTCTGTAGCGTTTCTGATATTATATGTAGATGACATATTGTTGATTGGAAATGATATAGAATTTCTCGATAGCATAAAGGGATATTTGAACAAGAGTTTTTCAATGAAGGACCTCGGTTAAGATGCTTATATATTGGGCATCAAGATCTATAGAGATAGATCAAGACGCTTAATTGGACTTTCACAAAGTACATACCTTGACAAAGTTTTGAAGAAGTTCAAAATGGATCAAGCAAAGAAATGGTTCTTGCCTGTGTTACAAGGTGTGAAGTTGAGTAAAACTCAATGCCCGACCACTACAGAAGATAGAGAGAAGATGAAAGATGTTCCCTATGCTTCAGCCATAGGCTCTATCATGTATGCAATGCTGTGTACCAGACCTGATGTGTGCCTTGCTATAAGTTTAGCAGGGAGGTACCAAAGCAATCCAGGAGTAGATCACTGGACAGCGGTCAAGAACATCCTGAAATACCTGAAAAGGACTAAGGATATGTTTCTCGTTTACGGAGGTGACAAAGAGCTAGTCGTAAATGGTTATGTCGATGCAAGCTTTGACACTGATCCGGACGATTCTAAATCACAAACTAGATACATGTTTACATTGAACGGTGGAGCTATCAGTTGGTGCAGTTCTAAACAAAGCATTGTTGCGGGATCTATGTGTGAAGCAGAGTACATAGCTGCTTCAGAAGCAGCAAATGAAGGAGTCTGGATGAAGGATTTCATATCCGATCTAGGTGTCATACCTAGTGCATCGGGTCTAACGAAAATCTTTTGTGACAATACTGGTGCAATTGCTTTGGCAAAGGAATCCAGATTTCACAAGAGAACCAAGCACATCAAGAGACGCTTCAAATCCATCCGGGACCAAGTCCAGGTGGGAGACATAGAGATTTGCAAGATACATACGGATCTGAATGTTGCATACCCGCTGACTAAACCTCTTCCACGAGCAAAACATGATCAGCACCAAGGCTCCATGGGTGTTAGAATCATTACTGTGTAATCTAGATTATTGACTCTAGTGCAAGTGGGGAAATATGCCCTAGAGGCAATAATAAAGTTATTATTTATTTCCTTATATGATGATAAATGTTTATTATTCATGCTAGAATTGTATTAACTAGAAACATAATACGTGTGTCAATACATAGACAAACAGAGTGTCACTAGTATGCCTCTACTTGACTAGCTCATTGATCAAAGATGGCTATGTTTTCTAGCCATAGACATGAGCTGTCATTTGATTAACGGGGCCACATCATTAGGAGAATGATGTGATTGACTTGACCCATTCCGTTAGCTTAGCACTTGATTGTTAGTATTCTGCTATTGCTTTCTTCATGACTTATACATGTTCCTATGACTATTAGATTATGCAACTCCCGTTTACCGAAGGAACACTTTGTGTGCTACAAAACGTCACAACGTAACTGGGTGATTATAAAGGTTCTCTACAGGTGTCTCCGAAGGTACTTGTTGGGTTGGTGTATTTCGAGATTAGGATTTGTCACTCCGATTGTCGAAGAGGTATCTCTAGGACCACTCGGTAATGCACATCACTATAAGCCTTGCAAGCATTGTGACTAATGAGTTAGTTGCGAGATGATGTATTATGGAACGAGTAAAGAGACTTGCCGGTAACGAGATTGAACTAGGTATTGAGATACCGAGGATCGAATCTCGGGAAAGTAACATACCGATGATAAAGGGAACAACGTATGTTGTTATGCGGTTTGACCGATAAAGATCTTCGTAGAATATGTGGGAACCAATATGAGCATCTAGGTTTCGCTATTGGTTATTGACCGGAGACGTGTCTCGGTCATGTCTACATAGTTCTCGAACCCGTAGGATCCGCACGCTTAAAGTTAGATGATGATCGATATTATGAGTTTTGTGTTTTGATGTACAGAAGGTAGTTCGGAGTCCCGGATATGATCACGGACATGACGAGGAGTCTCGAAATGGTCGAGACATAAAGATTGATATATCGGAAGCCTATATTTGGATATCGGAAGTGTTCCGAGTGAAATCAGGATTTTACCGGAGTACCAGGGGTTACCGGACCCCCCCCCCCCCCCGGGGAAGTAATTGGCCTATTGGGCCTTAGTGGAGAAGAGAGAGGGCAGCCAGGAGGTGGCGTGCGGCCCCCCTTGCCTCAATCCGAATTGGACAAGGGAAGGGGGCGGCGACCCCCTCTCCTTCCTTCTCTCCACCTCTTCCTTCCCCCTTCTCCTACTCCTACTAGGGAAGGAGGAGTCCTACTCCCGGTGGGAGTAGGACTTCCCCCTTGGCGCGCCCTCCCTGGCTGGCCGCCTCTCCCCCTTGCTCCTTTATATACGGGGGCAGGGGGCACCTCTAGACACAACAATTGATCTCTTGATCTCTTAGCCGTGTGCGGTGCTCCCCTCCACCATATTCCACCTCGATCATATCGTAGTGGTTCTTAGGCGAAGCCCTGCGTCGGTAGCATCATCATCACCGTCACCACGCCATCGTGCTGATGGAACTCTCCCATAATGCTCTGCTGGATCGGTGTTCGCGGGACATCATCGAGCTGAACGTGTGCTGAACTCGGAGGCGCCGTACGTTCGGTACTTGGATCGGTCGGATCATGAAGACGTACGACTACATCAACCGTGTTGTGCTAACGCTTCCGCTTTCGGTCTACGAGGGTACGTGGACAACACTCTCCCCTCTCGTTGCTATGCATCACCATGATCTTGCATGTGCGTAGGATTTTTTTTTTTGAAATTACTACGTTCCCCAACAATTTTCCAAGTTTTTTTAGCTGGGAGCGCCCTCAGGGCTGCATCATTCCCAGGCCGCGTGAGTAGGTTAAGCATGACGTCTGTGCACGGGCCTGTCCCTGCAGCATCGATAAATCCAGTGGTTGAGCTCTATCTGGCGGGCCGGCCCCGTTCACGTCACCTCCTGGGGCCGTTGGTGCTTGGCCTTCTCACGCGATAACCTCAGGAGATTCGTTCGGCGCAGGTTGTCTGACCACCTCGTAGGACTAGCACAACGAACAAAAACCAAGACCAGGTGCAACCCTCCTTGAGGTAGGGCCTCGTGAGTCCCGCGCTGGCTACGAGTGCCCAGATACACCTCATCTAGCCCTGCCGTGCAAACCACATGTCAGGGTGGGGCTGTACACGCCCCAGGGGCTCTCTGCAGTAGGGAGTCCCCTCCCATGCACCAGTGGAAGCACCATGCTCCGCCCTGGCCATCGACCCTACCAAGGAGCGGCTATGCCCGTGCACAAGCGGAAGCACTACACTCCGCGCTGGTGATAAACAACTGAGGGAGGCCTCACGGCCATACCAACCTCAGGGAGCCCCAGAGCTTAGTCTCCGGCCTCACCGCAACGCCTCCCCTCGAGAGAGTCGCGCAAGGGGGGCTAGGAACGGGGCTGCGCTTGGGTTACGCCCAGGCGCACGCCATCCACCCAGGTCCCCTGGACCTGGTCGTCGCGCGCCCCTCCCGAGCCGAGCCTCGGCGAGGGCAAAGGTATGAAGGTTGTTTGCACGTCAAGGGGGACTCCTGAGCATTGCGACTCAGGAGCCTAACTGGTCACGTAGCCCCTCACTCCTTGGGCCCGTCCTGGTCTCCGGTCGGCCCAACGACGGTTGAGGTATGCGCGGGGCCGGGCTCTGCCGACGTAGAACACCAAACCTATCCCCGCGTCTCCTTCCTATAAGCTGTTTGCGCGTCAAGGGGGACTCTTGAGCATCACGACTCAGGAGCCTAACTGGTCACGTAGCCCCTCACTCCTTGGGTCCGTCCTGGTCTCCGGTCGGCCCAACGGCGGCTGAGGTATGCGCGGGGCCGGGCTCTGGCGACGCAGAACGCAAAGCAAATAGGAAGAAAAACCGCAAAATCTCAAAGCAAATATTACAAGACATATTGTTCTCACAATATCAAACGCAAGTTCAACGCCTCCACGAGGCATGGTGCATGTTGCAGGAATAAAACAGGAAAGGAGCCGCAGGTCATCCCTGAACACCATCGACGCCCGCGAGAGGCACTCCTCCCTTGATGATGTCGCCTTCGTCTTGGAAATCGGCCGAAGCTACAGGAGTGGCGCCTCCGGTCGAAGGCGCGGAAGCGAAGCCGCGGAACTTCTTCAGCAGGGCCTCCACCTGACCTTTCACGGCTGCGGCGGCAGCCATGCAGTGTTCATCAGCCACAGGCTCCAGCAGCTCGTCAAGACGAGCGCTGGGGTCACGAAGGTGCAGATGGCTGAAGACACGCGTCGGTGCAGCTGAAGAAAGGACATGAGCCTCTGCCTCTGCCACGGGACCGATGCCGTCCACGACTTCCTCGAGCGCCTTCACCAAGTAGGGAAGTAGCTGGGCGGGGCCATCCTCATCGGTGGTCAGCGGCCTCTCCAAGCCTTCTTCATAGAGTGACTTTAGAGCCTCGCGGGACCTCTTCTCGAGAAGCATGAAGGGCGCGCGGTCCTCAGACAGCACCTTCGCCTTGGTTTCAAGATCGACCTTCTTCACCTCCACCTTCTGCTCCAGCTCCTCCAGCCGGCCGCGTTCAGCGGCCTGCGTCTTCGCCAACTCCCCCAGCTCGGCATCGCGGTTCTTGATGACGTCCTCCCGGGCCCTCATCTCCTCCTCCTTTGCTCGGCGGCCACGAGTTTCTTCTACATGCTCGTCACGCAGACCCTTCAGCTCGTCCTCCAGCATCCGACAGTGGTCGTGGGCGGCTTCAGCGCCCCTCAGCGCCGCCTCGCGATCGGCCGCAGCTTGTGCGGCTGCTCGCTTCTCCTTCTCGGAGGCTGTCGCGGCCTGGTTTAGCGCCGCTCGGACCACCGCATCAGACTAAAGCCAGACGGAGGCCAGCTCCAGGCGCCTGGCTACCAGACGCGGATCCACGCCTAGGAGATCTTCCCACAGCTGAGTCATCTCTAAAAGGGCACGCTCCAAGACAGCAGAGGACGCAGAAGAACCTGGGAACAATGGCGCGGCAAGAAAAGGAGGCGACGTCGTCACCAGGGCCTGGGAGACCAAGGACTCCTGAGCCTTTCGGACCTCGGCAGACGAGGCGGACATCAACACTTCCGGAGCCAGCGGGACCTCGAGGGCTGACTCCTCGTGGCGACGCTCCCCCTGGTCTCGCGAGGGTGACCGGGTCGGGGAGGTGCGAGAGCTGACGTTTCCTTTCCCCGCGGAGCGGGGGCGCGGCCACTGCAGATGGTTCAGTCCCAAGCGTGGGCACTGCATCCTCCTTCCTCTTCTTTGCCGATGGCGGCGGCCTGGTCGAACAAGGACGAACGTCCAGAAGCAGTAGTATAAGAAAGAACAAGATGGAGCTCGAGCACTTACTGGTCCACAGCAGTGTAGTCCACCCTCCGCTTGGTGAGCTTGAAGCCCGAGAGACGAGGCTTGAGGTACGAGTGCGCCGGCTCCAGAAGCAGAAACTGGGGTTGCGGAGGGGCCAGAAGTAGCATCCCGGGAGACCAGCGACGATCTACCCCTCGTCGGGATAACGGGCAGCTCCCTCTCCCCCTGGCGTGCGTCGGCCTCGTCATCGTCAGGAAAGGCGCGAAGGATGTCGGCTTTGCTCAAGGGGGAGGTCTCCCCCATCCCTTTGGGAGTCACCTTCGAGTCTTCCTCCTCCCCCTCTTCCTCCCCGTGGGATTCATCCGAAGACAGCTCCACCGGCTTCAGCGCCGCAGGGGCCCCGGTAGGCGCCGGCGGCACCAGCCTGCACCCGTCAAAAGTCGGCCTGGAAACCATGACCTGCGTCCCGTCGTCACGGCGAAACAAGGGTTAAAGATGCTCAGGGGGTACTCTTGGTCGTCCCCAACCAGGAGGTGGAGAACTATGGCCAGCTCCTCGCGGGACAAGGCCTTCGGGCTCAAGCGAACCTTGTCCTCTTCGTCCCCAAGCTCCCACCAGGGGCGCGTACGGGCTTGAAGCGGGGCCACGCACAGTGTCAGGAATTCCCTCAGGACCATGGCCCATGTTACCTTCACCGCCCTCGCGTTGCCCGGCTTGAGGTCGGTCTTCATCTATGATAATCCCCAAGTGCAAGGAATCATCATAGCAATTCCCAAAGGTGGAAGTGATAAGTATGGAGTGTCGAACCCACAAGGAGCTAAAGGTAAGATCAATATTCTCTCAAGTCCTATCTACCACTGATACGACTCTACGTACACCGAACGTTTGCTTCCAACTAGAAACGAGAAATAAAACTACGTTGTGGGTATGAAGAGGACAACTTTGTATGGTATCGCAGAGCTAAAACATAAAAGTAGGTGCTGTTACCATAAAGTTAGAATATATTACTAAATATTATAAATAGCGAGTGTGGAATAATGATGGATCGGTGTGCGGAATTGTCCTAGGTAATTGTTAACAAGACCGGTAGTGGCCATTGCAATTTCATATGAGGGAGAGGCATAACCTAACATACTTTCTATCTTGGATCATATGCACTTATGATTGGAACTCTAGCAAGCATCCCCAACTACTAAAGATCATTAAGTTAAAACCCAACCATAGCATTAAAGCATCATGTCCTCTTTATTCCCATACGCAACAACCCCCTTACTCGGGTTTGTGTTTCAGTCACTCACCAACCCACTATAAGCGAATCATGAACGTATTGCAACACCCTACAGCGGGAATCCCTCACGCTTGCACTACATGAAGGGCACCATAGGACAGCACCAAAATAAAACATACAACACGTACCAATCTAAATCATCAATCAACCCAAAGACAAAGGATATCTACTCAAAACATCATAGGATGGCAACACAACATTGGATCATAATATGTGGCATAAAGCACCATGTTCAAGTAGGAATTGCAGCGGGGTGCGGGAGAGTGGACCATGTAAAAGAGATCAGGATGGTGATGATGGTGGTGATGTTGATGAAGACGATCACCGCGACGATGATTCCCCTCTCGATAGCACTCCGGTGCCACCAAGAGAGAGGAGGATAGGTTCTCCCCCTTGTGCTTCCTCCTCCATGGCCTCCCCTCTGGCTGGCGAAAGGTTCTCCCTCTGGTCCTTGGCCTTCATGGCGATGATGGCCTCTCCGAGATACTCCTCCATGGCCACCGGTGATGATGGCCCCCTCCGGCAGGGTGCCGGAGAGGGCCTAGATTGATTTCTCGTGGCTACAGAGGCTTGCAGCGGCGGAACTTCCGATCTAGGTTTCTTTCTGGAAGTTTGGGTATATATGAGAGGTGTTGGCGTCGAGAACAAGTCGGGGGGGGGGGGTCTCCGGGCTCTCCACGAGGCAGGGGGGCTCCTGTCGGTGTACTAAAGTAGGGGTACCTTAGTACCCCGAACTTGTGCACGGGCAGTCGTAGCACCCGCGGCAAGGCTTGCCAGGTGATCGCCAGAACTCTCCATGGTCCCTTTTTGGGCCATCCAAGAACAAAGTATTTGAGCCAAGGCCCCGGCAGGAGGAGCTTGCCGGGAAGGCCACCCGAAGAGAGCAAGGCCCCGGCAAGAGGAGCTTGCCGGGACGGCCGCTCGAAGCACAAGGCCCCGGCAAGAGGAGCTTGCCGGGAAGGCCGGCCAGGGCACGACAAGAGACTTGCTGCGACGCGCCACGCGTCCCGGCAAGGACCGGTGAGAGACAAGCTCCCGGGCGCAACAAGGCATCAACCGCGGCAAGGCGCTCGCCGCGGCAAGTCACCACCCCGCGCCTGCGTCCCAGCTCATCCACCCACGTGTCGCTCTAGGGCCATTCCAGGCGTACGTGGCGAGAGGCTGCGCAGCCAGGGGCATGCGGTGGCAAAGCAACGCTGACAGGACAGCCATCGTGGCAAACGGTGGCGCCCCTGGCGGTCCCTTTTCTGCACTGTTTGGGCGACCTAGACGGGCATTTAATGCCCTTGTCCCCTGCCGTCAGAGTTAGGTATGATAGCACTGTGCAAACAGCTGTACCCAACACAGCGTTTTCCAGTTTTACCCCCGCCTACGTTGCCACCTGTGGGAAACCCCTTGCGCATACAAAAGGAGGCCCCATGCGCAACGTAGAGAGGGGAGGAAGAAGGAGGCCACTCACGCTCGGTCTGATTAGTTGCCTGAGTGTACTGTAGCACTCAGCGCTCCCGAACAAGAACACAATACAAACCACAAAGCAGCAGTAGGGTTTTACGCATCCGTGCGGCCCGAAGCTAGGTAAACCCCTTTGTGTGCATCGCCTCGTTCCGCTCTTCGCGCGACCTCCGCCCCCCGCCGAACCAGAAAGGGGCTCGGTCCCCATAGGTGTTCGTGGAGGCAGATTTCCCCCGAGACGCGCCCAGGGGGTGGGCGCGCCCCCACCCTCGTGGGCAGCCCGGGACTCTTCTGGCCCAACTCTTTGACTCTGTGGCCTTCTTCTGGTCCAAAAATAAGCTCCGTCAAGTTTCTGGTCAATTGGACTCCGTTTGGTTTTCCTTTTCTGTGATACTCTAAAACAAGGAGAAAATAGAAACTAGCACTGGGCTCTAGGTTAATAGGTTAGTCCCAAAAATCATATAAAATAGCATATAAATGCATATAAAACATCCAAGGTTGATAATATAATACCATGAAGACTTCATAAATTATAGATACATTGGAAACGTATCACCATCCCCAAGCTTAATTCCTGCTCGTCCTCGAGTAGGTAAATGGTAAAAGAAATAATTTATGAAGTGTGAATGCTTGCAAATGCTTAAGTTTGATCAATGATAATTTCAAGCACTTTTTCTAGCATAAATACATGTCATAACAGTAGCTTATTTGATAAAACTTTTCATGATCAAGTAACAAGCTATTCACATGTTAAAGTATAGATCATAAACTTTCTTGAAAACTAAAAAACAGTGCTCTTAGTCATCAAACAATTGCAATTCATCTTATTTTCAGGAAGGGTCTATGTCAAAGCTTTGATTCAGCACACTCCACATACTCAAATATCATTTCATCTTTCACAATTTCTAACACTCATGTGATATTTATGGGTTCAACGTTTTAATTGGACACAGAGAAAGATAGGGGCTTATAGTTTCGCCTCCCAACCTTTTACCTCAAGGGTAATGTCGACAATAATAACTCATGAAAACCTACATCCAAGTAGATATATATATCCGGATCTCTCCAACACAAAGTGCTTGCCAAAGGAAAAAGTGTAAAAAGGAAAGGTGATGATCACCATGACTCTTGCATAAGGTAGAAAAAGTAAAAGATAGGCCCTTCACAGAGGGAAGCAGAGGTCGTCATGCACTTTTAAGGTTGGATGCATAAAATATTAATGCAAAAGAACGTCACTTTATATTGCCTCTTGTGATAGAGACCTTTATTATGTAGTCCGCCGCTTTTATTTCTTCCCTATCACAAGTTCGTATAAAGCTTATTTTCTTTGCACTAATAGATCATACATATTTAGAGAGCAATTTTTATTGCATGCACCGATGACAACTTACTTGAAGGATCTTACTCAATCCATAGGTAGGCATGGTGGACTCTCATGGCAAAACTGGTTTAAGGCATATTTGGAAGCACAAGTAGTATCTCTACTTGGTGAAAGAATTTCGCTAGCATAAGGGGGAAAGGCAAGCTCAGCATGTTGGATGATCCATGAAAATATACTTTATTTTGGATATAAGAAAACATAACCCATTACGTTGTCTTCCTTGTCAAACATCAACCTTTTAGCATGCCATATTTTAATGAGTGCTCACAATTACAAAAGATGTCCAAGATAGTATATTTATATGTGAAATCTCTCTTCCTTCAATATTCTTTCATGGATTGTTCAAGTGACCAATTCAACGTTTGCTAACTTTCAATAAGTTTACTACCTATACTTATTATGTGTGAAGTCATTACTCCCCATGTTATAAGTATATGAAACATATATAAATTCAGATTTATGACATTAGATTCATTCAACCATTTACTCATAGGAATACGTGAAGCACGTGAGTAAATGAGAAACTACTCCAAAAAGATACGAGTGAAGAGCACTGAGTAGTCAAATAATTAACTAGCCATGGGAGGATTCTTTTTCATTCAATAATTCAGATCCAATGATTTTATTCAAACATAAAGTAAAATTGAAAATACGCTCCAAGCAAAACACATATCATGTGACGAATAAAAATATAGCTCCGAGTAAGGTATACCGATAGTTTTGAAGACGAAAGAGGGGATGCCTTCCGGTGCATCCCCAAGCTTAGGCACTTGAGTCTTCCTTGAATATTACCTTGGGGTGCCTTGGGCATCCCCAAGCTTAGGGTCTTTCCACTCCTTATTCTCCTCCTATCGATATCTCACCCAAAGCTTGAAAACTTCAATCACACAAAACTTAATGAAACTTCGTGAGATAGGTTAGTATGATAAAGAGTAAACCATTCACTTTGGTACTGTAAAATACAAGGTTCATAATTGTTCCCACGCAATGTCTACTGTACCATATCATTTCTACAATTTATATTGAGAAATATAAGCCACGGAAACTAGAACACAAGCAAACTATGCAATGAAAACAGAATCTGTCAGAAACAAAACAATCTATAATGATCTGAACAGCAACCATACTTCTGCTACTCCAAATATTATGAAATAAATTGGTGGACGTGAGGAATTTGTCTATTAATCTTGTGAAAAAAGAATCAACTCAAAATCACTCTTCTGTAAAAAAATGGTAGCTAATCTCGTGAGCGCAAAGTTTCTGTTTTTTACAGCAAGATCACATTGACTTTCATCCAAGTTTTCCCAAAGGTCTTAGTTGGCACTTTATTAAAACAAAAGCTATAAAACATGATTACTACTATATCTTAATCATGTAAACACACAAAAACAGTAAGGGTAAATATTGGGTTGTTTCCCAACAAGCGCTTTTCTTTAATGCCTTTTAGCTAGGCATGATGATTTCAATGATGCTCACATAAAAGATAGGAATTGAAACATAAAGAGGGAATCATGAAGAATATGACTAGCATATTTAAATCTAACCCACTTCCTATGCCTAGGGATTTGTGAGCACATAATTTATAGGAACAAGAATCAACTAGCATAGGAAGGCAAAACAAGTATAACATCAAAACTTTAAGCACATAGAGAGGAAACTTGATATTATTGCAACTCCTATAAGCATATATTCCTCCCTCATAATAATTTTCAGTAGCATAATGAATGAATTCAACAATATAACCATCACATAAGGCATTCTTTTCATGATCTACAAGCATAGAAATTTTTCTACTCTCCTCATAAGCAAAATTCTTCTCATTCGGAATAGTGGGAACACTAATTCCTAAAGTTGACACTCTTCCAAACCCACTTTAGATGATAGCATTATTCATAGTACAAAAGATATAAGTGAAGTTCATGAAGCATTCTACAATTAGTATAGACTAACCAATATCCAAGCTCAATATATATAAGTGAAGCACACGAAGCATTCTATAAAACCATACTCAAAAAGATTTAAGTGAAGCACAAAGAGCAATTCTATAAGATCGTACTTAAAAGATATAAGTGAAGAACATGAAGTATTATATAAATCAATGAAATGCTATCTCATACTAGCATGGTTCTTAAAGAAAAATAAAAACACAAAGGACACAAATCATGTGAACAAAACAAAAACTGAGGTATACCGATAATTGTTGGAGAAGAAAGATGGGATGCCAACCGGGGCATCCCCAAGCTTAGATGCTTGAGTATCCTTGAAATATTTACTTGGGGTGCCTTGGGAATCCCCAAGATTGAACTCTTGCCTCTATTTATTTTTCTCACATCGGTAACTCCTCGTTCTTCGAACACTTCATCCACAAAAAACTTTAACAAAAACTTTGTGAGATCCATTAGTGTAATAAAGCAAACTACCACATTAAGGTACTGTAATGAACTCATTATCTATTTATATTGGTGTTAAACCTACTGTATTCCAACTTCTCTATGGTTCATACCCCCCAATACTAGCCATAGATTGATCAAAATAAGCAAACAACACACGCAAAGCAGAATCTGTCAAAAACAGGATAGTCTGTAGTAATCTGGAGGTTTAGCAAACTTCTGTAACTCCAAATATTATGAAACAAATTTGACAATTTGAAAAATTTGTACAGAAGTAATGTTCAAAACGTTTTAGACCCATTTGACTTTCCAGTAAAAAATGTAAAATCATGCGCTACAGCCAAAGTTTCTGTTTTTGTTCTGCACATAGTAAACAAGCAATCTAATCATCCTAAAACCAAAGCTTGGCAAATTATTTTTATAATACAATGGATATATACAAGGGGATAATTATTTAAAGAGAAACTTCCATGAAAAAATCTACATTGTTTCCGTAATCATGAACACAAGTGCTCAAGGTCGACCCTCACTTCTTCAATGCAAAACTTTCCAATCACTTCTCTTTTTGAAAAACTTTTTTAGGCATGAGATGCAAGTATTTTTTTTTGGTATTTTAATTCTTAATTTTTTTTTATGTTTCACCCACAACTAAACGGAAACAAAAGGGGAAAACAAAATCTACTTAGTGAAGAAAGCAAACAAGCACACACGAGAATATCAACCCGGCACAATTGCTCCCCGGCAACGGCGCCAGAAAAGAGCTTGATAATCCCCAAGTGCAGGGAATCATCGTAGACATTCCCAAAGGTGGAAGTGATAAGTATGGAGTGTCAAACCGACAAGGAGCTAAAGGTAATATCAATATTCTCTCAAGTCCTATCTGCCACTGATACGACTCTACGTACACCGAACGTTTGCTTCCAACTAGAAACGAGAAATAAAACTACGCTGTGGGTATGAAGAGGATAACTTTATATGGTATCAGAGAGCTAAAACATAAAAGTATGTGCTGTTATCATAAAGTTAGAATATATTGCTAAATATTATAAATAACGAGTGTGGAATAATGATGGATAGGTGTGCGGAATTGTCCTAGGCAATTGTTAACAAGACCAGTAGTCGTCATTGCAATTTCATATGAGGGAGAGGCATAAGCTAACATACTTTCTCTACTTTGATCATATGCACTTATGATTGGAACTCTAGCAAGCATCTGCAACTACTAAAGATCATTAAGGTAAAACCCAACCATAGCATTAAAGCATCAAGTCCTCTTTATTCCCATATGCAACAACCCCCTTACTCGGGTTTGTGTTTCAGTCACTCACCAACCCACTATAAGAAAATCATGAACGTATTGCAACACCCTACAGCGGGAATCCCTCACGCTTGCACGACACGGAGGGCATCATAGGACAGCACCAAAATAAAACATACAACTCGTACCAATCTAGATCATCAATCAACCCAAAGACAAAGGATATCTACTCAAAACATCATAGGATGGCAACACATCATTTGATCATAATATGTGGCATAAAGCACCATGTTCAAGTTGGGATTGCAGCGGGGTGCGGGAGATTGGACAGCGTAAAAGAGATGAGGATGGTAATGATGGTGGTGATGTTGATGAAGACGATCACCACGGCGATGATTCCCCTCTCGGTGGCACTCCGGTGCCACCAAGAGAGAGGAGGAGAGGTTCTCCCCCTTGTGCTTCCTCCTCCATGGCCTCCCCCCTGGCCGGTGAAAGGTTCTCCCTCTGGTCCTTGGCCTTCATGGCGATGATGGCCTCTCCGGGATACATCTTCATGGCCACCGGGTGATGGTGGCCCCCTCCGGCAGGGTGCCGGAGAGGGCCTAGATTGATTTCTCGTGGCTACAGAGGCTTGCGGTGGCGGAACTTCCGGTCTAGGATTCTTTCTGGAAGTTTGGGTATATATGAGAGGTGTTGGTGTCGAGAACAAGTTAGGGGGATCTCCGGGCTGTCCACGAGGCAGGGAGGCGCGCCCAGGGGGTGGGCGCGCCCCCCACCCTCGTGGGCAGCCCGGGACTCTTCTGGCCCAACTCTTTGACTCTGTGGCCTTCTTCTGGTCCAAAAATAACCTCCGTCAAGTTTTGGGTCAATTGAACTCCGTTTGGTTTTCCTTTTTTGAGATACTCTAAAACAAGGAGAAAATAGAAACTGGCACTGGGCTCTAGGTTAATAGGTTAGTCCCAAAAATCATATAAATGCATATAAAACATCCAAGGTTGATAATATAATAGCATGAAGACTTCATAAATTATAGATACGTTGGAGACGTATCAATCTGCTCCAGCACCAATGTCACCCGCTCGTCGGTGAGCTTCGTGCAAGACCACCCCTTGTCGGACTGGGGCATCTCCGTCAGCAGCGTCAAGCGTGGGTGGACGCATTTAGCATCCAGCATGGCCCACTTGCTTCGGAAGCCTTCGGATTTCTTCCCCGTCTTCGAGATCGAGTTGGCCTTGACGGCCGCGATGAAGTTGGCACACCCGGAGGTGTGACCCTCCTTGACGCGGAGGAAGAAGAAGTGGCGCAGAAGAGCCACGGATGGCATCATGTTGAGGTACGCCTCGCAGTAGTATTAGAAGATGGACAAGAGAAAAATGGAGTTGGGATGGAAATGCAGCGCATGCAGCCCGTAGTGGCCAAGGACCTCGTAGAAAAGTCAGAGAAGGGGGGACCAACCCTGCGGCGATGCCACTCGTGAAGAAGGGGAAGAAGGTGCTTCCCTCGGGCTCCGGCTGCTAGGAGGTGACCCAGAGCCCCGTCTTCCCCCTCTCGTTGCTTTCCCCCGCCGTTAGCAGGCAAGTGGCGGCGAGGCTCTTCTCCGAAACGTTGGGGGCTTCGAGAGATGGCTCGTACCAAGCCGCCGACGAGGCAGACTGGACCTTGCGCGGCGCCATTAGTCGCTGATGCGGGAGAAGATGGAAGCAGATCTGGGATTTCGGAGGCAGGGCGCAAGAAAGGGGGATCTGAGCAAGGCGAAAGGAAGCAGGGAAGGCAAGCGTGTCTACGACAGCCTTTTGACAGCCGGGAAGTTGCCGAGGCGCCATGGGGAAGTGGAGACGTCCGCGTCCAATTAACCACCACACGTCGACCAAGGCCGCAACCTATTGGGGCCCGCGGCGCTCCGCACTTGACCTTTGGCTTCGCCTCGAAGCCAAGCCCGAGTGCGCGTTGGGCCCGGGGGCTACTGTCGGCGTTATGGGAACGGGGGTCCCCAGACTTGCCTGCCTGCGGCCCATAGCGTGGCTCTGCTAGCGGGCCCGTATGGCCCATCTTCACCAACAAGCACTCAAGACCCTCGCGAGGGGCCAAGCCTCGCGAGGCGGACGACACAAGACCTCACTACAAAAAAAGACACATCCGTGACATTTTGGGCCGAACGAAAAAAAAAATTGTCATACATATGACACTTCTATGACGATAATTGTGACAAAACCCGGTATCATCATAGATGTGGTGGGCTCCTACTTCTATGACAAAAAATCATGACAGAAAATGGGCTTTTCGTCCTGGGCGGGCCAGAGACGTAGCTGCATGACATTCTTTGCGCCGTCCATGATGGAAAAAACTATGGTAGAAGCGAAGGGGAGGAAAATTTCGGGGAGTTCCCGGTTACGGTGGGAGGTCGGGGGCCGAGCGATGCGTATTCTCTCATACACGTACGTGCGTGTGTGCGAGGTGTTGTCTCTAACTGAACCCGAGCGAGGCGTTGGGCTGTAACTGAACCCGAGCGATTGCACTGCAGGCTACGCGTTACTGAACCCGAGCGATCGATCGATGGCTGTTAACTGAACCCGATCGAGCGATTCCTTCGCTACTGCTGCTAACTGAAGCCGATCGATGGGATGAACAGTGATCGTTGTGGGGGGTTTGGATGAACAGTGAGCGGTGGCGTTGCCTCTGGATGAACAGGACCCCGTGGTGTGGTGGAGGGTTGGATGAACAGTAGACGGTGGAGGGGTGCCCGTGGAGGGGTGGTTGAACAAGACCTCGTGGTGTGGAGGGTTGGATGAACAGTAGAGGGTGGAGGGGTGGTTGAACAGGACCCCGTAGTGTGGAGTGCTGGATGAACAGTAGACGGTGGAGGGGTGGTTGAACAGTAGCCGGTGGAGTAGCGCGTGGTGGAGGCTGGATGAACAGGAGCCCGTGGAGGCTGGAGGAGGTCGACGGTGGAGATGAACAGTATCCCGTGGAGTCCCGTTTTGCGGTACGCCACACCCCTCCTGATGAACAGGACCCCCGTTTCGATCGTAGCGCTCCAACACAAGTCCGTTTCCTCTGTTTTGCGGTACGCCACACCCTCCCGATCAACAGGACCCCCGTTTCGACCGTTGGAGGTCCGTTTCCTCCGTTTTGCGGTACGCCACACCCCTCCCGATCAACAGGACCCCCATTTCGACCGTAGGAGGTCCGTTTCCTCCATTTTGCGGTACGCCACACCCCTCCTGATCAACAAGACCCCCGTTTCGACCGTAGGAGGTCCGTTTCCTCCGTTCTGCGGTACGCCAGTCCTCTTTTCGATCGCCTATTCCGTCCAAGCCCTCCCGATGAACACGACCACGCATTCCGTTCCGATCCAGTCGGTTGGCTCCCACGCGTTCCGTTGCCTCCCGATGAACACGACGCATTCCGTTGCCTCCCGATGAACAAGACGCATTCTGTTGCCTCCCCATGAACACGACGCATTCCATTGCCTCCCCATGAACACGACGACGGCGCTGTTTCTCCGTTCTGACCCAGCCATGTACATGAGCCCTGGCCGTACGTATGGATGAGTAGGCGTTCGAGACCCCGCCCGTATGTACACATACGTGGTCGTATTTTCTTTCTTGCACCCTGGCCGTTGTACGTGCGTGTACATGCTACGTGCGTGCCTCTACTACAACACGTACGCGCCTCTACATCCACCAGTATACATGTACGTACACGTTCGCGACCAGAATGACAACGCTACGTACGCCTCGACCAGGTGGGTCTCGACTGTCAGGCACTTCCTTGTGTGCGAAGATGTAGCTGGTGGGTCCCAGCAGTCAGGGGGCAAATCGTTTTTTTTTTGCCCGGACGCACTTCCTTGCGTGCGAAGATGAAGCTGGTGGGTCCCAGCAGTCAGGGGGTGAATCATTTTTTTGCCCGAACGCACTTCCTTGCGTGCGAAGATGTAGCTGGTGGGTCCCAGCAGTCAGGGGGCAAATCGTTTTGTTTTTGCCCGGACGCACTTCCTTGCATGCGAAGATGTAGCTGGTGGGTCCCAGCAGTCAGGGGGGTGAATCGTTTTTTTTTTCGGACGCACTTCCTTGCGTGCGGAGATGTAGCTGGTGGGTCCGAGCAGTTAGGGGAAACGTTTTTTTCGCGAAATACAGTGGCCCATCCGATGGATCCCAGCTGTCAGGTGGAGGAATCATTATTTTCTGCGTAATAAGGAGGCACTTCCTTGCTGTGGCCGTGGACCCAGCTGTCAGCCTCTCCACGTACAGTCCACGTCCGATGGAAGTCGTTCCTTGACCATGTTGACCACGCCGCGCCGAGAGCACCATGGCGGTGGATGAGGCGAGGCCTAGGAAGGGGACGACGCGGAGCCAGGGGAGACGCGGAAGTGGAAGCCCGCGCGGAGAGGAGTACGAGGGTTCACTGGTTCGGCTGCGGTGTGAGGCTGTCGTCGTCGCAGGGCCTGGCCAGCGGTGGGAATAGTAGGGGGCGGTGAGGCCTCCACGGCAGCACATCTGGCCATGGGAGGCAGGAGCATGCGGCACGACCGGCGCTGCTTTGGGCGGCTGGAGTAAGAAGACCATAGGTTGAAGAAGCACTACGGCCGTTGGATGGACATCGTACGGTCACTGGAGCTAGAATCGTTTATATTGACTAAGTTGACAAAGCCCTCCGTCCCCGTCAACTTAGTAGGCCCACAAGTCAGCCTCCCACCAAGGTGGATCCCACCTAGTAGGGGGGTATTCATTTTTTTGTGCGTAATAAGGAGGCACTTCCTTGCGTGCAAAGATATAGCTGGTGGGTCCGAGCTGTCAGCGGCGGTAACATTTTTTTCGCGAAATACAGAGGCCCTTTCGGTGGGTCCCAGATGTTAGGTGCAGGAATCATTATTTTGCGCGTAATAAGGAGGCATTTCCTTGCATGGGGCCGTGGACCTAGCTGTCAGCCTCTCCACGTACAGTCCACTTTAGATGCATGTCGGTCGTTGACCACGTTGACCACGCCACGCCGAGAGCACCAGGGCGGTGGACGACGGCGAGGCCTAGGAAGGGACGACACGGAGGCAGGGAAGACTCGGCAGTTGTTTTTGTTTCCCACGCGGAGGGGAGTACGACTATACGAGGGTTTACTGGTTCGTCTGCCGTCGCCGGAGAATAACAACAGGTGTGGGTGAGTAGAGGGATGGCTAGGCCAGTGATGGGAGTACGGTGGGGCGGTGAGGCCTGCGCGACAGCACAGCCGGTCACGGGGGAGGAGGGAGCAGGCAGTCCCGCTGGCGCTTGTTTGAGCGGCTGGAGAAGGAAGAGCAGAGATTGAAGAAGCACGACAGTCGTTGGATGGACATCCAACAGTATACAGGCCATCTGTGGAAAGCCTCAAATCTGTGGAAAACAGCATACATCCCATCTGCCATTATTTCAAATAATTTACAGCCCATTTGCTAATTCTTACGGGTTTTTTTGGAGCACATATTCTTTATGTTAGCATTACAGCCCATATTGTGGCCAGGGTTAAAAAATTATACAAAATTTTGCATATGTCGATGCGGTCTGAACTGTTTTTAATCCCGAAATTTCGAGTCACATTCAGACTAATTTTAAAAATAAATGTATATCAATATAAAATCCAATAAATTGTCCACGCATAAAAATCAATGCAATTTAAAATCTCGAAATGGAAAAAAGATATTTGAAAACAATTGTCGGTTTGATGTGTTTTAAAAATGTACTGCCCATTTCTCATTACTGATAGGCCATTTTCTCGGCCAGACGAATGAAGCTCTCATCGTCTTGAAAGATTTGCAGCCCAACAGGCCTGATAAAGCGACTTACTTGACAAATCACAAAAACCTGGGCTAGCCATTTTCAGAAAGAAAAAAAAATACTGGGCTGGTCTGTGGTAAACATAAAAGAAAAGGCTGTCTAGACATGCCAGAGTGTCCCGCACAGCCCAGTTGACACCCTGCTTCCGTCTCAAAAACAAATTAGATAAATGCCACTCCAATTATGGCGATTCATAAAAATGCCACTGCAATTTCCAAACTTTGAAAAATGCCACTGCAATTTTTGCAAACTTTGAAAAACACCACTGCAGTTTGCAAACTTTGAAAAACGCCACTCCAGACTTCGAAAAATGCCACTAGAAATGGCATGAAATGGCATTTTTCAATGTTTGGAAATTGCAGTGGCATTTCTCGGATACACCAGATTTGGAGTGGCATTTATCAAATTAACCCAAAACAAAAATAACTGGGCAAGCTGCTGGGTCCCTGGTGTAAGCCGCTCGTTGTGCAATTCTCTTGTTTATTGACTATGTTGACAATGGCATGGGACCCAGATGTCAGAAATCCACTAGGAGGAGCCATTTTTTATTGGATTGAAATAAGGAGGCACTTGCTTGCGTACTACCATGACCTTGGCGGGTCCCTGCTGTCATCCTCTCCACGTACAATCATCTCCTGACTGTGTACGCGTCAACTTGCTAGGCCCACAAGTCAGCCTCTAAACCCGTGGAGGACAAATACAACCCATTTAAAAAAATAACAGCCCATTCCATACGTTCAAACGGAAAGTTCAACATTCAGAGCAAAGTAACAGGTCTGATCAACATATAGAGTACTGAATTTCCACGTTGACAACCATCATATCCAAGTTAACTATCTACTCCCACTAATACTCTAGTAGCGTACAAGTACTAACTTACTCTTAGCTAACTAGACGATGTCGGCCGCCATCTGTGGGACACGCTAAACGCCGGCACCGGCGTCGTGCGCCTCGCCTCGGACTTGCAAGAGGTGCGATAGGGCGCGTTGCTCGCGCCCGTTGGCCCTTTCCATGCCGGCGTGGTCCACCGAAGCTTCGGCTTCCAAGCGGGAAACCCACTTGACGAGCTGGTAGTAAAAATCGGCGTCACGAACACGTGCATGCCCGACAGCCTCCAGGGCTATTTGTCGGGCGCCGGCCTCCACGTAGTCGTCCCAGTTGCGAGCGCTCTGCTCGCGACTCAGAGCGTCGATGCGCTGCTGCTCCATGTCCCGCTGGCGGTGCAAATCGGTGATACGGTGCTCCTCCGCTAGGCGGTCGCGCTCCAACAACTCTTGCTCCTCCGTCATGCGGTCGCGCTCCAACAACTCCTCGATCTCCGCATTGCCATCTAAAGACAGATAGAATGCCTCCTCCCTCCATCTGCCTTCCGGTGAAAACCTAAACACTAGTTCCGGCGATGACCGCCTCCGGCGTCGCCTACCGCGGACGTGCGAGGGCATGGCGGATGTGGCGAGCGACGTCGAGCCGATGGGGGCTTATGAGGATATGGCGAGTTGGGTCACGGTGGCACCGGAGAAGGCCGGGAAACAGTACTTATAGGCGGAAGGTAGCGCGACGGTCATCGGAATTCAATGCATAATGGCTTAGCGTGCCAGCTTGCCGTGGAAAACTAGAGAACCTGAAATTATGACTGTGTCATCCCATCCCGTCTGGGTCGCACGCCGGCATGGCGGTCAAACGAGTGCACTCGAATCATCTCCCTCCTTGTCAATAATGATTCCACGGATTTAAAGCGTATCTTTTTTCACATCAGTTAGCTGCCTTAATTACGGCTGGCTGCATGCAGGCACTCAGAATCGCTTGTCGGCAGTACGCGAAGCAGCATGCAACGTGTCGCAGCCAAGGGCACGCATGCAGCCACTTAAATCGCTGGAATTAATTAGGCTTAAACTTCTGCATGCCATTAATTATTGCCATGCCTTGGTCTTGCTGCTTTGCTCACGGGACTAATAAACCCGAACGGAGGGAGTACCTTGGTTGGTGAGAGGTTTGAATTAAGCCCTGCAAACCGGAAAGGAGGTACTAGTACGTGCGTGATCTACTATTTATTCGTGTAGGATCGAGTAGGTCGTTTTTTGAATTGAGCCCTGCAAACCGGAAAGGAGGTAGTACGTGCGTGATCCACTATTTATCCATGTAGGATCGATAGTGTAGCTTGTCAGTTTCTTCAGAGGTAGGAATTTTTATCCGTGTAGGATCGATAGTGTAGCTTGTCAGTTTCTTCATAGGTAGGCATATTTATTCAAAAAACTGCCACTTCGCATCTTGCGTCGCAAATAAAACTTCCAGGAGCGCATTTGTAGGCTAGCTAGTGATTGATCAGTAACTTATAAACACTGAGCGAACAGAAATAAGTAACTATTAATGCATCTCAATGATTCATAGATCATATACAAATATGTAGCTCCAAAAGCAAAGATCAGCCACTTCGGATCTTGCGTCGCAACTAAAACTAACTAGTATGATTCCCATACATAAGATCAACATGTTAATGCATCTCAATGATTCACAGATCATATACAAATATGTAGCTCCAAAAGCAAAGATCTAGAAAAAACATATGTTCTTCCTACTACCATGGATGCTTCTCTTGGCCAACATTCAGTACAGACTAAAAGAAAAATTTGTTTGTGAAGTCTACAATTCCTCTTGCAAATGTAAGTGGTTTCACCAACAACTGGAACCATGAGAACGAACCACACATGATGGAGGAACATCCACTGCAATATGATTTGGTCTTCTCTCGATCACACCGCGAGACTATTTTCGGAATACAAACTTTAACTTAGGCAAAATGATGCCCATTGTATAATCAAACCAAAGCAATGAAGCACCTAGTGTTGGCCAATAAATAGTACAGTACTACTTTTCTGCAGTCCGTGAAGTGACTATCCAATCTTTCTGTGTCTATTTTCAAATGGCACTGCATGCAGTGACTATACTATTCTCTTGTGCAGTTCAACCAAAATTGTGGACACTTTGTTTGTTTGCCAAATAGCAACGAGCAGACATCTCTGTCTGCACAAATATCAAGCAGCTAGTAAACATATGCCACACCTTATATTATCGGTTTAAACATGTCTCTTCCGCTTAGCATCTGTCATGTTCTGCACTGTACAATCTGATACAGTTATATTTTGCCCTGGACAATTTCATACTGAATTGATTTGCTGGTTCAGAGCAGAAATATAGCGCCTATTCTTCATCAGACCAAGGATATCCATGTTCGCAGTGATGGAAGAGGTGAAATCGATACAACCAAAATTGAGCATCCAATCATTGAATCCTGTCCTGCACCTCCAATGTAGGTCCACCCTGCCAATAAATTCACATGCAAACCACTAGTATTACTATCTAATGACATTACAAAAAGAGTAGCAAGATAGTAGCAAACCATGTACCTTCGTAATGAACAGCTCATAGTGCCACCAATTGGATATAAAGGTTTGGAAAAAAACATGCTCCTAATGTTGAACCAGTTGGACTTTTTATGCAGTTCCACTAAAATCGAGCATCCCTGTTTGCATAGATATTGAAAGTGTGATTACTCTAAAAGTGGCACTAGTTGAAGCATAGACTCAAAAATATAAGCATTCCAATTTCTTAATGGGAAAAGGTAGCAAGACTGTTTCTAACCACCTATTTGAAGGAATAAATAAAGCAACAGCAGCTGATGTCAGGAAGGCATACATAGTTTTTCTGGAAAAGTGAGCCATTCCTAACCTTTCCTCTTCTTTTAAGCAAATTTTGTGCAGTTCTACTAAAATAAAATGCCATCACCGCCTTGACAATTCAGTGACACTGTACAAAAGGAAATGACTTAACATTACATCATGATGTCAGGTATGTAGTCGACAGGCATTAGAGACAAACATACAGACCTCCTCAAGAGAACAGTCGGAGGAGGAGGTGCCCACTCTTGACCTTTCCTCTTGTCTTCATAATTGTCTATGCAGTTTAACCAAATAAAATGACATCAGCGCCTTGGCATTTTGGTGACACTGTACAAAAAAATGAACTTATCTCATGAAAGTGAGGTATGTAATCTATAAGCATTTACAGTGCAAAAATCTGAAGGTAGTAACAAGTTTCATCGTTGGTATACTGGTTGTGCAACAGCATTAGAAAGCCTGAGCTGAAAAATCTTTAATACATCCACAATGAACAGCTAACCCTGAAATAATCCAGTGACATTAAATGGCATTTCTTAAATTTATTGGTGCCATTAGACTGAGAGCGGCATTAGTTAAATGTGGCATCACTTTAGCAGTAGCATTGCTTGACTTGACTGCTGGCGTTATACTAACAGCAAAAAAAGTGGCAATAAGAGCATGGAAGGCCCATTCGGACAGTGGGTGCACCAGTATGATGTACCTCTACAGACGCAGAGTGGTGAGGGAGGTATGGTTGCCCAGAGCAACAAATATCCAGGCAGCATATGTGGATTACATCCCATTTTTGTTATCTTTAGCCACCTTTCTCCTAAGCGAGGACAACAAATCGATCGACCTGGTCATTCTCTATTGCGTTGTCATGCCTTTCTACCCTTCTTCAACCAAGAGACACGAGACTTGTTCCTTAGCTACTGATTTCCCCTTTTCAACCTAGATGCGGGTTCGATGCCTACTCACTTGGACAGTACAGTCTCCCTTCCTTTCCTTATTCAACCCAGACATGGATTAGTCTGCATGAAGTAGGGTTTCCTTTAATAGTGCAAATTATGGTTTTCGTCTGCGTGGCCAGCAGAGCAGAGGATAGCAAATTGGGAAGATGGTGGAGTGGAAAAAGATCCACATGCAACGACGTGGCAGATGGGGCAATAGAACAAGGTTATGGTTCGAAAAGAGGTAGCATACCTGAGGGTCGGCGGGAAGTGGCTTAGCTCGCGGTCGTCGTCCTCCGCACACACTATGGCAGCGAGCTTGGGGACGGAGGCCATCTCACGCGGGCGCTAGGTCTGAGAGGACGGCCTTGTCGTCAGTGCGTGACCTCGCTCGCCGACGACGAGTGCGTCAATGCTGCACGTCCTTTTCTTCCCCGACGGATGTGTGACCACCGGTGAGGAGGGAGAGAGGGGCCGTCTTTTTTAGATCTGGAGAGAGGGTGGTAGTGTGAGAAGCAAGTGGGCAGCCCTTAGCAAGAAAACGCTGAAGCTCCAGCCTATATATCTTTTTTATACTACTAGTACTGGAGGTGGAGTAGTGGTAGAGTAGTTTATATTTTCTCTGCGTACAGTACCAGTTAGTCATGCTTCAAAACAGATCAGCACGCCATTAAAAAAATAAAGGTCGATAACTAATGCGGCACCTCGGGCCAACGCGGCCAAATCGCATTTTACACGAGAAATTACACACCATGTTTCGTTGACATGTGGTCCCGTTCCAACATATCAGTGAGACGACGGCGAGTAGTAGGAGTATTTCCGAACGGACGTGTAGGCCGGGGCGCCTCTTCATGAACCGTGGCAAACTCGCAACCGTCCACCGACTCTTCGCCTTTCCCTCTCGATTTGGAACTGCTGTCGCACGCTCTTCCTCTCCCTCCTCCATTTTCCTTCAGCCCTTCACCCTTTCTTCTGCCATTGTTCGATCGTCTTCTCCATGGAGGGAACAGGCCGGAAACGACCCCGTTATTCTTGCTCCGATCTGAAAGATGACGTGGTGGAGGAACTCATTGATCGGTGCGACGTCATCACCTCGGGTAGCATGGCAGGTTCGTTCAAGCCCATTCTCGACTCAACTAATAACATCATTGCAAGGAACCCAAGAGTCAAGGAGCGGGTTGATCTCCCCTATCTTCTTCGCCGTGACCCTGATGACTGGCGCCGGCACGAAGGAGGCCTCGCCCTGTGCAAGTTGATGCCGCTTGATAATGATACGTATGATGTTAAGATGCCGTCGCTTGAGGGCAAGGCTTGGGCGGGCGCAAATGGAGATTGGGTTGTTTACATTGGGTCCAGCTGCGAGTGGGAACTTGTGAATGTGTACACTCGTGACCGGGTTCCACTTCCAAAAATCTCAGCAGACTGCCGAGAGGTTGAGCACACCGGTATTGTACGCACGTTCAAATACGATCATGGTGACTGTCTTCTACGGAAGATAGCAATTTGTCGATTTCCCAACCGCTCTTGGAATTACAACAACTATGAAGTTGTTGCTATCTTCGACAAGCTTGTTGCTGTCCTTAGTGGTTTGACTCGATGGATATTGCTCAAAAATCAGTTTCTGTACAGGGATGAGTACTGTGATGCAATTTGATACGAGGGCCTTGTGTTTGCTGCCACCACTCGTGGCACTGTTTTTGCATGGTATCCTCGTTGTTTCGGTATGTTTGTCTTCCACCGTAATTATAATTGTTTCATCCACATGCATGCGGGTTAGCAAGTTTCCCTTTACTAATTAACATTCTTCTTATGTTTCCAAGGTCCTGTGAATATCCCACCACCTATACTTGAAAAAATTTATAACAAAAAGGGAGATGACGATGGTGATGATCACGAGCATGAGGACGAGCAGCGCCCATATACTCTGTGGCGCCTGGCAACTAATTCTGATGGATCACCTCTTCTTGTGTGTATACAGCCCACTGATGATGTTACTGCTAAGGAAGCACATGTCTCCCACGGTCGCACTCTCCGGACCTATTCCAACACCCGTTGCATGGTATTCAGGATGGATACTAGTGTGCTAGCGCCAACTCCTTCTCCCTGGTACAGAATTGATAGTCTTGGAGAAACTCGCTCTTCCTTGGACAAAACTATCCGATGATGGTGAAAGGCGATCCAACTGCTGTTGACACAATGGTCTAGTACCATTTATGAGAAGCAACTATGTCTATACCTCGGACATTTGGGTGGTTCCCTACCCTGGTACTGATATAGTAGGCCGCTTCAGCCTGGATGATCAGTCTTGCGTTGGTCTCTAGATCGACAATGGATGGCCCGTCCCAGAGAATCACTTGTGGTTCAAAGCAAGCGTTTCCAACACTGAGGAACGGTTGAGTTGAAGTTCATTTCATTGCTTGTTATTTGTTGTGTGGTGAAAACTTTAGTATTTATAATGTATCATCGTTGTCAATGTGGGTTGATGACCTGTTGTATGTAATAAAATGATATGCCTGTGATAAACTTACTAAATTTGTGAATGGCTTTCGAGTCACTTCTCTGAGTGAGTGGTGCGACGAGGCAAAAAAAATTCTGAATACATAATTGTACGTGCATTGCAATAGGTTATCGGATGAGGCCAATCAACAATAGTAGTACACTATTTGTACTAGCTTCACATGCTTCGCGCGTCGGGCGGGTGTTTTTACTGTAGCCATATGTTAATGTGTTCGTTGTACGTAACCAGCACCTCGAATCCTCGATACTAGTACTATGTAGTAGGAGTAAGTAGTAGGAGTAGTAGTAGGGTGGCATGGGCCAGACCAAGCATTCATGTCCAGGAGTACGGCACACGCCACCACCACGACATCCATCTCACACCATATTATTTCATGGAGTCCGTGCTAGAGCAATCTCTTCAACCTCGTTGTTTCTCTAACTTCAGCCATCGCGTGGCGGGCGAGGTGGGGGTTTGCCGATAGTCGGTTTCCTTAACTGCGGTCCCACTTGTAAGGCCAACTCCAACTCACGACCCCAAATGGACCCCCGTTTTGCACGAACTCCAATGATAATTTCGACTATAAAAGCAAGACCAAAGAAAACAAGAACCACAAGAATACATTTTACTACTCCTGTAAGTTGGATTAGTGCCTTCTCGATGCATTCATTGTTGATCTGCGGAGGCTCGATCTTGCGTGCTTCTTTCTTCTTCGAGTGTAAAGAAGTAGACGTTGCTTCCTCGTATCTAGTCTCATGTCTAGCCTCTATTTTAGTAGGAGTATCAACAAGTGCACTAATCTCATCTCTAGCCTCTGTGCTACTAGCTAAAAGTGATAGAACATCTACTAAATGCGCTCTATCAATATATGGATGTACTCTTCTTCCCAATACAAAAACTTGCATCCATTCTACTCCCTCCGTTGCACAATGCATGCCTGTGATACGTCTCCAACGTATCTATAATTTTTTATTGTTCCACGCTATTATATTATCTGTTTTGGATGTTTATGGGCTTTATTAAACACTTTTATATTACTTTTGGGACTAACCTATTGACCCAGAGCCCAGTGCCAGCTTCTGTTTTTTCCCTTGTTTCAGTGTTTCGAAGAAAAGGAATATCAAACAGAGTCGAAACGGAATGAAACCTTCTGGAGAAGTTATTTTTGGAAGGAAAGCAACCGGATAGACTTAGAGTGCACATCAGGAAATAAACGAGGGAGCCGAGAGGTAGGGGGCGCGCCCACCCCCTAGGGCGCGCCCTCCACCCTCGTGGGCCCCTCTTGGCTCCCCTGACGTACTTCTTCCTCCTATATATACCCATATACCATAAAACGATCGGGGAACAGAATAGATCGGGAGTTTCGCCGCCACAAGCCTCTGTAGCCACCAAAAACCTCTCGGGAGCCCGTTCCAGCACCCTGCCGGAGGGGGGAACCCTCACCGGTGGCCATCTTCATCATCCCGACGCTCTCCATGACGAGGAGGGAGTAGTTCACCCTCGGGGCTGAGGGTATGTACCAGTAGCTATGTGTTTGATCTCTCTCTCTCTCTCTCGTGTTCTTGATTTGACACGATCTTGATGTATCGCGAGCTTTGCTATTATAGTTGGATCTTATGTTTCTTCTCCTCCTCTACTCTCTTGTAATGGATTGAGTTTTCCCTTTGAAGTAATTTTATCGGATTGAGTCTTTAATGACATGAGAACACTTGATGTATGTCTTGTCGTGCATATCTGTGGAGACAATGGGATATCACGTGATTCACTTGATGTATGTTTTGGTGATCAACTTGCGGGTTCCGCCCATGAACCTATGGATAGGGGTTGGCACACGTTTTCGTCTTTATTCTCCGGTAGAAACTTTTGGGCACTCTTTGAAGTACTTTGTGTTGGTTTGAATAGATGAATCTGAGATTGTGTGATGCATATAGTATAATCATACCCACGGATACTTGAGGTGACATTGGAGTATCTAGGTGACATTAGGGTTTTGGTTGATTTGAGTCTTAAGGTGTTATTTTAGTACGAACTCTAGGGCTGTTTGTGACACTTATAGGAATAGCCCAACGGATTGATTGGAAAGAATAACTTTGAGGTGGTTTCGTACCCTACCATAATCTCTTTGTTTGTTCTCCGCTATTAGTGACTTTGGAGTGACTCTTTGTTGCATGTTGAGGGATAGTTATATGATCCAACTATGTTATTATTGTTGAGAGAACTTGCACTAGTGAAAGTATGAACCCTAGGCTTTGTTTCCTAGCATTGCAATACCATTTACGCTCACTTTTATCAATAGTTACCTTGCTGTTTTTATATTTTCATACTACAAAAACCTATATCTACCATCCATATTGCACTTGTATCACCATCTCTTTGCCGAACTAGTGCACCTATACAATTTACCATTGTATTGGGTGTGTTGGGGACACAAGAGACTCTTTGTTATTTGGTTGCAGGGTTGCTTGAGAGAGACCATATTCATCCTACGCCTCCCACGGATTGATAAACCTTAGGTCATCCACTTAAGGGAAATTTGCTACTGTCCTACAAACCTCTGCACTTGGAGGCCCAACAACATCTACAAAAAGAAGGTTGTGTAGTAGACATCAAGCTCTTTTCTGGCGTCGTTGTCGGGGAGGTGAGTGCTTGAAGGTATATCTTTAGATCTTGCAATCGAAACTTTTTGTTTCTTGTTTTAGCACTGGTTTAGTTTATAAAAGAAAACTACAAAAAAATGGAATTGAGTTTGCCTCATATGCTTCATCTTTTTAATATCTTCCGTGAGTATGATGGAAAGGAAATTGTGCCAAAGTGTTAGAAGAAGAATGCATTAAAATGTTTGGCACTAAATCTTTGTATGATGAGCCTGATTGCAATGTTGTTAGTATGAATTCCTTGAATATCCATGATGCTAATGATATGCAAAGCCACAATCTTGGGGAAGCTATGTTTGATGAAGATGATGTTTTTGAGACTATTTGATGAAATTAATGTTTGTCCCAAGCTTGGGGATGCCATGTTTAATAAAGATGATATTTTTAGCCTCCCAAGTTTTGATATGCAAAGTTGTTATGATGATAGCATGCCTTCTACCTATGATGATTATATTGATGAAAGTGGGTTTGGAAGAGTGTCAACTTTAGGAAGTAACGATCCCACTATTTTGAAAGATGTTGAATCTTATAATATTTATGAAAGTGGATTTGGAGATGTCATGACTTTATTTAGTGATGTATCCACTATTTTGGAAGGGGTTTCAATCGATTATGATGAGAACAAAGTTGCTACTTATGATGATTATTGTGATGAAACTTATGCTATAAGAAGTAGTGATGATTATATTTATAAAACTTGTCATGATTATGATCACCCTTTTTCTGAACATTACTCTTTTAATGTGGAAACAATTTATAGTATTCAAGTCTCTTATGATACTCCCACTATCCCGAATGAGAAGAATTTTGCTTATGTGGAGAGTAGTCAATTTTCTATGCTTGTAGATCATGAAAAGAATGCTTTATGTGCTGGTTATATAGTTGAATTCATTCATGATGCTACTGAAAATTATTATGAGGGAGGAATATATGCTTGTAGGAATTGCAATAATATCAAGTTTCCTCTCTATGTGCTTAAAGTTTTGAAGTTATGCTTGTTTTGCCTTCCTATGCTAGTTGATTATTGTTCCCATAAGTTGTTTGCTCAGAAAATCCCAATGCATAGGAAGTGGGTTAGACTTAAGTATGCTAGTCATATTCTTCATGATGCTCTCTTTATGTTTCAATTCTTATCTTTTTTGCAAGCATCATTGAAATCATCATGCCTAGCTAGGGGCGTTAAACGATAGCGCTTGTTGGGAGGCAACCCAATTTTATTTTAGTATCTTGCTTTTTGGTTCTCTTTAGGAATAAACAATCCATCTAGATTCTGTTTAGATGTGGTTTTATGTTTTAATTAGTGTTTGTGCCAAGTAGAACCTTTGGGAAGACTTGGGTGAAGTCTTTATGATCATTCTGTAAAAATACAGAAACTTTAGCGCTCACGAGATTAGCTAAAACTTTTTACTGGAGAGTGCTATTTAGTTGATTATTTTTGCAGATGATTACTAGACAAATTCCTCAGGTCCACCAATTTATTTTAATTTTTGGAGTTCCAAAAGTATACGTTTGATACAGATTACTACAGACTGTTCTGTTTTTGGCAGATTCTGTTTTTCGTGTGTTGTTTGCTTATTTTGATGAATCTATGGCTAGTAAAAGAGTTTATAAACCATAGAGAAGTTGGAATACAGTATGTTTAACACCAATATAAATAAAGAATGAGTTCATTACAGTACAATTAAGTGGTGTTTTGTTTTCTTTCACTAACGGAGCTCACGAGTTTTCTGTTAAGTTTTGTGTTGTGAAGTTTTCAAGTTTTGGGTAAATATTCGATGGACTATGGAATAAGGAGTGGCAAGAGCCTAAGCTTGGGGATTCCCAAGGCACCCCAAGGTAATATTCAAGGATAACCAAGCGTCTAAGCTTGGGCATGTCCCGGATGGCATCCCCTCTTTCGTCTTCGTTCATCGGTAACTTTACTTGGAGCTATATTTTTATTCGCCACATGATATGTATTTTGCTTGGAGCGTCATGTCATTTTATTTTGTTTTGCTTGCTGTTAGAATAAAATACCAAGATCTGAAATTTTTAAATGTTAGAGAGTCTTCACATAGTTACATAATTATTCAACTACTCATTGATCTTCACTTATATCTTTCAGAGTAGTTTGTCATTTGCTCTAGTGCTTCACTTATATCCTTTTAGAGCACGATGGTGGGTTTATTTTGAAGAAATATATTAACTCTCATGCTTCACTTATATTATTTTGAGAGTCTTTAGAACAGCATGGTAGTTTGCTTTGGTTATGAAACTAGTCCTAATATGACGGGCATCCAAGATGGGTATAATAAAAACTTTCATATAAGTGCATTGAATACTATGAGAAGTTTGATTCCTTATGATTGTTTTGAGATATGAAGATGGTGATATTAGAGTCATGCTAGTTGAGTAGTTGTGAATTTGAGAGATACTTGTGCTAAAGTTTGTGATTCCCGTAGCATGCACGTATGGTGAGCCGTTATGTGATGAACTCGGAGCATGATTTATTTATTGATTGTCTTCCTTATGAGTGGCGGTCGGGGACGAGCGATGGTCTTTTCCTACCAATCTATCCCCCTAGGAGCATGCACGTAGTACTTTGTTTCGGTAACTAATAGATTTTTTCAACAAGTATATGAGTTCTTTATGACTAATGTTGAGTCCATGGATTATACGCACTCTCATCCTTCCACCATTGCTAGCCTCTCTAAAACCGCGCATCTTTCGCCGGTATCATACACCCACCATATACCTTACTAAAAACAGCCACCATACCTACCTATCATGGCATTTCCATAGCCATTCCGAGATATATTGCCATGCAACTTTCCACTGTTCTGTTTATTATGATACACTCCATCATTGTCATATTGCTTTACATGATCATGTAGTTGACATCGTATTTGTGGCAAAGCCACCGTTCATAATTCTTTCATACATGTCACTCATGAGTCATTGCACATCCCGGTACACCGCCGGAGGCATTCATATAGATTCATATTTTGTTCTAAGTATTGAGTTGTAATTCTTGAGTTGTAAGTAAATAAACGTGTGTTGATCATCATTATTAGAGCATTGTCCCAAGTGAGGAAAAGGATGGTGGAGACTATGATTCCCCCACAAGTCGGGATGAGACTCCGGACTAAACAAAAAAGAGGCCATAAAAAAGGGAAAAGGCCCAAATAAAAAAATAAAAAATTTAAAAAATAAAAAAATGAGAGAAAAAGAGAGAAGGGGCAATGCTACTATCCTTTTACGACACTTGTGCTTCAAAGTAGCACCATGATCTTCATGATGGAGAGTCTCCTATGTTGTCATTTTCATATACTAGTGGGAATCTTTCATTATAGAATTTGGCTTGTATATTCCAATGATGGGCTTCCTCAAAATGCCCTAGGTCTTCGTGAGCAAGCGAGTTGGATGCACACCCACTTAGTTTCTTTTTGAGCTTTCATACACTTATAGCTCTAGTGCATCTGTTGCCTGGCAATCCCTACTCACTCACATTGATATCTATTGATGGGCATCTCCATAGCCCGTTGATACGCCTAGTTAATGTGAGACTATCTTCTCCTTTTCGTCTTCTCCACAACCACCATTCTATTCCACCTATAGTGCTATGTCCATGGCTCACGCTCATGTATTGCGTGAAGATCGAAAAAGTTTGAGAACATCAAAAGTATGAAACAATTGCTTGGCTTGTCATCGGGGTTGTGCATGATTTAAATATTTTGTGTGATGAAGATAGAGCATAGCCAGACTATATGATTTTGTAGGGATAGCTTGCTTTGGCCATGTTATTTTGAGAAGACATGATTGCTTTATTAGTATGCTTGAAGTATTATTGTTTTCACGTCAATATTAAACTTTTGTTTTGAATCTTATGGATCTGAATATTCTTGCCACAATAAAGAAGATTACATTGATAAATATGTTAGGTAGCATTCCACATCAAAAATTCTGTTTTTATCATTTACCTACTCGAGGACGAGCAAGAATTAAGCTTGGGGATGCTGATAAGTCTCCAACGTATCTATATTTTTTTATTGTTCCACGCTATTATATTATCTGTTTTGGATGTTTATGGGCTTTATTAAACACTTTTATATTACTTTTGGGACTAACCTATTGACCCAGAGCCCAGTGCCAGCTTCTGTTTTTTCCCTTGTTTCAGTGTTTCGAAGAAAAGGAATATCAAACAGAGTCGAAACGGAATGAAACCTTCTGGAGAAGTTATTTTTGGAAGGAAAGCAACCGGATAGACTTAGAGTGCACATCAGGAAATAAACGAGGGAGCCGAGAGGTAGGGGGCGCGCCCTCCACCCTCGTGGGCCCCTCTTGGCTCCCCTGACGTACTTCTTCCTCCTATATATACCCATATACCATAAAACGATCGGGGAACAGAATAGATCGGGAGTTCCGCCGCCACAAGCCTCTGTAGCCACCAAAAACCTCTCGGGAGCCCGTTCCAGCACCCTGCCGGAGGGGGGAACCCTCACCGGTGGCCATCTTCATCATCCCGACGCTCTCCATGACGAGGAGGGAGTAGTTCACCCTCGGGGCTGAGGGTATGTACCAGTAGCTATGTGTTTGATCTCTCTCTCTCTCTCTCTCTCTCTCGTGTTCTTGATTTGACACGATCTTGATGTATCGCGAGCTTTGCTATTATAGTTGGATCTTATGTTTCTTCTCCTCCTCTACTCTCTTGTAATGGATTGAGTTTTCCCTTTGAAGTAATTTTATCGGATTGAGTCTTTAATGACATGAGAACACTTGATGTATGTCTTGCCGTGCATATCTGTGGAGACAATGGGATATCACGTGATTCACTTGATGTATGTTTTGGTGATCAACTTGCGGGTTCCGCCCATGAACCTATGGATAGGGGTTGGCACACGTTTTCGTCTTTATTCTCCGGTAGAAACTTTTGGGCACTCTTTGAAGTACTTTGTGTTGGTTTGAATAGATGAATCTGAGATTGTGTGATGCATATCGTATAATCATACCCACGGATACTTGAGGTGACATTGGAGTATCTAGGTGACATTAGGGTTTTGGTTGATTTGTGTCGTAAGGTGTTATTCTAGTACGAACTCTAGGGTTGTTTGTGACACTTATAGGAATAACCCAACGGATTGATTGGAAAGAATAACTTTGAGGTGGTTTCGTACCCTACAATAATCTCTTCGTTTGTTCTCCGCTATTAGTGACTTTGGAGTGACTCTTTGTTGCATGTTGAGGGATAGTTATATGATCCAACTGTTATTATTGTTGAGAGAACTTGCACTAGTGAAAGTACGAACCCTAGGCTTTGTTTCCTAGCATTGCAATACCGTTTATGCTCACTTTTATCAGTAGTTACCTTGTTGTTTTTATATTTTCAGATTACAAAAACCTATATCTACCATCCATATTGCACTTGTATCACCATGTCTTCGCCGAACTAGTGCACCTATACAATTTACCATTGTATTGGGTGTGTTGGGGACACTAGAGACTCTTTGTTATTTGGTTGCAGGGTTGCTTGAGAGAGACCATCTTCATCCTACGCCTCCCACTGATTGATAAACCTTAGGTCATCCACTTAAGGGAAATTTGCTACTGTCCTACAAACCTCTGCACTTGGAGGCCCAACAACGTCTACAAGAAGAAGGTTGCGTAGTAGACATCAGCCTTCTATTTGTCAAAATATATGTGTATCTAGACATGTATTAGTATATAGGTACATCCATTTTTGGACAAATGGAAGTCAAGTATTTTGGAACAGAGGAAGTACACAATAAATTTTTTAAGTTAGCACAACTAGTCTAATCCGAGAGCACAACCGAAGATTTGGTCGGGTTCTTCCTCCTTTTGCCGACACGTGGGACATCCAGCATCCAGGTCGTGTCATGAAAGAAAATAGAGTGGTAGTTGAAGCCACAAGATGTGCATCTTGGGTTAAATTGTAAATATAATCTTACTACTCTTGAGTAACTCCGAAAGCGGCCACCGAAGATCTTTATTGGATTTGTTTTTCATCACCAGCACGTCGAGGTGAAAGATGTGCAGGTTCAGTGGGTCCTCTTGCGTTTTCACTAACATGTGGGGCCGCATGTGAGCAAACAGACGATGGGCTCCGTGCGTCCGTTGGCTGGCTGAGAAGAGAGATAGCAGATTGCTGAGCACGGACTACGGGAAATTTGTTCTACGTACCTCGATATAGGCTCTAGTGGGGTGGCATGGGCCATAACTAGCATTCACGTCTAGCAGTACGGCACACGCCACCCACACGAGTCCCATCCGACACCAATTTTCTTGGAGTCCGTGCTACAGTCATCTCTTCTCCCTCCTGTTTTCTCAGTCATCGCGCGGTGGGCAGGGTGGGGGTTTGTTGATAGTCGGTTTGCTCAACTGCGGTCCCACTTGTAAGTGAAAATGCAACACTGCACGCATTCCTGCTTGAGCGGCGTGCCGGACCAACCGTGTGGGGGTGCGACGTGAACACGGTAGGCTTTTCCTTTTGAACTCGTAACTTGTAAAATTTGGTTCTCCTCCATGGCGCGACCGATAGATACAAAATAACAATTTTTCCTAGAGTAATGAGAAGTTTG
The DNA here is from genome assembly GCA_032464435.1 of Aegilops umbellulata. Lineage (NCBI taxonomy): Eukaryota > Viridiplantae > Streptophyta > Magnoliopsida > Poales > Poaceae > Aegilops > Aegilops umbellulata. The sequence goes on from CP136056.1 coordinate 245,738,396, forward strand.
GTTCTGGAGCCGTTCATGCATGGAGTACGTACGAAAATTATGAAGTTGATGTGAAAGGTAAGATAATTACTGTAGTATCATACACTACTACATGGATTTGACGGAAAGATAAAAATACTTAGGGATCCATCAACGACATCCTCATGCCCTAATGCGCCGGGTCACCAACCGACGTGTGAGGAGCAGCGGCGTTGGCGGCGAGCTCAACGTGCTTCTAAACAGTGTCGTCCAAGGTTGCCCTGCGGTACAAGAAGGCCAGCGTCCTATCGTAATCCTCTTGCATGTAGTAGTCCTTGTGGACGATTTGCGCGTAGACGTGGGTGATTATGTCGATGGTGTCTTGCTGCGCCAAGCGCTGCGCGGCGAGCGTGACTGTCGGTATCAAAATCGGCGGATCTCGGGTAGGGGGTCCCGAACTGTGCGTCTAGGCGGATGGTAACAGGAGACAAGTGAAAGCACAAGTGCTCCCCGGGTGGTTTTGGTAATTAATGTCAACATATCTCTTGTTGGACTAATACTTTTATCTAGTATATTTCAGATAAGTTCAACAATGGAGTGGCATGGACTAAAGGTTGTGGGAACTCCTTCAAGATGCTAAGGACAAAGGATTGGCTAAAGCTTCAAGCTCAAGACTCTTCATTTTACACTTTTAGTGATCCAAGATCACATTGAGTCCATAGGAAAAGCCAATACTATCAAGGAGGGATGAGGTGTTGCTTAATGAGCCTTTTGCTCCATGTGCTTGATGATATGCTCCAAAACCCTCAGCTACTTTCCCACTTCCACATATGACCTAAACCCAAAGTCAAACTCGGACCTACCGATTCTTTCTATCCGGCGCCACCGAGTTTCACATGTCATAAGCCACTGCCAAACCCTAGCAAATCGGTTCTACCGATAGGGATCTCGGTCTCACCGAGATGGGATTGCAATCTCACTGTGTATGTCCATTGTCAAAATCAGTCTCACTGAGTTTAGGCAATCGGTACTACCGAGATTACAATGCAAACTCTCTGGTTAACTCATTACCAAAATCGGTTCAACCGAGTTTAGTAATCGGTCCCACCGAGTTTGCCTGACCAACTCTCTGGTTAGCTTATTACCAAAATCGGTCTCACCGAGTTTGTGTAATCGGTCTCACCGAGATTACGTTATGCCCTAACCCTAACCATATCGGTCCTACCGAGTTGCATGTCAGTCCCACCGAAAATCTCTAACGGTCACTAGGTTTACTATTTCGGTCCGACCGAGTTTGTTGATTCGGTCCCACCGAGATTGGTAAATTGTGTGTAACGGTTGGATTTTGTGTGGAGGCTATATATACCCCTCCACCTCCTCTTCATTCATGGAGAGAGCCATCAGAACACATCTACACTTCCAACTCATATGTTCTGAGAAAGAACTTCCTACCCTTGTGTTGAGGCCAAGATATTCCATTCCTACCATATGAATCTTGATCTCTAGCCTTCCCCAAGTTGATTTCCACTCAAATCTTCTTTCCATCAAATCCAAATCCTGTGAGAGAGAGTTGAGTGTTGGGGAGACTATCATTTGAAGCACAAGAGCAAGGAGTTCATCATCAACACACCATTTGTTACTTCTTGGAGAGTGGTGTCTCCTAGATTGGCTAGGTGTCACTTGGGAGCCTCCGACAAGATTGTGGAGTTGAACCAAGGAGTTTGTAAGGGCAAGGAGATCGCCTACTTCGTGAAGATCTACCGCTAGTGAGGCTAGTCCTTCGTGGGCGATGGCCATGGTGGGATAGACAAGGTTGCTTCTTCGTGGACCCTTTGTGGGTGGAGCCCTCCGTGGACTCGTGCAACCGTTACCCTTCGTGGGTTGAAGTCTCCATCAACGTGGATGTAGGATAGCACCACCTATCCGAACCACGGGAAAAACATCCGTGTCTCCAATTGCGTTTGAATTCTCCAAACCCTTCCCTTTACATTCTTGCAAGTTGCATGCTTTACATTCCACTGCTCATATACTCTTTGCATGCTTGCTTGATATGTATTGTGTATGTTGAAATTGTGCCTAAAACTCCACTCAAACCGAAAAAGTTTAAAAATTGCAACTTTAGCACTAAGTGTCTAATCACGCCCCCTCTAGACACACCTACTTCTAGATCCTACAGGTGGTATCAGAGCTTTGGTCTCCATTGCCTTGGTTTAATCACCATTGGAGGAAGATGGATGTTTCTACTTTAGGGAGTCTTAGACATAGAGTGCCTATTCTTGATGGAGAGTATTTTCATGAGTGGAAAAATGAGATGCTTGTGATTTTCAATCAATATCATTTGAACAAGTATATTGCTAGTCCTTGTGCACCTCATGTTGATCCTATGCATCCCACCCTAGATGAAGATATTGACATGATTCGCAATCTTAGAACCGTTGAGCTCATCATTAGAGGATTGCCCAAAAACTTGATTGCTAGTTTACCTACTCTTAATTGTGCCTATACTATATGGAAATTTCTTGAGGAACGATTTCCCAATTATTCCTTGAAAAATCTAGATGAAATTATCCATAAATCTATTGCCTTGAGTAAGATGAACTCTAGTGATCCTAGTTTTGGTAATAGTCTATTTGAGCTTACCAATCTCATGCGTGCTAAAGGAAATGTTGGAATCATTGGTGATATCATATCCGAATCTATAAGAATTCATAAAAGTGACCACTTTGATGATCATTTATCTAATGAATCACTCTCTCTAGGAAATGATGAATCACAAGATCATGTTGAACATGGATACTACGATGAGAATGATGATAGTGACTTCGATCTTGATGATGCAATGAGACACTTTGGTCTTATGGCTAATCTTCGAGGATATGCGTCAGGAGGAAAGGAATGGGTTCTCGACAGTGGATGTACTGATCATATGACCGGAGACGAAGAGATGTTCCGTGAGCTTGCTGAAAATGACGGCCCTCAAAAATATTTCACCTTTGGTGATAATTCAAAGGGTAAGGTGGTTGGCCTTGGTAAGGTGGCCATCTCACACGATAGCTCCATTCAAAATGTCATGGTCGTTGAATCTCTTGGCTACAACTTACTTTCAGTATCTAGACTTGCTGATTTCGGTTTGAATGTCCTATTTACTGAGGTAGATTGCCAAGTGTTTCGTCGAGACAATCATAAAATGGTTTTTACCGGTATACGTAGAGGTGACCTTTACATTGTCGATTTCTCTAAAAAGGCACAACCTAAAACTTGCTTTATTGCTAAATCCTCAAAAGGTTGGTTGTGGCATAGACGACTAGGTCACGTTGGCATGAGAAACCTTGACAAGCTTATTAAAGGAAATCATATCCTTGGAGTTAACGATGTCATATTTGATAAGGATAGACTTTGTAGTTCTTGTCAAGCAGGTAAACAGGTTGGAGGAAGGCATCCCGTGAAGAACATCATGACCACAAGGAGGCCACTCGAGCTACTTCATATGGATATTTTTGGTCCCAATGCCTACAAGAGTCTCGGTGGAAATTCTTTTGGTCTAGTTATAGTTGATGATTTTTCAAGATTTACGTGGGTGTTCTTTCTTGATGATAAATCGCAGGTCCAAAAGATCTTCAAAAACTTCGCTAGGAAGGCCCAAAATTAGTTTGACGTGAAGATCAAGAAGGTTCCGAGTGACAATGGAACGGAGTTCAAGAACGCAAATGTGGACACCTTTCTTGACGAAGAAGGGATTTCACACGAGTTCTCGGCTATGTACACGCCTCAACAAAATGGAGTTGTTGAGAGGAAGAACCGGACGCTCATCGAAATGGCGAGAACGATGCTTGATGAGTACAAGACGCCAAAGCACTTTTGGGCAGAAGCGGTTGAGACAGCTTGTCATGCAACAAATCGCTTGTATATTCACAAGCTACTCGGCAAGATGGCATACGAGCTCCTCACCGGTAACAAACCCCAAGTTGGATACTTTCGAGTATTCGGCTCAAAGTGCTACATTCTTGATAAGCATCGTCGTTCAAAGTTTGCCCCTAAATCTCATGAAGGTTTCCTACTTGGTTATGGCTCAAACTCTCACACTTACCATGTCTACAACAATTTCACCCAAAAGGTTGAAGAAACGGTAGATGTGAAGTTTGATGAATCTAATGGCTCGCAAGTAGAGCAATTGCCAATTGATGTAGGAGACAAAGACCCTTCAGAAGCAATCCAAGACTTGTCTATTGGCAAAATTCGTCCAACGGAGGTGAAGGAGAATACCTCATCCGTCCAAGTGGAAGCGTCTACTTCACGGCAAGGTGAACCAAGAATTGACACGGAAGCATCCACAAGTGGGACACACCAAGATGAAGAAAACGAGGAAATACATCAAGACGAACATCAACAACCTCCTTCTCCACCATGATAAGAGAACAACAACGTCAACACTGAAGAAGACCAAGAAGAAGAACAAGATGAAGAAGATGTTCAACGAAGACCCAAGCAAAAGCTTTCATGAGTTCGAGCAAGAGTTGCCAAAGATCATCCCGTCGAGCAAATCTACAATGATATTCAAACCGGGAGAATCACTCGCTCTAAAACTCGTTTAGCTAACTTTTGTGAAAACTATTCATTCATCTCTAGCATTGATCCTATGAAGTTCGAAGAAGCATTGGAAGATCCGGATTGGATAAACGCTATGCATGAAGAGCTACACAACTTTGAGAGAAACCAAGTTTGGACATTGGTTGAGAAGCCCGACAACAACCACAACATCATTGGTACCAAATGGGTGTTTCGCAACAAGCAAGATGAAGATGGACAAGTGGATCGCAACAAAGCACGTCTCGTCTCCCAAGGGTACACACAAGTCGAAGGTATGGACTATGGTGAGACATATGCTCCCGTTGCTAGACTCGAGTCCATTCGCATCTTACTTGCCTATGCTAATCACCATAATATCAGCTTGTACCAAATGGACATTAAAAGTGCTTTTCTAAATGGTGAAATAGAGGAGGAAGTTTATGTCAAACAACCTCCCGGCTTTGTCAATCCTAAGAAACCTAATCATGTTTACAAACTTCACAAAGCCCTTTATGGTCTTAAACAAGCTCCTAGAGCATGGAATAAATGCTTGACCAAGTTCCTTATTGCAAGTGGTTTTGAAATTGGAAAGATTGATTCCACACTTTTTACTAAAAGGGTTAATGGAGAACTATTTGTATGCCAAATTTATGTTGACGATATTATATTTGGTTCAACTAACCCTCTTTTTAGTGAAAAGTTTGGAAAGCTAATGTCAAAGAAGTTTGAGATGTCTATGATGAGTGAACTCAAATTCTTTCTCGGTTTGCAAATCAAGAAAACTAAGGAAGGTACATTTATCTCTCAAACGAAGTACACCAAAGACTTATTCAAGAAGTTCAATATGCAAGAATGCAAAGGTATGCCTACACCCATGCCTACTAGTGGACATAATGATTTGACCAAAGATGGTGAACCGGTTGATCAAAAGGTTTATCGCTCTATGATTGGTTCATTGTTATACCTATGTGCCTCACGTCCCGATATTATGCTAAGTGTGTGCATGTGTGCACGATATCAAGCTGCTCCTAAAGAATGTCATCTTAAGGCCGTGAAAACGATAGTGAGATACTTAATCCATACACCAAATTTTGGCATTTGGTATCCTAAGAGGTCCTCTTTTGATCTTGTTGGCTATTCCGACTCGGATTATGCCGGACACAAGGTTGATAGAAAGTCCACTTCGGGTACTTGTCAATTTCTTGGTAGATCTCTTGTGTCTTGGTCCTCCAAGAAACAAAACTCGGTATCCTTATCTATAGCCGAAGCGGAATACATTGCCGCTGGTTCATGTTGTGCTCAATTACTTTGGATGACCCAAACTCTTAAAGATTATGGGGTCTATGTGAAACATGTTCCATTGCTTTGTGACAATGTAAGTGCTATCAAAATTGGTCATAATCCTGTACAACATTCTCGAACTAAGCATATTGAAGTTCGTCATCATTTCATTCGAGATCATGTTGCTAAGGGTGACATTGATCTTAAGCATGTTCGCACCGATAAGCAACTAGCTGATATATTCACTAAACCACTTGATGAGAAAGTGTTTTGCAAGTTGAGAGGAGAATTGAACATCATTGATGCTTCGAACTTGGAATAGAAACTCCATTGGATAAATGCAAGACATGAGCTTATGGCTAATCCATGACATATCTCTTATGATGACTATCTTATGTCTTGGATATATTTGTACCTTGCATGTTATCTAACCCATGTAGGTACTTGGTTAAATCTAATTCCATGAGATTGCAACTCACTCATGTCTTGAGCGATCTCTACATCACCAAGTCTCTACACAACGGTGGTTGACGACAAGGAAGCACAAAACCATTCGAACATATCCTTTGACAAATTCTATGTTGAGCTTCATGATTGTCATTTTTGGATATACAAGTGATTTTCCTTGCAAGAACTAACCCATGTAGGTAGATGAACTCAAATTCCAAGGGGTGCTCCCAACTCATGATGAGCTACATCAACTTTGAGCACCCACACAAGTTCAACTACATGAGCAAGATCCACACCATCACCCAAGGTATGTTGTTCCATCTTAGAGAAGCTTTACTCCAAGTCATGAGTCAAAGCAACTCCACAAGATGTGAATACATCAAGATGCTTAAACGAAAAATGGTAACCCCATTTTGAGCTTAAACGATGAGTATGACCTATGATCAAGTGTTCTCACTTGACTCCCAAGTCAATATACTCTAACATAGGTGACTATGTCACCGCCCAATTCTAGATGAAGTTCTCTTGTGTTCTTTTCTGTGTTATTGCATTTGTCCCTTGCATATTTGTTTCCCTCTTTTTCAAACAAAAAAAACTTCATCTAGAACCTTCACTTTTCTTATTTTTGTTCTGCATATTTCTGCATGACTTCCTTGCAAATCCTTCCGTTAATTCATTGCAAATCTTTGTGAGATCTTATTTGACTAGTGAGCTAAGGTGACAAGTGTTTTCTCTGTAATGAACTCGGCTTCACCGAATGGTAATTTTCGGTCCAACCGAATCCCTTCGGTACCACCGAAACATGCCACTCGGTGCCATCGATTTCGCAACAGGAAAAACAGTTTGCCACTTATTCTATATTTCTTCTGATCCAGCTCCACTCAATGAATCTTGTCCTCTACAAGCATCACAGTTTTATCCATTGCTTTGTGTTGAGTCTCAAGGACCAAACATATTCGACGGATTCCAGAAAAACCTTCTAGGAAATTGATGTCAAAGGGGGAGAGAGAGATCACATCAATGCTTATCACCTACAAAGGAGAAAGTACTAAGGGGGAGAGAATACTCAAGGATCCCAAGTATTAAGGGGGAGAAAGATCCCAAGTATTAAGGGGGAGAAAGAAATCTCCATGGGGAGAGAATACTCAAGGATCCCAGATGCTTGATGTTCAAGAGGAGAGATGCCACATGTCTTTTTGGGGGAAAGACATGTTCATATGTGCTCATTTACATTAAGTTCTATTCATTCATATCTTTCAGCTCTGATTTTCTGTTCCCTATTTTCTCCCAATATCCCATGTCAGATTCAGGGGGAGCAAAACATCTAAGGGAAAGAATCATTCATATTCATTGCATATCTTTACTCTTGGGGACATGTCTATCCAATGTGGTACCTTGTACTCACTCTCTACATGTCATCCCAGTCTTGGTATTCTTGTGGTCTCTTTTGGTTTGCTCTGGCTAGTGGATGTACCTGTGTTATCTAACCTTGTTTATGCAGTTTCATTCCATCCTAAGCCAACTCAAGACTACAAGGTAAGTATACGTATCAGAATCATGAGTATGAGGAATTCTTGCTCTTGTACATACTGTTTGCAAGAAGGACTCATAAGCATGAAGGTATTTCTCTTAATAATCTTTTGCTCTGATGCATATGGCCAAGATACATGTAACACATTGCCTACTCTGTCATGATTATGCTCTCACATGCTTCTATATTTTATATTCACATGATTCCACACTTGTAGGGGGAGCCTATGTTTGTTACATGTCCTACCAAAGCTTTACTTGCTATTCTTTATATCTTTATCTAAAGCTTTGATGTATGTTGCCATCAATTACCAAAAAGGGGGAGATTGAAAGCACAAGTGCTCCCCAGGTGGTTTTGGTAATTAATGTCAACATATCTCTTATTGGACTAATACTTTTATCTAGTATATTTCAGATAAGTTCAACAATGGAGTGGCATGGACTAAAGGTTGTGGGAACTCCTTCAAGATGCTAAGGACAAAGGATTGGCTAAAGCTTCAAGCTCAAGACTCTTCATTTTACACTTTTAGTGATCCAAGATCACATTGAGTCCATAGGAAAAGCCAATACTATCAAGGAGGGATGAGGTGTTGCTTAATGAGCCTTTTGCTCCATGTGCTTGATGATATGCTCCAAAACCCTCAGCTACTTTCCCACTTCCACATATGACCTAAACCCAAAGTCAAACTCGGACCTACCGATTCTTTCTATCCGTCGCCACCGAGTTTCACATGTCATAAGCCACTGCCAAACCCTAGTAAATCGGTTCTACCGATAGGGATCTCAGTCTCACTGTGTATGTCCATTGTCAAAATCGGTCTCACCGAGTTTAGGCAATCGGTACTACCAAGATTACAATGCAAACTCTCTGGTTAACTCATTACCAAAATCGGTTCAACCGAGTTTAGTAATCGGTCCCACCGAGTTTGCCTGACCAACTCTCTGGTTAGCTTATTACCAAAATCGGTCTCATCGAGTTTGTGTAATCGGTCTCACCGAGATTACATTATGCCCTAACCCTAACCATATCGGTCCTACCGAGTTGCATGTCAGTCCCACCAAAAATCTCTAACGGTCACTAGGTTTACTATTTTGGTCCGACCGAGTTTGTTGATTCGGTCCCACCGAGATTGGTAAATTGTGTGTAACGGTTGGATTTTGTGTGGAGGCTATATATACCCCTCCACCTCCTCTTCATTCGTGGAGAGAGCCATCAGAACACATCTACACTTCCAACTTGTCGGATCACGGGTTCCGGCAGACCCTTAAGGTTCGAACTCTGGGGTGCGCGCGGAGATCATGCCCGCTACCTCTCCGTCTCGTAAGGATCTAACTACTGCAAGAACAACACAAGAGACACAGGGTGTATACTAGTTCGGGCCACCATTGTGGTGTAATACCCTACTCTAGTTTGTGGTGGGTGGATTGCCTCTTGGGCTGATGATGAAGAACAGTACAAGGAAGAACAGCCTCGCGAGGGTCTGTTCTTGGCTAGGGGGAGTTCGATCGCCATTCTCTCTCTCTCTCTCTCTCTCTCTCTCTCTCTCTCTCTCTCTCTCTCTCTACTTGCTCTAGATGCTGAATCAGATTCGATCCCTCTGCTGGTTTCTTGGTACTCGATCCGATGCCTCTACCCTGGGGGTGGCTAGCCCTATTTATAGGCAAAGGCCCTGGGCCTCTTCCCAAATATTGAGCGGGAAGGGCGCCAACAATTGGCCAATTTGAAGGGGGACATCTGGTACACTTATCCTGACTAAAGCTGGTCTTCGCCTACCAAAGGCCCTGCGGTGACGCCGTCCTGGGCTCCATGGTGACCTCCTTCCCACCGTTGGACTGGTCTTGGTCTCGTTGCACCAAAATGGGTGCCTTTGCTTGTTCCTCTCGCCTGCGCTTGCCCCCTTTGCACCAAAGAGGAAAGGGAGACGCTGCGCGGGCTGGCGCCCGCCTGGCACCCTTGGTCGTCACGGCTTGCGTCATGGGCACCTTGTGAGGTACCCGCCTTGATCTCTCTGCCTCCTCGCGAGCCAGCCAAAGGAGGCCGTGCTTGAGAAAGCACCATGTCGTCCGCCTCGCGAGGCTTGGCCCCTCGCGAGGGTCTTGAGCCTTGTCCTGATGAAGTTGGGCCACGCTGGGCCCCCATTTGAGCCACGCCGCAGGCCGCAGGCAGGCAAGTCTGGGGACCCCCGTTCCCAGAACACCGACAGTAGCCCCCGGGCCCAAGGCGCGCACGGACTTGGCCGTGCCGAGAGGCGAAAGGACAAGGGCGAAGCGCCGCGGGCCCTAACAGCCTGCGGCCTTGGGCACCGCGTGGCGGTTTGACAGGACGTGGGCGTCTCCACTTCCCCACGACGCCTTGGCAACTGCGTGACTTGACTAGTCCATGCATGCATAGATACGGGTCATTATTACCTGCGATCGTGGTGCCCGACGGTTGGCCTCTTCCGGCTATAAGTGTGAGGCCGCACAAGCTCCGCCAGTCCATCCCTTCCCGCTTCTCTTCTTCTTCCTCTCCTTCGCCGCCGCCGCTCGCATGGCTCCGAAGAGGTTCTCAGCCGCGGAGAAGGGGAAGGCTAGTCAGGCGGGGCCCGACTCCCCTCCGGCCAAGCGCGGCCGGGGTCGTCCCCGCAAGCATCCCGCGGTCCCCGATGTGGCTCCCTGGGGGCACAGGGGTGATTCTCCGCGTGGTGGTGAGCGCTCGGCTGCCATGGGGAGGCAGGCTATGGTTGTGCGGCTTCCCAGGCCACGCTTTCGCTCGGCGGAGGTGCTCCCGGAGTTCGTCGTGTGGTCGGCGGACCCGACCAGCACCTGGCTCCAGCTCCCTTGCTTCTTCATCAGCGAGCTGCCGGCCAGCGCCCGGTGCGGCTTCTGGCTCCAGGCTGACGGCTGCTGCAGTAGGGCCTCTTGGGTTTCGCTCGAGGCCTCCCCTTCTGGGAATGGGGCCCTGACCCGTGGCTGGCAAACGTTTGCCCGCACGCGCGGCCTGGGCCAGCGGTGCACCCTGCACTTCAAGTTCGACGGCGACGGCACCCTCTACGTGAGGGTGTTTGGGGAAGATGGTTGCCGCGCAGGATGCTTCCCTGAGGACGACGATGGAGGAGACAGCGCCCACTCTGTTGGCGGCGCCCGAGGCTCCCCAAGCTTCGCCAACTCCTCTTCAGGCGGCTCCTCCAGCGGTGGCCGCAGCCAGCCCCCTCGCCTCCGCGCTTGCTTGGGGGGTGGTTGTTCATCCGCCCGTCGTCGCGCTCCGGTGAAGCGCGAGAGGGAGTCCGCCTGAGCTCCGGAGGCATCCGGTGTCGCCTCAGCAGGCCGATGTGGGGCGGGCCGCGCCGGGCTCGCCCTTTCCTTTTCCTTTTGCTCCCTGTGTAAGATAAGACAGCTGCATGGAGCCCCGTGGGGGCGTGTTGAGAACCATTGCCGTTGTAGCCATTACCTTGATTTTGTTGTTGCGCTTCTCAACTATTTTCCCTCGTGTAGGTAGTTTGTGGCCCCAGCCGGGGGGCGACCGACCCAGGCCCTGTGTGCATGTCGCGGTGCCCGAGGGGTACGGACCAGAGGGGGTGCTCCTGTAGAGAGCCCGGGCCGTGAAACCTTTAAGCGGCTAGAGCAGAAACGCTCGCGAGGGGGTTTGAGTCCCATCCCTCGCGAGGCCTTTCATGAGAGAAAATCAAAACGAGGAGCGAAAATCGACAAACCACAAATCAACAACGGCGATAGTTTCGATAAGACTTCAAATGCAAGTAAAACACGCGAAATGCAGAAAGCAAATGAAAAAGCCGCGTCCGGCACCTAGTCTAGTCTTCGACGTCTTCTCACCAGCGCGGAGCTAAGTGCTGCCACTAGGCGTGGGAGGGAGCCCCAGGGCCTGAGGCCGGCGCTCCTGAGACTCCGGGGCGTGTACAGCCCCACTCATTATTACATGAGAGTGTCACGGGGCGGCGAGCTTCCCAGGCATTGGCCTTCTTCACAGGCTCCAGGCCTTTCTCCTTAGAGGTAATGAGCTTCACAGGCATTCGCCTTCTTCACAGGCTCTGGGCCTTTTCCCTTAGAGGTAATGAGCTTCACAGGCATTCGCCTTCTTCACAGGATCAGGGCCTTTTCCAAAAGGAGACGATCTTCACAGGCGTTCGCCTTCTTCACAGGCTCAGGGCCTTTTCCAAAAAGAGACGATCTTCACAGGCGTTTGCCTTCTTCACAGGCTCAGGGACTTTTCCAAAAAGAGACGATCTTCACAGGCGTTTGCCTTCTTCACAGGCTCAGGGCCTTTTAGGGGTAGAACCTCCGGAGGTGCTGGATGTTCCACGCGTTCTGGATCGGCTCCCCCTCTTGAGTCTCCAAGCGCACGGAGCCAGGCCTGGAAACATGAACAACCTTGAACGGGCCCTCCCACATGGGAGAGAGCTTGTGCAGCCCTTCCCTGGAGAGGACCCGCCTGAGTATGAGGTCTCCTACCTCGAGGGTCCTGGGGCGGATGTTGCGGTAGTGATATCGTCGTAGCGTCTGTTGGTACCTTGCCGCTCGCAGCGCGGCTTCCCAGCGGCGTTCCTCCCCCAGCACAAGGTCTATCCCCCGCATGGCGTCCTGCTGCGCCTCGTCGAACGCCAGGACCCACGCGGAGCGACGCCTGACCTCGTGAGGAAGGACTGCTTCGGCTCCATAGACCAGGAAGAACGGAGTTTCCCCGGTTGGTTTGGTCGCGGTTGTGCGGATGGACCACAGCACAGATTGGAGCTCGTCGTACCAACCCCTGCCGCAGGCCTCCAGCTTCTTCTTGAACGTCCTGGTCTTGAGGCCTCTCAGGACCTCCGCGTTGGCTCGTTCGGCTTGCCCATTGCTTCGCGGGTGTGCCACCGAAGCGTAGCATATCTGCGTTCCAAGGTTAGCACAGTATGTTTTGAAGAGATTACTGGTGAACTGCGAACCGTTGTCTGTGATGATGCGGTTCGGCACCCCGAACCGGCTCACGATACCCCTGATGAACTTGACCGCGGAGCCTGCGGGGATGGTACGGACAGCCTCCACCTCTGCCCACTTGGTGAACTTGTCAATGGCGACGTAGAGGTAACGGTAGCCCCCTGGCGCCCGAGGGAACGGGCCCAGAATATCCAACCCCCAAACTGCGAATGGCCACGAGAGGGGTATAGTCTGCAGGCTCCCCGCTGGTTGATGGATCTGCTTGGAATGGAACTGGCAGGCCTCACAAGCCTTTACCAATTTGATTGCGTCGTTGAGCGCGGTGGGCCAATAGAACCCACTACGGAATGCTTTGCCGACGAGGGTCCGTGATGATGAGTGGTGACCGCAGTCTCCGCCGTGTATGTCCCCCAGTAGTTCCCTTCCTTGCTCCCTAGAGATGCAGTGCAGAGATACGTCGTTGGGTCGCTTCCGGTAGAGTTCTCCGTCTCTGATGCAGTACACTGTGGCCTGCCGTGCCACACGTTCTGCTTCCTCATCCTTCTCTGGCAGGGCCCCATGCGTCAAGTAATTCTGGAGCTCTGTGATCCAGCATTCCTCCTGAGGTCCCATCGTCAGGAGCAAGCGTGCTCCTGAGGGCGGTCCGCGGGCCGGGGCTCCTGAGGCTGGCGGCTGGGGGAGCTCCTCTCGAGGCTGAGCCGTGCTCGACAGCGTTGGCTGCGCTGAAGGCTTGAAGAGCCGCTCTTCGAAGACGCCAGGCTCCTGCGGCAGCCGCCTGGACGCCCGTCTGGCTATGTCGTCAGCTTCCTGGTTGGTGCCACGGGGCACGTGCTTCAGCTCCAGCCCCCAGAACTGCTTTTCCATCCTGCGGACCTCTGCTAGGTAGGCATCCATGTGTTCATCCTTCGGCTCGTACACCTTATTGGAGAAGTTGACTAGGAGCTGCGAGTCGCCTTTGACGGTGAGGCGCTTCACTCCCAGGGCCGCTGCGGCCTTCAACCCGGCTATCAATCCCTCATATTCTGCTATGTTGTTGGAGACCTTTTCTCCTTGCTGGAAACAGAGTTGTACTGCATAGTAAAGCTTATCCTGAGTGGGTGATATCAGCACCGCACTAGCCCCCGCGCCGTGCCTGGAGAATGCTCCGTCGAAGTACATGACCCAGCCTTCTGGCGCCTCGCTCCCTGGGGAGAGGGAACGATCCTCGTTCTCCTTGAGGCCTGGCGCCTCTGTCCATTCTGCCACGAAATCTGCCAATGCGGCTCCTTTGATGACCCTACTTGTGCTAAACTCGAGCTGAAATGCCTGCAACTCTATGTTCCATTCAGCGACCCTTCCGGCTGAGTTAGGGCTCCTGAGCACCCTCTCCAGGGGGTACGATGAGACGACCTTGATCGGGTGAGCTTGGAAGTAGTGACGCAACTTGCGCGAGGCCACTAGTAGCGCGAGGAGGAGCTTCTGAGGCATCGGGTATCGCGCCCTCGCGTCTCGTAGCACCGTGCTAACGAAGTAGACCGGGTGCTCAACAAGGCTGAGAGCATCTTGGTTCGCGGCACCCTCGGGAGGTGAGGGCACCTCACAGGACGATGTGACCTCGGGAGGTGAGGGCACCTCACAGGACGACAGGACCTCGGGAGGTGGACCATCTGGGCGTGCGGCCTCTCCGGTCTCTGGTGCGTTCTTTGGCGGTTGATCCTCCTCATCTGCGGTTTTGGCTTCCTCGGGCTTTCCTTGTTCCTTTTTTGCCTTGCCTCGGGCTGCCGCTGCGGTCTTGACCTGGCGCTCTTCCCTAACCGCCACCAAGGCCACGCTGGCGGAGTAGGGAGTGGCGGCAAGGTAAAGCAGCAAAGGCTCCTGAGAGCGCGGAGCCACCATGACTAGGGGACTAGTTAGGTACCTCTTGAGATCTTGAAACGCCTTATCTGCCTCTTCAGTCCATTCAAAGGGCCCCTTTTTCTTCATCAGCTGAAAGAAAGGCAGCGCTCGTTCCCCCAACCTGGAGATGAAGCACCCTAGTGCGGTCACACGCCTAGTGAGCTTCTGCATTTCTCTGAGGGTCTTTGGCGGACTCATGTCCTCGACCGCCTTGACCTTCTCGGGGTTGGCCTCGATGCCACGGTGAGATACGAGGAATCCCAAAAGCTTGCCCGAGGGAACGCCAAACACACATTTCTCCGGGTTGAGCCGCAGGTTCACTGCGTCGAGGCTCGCGAAGGTCTCCTCCAGGTCTTGTATTAGGGCCTTGGCCTCTCGAGATTTCACCACAATGTCATCGACGTATGCTTCAACATTCTTCCTGAGCTGCGGGCCCAAAGTGATGTGCATTAGCCGCTGAAAGGTTGCCCCTGTGTTGCGTAGTCCGAATGGCATGCATGTATAGTAGTATACCCCGCACGGGGTCAAGAAGGTGGTCTTCTCAATGTCTTCTATCGCCATCTTGATCTGGTGATATCCGGAGAAGGCATCCAAAAAGGACAATAGGTCGCACTCGGCGGTGGAATCGACAATCTGGTCGATGCGAGGGAGCGGGAACGGATCTTGCGGGCATGCCTTGTTGAGGTTGGTGAAGTCGACGCACATGCGTTCCTTCCCCCCTTTCTTGGGCACAACGACAGGGTTGGCCAACCAATCTAGGTACCAGACCTCGCGAATGACTCCAGCGGCTTCTAACTTGCGGGTCTCTTGGACGATGAAGGCCTGCTTCTCTGCAGACTGCCGCCTGGCCTTCTGCTTCACGGGGCGCACATTTGGGCACACGTTGAGGTGGTGCTCGATGACGTCCCTGGGGATCCCTGCCAACTGATCGGGCTCCCAAGCAAACACTTTCTTGTTTGCACGCAGGAACTTGACCAGGGCCTCCTCCTGCTCAGGCCCCAGGTTGGCGCCAATGGTGAAAGTGGCGCTGGAGGACCCGTCCTCGTCGACGGGTATCTGCTTGGTTTCTGCCTTGTCTTGGGTGAACAACTGCTTCTTCTTGGTAGGCGCAGCCCCCTTGGGCTCAGGGGTCCCCACGTCGGCGGGCTGTGCCGATGCCGCCGTCTTGAAGGCGAGCTTGCGTACTCGCAGGGCGTCCCCGGTGTCTCCATGCACGGTGAGGGTACCGCTGCTCCCGGGCATCTTCATGAGGTTGTACGCCGGGTGCGTGGCGGCCATGAACTGGGCCAGCGCCGGGTAGCTGAGGATGGCGTTGTAAGGGAGGCCGATGGGGGCGATGTCGAAGTCGACCATCTCCGTGCGGAAGTTGTCGTAGGTGCCGAAGGTTACCGGGAGACGGGTCTGTCCCAAGGAGTCGGACGACCCGCCCCCGACGCCTGAGAAGGATCGGCTGGGTTGCAGCCGCTCCCGGGGTACGCGGAGGAGGTTGAAGGTCTCGACCGGAAGCACGCTGAGGCCCGTGCCGCCATCGACAAGGGTTCTGGTGACGGCCACCTGGCAGATGGTGGGGGTGCACAACAGGGGGAGCGCGCCCGAGCCGGCCAAGTTAGCGGGGTGGTCCTCCGAGCTGAAGGTCAGGCCAACCTCGCGCGCCGCCCGGTCCATGGGAGCCCCCTGCCGTGTGAAAATGACGCCGATCTGGCGTGCAAACGGCTTGACGTGGCGGCTCATTGGTGGCGCCTGCGAGCCGCCCAGGAGGGCCGCGACGACCGGGAGCGTCGACGTCGTGGTGCAGCCGCCCGGTCGCATAGACAGGTGCCGGGGTGGTGCTTGCTGCTCGCCTCCCGTCGGGCCGGTGGCGGTGTTGACGGCGGGCGACGGGGAAAAGCGAAGTCGTCCACCAGCGAGGGCCGCTGGCGTGGCGCGAGCTCGACGCGCGCCGTACATGGATGCAGCAGCCGGGGGAGGACGGAGCGGTGGAAGGCAGATTCCGGCGCCCCCCTACCTGGCGCGCCAAATATCGGATCACGGGTTCCGGCAGACCCTTAAGGTTCGAACTCTGGGGTGCGCGCGGAGATCGTGCCCGCTACCTCTCCGTCTCGTAAGGATCTAACTACTGCAAGAACAACACAAGAGACACAGGGTTTATACTAGTTCGGGCCACCATTGTGGTGTAATGCCCTACTCTAGTTTGTGGTGGGTGGATTGCCTCTTGGGCTGATGATGAAGAACAGTACAAGGAAGAACAGCCTCGCGTGGGTCTGTTCTTGGCTAGGGGATGAACTGCTAGGGGGAGTTCGATCGCCCTTCTCTCTCTCTCTCTATCTCTATCTCTATCTCTCTCTCTCTACTTGCTCTAGATGCTGAATCAGATTCGATCCCTCTGCTGGTTTCTTGGTACTCGATCCGATGCCTCTACCCTGGGGGTGGCTAGCCCTATTTATATGCAAAGGCCCTAGGCCTCTTCCCAAATATTGAGCGGGAAGGGCGCCAACAATTGGCCAATTTGAAGGGGAACATCTGGTACACTTATCCTGACTAAAGCTGGTCTTCGCCTGCCAAAGGCCCTGTGGTGACGCCGTACTGGGCTCCATGGTGACCTCCTTCCCATCGTTGGATTGGTCTTGGTCTCGTTGCACCAAAATGGGTGCCTTTGCTTGATCCTCTCGCCTGCGCTTGCCCCCTTTGCACCAAAGAGGAAAGGGAGACGCTGCGCGGGCTGGCGCCCGCCTGGCACCCTTGGTCGTCACGGCTTGCGTCATGGGCACCTCGTGAGGTACCCGCCTTGATCTCTCCGCCTCCTCGCGAGCCAGCCTAAGGAGGCCGTGCTTGAGAAAGCACCATGTCATCCGCCTCGCGAGGCTTGGCCCCTCGCGAGGGTCTTGAGCCTTGTGCAGATGAAGTTGGGCCACGCTGGGCCCCTATTTGAGCCACGCCGCAGGCCGCAGGCAGGCAAGTCTGGGGACCCCCGTTCCCAGAACGCCGACACAACTCATATGTTCTGAGAAAGAACTTCCTACCCTTGTGTTGAGGCCAAGATATTCCATTCCTACCATATGAATCTTGATCTCTAGCCTTCCCCAAGTTGCTTTCCACTCAAATCTTCTTTCCATCAAATCCAAATCCTGTGAGAGAGAATTGAGTGTTGGGGAGACTATCATTTGAAGCACAAGAGCAAGGAGTTCATCATCAACACACCATTTGTTACTTCTTGGAGAGTGGTGTCTCCTAGATTGGCTAGGTGTCACTTTGGGAGCCTCCGACAAGATTGTGGAGTTGAACCAAAGAATTTGTAAGGGCAAGGAGATCGCCTACTTCGTGAAGATCTGCCGCTAGTGAGGCAAGTCCTTCGTGGGCGATGGCCATGGTGGGATAGACAAGGTTGCTTCTTCGTGGACCCTTCGTGGGTGGAGCCCTCCGTGGACTCGCGCAACCGTTACCCTTCGTGGGTTGAAGTCTCCATCAACGTGGATGTAGGATAGCACCACCTATCCGAACCACGGGAAAAACATCCGTGTCTCCAATTGCGTTTGAATTCTCCAAACCCTTCCCTTTACATTCTTGCAAGTTGCATGCTTTACATTCCGCTGCTCATATACTCTTTGCATGCTTGCTTGATATGTATTGTGTATGTTGAAATTGTGCCTAAAACTCCACTCAAACTGAAAAAGTTTAAAAATTGCAACTTGAGCACTAAGTGCCTAATCACCCCCCCTCTAGACACACCTACTTCTAGATCCTACAACAAGGGATACGATGTTTTTACCCAGGTTCGGGCCCTCTCGATGGAGGTAAAACCCTACTCCTTCTTGATTAATATTGATGATATGGGTAGTACAAGAGTAGATCTACCACGAGATCAGAGAGGCTAAACCCTAGAAGCTAGCCTATGGTATGATTGTTGTCGTCCTATGGACTAAACCCTTCGGTTTATATAGACACCGGAGGGGGCTAGGGTTACACAGAGTCGGTTACAATGGGAGGAGATCTACATATCCGTATTGCCAAGCTTGCCTTCTACGCCAAGGAAAGTCCCATCCGGACACGGGACAAAGTCTTCAATCTTGTATCTTCATAGTCCAACAGTCTGGCCAAAGGTCATAGTCCGGCTGTCCGAACACCCCCTAATCCAGGACTCCCTCAGTAGCCCCCGAACCAGGCTTCAATGACGATGAGTCCGACGCGCAGATTGTCTTCGGCATTGCAAGGCGGGTTCTCCTCCAAATTCCGAATACCTGTTAAATAGTGTGCGGCTTCTTGTGAATGATGCGCTCCTTGCTTCCACGCCCGATAATGGCCACCTTCCATGTGTCAAGCGAATGTGAAGAGCCAGGGTGTTTTTACATTTACCCCCTAGGTATGTAAATGAGCTGCCTATTAAAGAGACAGGGATTTAGATCCAAATCACACCCTCCTCCCTTAGCGAGCACTCATCGCAGCGCGCCCGAAAGAGATCCATTCCATCATGGTCGATCAGCGTAGCTCCTCCTCTCGCTCCCCCAGCCCCAAGCCCGGAGATTGGGAGAGATGTTCCGTCCCGCACAGCCAACTAGTGAAGCTTCAGACCCACGGATTTCTCCCCCCAGCGTACATGGTCCCTGTTCGAGCCGGGCTCGCCACCTATAATGGCTAACCGGGTATGGCTTGTCCCTTATTTGATAAGAGGACTCGGATTTCCAATTCATCCATTTCTCCGGGGGCTCCTGGAGTTCTATGGCCTCCAGTTGCACAGCCTCACGCCTGCCTCCATACTGCATATCGCGGGCTTCGTAGCCCTTTGCGAGCTGTTTTTGGGTTACGAGGCTCATTTCGCACTATGGAAGAAGCTGTTCTGCCTTGTGCCCCGTTCTTAGAGGGGGTCAATATATCAAGTGGGTGGAGCCGAAGTATGGCGCATCGCCGGGACCGGATATCTATCGGGAACCCCGAAGAAGACGTCCGAAGACTGGCCTTCAGAATGGTTTTATATAGAAGACGTCCCCCTCCCGGATCCTATTCGGATCGGCCTTCCTGAGTTCGATAATGCTCCTTTGAAGAAGTGCCTGAGCTGGCGTCCATGGAGCCCCAGGAGGAAGATGACAGGGACGTTCTTTACCTAATGAGCAGGATAAGGTTGTTAGCTCAGATCGGATTGACCATGATCGAGGTCATAGCTATATGCATTATGCGGGGGGTGCAGCCACTTCAATATAGAGGCCACCCCATGTGGGATTTCAATGGGGAGGATGACGCCACCCGCTGCGGCCGCAAGGGGCCGGACTCGGTTGCTGCTCTAGTAAAGATCTTGTCCGATTTGTACAAGGGAGAAGAGGAGGGATTCCTCCGCGTCAATCCATAGGGCGGATTTTCTATGTACAATCCTCCGAGCTGGGTAAGTCGACACTTTTTCTTGCCCATCCGTTCCATATTCCCACAGTTAAGTATTTTAACTTGCGATTTCAACGCAGGAGCTGCGTAAGGCTGTAAGGGAGATAGACATCCCGCCTCCACAACCAGAGGATCCGGAGCGGTCTGTCGGTGTACAAAAAGGGGGGTACGCTTTTTGTACCCCTATAACTGTGCACGGGCAGTCTGAGCCGCGGGCACTGCCACACTGGGCATGGCAAGGGAGGTAAGCCAAGGTAAGGCCAAAGCTAAGGAGAAGCGGAACGACGCCAAGACCAAGACCACAAAGAGCGAAGGGGACGAAGCAGCCCCCCCGGCAAGATCCTTGTCGGGAGGCGGTTTTTGCAAACCCGGCAAGACCCTTGCCGTGGCAGCTCGCCCCACACCTACGGTGCGGGTCACCCTTGAGTCCACTGCCCCCATGGGGCAAGGATTCGGGAGGCATCCCTATGGTGGAATGCAGATCTTTGTGAAGACATTCAAGATCAGATGCACACTTTAGAAGACAATGATCCTTGGCGGGATCCCAGCCAAGAAGGACCACAAGGCCCCCGGCAAGAGCCTTACCGGGGATGACAGCAGGCGCCTCAGCAGGCCCCTTGCCGGGACCCCGGCAAGGCCCTTGCCGGGGCCGCGGCAAGGCCCTTGCCATAAACACCCGTGGGGCCACCATCAGGCCCACGCCAGTCGCTCCTCCGCCACCGCTCGCATGCAGCTGCCGACACAACCAGCTGGGCTGGCACCTGCGTGGCGGCATGCAAATCCTCGTCGAGACCCACCGCTGCGCCACCTCAGCTGCCTGCTTGCCTACATGGCATCGTGAGCACTGTTGGCCAGGGCGCGTGTCGACGTAGGAGGGAGCGGCGACAGACAAGAAGGGGCTCTCCCTCACCCCCGATAAAGTGAGGACACCTAAGCAAGGCGCATTAAATGCACCTTTTCATATAATGCGAGGGATAACCTCGCATCACTGTACCCTTATCACCTCCTGCGTGCCACTATGGCAACCCCTTTCTCTATAAAAGGAGGCCCCAGGCGACCAGGAGGGGGATTCGGCTTTTTGGAGCTCTGGACGCCCCCATAGCTATCTCAAGAACACAGATATACAATCCACCAAAGCAGGAGTAGGGTTTTACGCATCCCTGCGGCCCAAACCTGGGTAAAGGAACCGCGTGCTATCCGTTTGATCCGCTCTTTTCACAACCCCGTGCCCCGCAACCACAGTAGGGATTCTCGTGATCCCATAGGTGTCGATTCCACCGACATCCTTGGCGTGCCAGGTAGGGGGCGCAGTTGTGAGAATCGGCTTGAGCAGTTAGTTCGACGCTTCTTCATCGTCATGGCGCCCAAGAAGAAGAAGACGGTGGCGGTTGGCCCGTCGGAAACCGGGCATCCTGTCCCAACGGGAGCGAGCAGTGGACCGGTCGCAGAAAGGACCCGGGGCGCTGTTCGCGAACACCAACACCGTCCCAGCAGCCGGAGTTTGGGAGGCGGCGATGTTCGTCCGCCTGGTAACGGGCCGCACGCCGCCAAATCCAAAAACGGAGCCGGGCCCTCCACGGGTGGCGCGGGGCCTTCCAGGATCGCTGCCGCCCCGCCCGCTAGCGGTGTGAGGGCCTCCAAGACACCCACTCCGGCGCCGACGGCGTGCTCCTCTCAAGCGGCGCATGACGAACGGCGTGATTACCCCGAAGACCCCGGGCGTCGCCACGGGAAGAGCCTAGAGCGCCTCCCGGGATGTAGAAGACCTGCCCGCTCGCCTAGGCACTGGTGAATATGGCATGCGACCGCGCAGTCGTGATAGAGCTCCTTCTGACATGGTCAGAAGTCGAAGCGCGTCGCGATCCGTGCAGGTTTCGCTGCCACCGACGCCAGCAGAAGCCCTGGCGCGCGCAGTTGCTCCTCGACTTTCCTCCCACTACGGGGAAACTCGACGAATGGAGAGCCACCATCCGAAGTCTTGTTGCGGTGGCCAACAAAGACGAACCAAGTCCGGCGGAGCCCCCGGGTCGACGCTCCGACGGAGTCCCGTGTACCAGTGGCAGGAAAGCTGGCGGCGCCGCGACCACGGTTGAGGGAGTCCTGGATTAGGGGGTGTTCGGATAGCCGGACTATACCTTCAGCCGGACTCCAGGACTATGAAGATACAAGATTGAAGACTGCGTCCTGTGTCCGGAAGGGACTTTCCTTGGTGTAGAAGGCAAGCTTGGCGATGCGGATATTCAAGATCTCCTACCATTGTAACCGACTTTGTGTAACCCTAACCCTATCCGGTGTCTATATAAACCGGAGGGTTCTAGTCCGTAGGACAACTTCACCATACAACAATCATACCATAGGCTAGCTTCTAGGGTTTAGCCTCCTTGATCTCGTGGTAGATCCACTCTTGTACTACCCATATCATCAATATTAATCAAGCATGAGTAGGGTTTTACCTCCATCGAGAGGGCCCGAACCTGGGTAAACTTCGTGTCCCTTGTCTCCTGTTACCATCCGGCCTAGACGCACAGTTCGGGACCCCCTACCCGAGATCCGCCGGTTTTGACACCGACATTGGTGCTTTCATTGAGAGTTCCTCTATGTCGTCGCTTTTAGGCCCGATGGCTCCTTTGATTATCAACGACGATGTAGTCCAGGGTGAGACTTTTCTCCCCGGACAGATCTTCGTCTTCGGCGGCTTCGCACTGCGGGCCAATTTGTTTGGCCACCTGGAGCAGATCGAAAGCTACGCCCCTGGCCATCAGGTCAGGTTTGGAAGTTTGAACTACACGGCTGACATCCGCGGGGACTTGATCTTCGACGGATTCGAGCCACAACCAAGCGCGCCGCACTGTCTCGATGGGCATGATCTAGCTCTGCCGCCGAACAGTGCCCTGGAGCCCGCACGCGCGTCGGTTCCGACCCTTAATTCGGAACCTGCGGCGTTGATCGAGGGTGAGCGGTTGGACGTCACCCCGGGGGCTACGATCTCAAAAGCGATCGAGCCGAACGCCAGCCCCGCACTCTGCATGACCCGTGACTCCGAGGATCCGGATTCCCCTCCGGACTCCGAACCTCCCGCGCCCCTGCCAATCGAATCCGATTGGGCGCCGGTCATGGAGTTCACCGCCGCGGACATCTTTCAGCACTCGCCCTTTGGCGACATCCTAAACTCACTAAAGTCTCTCTCTTTATCGGGAGAGCCCTGGCCGGACTATGGCCAGCAAGGATGGGGTACGGACGATGAAGAAATTCAAAGCCCACCCACCACCCACTTGGTAGCCACTATCGACAATTTAAACGACATGCTCAACTTCGACTCCGAAGACATCGACGGTATGGACGACGATGCAGGAGATACAGATGAGCCAACGCCCATAGGGCATTGGACGGCCACCCCATCTCATGATGTGTACATGGTGGACACCCCTAAAGGAAACAATAGCGAGGAAAAAGGGGATGGAACGGGGGACCGATCCCTCGAAAAGCAATCAAAACGTCGGCGTAAACGCCGACCCAAGCCCCGCCTCGATAAAGACCTAGCCATAGAGCAGGATGAGCCGGTAGATGACAAGCAGTCCTTAGAGCAACCATCCGAACAGGGCAACACGGATAGACAAACCGAACATCCCTCCCCCGGCAAAAACGGCACTCCGGACGATCTTACGCCGGACAAAACCACAAAGCAGAAGAATCCCCACAAGAGGCTCGTGGCAACAACACGCAGCCTGAAGAAGCAGAAGCGGATGCTAAAAATGGCGGAAGAAGCACTCAGGATCAGATGGAGCAAAGTAATCAATACCGCAGATAAATACGGCGACAGTCGCCGCACTAAAAGCTATCCGAAGAGAAAGCTACTGCCTGAATTTGACGAAGAGGCCATAGAGCCATCGCATTCAAAAAACAAGAAAGCCACACGGTCGGATAGACGACCCCATAGCCAGCATAAAACGTCAAATGGCGCCGCACTTAAGCCGGCACGTGACCCACTTACGGATTCACATCAAAAAGATGGCCCAGCCAGGTCCATTTATGGGCCAAGAAAGCAAGCTCTCGTAAGCAATGCAATAAAACCATCATCAGAATCTGGCACACCCAAATACAAGGGCGCCGCACATCCCCTATGCTTCACCGATGAGGTCCTGGATTATGAATTTCCAGCGGGATTCAAACCCGTAAACATAGAGGCATATGATGGAACAACAGACCCTGGAGTCTGGATAGAGGATTATATCCTCCATATACATATGGCTAGAGGAGATGATCTCCACGCCATCAAATATTTACCACTAAAGCTCAAAGGACCAGCTCGGCATTGGCTCAAAAGCCTCCCTGAAAACACTATTGGAAGCTGGGAAGAGCTCGAGGACGCTTTCCAAGCAAATTTTCAAGGGACTTATGTCCGTCCTCCGGATGCTGACGACCTCAGTCACATAACACAACAGCCTGGAGAATCAGCTCGGCAATTCTGGAATAGATTCCTCACTAAAAAGAATCATATAGTCGACTGTCCGGACGCCAAGGCCTTAGAAGCTTTCAGGCATAACGTCCGAGATGAATGGCTCGCCACACACCTCGGCCAAGAGAAGCCAAGAACAATGGCCGCACTAACAAGCCTCATGACCCGCTTTTGTGCAGGAGAGGACAGCTGGTTGGCAAGACGCAGCCCCAGCGACCCAAGTACATCCGAAACTAGGGATGGAAATGGAAAACCATATTGCAATAAGGACCGTCGCCAGACTAAGGAAAAAAGTCCGGAGAGCACGGCAATAAACGCCGGATTCAAAAGCTCACGACAGAATCAGACAAAGCCGCCCCTCCAGGATAACAGGGATGATCCATCCAACTTAAATAAAATCCTGGACAGGACATGTCAAATACACAGTACTCACGGGAGGCCTGCTAACCATACCCACAGAGATTGTTGGGTTTTCATACAATCCGGCAGACTCAACGCCGAACACAAGGGGCTCGAAACACCAAGTGAGGACGAAGACGAACCCCAAAAGCAGAGCACCAGGAAACAAAAGAACTTCCCACAAGAAGTAAAGACAGTAAACTTACTTCACATAACGAAACGTGCGGCGCCCATAAAGGTACGCACCACACGACCTATCCCAAAGAGGTCCCGCCACTGGTTGTCAAAACCAATCATCTTCGATCAACGGGACTATTCTAGAAGTATCAGGAACACAGGATGGTCTGCCTTGGTACTCGATCCAATAATCGACGGACTCAAGTTTTCAAATGTCCTTATGGACGGCGGCAGTGGACTAAACCTGATATATCAGGACACAATCCGTCGCATGGGGATAGAACCAACAAGAATCTGTCACAGCAAAACCTCCTTTCAAGGGGTAACGCCAGGTCCGGACACCTGATGCATGGGTTTCCTCCGGCTTGAAGTTACATTCGTCTACCCCGATAACTTCCGTCACGAAAAGCTAATTTTCCACGTCGTCCCATTCTCAAGTCGCTATCAAGCACTACTAGGACGCGAAGCTTTCGCCCGCTTTGACGCAATACCGCATTATGCATCTCTAACGCTTAAAATGCCCGGTCCACAAGGCATTATCTCTCTAAAGGGGAAGCATTGAAGTGCGCCTCCCACAAGCAGAGGACTGTGTGGCCGCTTTAACAGCCCCACAGTAAAATGGCTTCACCAGCCAAAAAACTTCGGAATAGGTCTTTAAAAGACCACGAGCGCGGATAGACGAGTTCGGTACAAAATTATCATTGATACAGGCTTAGAGGCCATATACCTCCGCACTGGGGGCTCCGTACATATACAATAAGAGACAATAAAGCTCAATTTTATATATTTTACTTTATACTTTGTTTATTTTAAAATCTTGTTCAGCACGACCCATTTTCAACTCAGTTCCTCTCTTTTACAGATGAACGTCGTGCGGCGCCCGTCCAGGATACGGCACAACGGAGACACAGGCGCAGACGTGCAGTAGGGACCCGTCCTAAGGATTCTTTTTAGATTAAGACCCTGCGTAAACCTTTTTTACTGTCTCTTGTTGCTACATATCCCCTGGTTTTCTCTGCCATAACCAAGGAGGAGGATAGCGTCTTGGCATGTGGCCATGTCAGAATTTTTGCACGTACCTGGACACTAGGGGCTTTTTCAATAAGGAGTGTTGTTTTGCCCGCACTTATAAAGACCGAACACCTTAGGGAGTGTTCGGCGTCGCGAGTTTTGGCATTATATGCATTAGCTCCGAATCATGTCTTTGGTCAAATGTTGGGTTGCCCGGCTCCTGAGTTCGGCTACCTTACGTTTCGCTCTATCGGCTAAGGTAGCACCAGGAGAACTACTGCGATTGTGCCCCGGTTAGGCCGGGCGAGCACCTCAGTAGAGAAAGCCGAAAACTGACTGTCATGATGTAGTGTGAGACTGGTCAGCCACTCGATGACCTACCGGAATCTATAGGATTCCTCCGCTTTAACGAAGGGCCGTTTCCTGGCCAGGCACATACGCGCCCCGAACTCGGGCGAGCGCAGTCGCCACCAAGGGGCTACCTAAACAGTCCCCCTATCAAGCTCCTATGGCTAAGTGAAAGTGTTAAAGCATTATAGTCCGGTTGCCTGGCCCGCTGCGCTATCACCTCCTTTGTAGGACCAAGACGTTGGATTAAGTGTGAAAATGCGTCTTCTGCGAGCACCCCCGCACTATGTGCGTGGGGGGTGAAGCCAACGACTGCCATCTTTCAGAGTTTGTATATATATATTTTAAAACCGCCGCACAGGAGGTGTTCCCAATACTTGAAGGTACAAGTATAAAAGGCCACTACAATTTATCAAAATATTGCTTTATAATTACATATGCTATCCTAACATAGCATCCTTCGAGCACTGCGTCTCTATTACACGAGCGCCCTCAAGGACTTCCTGAAAATAGTGCTCGGAGGGTACTCGGCTTTTGTCCGAATCTCGGGACGCAACAACGGTGGTCTCCATCTCTGCCCAGTATGTCTTGACACGGGCAAGAGCCATCCGTGCGCCCTCTATGCATGCTGACCTCTTCATCGCATTAATATGCGGCACCGCGTCAAGGAATTGCTGCACCAAGCTGAAATAACTCTTCGGCTCCGATCTCCCCGGCCACAGATGACCCATGACGTACTTCATGGCAAGTGCGGACAACCTATTCAGTTCAGCCCATTGAGCCAGGCGATCGTCTACTGCCAGTGGGCGTTCTGGATTGTGGAACTGCAACCAGAAAAGCTTTTCCACTTCGCGATCTTTTAGATCTCGAAAGTGTTCGGTCGCATCAGCAGCACTTGCTGCCAAATCCAGATAGGTGTCCTCCACACTCCACATCTGGTCTAGCGGAGCAAACTCCGGATTGCAAAACTTCCTCCGCAGCATAAAGGGCTTTCCAGCCGCAATTTGTTCGGCTTGATGCAGCTCCTCCTTCGCAGCTCTCATCGCAGAGCGAGCGTCCTTGGCATCAGCAACGACTTTCCCCAAGTCCGTCTGCCTTGCCTGTTCTTCTTCTTCAAGAAGCTTGCAATGATCAGCAGTGCGCTCTAACTTCACGGTCATCTCGGCCATCTCCTCCTTGCTTCGGCAGTGAGCAGCCTGTTCGGCTCTTAGCTCTTCAAGAGCTTTCTGGGCAGCCACATCGCTCTTTCGGGCTTGTTCTTTAGCTCGGGAAAGTTCTGCCCTAAGATTCTCCACGGCGGCCACACCATCTGCGTCAAGCACATACACTGTAAGACAATGGCACAAAACTCCTCTTACCCAATGCTGCCTGAGGAATTACATACCTTGAGCCTCATCAAGCCGCTTGTTGACAAGCGCAATGTCGGCATCAGCCACGTCCAGTTGCCGCTTTAGTTCGGCAAAATCATCAGTTCGGCTCGATTCCGGACACCTCGCCACCTACATTCAAGGGCGACACCTTAGACCTGGGATTATGATCCTCTGCGTGCCTTCATTTCTTGACAGCGTGTAGAGTCTCAGGGGCTACTATCTACACAGGGCGCAACTTACTTATGCGCAACTAACAAAAGTGTACATTATCTAACGTACCTCAAAACCCGTCAGTAAACTTTTGACGGCTTCATGCAATCCGCTTTCTGCGGATGAAATCCTTTCCATCACCGTGCCCATCAATGCACGGTGCTCCTCTGAGATAGAAGCTCGCCTCAGCAGAATCTTTAGCTCCTCCGGCCGAACACCAGACGGTGCCGGACTTGTCCTATGGCCTTTTTCGAAGGCCGGACGCGGAGAATCTTGGGGGGGCATATGGCTATCTTCCTCCCCTGCCAGATTCAGAGGAACCCTCCGCGACGACACCTCAGCGTCGCCCGCCTCGCTAGGCGGTACGGCAGGGGGAGGCGTCCCGCTCTCTATCATCTCCGGAAGAAGATCCCCCGAAGACAAGCTTTGCTGAGAAGGACTGAGGCCCGAGCTACAAGGTAAAATTTCAATAAATCTTCTCAGATATAAATCAAGGATTTCTCTCATCCCTCAAAAGGGAAACCTTTCACTACTTACGGCTCGCTGGAGGGCTGGTCCCTTTGAGGGCGTAGTTCGGCCGAGGAACTCCCCGGCGTCGGACCCTCTGATGAAGATTTTCCCCCCGCTTCGAGGCCATGGTCTCCGGGTCGTCAGAGGCAGCCCTCTTCTTCCCCTTAGGAGAGGAATTGTCGGTTCCTCCCTCCGAAGCAGCCTCCTTCGAGGAGGCCATAGTTCCCTTGTTCTTCCCCTTACTTCCCTCCAAAGTCATTATCTTCAACATCCTGACAAGCACGGGATCCGGCCTGGTTTCGGGAAGGGGAGCCGGACACCTGATCAGCTTTGCCTTCGCTATCCACTCCTGTTTAAAAGGACAGCTCTTTTAGGGGCAAATTCATGACAATTATACGAATAGCGTGTCCGGGCACAAGGTTACTTACTTGAGTATCTGGGCGATTGCAGCTTAGGCCTGCATCCTCGGTCAAATCCGTACACATCACTTGTGATCCGAAGAACAGCTTATACATCTCCGCGGGCGTTGCGCCCATGAAATTCTGGAGAGCCAGCGATCCCTCTGGATTAAACTCCCACAGGCGAAGGGAGCAATGTTTGCCGGGCAATATCCGGCGAATCAACATGACCTGCGTCACCTTGACCAGGCTGAGGTCTCCTTCTAAGAGATCCCTAATGCGGCCCTGCAACAAGGGCACGTCTTTGGGTAACCCCCAATCTAACCCTTTGCTGACCCATGACGTTAGCCGTGGTGGGGGACCCGAGCGAAAGGCAGGAGGCGTCACCCACTTAGTGCCCCTGGGAGCGGTGATATAGAACCACTCTCGTTGCCACAAACTGAGCTCCTCTTGAAAAGAGCCCTTGGGCCATGGAGCGTCAGCATTCTTGCATATAACAGCGCCTCCGCACTCTGCGTGCCGTCCCTCGATCAACTTCGGCTCCACTTTAAAAGTCTTGAGCCATAATCCGAAGTGAGGGGTAACACGATGGAACGCTTCACACATGACGATGAATGAGGAAATGTGGAGGATGGACTCCGGAGCTAAGTCATGGAATTCCAGCCCGTCATAAAACAACAGCCCCCTCACAAAGGGATCCATCGGGAAGCCTAACCCTCGAAGGAAGTGGGACACGAACACCACGCTCTCACCGGGCTGGGGGCTGGGAATGGCCTGCCCTTGAACAGGCAACCTATGCGAAATTTCGCCGGTCAGGAACCTAGCCTCTCTCAACTTTAGCACGTCCTCTTCCGTGACGGAGGAGGGCGTCCATCGGCCTTGAAGGTCGGAACCGGACATGGTCGAAGGTCCGAAGCGCCTGGAATCTGGAGCCTAGGGTGTTGGAACTCGAGGCGACGGGCGAACTTGTTTGAGGTGGGAAAAAGAAGTAAGGCCTTGGTCTCTTTATAAGAGGTTGAATACCAAGAGCCCCCCCCCCCCCGTAACCGTTTGGGACTCGCCTTTAATCGAGGAAACGTGCTAACGGGCATGATTGGGTTACCCACGTCCGTATTGATGCGAATCCCGTAAAAAGGGGCACACGATCTCTGCTTTGACAAGATGTGCCGAGGAAACCGCCTCGCAAAACACGCTGAGGTGGAAGAATAAAAACGATTCGAGAAAAGGACTTGGCCGTAGTGTGATGCGTCAGCAGATTAGATTTGTGTTAATATTATTCTCTCTATGGCAATATGTGGAAACTTATTTTGCAGAGCCGGACACTATTCTTGGTGTTTAAAATCTTCTTGAAGAACTTGGAGGGGGAACCCGCCTTGCAATGCCGAAGACAATTTGCGCGCCGGACTCATCATCATTGAAGCCTGGTTCAGGGGCTACTGAGGGAGTCCTTGATTAGGGGGTTTTCGGATAGGTGGACTATACCTTTAGCCAGACTCCAGGACTATGAAGATACAAGATTGAAGACTTTGTCCCGTGTCCGGAAGGGACTTTCCTTGGCGTAGAAGGCAAGCTTGGCGATGCGGATATTCAAGATCTCCTACCATTGTAACCGACTTTGTGTAACCCTAACCCTATCTGGTGTCTATATAAACCGGAGGGTTCTAGTCCGTAGGACAACTTCATCATAAAACAATCATACCATAGGCTAGCTTCTAGGGTTTAGCCTCCTTGATCTCGTGGTAGATCCACTCTTGTACTACCCATATCATCAATATTAATCAAGCAGGAGTAGGGTTTTACCTCCATCGAGAGGGCCCGAACCTAGGTAAACTTCGTGTCCCTTGTCTCCTGTTACCATCCGGCCTAGACACACAGTTAGGGACCCCCTACCCGAGATCCGCCGGTTTTGACACCGCCCGGTACCACGGATGCCTGCCCGTCGCGACGTTACGGGCGACGAAATCTCCATAGCGTCGTCCGATCCGCGGATCCACCGTGACCAGCGCCAGGTCCTTCGGGATCGGGAACATGAAGACGCTCGAACCACTATCGAGCGCCGGCGCGGAGCGCCACCAGTCAGACAGGCGAACGGGGCTTGCTATGAACCACCCGGCACCTGAGAGACCTGGAGGCCTGCCTTACGAGGTACGCTGCCCGGCTTTTACCCGTGAGCTGCGGTAGTTCCAGTGGCCCACTCGCCGCACCTTCAAACCTGACGTGGGCGAGAATTACGGTGGCAAGACCCACCCGTCCGAGTTCCTCAGCATCTACACCATCGCGATGCAGGCTGTCGGGGCCCGCGATGATAAGGTGCTTGTGAATTACTTCCCGTTGGCTCTTAAACCCAACGCCATATCGTGGTTGATGCACTTGCCGGTAGACTCCATTTCCTCATGGTCGGATTTGTGCCATGAGTTCGTGGGCGCCTTCACTGGCGGTCACCAGGCTCATGGCCAAGCGAGCGATCTGCACGTCATTCCCCAGAAGGGAGGCGAGAGTCTCCGCAAGTATATTCAAAGGTTCAGACGGATACAATACAACATCCCTGATGTTCATCCTGCCGCCATCATCAGCGCGTTCCATCAGAACGTGCGTAACCGCAAGATGCACGAAGAGATGGCGATGAACAAGGTGAGAGATGTGGCAGAACTCTATGTTCTTGCCGACAGGTGTGCCCGGGCTGAAGAGGGGAGGAAGTACCCCAGCGAAGATGCCGACGTGGAAACCGACTCCTTGGATGAGGATACTGCCACCCCGGCGAAGAAGGGCCGGCGGAGCAACCGAAAGCGCAAAGGAAAGACAGTGCTTGCCGTCAAGGGATCTGATGACACCGGCTCCACCAAGAAAACCAAGGCAGACGACCCCGGCAAGGAAATTGCCGGATGTGTCGCTTGCCGGGCCTTGGCGGCTGCCGAGAAGTCAGGAAACTCCGACAAGCGATACTGCAAGATCCATCGCACCAAAGTCCACGCTCTCCAAGACTGCCGACAGGTTGAGCTCCTCGCTGATAAGTAGAGGGCTGAATATGAGAGGCGGGACAAGGAGAAGGGCCAAGACGGTGTTGAGGGGTCCGGCAAGAAGCGTGACGGCCAGGCGGGCCGTCGCGGCAAGGATAAGCAACAGGAGAGGCCCGCTAGGGGCCGTGACAGGAAGCCAGAAGACGACGATCACGAAGAGGACGACGAGTCTGGCGATCAAGAGTTTCAGAAAGCTACAGAGGCCATGTGCGTCGACGGCGGTGCCTCGAAGCATACTTCTCACCGCCGGCTTAAACAGTGGGCGCGAGAGATTACAGCGGCAGAGCCGTCGTTTGATGCCCAAAGGCCGCTGAAGTGGTCCAGCACACCTATCATTTTTGACAATGAGGATCACCCCGATCGCACTACTGCGGTCGGGTGCTTGCCGTTGTTGGTTTCGCCAACAATACACAACCTCAAGGTGACAAAGATGCTAGTCGATAGCGGGGCCGGTCTGAACTTGATCTCACCTGCTGTGATCGAGAAACTGCAGATTCCTGATGGAGACCTCGAAGAGATGGGCACGTTTCAGGGGGTCAACCCGGGAAGAAGCCAACCCAAGGGAAAGGTCACGCTGCCCATGACCTTGGGAAGCAACCTGAACTACAGGACGGAGAGGATCGTGTTTGATGTTGCCAAGATCCCCTTACCCTACAACGGGATCCTTGGCCGCCCAGCGCTGGCCAAGTTTATGGCGGCGCCACACTATGCCTACAACACCCTGAAGATGCCAGGTCCTGTGACGATCATCACCATCCCCTCCGATAAGAAAGATGCGCTGATTTGCGCTGATTGGCTATACCAGCAAGCAGTTGCAACAGCTGCCGCCACTAGGGCACTTGCTCCTGCCGCTGGGATCCCGGGAGGGAAGAGGAAGAAGAAGGCCGGTGGGACCTCGGACACCCACTCCGGCAAGCGCTCCTCTTCGGAGTGTAGCGCTGCCGTCGAGGACGTGCCAGAGAGCTCCACCGGCAGGAACAAGAAGCCCAGGGCCATTCCGTCAGGAACCAAGAAGGTTTCTGTCAATGAGGACGGCACGGGAGGAGCTTTCACCATAACCTCCACCCTCGATGACAAATAGGAAGACGCGCTCGTCACCTTCCTGCGGGTGAATGTTGATGTGTTTGCCTGGCAAGCTTCCGACATCCCCGGCGTTCCCAGGGAGGTGATTGAGCACCACCTTGCTATCTGTCCTCATGCGCGGCCCGTCAAGCAGAAGGTCAGAAAGCAAGCTTTGGAACGACAAGAGTTTATCACGGAAGAAATCCGGAAGCTGGAGGCAGCAGGTTTGGTAAGAGGAGTGCTCCATCCAACGTGGTTGGCCAATCCGGTCGTAGTGCGCAAGGCAAATGGGAAGTGGAGGCTGTGTATTGATTACACAGATATCAATAAGGCTTGTCCTAAAGACCCCTTCCCGTTACCGCGCATTGACCAGATTGTTGACTCCATGGTCGGGTGTGATCTGTCGTCATTCCTCGATGCCTACTCCGGCTACCACCAGATTTTCATGACGAGAGAAGACGAGGAGAAAACAGCATTCATCACCCCATGTGGTACGTATTGTTTCATACGGATGCCTTTCGGGTTGAAGAGTGCTGGTTCAACGTTTGCAAGGGCGGTCCATATTGGTTTTGAACCCCGGCTCCATAGAAATATGGAGGCTTATATGGATGACATAGTGGTCAAAACCAAGAACCGGGCAACCCTCATCGCGGACTTGCAAGAAACATTTGCAAACCTGCGCAAGATCAACCTCAAGCTAAACCCTGAGAAGTGCGTCTTCGGAGTCCCGTCCGGCAAGCTTCTCGGGTTCTTTGTGTCACATCGTGGGATAGAGGCCAATCCAGACCAGATCAAAGCTATAGAGCAGATTGAAGCACCCAAGCAAATCAAGGATGTGCATCGGCTTGCTGGTTGTGTCGCCGCCATGGGCAGGTTCATTTCCAAGTCTGCCGAGCGCGCCCTCCCCTTTTTCAAAATCCTGAAAAAGGCGGGCTCGGTGGAGTGGACGCCAGAAGCCGAAGCAGCACTGCAAGATTTGAAAAGGTACCTCTCCTCCGCTCCAATGCTAGTTGCGCCTAGGCCCCAGGAGCCGTTGCTGCTATACCTGGCGGCGACGAACCAGGTGGTCAGTGCCACACTAGTGGCACAGAGAGAGGTTGACGACGAGGTAATGGCAGCGACAGAGCCTGACACCACTAATGCAGAGACGACACGGCCAGTTGAAGTGTTGCCGAGGAAGAAAATGATGCAGCACCCGGTCTACTTTGTTAGTTCCCTCCTGCAGGGGGCTAGATTAAGATACTCCGGCGTGCAGAAACTGCTCTTTGGTCTTCTTATGGCCTCGAGGAAGCTGCGTCATTACTTCCAGGCACACGAGATCACTGTCGTCACTCGCCTCCCCCTGCAACGGATATTGCACAATCCGGATGCAACGGGAAGGATTGTGGAATGGGCACTAGAGCTGTCCAGCTTTGGCCTCAAGTTTGAAAGCACTTCAACGATTCAGAGCCGAGTCTTGGCGGAGTTCATTGCAGAATGGACCGCAATGCCTGACGAAGGAGCCCAAGAGACTGCTCTCCCCGGCAAGGAGGCAAGTTACGATTGGATCATGTACTTTGATGGAGCTTTCTCCTTACAAGGCGCCGGGGCTGGCGTACTGCTAGTCGCGCCCACCGGAGAGCACGTCAAGTACGTGGTCCAGATGCACTTCCCCAGGGAGGCATCGACCAACAACACAGCAGAGTACGAGGGGCTGCTTGCCGGTCTCAGGATCGCGGCGGACCTTGGAATCAAGAAACTCATCGTCAGGGGTGACTCGCAGCTTGTCTTCAAGCAAGTCAACAAGGATTACCAGAGCCCGTTGATGAAGGCCTACGTTGATGAAGTGAGAAAGCTGGAAGAGTGCTTCCACGGTATACAGGTTGAACACGTTCCCCGAGCGGAGAACGACATCGCCGATTACCTGTCAAAGCGCGCTGCCCTCAAGCTACCTGTGGAACCAGGTACCTTTGTGCTTCAGCTAACTCAGCCATCTGTTGATCCATCAACAGAGCAGAACAAGAGGAGGAAATCAGGGTTCGGCAAGTACTTTCCCGCCGAGCTCCCCGGAGCCGCCGGCAAGGATGCTGCCGGGAACACTGAGCCCGCCTTGGGACGGCTGGCTCCGGCGGAGCGTCAAGCTCTTGCCGTCGAGACAGCCGCTTCTCTGGCGGAGGAAATGCCTTTAGTCCTCGCCTCGAGCCCCAGGCTCTAGCGTGGGCATAGCATACCGTTTGATTCCTCCAAACGGGGGAACTTCCTGAGGAGCAGGAAGAAGCGGAAAAAGTAGCCCTTCGCTCTGCCGTGTACCAGTTCATCGATGACGTCCTGTACAAGAAGAGGCCGAACGGTGTGAAATTGAAGTGTATCCCTCAAGAGGAAGGACTGGAGCTGTTGGCGGAGATACACGGAGGCATATGTGGATCCCACATTGGATCAAGGTCCCTTGCCGGCAAGGCGTTCCGGCAAGGCTTCTTCCGGCCCACCGCCGTCCAGGATGCAACGGCACTAGTCACCAAGTGTGAAGCGTGTCAGTTCCATTCGAAGAAGCTTCATCAGCCAGCTCAAGCCCTTCAAACCATTCCTCTCTCCTGGCCCTTCTCGGTCTGGGGGCTCGACATACTGGTCCCTTTCCCCCATGTTGTCGGGGGCTTTGAGTACTTGTACGTTGCAATCGACAAGTTCACAAAGTGGCCGGAGGTGGAGGCAGTGAGGAAGGTCACAACTCAGTCAACCGTCAAGTTCTTCAAGGGACTAGTGTGCCGTTTTGGCATGCCCAACAGGGTCATCACCGACAACGGCACACAGTTCACAAGCCGCACCTTCATGCAATATATCCAAGACCTCGGCAGCAAAGTCTGTTTCTCTTCCGTTGCTCACCCGCGGAGCAATGGTCAAGCTGAGAGGAAAAATGCTGAAGTGCTGCGAGGACTACGGACCAAGACCTTTGACAGGCTGCACAAGAGCGGAAGGCGCTGGATTGATGAGTTGTCGGCGGTTCTTTGGTCGATCAGGACGACGCCAAATCGAGCCACCGGCCAGACACCCTTTGCCCTGGTATATGGGGCAGAGGCAGTTCTCCCCACTGAACTCATATACGGGTCACCTCGAGTGCTCGCTTATGATGAGCTTGAGCAAGAGCAACTGCGCCAAGATGACGCAACGCTCCTTGAGGAAGATCGTCTTCGGGCGGCTGTGAGAGCAGCACGCTACCAGCAAGCCTTGTGCCGCTACCATAGCCGCAAGGTCCATGCCCGAAGCCTTGAGGAAGGCGACCTTGTTCTTCGGCGCGTTCAATCGGCCAAGAATTCCAACAAGTTGACGCCAAAGTGGGAAGGCCCTTATCGGGTAATACGAGTCACCAGGCCCGGCGCAGTCCGCCTGGAGACCGAAGAGGCCGTTCCGGTGAGTAACTCCTGGAACATTGAGCATCTTCGCAAGTTTTACCCGTAAGGCGCGGCTTGTCGGGCCCCCCGGCAAGCCACCTTTTGTACAAGCATTGCCGATGATGCATGTAACCCTTTGTACAAAGCCAGGCGCAGACCCTGAGCATAAATAAATGAAGCGCCGGTGCCCCAAGTTATAGCATGCATGCTAGGTCAAGTCTCGTCCTTGGTTAGGGTTGATAGTGCTTTGCGGCGACTAACCCCTAGCTTAGAGGTCGAGTGTGTGTCTCTTTGCCGTTCTTTAGTCTTCATTGGTTCGAAGGACCCCCAGAAATCCTTGCCGGTTCACTTGAGGACGAAAAGGATAAGAGGGACAGATCGGCATCTAGACCCCGGCAAGCCAGTACTGCTGGGGGCTCCAGGAGCAGAGATTCGCCCACGGCAAACCAGAGTTGCCAAGGGTTATGGCTTCAGATAAGTTCTTCATCCCTTATCATGCATTCTTCTATGGACTGAGGTATGTGAAACCTCGTTTCTTCCTAAAAGCTACCGTGCTCCCCTAATTCTAGGCCCTGGGGCCCGTCCCTGGGGCCAGGTTTGGTCGTAGTTGCGATAGCGGAAGGATGAAACGAGGAGCCTGAACCCACCTCATCCCTGCCTCCGCTGAAAGCGTGAGAAAGGTCGAGTGACGTGGGGAGACGGCAAGGCCTGCCGCCGGGCAAGGAAATGTTTATCTTAAAGATATCAAGGGTTTAGTCCTTGACGTGGGTTCTACCCGCAAACAAATGACCCCGCAAGCATCCCTTTTTCATTAAAAACATTCCACTCAGGTACAGTCCATAGGGAATGAAAAACATGAATGATGGGATTACAAGTTTTAAATCCAGCTAAGGCCCGGAGGCTTACAAACTAAAAATAGATAAGGTGCCCGTAACCCCTTTCTTGTCCCTCTCCTCAGGAGGCAGGTCAAGGAGGCGAAAAGGGCAAAAGGGGCGCCTAGACGAGCTACGAGTGGCAGAAGACACCAAGAGAACATCTCGGTGGTTGTCCGAAGGCTGGATGGTGATGGCAGCGCCGGAGGCAGAGCTCGAAGACGAGGCGGCAGGACGCCAGCATGCGTCGAAGGCGTCGGTGCCCGCGTACTCCGAATTGACGGCCTTGCCGCCCGCCCTCTTCCTCTTCTGCAGCCTCCCAACGCCAGCCGCCCAAGGAGACGACCCCGAGAAGTTCAGGGAGCCGGCGACACGGATGATGGGGTCGCCGGTGCCGCACGAGGTGGCGCCCGACACCTAGTCGAACCCGTCATCCTGCCGCCTACTACCCTCGTCGTCGCTACCGCTGTCCTCCTCGTCACTCCCACTCGAGGAGGAGTCTTCTCTATCAGAAGAGCTCTCCACGCAGCACCTTGCGCGGGTCCCGAAGCATCCGAAGACCTTGATGGAGAGGAGGCCGCCCTCCATCAGCTTAGAAAGGAGAGTGAGCCCCTCCGTCAAGCGGTGGATACGAGCAAACGACTTCCATCCTGGACGAAGATACATCACGTGAGGGGCTGGAAAGTCAACAACGAACCCGCGTGCCGCTGATCCCGCAACCCCTCATGTGCAACCGCAGCAATTTCGGCGGATCCAACTCCATCTCGCGCGCGAATGGAGTCGGGAGACGAAGGCGACGGCGAGGCGGCCGGCGCAGCCTGACGAAGAACTCGCATGGGTCATCTCCGACGTGGCCCTCCATGGTGAGGGGAACTGCTGGCGGAGGCAAAGCCGGCGCGCCGCCCCGTCCTCCTCTTCCCCGAGCACCTTGGCCTCACCCACGGCCTCGCCCTCTCCCCCTTCCCCTCGCGGCTAGCTCTGCCACCGCAGGTGCAGGAGGAGGAGGGACGCGTTGTCGAGCGGCGACTCTCGTCGCCACCATCGAAGGACCAGGATTGCCTCTCTCCATGGCGGATGGAAGGGGAAGCAGAAGCTGAAGGAAGGAGGAGATGAAAGAATGCGGGACGCCATCCCCCCCTCCCGCTCTTTATAAAGGAAAGGGGTGGGGGCTTGGCCGCCCCGCTCGACCAATCAAGACGCGAAAGGCGCAGGGAACTGGGACCGACCCGCCGCCCCGGCCCGCGGCGGCCCGGTTTCCCGCCTCCACCGATCGCCACCCCAAGCGCATGAAAGCCACGTGGCGAGCGTGCAGGACCGAGGCGATGGGTGAGGCGACCTCTCCCCACCCCGTGATCGTGGGGAGTGGACGCCTTGAAGACCGCGCCTCAGCCCCGTTCAGTAAATGGGTCGCGCCTCCACGCCTCCCTCCGTTTATGGGGAAGGCGCGAACCGCCCCTTTTACTGCGAGGTGACGCATGCACGCAGAGCTCAGCCCCACGCATGCCACCCGCGTCACGCACGCCTCCCCACGCCGCGCCAGCGCGCGAAAGAACTTACCGCGGTAAAAACTGCCCCGCCTACCCGCGCACCGTTTTTG
Organism: Aegilops umbellulata; assembly: GCA_032464435.1. Classification (NCBI taxonomy): domain Eukaryota; kingdom Viridiplantae; phylum Streptophyta; class Magnoliopsida; order Poales; family Poaceae; genus Aegilops; species Aegilops umbellulata. The sequence continues at coordinate 245,777,126 of CP136056.1, forward strand.
GGCCTAGCCCAACAACGCGCTGCGCTTATGTGTGGCCCAGGCCCGGGGGCTCCTGTCGGTGTACAAAAAGGGGGTATGATTTTTGTACCCCTACAACTGTGCACGGGCAGTCTGAGCCGCAGGCACTGCCACACTGGGCACGGCAAGGGAGGTAAGCCAAGGTAAGGCCGAAGCTAAGGAGAAGCGGAACGACGCCAAGACCAAGACCACAAAGAGCGAAGGGGACGAAGCAGGCGCCCCCGGCAAGATCCTTGCCGGGAGGCGGTTTTTGCAAACCCGGCAAGACCCTTGCCGTGGCAGCTCGCCCCACACCTACGAAGCGGGTCACCCTTGAGTCCACTGCCCCCATGGGGCAAGCATTCGGGAGGCATCCCCGTGGTGGAATGCAGATCTTTGTGCAGACATTCAAGATCAGATGCACACTTTAGAAGACAATGATCCTTGGCGGGATCCCAGCCAAGAAGGACCACAAGGCCCCTGGCAAGAGCCTTGCCGGGGATGACAGGAAGCGCCGCGGCAAGGCCCTTGCCATAAACACCCGTGGGGCCACCATCAGGCCCACGCCAGTCGCTCCTCCGCCACCGCTCGCATGCAGCTGCCGACCCAACCAGCTGGGCTGGCACCTGCGTGGCGGCATGCAAATCCTCGTGGAGACCCACCGCTGCGCCACCTCAGCTGCCTGCTTGCCTACATGGCATCGTGAGCACTGTTGGCCAGGGCGTGTGTCGACGTAGGAGGGAGCGGCGACAGACAAGAAGGGGCTCTCCCTCGCCCCCGATAAAGTGAGGACACCTAAGCAAGGCGCATTAAATGCACCTTGTCATATAATGCGAGGGATAACCTCACATCACTGTACCCTTGCCACCTCCTGCGTGCCAGTGTGGCAACCCTTTTCTCTATAAAAGGAGGCCCCAGGCGACCAGGAGGGGGATTCGGCTTTTTGGAGCTCTGGACGCCCCCATAGCTAGCTCAAGAACACAGATATACAATCCACCAAAGCAGGAGTACGGTTTTACGCATCCTTGCGGCCCGAACCTGGGTAAAGGAACCGCGTGCTATCTGTTTGATCCGCTCTTTTCACAACTCCGCGCCCCGCAACCGCAGTAGGGATTCTCGTGATCCCATAGGTGTCGTTTCCACCGACACGGTCCCTCGACCCGGCCTCCCAAGAGGACCCGGACTTATCTGTGGAGCTAATAGATAGGGTATTTTACCAATTAAGCAGCGACAATGCCTTGGTGGACATTACGGCCGATTACCCTGGGCTGCTTCCAGCCTCACAGGTAACTGAGACCAAAGTCCCAACACTTTGAAAAGAATTTTTCCTTGCGTATTTTGTTTATGTATACCAACGGTGTTTTGCAGGGGAGGCCCTTGGTACGTCATGCCGAGCCCGCGGCGACTAGCCAACAAGGGGTGGCGAGGCCAGGCAGGCTAAAAAGAAATGCAGTCCGGACTGAGACACCGGCGCAGTGGTATGGCGCGCCATCTTACTCCATGTCATCGTTCTTAGAGGCATATTAACGCCCACGCTTTCTTTAGGAAGAAGAACGCTCGCCGGACTATATCCGGAGAGGTCGCCAATCACGTCTCCACCAGTCAGGCTCCAAGGCCGGATCCGGAGGCGGAAGCGAATACGAGGCGCACGTCAGATGCTCCTCCGACAGAGGATGCGGACAGACTGTCCGACACAAATTCCGAGGTGGAGAGTGCCATGAACCACAGGCGTCGCCGGGCCGTTCTCCGTGACGCTTGTTTCTCCCAAGAGGCATTTGATGCCTTCAACTCTGGAGATGCGTACCTCCGTGCTGCTCAAAATGGTCTAGCCAGAGCCACGGATCAGTATGTAAAGGACATACGGGTGAGAAAATTTGATGGTTATATATATCAGTAGCCCCTGAGACTTGAAACAGTTAGAATAACTGATTTAAGGATTATTTGTTATGCAGGTTCTTACAGAAAAGAATGCCCAACTGTCCCATGAGCTTGAAGAGTGCAAAGCCCGACTTCAGGCCGCACTGGCCGCAGAAGAGAAGGCCAAGAAGACCCCTTCTGGTAAGACATATTTAAAATGATAGATACCATATAGAGTGCGGCATATGTGTAAATCTGACAATGAAATAGTAGACGACACCGGAGGAAATCCGGATGAGAAACAACTTTGATGCCAGCTAGAGGCTGGCGAGAGTATATTTACCAAGGTTAGGCAGGAGAAGAATAATCTCCAAGATGCCAACACCCAGCTGAGCATGGAACTAAAGGATGCTCGTGCCCAACTATCAGACTCCGTGAAGGAGAATCAGCGGCTTCGACGCGGCATTTTTAGTAAGTGCTTGAACGAACTTTTAAGAAGAGTTCGACGAAGAGGTTGACTAACAGAGTTACGTCTGTAGGTATGCTAATAGGTCGTCCTGGAGGAAATGCCCGGGTCTGCGGGTGATCTTCTGCCCGAGCTCCTACAGCTGCACGAACGAGTTCGGCAGGTGATGCAGGGGCCCAGGCCTTGTGGCTGTCCATCTCCGTGCCCGAAGGCCTTGGAGAGCTTGCAGAGAAGTTGAAAGGAGCACGACGGCACTTCCGATTATGGAAGGTGTCGGCCTGCCGTCAGGGTGCCAGGGAGGCCTGGGCCATGGTGAAGACGCGGTATACCAAGGCTGACCCAAACCACATGGCCGAGGTCGGACCTATGGGGCCCGATGGGAAAGAGATCCCTGTTAGCCTAGTGTACGGGCAAGTAGAATTGGCCGCAAAGTATTCCCAATAGGATTGTAGACTAGACAGCCTGTTGGATGGTATAGAAGAGGAATTTAGTCAGTCCAATTGACTATGTAATTAAAGTGACATGGATAATGCCTTCTAGCTGGATTGTAGATCATTTGCCATGGCGGACCTTTTCGCTTCAACCTCGGGACTAGATAGTTCGGAGTGTATCCTAATACCCTCTCGATTATGTAAATACCAGGGCATGCATGGAAACCAGGCGTAGGGGTCATTAGTGCTTGAACAGACAAGTGCCCAACTAGTTATGTTATATTACATGGTTAGTAAGAAACATCTTCCAGGGAGAATAGTTCCGTTAGGGGTTCCTTTTCCTGGGACGCATGCCCTAAAGTGCATGTCCGGACTGCGCAAAGAGACGCAGAAAAACATCTGGGGGTGCATATGTAAATAATTAAGAAATCATATTTAGTTCACCGACCGAATATTCCCTTAAGAACGCTAGCTTTCGGCTTCACCCAGTCTGAGGTACACATCCGGCTGACCCGGCAGTAACAAACGCAAAGGTGCTCCCCTTATGCCCTAGCCGAATTAACGGGAACGTAGGGCATAAATACAAGAGCCAGGCAACCCAGCTTGGCCAAAACTTAAGTCATATCGATGCATATAATGGTGAATAAAAGGTACATGCGGAAGGACGACACATGTGCTGGGCATGAAGCCCATATAAATAAGTAAGCTTCTGTGGAAGAAGCCCCCAGGTATCATGAGCGCGGATAGCACATCAATTGTGCGCAAATAAGGCACAAATTGGCCTTTAAAGGCTGTGAGAGAAAAGAAGGGGAGAAGGAGAGAAATAAAAGATAGATAGTAAAAAATGGACAGAGGAAGGAGACGAACACAGAGTCCGGCGCTAGGCGTAGAATCTTCGGAGTCTGGCTGCGTTCCATGGGTTCGGCTCGAGTCGATTATCCGATGCATCCCACAGATGGTATGATCCACCAGTCAGAACTTGGTCAATAATGAAGGGACCCTCCCATTTGGGCTTGAGTTTGTCCTTTCTCTTCTCCGGCAGGCGTAGAACTAGCTCGCCAACATTGTAAGTTTTGGCCCGTACTTCTCTGCTTTGGTATCTTCGAGCCTACTGTTGATAGAATGTGGAACGGGCTTTCGCCACATCGCGCTCCTCCTCCAAGGCGTCCAAACTGTCCTGCCGATCGAGCTCGGCTTCTCTTTCTTCGTACATGCGCACTCGTGGTGAGTCATGAATTATGTCGCAGTGCAGAACCGCCTCTGCGTCGTATACCATAAAAAATGGTGTGTATCCGGTAGTGCGATTTGGCGTGGTCCGTAGCCCCCAGAGTACGGAGTCGAGCTCCTCTACCTAGTGCCTGTTAGATTCCTTTATGGACCACACTAATCTGGGTTTGATGCCACTCATGATAAGACCATTCGCTCGCTCGACTTGACCGTTAGTTTGTGGGTGATAGACCGAAGCATAATCGAGCTTGATGCCCATGTTTTTGCACCAGAGTTTTACCTCTTCGGCCGTGAAGTTCGTGCCGTTATCAGTGATGATGCTATGGGGGACGCCATAAAGGTGTACGACCCCGGATATGAAGTCTATCACCGGTCCGGATTCGGCCGTCTTAACAGGCTTGGCTTCTATCCATTTGGTGAACTTATCCACCATGACCAGCAAGTATTTTTTTCTTGTGGGTTCCTCCTTTAAGGGGTCCAACCATGTCAAGCCCCCAGACCGCAAAGGGCCAAGTAATGGGGATTGTGTGGAGGGCGGTGGGCGGCATATGGCTTTGATTTGCAAAAAGCTGGCAACCCACGCAGCGTTGGACCAGGTCTAGTGCGTCTGCCCGGGTCGTAGGCCAGTAAAAACCTGTATGGAAAGCCTTGCTTGCAAGGGCCCGGGTTGCGGTGTGGTGGCCGCCGAGTCCGGCATGAATTTCTGCCAGGAGCTTCTGCCCTTCCTCTTCGGAGATGCACCTTTGAAGGACTCCGGTGGTGCTTTTCTTATAAAGTTCTCCCTCATGGACCCTGTAGGCTTTAGATCGCCGCACTATGCAGCGTGCCTCGTTTTGGTCCTCAGGGAGTTCCTGCCTAGTTAAGTAGGCCAGGATCGGTTCTCTCAACGAGGCAATGACGGCCATTATAACGTGGGCTGAGGATGTTATTTCGGTGGCAGAGCCACCAATTATGTCAGAGTGTTCGGTGTCGGGCATTGCGGTTGGGTCCAGTTTGTTATTGCCAGTGTCCCCTTCTATAACGCCCTCGATGCGGCTATACTCCCACGTGTCGAAGCACGACTTAGAGGCATAACCGCATTGAAAGCAATGTTGCAAGTCGTGCTTCGACACGTGGGAGATATAGCTGCATCGAGGGCGTTATAAGTTGGTAATCAGAGCCTTCCCCGACCTTAGGAGCCCCCACTGATTGATCGTTTTTAGCGGCCGAGTTGTGTCTAGAAAAATGTTTTGAGTCATTTAGGAATTATGTATTGGAGAGTTTAGGAATTCTTTTTTACTTCCCAGTCTCCTCATCGCTCTGGTAAGGCATCCTGACGTAGAGTTTTGACTCTTCTCTTCTCAAATTTCACTAAAAAAAATTTAGGATCACGCGGGTATCTTAGAATCGTTCCGATGGTTTTATGATGACAACATTGTCTTGGTTGCCTCCCGTCAGCAGGGGTTTAGTGGAGGTGTCCCCGGGAGTTGATCTCCGAGGTGTTGTCGTCATAATTTTATCGTTACAGTTCTGGAATACCTGAGTTTAGTACGCCGACATCGAAAATCTCTTTTGTACAGTTGTTGGTGAGATAACCCTGATAGCCCAGTACTGAGGCGAGTGCGGGAGTATTGCCATAACTCGTATAACGGATGCTTTTCGAAGGTTGAGGTAGACGATTTCCGAAGGTTTCTTGGTTATGTGTTGAAGGATGGATACAGCTGGATCTAGGTATTGTTAGTTTGGGTGATATATTTTGTGTCCCCTGTATCCCCAACACCTGATTGCATAACCAGAAAGTTTCAGGAGTTTATAAGTGGGAATTCAAGTAGCTCCTAGAATATCTTTCCGACAGATGCATGATATGGGATTGGGTAAATCTCCATAATATGTATTTGTTTCCGGCTTATTCTGCAAGCCAATCCTTTGTTTTTTGTTTTGTTTTGTGGTATTCGAGTTGCTTCAAAGTCAAGTGTTGATTCCATACCTTTTATCTAAACAGTGTTCTCATATTTCTATGTGGATGCTAATCCTTCTTGATCATCAAGGTTGTCTTGTCAATTCTTTTCCAACCGGCGTGCCTCTCTTCAAGTGGATCCGATCATTTCAACATTCACAAGATCACCTCTCAGTTTTTCCCAACGTTGTTTGTTTCATCCGTCCCAATTTGTCTTTGTTTTTTTTTTTGCCCTCCCACCCTCTTTCTTTAAGGACTCAGATTTCTTAATCAAGTATCCTTTTTATTGATGAGAAGTCTCTCCATTCTTTTCTTTCAATGTTCTTATCCGGTGTTTTCTCATGAAGATGGTCAGGAGTTTCAAGTTCGTCATTCGTCATTCTTTTCTTCTCCGGTGGATTTAATTCAAGATTTCGGTGTTGATCTTATCCCTTTTCCTCTTTTCACAATGCTTTCCAATTCCGGTGCACCAATTAATCATTCACCTCTCGCTATTCATTTGTTCCGGAGTGATGAAGATATCTCAGAAGATTCAAGTTTCCATTCTCAATTCACTCAAGTTCTTTTGAGGATGTTATCTCATTCAAGCCATTTAAATCAACCGATGCAATCTCTCCTTTCAAGTAATCGTTCAACGGTGTTTGTTTTGAGTGGGCCCTAACCCACAGGTCTTTTTCCACGATCTTACCAGACTCTTCTAATTTTCCCGGAGCTTCTAAAATTCTTTCAAAGTTTGACGTAAGAATGAAGTATCATCAGTCATATTCCTTCTCCAAGATCGCTTTCAAATTCTTTTCATTGTTGGTTCAACCTTTCTAATTTTCATTCCGGAATGCCTCAACAATTCATGGTGGTGTTTCTCATCATCATTCTCAACATTTGAAGACCGAAGAAGAGTTTCTCTTAAATCTTGCCCCATTCTCTTCAAGATTCATTGTTCTAGCTTGTTGCCATCCTCTCATAATTGTTTTCGATTGTGAGAATAATTTTCACCCATCCGGAGCATTTCAGGAGTTTTTTCAGTTTGATTCTCCGGAGCCCATCATCTCAGAATTATTCATTCAAGCTTTCAGCTCTCGTTTTCCAAATCTCACCGCTGCATCGTCGAAATATCCTCTAATCAGTTCATGATCTCTTCGTTCTAATGTATCTAAATTCTGTCAAGCATCTTTATTCGTTTTCTAATTCTTCCCTGTGAATTGTGCCTTTGCTACTTTCATTTCCAATTCTTACGGTGGTTCGTTCAAGAGTTCTCCTCCTTCGTTATCATATAGATTCATTCGTTCTTTCCAATCCTACCGGTGGTTCGTTGAAGTCCTTCTCAAGTTTGCGTTATATCTATCTTAATCCTGTCTAGAAGAATAAGTAGTATGCCAAATCTGTTGCTTGTCATCAATTTAAATTGGTGAAGGATGCGCATAACATAATTCTTGTTCTTGTTTCATCCAAGTGATTAATTCCTTCTTTCGGAGTTTGTTCATGATGAATAAATTCTCGATCTCATTTGTTCATCTTTCCTTCTGGAGTTCCAATTTTTTCGGCTATATCATTTCAAAGCTTCATCTTAGCTCTGCAAGGCTTGACCTTGTGTTTTCATCCTTCACTTCTTTCTAATCATCCTTTTGTTACCGGAGTTCTTCATGGAGGCTCTACATGGTGGTTCATCAAGGATTCCTTTCATTCTCGTTTTGTTCTTCAAGATTTCTCTCGGAGCTAAGATCCGCCAAGCTATACTCAAAAATAAACATGGTGTTCAACACATGTTTTGTTTTTGAAGAGCTCAAATATTCTTCTTCTTGCATTCCAAAGTGCAATTCGTTCTACCTTATCATTTGAGGTGGTGTTTTGTCATTCTTGACAATTTGAGTTCGCGTTTCATGGTTCACATGTTGTCAAGAATGAGATATTTTAAATCCACCAATCTCTTCGTTGGATTTGTCTTGTGTCATGTTTCACCTAAAGCCTTCCCTAAGGAATGTTGCTATTATGGTGCTTATCAATGATCCAAGTTTCCTCCTATCCTCTTGGTGAAAGAAGTTTTTTTTCATCGCCTTGGTGCCCTCACTCAAATCAATTGTTTCTATTAGTGGCAGTTTGTCACCTCATTATGCTGGGATGTTACCATAAGCCCACTGTTGGTTTTCCAACAACTCCGTTCTAACCTTCTTGGAAGGATGCTTCCCAAATTCAATTGTGGTGGAAGTTATCATTTTCCTCTCCAATCCTTTATTCCAATGATCTATCTTCTATTTCTTCTTCCGGAGGCATTGTGATGTTACACTCTTCGAGTCATCATCTCGTCTTGCCAAGATCATGTTCTTTTCCTTGCTAATCCATTTAACCGGAGTGTTTTTTTTTCTTTCAAGTACTTTCCATCTTATCACGTTTTCCTTCTCTTTTCTACCGGAGTGCTGTCCAAATTACGTCATTTGTATTCCTTGGCTATCTCGTTATACCGGTGTGATCATATTCTTTTGTTTCGTTGAGCCCTTGTTCCATGTCCTTAAACCCATAAGGTTCTCATAATGTTCCTTGTTCCTCTTTTCTAACGGTGCTCTTCAATCTCGTTCATATCCGTTGTTTTCTTTCTTTCATTTTTGCCAACCTCTCAAGGTTCGTTGGTTTCACTCTTTCATCAAAGAAGTAACTTTGTTTTGCCTCTTCCTCTTCCGTTTTCTATCCGGTGCCATCCTAGATCTCGGGACGAGATCCTCTCGTAGTGGTGGAGTGTTGTAACGCCCCAAGACCGGAGCTTCAGATGCCTTCCATATATTCCGGGTTTCGCCGTGTGTTTCATTTGTGCCTGCCCTTTTATTTTTTGCATTGCATCATGTCATCATGCCATCATCTCATAAATCTTTTGCAACTCAACTAAATAAATGGCATGGATTTTTGATCCATTTAAATCGAGGGAATTCACATGGTGATTCTCTTTAAAACATATCCTCTCGATATTTAGATAGCTATAGTAAATATTCCATTTATTTGGAATTAACCATAACACACTTACAAAATATCCTAATGCCTTTGTTATCTTAATTCTTGATCTCCAACTTTGCCATTTCCTTTAATGTATTGCTTTTGTCATCCATGTTTGCATTGTGATCATTTCAAGTGTTGCATTTGTGCTTCTTGTAATGTTGCATTTCATCATGCTCATCATGTGCATTGTGTGTTTCATGCATGATCACCCCTTGCATCACCCTTCCCCTCCTCCTATGGTCATTTGTATCTTCATCTTTTCATCAAGACCTTTCTCCACGTGCAAACCTTATCACTTCTTCCTTTCTTTCAAATCTTGGCTTTCATGCCAAGTGGCATTATTTGTGCCTCCATTAATGTTCATTTATTTCCTGATAATCATGCACCATGCCTTATACCTCTCTGTCAAGTATCATCCATTTTGGAGTTGTTTTGGTTGGGTTCAAAAATGGCTCAAGTTTGAATTTAATTCAAACACGGATTATTTTTCTACCTGTTAAAATTGCCAAGTCAATTTATTCAAATCCTGCACAAATTTTGGACCCCAGGCATATTCTCATATCTATCTCAACCCTCTCCATTATTCCTGTGCTTTTCTGCCTTATTTTTCTGTCTGAAGAAAAGAGAAGAAGGGAAGCAGCAGTAGCAACAGCGCAGCCCACCAGCACCCACTTCCCGCAGCCCAAATGGACCTCCCTCCTCCTGGTAAATAAAATTCCCACGCTGGCACTGTTTTCACTTCGCCGGGCCCGCCTGCCGCCAGCCTCACCAGTCCGCTCCTTTCTTCCACCTCGATCGTCCTCTTTCTCTTTCTCTCTCTTTCAGTAACTCCCACAGCCGAGCGAGGCACATGGCCACGGTGGCTGAGCCAGCCGCGCCTGCACCCCTATTTAACCCCTCTTGGCGTCCGAGCCCTCCTAGGGTTTCCCTCTTTCCCTCTCGCCGCCACCACCTCTTTCCCTTCCCTCTGCTTCTTCTTCCTCAAATCAGAGCACCGAGAGCAGAGAGATAGACCATCGACGTCCGTCGTCGTTCTCGTGGCCGGAGGGCCTCAAGCTCGTCTTCGACATGTCCTCCTGCACCCCGTCTTCGTCACCGACCGATTCTGATGGGTGGCTGGATTGGATCGCCTCCACGCCGTCGTCCACGTCCACGTCTTCGTCTTCTTCCTCTGCCTCCTCCACGTCATGAACACCGGCGACCAGCGCAACCTCCGACCGTCGTCGACCTGGTACGACTCAAGCAGCACCCCACAGTGAAGCCCCGCTCCTCCCCATCTCTCTCTCCGGTTCAATTCTGTCATCGTAGTCGTCTTCCCGAGTCGCCGATTCCATATCCGCCATGGGCGAGTTTCTGAAACTCACCTCGCATGCTCCTGCACACTCCCACACGCGCGTCCTCTGCACGCACTCAAGCGTGCTGCACACGCTCACACATTCAGCCGCTGCCCCTCTGTTTTCGCCTCGCCGTGCCCGGCTTCGCCCCTGCATCGCCGCGCTTCGTTGTGGCCTGAGACGAGCTTCTTCTCGAGGCTCCCGCTCTGGACTCCTCCTGCAGCCCTCCGCACGCGCCCGCACCTCCTTAGCCTATTCCACACGCCCGTCGCGGCCTCTCAATCCCCGCCATCGCCACGGCTGCCCTCGCCGGCGCCGTTGTCGCAGCCGTCGTCTTCTCTGTCTAAACAGAGAAGCTCGACCCTGGGCTATCTCTTAGAAGGCTGCGCCCTTTTCTATCAATAGAAGCCATAGCAGCGCAGTGGTTTGCACCTTGCTGCTCCAGTCAAGGTATCTGGGGTTCAAATCCCAACTTCCCCTATTTTTTTTCATTATCAAACTTCATTATCGTTGTAGTTCTGTTCTGATGATGCTCCTGCGCGCACGTTGCCGTGCGTGCTCAGTCATGGCCACAGAGCAATCCATCTAATATCTGCGCGTTCTTTGTGTTCGATTCAGAGCAGTTCGGGAAGATGGTTCTTCTATTACCAAACCCATCTAATATTGCCTATCCATTGTAGTTGAACTGGTTAGCAATTCCTGTGCACCTCCAGGAGGTCCTGGGTTCGAAACCCAGCACTCCCCTCTTTTTCCCTCAGTTTATATTTCTTTTGCCTGCACACACATTCAGCCGCTTGGGCCCGATTCCATTCTGGGCCGATGCACTGCGTTGCTTCTGGCCCAAGTATGTTTTTGTTTTGTTTTGTTGGTCTATCATTTTCCAATGCATGCATAATTTCAGTAAATGCCATCATTTTAAAATGCTCATAACTAAATGCCCATGCATCCAAATAAAACATGTCATAGATGCATCTTGCTCAGTTTTTCATGTCCTTTAACAATATGCAACTTTCATCCCTGTTAAAACTGATTAAAATTGATGTTTGCATTATTATGCACAAATGACATGTTAAAAAAGTTTATTTCATAACTTAATAACCGTAACTCCAAATTTAATGTTCTTTATATGTAAATGGGCTAGAAAAATGCATAGAATAACATGGTGACACTACTTTGCATGTTTAACAACTCTAAAATTGTGTATAGGGCAGAACAGTACCTAATCCATAAATATGCACATGGGGATTTTCCGGACTTGTTGTTTGTTGTTTCCGGCCTCATTTAAACTTGCCTAGATAGGTAGTGTTGATGTGCTTCACCCCTTGCCATGTTGAACAGCATTTAATATTGTTGGGTACCTAAACGAGAGAGAACTAAATAAGTCATGTGGTGTTTTGTCAATATGCAACTCGTTACACATTGAGCTCCACTTAATTTGTAGTGTTGTTTGTCGCACTTTGCCATGCCATGCCTCATTAAACCGGACATGCATCATACTTGATTGTGCATCATGCCATGTTTATGTGATGGTTGTTTACTATGTTGTTTGCTTCTTTCCGGTGTTGCTTCTTCGGGTTAGCTCCGATAACGTTGCGATTGTGAGGATTCGTTCGACTACATCCGTTTGTCTTCGTCATGGACTCGTTCTTCTTCCTGGCAGGATTTCAGGCAAGATGACCATACCCTCGAAATCACTTCTATCTTTGCTTGCTAGATGCTCGCTCTTTTGCTATGCCTATGCTGCGATACCTACCACTTGCTTATCATGCCTCCCATATTGTTAAACCAAGCCTCTAACCCACCTTGTCCTAGCAAACCGTTGTTTGGCTATGTTACCGCTTTGCTCAGCCCCTCTTATAGCGTTGTTAGTTGCAGGTGAAGATGAAGTTTGTTCCTTGTTGGGACATGGAGATGTTGTTCCTTGTTGGAACATGTTTACTTGTTGGGATATCACAATATATCTTATTTAATTAATGCATCTATATACTTGGTAAAGGGTGGAAGGCTCGGCCTTATGCCTGGTGTTTTGTTCCACTCTTGCCGCCCTAGTTTCCGTCATATCGGTGTTATGTTCCCGGATTTTGCGTCCCTAACGCGGTCGGGTGATTTATGGGACCCCCTTGACAGTTCGCTTTGAATAAGACTTTTCCAGCGAGGCCCAACCTTGGTTTTACCATTTGCCTCACCACCACCTATCCCTTTCCCTTGGGTCGGCCAACCCGAGGGTCATCTTTATTTTTAGCCCCCCGGGCCAGTGCTTCTCTAAGTGCTGGTCCAAACCGAGCGATGTCCGGCGCCCCCTGCGCAATCAGGGTCTATGCCAACCCGACGTCTTGCTCATCCGGTGTGCCCTGAGACCGAGATATGTGCAGCTCCTATCAGGATTTGTCGGCGCATCGGGCGGCTTTGCTGGACTTGTTTTATTACTGTCGAAATGTCTTGTAGCCGGGATTCCGAGACTGATCGGGTCTTCCCGGGGAGAAGGAATATCCTTCGTTGATCGCGAGAGCTTATCATGGGCTAAGTTGGGACACCCCTGCAGGGTTTGAACTTTCGAAAGCCGTGCCCGCGGTTATGTGGCAGATGGGAATTTGTTAATGTCCGATTGTAGAAAACCCGAAGTTGATCTTAATTAAAATACATCAACCGCGTGTGTTACCGTGATGGTCTCTTCTCGGCGGGGTCCGGGAAGTGAACACGGTGTTGGAGTTATGCTTGACGTAAGTAGTTTCAGGATCACTTCTTGATCATAGTTGTTCGACCGTGCTTTTGCCTTCTCTTCTCGCTCTCATTTGCGTATGTTAGCCACCATATATGCTAGTCGCTTGCTGCAGCTCCACCTCATACCTTTAACCCTACCTATAAGCTTAAATAGTCTTGATCTCGCGGGTGTGAGATTGCTGAGTCCCCGTGACTCACAGATACTTCCAAAACCAGTTTGCAGGTGCCGATGAATTCGTGCAGGTGACGCACCCGAGCTCAAGGAGGAGTTCGATGAAGACCTTGTTCATTGTGTTGTTCGTTTCAGTTGATCAGTAGTGGAGCCCAGTCGGGTCGATCGGGGACCTTTGTCGCTTTTGGGGTTCTTCTTTTATTTTGGCTCCGTAGTCGGGCCCTGATTGTACTCTGTATGATGTAATGCTTTACTCATGTATTGTGTGAAGTGGCGATTGTAAGCCAACTATGTATCTTTTTCCCTTATGTATTACATGGGTTGTGTGAAGATTACCTCACTTGCGACATTGCTTTCAATGCGGTTATGCCTCTAAGTCGTGCTTCGACACGTGGGAGATATAGCCGCATCGAGGGCGTTATACCTTCCCATACCACGGATGGCTTGAAAAGCCTTTCCAAAAATATGTTGGGTGGGACCGCATCGCGTTTTGCGCCGATGCGTGCGAGGACGTCTGCCGCTTGATTGTTTTCGCGGGCTATATGGTGAAATTCGAGCCCTTTGAACCGAGCTGACATTTTTAGGACGGCGTTACAATAAGCTGCCATTTTCGGATCCTTGGCATCAAAGTCTCCATTTATTTGTGATATTGCAAGGTTCAAATCCCCCCACACCTCTAGGCATTGAATGCCCATGGATACTGCCATCCGGAGACCATGTAGAAGGGCCTCATATTCGGCTGCATTGTTGGAGTCCGTATACATTATCTGGAGTACGTAATGAACTGTATCTCTGGTTGGGGACATCAAAACGACGCCAGCCCCTAGACCAGCCAACATTTTGGAGCCGTCGAAGTGCATGATCCAGTTGGAGTATGCGCCGTACTCTTTAGGGAGTTCGGCTTCAGTCCATTCGGTGACGAAGTCGGCCAATACTTGCGACTTAATGGCTCACCGCGGCTTGTAAGTTATGTTGAATGGGAGGAGCTCAATGGCCCATTTGGCAATCCGGCCTGTGGCGTCGCGGTTGTTTATAATATCATTAAGTGGCACTTCCGAGGCTACTGTTATCGAAAACTCTTGAAAGTAGTGTCGCAGCTTATGGGATGCCATGAATACCGCGTATGCTATCTTTTGATAATGCGGGTACCGTGACTTGCATGGAGTAAGGACAGTGGATACATAGTAGACCGGCTTTTGAAGGGGAATTTATGTCCATCCGTTTCTCGTTCGACGACGAGCACTGCGCTCACAACTTGATGAGTTGCCGCAATGTATAGTAGCATTGGTTCGCCAATGTTTGGCGCGGCCAGGACTGGGTTGGTTGCCAATATGGCTTTTATTTCTTCCAGTCCGGCTGTGGCAGCATCCGTCCACTCGAAGTGTTCGGTGCGCCGAAGGAGGCGATAAAGGGGTAATGCCTTTTCTCCCAGGCGGGAGATAAAGCGGCTTAGAGCCGCCACTCATCCAGTTAATTTTTTTATTTGTTTGAGGTCCGTTGGGATATTCAATTGTGGCAGAGCTCGGATCTTGGCTGGATTTGCTTCAATTCCTCTGCCGGATACAATGAAGCCCAAGAGCTTTCCGGCTGGTACACCGAAAACGCATTTTTCCGGGTTGAGCTTGATGTCATATGTTCGGAGGTTATCGAATGTGAGCCTCAGGTTGTCTACTAGAGATTCGACATGTTGGGTTTTGACGACCACGTCATCTACGTATGCCTCCACTATTTTGCTGATCTGGTTTGCCAGACATGTCTGAATCATGCGCTGATATGTTGCGCCGGCGTTTTTGAGCCCAAAGGGCATTGTGTTGAAGCAGAAGGTGCCGTATGGTGTGATGAATGCTGTTGCGGCTTGGTCGGGCTCCGCCATCTTAATTTGGTGGTAGCCGGAGTATGCGTCGAGGAAACACAATGAATCTTGTCCTGCGGTTGCGTCAATAATTTGATCGATGCGGGGGAGGGGGAAGGGATCCTTTGGGCAAGCCTTGTTGAGGTCCTTAAAATCGACGCACAGGCGCCAGGATTTGTCCTTCTTTGGTACCATCACCAGGTTAGCTAGCCAGAACGGATGTTTTATTTCTCTAATGAATCCGGCCTCCAATAACTTGGCTAGTTCCTCTCCCATGGCTTGTCTCTTAGGTTCAGAGAAACGCCGAAGAGCCTGCTTGACTGGCTTGAATCCCTTTAGAATATTGAGGCTGTGCTCGGACAGCCTGCGTGGGATTCCTGGCATGTCTGAAGGGTGCCAGGCAAAAAATGTCCTAGTTCTCGCGTAGGAACTCTCGTAGTGCAGCGTCTATGTCAGGGTTTAATTGTGCCTCGATGGAAGTTGTTTTTGTAGGGTCCGTTGGATGGACTTGGAATTTGACTATTTCGTCCGCCGGTTTAAAGGAGGTGGACTTGGATCTTTTATCGAGTATCACATCGTCCCTGTTCACCATGGAGCACAGCGCAGTCAGTTCCTCAGCCGCTAGGGCTTCGGATAGTGCCTCGAGGGCCAGTGCGGCTGTCTTATTTTCGACGCGGAGTGCTATGTCCGGATCACTAGCAAGAGTGATGGTTCCGTTGGGCCCGGGCATTTTGAGCTTCATGTACCCGTAATGGGGTATGGCTTGGAAGATTGTGAACGCCTCCCGCCCTAACAGGGCATGGTATCCGCTACTGAACGGGGCCACTTGGAACGTAACCTCTTCGGACCTGTAATTATCCGGCGTGCCAAACACCACATCTAGTGTGATTTTACCTGTATAGCGCGCTTCCCGACTGGGAATTATTCCTCTAAAGGTTGTGTTGCTTCGCTCAATGCGGTTCCAGTCTATTTCCATTTTTTGAAGGGTTTCCTCATAAATGAGGTTTAATCCGCTGCCGCCGTCCATGAGTACCTTGGTGAGTCGAAAGTCGTCCACTATTGGACTGAGGACCAATGCGGCCGGTGCTCAGGCTGTTCGGAATTTAGGTTCGTCACTGGCATTAAAAGTAATAGCCGTGTCACTCCATGGGTTTATTGTTGCCACGTGGTAGATTTCGGCGAGGCTGCAGAGTGTTCGCTTTCGCATATTATTTGACGCAAAGGTCTCGAAGACTGTTAATACCATACTGGTATCCCTAGGATGGTGCTCTATTTCTTCTGGAATTAGAAGATCTTCGCCACTTTTGGCTACCTGCCGGAGTATCCAACATGCTCTAAGGCTATGAGTTGGTATGGCGCCCTCTGTACTGTGAATTTTACAAGGTCCATTGAGCCATCCCTCCAGTACGGTTCCATGCCCTGTAGAGGGTTTTTGCTTTTTGGTATTTAACCCGGGTGTCTGGTGATAATGCACCCTTTTATTTCGGACTGGGTTCATATTTAGGGCCGGATTGTCCCAAAAATTTATTTCGGTTTTCCAGGCACTTTCCATCGCACAGTACTTTCGTACTATGGACGCCAAGTCGGCAAAGCGTGTAATTTCACGGTGACTTATGGCGTTGAGGATTCCCTTGTCCGTGCAATTATTGCAGAAGAATGAGATTGCGTCTTTCTCGCGGCAGTCCTTGATCCTGCTCATTACCAGGAGGAATCTGGCCCAATAATGATGTACTGTTTCTCGGGGCTCTTGCCTAATTTGGGAAAGATCGCTTATGCTTGGGTGGGTGGGTGGAATTGAATCCGAAACCTCACCCAATCTGAGACCCAGGGGCCAAGGAGTTTCCACTCTCGGAAATTCGGGTTCTTGGATGTTGTCCGACGAATCTGGCCCGCTGCCTGACTCAAGGTTCAGGGCTTGAGTGACGTCCTCCCATGTACGGGTATCCGGCTTGGAGGGCTCGGGAATCCGGACATAGCTAGTCCTCAAGATAGAGGAAGGGTCGCCGCATTGTTCCTCCACCACCGCAACATGATGGGTGACCTGGGGAGAGTTAATCTCTCTTAGATCGGGTTTAGGCCCAATCTGATCATAGTCTGTAGCGACTCCCAGGGCGGCGATGCGATCCAAGAGCTCGTTTAGGGAAGAGAGCTCCACTGGATATAATTACTCGGCGAATTCTGAGTTGACGTGAAGATTGCTTTCGATGACCCGAGAAGTCATCGTCGGTGCAGCGGCCGAACGGGCGGTCATGAGAAAACCACCTAGCCGGAGAGTTTGGCCGACAGCCAAAGCTCCCTTAGCAACAGTGCCGTCTTTAAAGACGGGATGAGGCATCCTTCTTGATGGCGACGGCATAGTGGAACTCTCAATGAAAGCACCAATGTCGGTGTCAAAACTGGCGGATCTCGGGTAGGGGGTCCCGAACTGTGCGTCTAGGCGGATGGTAACAGGAGACAAGGGACACGATGTTTTTACCCAGGTTCGGGCCCTCTTGATGGAGGTAAAACCCTACTCCTGCTTGACTAATATTGATGATATGGGTAGTACAAGAGTAGATTACCACGAGATCAGAGAGGCTAAACCCTAGAAGCTAGCCTATGGTATGATTGTTGTCGTCCTACGGACTAAACCCTCTGGTTTATATAGACACCGGAGGGGGCTAGGGTTACACAGAGTCGGTTACAATGGGAGGAGATCTACATATCCGTATTGCCAAGCTTGCCTTCTACGCCAAGGAAAGTCCCATCCGGACACGGGACGAAGTCTTCAATCTTGTATCTTCATAGTCCAACAATCCATCCAAAGGTCATAGTCCGGCTGTCCGGACACCCCCTAATCTAGGACTCCCTCAACGACCTCGAGGTGGACATTCTCAGGCGCGACGGCGGGCAGTCACAGGGCCACCAGTGCGTCGAAGAGGTTGTCACCATAGTGGCCGTTGAGGTTGGCGGGCATCGCAGAGCCTGGGCGCGTCGGCTGGAGGCTTACGTCAAAGTCATCCGCAAGCTTCTTGACGACGGTGAGCTTGTCAAGGAAACCGACGAGGACCTTGTCGAACAAGGAGACGAAGCTGTCGTGCAAGTGGCCCCTCGCCCTGGCGGCCTCAAGCAATACTACCTAGAGACGTTCCTCGGTGCCGGGCCGCAGGCTGGCGTCATGGACCATCTGGCACAGCCGGCTGATGCTCGCGCTCATCGCCTCGATCGGTCTAGCTTAGCTTCTAGTCAACTGATCTTGCGATTCGAGTGATCACTCTTGCCCTTGGTTAGTGTGCATAGGTGCGTAGGATTTTGTACTACTCCTCGGCCCTCTACTGCACCTGCCTTTGGCTGTATGATAGGTGGGCCAGCCACCCCCTGGGACCACGTGTCATTCACCCAAAGGTAGTTGCCGTAAGTCAATGAAGTTGCATCCCCCTCCGTGCCGGTGCAGTATAGTCATCTCACCGGACCTCTAGTTGGGGCCAAACGAGAGAAGTTCGATGTTTACTAGTTTATTGGTCCCCTTTGCATTTTGCGCCAAGTTTTGACCTTTGATTTAACTAATAAAATGTTAATGCATGTAAACAAAAATGTTGTGAAAGTCACCTTACGAAAACCAAATAATCCCAAAATACTTAGGCACGGTGCATTAACTCCCTCCTTGTTTCTTATTTCGTGACATATCAACCAATGAGAGATGTGGGTTGTGCATGCTTTCAATGACTTGAGACTACCGAACATGACATGCAGTGTTTAGTTCATTGCATGTAATCCTATTAGTACTCTAGTTAGCAAAAAAACATTAAGTTATCTCGCCGATAGGAATAAAACACCGTGTATTTATTTACAGAGGGAGTAGTACATTTTTTGTGACATGCATTACTAGATATTGCTAGTCAAATACTAAAATCCAGATGGACGTGGTAGTACTCCTAAATCCAGACGGTGGTGCTACTAGTACTAGTAGTGGTACTACCAATGTAGTAGTAGGAGTACTAGTACTGTACTACCCGTTGGTCAAATTATTACATGTTGCTTCTCACAGTGAAGTGACAAGACCCTGCGCCGGAGATGACACCTGAGTATAGGCGCCGTGTTCGGCATACCATAGTCAGCCTCACCGCCTGCAGTCACTATCATCATGGATGTAGAGCTAGCCTGCTTACAAGTAGCCTTGTTCGACATAATTTCCCGTGCGTAGATGCCCGTGCATTGCACGGAACACCAAGATTGGGGGTGGACGGCTCCGGCAGCGGCCATCGCGCCAGATTTTTCCACGGCCTTCTAGATGTGGTGGGGAGGAGATAAGGCTGATTGTGAGAGACAAGGAGTTGTTTGTAAATAGGGAACAAGTGCGGGCATCTTTTTGCAAAAATGGAGAAGCTTGGTTTGTATGCGTCAGATCTAGATCCGACGACTATTGGTGAAAGATGGGAGGCACAACATCATCACCAACTCAGGACCTGTTTGATTCGCAGGATTTTGAAAACGCAGGAATAGGACACGGCAATATTACAAGTTTCAAACTGATATTACAAATGTTAGGAGTAATGCTGCACCTACGAAGAGGGAATTACTAGGAAGTTTACGTAAGAACTTCCGTTACTTTAGGTGGATGCAGCATTATCGTACAAACTAAAATCCACCGCCCTGACAAGTCACTAATGGGTAAATAAGTTTTCGAGTCTCTGGCCACTTGATGTTTCACAAACAAATTCAGCTTTTGCGGAGACTTTGTCATTTAGGCTTAGACGCTTGCGGTGATCAGCACGCCATTCATTGTTGCGCCAGAGAACGCCAAACCTCATAACCTTGAGCACACTTGCCTCCAGAACAAAGAACCTGGCCAATTTAATCTCAGATGTGCTGCCTCGGTAGTCGCTCAAATCAATTTCTGTAAGATGGAGATCAAGGCATTCGATGAGATTGTTATAGTGCAGCACATTTTTCACTTTCGGGTCTTTTTTTATCTGCAAAAGAAGATAACATATTAGAGTAGCTGGCTGCATAAGATTGTCGTGTCATCAAGAGGTACCAATATCATTCGCTCATACGATAGGGTTGGCTGGCTAGTGATATTTTTTCACTCTCTCTCTCTCTTTCTCTCTTTCTCTCTCTATTTCCTCTCATTTAACTAGGAGCACGTGAAGATCTTGGGCATTTGTTGCCTTCCACTATGTGGCCGATGCCATATTTCGCAAAAGTATGCCACATAATACGCATCGATGTCAAATCAAAAGATTTTGGCACCGCTCTCGCGATGTGAGAGAGTTGGCACCGCTGTGCACACAGACCCACATGTATAAACAAATCAATCAAACCAACTACACCAGCCTCTCACTCTCCCAAACAAGTGTTTTTATTGCCTCAGTCCTCTCCCTCCCATGCAGTGTTTTTTCATTGCGTGAGTTAATTTGGCACCGGAGCAAAGTAGGTGATCCAGATTGGGACATCAGGTGAGGAATGGAGGGGCATCGATGCCAAATGCATCACAAGTGAATTTGGCACATGTTTTGGCCTACATAGCCCACTTTTGTACTCCCTCCATCCCAAAATTCTTGTCTTAAATTTGTCTAAATACGAATGTATCTAGTTATATTTTAGTGTTAGATACATACGTATCTAAATAAATGTAAGACAAGAATTTTGGGACGGAGGGAATACTACCTCGTATTTAGTATAAAATTTTGACCATAGATTTACCTAAGAAAATGCCAATGCATGTCACTAAAAATTAAACTATTTGAAATTATGTTCAAATACGAATCCAACGATATAGTTCTTAGTGACACGCATTAACATTTTGTCAGTTAAATCTATGGTCAAATTTTGATACTACAAAATTGGAAGAGTAAACCAGGACGGAGGTAGTACTTGCTCTTAGGGTAACCATAGAGTTACTGGAGAAGTCTAAGTTACTTTCCACTATGACTAGCCTAGGCTACTATAGTAGTACAGCATAAAAACGATGCAGGTGATCACGTGAGAAAAAATACTAAAAACATTTCTTTCGGTGCAGTGTGTAGATGCAGTTTTGGACACTACACTTGTCATCGTAATTTGGGAAAATTAAAAAAAAATGAGCTACATTGTGATTACCGTTTACTTATAGGAAAGAAGTTTCACCTCGATGAGTAGCTTCTCCGTGCACGGAAAGCATGTAAGGAATCCAACAACTTGATCCAGATTGGGGCCGATAGATTTTAGTGCTAAGATCTTCACTGTGCGCATGGACTGGGTCAAGCTTGTGGGAATCATTTTCTGGAAGAGGATCGTAAATACATCAAGAAGAAATTTAAAAATGTGAATTTCAAGAAGACGAAGAAGAACATGAGTGTTGTACCTCAACGACTACGGATCCAATAAAGAGTTCGGAGAATTTGGCAGACGAGTACACCAACGTTGTCAATTTCGGCGCGTCAATGACCCTGATTTTTGTTGGACCTTCTAGATCCGATACAAGCAATCTCTCAAGGAAAGGTGCATTCTCAATGACCATAACGTGAAACAGCTGCAGTGATATCTTCCCAATTGATGTCTTGTTGCGGGGCCAGGAAGACACATAAATCCATCGGAGATTCGTCGAGGCGATGTGGAGGCTAATGAACCCGTGGATCTGCTCAAGACGAAGGTACTCGAGCGCAGTACAGCTGCGGAGCAGGTGCTCCATAGCCTTCTTCGAGATGACAACGTCGAAGAGGTCGAGCTGCTTGAGTTGAGGGAGAAGAAGAGCGGGCGCGGCATTAATCTGGGGAAGATAGCAGGAGCTGAAGCTGGCGTGGCGCAGCGTTGGCGTGAGGCGGAGCGCGGACAACGGCAGAGAGCGACATCGTCCAGCTTCAAAGCAGAGCTCCTCGAGCTGATCTAGGGCGGGGGATAAGAACCACTCGTCGAACTTGGGTTGGACCTTGCAGTTGGTACTGAACATGCGGATGTCAAGGCGTTTGGCTGGCCTAGGGTGCGATGAAAGGATCTTGGAGACTGCGGCCATGTGTTTGCAATCCCCGTCGCAGAGGCAGCTGTCGACGGTGAGGTTGAGGGGACGCATCGCCAGAGGGGGCGCCACCGCCAGGAGAGCAGGGCGGTCCGCACGGCAGATTTGGTGGGGAGGAGGCCGATGATGACGAGCAGCATGTCGTCGGGGAGGCTGCTAATGAAGTCCAGGCTCGCCGGATGCGGTTTTGGCTCGAGCCGCCTCCGCTTGTTGGCTGCCTCGCCGTCCATCTCAACTGGCGGCGATGCTGGTGTACATGTGTGCTGGTGTGTGTTGTGTGCTGGGTGTGCACGAGTGCGTCCTTCTGTGCATGCCGCCGCGCAGTGGTGAATTGTGCGCGAGTGCGTCCTTCACGCGCAAGAAGTTTGTCCTTAATGCGCCCTCAATTTACTAGTGTGCGGGGTTCTACCCAGAGTGGTTTCAACTTTGTTTACTTCACCGCGTGTCAGATGGGCCTCTAGTTTACTTATTTTCACCCACTACCACATGGGCCAGCACACGAAGATACAGAACACGGGCTGACAAGGCAGCATGTGGATTGGTTGACCGGTCAACTAAACAATATACGGAGCTATACACTGACACAGTGAGCGTATAATCCATCGGTATAAAGAGTTCGAGTGAGAGGGGAGGCCTGTGAGAGATAGCAGAGAGAGAGAGAAAGAGCTACTCCCTCCGTTTGATAATGTAGTTCCAACATTTTTTTAAGTCAAACTTTTGAAACTTTGACCAAGTTTATAAAGAAATTACTTATATCTACAATACCAAAGATAAATGATAGTATGAAGTAAGTACATGTTGTGATGAATCTAATGATCGTTCCAGATGTAAATGTTTTTCTCCACATATACCTGGTCAAACTTTTCTGAGGTTTGACTTTTCAAAACATCCATATGCTTATGGACGTGACAGAGTCCCTAACTAGAGAGAGAGAGAGAGAGAGAGAGAGAGAGAGAGAGAGTGAAAAAAGTGTGTGTGCGTGTGTGAAAGAGACATGGACAACACACGATAAAGGTAGAGAAAAAGCATGCGTGTCTTATGCAAACATATCACACATGCATCTTCGACAACGGAGGCAAGGTGAGGAGATAGTGTGTGGTTGTTTGGAACCGAGAGAGCAAGACCCCTAGCACGTGGCCAAGAGGGGTCTGACAAACAAGGGAGAGAGGTCGAGAGAAACATACGGAGAAAATGCAGACATGGGGAGGAGAGAGTGTATGTTTGTCACAGAGAGATCCCCTGGAGATCGTGATGGGACTACATGGGTGGGAGATCGAGTGACAAGGTGTGTGCGTGATAGAAGATGCCCCGAGAGATATCGAGATAGACGTATGGATGGAAGGAGACAATACGTGTGTTCCTGATGGCTAGTAAGAGATAATCATACTTAGGAGGGGGAGTGCTTGCGCCTATGATGGAGTGAGGGATTATGGTACTTAGGGGGGTGTGTGTCACATGGAGAGAGAACAAGGGCGGAGAGTGTTGGATGGGTCTATATGTATAGCGCGAGCGAGACATGTGTATGTGTGAACCAGGGAGATATAAGGCCAGTTTGGCTTGCGTCCTGAGCATCTTTTGCCTGGCCTGGGGTTGTGGCTGGATTTGATGCACGCTTGTTTGGTTGCTACGCTGTGAAAAAGAAAGCCCGCCTGGCATGGGTTCCCTTGCACTTTAATTAGCCTGGCTGAACTACAAACACTGCAAGTAGCCTGGCCTAGGCGACCGATTTCAAACGCCTGGCCGTGCCTGGTTGTGTGGCCACGAGGCTAACAGCAACATGGATGGATATTAGCATTAAATAATTGATGCATGGATTGATTGATGGGACGTTGATGCTTTGCCTGGCCCAGGCATGAACCAAATGCTTCAGCACCACACAAGCCTGGCCAGGTAGAAATATTTTACATCTCACGTCCACACCAGGCAGTACCGGCCATCAAGGCATGAGGGTCAGGTCACAAACCAAACTGACCAATAAAGTTTCCGAGAGATTGAGGAGCCCAGATAAGGCTGAGTGGTGCGTCAGATAGCTGAGAGGGGGAAAGAGATATTCCATCTGCTAGATAATGCAGTGCATGTAAATTTTTTAGAAGTCAAACTTTGTAAACTTTGATCAGGTTTACGCAAATGTTATTTATATCTACAATACCAAAGATACATCATACAAAACTACATCTCATGGTGAATCTAATGGTATATGTTTGCTGTACTAGATGTAATTCTTTTTCTCCACGTACATGGTCAAACTTTGTGATGTTTGACTTTTCAATAAATCTATATGCCATGGACCGAGGAGAGTGCCTCAGTCGAGACAGATCAAGTGTGTGTGAAGGAGAATGAGTAAGTGTGTAAAAAGAGTATGTGTGTGAAAGAGAAAGTGACAACAAACGATAAATTAGAGAGATAGTGTGTTTTTTCGTTTCTTATGCGAACATATCACGCATGCATCTCCGAGATGGAAAAGCGAGGCGAGGACATACACGAAGATAGCTAGTGTGTGATTGTTTGCAACGGAGAGAGACACCCCTGTAGCACATGTCCAATAGAGGTCTGGCCAACAAGGAACAAAGGTCGAGAGGGGCACATGGATGGCATGGACGCATGGGGAGGGAGAGAGGGTGTGTTTGTGATAGAGAGATCCCATCGAGATCGTGAGGGGACTATATGGGTGGGAGATCTAGGGAGTGCGTGCGCGATAGAAAGATGCCCCGAGAGAAATCGAGATAGACCATGCACATGTTTGTGATGGAGACTAAGATTAGCTAGTCATATACATATAGGGGGACTGCGTGTGCCTGCAATTGAGTGAGAGACCATCATACTTGGATAGCTGGGCATGAGATTGTGTGTGGCGCGTGTGAGATGGAGAGAGAACGAGGGGGAGAGATAGAGTTTTAGATGGGCCTATCGAGTGCGAGTGAGATATGCATGTGTATGTGTGACCCAGGTGGATGGAGAGTTTGAGAGAGGGGGGAAGAGCTCCGAGACGACATAGTGGTGCGTGAAGAGAGTTACGGGCAAAGAGCCAAGGAATTTGTGTGCGTACGATGAGTGCACCCAAGATATCTAGCTTGGACTAGCTAGAGTATCATACATAGTGTGCGAGAGAGACCTATAGATGGTGTATATATGCATGCGAACTAGAAAGACCCCCCCCCCCACCACCACACACACACACAAACAGAGAGAGAGATGGAGAGAAAGGGAGAGGGACCAACAAGGTTTTTGTGTCGAATGCGTGCGACAGAATTGAAGATTGTCAGTGTGTGTGTGTGTGAGAGAGAGAGAGAGAGAGAGAACAGGAGTCCGGGAGAGGGGGAGGTCGCGTTTTATGCATCAAAGACTGATATAAACCATGTTTCGATATAAACTTGCATTCAAATATTTAAATTGGAGAACATGTTGTCTGCAATCCACACATGAATGGATATGTGCGTATATCAAACAAGTTCATTAATTTGACTTTCAACATGTTCATGGAGTACTATAATACTGTACAACATGCTACTCGATTGAGGTGTTCAATTTTGGATTTAGTTTACTATTTTGACCTACTGAACGAGCTATTTCATTGAATCGAGATATTTCATTTTGGGTTTGTTTCGCGTTTTTGAGTGGGTCAACTATTTGTCATATAGTAAATCGCTAGCAACGAGCATGTAAAAACACATTACTCCCAAGCATCATCTCTCCATCTAAAGAAGAAGTGGCAAGCTAATATTTCAAAATTTGATCCGAATCGAGTTGGTAAGGTAGACGTGGATGCTCGTTCTCCAAAATTTGAACAGTGTCAGCCGGGAGGTACAAGACGTGCCCTTACCAAGTCCTCCTTGATCTCTCCGCCTCCTCGCGAGCCAGCCTGATGAGGCTGTGCCTGAGGAAGCTCCGTGTCGTCTACCCCGCGAGGCTTGGCCCCTCGCGAGGGTCTTGGGTTTGTGTTGATGAAGATGGGTCGTGTTGGGTCCCCCTTCAAGCCACGCCGCAGGCAGGCAAGTCTGGGGACCCCCGTTCCCAGAACGCCGACAGTAGCCCCCGGGCCCAAGGCGCGCCCGGACTTGGCCGTGCAGGGAGACGAAAGGGCAAGGGCGAAGTGCCGCGGGCCCTAACAGCCTGCGGCCCTGAGGTACCGCATGGCGGTTGATTGGACGTGGGCGGCACTGTTCCCCCACACCCCCTTATTTTGCGCCATGCTAGGCGGACTCATAGTCGTACACAGCCGCTCCCCTTTCTGTTGCTTGAGCGCCCTCTGTCCTTCCTCCTCTCGAACTCCAGCTTCTGTTTCAACCCAGTCTCAAACCTTCCCCCCCCCTTCCCATCGCCATGGCTTCGACGAAGAAGGGAAGAGGGAAGAAACCCATGCCTCCGCCTCGCTCGCTGCCGTTGGCGGCCCCCGCCGTCGACCAGTCGATCATAATCAATCGAGAGGGCTTGGGCAAGGTCAGCTCGGCTCTGGCCACTATCTTCAACGAATGCGGGAGGATGACGGCCTGGCCCGCGTCTCACTTCTCCATCGACAGGATAATCACCGAGGTCCAGTATTTTGCTGACGCCCTGTGGGCGGGTCTGGTTCCCCCCTTTTCTGATTTCTTCAATGCCGTGCTTTCCCACTATCAGATCCACATGATGCATCTGGGTCCTGAATCCATCACCCTTCTTTCGGTCTTCGCCTTTGTTTGCGAGGCAATGATGGGCATCCTTCCTTCGGTTGCCTTGCTGCACCACTTCTTCTCTCTGCGCCTTGTCGACCCTACCCAATGCTCGGCGTGCGTGAGCTTCGCTGCCGCGTCTGAGACAGCGGCCTCAGGGATTGACTTCAGGCTCCCTCCGCCTGCGGCTGGGTTCCGCGAGCGGTGGCTGTATGTGGATGTAGGGGTGCCCAGCCCCCATCTATCGGAGCCAACTTCGCCTGCTGTCCCCAATTCGGGCTGGGGCCCAGAGACGCTCGAGAGCCCCCGGCTCGTCTTCGTCTGGCACCGCTTCGCGTTCTTGAGGTCTCTTGGCGTGACGGCGCCCAAGGTGGTGAAGGAGTTCCTGCTACGCCGCATTGCTCCTCTCCAACGCCACTCCCGCCGGATGTGGGCCTTCAGCGGGCGTGATGATCGTATGAGGCTCCAGGAAGAGCACCTTACGCCTGAAGTGCTGAGGACAGTGCTCTTGATCCTTACTGGGGACCCCAACCCTGGCAGCATCCAGCGGGGAGGGGCCTTGTTGTACCTCTGCCAGAACAGGAGCGATTTTGTGAATCAGATGCCTATCTTTGATGAGTGGGGGCCGCGCCCCGCCGACCTCCAGGGGCCTCGCGAGAACCCAGTGATGGTGACTGCCCTTCCAGTTGGCCAAGGCGACTCTTCCTCAAGTGGCGGAGCAGGGAGGCATGAGGCGCCAGAGGCCGAGGGGGCTCCCGGCGGGGTGAGAGCGCCGGGCGATGCTCATGAAGGAGCAGCTCTTGGGGCCCGTGCCGCTGAGGCTGAGGGCGGCAAGCAGCTACCCTCAGCGCCTGCGACTGAGGCCTCTGAGGCTCCAGCCGCTTCTCTTGGCGAGGCGACTGGCAAAGCGCATCAGGCAGGCGCCCCTGACGCGGATCGCCTTGACGCTTCGTCCTTGTCGCAGGTTGATCCCTGCGCTCAACTCTTGGGCCGCTTCCGCGTGGACTTTGAGGCCCTCCGGAAGAGAAGGGAGGCCCTGGGCGACGATTATCCTTGTCGCCTGCTGAAGCGTAGGAAGTACTTCTCCACTGATGAGTAAGCCTTCTCCTTTTCCAGCTCCCGATCCTTCTATTGCTTTTACTGATCCTTGCTCCACAGGCCTCTTCCAGCTGAGCTCGCGGAGATGGCTGAGGTGCCATCCCCCTTGGCTTCGCCCCCTCTACCGTCCTCAAGCGCTCCGAGCAGCAGAGCCCTAGTGGTGAGGGTGATCGGAGAGGCGAACCATCCCGTGGCGCATCGAGACCCTGCGCACCTCGCGATCCTCCTTCGCGGGCCTTCTCGCGGCATAGCCAGCCTGTCGTGGGCTTCTTGCCTGGTCGTGGACTACGATTGGCTGAGGCGCTCCCTGCGCTCTTCATCTGGGGACGGGCTGGCTCCAGGCCGGGCTTCTGGCGTGGCGTGCCCGACCGTCGCGAGGGTGCCAGCCCCCAGCCCCCTGCCCGGAGGGGGAGTGCTGATTCGTGCCCCATGACGCTTGCTTGGGGCAGATGATGGTGTGGAAGACGTGCTCGAGCGCGCCCAGGAGCGTCGCGCTCTTCACCAAGGATTCCTTCGAAGGGCGGCTGACGCGGTGAACCTGCTTGGTGAGGAGCTTGCTGATGAAGACGTGCACCTTGAGGCCGAGGGCCTGCGCCTGGCTGCAGAGAGGCGCCAGCTGGAGGGCGCCATCGCCCTTGCACGCCATCAGCGCGATCTTGACGACAAAGAGGCCAAGGCGTCGCTGGTGGCCTCTCGGGAGGCCCGGTCTCGGGCCACTGAGGAGGCCCGGGAAGCTGACCGGCGGCGAGAGGCGGTGGAGGAGTGGGCTCGGGAGCTCCTGGCCCGGTGCCACTCACTGGAGGAGCAAGTGGAGCTGCGCGAGGTAGCCCTCGCGTCGATGAAGGTGGCCTCTGGCGACCCAGCAGAGCTCCAGAAGCGTGAGGAGGCGCTGACGCTGGAAGCCGCCGAACGTGCACGCGAGTGCGAGTGTCTAGAGATGAGGGAGCGCTTGGTGACGCAGGCGGAGGATGATGTCACTGCACGGGAAGCCCGTGTCCTGGATGGGGTCGGACGTCGAGTGGCGATGGCGCGCTTGAACCTCGAGCGCGAGTTCGAGGAGAGGCTGGGGTTGATCCGGGCCGAGGCTGAAGATAGGACTGCTGCCTTGAGGGCCAAGCTGGAGGAAGCAACGCGGCGGGCCGATGCTTTTCGGGCCGCCCTTGAGGTAGCGCAAGGGGAGTCAACCACCTCCCAGGCCGAGGTGCTCCTTCTTCGCCATCGGGTGGAGGAGGCTGAGGCCGTCGCGCGCCAGAATATGGACGAGATACGTCAGCGGCGGATCCTGGAGCATGAGCACGGCCCCATGCTCACCACGCTCCGGGAGAGAGCCAACACAACCTTGGGAAACATCTGCGAGGCGGCTGTTGGCGAGCCGCACGCAGTCAACTACGTCGGCAACCTTCAGTTCTTCACCGACGTGGTGACGCAGCTGGAGGCGCGGTCGGTCAGGGCCGACAGGTTGATGGAGGAGAGGAGCCGTGCCCTGCTCAGGTGCACCTTTTCTCACGTCTTCAGCCATCTCAGGAACATGAATCCCCACTTCGATTTTGACGCCGCCATCGCCCTAGTCCCCCAGGCCGTTCGAGACGACCTGGTGCACTGGGTGGAAGACAATGTGGATGCCCTTGTCAGGGCCTTCGCTTCAGACAACGACGGCGTGATCGTGGCTGCCGCCGAGGGCGGCATGGTGAACGGCCCTGACGCCGCTGGCGGCAACGCAGACCGCGATGGCGATTCCAGCGACGCCAGCAACGGTTCGGGAGGTGCTCCTGAGGACGCATTGGGGGATTTATCCGACTGATTATGCATCGTTCCTGCTTCCTTACCCTACATGAATAGAACTCAGGTTTTGGCCTGATGGCCGTGAGAGCATTTTGGGAGGGGAAGCCCCTCATGTAAAACTTGTGTTCATCGTATTAGTAGATGTTACATTGCCCATGCGCCCGCGCCAAGTGGTGGGCTAAGCAACGTGCTGGTTGGCTAGTTTACCTTCGTTCCGTGCGGGCCCTGAGGTAGCCTATGGGAGGCTGTGGTGTCCCGAGTGTTCCCTAATCGAATCCATAGGACCTGCAGTAAAAAAACCTCCTAAGAGGACGCGGCGGCGGTAGTCTGGGCTGCGCGCAAGCTAGGCCTGACCCGGCTCGTGAGGGGCTCACGAGGGGAGGCAGCTGAGGCGAAGTGGTAATCAAAATGCGAGAAATTGCTCGAACGAGACTAAGCACCCCTTCCCTGAAAACACGCAAATCTCAAATTCGAATCCAACTTAAATCCAGCGGGGGAAAGTGACAACCAAAGGGAAAAGCAATTAAAGCAAACAAAAGGCCGCGTCTGGCACCTAATCTAGTCTTGGACGTCTTCTCACCAGTGCGGAGCTAAGTGCTGCCACTGGGCGTGGGAGGGAGCCCCAGGGCCTGAGGCCGGCACCCCTGAGACTCCGGGGCGTGTACAGCCCCATTCATTATTACGTGAGAGTGTCACGGGGCGGCGAGCTTCACAGGCACTGGGCCTTCTTCACAGGTACCGGCCTTGCTTCATATCGCCAGACGAGGGCCCCGCCTTGCGCCACACTCTAGTGCCATCAACGACAACCGGAAACCAGGACGCCGCCAATGGGGTAGAGCGGTCGCCAGCGGTTCCCCCGACGACCACGGGTCCTCTGCCAGGGGCAGGCCCAGAGGCACCTCCCCAGCAGAGGGCCTACCTCCTGAGAACACCTTGCTCCGAACGCTGCGGTGGTGATGTCGGATCTCGGCCCCTCTCCTGCAGCCCCCTGCGCCCTCCTCCCGAGAGGTAGGAGACTGTGGGAGCGGGGCAGCTGCTCACTATGGCGACCTGCACCTCCTGCGATCCATGATTAGTGTATGCTTGCTCCTGAGGAATTAGCGGTACCCGATAATCGTTGCCTCCCGTGTGGCCAGTGGGACCGTCCTGGGGCTCCTGGAAGAGCTCAGCTTCTTGCGCCTCGTCCCCCCAGCTTAGGCTGAGGAGCGAGCCTTGTTTGCCCTCGTGAGGGTGCCCTTGGTCCATCATGCGGGGCACGTATTCTTCTGGCACCGTCATCCCGAAGGCCACGCCGTAGTGCTCCGCGTGCCATGCAGCTCTGCTTGGCGCGCCCACCGTGGGGTGGTAGCGCGGCTGTCCACTGGGGCCGTGGGTCGCGTCGAGTCCTTGTTCTTCACGGACCGGGAGCGGGGGCAGCGCCGCCGCCGGTCCGGTGCCGACAGCTTCGCTGGCGTTGGAGTAGCCTTGGAGCCCGCGAGCGCGCGCGGAGCCCCTGCGGGCCGCCCTGGGCTTGAGATGGGAGCTGGGTGCAGAAGGGGTGGGCCCCCGAGGCGGCAAAGCACAGGAGCTCTGCCACCCGCTCCAGCAGCACACCGCGGCCACCCTCCAGCAGCCTGCACTGCAGCAGCTCTCGGGCCACCGTGAGCGCGGCCCTCGAGATCGCCTGCTCCCGGCGGGTGTACGGTGTCGTGGTCGCGGCGTGATTGGAGGCCCCTGCTGCCGACCACGCCTGCCGCGGTGTGAGAGCTGTCGAAGCCTGTCCGCGTCGCCCGCGGCCCGCAGCGCCCTGCGGACCGCGAGCTGCCTGGGGCACGAGGTCGCCCGAGGCGAGCGGCTCTGCGCGGGCGGGCCATGCCGCCCAAGGATCTAGGTTGCCCACCTGGTCGCCGGACATGGTGATGACGACGCGACGGGACACGAAGCGGTAGAAGGTGGATTCCGGCGCACCCCTACCTGGCATGCCAAATGTCGGATCTTGGGTTCCGGCAGACCCTTGAGGTTCGAACACTGGGGTGCGCGCGGAGATTTCGCCTTCTACCTGCCTGCAACCCACCGCCTCGCTAAGATCTAAGCTATGCAAAGAATAGCACAAGAGACACAGGGTTTATACTAGTTCGGGCCACCATTGTGGTGTAATACCCTAGTCTAGTTTGTGGTGTGGTGGATTGCCTCTTGGGCTGATGATAATGAGCAATACAAGGAAGAGCAGCCTCGCGAGGGTCTGTTCTTGGCTGGGGTGATGAACTGCTAGGAGGAGTTCAGTCTCCCTTCTCTCTCTCTCTCTCTCTCTCTCTCTCTCTCTCTCTGTGTGTGTGTGATGCTACTCGATCCGATCCCTGCTTTTTTCTGGATTGGCTGATTGCCTCTACCCTGGGGGTGGCTAGTCCTATTTATAGGCAAAGGCCCTGGGCCTCTTCCCAAATATTGAGCGGGAAGGGCGCCAACAATTGGCCATTTTGAAGGGAAATATCTGGTACACTTATCCTGACTAAAGTTGGTCCTCGCCTGCCAAAGGCTCTGGTGGTGACGCTGGCTTGGGCTCCACAATGACTTCCTCCCTGCCGTTGGGCTGGTCTTGGTCTTGTTGCACCGAAACGGGTGCCTTTGCTTGATGCTCTCGCCTGCGCTTGCTCCCTTTGCACCAAAGAGGAAAGGAGGACACTGCGCGGGCTGGCGCCCGCCTGGCGCCCTTGGTCGTCATGGTTGCGTCACGGGCACCTCGTGAGGTACCCCGCCTTGATCTCTCCGCCTCCTCGCGAGCCAGCCTGATGAGGCCATGCCTGAGGAAGCTCCGTGTCGTCCGCCCCACGAGGCTTGGCCCCTCGCGAGGGTCTTGGGTCTGTGTTGATGAAGATGGGCCGTGCTGGGCCCCCCTTCGAGCCACGCCGCAGGCCGCAGGCAGGCAAGTCTGGGGACCCCCGTTCCCAGAACGCCGACAATTAGACTATCCTTCTAGGATGTTTTATATGCATTTATATGATATTTTATATGATTTTCCTATTAACCTAGAGCCCAGTGCCAGTTTCTGTTTTCTCCTTGTTTTTGAGTTTTGCAGAAAAGGAAAACCAAACGGAGTCCAATTGACGTGCCAATTTTTGATGATTTTTTATGGACCAAAAGAAGACCATGGAGTATCGGAGTTGGGCCAGAAGAGTCCCGAGCTGCCCACGAGGGTGGGGGGCGCGCCCACCCCCCAGGGCGCGTGGGCCTGCCTCGTGGACAGCTCGGGCACCTCCTTGATGACCAGCGCTAAAAATTCCTATAAATACAGAAACCTCGGAAAATTAACCTAGATCGGGAGTTCCACCGCCGCAAGCCTCTTTAGCCACGAGAAATCAATCTAGGCCATCTCTGGCACCCTGCCGGAGGGGGCCATCATCATCGGTGGCCATGGAGGAGTATCCCGGAGGGGCCATCATCACCATGAAGGCCAAGGACCAGAGGGTGGAGGCCATGGAGGAGGAAGCACAAGGGGAGAACCTCCCCTCCTCTCTTCCAGTGGCGCCGGAGTGCCATCAGGAGGGGAATCATCGCCATGGTGATCTTCTTCATCAACATCACCATCATCATCACCATCCTCATCTCTTTTACGCGGTCCACTCTCCCGCACCCCGCTGTAATCCCTACTTGAACATGGTGCTTTATGCCACATATTATGATCCAACGATGTGTTGCCATCCAATGATGTTTTGAGTAGATATCGTGTCTTTGGGTTGACTGATGATCTAGATTGGTATGAGTTGTATGTTTTACTTTGGTGTTGTCCTATGGTTCCCTCCGTGTCGCGCAAGCATGAGGGATTCCCGCTGTAGGGTGTTGCAATACGTTCATGATTCGCTTATAGTGGGTTGGTGAGTGACTGAAACACAAACCCAAGTAAGAGGGATTGTTGCGTATGGGAATAAAGAGGACTTGATGCTTTAATGCTATGGCTGGGTTTTACCTTAATGATCTTTAGTAGTTGCGGATGCTTGATAGAGTTCCAATCATAAGTGCATATGATCCAAGTAGAGAAAGTATGTTAGCTTATGCCTCTCCCTCGTATGAAACTCCAATAGTGATCACCGGTCTTGTTAACAATTGCCTAGGACAATTCCGCACACCGATCCACCATTATTCCACACTCGCTATTTATAATATTTAGTAATATATTCTAACTTTATGATAATAGCACCTACTTTTATATTTTAGCTCTCCGATATCATACAAAGTTATCCTCTTCATACCCACTACATAGTTTTATTTCTCGTTGCTAGTTGGAAGCAAACGTTCGGTGTACGTAGAGTCATATCAGTGGCAGATAGGGCTTGAGAGAATATTGATCTTAACTTCAGCTCCTTGTGGGTTCGACACTCCATACTTATCACTTCCACCTTTGGAAATTGCTACGATGATTCCCTACACTTGGGGATTATCAAGCTCTTTTATGGCGCCGTTGCCGGGGAGCAATAGCGCGGGGTTGATATTCTCGTGTGTGCTTGTTTGCTTTCTTAACTAAGTAAATTTTGTTTTTCCTTTTTGTTTCTGTTTACTTGTGGGTGAAGCATACAAAAAAATTAAAATAATGAAAATACAAAAAAATTATTACTTGCCTCTCATGCCCGATTGGAAAGTTATGCATTGAAGAATTGAGGGTCGACCTTGAGCACTTGTGTTCATGCTCACAGAAACTATGTAGAATTTTTCATGGAAGTTTCTCTGTAAATAATTATCCCCTTGTATATATTCATTGTATTATAAAAATAATGTGCCAAGCTTTGGTTTTAGGATGATTAGGTTGCTTGTTTACTATGTGCAGAACAAAAACAGAAACTTTGTCTGTAGTGCGTGAATTTAAATTTTTTACTGGAAAGTCAAATGGGTCTGAAACTTTTTGCAAATTACTTCTGTAAAAATTGTTAAAATTATCAAATTTAGTTCATAATTTTAGGAGTTACATAAGTTTACCAAACTTCCGGATTACTATAGACTATTCTGTTTTTAACAGATTCTGTTTTGCGTGTGTTGTTTGCTTATTTCGATGAATCTATGGCTAGTATCGGGGGGTATGAACCATAGAGAAGTTGGAATACAGTAGGTTTAACACCAATATAAATAAAGAATGAGTTCATTACAGTACCTAAAGGTAGTTATTTGCTTTATTACACTAACGGATCTCACAAGTTTTTGTGAAAGTTTTGTGTGGATGAAGTGTCCGAAGGTCGAGGAGCTATCAATATGAGAAGAATAAAGAGAGGCAAGAGTTCAAGCTTGGGGATTCCCAAGGCACCCCAAGTAAATATTTCAAAGGATACGCAAGCATCTAAGCTTGGGGATGCCCCGGTTGGCATCCCATCTTTCTTCTTCAACAAAATCGGTATACCTCGATTTTTGTTTTGTTCACATGATTTGTGTCATTTGTGTTTTTGTTTTTCCTTTAAGAACCATGCTAGCATGAGATAGCCCTTCATTGATTTATAGAATACTTCATGTGCTTCACTTAAATCTTTTAAGTATGACCTTACAGAATTGCTCTTTGTGCTTCACTTAAATCTTTTGAGTATGGTTTTATAGAATGCTTCAGGTGCTTCACTTATACATTTTGAGCTTGGATATTGGTTAGTCTATATTAATTGTAGAATGCTCCATGAACTTCACTTATATCTTTTGGAGTATGAATAATACTATCATTTAAAGTGGGTTTGGAAGAGTGTCAACTTTAGGAATTAGTTATCCCACTATTTTGGAGGGTGTTGAATCTTAGTATGATATTTATGAAAGTGGATTTGGAAGAGTGTCAACTTTAGCTAGTAATGACTCCACTATTTTAGAAGAGGTTCCAATTGAGTATGAGAACAAAGTTGCTATCCATGATGCTACTGAAAATTATTATGAGGAAGGAATACATGCTTGTAGGAGTTGCAATAATATCAAGTTTCCTCTCTATGTGCTTAAAGTTTTGAAGTTATACTTGTTTTGCCTTCCTATGCTAGTTGATTTTTGTTCTTATAAATTGTGTGCTCACAAAATCCCTAGGCATAGGAAGTAGGTTATATTTAAATGTGCTAGTCATATTCTTCAAGATGCTCTCTTTGTGCTTCAATTCCTATCTTTTATGTGGGCATCATTGAAATCATCATGCCTAGCTAAAAGGCATTAAAGAAAAGCGCTTGTTGGGAGACAAACCGATATTTGCCCTTAATGTTTTTGTGTGTTTACATGATTAAGATACTGTAGTAATCATTTTTATAGCTTTTGTTTCAATAAAGTGCCAAGTAAGACCTTTGGGAAGACTTGGGAGAAAGTTAATGTGATCTTGCTGTAAAAAACAGAAACTTTACGCTCACGAGATTAGCTGTCATTTTTTACAGAAGAGTGCTTTTGAGTTGATTCTTTTGAAGAAGATTAATAGACAAATTCCTCACGTCCACAAATTTATTTCATAATTTTTGGAGTAGCATAAGTATGGTTTATGTTCAGATCATTACAAACTGTTATGTTTCTGACAGTTCTGTTTTCATTGCATAATTTGCTTGTTTTCTAGTTTCTATGACTTATATTTCTCAATATAAATTGTAGAAATGATATGGTACAGTAGGCATTGTGTGATAACAATTATGAAAATTGTCCTTAACAGTACCAAAGTGAATGGTTTACTCTTTATCATACTAACCTATCTCACGAAGTGTGGTTAAGTTTTGTGTGATTGAAGTTTTCAAGCATTGGGTGAGATATCGATATGAGGAGAATAAGGAGTGGAAAGACCCTAAGCTTGGGGATACCCAAGGCACCCCAAGTCAATATTCAAGGAAGACTCAAGTACCTAAGCTTGGGGATGCCCTGGAAGGCATCCCCTCTTTCATCTTCAAAACTATCGGCATACCTTACTCGGAGCTATATTTTTATTCATCACATGATATGTGTTTTGCTTGGAGCGTATTTTCAATTTTACTTGTTGTTTGAATAAAATCATTGGATCTGAAATATTGAATAATCCTCCCATGGCTAGTTAATTATTTGACTACTCAGTGTTCTTCACTTATATCTTTTGGAGTAGTTTGTCATTTACTCATGTGCTTCACGTATATCCTAGGAGTAAATGGTTGAATAAATTGAATGTCATAAATCTGAATCTATATATGTTTTATATGCTTATACCATGGAGAGTAATGACTTCACACAGAATAAGTATAGGTAGTAAACTTATTGAAAGTTAGCAAACGTAGAATTGGTCACTTGAACAATTCATGAAATAATATTGAAGGAAGAGAGGTTTCACATATAAATATACTATCTTGGACATCTTTTATGATTGGGAGCACCCATTAAAATATGACATGCTAAAGAGTTGATGTTGGACAAGGAAGACAACGTAATGGGTTATGTTTTCTTATATCTGAAATAAAGTATATTGTCATGGATCATCCAACATGTTGAACTTGCCTTTCCCCCTCATGCTAGCCAAATTCTTTGCACCAAGTAGAGATACTACTTGTGCTTCCAAATACCCTTAAAACCAGTTTTTCCATGAGAGTCCACCATATCTACCTATGGATTGAGTAAGATCCTTCAAGTAAGTTGTCATCAGTGCAAGCAATAAAAATTGCTCGCTAAATATGTATGATTGATTGGTGTGGAGGAAATAAACTTTATACGATCTTGTGATGTGGAAGAAATAAAAGCGACGGACTGCATAATAAAGGTCCATATCACAAGTGGCAATATAAAGTGACGTTCTTTCGCATTAAGATTTTGTGCATCCAACCCTGAAAGCGCATGGCAACCTCTGCTTCCCTCTGCGAAGGGCCTATCTTTTACTTTTATCTTCTACCTTATGCAAGAGTCATGGTGATCTTCACCTTTCCTTTTTAGATTTTATCCTTTGGCAAGCACAGGATGTTGGAATGATCCTGATATATATATATATATATATATATATATATATATATATATATATATATATATATATAATTGGATATAATTTAGCATGAGTTATTATTGTTGACATTACCCTTGAGGTAAAAGGTTGGGAGGCGAAACTATAAGCCCCTATCTTTCTCTGTGTCCAATTAAAACTCCATAACCACAAGTATTGCGTGAGTGTCAGCAATTGTGAAAGACTAAATTATAGTTGAGTATGTGGACTTGCTAAATCAAAGCTCTAACATAGACTCTTCCTGAAAATAAGATGAATTGTAATTGTTTGATGACTGATAACACGGTTTGTTAGTTTTCAAGAAAGTTTATGATCTATACTTTGACATGTGAATAACTTGTTACTTTATCATGAGAAGTTTTATGAGATGAGCTACTGTTATGACATGTAATGATGCTAGAAAGAGTGATTGGAATTATCATTGATCAAACTTAAGCACTTGCTAGCATTCACACTTCATAAATTATTTCTTTTATCATTTACCTACTCGAGGACGAGCAGGAATTACATCTCAGGAGCTTTTCTGGCCTTCGTGCGTGGGACGCTGCGAGGGCCACCTCACAGCTACGTTCGCATGCCCTTCGGCCTGCCGAGCGTGGCGTCCGCTTTCCAGCGCAACCTGTGGAGCATCCTGGCGGCTTAGGAGGCCAGGCACCACACAGTCCTGGTGGAGATGGAGACAGTCCTCAAGGAACCGCCTGGACCCCTAGAGACTCCCGAGGCTCAGGGCCCAGTGGCTCGTGAGGAGCAACCCCTTTGTCACGCGTCTTCAGCTGCCTCAACACCCCTTCGACAACAGAACCACGTGACATCTTTTATGTTTATTTAGTTGGGAGCGCCCCTCGGGCTGCATCATTCCCAGGCCGCATGGGTCCGTCCTTGTGGCATGTATCCCTTTACATCTTTAGCTTACTCTGTTGGGGGCGCCCCTCGGGCTGCATCATCCCCAAGTCGCTCGGGTCCAGCCCAGTGGCATGTATCGTTCTTGCATTTACCTGAGCTAGTTTGCTTCTCATGCACAATCTATCTAGGGTTATCACCTGCTTCATTGTCACCTACCATGGGAGCTATTCACGCTGGCACGACTCTTGTGCTTGGGTCCGTCCCTGCAACGTCGATAAATCTGAGCGGTCGAGCTCTGGCCCACGGCACGCCCCGCGTGCGTCACCTCACCAGGCCCTCAGTGCCTTCATTCTCTTACGGAGCGACCAGTGGCCGGCCGGCAATCATAATAGCAATTTATGCCCCTCCTCGCGCTGACTTGCAAGAACCTCCCGAGGACAACAGCAGGCGGTAGCGCGGGCTCCTTCTTCTCCCATGCGATTCGCTTGCGCGTTAAAAGGGGGGCTCCTGAGCATCGCGACTCAGGAGCTCCTACTGGCTCTCCAGCCCTCACCCCCTGGCCTTGACCACGGCATCGCGACCTAGCATACCAGCGGTGGCTGAGCTCGCTCGAGGGCCGGGACCTGAGGACGTAGAGCACGAAGGAGAGCGTGGGGAGGAAGGGGAAGCACGCACGGGGCTAACCTAGCTGCGCCACGACCGCCGACGCACAAGCCTGGTGCAACACAAGGAAACGACTCCAGACTGCCAAGATAAGTTTCGCGCTCGGACCAACCAATCGCTACGACACGGGATTCTCACTTGTCACAACCTTGCCACGGCAACGTCGCCTCCCTTTCTTACCTCTTGGTGGCCGCTTGCGCGCTAAAGGGTACCTCCTAAGCATCGCATCTCAGGAGCTCTTACTGGACCTCGGGCCGCTCACCTCATGGCCTTGACCACGGCATCGCGACCTGGCATACTAGCGACGGCTGCAGCCTGCCTGGGGACCGGGACCTGTCAGCGTAGAGCACCAAGCCGCCGCGAGGATAGAAAGGGGAGACTGAGCCGGAGCAGGACACACACTCGCACAATTTCATAATAAGGATAATGCCAACAAAAGATATTACAGGTTCTTTACACGCCCCCACGGGGTTCGTTTTGATTCCTTGCAGGGAACAAAAGAAAGGAAATTCAAAGAGCCCTATCTACACAAGCTAGCCAGCCAACGCCATCATCAACAGTGGGCCACGGGAGGCCGGCGCCAACTCCATCCAGATCAGCGACAGCGGCGGCCAGATGTTGCGGCCTTGCTCCGAGCCCGACGAGAGCTCGAGGGCACGTAGCTGTCGTCGCTCGTCTTCGGGGTCTGGTAGGGCTTGGGAGAATCGCTGGACTCCCAAGTGGGGCCACTACTGCTGGATGAGTCGCTCGCGAGGTGGGCGGCAGGCCCAGCTCCTGCCGCGGCACCGCTCAGGCGGCCCTCTCCGGGGCAGCACTCCAAGTGACGGCCTTCCGCGTCGAAGACCTTGAAGAACATGGTGGAGGCGCCGTCGTACCTGAAGTGGATCGCAAGGGCGCCTTCTGCGCGACAAACCCGGGCTAACTCTCCCCAGCCGCGGGTCATGAAGATCTTGCCCGGAGAGACAATTTCCACTTCCGCTCCGGTCGCCGGGGCGTCGCAGTCGGCGGGCTACAGCCATAGCTCGAGGGGCCCCTTGGTGGCATCTCGGCGGAGAAGAACTAGGGGAGACAGATCCAGGAGCGCAGAGGCATCGCCGCCCACAGCACGAGTTCGCGCGAGGAGCCCACGGCGTGGGCCCATGGGGCGACGGCGTGCGCCACCATGACGCGGCGACCAAGGCCGCGGCGTGGGCGGCGCCGCTCGCCGCCTCTTCCTCCTGAGCCCTCGGCTTGGGCGTATAAAGGCAGCGCGTACCCGGGAGGTGGCTGCTCGCACCAAGGCCTTATCACCTCCTGCCTCACGACTACGTTACGACGGTGGACCGGACTCTTCTTCGGCGGAAGCGGCCCGGGCTCGTCGCGGGGAGTTTTTCCTTTCTCTGCGGCCGAGAATCTTCGGATTGGCGCCATGGTGTCGCTACTAGCAATGGATCAAGGGAGGAGGAGCGAGTGGAGCAGGAAGAGATGGGCGACGGGGGCTCTGCCCCCCCCCCTCCTCATTTATAGCAGGAGAAGGCCAACCGACGATCCCCACGATCACAGGTAATGATGATATTTTTCTGCATGCAGCAGGGACTCGTCAAGTCGGGCAGTTGCTGAGGCAGCATGGGGAAGCGGAGACGCCCACGTCCAATTAATCGCCATGCATCGACCAAGGCCGCAGGTTGTTGGGGCCCGCGGCGCTCCGCCCTTGCCCTTTGGCTTCACCTCTAAGCCAAGTCCGAGCGCGCCTTGGGCCCGGGGGCTACTGGCGGCGTTCTGGGAACGGGGGTCCCCAGACTTGCCTGCCTGCGGCCCACAGCGTGGCTCCACTCGTGGCCCAGTACGACCCGTCTTCACTAACAAACGCCCAAGACCCTCGCGAGGGGCCAAGCCTCGCGAGGCGGACGACACAAGACCTCCTCGGGAATGGCCTCACCAGGGTGGCTCGCGAGGGGCGGAGAGATCAAGGCAAGGCAAGCCTCGCGAGGTTCCAATGACGTAAGCCATGACGACCAAGGCCAGGCGGGCGCCAGTGCGCACAGTGTCCTCGTTTCCTGTTTGGTGCTAAGGAGGCAAGCGCAGGCGAGTAGTACCGAGGCATCAGGCAGGGGTTTCCATATCGGTGCAACGAGACCAAGACCAGCAGGACGGCAGGACGAAGGTCACCATGGAGCCCAAGACGGTGTCACCACCAGAGCCTTTGGCAGGCAAAGACCACCTTTAGTCAGGATAGCTTGTACTAGTTGTCCCCCTTTAAATTGGCCGTTGTGGCTCCCTCCCCACTCAATATTTGGGAAGAGGACCAGGGCCTCTATAAATAGGACTAGCCACCACAGTAGGAGAGCAACTGATTCAGATCATCCTCACCCACACAAGTTCACCAAGCACAAGAACACCTCTCCTCAGGAGGCTGTTCTTCCCCTTGTACTGTTCATCCTCAGCTTGAGAGGCAATCCACCACACCACACTGGAGTAGGGTATTACACCACAACGGTGGCCCGAACCAGTATAAATCTCGTGTCTCTTGTGTTGCCAGTTCGTCGAGCTAGGCCTTGAGATCGCGGTGAGGTTGAGGGCATGATTAGGTAGGGGGAAATCTTCGTGCGCACCCCAGTGTTCGAACCTCAAGGGTTTTGCCGGAACCCAAAATCCAACAGATGCCACTTTTGCTATGCATGATGCTTATGATGAAACTACTTCTATGCTTGATAATACGGTGCCACTAGGTGAATTTCTTGATGAAAAACTTGCTAGGGTTAGAGAGAATGAAATTACTGAAACTGATGATATTATTGAAATCGATGATTACGATTCTCCCCCTAGATATGAACTGTCTGTTGTTCCTCAGGGTTATGCTATGGATTAAGAAACTGCTAGAGACTTCTTTGCTTGCAATGATAGAGAGGATCTTAAGAAATTATTAGCTAAGCTGAAAGAAAAATCCTTGAATGCTAGAATGAAATATGATCCCGCTTTTGCTACTTCACCTACCTTTGTTACTGATAAGGATTATGAATTCTCTGTGATCCGAAGTTAATTACATTGGGTGAATATGATCCTTTCTATAGTTATGAATCTGAAACTGTTGTGGCACATCTTACTAAATCGAATGATATAGCCACCCTATTTGCTCATGAGGAAAAAATTCGATATTACTATATCCTTAAATTAATTCATTTCTCACCAAAGGGTGATGCTAAGTTATGGTTTAATTCTCATGTTCCTGGTTGTGTGCGTATTCCCCGGGATATGATTTATTACTTCTCTCAAAAATATTTCCCTGCTCATAAGAAACAAGCTGCCTTAAAGGAAATATTCAATTTTGTGCAAATGGAAGAAGGGAGACTCCCACAAGCTTGGGGGAGGCTTCTTCGATTACTTAATGCTTTGCCTGATCATCCTCTCAAGAAAAATGAAATACTTGATATCTTTTATAATGGACTAACCGATGCTTCCAGAGACCACCTAGATAGTTGTGCTGGTTGTGTTTTCAGGTAAAGAACTATTGAGCAAGTTGGATTGCTATTGAATAATATATTGAGTAATGAAAATGATTGGACACTTCCTGAACCAACTCCGAAGCCAACTCCGAAGAAAAGGGGTATTCTATTTCTCAGTCCTGAAGATATGCAAGAGGCAAAGAAATCTATGAAAGAAAAAATGTATTAAATGTGAATATGTTAAAAATCTACCACCTATTGAATAAATACATGGTCTTGATAACCCAACACAGGTAGCAGAGGTAAACTCTCTCCGTAGATTTGATGAAGGTGATATTCCTTATAATAACTCTGCTAGACAGTGCTTGGATGAGTTTGATAATTTTATTGTCAAACAAGAGAACTTAAATGCTTATGTTAGTAGACAATTGAAATATAATGCTTACATGCTTGATCACTTGATTAATTATATGAATAGTATTGTTAATGATCTTAAGGTTATTAGTAAACATCTTCCATGGTTACAACTCAACTAGAACAAGTACTTAAGGCACAAGATGATTTTCTTAATGAGTTGAATAGTAAGAATAATGATAATGTTGTTAGGGTTATGACTAGAGGTGGTAAGATGACCCAGGAACCCTTGTATCCTGAGGGTCGTCCTAAGAGAGTTGAGCAGGATTCTCAAAGAATTAATACTGATGCACCTAGTCCTTGTACTAAAAAGAAAAGGAAAACTGACATGACTTGGCATGCCAGTGAATACTGCTGTAGACACACTTGAGAATCCCAATGATATTTCTATTTCTTATGCTGAGACACAATCTGGTTATGAACATGAACCTAGTACTAATGTTAATGATGATGTTAATGTTGATGCTCAACCTAGTGATGATAATGATGTAGAGATTGAACCTGCTATTGATCTTGATAATCCACGATCAAAGAATGAACATTATGATAAGAGAGACTTTGTTGCTAGGAAACATGGTAAAGAAAGAGACCCGTGGGTTCAGAAACCCATGCCCTTTCCTCCTAAGCCATTCAAGAAAAAGGATGATGAGGATTTTGAGCGCTTTGCTGAAATGATTAGACCTATCTTTTTGCGTATGTGTTTCACTGATATGCTTAAAATGCCTCCTTATGCTAAGTATATGAAGGATATTGTCACTAATAAAAGAAAGATACCGGAAGCTGAAATATCCACCAGGCTTGCTAATTATACTTTTAAGGGCCGAATACCAAAGAAACTTGGAGATCCAGGAGTACCAACTATACCATGCTCCATCAAAAGAAACTATGTTAAAACTACTTTATGTGATCTTGGAGCCGGTGTTAGTGTTATGCATTTCTCTTTGTATCATAGACTTGAATTGAATAAGTTGACACCTACTAAAATTTCTTTGTAAATGGCTGATAAATCAACTGCTATACCCATCGGTATTTGTGAGGATGTGCCTGTTGTGGTTGCAAATGTTACTATCTTAATGGACTTTGTTATTCTTGATATTCCCGAGGATGATAGTATGTCGATTATCCTTGGTAGACCCTTTTTGAATACTGCAGGGGCTGTTATTGATTGCAACAAAGGCAATGTCACGTTTCATGTTAATGGTAATGAGCATACAGTAAACTTTCCAAAGAAACAACCTCAAGTTCATAGTATCAATTCTATTGCAAAAATATCAACTATTACTATTGAAGGTTTTGAATTCCCTCTTCCTACTGTCAAAAAGAAATATGACATTCTTATTGTTGGGGACGTGCATATCCCCGTTGAGGTAACCTAGTGTTATTAAAAAATTATCCGGTTTCATGTCATTCGGAAGAAGTTTGTTAATAAGACTTGATCAACCTTGTTAATGGATTCCTTTTGATGAGCCTGAGATGGATGAATTTAGAAGGCACAACTCTCTGTACCCATCTTTTACTTTGTGTTATTTAGTTTAAATAAAAGAAAAAAATAGGATTTTCTGTCTGTTTTCTGAATTATCCATGCAATAAAAAATGTCCCGAAAATAAAAGTTCTCCAAATGCCCTGAAAATTGGATATGATT
This sequence comes from Aegilops umbellulata, assembly GCA_032464435.1. Classification (NCBI taxonomy): domain Eukaryota; kingdom Viridiplantae; phylum Streptophyta; class Magnoliopsida; order Poales; family Poaceae; genus Aegilops; species Aegilops umbellulata. The sequence goes on from CP136056.1 coordinate 245,821,503, forward strand.
TTTTATACATTATTTTAGAATTTCTAGTGCAAAGAAAACACCAGGGGGCCTCACCAGCTGGCCACAAAGAAATCTATGAAACAAAAGGTTATTAAATGTGAAGATGTTAAAAATCTACCACCTATTGAAGAAATACATGGTCTTGATAACCCGACACAGGTAGTAGAGGTAAACTCTCTCCGTAGATTTGATGAAGGTGATATTCCTTATAATAACTCTGCTAGACAATGCTTGGATGAGTTTGATAATTTTATTGTTAAACAAGAGAACTTCAATGCTTATGTTAATAGACAACTGAAACATAATGCTTACATGCTTGATCACTTGATTAATTATATGAATAGTATTGTTAATGATCTTAAGCTTATTAGTAAACATGCTTCCATGGTTACAACTCAAGTAGAACAAGTACTTAAGGCACAAGATGATTTGCTTAATGAGTTGAATAGTAAGAATAATGATAATGTTGTTAGGGTTATGACTAGAGGTGGTAAGATGACCCAGGAACCCTTGTATCCTGAGGGTCATCCTAAGAGAGTTGAGCAGGATTCTCAGAGAATCAATATTGATGCACCTAGTCCTTGTACTAAAAAGAAAAGGAAAACTGACATGACTTTGCATGCCAGTGAACCTGCTGTAGACACACCTGAGAATCCCAATGATATTTCTATTTCTTATGCTGAGACACAATTTTGTGATGAACATGAACCTAGTACTAATGTTAATGATGATGTTCATGTTGATGCTCAACCTAGTGATGATAATGATGTAGAGATTGAACCTGCTATTGATCTTGATAACTATCGGTGTACTAAAGTAGGGGTACCTTAGTACCCCGAACTTGTGCACGGGCAGTCGTAGCTCCCCGCGGCAAGGCTTGCCAGGCGGTCGCCAAAACTCTCCATGGTCCCTTTTTGGGCCATCCAAGAACAAAGTATTTGAGTCAAGGCCCCGGCAGGAGGAGCTTGCTGGGAAGGCCACCCGAAGAGAGCAAGGCCCCGGCAAGAGGAGCTTGCCGGGACGGCCGCTCGAAGCACAAGGCCCCGGCAAGAGGAGCTTGCTGGGAAGGCCGACCAGGGCACTGTTGAGGAACGTAGTAATTTCAAAAAATTTCCTACGCACACGCAGGATCATGGTGATGCATAGCAACGAGAAGGGAGAGTGTCGTCTACGTACCCTCGTAGACTGAAGCGGAAGCGTTGACACAACGTAGAGGAAGTAGTCGTACGTTCTCCTCGCGATCCAACCGATCACAACACCGTTACTCCGGCACCTCCGAGTTCTTGGCACACGTTCAGCTCGATGACGATCCCCGGGCTCCGATCCAGCAAAGCGTCGAGGAAGAGTTCCATCAGCACGACGGCGTGGTGACGATCTTGATGTGTTACCGGCGCAGGGCTTCGCCTAAGCACTGCAACGATATGATCGAGGTGGAATTTGGTGGAAGGGGGCACCGCACACGGCTAAGGAACGATCCGTAGATCAACTTGTGTGTCTTTGGGGTGCCCCCTGCCCCCGTATATAAAGGAGCAAGGGAGGGGGTGGCCGGCCTAGGGTTAGGCGCGCCAGGGTGTGGAGTCCTACTAGGTTTCCAAGTCCTAGTAGGAGTCCACCAAGAGGGGAGGAAGGGAGAAGGAATAGGAGGAGAAGGAAAGGTGGCCGGCCCCCTTTTCCCTAGTCCAATTCGGACTAGAGGGGAGGGGGGGCGCAGCAGCCTTTTTTTTCCTCTTCCCACTAAAGCCCATCAAGGCCCATTACTTCTCCCGTAATCCCGTAACTCCCCGGTACCTCCGAAAATACCCGAACCACTCAGAACCCTTCCGATGTCCGAATATAGTCGTCCAATATATCGATCTTTACGTCTCGACCATTTCGAGACTCCTCGTCATGTCCCCGATCTCATCCGGGACTCCGAACTCCTTCGGTACATCAAAACTCATAAACTCATAATATAACTGTCATCGAAACCTTAAGCGTGCGGACCCTACGGTTCGAGAACAATGTAGACATGACCGAGACACGTCTCCAGTCAATAACCAATAGCGGGACCTGGATGCCCATATTGGCTCCTACATATTCTACGAAGATCTTTATCGGTCAGACCGCATAACAACATACGTTGTTCCCTTTGTCATCGGTATGTTACTTGCCCGAGATTCGATCGTCGGTATCCAATACCTAGTTCAATCTCGTTATCGGCAAGTCTCTTTTCTCGTTCTGTAATACATCATCTCGCAACTAACTCATTGGTTGCAATGCTTGCAAGGCTTATGTGATGTGCATTACCGAGAAGGCCCTGAGATACCTCTCCGACAATCGGAGTGACAAATCCTAATCTCGAAATATGCCAACCCAACATGTACCTTCGGAGACACCTGTAGAGCACCTTTATAATCACCCAGTTACGTTGTGACGTTTGGTAGCACACAAAGTGTTCCTATGCTAAACGGGAGTTGCATATTCTCATAGTTAAAGGAACATGTATAAGTCATGGATAAAAGCAATAGCAACATACTAAACGATCAGGTGCTATGCTAATGGAATGGGTCATGTCAATCAGATCATTCAACTAATGATGTGATCTCGTTAATCAAATAACAACTCTTTGTTCATGTTTAGGAAACATAACCATCTTTGATTAATGAGCTAGTCAAGTAGAGGCATACTAGTGACACACTGTTTGTCTATGTATTCACACATGTATTATGTTTCCGGTTAATACAATTCTAGCATGAATAATAAACATTTATCATGACATGTAAGGAAATAAATAATAACTTTATTATTGCCTCTAGGGTATATTTCCTTCAGTCTCCCATTTGCACTAGAGTCAATAATCTAGATCACATCACTATGTGATTAACATCAATAGTTCACATCATCATGTGATTAACACCCATAGTTCACATCGCTATGTGACCGACACCCAAAGGGTTTACTAGATTCAGTAATCTAGTTTACATCGCTATGTAATTAACACCCAAAGAGTACTAAGGTGTGATCATGTTTTGCTTGTGAGAGAATCTTAGTCAACGGGTCTGCTACATTCAGATCCGTTATGTATTTTGCAATTTTCTATGTCTACAATGCTCTGCACGGAGCTACTTTAGCTAATTGCTCCCACTTTCAATATGTATCTAGATTGAGACTTAGAGTCATCTAGATTAGTGTCAAAACTTGCATCGACGTAACCTTTTACGACGAACCTTTTTGTCACATCCATAATCGAGAAACATATCCTTATTCCACTAAGGATAATTTTGATTGCTTGTCCAGTGATCTACTCCTAGATCACTATTGTACTCCCTTGCCAAACTCAGTGGTAGGGTATGCAATAGATCTGGTACACAGCATGGCATACTTTATAGAACCTATGGCTGAGGCATAGGGAATGACTTTCATTCTCTTTCTATCTTCTGCCGTGGTCGGGTTTTGAGTCTTACTCAATTTCACACCTTGTAATACAGGCAAGAACTCTTTCTTTGACTGTTCCATTTTGAACTACTTCAAAATCTTTTCAAGGTATGTACTTATTGAAAAACTTATCAAGCGTCTTGATCTATCTCAATAGATCTTGATGCTCAATATGTAAGCAGCTTCACCGAGGTCCTTCTTCGAAAAACTCCTTTCAAATACTCCTTTATGCTTCACAGAATAATTCTACATTATTTCCGATCAATAATATGTCATTCACATATACTTATCAGAAATGCTGTAGTGCTCCCACTCACTTTCTTGTAAATACAGGCTTCACCGCAAGTCTGTATAAAACTATATGCTTTGATCAACTTATCAAAGCGTATATTCCAACTCCGAGATGCTTGCACCAGTCCATAGATGGGTCGCTGGAGCTTGCATATTTTGTTAACACCTTCAGGATCGACAAAACCTTCTAGTTGCATCATATACAACTCTCCATTAAGGAATGCAGTTTTGTTTATCCATTTGCCAGATTTCATAAAATGCGGCAATTGCTAACATGATTCGGACAGACTTAAGCATAGATACGAGTGAGAAACTCTCATCGTAGTCAATACTTTGAACTTGTCGAAAAACCTTTTTCGACAATTCTAGCTTTGTAGATAGTAACACTACTATCAGTGTCCGTCTTCCTCTTGAAGATCCATTTATTCTTAATTTCTTGCCGATCATCGGGCAAGGCAACCAAAGTCCAAACTTTGTTCTCATACATGGATCATATCTCAGATTTCGTGGCCTCTAACCATTTTGCGGAATCTGGGCTCATCATCGCTTCCTCATAGTTCGCAAGTTCGTCATGGTCCAGTAACATGACTTCCAGAACAAGATTACCGTACCACTCTGGTGCGGATCTCACTCTGGTTTACCTACGAGATTCGGTAGTTACTTGATCTGAAGTTACATGATCATCATCATTAGCTTCCTCACTAATTGGTGTAGTAGTCACAAGAACAGATTTCTGTGATGAACTACTTTCCAATAAGGGAGAAGGTACAATTACCTTATCAAGTTTTCTACTTTCCTCCCACTCACTTCTTTCGAAAGAAACTCTTTCTCTAGAAAGTTTCCGAACTTAGCAACAAAACTCTTGCCTTCGGATCTGTGATAGAAGGTGTATCCAACAGTTTCCTTTGGATATCCTATGAAGACACATTTCTCCAATTTGGGTTCGAGCTTATCAGGTTGAAGCTTTTTCACATAAGCATCGCAGCCCCAAACTTTAAGAAACGACAGCTTAGGTTTATTGCTAAACCATAGTTCATACGGTGTCGTCTCAACGGATTTAGATGGTGCCCTATTTAATGTGAATGCAGCTGTCTCTAATGCATAATCCCAAAAACGATAGTGGTAGATCGGTAAGATACATCATAGATTGTACTATATCTAATATAGTACGGTTATGATGTTCGGACGCACCATTATGCTGCGGTGTTCCAGGTGGCATGAGTTTGTGAAACTATTCCACATAGTTTTAATTGAAGACCAAACTCGTAACTCAAATATTTGTCTCCGCGATCAGGTCATAGAAACTTTATTTTCTTGTCACGATGATTTTCCACTTCACTCTGAAATTCTTTGAACTTTTCAAATGTTTCAGACTTATGTTTCATCGAGTAGATATACCCATATCTGTTCAAATCATCTGTGAAGGTCAGAAAATAATGATACTTGTCGCGAGCCTTAATATTCATCGGACCACATACATCAGTATGTATGATTTCCAACAAATCTGTTGCTCGCTCCATTGTTCCGGAGAACGGCGCTTTAGTCATCTTGCCCAAGAGGCATGGTTCGCAAGCATCAAGTGATTCATAATCAAGTGATTCCAAAATCCCATCAGCATGGAGTTTCTTCATGCGCTTTACACCAATATGACCTAAACGGCAGTGCCACAAATAGGTTGCACTATCATTATTAACTTCGCATCTTTTGGTTTCAATATTATGAATATGTGTATCACTACGATCGAGATCCAATGAACTATTTTCATTGGTGTGTATGACTATAGAAGGTTTTATTCATGTAAACAGAACAACAATTGTTCTCTAACTTAAATGAATAACTGTATTGCAATTAACATGATCAAATCATATTCATGCTCAACGCAAACACCAAATAACACTTATTTAGTTTCAACACTAATCCCGAAAGTATAGGGAGTGTGTGATGATGATCATATCAATCTTGGAACCACTTCCAACACACATCGTCACCTTGCCCTTTAACTAGTCTTTGTTCATTCTGCAACTCCCGTTTCGAGTTACTAATCTTAGCAACTTGAACTAGTACCAAATACTGAGGGGTTGCTATGAACACTAGTAAAGTACACATCAATAACATGTATATCAAATATACTTATGTTCACTTTGCCATCCTTCTTATCCGCCAATCACTTGGGGTAGTTCCGCTTCCAGTGACCAGCCCCTTTGCAGTAGAAGCACTTAGTCTCAGGCTTAGGACCAGACTTGGGCTTTTTCACTTGAGCAGCAACTTGCTTGCCGTTCTTCTTGAAGTTCCCCTTCTTTCCTTTTGCCCTTTTCTTGAAACTAGTGATCTTGTCAACCATCAACACTTGATGTTTTTCTTTGATTTCTACCTTCGCCGATTTTAGCATCGCGAAGAGCTTGGGAATATTTTCCGTTATCCCTTGCATATTATAGTTCATCACGAAGTTCTACTAACTTGGTGATGGTGACTAGAGAATTCTGTCAATCACTATCTTATCTGGAAGATTAACTCCCACTTGATTCAAGCGATTGTAGTACCCAGACAATCTGAGCACATGCTCACTAGTTGAGCGATTCTCCTCCATCTTTTAGCTATAGAACTTGTTGGAGACTTCATATCTCTCAATTCGGGTATTTGCTTGAAATATTAACTTCAACTCCTGGAACATCTTGTATGGTCCATGACGTTCAAAACGTCTTTGAAGTCCCGATTCTTAAGCCGTTAAGCATGGTGCACTAAACTATTAAGTAGTCATCATATTGAGCTAGCAAAACGTTCATAACGTCTGCATCTGCTCCTGCAAAAGGTCCGTCACCTAGCGGTGCATCAAGGACAAAATTCTTCTGTGCAGCAATGAGGATAAACCTCAGATTACGGATCCAATCCGCATCATTGCTACTAACATTTTTCAACACAATTTTCTCTAGGAACATATCAAAATAAACACAAGGAAGCAACAATGCGAGCTATTGATCTACAACACAGATATGCTAATACTACCGGGACTAAGTTCATGATAAATTAAAGTTCAATTAATCATATTACTTAAGAACTCCCACTTAGATAGACATCCCTCTAATCTTCTAAGTGATCACGTGATCCAAATCAACTAAACCATGTCCGATCATCACGTGAGATGGAGTAGTTTCAATGGTGAACATCACTATGTTGATCATATCTACTATATGATTCACGCTCGACCTTTCGGTCTCTGTGTTCCGAGGCCATATCTGTTATATGCTAGGCTCGTCAAGTATAACCTGAGTATTCCGCGTGTGCAACTGTTTTGCACCCGTTGTATTTGAACGTAGAGCCTATCACACCCGATCATCACGTGGTGTCTCAGCACGAAGAACTTTCGCAACGGTGCATACTCAGGGAGAACACTTCTTGATAATTTAGTGAGAGATCATCTTATAATGCTACCGTCAATCAAAGCAAGATAAGATGCATAAAAGATAAACATCACATGCAATCAATATAAGTGATATGATATGGCCATCATCATCTCGTGCTTGTGATCTCCATCTTCGAAGCACCGTCATGATCACCATCATCACCGGTGCGACACCTTGATCTCCATCGTAGCATCGTTGTCGTCTCGCCAATCTTATGCTTCCACGACTATCACTACCGCTTAGTAATAAAGTAAAGCATTACATCGCGATTGCATTGCATACAATAAAGCGACAACCATATGGCTCCTGCCAGTTGCCGATAACTCGGTTACAAAACATGATCATCTCATACAATAAAATTTAGCATCATGTCTTGACCATATCACATCACAACATGCCCTGCAAAAACAAGTTAGACGTCCTCTACTTTGTTGTTGCAAGTTTTACGTGGCTGCTACGGGCTTAAGCAAGAACTCATCTTACCTACGCATCAAAACCACAACGACAGTTTGTCAAATAGACTCCGTTTTAACCTTCTCAAGGACCGGGCGTAGCCACACTCGGTTCAACTAAAGTTGGTGAGACAGTCTTCCGCAAGCCATCTATGTGCAAAGCACGTCGAGGGAACCGGTCTCGCGTAAGCGTACGCGTAAGGTTGGTCCGGATCGTCTCGTCCAACAATACCGCTGAACCAAAGTATGACATGCTGGTAGGCAGTATGACTTGTATCGTCCACAACTCACTTGTGTTCTACTCGTGCAAATAACATCAAACCATAAAAACCTAGGCTCTGATACCACTGTTGGGGAACGTAGTAATTTCAAAAAAATTCCTACGCACACGCAGGATCATGGTGATGCATAGCAACGAGAAGGGAGAGTGTCGTCTACGTACCCTCGTAGACTGAAGCGGAAGCGTTGACACAACGTAGAGGAAGTAGTCGTACGTTCTCCTCGCGATCCAACCGATCACAGCACCGTTACTCCGGCACCTCCGAGTTCTTGGCACACGTTCAGCTCGATGACGATCCCCGGGCTCCGATCCAGCAAAGCGTCGAGGAAGAGTTCCGTCAGCACGACGGCGTGGTGACGATCTTGATGTGTTACCGGCGCAGGGCTTCGCCTAAGCACTGCAACGATATGATCGAGGTGGAATTTGGTGGAAGGGGGCACCGCACACGGCTAAGGAACGATCCGTAGATCAACTTGTGTGTCTTTGGGGTGCCCCCTGCCCCCGTATATAAAGGAGCAAGGGAGGGGGTGGCCGGCCTAGGGTTAGGCGCGCCAGGGTGTGGAGTCCTACTAGGTTTCCAAGTCCTAGTAGGAGTCCACCAAGAGGGGAGGAAGGGAGAAGGAATAGGAGGAGAAGGAAAGGTGGCCGGCCCCCTTTTCCCTAGTCCAATTCGGACTAGAGGGGAGGGGGGGCGCAGCAGCCTTTTTTTTCCTCTTCCCACTAAAGCCCATCAAGGCCCATTACTTCTCCCGTAATCCCGTAACTCCCCGGTACCTCCGAAAATACCCGAACCACTCAGAACCCTTCCGATGTCCGAATATAGTCGTCCAATATATCGATCTTTACATCTCGACCATTTCGAGACTCCTCGTCATGTCCCCGATCTCATCCGGGACTCCGAACTCCTTCGGTACATCAAAACTCATAAACTCATAATATAACTGTCATCGAAACCTTAAGCGTGCGGACCCTACGGTTCGAGAACAATGTAGACATGACCGAGACACATCTCCAGTCAATAACCAATAGCGGGACCTGGATGCCCATATTGGCTCCTACATATTCTACGAAGATCTTTATCGGTCAGACCGCATAACAACATACGTTGTTCCCTTTGTCATCGGTATGTTACTTGCCCGAGATTCGATCGTCGGTATCCAATACCTAGTTCAATCTCGTTACCGGCAAGTCTCTTTTCTCGTTCTGTAATACATCATCTCGCAACTAACTCATTGGTTGCAATGCTTGCAAGGCTTATGTGATGTGCATTACCGAGAAGGCCCTGAGATACCTCTCCGACAATCGGAGTGACAAATCCTAATCTCGAAATATGCCAACCCAACATGTACCTTCGGAGACACCTGTAGAGCACCTTTATAATCACCCAGTTACGTTGTGACGTTTGGTAGCACACAAAGTGTTGCTATGGTAAACGGGAGTTGCATATTCTCATAGTTAAAGGAACATGTATAAGTCATGGATAAAAGCAATAGCAACATACTAAACGATCGGGTGCTATGCTAATGGAATGGGTCATGTCAATCAGATCATTCAACTAATGATGTGATCTCGTTAATCAAATAACAACTCTTTGTTCATGTTTAGGAAACATAACCATCTTTGATTAATGAGCTAGTCAAGTAGAGGCATACTAGTGACACTTTGTTTGTCTATGTATTCACACATGTGTTATGTTTCCGGTTAATACAATTCTAGCATGAATAATAAACATTTATCATGACATGTAAGGAAATAAATAATAACTTTATTATTGCCTCTAGGGTATATTTCCTTCAGGCACGACAAGAGACTTGTTGCGACGCGCCACACGTCCCGGCAAGGACCGGTGAGCAACAAGCTCCCAGGCGCGACAAGGCATCAACCGCGGCAAGCCGCTTGCCGCGGCAAGTCACCACCCCGCGCCTGCGTTCCAGCTCATCCACCCACACGTCGCCCTGGGGTCATTCCAGGCGTACGTGGCGAGAGGCTGCGCAGCCAGGGGCATGCGGTGGCGAAGCAACGCTGACAGGGTAGCCATCGTGGCAAACGGTGGCGCCCCTGACGGTCTCTTTTCTGCACTGTTTGGGCGACCTAGATGGGCATTTAATGCCCTTGTCCCCTGCCGTCAGAGTTAGGTATGATAGCACTGTGCAAACAGCTGTACCCAACACAGCGTTTTCCAGTTTTACCCCCGCCTACGTTGCCACCTGTGGGTAACCCCTTGCGCATATAAAAGGAGGCCCCATGCGCAACATGAAGGAGGGAGGAGGAAGGAGGCCACTCACACCCGGTCTGATTAGTTGCCTGAGTGTACTGTAGCACTCAGCGCTCCCGAACAAGAACACAATACAAACCACAAAGCAGCAGTAGGGTTTTACGCATCCGTGCGGCCCGAAGCTCGGTAAACCCCTTGTGTGCATCACCTCTATCCGCTCTTCGCGCGACCTCCGCCCCCCGCCGAACCAGAAAGGGGCTCAGTCCCCATAGGTGTTCGTGGAGGCAGATTTCCCCCGACATCTTTGGCGCGCCAGGTAGGGGGCGTCAAAGTTGTATGAACCTGATCCGGCGTCTGCACGGGCTAGATCTCCGTCATCTTCATCGACATGCCACCGAGGAAGAAGGCTCCGGAGGTGGCTGGCCCGTCCGCGTCGAACCCACCGCCCTTGGAGCAAACGGGTGGTGGGGACGGCACCGGCGGCGGAATGGGCGTCGCCGAGCCAACTCATGGTGCCACGACGTCCGAACATGCACCGAGCTCATGGTGCCACGGCGTCGGAACATACGCCGACACCTCTTCGCGCAGGTAAGCCCTGGTATGACCAGGCAACCTTTCGCTCTATTCCATGGAGCGGGGACAGTTAGCCCCACGGATCTCGCATACGGGCCACCTCGAGTGCTCGCTCACGCTAAGCTCAAGCAAGAGCAGCTGCGACGAGATGACGCGCTGCTCCTCGAGGAGGACCGTCTTCAGGCCGCTGTGCGAGCTGCTCGCTACCAGCAAGCTTTGCGTTGCTTTTATAGCCGCAAAGTTAGTGCCAGAAGTTTCAAGGAAGTGGGAAGGCCCTTACCGGGTGAAACAAGTCGCTAGGCCTGGCGCTGTCCGCCTTGAGACCGAAGATACCACTCCGGTGAGCAACTCCTGGAATGTTGGGCATCTTCGTAAGTTTCGCCCGTAAGGCGCGGTTGGCGGACCCCGTCCAGCAACCACCCTTCTGTACAAGTCTTGCCGCTGTTGCATGTGATCCTTTGTACAGAGCCAGGCGCAGACCCTGTGCACAGATTAAAGTTCATGTGTTCCACACATCTTGTCGATCTCATGCTTTTTATTCTCTGCATGCATTATCTGACACTCTGTGCAGCACTGACCCCCGGTAAGCGATGATGGGCCATGGGGCTCCGAACCTTTATTTTCTCTTCTTCCTTTTCTTCTCAAGAAAAGGAAGGTTCCCTCGCCCACAAGCTTGCCAGGGAGGGGAGGGGGAAGATAATGGTGAGGACCAGGCGGCGTTCGATGAAGTTTCGCCTTGCCAGAAAGCGACCTTGCCGGGCAGCGAGCCACGGAAAAGCTAGTTGCCAAAGTTTGAGCAATCAAGTTTTTAAATCCTAAGGTTATCTTCCTCGAACGATCGTACTTTGTATGGAAAACCTGTGCGCGGAGGAACCAGCTCGTGGCTAGTCGCGCCCTTACTTCGTTTCGAGTCCGCTCAACGATTTAAGTATGTTGCGACCAGACTCGCGCCCTTACTTTGTTTCGAGCTTGCTCAGCGACTTGAGTGTGCTGCAACTGCAGTTGCGCCCTTATTTCGCTTCGAGCCTGCTCAACAACTTAAGTGAACCGCGGCTAGTCACGACAAGGTTTCTTGCCGGCAACGGCATCGCCAGCGGGCTGCTGATGTCCCGCACTCAGCAAGTGTGCCTACGCCGGCAAGTTCCCTAAAAGCGTAGGGCAATAACATACAAAGGAGGGAATCAAATAGAGGAAGTAACAGTGCATTCACTACCTAAGATAAAGTTATATTACAAGATAGCTTGTTGCAGCCCTAATGAATTGTTTCCATAACTCGGCCAGCGGCGACAAGAAAAGAAAAGGGCGGGCGGCCTAATCCACACGGTCGCCCTCGATCTCTTGATCCCGGCCACCCTTTCCACAATGGGCGCGACGAGGGCCCTGATCTCCTCCAGGTCAACGTCTAACGGCAGGGATCTGAGGACGTTGGTGAGCTTGAGGCCTGGGTTGCGGAAGACGATCTTCACCAACACCTTCTCAAGGGCTCCAGCGCAGGCATCGCGCGTCTCATCGGCCAGCCGCTCCGGGATCGCATCCCGGAGTGCCTGAAGGGCCGTCGCCACGCCTTTGAAGAACGAAGTGAGCTTGCCGCTGGGTGGGAGGTTCGCGCCGGAGGGATACTCGTGACCCTCCATCCCCAACAGCGACAGCTCCTTGTCGATGGAGGCGGCGATGTCCACCAGACCCTCCGTCCACTGCTCCACCGCCGCCCTGAAGTCGTTCTGGGTAACTGCGGCGCTCTCCAACAGCGCCTCGTTGTCTGCGATCTCCTTCCGCAAGGTCGCCTCTTGCTCCTTGGCGCTGTCCAGCGTCTTGGACAAGGTGGCCAGCTTCATCTCGAGATCAGCATTGGAGTCCTTGGCAGCGTCAAGCTCCCTGATCTTATCGGCGAAGCGTCCTTGCAGCTCGTCGAGGGTATAAGCACCCTTCTCGCGCTCTTGTTTGAGCGTGGCGAGCTCCTCACCGCTCGCCTTAAGATCAGTGTCGAGCTGCGCCACCCTCGTCTCCAGCTCCTTCTTGGCGGCCTCGGCGGCCGTGGCAGCATCTTGCGCTTCCTTGAGGGCTCCGCCAAGCGCTTGCTCGCGCGCGGCGACCTCCTCCTCATGGCTAGCGAGGCTGGCTTTCTGCTACACCAGCTCGCCCTCCCGCGCGGACAGCCCCTCGGCGGCGAGCCTCTGCTGCTCTTCGGATTCGGCCTTCTCGAGGATGAAGGCCGTCCGCGCCTCGTCGAGTTGCCTCCGCTCCTCCGCCAAGGATCGGAGGGCCTCCTGGTTGAGCTCCCGAAGCTCCTCGGTGCGCTTCTCCATGTCCACTCCCGCCTTCGCGACAAGCGCTTCCCGGCGTTCCACCTTGGCTTGCCGGGCGCGGTAGAGTGACACCAGCTTCCGGAGCAGCCGCTCCTCCTCAGGCTCGCCGCCGCTGCTGCTTGGCGCATCAACCAGCGTCAGCCCGGCGGAGGCGAGCACCTCCCCATCCAAGGTCTCCCCCTCGACCGGCGCCCTGGAAGTCGACTCCCAGGGGAGCTTGATGAAGATGTCATCGCCGGCCTTCAGGTAGACGCCTGGCTGGGGCTCCTCGGGGCCTGACGCTCCGGCGGAAGCAGGATCGGTGGTCGGCGCAGCGCCTGGCGCCCCTGTGGGCCCAAGGCCATCTGTACGATCGCCGGCCCCCTCGCCAGCGGCTGCTGCGGCAACCTTGGCGGCCTCTTCGCCGACCAGATCTTCAGCACCGTCCGCCTCTCCGGCGGCGGCCGCGTCGTCGGTATGGCCGCGCACATCCTCCTCGATGACGACCTCGGTCTCCATCGGGTCCGTGGCGGGCGGGTCTGAAGGCCGAAAGAGGGAGAGAAGTCAAGCAATTATCCGAAGAAGGAGATTCAAAAAAAAAGAGAAGAGCCCCAGGGGAGTTTTGAGGCAAGAAGGTTACCTGCGCCAGGGCCTGCGGTCACGGTCTCCGTCGCCAAGGGGTCGCCAGTGCTGACCCTTGCCGGAGACTGCTCCCTTTCCGGAGACTGCTCCCTTGCCGGGGATTCCTCCCTTGCCGGGGAACTCCCCCTTGGCGGTGTAGTTGTAGCGGGTGGCGCATCGGGGGCGGTCTCCGGACGCTCCTGGTGGGGCTGCTCTGCTCCTACGCAAATCAACAGTCAGATATCAAAAACGAAGAGTACCCAGGTGTGCCCAACGGCAGGAAGCAAAATCATATGCTTACGATGGGGGCTGCTCTGAGGATTACTTGGTGGGTCCGATAAGGTCATCTCAGGCGCACCCCCTGCCGTCACGGTGGGCTCGTCGTCAAGGATGACCACCGGGACCTTGGCTCTCTTTGCCGCCCTCTGAGCCAGAGTCCTGAAAAGGAGTAAATTCAGAGGAAAGCAAATGAGACGCGAGACACAACTGCAAGAATTGAAGAAATACAAGTACAACGAGGATCTTACTCCTCTCCCTCTTCCTCGTCGGAGCTAAGCGCGGAGAAGTCGAAGACTGGCCCACTTCTGGCGCAAGGAGGCGGAGGAGTAGGCTCCCTCGGCCGCTTGGCGGAGGTAGTGGTGGCGCTAGCCCGAGACGGCCTTGCCTCGGCCGCCGCCGTGGCGCGAGGGGCGGCAGGAGCAGAAGCAGCAGCCTGCGAATACCCCGCTCCTACTGCCACAGCGGAGCGTGTCACGCGGCGCTGCGGCTGTTGGCTCGTCTGCCGCCCCACCATGTCTCCGGCCTTGCGGAGACGCCTCCGTGGTTGAGCCGGGGGCTCCGCTTGCGACGAGCTGCCCAAGGGTTGGGAGGAAGAGGCGTCCGTCTCTGGCAAGCCGCTCGTGTCCTCGGTGGGCTTGTCCGCCTCGACGCCGTGCCCGGCAGGCTCTTCCTCGCCGACAAACTCCGCTCAATCAGCAAGGCTTTCCACCTCCGCTGCATCCGCCTCCGCCAATGTGAATCCAAATTCGCCCGTGGCCGCGGCTGCCGCCGCCTCTTCCATCCTGGAGGCGATGCGCGCCAACTCCTTGTCGGTGGTGTCCCGGGTGAGGCCCTTCTGCTCGGCGGGGTCGACTGGCACCTCCACCAAGTCGTCGAAGAACGCCCGCACGACATCGCCGGCGGGCTCCTGCCAAGTGGAGTCGATCCCGTGCGAGACGCACAGCGGCATCATTGCAAGGATGCGGCTGAGCGACGAATTGTTGCACAACGGGACGACGCCTCGCGGCAGCCTGAACCATTCGGGGTGATCGGGATCGTGCTTGAACAGCTCCCTGAGCGTCCCTTCAAGCTCCAAGACAGTGAAATTGAAGTTGAGGCCAGGGCGCAGCCTCATGATGTCCGCCGCATTCTGGAACTCCCAGGCGGGTCTCCCTTTCTCCTCCAGGGGAGCGATGCGGCGGCGGAGGAAATCTGCGCCAACGACGCCAACTGTGAGCCCGGCACGCCTAAGCCGCAGGATCTGGGTAATGGCAATCTGCAGCTTGTCGTCGTCCGGAGCCACGTCGCTCCAATCCCTGCCGCGCACCACAGGAGTTCGGCGCACGGCAGTGAATGGCTGCGGGTTCTCCTCGACGACCAGGCACCAGTCCGCTCTCCATTCCTCCCATTTGCTGTGGAGCTCTCCCTCCAGATAAGCATCCTTCTTGCCGGGCTTCGAGATCCAGGCAATTCCGCCGGAGAGGGGCTCTCCTCTCTCTACTCGAGGCGTGAAGAAGTGGCGGAAGAGGGCTAAGTTTGGATAGACTCCGACAAAGTTTTCGCAAAGATGTGCGAAAATTGCCATGGTCAGGACAGCATTGGGGGTGAAATCAAGGAGATGGAACTCGTAGGTGTTCATGATGTCGCAGAAAAATTCAGAGAAGGGCGGGCAGAGCCCGCAATAGAAGAACAGAGGAAAGAAGGGATACCCGGTCGGATACTCCTTCTGGGCGGCGGTGGGAAGAACCCTCGTGCGCGGATGCGCTCGCGTCCCCGTCGACCAGAAGAGGTAGAATTCCTCCCTCAGGTCCAACGCGTCGAGCTCAGGGGGGAAGGTTGCCTGCTCCTTTCGCAGCACCTCAAGCCGCTGCGCCTCGGCCGACTTCACAGCCTTCCCTTTCCCCTTGTCGCCCTTCGGGGCCATGGCGGAAGCAGGGAGGGAGGTCGACGGCGTCGGTAGCACTGGTGGTGACGGAAGGGGTGGAACGCTGCTTCTCTTGGGAAGTGGCGGAGATTTTCGAGGAATCGCAACTAGCGGGTGGGCGGACTGCCCCTGTTTCCCCTGCTTATAAGGGGGAGGGGGCGTTTCGCCTTTCCGAATAAACAAATCACCTGCGACGTGACGCGTGCCCACGGGGCTCAGCCCCGCGCATGCCGCCCACGTCACGCAAGCCTCTCCCCACGATGCCGCGTTCGACGCGTGCCGTTCGGGGAGGACGTGGTGGATGCAGAAGAAGATGCAGCGTGACCCAGGCCGGGCGTGCCCGTGCACTATTTTGGGCCTGGCCCAACAGCGCTCGGCACCGTGTATGGCCCAGGCCCGGGGGCTCCTGTTGGTGTACTAAAGTAGGGGTACCTTAGTACCCCGAACTTGTGCACGGGCAGTCTAGCTCCCCGCGGCAAGGCTTGCCAGGCGGTCACCAAAACTCTCCATGGTCCCTTTTTGGGCCATCCAAGAACAAAGTATTTGAGTCAAGGCCCCGGCAGGAGGAGCTTGCCGGGAAGGCCACCCGAAGAGAGCAAGGCCCCGGCAAGAGGAGCTTGCCGGGACGGCCGCTCGAAGCACAAGGCCCCGGCAAGAGGAGCTTGCCGGGAAGGCCGACCAGGGCACGACAAGAGACTTGCTGCGATGCGCCACGCGTCCCGGCAAGGACCGGTGAGCAACAAGCTCCCGGGCGCGACAAGGCATCAACCGCGGCAAGGCGCTTGCCGCGGCAAGTCACCACCCCGCGCCTGCGTTCCAGCTCATCCACCCACGCGTCGCCCTGGGGCCATTCCAGGCGTACGTGGCGAGAGGCTGCGCAGCCAGGGGCATGCGGTGGCGAAGCAACGCTGACAGGGTAGCCATCGTGGCAAATGATGGCGCCCCTGACAGTCCCTTTTCTGCACTGTTTGGGCGACCTAGACGGGCATTTAATGCCCTTGTCCCCTGCCGTTAGAGTTAGGTATGATAGCACTGTGCAAACAGCTGTACCCAACACAGCGTTTTCCAGTTTTACCCCCGCCTATGTTGCCACCTATGGGTAACCCCTTGCGCATATAAAAGGAGGCCCCATGCGCAACGTGAAGGAGGGAGGAGGAAGGAGGCCACTCACGCCCGGTCTGATTAGTTGCCTGAGTGTACTGTAGCACTCAGCGCTCCCGAACAAGAACACAATACAAACCACAAAGCAGCAGTAGGGTTTTACGCATCCGTGCGGCCCGAAGCTGGGTAAACCCCTTGTGTGCATCGCCTCGATCCGCTCTTCGCGCGACCTCCGCCCCCCGCCGAACCAGAAAGGGGCTCGGTCCCCATAGGTGTTCGTGGAGGCAGATTTCCCCCGACAATAACCCACAATCAAAGAATCAACATTATGATAAGAGATACTTTGTTGCTAGGAAACATGATAAAGAAAGAGACCCATGGGTTCAGAAACCCATGCCCTTTTCTTCCTAAGCCATCCAATAAAAAGGATGATGAGGATTTTGAGCGCTTTGCTGAAATGATTAGACCTATCTTTTTGTGTATGCGTTTGACTGATATGCTTAAAATGCCTCCTTATGCTAAGTATATGAAGGATTTTGTCACTAATAAAAGAAAGATACCGGAAGATGAAATATCCACCATGCTTGCTAATTATACTTTTAAGGGCGGAATACCAAAGAAACTTGGAGATCCAGGAGTACCAACTATACCATGCTCCATTAAAAGAAACTATGTTAAAACTGCTTTATGTGATCTTGGAGCTGGTGTTAGTGTTATGCCTTTCTCTTTGTATCATAGACTTGAATTGAATAAGTTGACACCTACTGAAATTTCTTTGCAAATGGCTGATAAATCAACTGCTATACCCATCGGTATTTGTGAGGATGTGCCTGTTGTGGTTGCAAATATTACTATCTTAACGGACTTTGTTATTCTTGATATTCCAGAGGATGATAGTATGTCGATTATCCTTGGTAGTCCCTTTTTGAATAATGCAGGGGCTGTTATTGATTGCAACAAAGGCAATGTCATGTTTCATGTTAATGGTAATGAGCATACGGTACACTTTCCGAAGAAACAACCTCAAGTTCATAGTATCAATTCTATTGCAAAAATATCAACTATTATTACTGGAGGTTTTGAATTCCCTCTTCCTACTGTCAAAAAGAAATATGACATTCTTATTGTTGGGGACGTGCATATCCCCGTTGAGGTAACCTATTGTTATTAAAAATTCTCCGGTTTCATGTCATTCGGAAGAAGTTTGTTAATAAGACTTGATCAACCTTGTTAATGGATTCCTTTTGATGAGCATGAGATGGATGAATTTAGAAGGCACAACTCTCTCTACCCATCTTTTACCTCGTGTTATTTAGTTTAAATAAAAGAAAAATAGTATTTTCTGTCTGTTTTCTAAACTATCCATGCAATAAAAAATGTCCCAAAAATAAAAGTTCTCCAAATGCCTTAAAAATTGGATATGCTTTTTTATACATTATTTTAGAATTCCTGGTGCAAAGAAAACACCAGGGGGCCTCACCAGCTGGCCACAAAGAAATCTATGAAAGAAAAAGGTATTAAATGTGAAGATGTTAAAAATCTACCACCTATTGAAGAAATACATGGTCTTGATAACACGACACGGGTAGTAGAGGTAAACTCTCTCCGTAGATTTGATGAAAGTGATATTCCTTATAATAACTCTGCTAGACAATGCTTGGATGAGTTTGATAATTTTATTGTTAAACAAGAGAACTTCAATGCTTATGTTAATAGACAACTGAAATGTAATGCTTACATGCTTGATCACTTGATTAATTATATGAATAGTATTGTTAATGATCTTAAGCTTATTAGTAAACATGCTTCCATGGTTACAAATCAAGTAGAACAAGTACTTAAGGCACAAGATGATTTGCTTAATGAGTTGAATAGAAAGAATATGATAATGTTGTTAGGGTTATGACTAGAGGTGGTAAGATGACCCAGGAACCCTTGTATCCTGAGGGTCGTCCTTAGAGAGTTGAGCAGGATTCTCAGAGAATTAATATTGATGCACCTAGTCCTTGTACGAAAAAGAAAAGGAAAACTGACATGACTTTGCATGCCAGTGAACCTGCTGTAGGCACACCTGAGAATCCCAATGATATTTCTATTTCTGATGCTGAGACACAACCTGGTGATGAACATGAACCTAGTACTAATGTTAATGATGATGTTCATGTTGATGCTCAACCTAGTGACGATAATGATGTAGAGATTGAACCTGCTATTGATCTTGATAACCCATGATCAAAGAATCAACATTATGATAAGAGAGACTTTGTTGCGAGGAAACATGGTAAAGAAAGAGAACCATGGGTTCAGAAACCCATGCCCTTTCCTCCTAAGCCATCCAAGAAAAAGGATGATGAGGATTTTGAGCGCTTTGCTGTAATGATTAGACCTATCTTTTTGCGTATGCGTTTGACTGATATGCTTAAAATGCCTCCTTATGCTAAGTATATGAAGGATATTGTCACTAATAAAATAAAGATATTGTAAGCTAAAATATCCACCATGCTTGCTAATTATAATTTGAAGGGTGGAATACCAAAGAAACTTGGAGATCCAGTAGTACCAACTATACCATGCTCCATTAAAAGAAACTATGTTAAAACTGCTTTATGTGATCTTGGGGCCGGTGTTAGTGTTATGCCTTTCTCTTTATATCATAGACCTGAATTGAATAAGTTGACACCTACTGAAATTTCTTTGCAAATAGCTGATAAATCAATTGTTATACCCATCGGTATTTGTGAGGATGTGCCTGTTGTGGTTGCAAACGTAACTATCTTAACGGACTTTGTTATTCTTGATACTCCCGAGGATGATAGTATGTCAATTATCCTTGGTAGACCCTTTTTGAATACTGTAGGGGCTGCTATTGATTGCAACAAAGCAATGTCATGTTTCATGTTAATGGTAATGAGCATACGGTACACTTTCCGAAGAAACATCCTCAAGTTCATAGTATCAATTCTATTGCAAAAATATCAACTATTACTATTGGAGGTTTTGAATTCCCTCTTCCTACTGTCAAAAAGAAATATGACATTCTTATTGTTGGGCATGTGCATATCCCCGTTGAGGTAACCCAGTGTTATTCAAAAATTCTCCGGTTTCATGTCATTCGGAAGAAGTTAGTTAATAAGACTTGATCAACCTTGTTAATGGATTCCTTTTGATGAGCATGAGATGGATGAATTTAGAAGGCACAACTCTCTATACCCATATTTTACTTTGTGTTATTTAGTTTAAATGAAAGAAAAAAAAGTATTTTCTGTCTATTTTCTAAATTATCCATGCAATAAAAAATGTCCCAAAAATAAAAGTTCTCCAAATGCCCTGAAAATTGGATATGATTTTTTATACATTATTTTAGAATTTCTGGTGCAAAGAACACACTAGGGGGCCTCACCCGCTGGCCTTGGTGTCGGTGTACAAAAAGAGGGGTACACTTTTTGTACCCCTATAACTGTGCACGGGCAGTCTAAGCCACGGACACCACCGCACTAAGCAAGGCGAGGGAGGTGAGCTGAGGTCAGGCCGAAGCTCAAGAGAAGCAGAACGACGCCAAGACCAAGACCACAAAGAGCGAAGGGGACGAAGCGGGCCCCCCCGGCAAGATCCTTGCCGGGAGGCGGTTTTAGCAAACCCGGCAAGACCTTTACCGTGGCAGCTCGCCCCCCACCTACAGAGCGGGTCACCCTTGAGTCCACTGCCCCCATGGGGCAAGGATTCGGGAGGCATACCCGTGGTGGCATGCAGATCTTTGTGAAGACATTTAAAGATCAGATGCACACTTCAGAAGACAATGATCCTTGGCGGGATCCCAGCCAAGAAGGACCACAAGGCCCCCGGCAAGAGCCTTGCCAGGGATGACAGCAGGCGCCACGACAAGACCCTTGTCGGGGCCCTGGCAAGACCCTTGCCGGGGGCACGGCAAGACCCTTGCCATGAACACCCGTGGGGCCACCATCAGGCCCACGCCAGTCACACCTCTACCACCGTTCGCATGCAGCTGCCGACCCAACCAGCTGGGCAGGCACCTGCGTGGCGGCATGCAGATCCTCGTGGAGACCCACCGCTGCAGTGTACAAAAAGAAGGGTACACTTTTTGTACCCCTATAACTGTGCACGGGCAGTCTGAGCCACGGACACCACCGCACTAAGCAAGGCGAGGGAGGTGAGCCTAGGTAAGGCCAAAGCTCAAGAGAAGCAGAACGACGCCAAGACCAAGACCACAAAGAGCGAAGGGGACAAAGCGGGCCCCCCCGGCAAGATCCTTGCCGGGAGGCGGTTTTAGCAAACCCGGGAAGACCTTTACCATGGCAGCTCGCCACCCACCTACGGAGCGGGTCACCCTTGAGTCCACTGCCCCCATGGGACAAGGATTCCGGGGGCATCCCCGTGGAGGCATGCAGATCTTTGTGAAGACATTTAAAGATCAGATGCACACTTCGGAAGACAATGATCCTTGGCGGGATCCCAGCCAAGAAGGACCACAAAGCCCCCGGCAAGAGCCTTGCCGGGGATGATAGCAGGCGCCACGACAAGACCCTTGCCAGGGCCCCGGCAAGACCCTTGCCATGAACACCCGTGGGGCCACCATCAGGCCCACGCCAGTCACACCTCTACCATCGTTCGCATGCAGCTGCCGACCCAACCAGCTGGGCAGGCACCTGCGTGGCGGCATGCAGATCCTTGTGGAGACCCACCGCTGCGCCACCTCAGCTGCCTACCTGCCTACATGGCACCGCGGGCACCGCTGGCCAGGGCGCGCGTCGACGCGAGAAGGAGCGGTGACGGTCAAGACAGGGCTCTCCCCCATCCCCGATAAAGCAAGGACACCTAAGCAAGGCGCATTAAATGCACCTTGTCATGTAATGCGGAGGATAACCTCGCATCACTGTACCCTTTCCACCTCCTGCGTGCCACTGTGGCAACCCCTTTCTCTATAAAAGGAGGCCCCAGGCGACCAGGAGGAGGATTCGGCATTTTGGAGCTCTCGACGCCTCCATAGCTGGCTCAAGACCACAGATATACAATCCACCAAAGCAGGAGTAGGGTTTTACGCATCCCTGCGGCCTGAACCTGGGTAAAGGAACCACGTGCTATCTGTTTGATCCGATCTTTTCACAACCCCGCGCCCCGCAACCGTAGTAGGGATTCTCGTGATCCCATAGGTGTCGTCCCACCGACATCTTTGGCGCGCCAGGTAGGGGGCGCAGTTGTGAGAATCGGCTTTAGCAGTTAGTTCGACGCTTCTTCATCGTCATGGCGCCCAAGAAGAAGATGACGGTGGCGGTTGGCCCGTCGGAAGCCGGGCATCCTGTCCCGACGCGAGTGAGCAGCGGACTGGTCGCAGAAAGGACCCGGGGCGCTGTTCGCGAACACCAACACCGTCCCAGCAGCCGGAGTTTGGGAGGCGGCGATGTTCGTGCGCCTGGTAACGGGCCACACGCCGTCAAATCCAAAGACGGAGACGGGCCCTCTGCGGGTGGCGCGGGGCCTTCCAGGATCGCTGCCGCCCCGCCCGCTGGCGGCGTGAGGGCCTCCAAGACTCCCACTCCGGCGCCGACGGCGCGCTCCTCTCAAGCGGCGTGCGATGAACGGCATGATTACCCCGAAGACCCCGGGCGTCGCCGCGGGAAGAGCCCCGAGCGCCACTCCTGGGATGTAGAAGACCTGCCCGCTCGCCGAGGCGCTGGTGAAGATGGCATGCGACCGCGCGGTCGTGATAGAGCTCCTTCTGACATGGTCAGAAGTCAAAGCGCGTCGCGATCCGTGCAGGTTTTGCTGCCACCGACGCCAGCAGAAGCCCTGGCGCGCGCGCAGTTGCTCCTCGACTTTCCTCCTACTATGGGGAAACTCGACGAATGGAGAGCCACCATCCGAAGTCTTGTTGCGGTGGCCAACAAAGACGAACCAAGTCCGGCGGAGCCCCCCGGTCGAGGCGCTTCGACGGAGTCCCGTGTACCAGTGGCAGGAAAGCTGGTGGCGCCGCAACCACGGTGAACTTGCCTCCTCCCCGCCCGGTACCACAGATGCCTGCCCGTCGCGACGTTACGGGCGACGAAATCTCCATAGCGTCGTCCGACCCGCGGGTCCACCGTGACCAGCGCCAGGTCCTTCGGGATCGGGAACATGAAGACGCTCGAACCACTATCGAGCGCCGGCGCAGAGCGTGCCACCAGTCAGACAGGGGAGCGGGGCCTGCTGTGAACCACCCGGCACCGGAGAGCCCTGGAGGCCTGCCTTACGAGGTAGGCTGTCCAGCTTTTACCCGTGAGCTACGGCAGTTCCAGTGGCCCACTCACCGCACCTTCAAACCTGATGTGGGCGAGAAGTACGGCGGCAAGACCCACCCGTCCGAGTTCCTCAACATCTACACCATCGCGATGCAGGCTGCTGGGGCCCGCGACGATAAGGTGCTTGAGAATGACTTCCCATTGGCTCTTAAACCCAACGCCATGTCATGGTTGATGCACTTGCCAGTAGACTCCATTTCCTCCTGGTCGGATTTGTGCCACGAGTTCGTGGGCGCCTTCACTGGCGGTCACCAGGCTCATGGCCAAGCGAGCGATCTGCACGTCATTCCCCAGAAGGGAGGCGAGAGTCTCCGCAAGTATATTCAGAGGTTCAGCTGGTGGGACCTCGGACACCCACTCCGGCAAGCGCTCCTCTTCGGAGTGTAGCGCTGCCGTCGAGGACGTGCCAAAGAGCTCCACCGGCAGGAACAAGAAGCCCAGGGCCATTCCGCCGGGAACCAAGAAGGTTTCTGTCAATGAGGACGGCACGGGAGGAGCTTTCACCATAAGCTCCACCCTCGATGACAAATAGGAAGACGCGCTCGTCACCTTCCTGCGGGTGAATGTTGATGTGTTTGCCTGGCAAGCTTCCGACATCCCCGGCGTTCCCAGGGAGGTGATTGAGCACCACCTTGTTGTCTGTCCTCATGCGCAGCCCGTCAAGCAGAAGGTCAGAAAGCAAGCTTTGGAACGACAAGAGTTTATCACGGAAGAAATCCGGAAGCTGGAGGCAGCAGGTTTGGTAAGAGGAGTGCTCCATCCGACGTGGTTGGCCAATCCGGTCGTAGTGCGCAAGGCAAATGGGAAGTGGAGGCCGTGTATTGATTACACAGATATCAATAAGGCTTGTCCTAAAGACCCCTTCCCGTTACCGCGCAATGACCAGATTGTTGACTCCACGGCTGGGTGTGATCTGTTGTCATTCCTTGATGCCTACTCCGGCTACCACCAGATTTTCATGACGAGAGAAGACGAAGAGAAAACAGCATTCATCACCCCCTGTGGTACGTATTGTTTCATAAGGATGCCTTTCGGGTTGAAGAGTGATGGTTCAACGTTTGCAAGGGCGGTCCAGATTGGTTTTGAACCCTAGCTCCATAGAAATATGGAGGCTTATATGGATGACATAGTGGTCAAAACCAAGAACAGGGCAACCCTCATCGCGGACTTGCAAGAAACATTTGCAAACCTGCGCAAGATCAACCTCAAGCTAAACCCTGAGAAGTGTGTCTTTGGAGTCCCGTCCGGCAAGCTTCTCGGGTTCTTTGTGTCACAACATGGGATAGAGGCCAATCCAGACAAGATCAAAGATATAGAGCATATTGAAGCACCCAAGCGAATCAAGGATGTGCGTCGGCTTGCTGGTTGTGTTGCCGCCATGGGCAGGTTCATTTCCAAGTCTGCCGAGCGCGCCCTCCCCTTTTTCAAAATCCTGAAAAAGGAGGGCCCGGTGGAGTGGACGCCAGAAGCCGAAGCAGCACTGCAAGATTTGAAAAGGTACCTCTCCTCCGCGCCAACGCTAGTTGCGCCTAGGCCCCATGAGTCGTTGCTGCTATACCTGGCAGCGACGAACCAGGTGGTCAGTGCCGCACTAGTGGCGCAGGGAGAGGTTGACGACGAGGTAATGGCAGCGACAAAGCCTGACACCACTAATGCAGAGACGACACGGCCGGTTGAAGTGTTGCCGAGGAAGAAAATGATGCAGCACCCGGTCTACTTTGTTAGTTCCCTCCTGCAGGGGGCTAGATCAAGGTACTCCGGCGTGCAGAAACTGCTCTTCGGCCTTCTTATGGCCTCGAGGAATGGGCACTAGAGTTGTCCAGCTTTGGCCTCAAGTTTGAAAGCACTTCAACGATTCAGAGCCGAGTCCTAGCGGAGTTCATTGCAGAGTGGACCGCAACGCCTGACGAAGGAGCCCAAGAGACTGCTCTCCCCGGCAAGGAGGCAAGTTGCGATTGGATCATGTACTTTGATGGAGCTTTCTCCTTACAAGGCGCCGGAGCTAGCGTACTGATAGTCGCGCCCACCGGAGAGCACCTCAAGTACGTGGTCCAGATGCACTTGCCCAGGGAGGCGTCGACCAACAACACAGCAGAGTACGAGGGGCTGCTTGCCAGTCTCAGGATCGCGGCGGGCCTCGGAATCAAGAAGCTCATCGTCAGAGGTGACTCGCAGCTTGTCGTCAAGCAAGTCAACAAGGATTACCAGAGCCCGTTGATGAAGGCCTACGTTGATGAAGTGAGAAAGCTGGAAGAGCGCTTTGACGGTATACAGGCTGAACACGTTCCCCGAGCGGAGAACGACATCACCGATTACCTGTCAAAGCACGCTGCCCTCAAGCTACCTGTGGAACCAGGTACCTTTGCGCTTCAGCTAACTCAGCCATCCGTTGATCCATCAACAGAGCAGAACAAGAGGAGGAAATCAGGGCCCGGCAAGTACTTTCCCGCCGAGCTCCCTGGAGCCGCCGGCAAGGATGCTGCCGGGAACACTGAGCCCGCCTCGGGACGGCTGGCCCCGGCGGAGCGTCAAGCTCTTGCCGTAGAGACAGCCGCTCCTTTGGCGGAGGAAATGCCTTTAGTCCTCGCCGTCGATCCCTAGGCTCCAGCATGGGCATAGCATACCGTCCGATTCCTCCAAATGGGGGAACTTCTTGAGGAGCAGGAAGAAGCGGAAAAAGTAGCCCGTCGCTTTGCCGTGTACCAGTTCGTCGATGACGTCCTGTACAGGAAGAGGCCGAACGGTGTGAAATTGAAGTGTATCCCTCGAGAGGAAGGACTGGAGCTGTTGGCGGAGATACACGGAGGCATATGTGGATCCCACATTGGGTCAAGGGCCCTTGCCGGCAAGGCGTTCCGGCAAGGCTTCTTCTGGCCCACCTCCCTCCAAGATGCAACGACACTAGTCACCAAGTGTGAAGCGTGTTAGTTCCATTCGAAGAAGCTTCATCAGCCAGCTCAAGCCCTTCAAACCATTCCTCTCTCCTGGCCCTTCTTGGTCTGGGGGCTCGACATACTGGGCCCTTTCCCCCGCGTTGTCGGGGGCTTTAAGTACTTGTACGTTGCAATCGACAAGTTCACAAAGTGGCCGGAGGTGGAGGCACTGAGGAAGGTCACAGCTCAGTCAACCGTCAAGTTCTTCAAGGGACTAGTGTGCCGTTTTGGCGTGCCCAACAGGGTCATCACCGACAACGGCACACAATTCACAAGCCGCACCTTCATGCAATATATCCAAGACCTCGGCAGCAAAGTCTGTTTCGCTTCCGTTGCTCACCCGCGGAGCAATGGTCAAGCTGAGAGGGCAAATGCTGAAGTGATGCGAGGACTACGGACCAAGACCTTTGACAGGTTGCACAAGAGCAGAAGGCGCTGGATTGATGAGTTGCCGGCGGTTCTTTGGTCGATCAGTACAACGCCAAATCGAGCCACCGGCCAGACACCCTTTGCCCTGGTATACGGGGCAGAAGCAGTTCTCCCCACTGAACTCATATACGGGTCACCTCGAGTGCTCGCTTATGATGAGCTTGAGCAAGAGCAACTGCGGCAAGATGACGGAACGCTCCTTGAGGAAGATCGTCTTCGGGCGGCTGTGAGAGCAATACGCTACCAGCAAGCCTTGCGCCGCTACCATAGCTGCAAGGTCCATGCCCGAAGCCTTGAGAAAGGCGACCTTGTTCTTCGGCGCGTTCAATCGGCCAAGAATTCCAACAAGTTGACGCCAAAGTGGGAAGGCCCTTATCGGGTAATACGAGTCACCAGGCCCGACGCAGTTCGCCTGGAGACCGAAGATGCCGTTCCGGTGAGAAACTCCTGGAACATTGAGCATCTTCGCAAGTTTTACCCGTAAGGCGCGGCTTGTCGGGCCCCCCGGCAAGCCACCTTTTGTACAAGCATTGCCGATGATGCATGTGTCAGCGTTCTGGGAACGGGGGTCCCCAGACTTGCCTGCCTGCGGCCCGCGGCGTGGCTCAAAGGGGGCCCTGCATGGCCCATCTTCATCAACACAAACCCAAGACCCTCGCGAGGGGCCAAGCCTCGCAGGGCGGACGACACGGAGCTTCCTCAGGCGCAGCCTCGTCAGGCTGGCTCGCGAGAAGGCGGAGAGATCAAGGCGGGGTACCTCACGAGGTGCCCATGACGCAAGCCATGACGACCAAGGGCGCCAGGCGGGCGCCAGCCTGCGCAGTGTCCTCCCTTTCCTCTTTGGTGCAAAGGGAGCAAGCGTGGGCGGGAGGATCAAGCAAAGGCGCCCATTTCGGTGCAACGAGACCATGACCAGCTCCGCGACAAAGAGGAAGTCACTGTGGAGCCCAAGCCAGCGTCATCACCAGAGCCTTTGGCAGGCGAGGACCAACTTTAGTCAGGATAAGTGTACTAGATGTTCCCCTTCAAAATGGCCAATTGTTGGCGCCCTTCCCGCTCAATATTTAGGAAGAGGCCCACGGCCTTTGCCTATAAATAGGACTAGCCACCCCCGGGGTAAAGAGAGGGCAATCGACATCTAGGAAGATCGGAACACCTAGCAACCCGGCAATCAGTTAGATAGGCATCAGAGAGAGAGAGAGAGAAGGGTGATTGAACTCCTCCTAGCAGTTCATCCCCCAGGCCAAGAACAGACCCTCGCGAGGCTGTTCAACCTTGTAGTGTTCATCATCATCAGCCCAAGAGGCAATCCACCACACCACACTGGAGTAGGGTATTACACCGCATCGGTGGCCCGAACCAGTATAAACTCTGTGTCTCTTGTGTTGTTCTTTTGGTAGTTTAGATCTTTGCGAGGCAGACGAGTACGGTTAGGTAGGAAGCGTAATCTCCGCGCGCACCCCAGAGTTCGAACCTTAAGGTCTGCCGGAACCCGAAATCCGACAGCATGTAACCCTTGGTACAAAGCCAGGCGCAGACCCTGAGCATAAATAAATGAAGCGCTGGCGCCCCAAGTCATAGCATGCATGCTAGGTCGAGTCTCGTACTTGGTTAGGGTTGATAGTGCTTAGCGGCGACTAACCCCTAGCTTAGAGGTCGAGTGTGCGTCTCTTTGCCGTTGTTTTGTCTTCCTTGGTTCGCAGGACTCACAGATATCCTTGCCGGATCACTTGAGGACGAAAAGGAGAAGAGAGGCAGACCAGCATCTAGGCCCCGGCAAGCCAATACTGTCGGGGGCTCCAAGAACGAAGATTCACCTACGGCAAACCAGAGTTGTCGGGGGCTACAGCTTCAGATAAGTTCTTCATCCCTTATCATGCATTCTTCTATGGACTGAGGTATGTGAAACCTCGTTTCTTCCTAAAGCTACCGTGCTCCCCTAATTCTAGGCCCTGGGGCCCGTCCCTGGGGCCAGGTTCGGTCATAGTCGCGGCAGCGAAAGGATGAAATGAGGAGCCTGAACCCACCTCATCCCTGCCTCCGCCGAAAGCGTGAGAAAGGTCGAGCAACGTGGGAAGACGGCAAGGCCTGCTGCAGGGCAAGGAAATGTTTATCTTAGAGATATCAAGGATTCACTCCTTGACGTGGGTTCTACCCGCAAACAAATGACCCGGCAAGCATCCCTTTTTCATTAAAAACATTCCACTCAGGTATAGTCCATAGGGAATGAAAAACATGAATGATGGGATTACAAGTTTTAAATTCAGCTAAGGCCCGAAGGCTTACAAACTAAAAAGAGATAAGGTGCCTGTAATCCCTTTCTTGTCCCTCTCCTCAGGAGGCAGGTCAAGGAGGCGAAAAGGGCAAAAGGGGCGCCTAGGCGGGCTACTGGTGGCAGAAGACACCAAGAGAACATCTCGGTGGCCGTCCGAAGGCTGGATGGTGATGGCGGCACCGGAAGCAAGGCTCGAAGACGAGGCGGCAGGACGTCAGCATGCGTCGAAGGCGTCGGTGCCCGCGTACTCTGAGTTGACGGCCTTGCCGCCCGCCCTCTTCCTCTTCCACAGCCTCCCAACGACAGCCGCCCAAGGAGACAACCTCGAGAAGTTCAAGGAGCCGGCGACACGGATGACGGGGTCGCCGGTGCCGCACGAGGCGGCGCCCGACACCTAGTCGGACCTGTCATCCTGCCGCTTGCTACCCTCGCCGTCGCTGCCGCTGTCCTCCTCGTCACTCCCGCTCAAGGAGGAGTCTTCGCTATCAGAAGAGCTCTCCACGCAGCACCTTGCGCGGGTCCCGAAGCATCCGAAGACCTTGACGGAGAGGAGGCCGCCCTCCATCAGCTTAAAAAGGAGGGTGAGCCCCTCCGTGAAGCATCACGTGAGGGGCTGGGAAGTCGACGCGAACCCGCGTGCCACTGATCCCACAACCCCTCATGTGCAGCCGCAACGATTCCGGCGGATCCAGCTCCATCTCCCGTGCGAATGGAGTCGGGAGATGAAGGCGACGGCGAGGCGGCCGGCGCAGCCTGACGAAGAACTCGCATGGGTCATCTCCGACGTGGCCCTCCATGGAGGGAGGAACTGCTGGCGAGGGCAAGGCCGGCGCGCCGCCCCGTCCTCCTCTTCCCCGAGCGCCTCGGCCTCGCCCATGGCCTCGCCCATGGCCTCGCCCCCTCCCCCTTCCCCTCGCGGCTGGCTCTGCCACCGCAGGAGCAGGAGAAGGAGGGACGCATTGTCGAGCGGCGACCCTCGCTGCCACCGTTGAAGGACCAGGATTCCCTCTCTCCATGGCGGATGGAAGGGGGAGCAGAAGCTGAAGGAAAGAGGAGATGAAAGAATGCGGGACACCATCCCCTCCTCCCGCTCTTTATAAAAGAACGGGGTGGGGGCTCGGCCGCCCCGCTCAGGCAATCAAGACGCGGAAGGCGCAGGGAACTGGGACCGACCCGCCACCCCAGCCCGCGGCGGCCCGGTTTCCCGCCTCCACCGTTCGCCACCCCAAGCGCATGAAAGCCACGTGGCGGGCGTGCAGGACCAAGGCGACGGGTGAGGCGACCTCTCCCCACCCCGTGATCGTGGGGATTGGACGCCTTGAAGACCACGCCTTGGCCCCGTTCAGTAAATGGGCCGCGCCTCCACGCCTCCCTCCGTTTATGGGGAAGGCGCGAACCGCCCCCTTTACTACGACGTGACGCATGCGTGCAGAGCTCAGCCCCACGCATGCCACCCACGTCACGCACGCCTCCCCACACCGTGCCAGCGCGCGAAGAAACTTACCGCGGTAAAAACCGCCCCGCCTGCCCGCGCACCATTTTTGGGCCCAGACCAACGACGCGATTGCGCTTACGTGTGGCCCAGGCCCGGGGGCTCCTGTCCGTGTACAAAAAGAGGGGTACACTTTTTGTACCCCTATAACTATGCACGGGCAGTCTGAGCCACGGACACCACCGCACTAAGCAAGGCGAGGGAGGTGAGCTGAGGTCAGGCCGAAGCTCAAGAGAAGCAGAACGACGCCAAGACCAAGATCACAAAGAGCGAAGGGGACGAAGCGGGGGCCCCCGGCAAGATCCTTGCCGGGAGGCGGTTTTAGCAAACCCGGCAAGACCTTTACCGTGGTAGCTCGCCCCCCACCTACGGAGCGGGTCACCCTTGAGTCCACTGCCCCCACGGGGCAAGGATTCAAGAGGCATCCCCGTGGTGGCATGTAGATCTTTGTGAAGACATTTAAAGATCAATTGCACACTTCAGAAGACAATGATCCTTAGCGGGATCCAAGCCAAGAAGGACCACAAGGCCCCCGGCAAGAGCCTTGCCGGGGATGACAGCAGGCGCCACGACAAGACCCTTGCCGGGGCCCCGGCAAGACCCTTGTCGGGGGCATGGCAAGACCCTTGCCATGAACACCCGTGGGGCCACCATAAGGCCCACGCCAGACACACCTCTACCACCGTTCGCATGCAGCTGCCGACCCAACCAGCTGGGCAGGCACCTGCGTGGCGGCATGCAGATCCTCGTGGAGACCCACCGCTGCGCCACCTCACCTGCCTGCCTGCCTACATGGCACCGCGGGCACCGCTGGCCAGGGCGCGCGTCGACTCGAGAAGGAGCGGTGACGGACGAGACAGGGCTCTCCCTCATCCCCGTTAAAGCAAGGACACCTAAGCAAGGCGCATTAAATGCACCTTGTCATGTAATGCGGAGGATAACCTCGCATCACTGTACCCTTTCCACCTCCTGCGTGCCACTGTGGCAACCCCTTTCTCTACAAAAGGAGGCCCCAGGCGACCAGGAGGAGGATTCGGCTTTTTGGAGCTCTCGACGCCCCCATAGCTGGCTCAAGAACACAGATATACAATCCACCAAAGCAGGAGTAGGGTTTTACGCATCCCTGCGGCTCGAACCTGGGTAAAGGAACCACGTGCTATCTGTTTGATCCGCTCTTTTCACAACCCCGCGCCCTGCAACCGCAGTAGGGATTCTCGTGATCCCATAGGTGTCGTTTCCACCGACACTTGGGGGCCCCACGTGGTTGTCGGCGTTCTGGGAATGGGGGTCCCCAGACTTGCCTGCCTGCGGCCTACGGCGTGGCTCGAATGGAGGCCCAGCGTGGCCCATCTGCATCAACACAAGGCTCAAGACCCTCGCGAGGGGCCAAGCCTCGCGAGGCGGACGACACGGCGCTTCCTCAAGCACGGCCTCCTTAGGCTGGCTCAAGAGGAGGCGGAGAGATCAAGGCGGGTACCTCACGAGGTGCCCATGACGCAAGCCATGACGACCAAGGGTGCGAGGCGGGCGCCAGCCCGCGCAGCGTCCCCCTTTCCTCTTTGGTGCAAAGGGGGCAAGCGCAGGCAAAAGGATCAAGCAAAGGCACCCATTTTAGTGCAACGAGACCAAGACCAGTCCAACGGTGGGAAGGAGGTCACCATGGAGCCCAGGACGGCGTCACCACAGGGCCTTTGGCAGGCGAAGACCAACTTTAGTCACGATAAGTGTACCAGATGTTCCCCTTCAAATTGGCCAATTGTTGGCGCCCTTCCCGCTCAATATTTGGGAAGAGGCCCAGGGCCTTTGCCTATAAATAGGACTAGCCACCCACAGGGTAGAGGCATCGAATCCAGCATCTAGAGAGAGAGAAGGGCGATCAAACTCCCCCTAGCAGTTCATCCCCTAGCCAAGAACAGGCCCTTGCGAGGCCGTTCCCCCTTGTACTGTTCTTCCTCATCAGCCCAAGAGGCAATCCACCCACCACAAACTAGAGTAGGGTATTACACCACAATGGTGGCCCAACTAGTATAAACCTTGTGTCTCTTGTGTTGTTCTTGCAGTAGTTAGATCCTTACGAGACGGAGAGGTAGAGGGCACGATCTCCGCGCGCACCCCAGAGTTCAAACCTTAAGGGTCTGTCGGAACCCGTGATCCGACAGTGGCTCCCCTCCACTTGTACCAGCACCCATCCACTCCTCCTTCCTCTAGAAAAAATCACTCCATTGCTCAAACTCGTGTTCTTGCTCATCTTGCTGCCATTTTCGATCTCCTTGCTCAAAGCTCCATTCATAAAACTGCTTTGGGGGATTGTTCTTTGGTATGTGACTCCTCCAATGGTCCAATTAGTTTTTGTTCTAGTGCTTTATTCTAAACCTGGGCATGGGCAGTTCGACCCGACGACCCGGCCCGAACCCGGACCGAAAAACCCGGGCTGGGTTGGGTCGGGCTTGACATTTGGGCCGGGATCGGGCTTTGTTTTGCAGCCCGAAAGATAGTACGGGCCAGGCTCGGGCTTCAATTTTTTGTATTTTGGGTCGGGCTTCTGGGCTTCGGGTCGGGCTTGCACGTGCGCGTACTAAAGAACAGCATGCGGGCAAGGCTTTCAGGCTTCGGGCTTGATTTTGGGCCGGGCTCGGGCTTGAAAAATGGAGTATTTCAGGATTCGGCCTGGGCTTGGGCTTGAAAAAAGGGAGTATTTCAGGATTCGGGCCAGGCTCGGGCTTGAGAAATGAAGGTCAGGCTTTTACAAGCCCGGCCCGAAACCCGGCCCGGCACGACGTTTGCCAGGGTTTACATTATTCATTGCAAAATTTTGCTGCTGTGGTGACCTTGTTCTTGAGCTTGCATGTCAAATTTATATGGTCCAAAGTAGTTTTGATGCATGATATAGCCTCTAGGCACTTGTAGGAGTAGTTGCTACCAATTTTGTTGAGTTTTGTTCACTTTTATTTTGAGTCACTAAAAATTTCAGAAATTTTTCAGAGGAAGAAAAATGTCCAGGAAAATGTATCAAGGTGGTTCCTCAAGGAAGCAAGCACCGAGGCGTGCAATACGCGAACCGGACCCTGAACTACCAAGGGAAGCTCAAGTAAAGTCGTGTGAATGGTCGTCGGATGAATTTATGGACCGTGCAGGTTTCAAGGATGAATTCTATGCGTACATACAAAATGCCGGCCTCGAGGATTTTTTATCGGACAAGTGCTTACAGTATTATTATCTCATCGATTCCTTCGTGCGGAGGTTTGAGTTTTCATCCAAGCATAATACTCATACTGTCCTGTTTGATCTTTATGATGAATCTTATACCATGTACCTAGAAGATTTTTGTGATGCATGCAAAATCCCACAATGGGGCAGTCTTAGTGAGCCTCATAAATCTGAATATAATGATTTCCTTGCTAGCATCACTGTTGGAGAAACTAGAAATATCACACAAGCCTCCATGGGGAGCATTCATTTTCCTGCCATACATTATTTTGCTCTCTTCGTAGGCAGATGCATTCATGGTAAACATGATCATAGCCACCTTTGTGCATCGGATTTTAGTGTCCTCAAGCGTGCAGTGTTGGATGATAAACGATATAATTTAGGGGCCATTATTGCTAGGAGGTTACACCATAATGCTAAAGATGGAGGTTTATTTGGTGGGATTTATGCAACTCGTTTAGCTAACTATTTGGACGTACCTATTAGAGGGTATGATATTGAGTTGCCATCTGCTTTTCTAGATTATGAGGCTATGGTACGCTACCAGTTTCTTAAGAAGAACAATCAGTTCCTCCAGTACTGACTAATCTTTGATAGGTTGCACGCCGTCCATGTTACTCTTCCCGTTTGTGCTTTCTTTAACTTTCAGGCAAATGGGAGATATTTCATAACTAGAGAGGAGGCAAACGAGTATGAGAGAGCATCGGAGGCCGCTCGTCTTCAGGAGGCAGCTCGCCAAGCGGTAGTTGCCGCAGCACGGTACGACCCCAACTATGATTCCGGATATCATCCAGGCCAGTGGTGGTCGTAGACCAACTTAGGCCAAAAGCCTAAGCTTGGGGGAGTACGTATTTCTCACTGACATTACATTCATGTTCACACACTCATTCCAGTTGTCGGTGCTCATACTTTTTCATCGTATTATCCATGTTAGTTTATTTATTTTTCCGCTTTCTTCTTGTGTGTTTGATAAACCTTAAGAAAAAATCAAAAAAATTAGTGTAGTTAGTTTACTTTCTATGCATGCTTAGTTGTAGTATAATTAAAATAAAACCCAAAAAGATTTCTCGTGTAAATAGTTTTTTCTTGTTCTTGTTCTTCTTTCTTCGAAAAACAAAAACTCCAAAATTATTCAGTGTGTTTCTTTGAAATTCTTTTCTTTTCTTCGGGGGTCGAGAGGAGAAGACCATGATGAAAATGTTGAGTGGCTCTCAAGCATTATTGTTGACCTAACAAAGAACCCATATTACCTTGTCTTCTCCTTTGAATAAATGTTTGCAGATTCCAGCTTAGTCCAATGCACGTGCACTATTATTATTATCCACATTGTTCGATCGTGCAAGTGAAAGGCAATAATGACGATATATGATGGAATGATTGAGATGAGGAAAAGCTGGTATGAACTCAACCTATCTTATTTTTGTAAATATGATTAGTTCGTCGTTCCTGATTCAGCCTATTATGAATGAAACATGTTTGCAATTACAATTAGAGATTATAGTTATTCATGCCATGCTTAATTAGCTAGGAGTTTATAATGGTTTACATTGCGTGCCAATATGGAAATTAAAATGGTTGTGATGCAGTATGATAGGATGGTATCCTCCTTTGAATGATTCGAGTGGCTTGACTTCGCACATGTTCACACATGTAGTTGAAACAAAATCAACATAGCCTCCACGATATTTATGTTCATGGTGATTTATATCCTACTCATGCTTGCACTCAACGTTGGTTAATCTCAATGCATGTTTATGACTGTTGTCGCTCTCTAGTTGGTCGCTTCCCAGTCTCTTTCTAGCCTTCACTTGTACTAAGCGTGAATACTGCTTGTGCATCCACTTCCATAAACCCCAAAGTTGTTCCATATGAGTCCACCATACCTTCCTATATGCGGTATTTACATGTCGTTCCAAGTAAATTTGCATGTGCCAAACTCTAAACCTTCAAATAATAATCTGTTTTGTATGCTCGAATAGCTCATGTACCAACAAGGACTGTCAATATCTTCCATGCTAGGTGGGTTATTCTCATGATGAGTGGACTCCGCTCATCATCCAGGAGAAAATGGCTGGTAACCGGGATACCCAGTCCCATGCTCAAAGCAAATCAAATCAAAATAATTGCAAACAAAACTCCCCCAGGACTGTTGTTAGTTGGAGGGTGCCCGTTGTTTCAGACCAGTCGTGGAGTGTGCTTGTTGCTGGTGCGGGAGTATAAACTTTACCATTCTATTTGGGAACCGCCTATAATGTACGTAGCATGGAAGATACCGAGATCCCTTAGTTGTTATGTTGACAATGGAAGCATACCACTCAAAATATTATTCAATCTCTATTTCAAAACTCGAGCTCTGGCACCTCTGCAAATCCCTGCTCCCCTCTGCGAAGGGCCTATCTATTTACTTTTATTGCTCAGTCACCATCCTCTTATAAAAAGTACTAGTTAGAGAGCACCACTGTCATTTGTATGCATTGTTATTAATTTATATTGAGTATGACTGTGGCTGGATCTCTTTTGCCATGAATTACAATGTCTAGTCAGTCCTTGATCTCCAGGGCTGCTCTGCATTTATGTTTTGCGGTCGCAGAAAGGGCTAGCGAGATACCATCTTGTTATATCATATCATGATTGTTTTGAGAAAAGTGTTGTCATCCAAGATTTATTATTATTGCTCGCTAGTTGATTATGCCATTGATCTGGGTAAATGTGAGACCTAAAAGTTATTGTGAATATAGTTAGTTCATAACCTTTGCTGAAAACTTGAATGCTGACTTTACATATTTGCAACAACAAGATCAATCAGAGTTTGTAAAAGTTTTTCTTTATCACTTTCAGTTTGTCAACTGAATTGCTTGAGGACAAGCAAAGGTTTAAGCTTGGGGGAGTTGATACGTCACCGTTGTATCTACTTTTCCAAACTCTTTTGCCCTTGTTTTGGACTCTAACTTGCATGATTTGAATGGAACTAACCCGGACTGATGCTATTTTCAGCAGAATTGCCATGGTGTTATTTTTGTGCAGAATAAGAAGTTCTCGGAATGACCTGAAACTTCACGGAGCCAAGTTTTGGAATTAATAAAAAATATTGGTAAAATAATCAGCAGTAGGGGGCCCACACCCTAGCCACAAGGGTAGGGGCGCGCCCTCCGACCTTGTGGCCCCCCTGGACCTCCACTGACCTCAACTCCAACTCCATATATTCTCTTTCTCATTTTACGATACGGAGCCGCTGCCAAGCCCAACTCCATATATTGGTGAAAAAATCAGAGAGAAGGATTCATCATGTTTTATGATACGGAGCCGCCGCCAAGCCCTATTCTTCCTCAAGAAGGCAGATCTGGAGTCCGTTCGGGACTCAGGAGAGGGGAATCCGTCGCCATCGTCATCATCAACCATCCTCCATCACCAATTTCATGATGCTCACCGCCGTGCGTGAGTAATTCCATTGTAGGCTTGCTGGACCATGATGGGTTGGATGAGATTTACCATGTAATCGAGTTAGTTTTGTCAGGGTTTGATCCCTAGTATCCACTATGTTCTGAGATTGATGTTGCTATGACTTTGCTATGCTTAATGCTTGGGCCCGAGCGCCATGATTTCATATCTGAACCTATTATATTTTCATGAATATATGTGTGTTCTTGATCCTATCTTGCAAGTAATAGTCACCTACTACGTGTTATGATCCAGCCACCTGAGCTTGAAGCTACGTCGGTATTTCCCCAAAGAGGAAGGGATGATGCAGCACAGCGGTGGTAGGTATTTCCCTCAGATATGAAACCAAGCTTATCAAACCAGTAGGAGAACCAAACAATCACAACGTAAACAGTCCCTGCACACAAATAACAACCACTCACAACCCAACGTGTTAAAGGGGTTGTCAATCCCTTTCGGGTAACGGCGCCAGAAACGGTGCGTGGACGGGAGAAAATTGTAATAGATTAAATAAATAGATCGCAAATAAATAAAAGTGCAACAAGGTATTTTTTGTATTTTTGGTTTAATAGATCTGAAAATAAAAGCAAGGAAAAAGTAGATTGCAAGCAAATATGTGAGAAACAAGACCCGGGGGCCGTAGGTTTCACTAGTGGCTTCTCTCGAGAAAGATAGCAAACGGTGGGTAAACAAATTACTATTGGGGAATTGATAGAACCTCAAATAATTATGACGATATCTAGGCAATGATCATTACATAGGCATCACGTCCAAGATTAGTAGACCGACTCCAGCCTGCATCTACTACTATTACTCCACACATCGATCGCTATCCAGCATGCATCTAGTGTATTAAGTTCATGGAAAGACGGAGTAATGCAATAAGAACGATGACATGATGTAGACAAGATCTGTTTATCTATATGGCGATAGATATAGATCTCATCTTTTTATCCTTAGTAGCAACGATACATACGTGTCGGTTCCCTTTCTGTCACTGGAATCGAGCACCGTAAGATCGAACCCACTACCGGGCACCTCTTCCCATTGCAAGATAAATAGATCAAGTTGGCCAAACAAAACCCAAATATCAAAGAAGAAATACGAGGCTATAAGAGATCATGCATATAAGAGATCCAAGAAACTCAAATAACTTTCATGGATATAAAAAGATATGACTGATCATAAACTCAAAGTTCATCAGATCCCAACAAACACACCACAAAAAGAGATACATCATCATAGCCTCTCCGATGAAGTGTAGTAGTTTACCTCAGACCTTCGGGTCCATAGTTATTAGCTAGATGGCTTCTTCTCTCTTTTTGGATCTCAATACAATGTTCTCCCCCTCTCTTGTGGAGATCTATTCGATGTAATCTTCTTCTTTTTGCGGTGTGTTTGTTGAGACCGATGAATTGTGGGTTTATGATCAAGTCTATCTATGAATAATATTTGAATCTTTTCTGAATTCTTTTATGTATGATTGGTTATCTTTGCAAGTCTCTTCGAATTATCCATTTGGTTTGGCCAACTAGATTGGTAGTTCCTGCCACAGGAGAAGTGCTTAGCTTTGGGTTCGATCTTGCGGTGTCCTTTCCCAGTGACAGAAGGGGCAGCAAGGCACGTATTGTATCGTTGCCATCGAGGCTAACAAGATGGGGTTTATTTCATATTGCATGAATTTATCTCTCTACATCATGTCATCTTGCTTAAAGCGTTACTCTGTTTTTAATGTAATACTCTAGATGCATGCTGGATAGCAGTCGATTAGTGGAGTAATAGTAGTAGATGCAGAATCGTTTCGATCTACTTGTCACGGACGTGATGCCTATATACATGATCATGCCTATATATTCTCATAACTATGCTCAATTCTGTCAATTGCTCAACAGTAATTTGTTCACCCACCGTAGAATACTTATGCTCTTGAGAGAAGCCACTAGTGAAACCTATGTCCCCCGGGTATATTCTCATCATATCAATCTCCAACACTTTAATCTTGCTTTGCTTTTTTACTTTGCCTTTTACTTTTTACTTTGCATCTCTATACCAAAAATACCAAAAATATTATCTCTATCAGATCTCACTCTCGTAAGTGACCGTGAAGGGATTGACAACCCCTAATCGCGTTGGTTGCGAGTAGCTATCATTTTGTGCAGGTACGAGGGACTTGAGCGTGGCCTCCTACTGGATTGATACCTTGGTTCTCAAAAACTGAGGGAAATACTTACGCTACTCTACTGCATCATCCTCTCCTCTTCGGGGAAAACCAACGCAAGCTCAAGAGGTAGCAGTCGACAACTTTTGCTGCACTAGACCCTCGTATAATGGCCGAATAATTAGTCGGCCTTCAAGTGTTGGAAAAACTAAGAATTGGCTTTGGGAATATGATATACACCACAATGAACACGATTAGCCGGATGCCAGCCTTGTCAACACAATGTACTCTTAGGGCGATATGCAAATATTGGCCAAACGCCTTATCTCATAGGACCTGGATAACCCGTCCACCAAAGTGTGAATAACCAAAATAATTCAGATGTTTCAGCTGTGGATAAGCTCCGGGACGCTGGCTTTGATGGAACGGTCGAAGAACATGGACGATGCACCATTTGGAATCTCCTATAGTGAGATAAAAACCGCCGACTCCGCTTGCCGGCTTCACACTCGTCCTCCTTTACTCCTGCCGGCTTCACAACATGAGATGTGATGCCGCTCTTGACTCGAGGATTTCCCTTAGGAACCCAGGTCATGTTCCTCTTCTCCAGCTCTTTGGCCCTAAGCTGATTCAGCTTCTTCTGTTGCGAATATGGTAAGCCGAGTGGGCATCCTGGCTGAGACTTTGGTTTATGCACTGGCAAGTTCTTCCTGTATTTGGGCATCTCCGGCTTGGCCTGTCCAAACTTGGCGATTGGATCCTTGAAAGTTATTTGCTTCGCTTTCTTGTCCTTGGAAGCCAACATAGACTCGGCTGGCTTTTTGTCATGTGGAGTCGGATCTGAAATAGCACACTTGCGGCCATCCTTTTTCACTTGGTACACTTGCTTGACCACGTCCATCTTCTTTGCTGACCCCCGGACCGATTCTTTTTGGTTGAGTCGGTCTTTAACATGTGGTTGTTGAACAAATGATGATCCTCTTGGAGCTGCATAATTTGGTGAGGTGGTTTAGAATATGATGGATGGTGTGCCCTTGATTTATACTTGTTCCATGATTGATCTGAATAACAGTCAGCATGGGGATGTATCCATGACATCGGCATTGGTGGCCCAAAAGGAGGACATGGAGTCTGCTTGCTCAACATCTTCCTTCGCCAATCCTTGTCTTAAAATTTATGCCTTAGGGGTGACTTCGACGCTTTTGTTTCACTCGTCCGATAAGCACTCTTTGCCTCACTTATCTTCTAATATTTTTCTAATAACTGTGTGAAAGTGACTTTCGGCTTTCTACCTTTGTGCTTACCATGCCCTTTGCTTTCTTTAGTTGTGTTTGCATCGGTCTTCGAATTTTCTGGTTGCCCCCCAGTGCTAGATGTCCCCATTGTAGATTTCATCGAATTCTCATCTTCGAGATTGTTGTTGATGCACTTTTTAACAATATCCTTGCTCGAAGACTTGACCCCATCATAATTGGTGTGAACCTGTCGACCTTTTGATGAATCGGCTTGAGGTAACTGAGTCAACATTTGATCGCCATCAAGACCAATCTAATACGACCGGCCATATGATCGTGCCTCAACAAACTCCAATCGTCCTATGTTGGCCGATTGCTCGACTTGATGGATCATGTTGCAGTCTTTGACATTTTGCTTGAACGAACATTGCATTCGCTCTAGCCTTGGCGGCTCGACATCGTGATCAATTATAACAATAGGATCAGTTAGCGATGCACCAACAATGTGATCACTTATGCCCATACTGAAGGTAAACTGCTTGTCCAATAACTGATACTATGATACCGTCTTTGAAAATAAACAACCAAGTGGTGTTGTCTTAACGTCATCCGACTCGAATATGCATCGATTTCTGTCCTCCTTTTCTGATGCTCTTGAATCGGCTATCATGGAGAACTTTGAACCTGACATGTTTCTGCAACCAAAATAATTACAGAATATATGTCACATCTGAGACCAAATGTTAGCCAGGCATGAAACAAACAAAGTTGTCCATATGAATATAAAGTTTGGTTGGCATGACAGGAACAACTTTGATTGCGATAAGTTATCACTATTAGCCTCTATGAATGATACCATGTGTTGACTATCATGATTACTGACAAGATCATTCCTAACAAATAGATTACTCATTTCGATTGGTCTTTCAAAATTAATTAGAATCTTACTAACAGGTGCATCAACAATATGATTTTGACTGAATCAAAAATTGAATAAACTGTCTGCTAGGTGTACCTCTGTGAAGACGTTGGAAGGAAGAGATGGTTGCACCACTGGAACAATACCTTGCTCCACTTCTGAATAATTCTCCAATGCCTCGTCCTCTTTTTCTGGATCTCGTGCTTCATCACTCGGATTGCCTGAATAGATTTCACTCGGATTGCCCGAGTATATTTCACTCGGATGGCCCGAGCAGATTTCACTCGGACGCTCTTCGTCAATTGAACTTTGCTCAGCTGCATTTTCTTGTTCTTGATGTCCATCGTTAACTGAACTGTGTTCGGCCATATTACTTTTTTCTCGATGCTCATCAATATATTTAGCACGAAACTCATAGGGTAGCATGTAAGCTCCCTTACATCCAGAAAAAGCGAGCACAACTAATTTGTTGTGTTTGTCGTTCCTTTGCTCAGCGAAGCTTGCATCTTCTATTTTGGTACACTCAACGATAACTGGCATGATGCCCTCGATATTAGCCAGTGATGCACTCGGATGGCTCGATGCACTCGGCTGGTATGATGCACTTGGCCGATATTATGCACTCGGTATGGACTCTATGCACTCGGTTGTAACCGTCTCGGTGCTCAATCTGGTTTCAACTGAATCCACCATCTTCTTTGCGTTAAAGGAATCGTTCGACTCGGCTGTAGACGACTTAGTCATACTTGACTCGATTTCAACCGAATCAACCATATTAGCCGAGTGAACCCTTTCTTGCTGATTCGCTTGCAAACCTTCTTTTTTATCTTGCTTCAACATCACAGAAGGACCAACGTAGTTGTTGGACGAAGGAAGGTGAAAGGACATGTGGTTCCTGTTGGAAATATGCCCTAGAGGCAATAATAAATTAGTTATTATTATATTTCCTTGTTCATGATAATCGTTTATTATCCATGCTAGAATTGTATTGATAGGAAACTCAGATACATGTGTGGATACATAAACAACACCATGTCCCTAGTAAGCCTCTAGTTGACTAGCTCATTGATCAATAGATGGTTACGGTTTCCTGACCATGGATATTGGATGTCATTGATAACGGGATCACATCATTAGAAGAATGATGTGATGGACAAGACCCAATCCTAAGCATAG
The DNA here is from genome assembly GCA_032464435.1 of Aegilops umbellulata. Taxonomy (NCBI): domain Eukaryota; kingdom Viridiplantae; phylum Streptophyta; class Magnoliopsida; order Poales; family Poaceae; genus Aegilops; species Aegilops umbellulata. The sequence continues at coordinate 245,863,873 of CP136056.1, forward strand.
CACAGATCGTGTAGTTCGTATGCTAAAGCTTTTCTAATGTCAAGTATCATTTCCTTAGACCATGGGATTGTGCAACTCCCGGATACCGTAGGAATACTTTGGGTGTGCCAAACGTCACAATGTAACTGGGTGGCTATAAAGGTGCACTACGGGTATCTCCGAAAGTGTCTGTTGGGTTGGCACGAATCGAGACTGGGATTTGTCACTCCGTGTGACGGAGAGGTATCTCTGGGCCCACTCGATAGGACATCATCATAATGTGCACAATGTGATCAAGGAGTTGATCACGGGATGATGTGTTACGGAACGAGTAAAGAGACTTGCCGGTAACGAGATTGAACAAGGTATCGGGATACCGACGATCGAATCTCGGGCAAGTACAATACCGCTAGACAAAGGGAATTATATACGGGATTGATCGAATCCTCGACATCGTGGTTCATCCGATGAGATCATCGTGGAACATGTGGGAACCAACATGGGTATCCAGATCCCGCTGTTGGTTATTGACTGGAGAATGTCTCGGTCATGTCTGCATGGTTCCCGAACCCGTAGGGTCTACACACTTAAGGTTCGATGACGCTAGGGTTATAAAGGAAGTTTGTATGTGGTTACCGAATGTTGTTCGGAGTCCTGGATGAGATCCCGGACGTCACGAGGAGTTCCGGAATGGTCCGGAGGTAAAGATTTATATATGGGAAGTCATCATACGGTCACCGGAATAATTCGAGGGGTTGACGGTATTGTACCGGGACCACCGAAGGGGGTCCGGGGGTCCACCGGGAGGGTCCACCTGCCCCGGAGGGCCCTATGGGCTGTATGTGGAGAGGGACCAGCCCCTTAGTGGGCTGGGCGCCTCCCCCCCTAGGGCCCATGCGCCTAGGGTTTGGGGGAACCCTAAAGCCCCCCCCTTCCTTGGGGGGCAAGGCACCCCCCCTGGCCGCCGCCCCCTCCTCAGATGGGATCTGAGGGGGCCGCCCCCCCTCTCCCTTGCCCCTATATATATGTGAGGGGTGGGAGGGCAGCCGCACCAATGTTCTGGCGCAGCCCTTCCCCTCTCCCAAGTCTTTCTCCTCTCCCGTGGTGCTTGGCGAAGCCCTGCAGGATTGCCACGCTCCTCCACCACCACCATGCCGTTGTGCTGCTGCTGGATGGAGTCTTCCTCAACCTCTCCCTCTCTCCTTGCTGGATCAAGGCATGGGAGACGTCGTCGGGTTGTACGTGTGTTGAACGCGGAGGTGCCGTCCGTTCGGCACTTGGTCATCGGTGATTTGGATCACGGCGAGTACGACTCCATCAACCCCGTTCACTTGAACGCTTCCGCTTAGCGATCTACAAGGGTATGTAGATGCACTCTCCTTCCCCTCATTGTTGGTTTCTCCATAGATAGATCTTGGTGATACGTAGGAAAATTTTGAATTTCTTCTACGTTCCCCAACAGTGGCATCATGAGCTAGGTCTATTGCGTAGATTCTTTGCACGAGTAGAACACAAAGTAGTTGTGGGCGTTGATTTTGTTCAATATGCTTACCGTTACTAGTCCAATCTTGATTCGGAGGCATTGTGGGATGAAGCAGCCCGGACCGACCTTACACGTACACTTACGTGAGACAGGTTCCACCGACTGACATGCACTAGTTGCATAAGGTGGCTAGCGGGTGCCAGTCTCTCCCACTTTAGTCGGATCGGATTCGATGAAAAGGGTCCTTATGAAGAGTAAATAACAATTGACATATCACGTTGTGGTTTTGCGTAGGTAAGAAACATTCTTGCTAGAAACCCATAGCAGCCACGTAAAACATGCAAACAACAATTAGAGGACGTCTAACTTGTTTTTGCAGGGTATGCCATGTGATGTGATATGGCCAAAAGGATGTGATGAATAATATATGTGATGTACGAGATTGATCATGTTCTTGTAATAGGAATAACGACTTGCATGTTGATGAGTATGACAACCGGCGGGAGCCATAGGAGTTGTCTTAATTTACTTATGACCTGCGTGTCAACATAAACGTCATGTAATTACTTTACTTTATTGCTAACCGTTAGCCTTAGTAGTAGAAGTAATAGTTGGCGAGACAACTTCATGAAGACACGATGATGGAGATCATGGTGTCATGCCGGTGACGATGATGATCATGGAGCCCCGAAGATGGAGATCAAAAGGAGCAAAGTGATGATGGCCATATCATGTCACTATTTGATTGCATGTGATGTTTATCATGTTTTTGCATCTTATTTGCTTAGAACGACGGTAGTAAATAAGATGATCCCTCACTAAAATTTCAAGAAAGTGTTCTCCCTAACTGTGCACCGTTGCGAAAGTTCGTCGTTTCGAAGCACCACGTGATGATCGGGTGTGATAGATTCTAACGTTCACATACAACGGGTGTAAGATAGATTTACACACGCGAAACACTTAGGTTGACTTGACGAGCCTAGCATGTACAGACATGGCCTCGGAACACAAGAGACCGAAAGGTCGAGCATGAGTCTTATGGTAGATACGATCAACATGAAGATGTTCACCGATGATGACTAGTCCGTCTCACGTGATGATCGGACACGGCCTAGTTGACTCGGATCATGTAATCACTTAGATGACTAGAGGGATGTCTATCTAAGTGGGAGTTCATGAGATGAACTTAATCATCCTGAACATAGTCAAAATATCTTTGCAAATTATGTCGTAAGCTCGCGCTTTAGTTCCACTGTTTAGATATGTTCCTAGAGAAAATATAGTTGGAAGTTGACAGTAGCGATTATGCGGACAGTAGAAAGCTTATGTCCTTAATGCACCGCTCAGTGTGCTGAACCCCAAATGTCGTTTGTGGATGTTGCGAACATCGGACATACACGTTTAGATAACTACGTGATAGTTCAGTTAAACGGTTTAGAGTTGAGGCACCAAAGACTTTTTCGAAACGTCGCGGAACATATGAAATGTTTTGAGGGCTGAAATTGGGATTTCAGGCTCGTGCCCACGTCAAGAGGTATAAGACCTCCGACGATTTTCTTAGCCTGCAAACTAAGGGAGAAAAGCTCAATCGTTGAGCTTGTGCTCAGATTGTCTGAGTACAACAATCACTTGAATCGAGTGGGAGTTGATCTTCCAGATAAGATAGTGATGTTTTTCCAAAGTCATTGCCACCAAGCTGCTAGAGCTTCGTGATGAACTATAACATATCAGGGATAGATATGATGATCCTTGAAATATTCGCGATGTTTGACACCGCGAAAGTAGAAATCAAGAAGGAGCATCAATTGTTGATGGTTAGTGAAACCACTAGTTTCAAGAAGGGCAAGGGCAAGAAGGGATACTTCATGAAACGGCAAATCAGATGCTGCTCTAGTGGAGAAACCCAAGGTTGAACCCAAACCCGTGACTGAGTGCTTCTGTAATAAGGGGAACAACCATTGGAGCAGAATTACCCTAGATACTTGGTAGATGAGAAGGCTGTCGATAGAAGTATATTGTATATACATTATGTAAATGTGTACTTTACTAGTACTCCTAGTAGCACCAGGGTATTAGATACCGGTTCGGTTGCTAAGTGTTAGTAACTCGAAATAAAAGCTACGGAATAAGCGGAGACTAGCTAAAGGTGAGCTGACGAGATGTGTTGGAAGTGTTTCCAAGGTTGATATGATCAAGCATCGCACGCTCCCTCTACCATCGAGATTGGTGTTAAACCTAAATAATTGTTATTTGGTGTTTGCGTTGAGCATAGACATGATTGGATTATGTCTATCGCAATACGGTTATTCATTTAAGGAGAATAATGGTTACTCTAATTTTTGAATAATACCTTCAATGGTCTTGCACCTAAAATGAATGGTTTATTGAATCTCGATCATAGTGATACACATGTTCATGCCAAAAGATATAAGATAGTAATGATAGTACCACCTACTTGTGGCACTACCATGTAAGTCATGTTGGTATAAAACGCATGAAGAAGCTCCATGTTGATGGATCTTTGGACTCACTCATTTTTGAAAAGGATTGAGACATGTGAACCATGTCTATTGGTATATACGCATGAAGAAACTCCATGCAGATGGACCGTTTGGACTCACTTGATTTTGAATCGCTTGAGACATGCAAATCACACCACATGGGCAAGATGACTGAAAGCTTCGGTTTCAGCAAAATGGAACAAGAAAGCAACTTGTTGGAAGTAACACATTTTGATGTGTGCAGTCCAATGAGTGTTGAGGCACGCAGTGGATATCGTTATATTCTTACTTCACAGATGATTTAAGTAGATGCTAAGTATATTTACTTGATGAAACACAAGTCTGAATTATTGAATGGTTCAAGTAATTTCAGAGTGAAGTTGAAGATCTTTGTGACAAGAGGATAAAATGTCTATGATATGATCATAGAAGTGAATATCTGAGTTACGAGTTTGGCACACAATTAAGACATTGTGGAAATTGTTTCACGACTAGTACCGCCTGGAACACAATAGTGTGATGGTGTGTCCGAACATCATAACTGCACCCTATTGGATATGATGCATACCATGATGTCTCTTATCGAATTACCACTATTGTTCATGGGTTAGGCAATAGAGACAACCGCACTCACTTTAAATAGGGCACCACGTAATTCCGATGAGATGACACCGTATGAACTATGGTTTAGAGAAACTAAGCTGTCATTTCTTAAAAGTTTGGGGCTGCGACGCTTATGTGAAAAAGTTTCAGGCTGATAAGCTCGAACCCAAAGTGGATAAATGCATCTTCATAGGACACCCAAAACAGTTGGGTATACCTCCTGTCTCAGATCCGAAAGCAATAGGGATTGTTTATCAAATCGGGTCCTTTCTCGAGGAAAAGCTTCTCTCGAAAGAATTGAGTGGGAGGATGGTGGAGACTTGATGAGGTTATTGAACCGTCACTTCAACTAGTGTGTAGCAGGGCACAGGAGTTGTTCCTATGGCACCTACACCAATTGAAGTGGAAGCTTATGATAGTGATCATGAGACTTCGGATCAATTCACTCCCAAACCTTGTAGGCGACAAGGATGCGTACTACTCTAGAGTGGTATGTAATCTTGTCTTGGAAGTCATGTTGCTAGACAACAATGAACCTACGAGCTATGGAGAAGCGATGGTGGGCCCGGATTCCGATGAATGGCTCGAGGCCATAAAATCCGAGAGAGGATCCATGTATGAAAACAAAGTATAGACTTTGGCAGAACGGCTCGATGGTCGTGAGGCTGTTGAGTACAGATGGATTTTAAAAGGAAGACAGACAATGATGGTAAATGTCGCCATTGAGAAAGCTCGACTTGTCGTTAAGAGGTTTCCAGACAAGTTCAAGGAGTTGACTACGATGAGACTTTCTCACTCGTAGCGATGCTAAGAGTCTGTTGGAATTAGCAGGTGCTGCATTGTTTATGAAATCTTGCAGATAGGATGTCAAAATATTGTTTCCTTGATGATTTTCTTGAGGAAAGGTTGTATGTGATACAACCAGAAGATTTTGTCGATCCTGAAAGATGCTAACAAGTATGCAAAGCTTCAGCAATCCTTCTAAGGACTGGAGTAAGCATCTCGGAGTCGGAATATACACTTTGATGGAGTAATCAAAGTTTATGGGTTTATACAAAGTTTGTTAGAAACTTGTATTTACAATAAAGTGAGTGGGAGCACTACGACATTTCTGATAAGTATATGTGGATGACATATTGTTGATCCGAAATGATGTGGAATTTCTGGAAAGCATATAGGGTTATTTGAAAAGTGTTTTTTCAATGGAAAACCTGAATTAAGCTACTTGAAAATTGAGCATCAAGATCTATAAGGATAGATCGAAATGCTTAATGGTACTTTCAAATGAGCACATACCTTGACATGATCTTGAAAGTGTTCAAGATGGATCAGTCAAAGAAGGAGTTCTTGCCTGAGTTGTAAGGTATGAAGTTAAGACTTAAGGCTCGACCACGGCAGGAGAAAGAGGAAGGACGAAGGTCGTCCCCTATGCTTTTGTCATAGGCTCTATACGGTATGCCATGCTGAGTACCGCACCTGATGTGTGCCTTGCCACATATCTGGCAAGAGGGTACAAAGGTGATCTAGGAGTAGATCACCAGATAGCGGTCAAAATTATCCTTAGAGGAATAAGGATAAGTTTCTCGGTTATGGAGGTGATAAAGAGTTCGACGTAAAGAGTTACATCGATGCAAGCTTAACACCTATCCGGATAGCTCTGAGTAGAGTAAACCGGATTCGTATAGTAGAATAGTTGTTTGAAATATAGCGTAGTAGCGACATCTACGAGATGACATAGAGACTTGCAAAGTACATACGGATCTGAATGTTGCAGACCCGTTGACTAAAACCTCTCTCACAGGCATAACATGATCAAACCCAGAACTCATTGAGTGTTAATCACATAGTGATGTGAACTAGATTACTAACTCTAGTAAACTCTTTGGATGTTGGTCACATGGCGATGTGACCTGTGAATGTTAATCACATGGTGATGTGAACTGGATTATTGACTCTAGTGCAAGTGGGAGACTGTTGGAAATATGCCCTAGAGGCAATAATAAGTTAGTTATTATTATATTTCCTTGTTCATGATAATCGTTTATTATCCATGCTAGAATTGTATTGATAGGAAACTCAGATACATGTGTGGATACATAAACAACACCATGTCCCTAGTAAGCCTCTAGTTGACTAGCTCGTTGATCAATAGATGGTTACGGTTTCCTGACCATGGACATTGGATGTCATTGATAACGGGATCACATCATTAGAAGAATGATGTGATGGACAAGACCCAATCCTAAGCATAGCACAGATCGTGCAGTTCGTATGCTAAAGCTTTTCTAATGTCAAGTATCATTTCCTTAGACCATGGGATTGTGCAACTCCCGGATACCGTAGGAATACTTTGGGTGTGCCAAACGTCACAACGTAACTGGGTGGCTATAAAGGTGCACTACGGGTACCTCCGAAAGTGTCTGTTGGGTTGGCACGAATCGAGACTGGGATTTGTCACTCCGTGTGACGGAGAGGTATCTCTGGGGCCACTCGATAGGACATCATCATAATGTGCACAATGTGATCAAGGAGTTGATCACGAGATGATGTGTTACGGAACGAGTAAAGAGACTTGCCGGTAACGAGATTGAACAAGGTATCGGAATACCGACGATCGAATCTCGGGCAAGTACAATACCGCTAGACAAAGGGAATTGTATACGGGATTGATCGAATCCTCGACATCGTGGTTCATCCGATGAGATCATCATGGAACATGTGGGAACCAACATGGGTATCCAGATCCCGCTGTTGGTTATTGACTGGAGAATGTCTCGGTCATGTCTGCATGGTTCCCGAACCCGTAGGGTCTACACACTTAAGGTTCGATGACGCTAGGGTTATAAAGGAAGTTTGTATGTGGTTACCGAATGTTGTTCGGAGTCCTGGATGAGATCCCGGACGTCACGAGGAGTTCCGGAATGGTCCGGAGGTAAAGATTTATATATGGGAAGTCATCATACGGTCACCGGAATAATTTGAGGGGTTGTCGGTATTGTACTGGGACCACCGAAGGGGTTCCGGGGGTCCACCGGGAGGGTCCACCTGCCCCGGAGGGCCCTATGGGCTGTATGTGGAGAGGGACCAGCCCCTTAGTGGGTTGGGCGCCTCCCCCCTAGGGCCCATGCACCTAGGGTTTGGGGGAACCCTAAAGGGGGGCGCCCTCCCCTTGCCTTGGGGGGCAAGGCACCCCCCTTGGCCGCCGCCCCCTCCTCAGATGGAATCTGAGGGGGCCGGCCCCCTCTCCCTTGCCCCTATATATATGTGAGGGGTGGGAGGGCAGTCGCACCAATGTTCTGGCGCAGCCCTTCCCCTCTCCCAAGTCTTTCTCCTCTCCCGCGGTGCTTGGCGAAGCCCTGCAGGATTGCCACGCTCCTCCACCACCACCATGCCGTTGTGTTGCTGCTGGATGGAGTTTTCCTCAACCTCTCCCTCTCTCCTTGCTGGATCAAGGCATGGGAGACGTCGTCAGGCTGTATGTGTGCTGAACGCGGAGGTGCCGTCCGTTCGGCACTTGGTCATCGGTGATTTGGGTCATGGCGAGTACGACTCCATCAACCCCGTTCACTTGAACGCTTCCGCTTAGCGATCTACAAGGGTATGTAGATGCACTCTCCTTACCCTCGTTGTTGGTTTCTCCATAGATAGATCTTGGTGATACGTAGGAAAATTTTGAATTTCTGCTACGTTCCCCAGCAGTTCCCCCATGTGTGGTTTTGGTAATTGATGACATTCTCTATGGACTAATGGTTGCATTGAGTTATATTTAAAGGATTTTTCCATAGGCATTTCTTGAAGTCCATGTGTTGGTTTCAAGGAGTTTATGGGTTGACCAAGGTGCTATTAAGGAATTATCCAAAGATTGGTCATGTGAGTGTTGAGCTTATTGCAAGCATGTCTTGAAGAGAAGATTGTGTGATCATTCATGTTCACCTTCAAGACATCATCCAAACGAAGAGAATTGGAAAGATTCAAGGTTGATCAGGACTAAGTCAAGAGTGAATCAAGTTGATCAACTCACAAAGCGTAGAAGATGTACCAAGAGGGATCAAGTGATCCCATGGTATGGTAAGCATTGTCCATTGCACTTTGTGTACTAACCCATGGTCTATGTGAGAGTCTATGTGGTACGTGTCCATGGGCTTGCGTCAAGAGGAAGATATCATACAACCCATGGAAAGGATGACATCAAGTGGTGATCGTCATCAAGATTGCCGTGTGCAAGTTCAAGTGGAGCATCACGAAGAGATCAAGTGCTTGAAGCTTGCCATCCATTGTGGTGTCAATGGACTTGTGAAGATGTGCCGAAGAGTGGCTCACCCATAGTGGAGTATGGGGGAGCAATCATCTAGTCTCCATCGACCCAACGCAATCAAGAAAGGTGGTCCATCTTGAGGAGGACAAGATCGTCATCATCTAGCTCAAGTGGATCATGTGCAAGGAAAAGGTTTGCCCTTGATAGGTTTTCTATTTTACCGGTCTCATGGTGGTAGTTGGGAGACCGGGTTATAGGATCGATAGCCGTACTATCAAGGGGGGCTCTCAAGTGAGTAGCTTGATCGTATCGTTCGTTGAGAGCTCAAACCATTGCATCCTTGCATCATGTTTCTTGGTTCTTGTTTGGTTCTCTTTGTGAGTCTTAGAGCTTATGGTCATCTTGATGACAAGCTTGAGTTCATCGAAAACGGAGTTTGCATGCGTCTTCTATGATGTTTTCGGTGTTGGAGGTTTTACCGGTCTTATCCGAGGAAGGGTTCTCACCATTTTCTTTTGATCCTTTTTCTCATTTGCTTATTATTGGTATTTCTATCAAGATTGTGTTAGCCCTTGTCGCTAGCTTTCCAACAAACTTGGTTTCGTCGAATTCGGAGTCCGTTTGCAGAAGTTGTGGTAGTTTTGGTGTTCTGAAAAGGCTGCAGCGGTACTACCGTGGGTAGGAGCGGAAGTAATTTTTTACTACCGCTCTTGGGAGCAGTACTACCGCTTGGAGCAGTACTACCGCGGCTACTTCCGTGGCTACTTCCGCTCGGGACCAAAAACTCGTCAAAAGTCCAGCAGTGGGAGGCACGGATGTAATTTTTTAGTACCGCTCGCAAGCAGTAGTACCGCTACCCCTAGAGGTAGTACCATGAGGTCAAGCGGTACTACCGCTCCGATGGTTCTTCTGACTTTTTTGCCTCCTCGCTGTTGTGTTTCAAAGGGCTACTACCGCCCTAGCGGTAGTACCGCTCCTTGGAGCGGTAGTACCGCTCGGTGCGGGCTGTGAGCATAACGGTTGGATTTTTTCCCACCTATAAAAGGGGGTATTCTTCCCCATTGAACCTTATCCTTTTAGCTCCTGTTCTTCCCCCATTGTTGACCTTCTTCGAGCTTGCTAATTCTCAATCCCTCCAATGATTCTTGCTAGTTCTTGAGGGAAAAGAGAGAGGAGATCTAGATCCACGTTTCCACCAATCAATTTCTCCTCTAGGTGAGGGGAACCCCTTGGATCTAGATCTTGGAGTTCTTCGTGTTCTTCTTTCGTTCTTCCTCTCATTTTCCTCCCTAGCATTAGTTGCTTTGGTGGGATTTGGGAGAGAAGGACTTCGGCACTCCGTGTGCCCTTTCCATTGCATTTGGTGCATCGGTTTGAGTTCTCCACGGTGATACGTGGAAGTGAAGTTTGAGAAGCTTATTACTCTTGGGTGTTTGGGCACCCTAGAGCTTGTTCCTCTTGGGTGCCTTGGCGCCCTAGACGGTTGGTGGTGTTCGGAGCTCAATCATTGTGGTGTAAAGCTCTGGGCAAGCGTCGGCGTCTCCAGTTAGGTTGTGGAGATCGCCCCGAGCAATTTGACGGGTACCGGTGACCGCCCCCAAGGGTTGCCAAAGTGTACGGGTTCGGTGACCGCCCCCAAGGGTTTCCATTTGTACGGGTTCGGTGACCGCCCTCAAGGGTCCCTTAGTGGAACCACGACATCTTGCATTGTGCGAGGGCGTGAGGAGATTACGGTGGCCCTAGTGGCTTCTTGGGGAGCATTGTGCCTCCACACCGCTCCAAACGGAGATTAGCATCCGCAAGGGTGTGAACTTCGGGATACACTGTCGTCTCCGCGTGCCTCGGTTATCTCTTACCCGAACCCTTTACTTATGCACTTTACTTTGTGATAGCCATATTGCTTGTCATATATCTTGCTATCACATAGTTGTTTATCTTGCTTAGCATAAGTTGTTGGTGCACATAGGTGAGCCTAGTTGTTGTAGGTTTTGTGTTTGACAAATTAACCGCTAGGTTTATTCCTCATTTGTTCAAGCCTAAACCATAATTATTTTAAAGCGCCTATTCACCCCCCCTCTAGGCAACATCCATGATCTTTCAGAAGGGACTTGATGTATTCTTGAAAATCTTCCTCTTCACGCCTCTTCTTGCATGCTTCATAAACTGGTCGATATTCTGCTGGTAATTCCTCAAGAGTTGGCGTACTAAAGTCATTGACGCTATTCCCTGCGAGAGTTGGGTTGAACTTGTCCACACGGGCCATAAATTTTTCTTTAGACTCAGCCCTACTTGGATCCGTTTGCCCCCCCCCCCCCAATACTTTTAGAATCTTTCGGCGATGAACTGATGTTGCCGAAATTTTGTGATTGTATAGGGGGTGTATACCATGCTGCAATGATAGGTGAAGATATATGCACTGTTGTTGAATATTTTCTCTCGCCAATTTGATCAATCGACAACACTTCATCTTCTTTCAAAACCCTAGCTCTTATTGCTTCATAATCAGGAACCAATCCCTTTTCGTGCTGCTCAAGGCAAATAGCACTAATTTTCTTATTTTGGGCTAAACTTTTTAATGCAGCTAGAGCCACCTCATCTCCTACAATATTAGTCACATATGCTCCTGCAGAATCTCCATTCACTCGGGCATAACCGCAAAGGTGATCCGAGTCATGAATATTTTTAGTTTCATATTCCACTGAACAATTAGTCTCACGATGTGTAGTATATGATGTTTGAGGATGACCGGCCAAATAGCTAACAGAAGCATGGCCGATTCCCCCATTCATCAGCATGTTTGGGGATAGACCCGCACATCGCGAGTCGGCTGCCGAAGGATAAAACTTTGAGACGCCCTCCTGTACATGAAGAGTCATATATTGATCACTCGAACAAATCGTGTTGTTCACCGGCATAGTGAAAGATGTTGCCGATGCACGAAAGTTTGGATTCATAAGATGCATGTTATGATTATGTAAATTCCAAGCTTCTCCAACAGGATAACTAGTCGGCCTTTGCTCGTTAGGGCTAGCCGACATGACATGTCCATTAGAAGATCTAGAAAAACCAACATAATGGCTATTTGCGTCTACTTAAGGAGATTGATGATACATGTTACCGTTGTAGATTGCAGCCGCTTGATGACGCCCTCCTCGTAGCAAGAACAGGCTGGAGACTGTTCAAAGCTTTATCCCCAGCGGAGTCGCCAAAAAGTGTGTTCGCACACGAACACATCACCGTGTACCTCCAATGCCGGGGGTGATGGACCGCAGCTCACGTCGAAGGAGATCTGACCGGCAGCGTGATACGCAGGACAGCCGGCAGATGCTTTTGTAGACCTGAATCCCTGCTTTCCTGGGAGGGACCCCATCAGGGCTCGCGGTGGCTATGGGCTGCTCCGGGTCGATTGGCTCGCCCCTAGAGCCTCGTGGATCCGCAACCCTCCAGCATGAAGAACTAGCGAAGAACGAGAAGAAAGATACAAGGGAGAGATAAAAAGTAGATGAACATGAAAAAGTAGTAGATTGATTTGTTTGATTGGTGTTGTTTCAATCGGCCGTCACCCCCAACATATATAAGAGGCGGCTGGACTTCCCGTACAAGCAAAAGATTCATCTAGGTTTTCCTTACAAGAAAATTACATTAATTCACGTCGATAAACCCTAGTCAAATTCGGATTGGTTTTATCCGAACTTCCCAAAACTGTTCGGTTTAAACTGGCTGTACCTTGAGGGTCTTTCTTGTGGTGGTAAACGATCTCGGATGGAAACAAGTCCAAAAGCAATCTTGACCGTTTCGACTAGACGAACAATTTTCGTGTTGAACGTTTTTTCATAAGAGGTCATATCAAGGGTCAAATCGCTCACGCAAAACAGCTAATTATTCACGCAGCTCATCAGACATACCCACATATGTGTCTGGTTCCGGTCGTCATATTTTGCTCCCTGGAGGGTCACGCTGTGTGGGCTCTAACTTTTGCATACGATTTCGGATTGGGACAATCTTTATACAAAAATCGATCGTTTCGACGAGACGCACAACTTTCGTGTAGAACATTTTTCCATCCAGGATCATCTGAATAACCTTTTGAGCCTATCTTCAACTTCTCGTCCGATTGACTATCACAGCCTCCACCCCGGCAAGCTTTTCACCCGGGTAAGCTTTCCACACCGGCAAGGTTTCTACCCGGCAAGCTTTCACACCGGCAAGGTTTCACCCCGGCAAGGTTTCTACCCCGACAAGGATTCCTCCCAGGCAAGATTTCGCCCCCGGCAAGATTTCACACCGGCAAGCTTCCACACATGAACGAGCTTTCTGCGCCGGCGAGCTTTCCACGCCGGCAAGCCTTCACACACCGGCAAGGTTTTACCCCGGCAAAGTTTTCTCCCGGGCATGCTGCTTTATGATCGTGCCACTTTTGAGCGTCGACACCAGGGAGCATTCCGAAGCTCCTTGTGATGTCGTGGATCCCATCCGAGACTCCTAACTATATTTGGTCTCACCATTATGAGTATCCCATTACTACCCTAGCGTTACCGAACGTTAAATGTGTGACCCTACGGGTTCGAGAACATGCAGACATGATCGAGACACCTCTCCAATTAATAATCAATAGCAGGACCTGGATGCCCACGATGACTCACACATATTCAACAAAGATCTTTATTAGTTTGAACCATGATGTCAGGGATTCAGATAATCCTGTATACAATTTCCTTTGTCTCGCGATATTTTACTTGTCCAAGATTCGATCGTCGGTATCGCCATATATAGTTCAAACTCGTTAGCGACAGGTCTCTTTACTCGTTCCGTAATATAAGACCCCCGTGACTAAACACATCAGTCACATGCTTGCAAGCTACTTACAGTGTATTACCGAGAGGGCCCAGAGATATCTCTCCATCACATGGAGTGACAAATCCGAGTCTCGATCCATGCAACCCAATAAATACTTTTCGAGATACCTAAGGGCACCTTTATGATCACCCAGTTATGAAGTGACGTTTGATACCCATAAAGTATTCTTCCTGTACTAGGGAGTTGCACGATCTCATGGTCTAAGTAAATAGATACTTGACATTAAGAAAGCTATGGGAAAGTGAACTTAGTGACACAGTCAGATGCTAAGCTTACGATTGGGTCTGTCCATCACATCATTCTCCTAATGATGTGATCGCATTATTAAATGATAACTCATGTCTATGTTTAGGAAACCTTAACCATCTTTAATCAACGAGCTAGTCTAGTAGAGGCTCACTAGGGACATGGTGTTTGTTTATGTATCCACACATGTATTTGAGTTTTCGGTTAATACAATTATAACATGAATAATAAACAGTTATCAAGAATAAGGAAATATGATAATAACAACTTTATTATTGCTTCTAGGGCATATTTCCAACATGTGCTGCCTGCAATGACATAGTTAGATTTATCGCAAGTTTGCATGCATTCTAGTCTGCTTAGTTTCATATCCACTTAGATGTTCCTCTATCGTTTATCCCATTGGAGTTAACTATATAGTGTTACTTAATTGTTTTTGTAAGTCATTTACCTATGTTGGTAGATTCCTGTTGAGTTTCGTCCAGCTATTTTTCCACTATGCATCTTCAAGATAATTTATTTCGTCGGAGAAATCTCCTATTCAACCGCCTCTAGTTGATTTTTCATCCTATACTTCTACAATATGGTCCATGTCGTGAGGCAGTTTCGTGAGGCTATGTTGCATGGCTATGCTGCGACAATGTATTGCTGGCGACGAAGGTGACAGCGATGCAGGCGAACCTGGCGGTCCTGTTGTTACGAGAGGTGGAGGACAACTGCTTGTTGGGTCGCTGCGATGTGAAGAGAGGAACGAAGGGAACCACCGCTTTGCTGTTATGTTGACCAATTTAACGACATATGAGACCAGTCAAACAATTGCCAAGCCAGAAATCAATAGGATGACGCATAGTGCTCGTCATATTTTGACAAATGTATATTTTTTTATTTTAAGAAGATTTTGACAAGTTTAGATATAACAGTACTATTTTCGTCTCAAAATAAATGTCTTAAATTTAATACTCCCTCCATTTCAAAATATAGTGCGCCCGCGCTTCCCGAGGTCCAACTTTGACCATAAATTTAAGCAACGAGACCAACTGCGGCGGGAGAACAAATTATATAATTGAAAACTTCTTTCGAATACGAATTCATTGATATAATTTTTGCTCCTGCCGCAATCGGTCTTGGTAGTTAAATTTACGGTCAAAGTTGAAACACGTGGATAGAGGAAGCACTACATTGTGAAATGGAGGGAGTATAACTTTATATTAAAATTAGTATAAAGTTGAAACACTTATTTTGGGACAAGGTTGAAACGCTTATTTTTAGACGGTGGGAGTAGTATTTTAGAGTTGTCTTTTTTAGGAATGCTAGAGTTGCTTTAAACATCGTTCTGATCCAAACACACCCTAACTGGCCCGGTTGTCAGTGTGATCCCTTCTCATCCCATCTTTCTTCTTCAAACCCCCCACGGCCCCGAGCATTTTGGATCTTCCCTTCCCCGCAACCGAACCCAAACCCCGACCAAACCCCTCGACCTCCTCACTTAGGGTTAGGGTTTCAACTCCACCGGCTCTCTCCCGCTCCAATTCGAACGAACCCTCCCGCATGGCCGCCGGCGTCCTGGTGGACTTCCCCTCCATGGGGTCCGCCTGCTTCTTCCCCAGCCTCGAGTCCCTCCTCCGCGACTCCACCTCCCGCTTCCTCGCCGCCGTCTCCGCCGCCCCCGACCCGGACCTCACCAACTTCCGCTCCCTCTTCTCCCGTGTCCTCACCACCTACCCGGACCCTCCCCTCGAGGCCGTCTGGTTCTTCTCCGCGCTCACCTTCCACGACGCCCCCAACGACCTCCGCTCCATTCTCCACCTCCTCTCCGCCTTCACTGCCTCCTCCCCTGCCGCCGCCAAGCCCCTTGCGCTCCTCGCCCCCGTCGTCTCCGAACTCTTCCACTCTGCCAAGCCCCGCAGGGAGATTGAGGCGCTCGTCGAGGCTGTCCTCAGCTACATTAGTATCTGCAGCAGCCGCCCCGCTGGCGGCGAGGTCAACGCCGACGCTGGGAGGCTCTTGCCAGGTTTCGGGGAGCTGGTCAAGGTGTGGAGCGTGCGCAACTCCAAGGACAGGTGCCCGTTCCAGGTCCTTTTCCCGCTAGTCGGGGACGAGGCCAGGCGGGAGCTCATGAAGGACGGCTGCAGCGTCACTTTCCTCGCCGGTGTTGTGGTGGCGGAGGCCTTCCTGCTCAGGCTCTGCCTCAAGGTGCAGGGCGTGGCTGGGGTGCCACGTTCTGAGCTGCAGAAGGAGCTAAGGATCTGGGCGGTTAGCTCTATCTCGGTCTTCCAGAACCAGCAATTCTTCGGTGAGTTGATGCTGGCCATGCCCTTATTGTTCCTTGTAGCTTCAGGTTTAGTGACTCCACCGGGATGACCATTTTGCTGATGGATTTTGCAGGAGTCCTGCTGAACATGCTTGTAAACCCTCCGCTGCCTGTTTATTCACTACTGGTATGTTTTCCTTTTCAGAGTATATATCACGTCGTTGCAGGGAACATAAATACCTAGGCTCATCCCTTAAATTAAGGACTACGAGGGCTGATTAGGCGTTGCCATTATCTGTTGTATTAGTTAGCTAATTGCCATACATTACCTTTCATGATATATGAACTGTGCAACTTGTTCCTTTGTACTTCTATTGTGTTTGGACTCAGGGGTCTTTCTTGTGGAAACTAGAGAGGAGAACAGTACTAGGACTACTGTATTTCACGTTGTATCCACCAGGAGCCTTACTTGGGATGGAATTTGCATGCCATCTTTGCGATGTTAACTGGATGAAGTCTGATCTGTGGTGATCTTTTGCCCTTCTATTTGAACCATCATCACTATATGTATGTGTATGCTGTGTAGTGTGAACCTTGCTATTCCAGTCTCACAAAATGCTCAATTGCTACCATGTTTACTTATTTGACCACAAACTGTTGTGCAGGCCATGCTAGTCCCTTGCTAATGAATTAAGTTTGCCAGCATTTTCATTTGTTTGCATATTTACTGAATTAAGTATAGAACAATACTTGTCTATCTTCGTATAGTGACTCCTTCTTCAATTCCTTGTGTTTACTGTGCCAATATCGTTCATAAGAATGAACTAGTTGTTCGCCCCTGATGCAATTTGAGTTGTGATGATGGCATTATTATTTTTTACGTATTATTAAAGTTGCAATTTGTTTTTTGGTGCATAACTCAGAGTGCTGATGATGAGATCTTGGTGAGAGATGTCCTTTATGATGCTCTGATCTTGGTGGATTATTCATTCCTCAATGGAGCTGAAGTTGATCAAGCTGATAGTTCTCTTTTGCCTATTTTTGTGTCAAGATTGGTTATGACTCTTGATGCCATCAATGATGCCAGGTGATAAATAGTTGTTAACTAAACTTGTCTGGTTGAAAGAAAATTTCTTCTAATTTCTTTATTCATGATAATAGGGCCAAAGGAGATCAAGGGAGAGCAATGTCGTTTATCAACGCCTTCTCAACTTCAAATATTCCCGTTTACCTGGCTAGGTGGGCTGCTCGTCAAGCTGGCACTGACCAACTCGGCAAACCAATTGCTATCACACCTCAAGCTTTTCTGAGTATGTACATATTTGACATGATCCTGTCCATTTTAAGTAACAATAGGTGCTTGTTATTGTGTTGTATAGAGTCGCTGCTGAAGTTGTACATGGTTTCTTTTCACAGAGTGGCTTGTAGATCTTGAAGACAAGGGGCTCACAGTGTTTGGAGAGAACTGTTCAAGGATCAGGGAGAGGCTGATGCATGATGATGCCAAGAATGACTATCACTATCAGAGCAGGATGGGTCACTCAGACGCTGACCTTTTCTTCATTGACAAGCAGAGTCACCAGGAGGGTATGCACACAGAAGGTGGGGAGGATGAAGAAGCCGTGGAGATGGAGACAGCTGATAATGCTTTCATGGCTGCCGCTCAGTCGATGAAGGTGACGGCGAATGGCATAAGGAAAAGGAAGGATTGTGGAAATGAAGACGCAGCAGTTGTGAAGTTTGTGAAGTACAAGGCTGAAGACAGCTCGGTTAAGGATTACTTCTCGTCTGGTGCCACCAATGGCATGAGCAGTGGTAGCGAGGTGGAGAATCCACAGTCTGATGACGAGATGGAAGAAACAGCTTGATATGGGTAGAAGGAAATCACTCACTAATGCTTACTTGAGGAGAATCGTTTTGAAGAGTTCACTGGACAAGTGCCTTTCTGGAGTCTGCAAGACTGTTGTTGTTTTGGTTTCTGCCTCTTAATGATGTCATGAAGTAGTAGTATCTCGTATGGTTCCTGCTCGATGATGACGATGAGTTGAAGCGGGTTCCTGCGGTCCGACTCCAGCAGGCCTACGGATATAGTAGTAACTGGTAGCTAACCTAACTTGGCGCGTGATGCCATGAGCTATGTCATGTTCCTTGTTATATGCAATTAGACTTTCAACATGTAGATTTGCTTCCAAGACTTCTGTCATAGAAGAGTACCTTTCCTGTTATCCCACGGTACCATCTTGAATTAATGAATCTTGGCTACCTTTTAGTTCGTAATTACTATGGATGGATATTGTGCCTTGCAATTTTTTTTGTCCTACCAGAGCTTGCAAAAATCCAAGAGTACTTCTATTTGTATATCTACTACTGGGTGTTATTTCTGGTCTCCTGTTGGTTCAACATAGGCAGTTTCCTTTTCTCTCTGAAAACAAAACAAAACTTTTGCCCGTAGGTGGCTGTCGCGATCTAGTATCTTAATGTGAGATCTAGTTTTAAAGGTCATGTCACGAGGAACACAGTGGGTGAAAGTGGACTTTGATTTGGCCGATTCGTTTAGAAGTAATGTATTTTGAAATTTCAAAAATAGCTTTGCATGGTGCTGATGCCGTCTATTTTGTTTGTAGTGAGTGTTCGTTGATTTGATGCTATGTTTACCCTTGGGTGAAGATGCCTGTATATGTTTCATGTGCCGTAGTGCGTCATTGAAAGGAAAGCCCATGAGCGCCCTGTAGCATTTGAGAATTTTATTTGTATAGACAAATATTAAAAACCAGACGTCAGTTTTTTAGCATTTGCCAGCGGACGTCCAGATTTGTCATGAAAAACAGATAAATTTGCTATGTTGTGTAAGATTTTGTCATGTTCTAGAGTGAAAATTGTCATGTAGTGTAAAAACTTGTCGTGCTGCAGCGAGTAATTGCTATGCGTACGATCGAGATCCGGCGCACCTCAGATTTTTTTACGCATGAAATGTATATTGGGGTTAAAAGAAAAAAAACATATAAGCAGTTTCCTTTCTCTCTAAAAAAACAAAACAAAACAAAACAAAACATGAGTACTAGGCAATTTCTTTCTTCGTGGTCACTGCCCACTCCACTCTCGCCTTCTCGCATGCCAAATTCATGTCTTCCCTCGCTCTTTTCCACGGCCCATTCTCCTACCACCGCGCTCCTCCCTCGTCGCCGACCGGCATCTCTCCACGGCCGACGCGACTCCCGGCGCATTCTTCTCCTTCCCACCCCAATTCGCGCCCCCTCCCTGACGCGCAAGCCGATGAGCTCCGCTCCCACGCAGCGGCGCTGCAGGACTGCGCCGTCCGCCGAGCGCTCCGCTGCGGACAGGAGCTCCACGCGCGGCTGCTCCGCTCCGCGCGGCAGCCGGACACGTTTCTCCTCGACTCGCTCCTCAACATGTACTGCAAGTGTGGCCGCCTGGCGGACGCACGAAGGGTGTTCGACGGAATGCCACAGAGGGACGTCGTCGCCTGGACCGCCCTTTTATCCGCCTACACCGCCGCGGGAGATGCCGAGGAGGCTTTGGACCTCTTTTGTCAGATGAACCAACAAGGTCTTGCGCCTAATGGGTTCACGCTCGCTTCGGTGCTCAAGGCCTGCTCGGTGATGAGCTCACACTCCGAGTTTACGCGTCAGGTGCATGGTCAGGTGGTTAAGTTGCAAGGTCTGGATGACCCCTTCGTTGGTTCGTCCCTTGTTCAAGCTTACACGAGCCGTGGGGAAGTGGACGCTGCTGAGACAGTGCTGCTGGGCTTGCCTGAACGAAGCGATGTGCCATGGAATGCTCTGCTCACTGAGTATGCTCGGCAGGGTGACTACAGAAAGGCCATGCGTGTTTTCCATAAGTTGTCAGAATTTGGTGATGAGATAAGCAAGTATACTTTGCCTACTCTTCTGAAGTGTTGTGTGGAACTCGGTCTTGCAAAATCTGGCCAGGCTCTTCATGCTTTGGTGGTCAAGAGAGGGCTGGAAACCGATAATGTGCTAAACAATTGCCTTGTTGAGATGTACTCGAGATGTCTGTCTGCTGAAGAGGCCTATCAAGTCTTTATCAGGATAGATGAACCTGATGTGGTGCATTGCAGTGCCATGATCTCTTCTTTCGGTCGACATGGTATGGCCTGGGAAGCATTTGATCTTTTCGTAAAGATGTCAGACATGGGAGTCAACCCAAACCAATATACATTCGTGGGCATTGCTGGTGTTGCATCAAAGACTGGTGATGCAAACCTTTGTCGCTGTGTTCATGCGTATGTTGTGAAAAGTGGGCTGGCTATGCCAAAATTAGTGTCTGATGCCATTCTAAATATGTATGTGAAAGTTGGTGCTGCTCAAGATGCAACACTTGCTTTTCATCTTATGCATGAGCCTGACACATTTTCATGGAACACATTTCTCTCCGGATTTTATAGTGGAAGCAACTGTGAGCAGGGTTTGAGGATTTTCAAGCAGATGAAGTGCGTAGGCTTTTCAGCCAACAAATATACTTATGTAGGTGTTTTGAGATGCTGCACTAGCTTGATGAACCTGATGTATGGCACTCAGGTTCATGCATGTGTTCTGAAAAGTGGGTTGCAAAGCGATAATGATGTTTCAAGAATGCTACTTGACATGTATGCGCAATCTGGCTGCTTTACAAGTGCGCGCCTGGTATTTGATCGACTGGAAGAAAGAGATGCTTTCTCGTGGACAGTGATTATGTCAGGATATGCTAAAACGGATGAAGCTGAGAAGGTGATGGAATGTTTCCGTTCAATGTTGCAAGAAAACAAAAGGCCTAATGATGCCACACTAGCAGTTTCATTGAGTGTTTCCTCTGATATGGCATCCTTAGGCAGTGGGCTCCAACTTCATTCATGGGCCATCAAGTCTGGCTGGAACAGCTCAGTTGTTTTTGGTGCTCTAGTTGACATGTATGTGAAGTGCGGGAACATAACGGATGCTGAGATGCTATTCTATGAGTCAGAAACATGTGATCAAGTTGCATGGAATACACTCATCTGTGGTTATTCTCAACATGGTCATGGATACAAGGCACTGGACACGTTCAAACGGATGGTAGATGATGGGAAAAGGCCTGATGATATCACATTTGTAGGTGTTCTCTCAGCGTGTAGCCATGCAGGATTACTTGACGAGGGAAGGAAGTACTTCCAATTGCTGAGTAGTGTCTATGGAATTACTCCTACGATGGAGCACTATGCTTGCATGATTGATATTCTGTCCAAGGCTGGAAGACTAGCTGAGGCTGAATCTCTTATCAATCAGATGCCATTGATCCCGGATTCATCCATATGGAGGACGATTTTGGGAGCTTGCAGGATACATGGAAATATCGAGATTGCTGAGAGAGCAGCAGAAAGATTGTTTGAGTTAGATCCACAGGATGTTTCTTCTTCTGTATTGTTATCAAACATTTATGCAGATTTAGGAAGGTGGAGTGATGTTACAAGACTTAGGAATATCCTACTAGATCATGGAGTAAAAAAAGAACCAGGGTGTAGCTGGATTGAAGTCAATGGCCAGATTCATGTATTCCTGTCGCAAGATGGATGTCCAAAATATTAAGAATTTGTTACGACGTCCCTTCTGTTCCTGCAATCTGAAATGCCACCATGGGCCGTGCCCATACATAAACTATGAGACCAGGAGCTGGTTTGAAGTAGATATGGCTAGTTCTGCAGGCTGATACAAAGTGCTA
Organism: Aegilops umbellulata; assembly: GCA_032464435.1. Lineage (NCBI taxonomy): Eukaryota > Viridiplantae > Streptophyta > Magnoliopsida > Poales > Poaceae > Aegilops > Aegilops umbellulata. Next base: position 245,885,763 of record CP136056.1, read on the forward strand.
AGGTAAATCCTGTTTATAAATACGATTACTGAAAATGCCACACCTGCATTAGCAGATCACTACCACTCTGTTACACTGTTGACTGTTTTATCTCATTTAAACATGTTGTTGGGTCCCTGAACTTGCCTGTAGAGTTTGATGGGCAAGTCTTGATTCTAAATTTAATCGCATATGCTATCCTACAGTATGATAGGAGACGCAATGTGCAGAAAATCCACCGACATAGTCGGTGCAATTATTTGTTACATCATATACTAGGATGAATTCTGACCAAGGACAGTTCCTTGGTCGAGGCATGTGAAAATGGTCATGCAATCTTGCCTGCACCGTGAGCTAAGATATGGTTACGGATCAATTTGGGACAGGGAGAGTCTGATGGTGACCCACCTCCGTTGATACTGGATTGCTCATGTCGCATTTGTAGTCCAATTGGGACCCGTGTGCATGCAAGGTGATCAGCTTGTTCACCAGCTTAAGCAGGATCCTTTCGAATTCCTCGCCACTAGACCATGGATGAACCTCAGCTTTGATAAGCTGGGGATCGCCGCTGATGAGATTCCAGAGGGGGTAATTCTCCTTTGGCATGACATAGTCCCCTTCCCCTAGCTTAAGAGAGGGGCAGTAATCCCCCTTCCCATCACCGATGTATATGAAGTGCTTGTTCTTGGCACCGTCTGTCCCTTGAATCCTCTGGATTATCTTGCCCTGCAATGGCAAGTAAAAAAATTAGTTCATGGGGGCAAGGTCAGTTTTCATTGTGCACACCACTTTTCATATGAGTAATGCACTGAGGATTCAGAACACATCATTATATAGACTGAGTGACATAATTGTTTCTTCTGTCTCCATCACCCACGTGCATCGAGTGAATCTGTGATTTTAACACGTGAACTGATCTGCCATCCTACTGTCCATACCTTGCACATGTTGTCAGGGCACAGGCTGCAACCATGGGGCGAGGTCGTGGGATCATGGAACGGCGAGATCCTGAGCCTCCCTTGGGCGTCCACGCGCGCGGGGTTGGTGTTGATCTCAGAGAAGCAGCCGAGGACGCCGTGGTGCTCCAGGACGGTCTCCATGAAGAAGGAGTTGGCGTCGCTCACCACCTTCAAATCACACCTGCGACGCACACCTACCACCGTCAAGATCCAATCCAACCACCGGCCGCGTGGGAAATCAAGAACACATCGGCAAATCGGCATCGGTCCATTTCATACCCTAATGCCGACGCCGTCCGGATGGCGGAGAGGACGTGCACGTCGAGCGGCGCGCTCCTGAGGCACTCGCGGATGTCGTCGGCCGACCTCCCCTGCGCGTGGAGCTCCCCCATCATCCTGTCCTGGAAGAAAAGACATAAAGGCCTCGCTCAGCCGGGAGAAGCGCCATGCGTGTCTAGGCGGGTGTGTGGGCGGTATTGTGTTCGTACCATGAGGGAGTTCCAGCGCATGGTGGGGCGCAGGCGGTTGAAGGCGTCGGCGGCCCCGAGCTTGGTGATGACCCAGTCGTCGCTGTCCCACTGGATGATGGTCTTGTCGAAGTCGAACAGCACCACCACGGTGGTGGCGGCGGCGGGAGCGGCCATCTCCGGGAAGAGACGGCGGACGGTGCTTCCTGCCTCCGACGTTCGCGATACGAGACTCCGGCGTGGCTTCTGTTTGTTTGTTGGTGGCGGCGTCTCGGACTCTCGGTGTGTTTTTATAGCAGCCACAGCCGTGTGGCAGCTGGTGACCTGGGAAGGCTTCCACACCGCCACTTGTGACCTCTTCTCTCTTGTGTTTGTGTTTCCATTCGCTTTGTTCGCCCTTCGCCGTACCATAACTGTTGTCCATACTCGATTGGCTCATCGCCTTCGCCTTTGCATGGTGCTTTGTCATCACGATAAAGGTGGTTCATCGAAAAGTTTATTAGTATCCATCAGAAGAGTTGCCCGATAGAATTAGTATTCCAGGAGGCTGAACGAGCCACCCGTGGCAGCCTTTAGAAAGACGCAGATCATGCTTAGCGAGCCTTGATATCGGATTTTCTCCCTTCAAAGGTGAAGCTACATGCCCGAAGATTAGAGGCCGACAAACTGATCTCGCAAATGATATTCCCATAGCTTCCTCCTGTGCCCTTGTTGATGTCATCCATAACACCCTTGCAATAAGGGGCTGTGATTTATCCTGCCCTGCATTAAATCTGAAGCTACAACGAGCGCCTCTTGGCAAGCCAATGTTGCAAGGACAGGAGGATCAATCATACTAGAGAAAGAAATTGCCGAAGAACTGAGATATACTCCCTCTAAATTTCTGCACACAACACTAATAAATCTTATGTTGGCAGCGTTGGCTACTGCTCCATCGGCATTATTTTTTGCAAAGGCCGCAGATAGTGGAATGCAACGCACCGTGGGTTTAAAAGGTTCAGCATAACGAACACCTGGCAGGGGGCTGATGAAGACATCGATATAGCCAGATCAAAAAGATAGCGGTGTATGAATGCATGTGTTGCAGCCGGGCTCTGAAACTCCTCCTCATGAAAAGAAAATCATGTGTTGCTTTCGGAGAGCATGTGAGATAGCCCATAGCATCACGGGAAGCAAAAGAAAATCATCACGCGTAGGCTTTCCAATAGAGTGAATATCCATCTCCTCGCGTCTGGCTCCCTAGTGGTGCTCAACATTCCGACCAAATTAGGATCCGCTAAAGCCCACACACATCTTGACATGTTACATTCTAGCAGTGAGTGTCTCCACGAGTCTTCAGCTACGCATAGCACACAAGCGTTCGTTGTATACATGCTTCGGTGTTGGAGGAGATCCGCTGAAGGCAGAGATTGTTCTGCCAGACACATCTTTAGCTTTCAAGGAATTTTAACCAACCAAATTCTTGTCTAGGTTTTTTGGGTCCCTTTCGGACTTTGAAGAATCAACATTATCTTCTAGCTAAGCCTCTCGATGATGTTTTGTTGCAACCAACATGCAATAAGACGAACGAACAGAAAAAATTCCCTTCTTGTCAAGTTCCATGAAAAAACATTCGACAACTGTCTGGTGCACAGAGGAATAGTGCAAATAAACATCTCTTGTACCTTTTCCTGGTACCGTGATGCAGAATTATAATCAATGAGTTCACTAACAAACTAAGGTGGGTTTATCAGAGAGATAAGTGATAGGACACATATCATAATCCCTTGGGAGCCAATTGTGCCTCCAGATGTCAATGGAATGTCCATCAATGATTCTCTGGATCAGGCCTTGAGCAAGAATATGTCTTCCCTCAAGTATAACTGAGCCAATTGTTCTACCCAACAAGTGGTCTTCACTAGAAAAAAAGAGCCAATTTGGTGAGTCATTCACGGTGACTTGTAAGGGTTGAAGCAACCCATCAACGCCTTTGGTGTTCATCTTTGACTTTGTCCCATACATTGCAACAAGAAATGTAATATACAATGTCCTTTCACATCCCCTTGCCAAATATTTCCTTCAAGTCTCGGTACATCTTGGTACATTCGGGGTGGAACGGTGGATGGAATATGGGGACTCATGTATTTCTCGAAGTATTTGCTGTTATAAGTTGGCTTGCTTAGGTACACATAACCGTGTGTCGAACCAAAGCATTCCTTGGTCATCATAGCAAAATTTCTAGTTTTTCCGTTTTGGACATTCTGCCTGGTCATCATAACTTGGGCCTTCTTAATGTCTTCCTCATGTGTGAATGTTATCTCCAGGGTGTTCAGATTTATCAGGCCGCTAAATGTCAAGTTCAGCTTGGCAAACTCCTCGTGACCCATGGTATTCTCAATGATGATCAATGTATTCACCGTACCGGAAGCAGAAAAAGATGAAGACCAGTGACAAGCAAGTCCCTTATGTCATAAGAAAGTTGAGCCACTCACAAATGAGTCCCATAGGTCATAAGAAAATGGGGATTGACAAATGAGGGCGAGTGCAGGGTGGATTTTGCCAGCGCCGGACATCGATGCAGTGCAAGTGCGGGGAAGGGGGTGTTATATATGTCCTCAGATTGAGCCACGATAGAAGGTAGGAGTAAAAGTTTCGAGTAGTTAAACCAGATTAAGGTTTACCTAGGTCCGGTTTTGTTGACGTATAAATGTATTGCCTAGTCTATCCTACTAGATCAGTTTTTTGGTTGCATTGACTAGAGCATGCACTTCTATATGATATCAGAGTCACACGTGAAGGGGCGTGGTGACGTATAAATTTATTGTCTAGCCTCTTTCATCATATCGATCTTTTGGTTCATTAGTTAGAGCATGCACTTCCTCTACGTCCAGAAAAACTTGTCTCTTGAATGAATGTATCTAGCACCAAGTTGATGTTCGATACATCCATTTAAAAGACGAATTAACTTTGTGCTAGATACATTCATTTGAGAGACAAATTTTTTCAGACGAAAGGAGTACATGTTTAACTATTGAGAACGAATTTTGTACTCCCTTACCCCGGTTTTGAGGGACTATTGCTGTAGATGCTCTGACTCCACAAACACTTTTTTTTTGAATGTTGGCAGTTGATCTGCCAAATTCATTGATCAGAAGAATTCGAGTACAAGAAACACGCCCAAGCGGACAACACCAAAAGAAGAAAACAAAGGAGAAGAAAGGAGACTACTATTTGCAACTCAGCCTGGGTCAAAAGGTATGCCAGCACTGGCCATGTTCCACATCTTGATTTCATCCATGACCTTGTGCTTGAACGCAACTTTAGTCATTGCCTCCTGCTGGAATAGCCGTCGGTTCCTCTCTCGCCAAAGCTCCCACGCCGTCAGGTGAACGAGAGAGATCAAGCCCTTTCTTCTTGCCGGCGGCGTCAGCGCGTTGCGCTCCAACATCCAGTCCTTAAAGACGGAGGTGGCGCTCCATGTGGCCGTGTTTAGTGACGGGAAATTGGCCATCGACGCAATGCCGTCCGAGATGGATCTAGACCACAGACAATCCACAAGGAGGTGGAAGGGGGTTTCCAGGTTGCGCACACACAAAGGGCAAAAATAGCAGTTCTCACATCCCCGACGCAGGAGAGCATCAGCCGTGAGAATTTTGCCAAGAAAGACCGTCCACGCATTTCCCCGGCGCCCATGCAGACCAAATTAGCTGATGGCCATTCAGGGGGATTGATCCCTCAAACTGAATCAAGTAGGCTGAACGGGCAGTATATTTGCCGCCAGACGCGAACCTCCATCGGATGGTGTCCGGCTGATCCTGCCGAAGCTCCACGTCGTCCAGTAGGCCTGCCAACGCTGCAAGCTCCTGAAGCATGTCTACCGTGAGACCCGTTGCAAGGTCCACGAGCCACCACTCGTTTGCGAAAGCCTCACGAACCGTCCTATTCTTCCTTGTGGAGGCAGCAAAAAGGGATGGTGCAATGACTTTGGGGCACTGCCCTTTCAACCATCTATCCTGCCAAAATCTGGCCCGTGCACCATCACCAAGTGAGATTTCCGTTGCCATTGCAAAAAGCTCTTCCTCCTTTGAATTGCATGGCAGCGGCCCACACACCCATGGCCTAGTTGGGTCTTGCCAAGCTAACCACATCCAGCGGAGACGGAGCGCGACGCCGAACTTAGCGAAATCCATCACACCTAAGCCTCCCAAAACTTTGGGGCGGCACAACAAATTCCATGCAACTCGACAACGACCACTGTTGCAAACATTCTCCCCATTCCATAACCATGCGCGACAGAGTTGGATTAGCCGCTTGATAACCCACTTGGGTAGGCTGTGCACCGTCATTAGGTAAACTGCAAGAGAGGCCAGATTTGCTTTGAGGAGTGCGAGCCGCCCACTCTTAGCCATCATGCCGCCCTTCCAAAGAGCCATTCTGTTCCCAAACTTGAGGACCAGTGGCTCAAGATCCACCTTAGTCAGGCAACGGAGCGAAAGAGGCATGCCAAGATAGGTTGTCGGAAATTGCTTGATGGGAATCCCAAGCGGCGCCAAGATTCATTGGAGATCCAGAGCAGCACAACGAATGGGTAGAGCCAAACTTTTTGCGGTATTTGTCTGCAGGCCTGAGACCGAAGCGAAGCAATCGAGCAGTAACTTGATCATACGGGCGTCATTCTCAGAAGGCTTCATAAATAGAGCGACATCATCGGCATAAAATGAGCAGCGCATGAGTCGTCGTCTACCTGGTAGCTTCGACAAAAGCCCCTCTTCGGTGGCAAGATTCATCATCCGCTGCAACGGGTCCATGGCCAAGATGAATAGGAAAGGGGAGATGGGTTCCCCTTGCCTTAGGCCTCTACGGTGGATCACATCTTCAGTCTGATGGCCATTGATGAGGACACGAGAAGAGGAGGTGCGTAAGAGCATAGCAATCCAGCTTCTCCACCGCGCACCGAACCCTCTGGCTTGCAGCATATCTAAGATGTACTCCCAGGAGACAGAATCAAAAGCCTTCGCAATATCAAGCTTGAGAAGAACGGCTGGCTTCTTAGACTTATGCAGAAATCTGACTGTGTTCTGAATGTAGAGGAAATTCTCTTGTATGCTGCGATTCTTAATGAATGCGCTCTGGCAGGGATCGACAAGCTCCGGCAGTTTCGGCGCAAGACGACGAGCAAGAAGCTTTGTAAAAAGCTTCATAATGCTGTGAACCAATGAAATTGGCCGAAAGTCAGCAAGGTTATCTGCTCCATGCTTTTTCGGAATAAGCACAATGAGAGCCTTGTTGACTTGGGCTAAGCCCCTACTGTCCATTCTGTGTAGTTGGTTTAGAGCCGCGAGAACATCAAGCTTAACAATGTCCCAACAGTGCTTGTAGAAGCCCCCAGAGAATCCATCCGGGCCTGGTGCCTTTTCTGACGGCATGTCGTCTAAGGCCAGCTTAATCTCGTCAAGCGTGAATTCCCCTTCAATATTCGACAGGTCGACCTGACTCAGGCCCAGCTCCTCCCAGTCCAGACCAGAGGAGATGTTTTGCGCGGCACCAAAAATGCCCATGAAGTGCTGACGGGCCAGCTCGGACATAGCCACGCAATCTGTAACAACGCCGTTTGGCCCATGCAGAATGTGAATTGTGTTTCTATTGCGCCTGGCGTTCGCTTTGCGCTGGAAAAATCGAGTATTAGCATCTCCTGCCCTTAGCCATAACACTCTGCTTCTCTGACGGAGCTTTACTTTGAGCAGCACTGCAAGCCCGAGGGAGCGAGACTTGAGCTCGGCTCGAAGACTGCTCTCCTCAGCAGATAGCTGCCTATGATCCTGAGCCATGTCAAGCTGCAAGTTAATCTCTGTTGGAAACGGTTTATACCTGCCGTATTGTAATCTAACTCTGTATTGTTGGTCTTATATATATACGAGATATGTGGAGGCTATGCCCCACGCAACCCTAAATCAAACTTGGTAACAGAGCCTCTTTTTGATCGCGTCGTCGCCTCTCGCGTCTCGCATCGAAGCCGCGCTGCACGCTCGTTCGTGTCGCCACTCGAACGCGTTGCCGCTCGCCTCGATCGATCTCGCGTCGCCGCTCGTACCTGCGACAACACCCGATCTCGCAGCTCCTGTTCGATGGCGTCTGGACCTTCTTCCGCAGCAGCGAGGCAACTGGCCATTATCGGCCCGGTTGTGACGCCTCCGGCCGCGACGGCGCCAGTCCCGTCCATCGCGCCTTCCCTGGGCGTACGTCTGGATCGCGGCAACTTCCCGCTATGGCGCACCCTCACCGTGACGCATCTCTCCGGTGCCTCTCTCCATGGCTATCTCGACGGTTCCGTCGCTGCTCCACCCACAACCATCTCCCAGGGGGCGGGTGATACCGCCACCACTGTGGCAAACCCTGCGTATGCAACGTGGTGGACGCAGGACCAGAAGGTCCTCGGGATGCTCCTCTCCTCCATGACGGAGGACATTGCGTCTCAACTGATCAGCTGCAAGTCCGCTGCTGCCGCGTGGACCTCCATCCACGCCATGTTCAGCGCGCAGAACCGTGCCGGGGTTCGGCACATCTGGCGACAGATTCAGTCGCTGAAGAAGAACGACATGACTACCAGCGAGTACATGCACAAGGTGAAGGCTCTTGCCGACGCCATGGCCTCCGCTGGATCCCCCCTCGCTGATGACGAGATCATCGACTACATGCTTACCGGATTGGGCAAGGCCTTCAACCCGATCGCGGCTTCGCTCAGCGTCGTGGTCACTCCGGTCGCGCTGACTGATTTCTACTCCATGGTTCTCAACTATGAGGCGCTGCAACTGTCGCAGCAGGTCGACGATGAGGAGTGGACCTCGTCGGCCAACGCCGTGGCGCGGTCCGGTGCTCCCGCCCCCGTCAACCGTCCTCGAGCACCCGACACTGGTCGTGCCACCGACGTCCGCCCCGCTGGAGGCTACCCGCAGCAACAGGGGCAGGGCTACCAGCACGGCGGTCAAGACAACCGTCGTAACAACGGCGGTGGAGGAGGAGGCAACGGTCGCAACGGCAATCGTCGCTGGCGCCCGAGGTGCCAGATTTGCAAGAATTGGGGTCATGAAGCCGACACCTGCAAGAAGCGCTTCGATTCAGACTACTCCAGCGGCAATGGCCGCTCGGCATATAATGCATCGACCTCCTCCAACAACTCCACGCACTGGGTTCTGGACTCCGGCACCACGGATCACCTGACTAGTGACCTGGAGCGTCTTCAGTTCCGCGAACGCTACGACGGCCATGATCAGGTTCAGGTGGCCAACGGCTCAGGTTTGTCTATTTCGCATATTGGGCACTCGACCTTAGCCGGTTCTTCTCTACGCCTGAACAATATTTTACATGTTCCAAATATTAGCCAACATCTTCTATCAGTCTATCGTCTTGTGTCGGATAATCGTATCTTCATTGAATTTCATAAATATTTTTTCCTTGTTGAGGACAAAGCCACCAGGAGAATTCTTCTTCGAGGTAGAAGCAAAGGAGGGCTCTACCCTCTTCCACTCGGACGAGCTTCGCATCTGTCCGAGCATCAAGCGTCGTCCAGCGTCCGTGTCTCCTCATCTCAGTGGCATCAGCGTCTCAGTCATCCATCCAAAAATGTCATCAGTTCCATTGTTAGGAATAATGATCTCGAGTGTTCAACCTCAGATACTTCTGCTTTAGTTTGTGATGCTTGTCAATGTGGTAAAAGTCATCAACTATCTTATACTGCTTCTGCTCGTGTGTCTACTATGCCTCTTGAATTAGTTCATACTGATGTTTGGGGCCCTGCACGTGCTTCCTCTAGGGGGTACAAGTATTATGTGAGTTTTATTGACGACTACTCCCGTTTTTGCTGGATCTATCTACTAAAACATAAGTCTGATGTTGAACAGGTGTTCTATGCTTTTCAAGCACATGTTGAGCGCCTTTTGGATGCTAAGCTTAAAGCTATCCAATCTGACTGGGGGGGGGGGGGGTTGAATACCATAAGTTGCACCGTTATTTTCTTCGTACGGGCATCTCTCACAGAGTCTCTTGCCCTCACACCTCCCAACAGAACGACATTGCCGAGCGCAAACACCGGCACTTGGTTGAAACTGGTCTTGCTTTGTTGGCTCACTCGTCTCTCCCTTTACGTTATTGGGATGAAGCTTTTCTGACTGCGTGTTACTTGATTAACCGCATGCCCACCCCCGTGCTTGGTCAAGATACTCCTATTCATCGTCTTCTGAAAATTCCACCCAACTATACTTTTCTTCGTACCTTCGGGTGTGCTTGTTGGCCTAGTTTGCGGAAGTATAACTCCCACAAACTCGAGTTTAGGTCCAAGATGTGTGTTTTTCTGGGATATAGTCCTATGCATAAGGGATACAAGTGTCTTGATCGATCTACGGGTCGTATATACATCTCGCGTGACGTTATCTTTGACGAATCCGTCTTTCCGTTTGCTACTCCCGGTGTCACTGTCAATGTGTCTACCCTTGACGAGGCTATTTCTTTTCCATCCACGGAACCGGCTACGAGTGCTCATGTGCGTAATTATGACTTAAACTACTTGACTACTAATCCATCTGGCCTAGCCAGCGTTTCTTCTGTGCAGGCTCCGCGACCGGCCACGCTTGACGTACCCGTGGCCATGCAGAACGACGTGCATGGCGGCCAGGCTTCCCAGGCAGGGGTCCCACCCGCACGTGCGGCTGGCTCGGCCTCGCCCGCCAGCGACTTGGCCACGCCCGCTCGCAAGTCGGTCTCGCTCGCCCGCGATTTGGCCTCGCTCGCCCGCGACTCGGCCTCGCCAGCGCCTGGAGTGTCGCCTGGCTCCCTGTGTGCCTCGTCGGTCCATGAGCAGGCCCATGAGCAGGCCCATGAGCTATTTTCGCCAGCTCCTGTGCCACCATCACCAAATCCAGCCTCGTCGCCAAGTTCGGCACCGTCGCCATCCTCGCCTACGCCTCCGGCCGTCGAGCCCCTCACCCAATGGTGACTCATACCCGTGATGCTACTCGTCGTGAGAAGGAATTTACTGATGGGACGGTGCGGTATAATCCTCTTCGTCGTGCTTTCTTTGCGACACCGGTGTCACATCGTGATGCCCTCCGTGAGCCGGCGTGGCGTGATGCTATGGCTGCTGAGTTTGCAGCGCTTCGTCAAAATGGCACATGGGTTTTGGTTCCTCGACCACCTGGCGTTAACATTGTTGGCAGTAAATGGGTGTTCAAGACGAAGCAACACGCTGATGGGTCTATTGACAAGCACAAGGCTCGCCTCGTTGCTCGTGGTTTTACTCAACAGCAAGGTCTTGACTATGGTGATACCTTCAGTCCCGTGGTCAAACCAACTACTATTCGTCTGGTTCTTTCGCTTGCTGTTTCACGAGGATGGAGTTTGAGGCAAGTTGATGTCAGTAATGCATTTCTTCATGGCTTTCTTTCTGAGACTGTGTATATGCAGCAACCACCAGGTTTTGAAGATACTCGGTTTCCTTCGCACGTGTGCAAGTTGCAACGGGCTCTTTATGGTCTCAAATAGTCGCCACGTGCTTGGTATGCTCGTCTCAGTGCTCGACTTCTTCAGCTTGGTTTTGTTCCATCCAAGGCGGATGCGTCTCTCTTCATCTTTGCTGCGCATGGCGTCCAGATATACATGCTTGTGTATGTTGATGATATTGTTATTGCTGGCTCCACTCCGGCAGCAGTTGAGCGTCTGGTGAGATCTCTCTCTGACAGTTTTCCCATCAAGGATCTTGGTCCTCTCCAGTATTTCTTGGGGCTTGAAGTATCCTACAATTCAGGGGGCATGACGCTGACTCAACGCAAGTATGCACTTGATCTTCTTCATCGTGCGAGTATGGAGAATTGCAGGCCTACCTCTACACCATTATTTGCCACTGAGCATCTGGCTCGTGAGGTTGGCACTCCTTTGGGTGTTGAGGATGCCACTCGATATCGCAGCATTGTTGGAGGACTCCAGTATTTAACGCTCACTCGTCCTGACCTGTCCTTTGCAGTTAACAAGGTTTGCCAGTATTTATCACAGCCGACTAATGAGCATTGGGAAGCTGTCAAGCGTATATTGCGTTATGTCAAAGGGACTTTGAGTACGGGATTGAGGATTCGTAAATCACCTTCCACTGGTGTCAGTATTTTCACAGATGCTGATTGGGCTGGATGCATTGATGACCGCCGTTCTACTAGTGGCTTTGCTGTGTTTGTTGGATCGAATCTTGTCTCATGGAGTTCCAAGAAACAGCCAACTGTCTCTAGATCGAGTACGGAGGCGGAGTATAAAGCTTTAGCTAATGGAGCAGCTGAAGCAATCTGGGTGGAGACCTTACTCAAGGAGCTTGGGGTCTTCAAGCAACGTACCGCCATTTTGTGGTGTGATAATCTTGGGGCTACGTACCTGACAGCAAATCCAGTCTTTCACGCAAGAACCAAGCACATAGAGATAGATTTTCACTTTATGCATGAGCGCGTTGCTCCTGGTGTGTTAGATGTCAGGTTTATCTCGTCTAATGACCAACTGGCTGATGTATTTACTAAACCGGCCACGCGACAGATGTTAGAACGTTTCCGGTCCAATCTGAACCTTGTATGTAGTAGTAGTTCAGATTGAGGGGGTGTATTGGAAACGGTTTATACCTGCCGTATTGTAATCTAACTCTGTATTGTTGGTCTTATATATATACGAGATATGTGGAGGCTATGCCCCACGCAACCCTAAATCAAACTATCTCATTAACAATATGCATCTGCTTCTGGATATCCCCAACAATTGACTTGCTCCAAGCCCGAAGAGCTTTGCTAAGTCGCCATAATTTAAAATTGAGCGCAGCGAGAGGGCATCTCCCCCCAGCCGACTCAGCCCAGGACTGAGCCACTAGATCCTTGAACCCATTTACAAAAAGCCAGTAGGACTCAAACCTAAACCTCCTATTGGTTTTCAGCACTGCGTCATTGCGAAGGAGCAGCGGGCAATGATCGAAAATGGAGGAAGCTTGAGGTAGCAGCTTGGCGGCTGGGAACATAAGCTCCCAATCTACGTTGGCAAACGCACGGTCGAGCCTGACAAGAGTCGGAGACTGCTGCTCGTTGCTCCAAGTGTATTTCCTACCAATCAAGGGCAGCTCATGGAGACTTGATCTGTTTAAGGTATGGCGGAACTTGTTCATCCAACGTCGACAAATGCGATCGTTGTTCTTGTCGCTGGGGTCAGTTATAAGATTGAAATCACCAACTACAAACCATGACCCATTCATGGCGTTATGGATATCTGCTAACTCATTCAAGAAGGACTGCTTGCGCTCATAGTCATGAGGACCGTAAACGGTGGTGAGAGTCCACGGCGTATTCTGCCCTACCGGAGTGAACACAGCCGTGATAGAAAAGGTGCGCACCGCAATCACAGTCGCAGAAAAGCAACTAGAGCGCCAGCAGAGGAGTATACCTCCGCGCGTACCATCAGCGGGCAGATAGGAGTGACAGTCAAAAGCACTACCAGTAATCTCCACAAACACTATAGAGAATCATTTGAACATTTCGAGACAGGAAGTAGCACTTGGAAAGCTGCAGCTACATCGGCCTCATTGTCGCTGTCCATGGGAAAGTAAAGTTAATTAACAATCACATCGGGGGATCCGGCCACGTGAATATCATGAGAGTGATTGCTCGAGGAAACACTACATCCATATCTAGTGATACCACAGACACGCAAGCTTTACAGAGATGAGACGATGGTAGATCTTCGTCTTAAAGGTCGCCGTGTGCCGTCCGTCCCCTGAAATGGAAAACTGATCCGCAACACGCTCGCGGAGTTTCTTCAGGACCGGTCTATACGCTGCAACGAACTAACCGCATTTGCGGCTGCTCTCTTCACCTGCATGGATCAAGGAAAATCAGCAAAGTCACTTTGCAGCATGGTGAGAGCCGAGTCTGGTGGATGGATGTGCCAACCTCACATCTCGCCTCTACTGGGTGCAAAGTGAAACCAAGTGGTAACCTTGAAGCGGTGGCTCACACTTTGCTTCGAACGGGAAATACCTTCCAAGTTTACGCACTGATGGATGAATGCATGGATAACAAAAATATATTAGTAGTAACGTTGCAATGTTAGATGCTGGGGATATAAGGAGACACGCATCACCATTATCATAGATGAGATCAGCTGCTCTAGGAGGCAAGTCGCTCCTCAGGACTCCTTCTCTCACTTTGGCGTGCGTCTCGGCCTCGTGCTGGAACATGGAGACTAGCTGCTGGAGCTCCAACTTCCTCACTTGGACCTGCTCATCACTGACCGGTTTCTGCAGTCCGAAGTAGACGATTCCCACGATGATCAGCATGAACCCAACCAGGAACAGAAGCCCGGAGAACAATGCGAAAGCATATGGAGTGTTTTTAGCTCCTGGGATGCCGTCCACGTTGATCCCAAACAATCCGGTGATGATTGACAGAATGAGGCCACACCCACCAAAAATGGTCAGGTTATGCGTGATGCGAAGGCTCTTATCCTGAGTATCACAACAACCAAGCGAGTTTATAGCTGATACTTCCATATATCATAGAAAAGGTACAGGTCTCGGTCATATTACTTGTTAGCATACCCACAATTTTTTTTTACTTGTTAGCAAACTACGGTTCATGTTGTCGCTTATCAATTACTCCTAGTACAAAAATTCCAATCAGATCCCACAAGAGTGAGTCTGCCAAAGTATTTACCTGCAACCAGGCACGCACAGTGCTCTGCATCACATCCTGGATGGTGAACAACCGGCCACGGACAGCCTCTTGCTCTTCTATCATTTGCCTTGTGTCTTTCCTGATACCTTCAAGCAAGAACCTGGTGGCGGTTCCCCTCAGATACTGGAGCAGCTCAAATATTATCTCCTCTCTAGCATGCAGTGACCACTTCACCCTGATAACCTATTGACAAAATGCATTTACTTCAAACAGATTCATTATGGGCGTGTTTGGTTGCTAGCATAACATCGATGCAGGCTTTGCCGGCCAAATCCAAGCGGTTGCCTGCCCGCTCCTCAAAGCAGCCCTCAGCCTGGCCCGGGAGGAACGCTCAAATCAGCAGTTTACAACGATGCAGGCCCAAACCAGTGCAAAAAGGCTCTGTTAGCTCAATGCGAGGAGAGGAAATAAGAACAACCAAAGAAACTGTACAACTTGGCCCAGGAAACCCAAAATGCAGCTAGTAACCAAACACGCCCTATATCCACTGTATGTTCCTCTGAACTTATTCAGTCTGAATATACATACCTGAGTGGCTAACCTTCTAATGTCTTGGTTAAATATTATGCAGAGCAGGTTTAGGTCTTCTTGATTTCTCCTGCACATGCATGCTCATAGCGTCACATAGTTGTAGCCAAAAAGGAAACAGATCCATGGAAACCAAGGAGTATATAACTTACCTGTTTACAAATTTAACTTCAATTTCATCGGCTGCACCAAACACGTATTTGCGCCACAATCTGTCAGGTAAGTATGATGATGACTAGATGTTACAACACTGAGTAGTTGTGCTTCTTAAAAATTCAGTACCACCTGTCATCCCATCGAGCAAGGCGGGAGGCCAAATGCGCTACAACTTCATGGATACTTTTAGGAGCTGTGCTTCCACAGGCAGAAAGAAGCTCCTGCAGCGAGCAAGACTATGCAGGTGAAGAGGAAAATTGACAGATTAGAGATGGTTCTTACTTGAAACTGTTCACTGAAAAATGGCACCTGAACCTCTGTAACCCCGATGACGTTAATGTTGGTCGCAGAACCTTTCACATGAAGCGCTGTTATAAGAAAATTTTGAGCTTGCCATGCACGGAGCACAATAGGAATGTCATCCTCGTCGCCAGCCGGATCGCCCACGGACTGGCCCAATAGCTCGAATAGCAAGCCGCCTGCAACTCTAACCGGGACCTGAGCGGCATGGATCACCATGAATTATTTTGTCCACGAGATGGAGATGGTACACAAAGGATTAATTCAGACCTCATACAGTAGATGCTTCATCTTCTCACTGATGAGCATGCTCTCGTCCCTGAGCGCCACGCGGATCGCCGGGTGGAGCCATCGCGCGCCGGCAAGCCAGGCGTCCACCGCCGGGTGTCCTGCCGTCACGTGGCACCACCAGGTCGGCCCCGCCGGCCTCTGCCAGTACGGCGCGGCGACATCGGCCACGGTGATGTCGCAGCACTGGTCGCCGTCGTCCATGAGGCCGCCCATCCCCTGCCCGTCCCACGCCGCGTCCCCCTCCACCATCTCCGCCAGCTCCGCTATCCTCCTCCACCCGATCGGCACCCAGTAGCTGTCCGGCGATGCCTTCCCGTGCTTGCACGCCGGCCTCGGCTCCTCGCTGTCCTCCGAACCTACCGGTTGCCAATCTGTCTGTCAAGCGGGCTTTCTACCGCGAAATGGAATCAAACCACGAAACTTGCCTTGAGATGAAACGTCCCCCAACTTGGTGATGGGTAGTTTCGTGGGATCCATGGCTGCTGAATGGTCTTTGGAGTATTGCGAGGAGTTGTTCCGTGAGAGATTGGGCGGGCTAGCGAAGCCGTGGCCGCGCACGAACTCGAAGGCGCAGACGAGGCCTCCGGTCCACAGGTCGGACTGCGGCGAGGCTTCCTTGGTGGAGCTGCCGAGGCTGTGAATGAGCTCTTTCCTGACGTTGCCGGGGAAGCTCCTGTGCCACAGAGGCTCGCCGTCCATCGTGTCGATCAGCAGCAGCAGCAGCCTGCGAATGCAACGGCGGCGATGTACGGGATATTTCAAGTTTGAAGCGGTCGCCCTTGTCAGCGGTTATGTGGGGGCGTGGAAGCGAAGCGGGGGAGCGGGTGGCACATGTATCTACTTTTTGGGCGTGTCGGGCACGCGTGTCAGAGGGCTGGGAGGCGGTGCGCAAGGAGCCGACGCGACACGTGGCGTCCGTGGCGCTGTACCAGCTCCTTCTGTATGACTAGCTACCACTGTTCTTGTAGCTGCTTCGTGGGACCTGTGCTGAGTGACAGTGACAGGAGATTTTCTTTTTTGAAAGATCCAATTTTATACTGGCTTTATAGATTTAGCAGAAGGGAGCGGTACAAAGTCTGTTATCTCGCAGGGCACCGATCACCGCTGGTTGATCAGGTGTTTTGCTCCTGAAGACCAGGGGCGGCCCAGGAATTGAAGGCTGTGTATTTAAATTTTAAGAACTCTTTTTCGACTCCTATATCCTTTCTTTTGGCGCATATAACCGATTATAAGAACATATTGTACTAGTTCTAAACTATATAAAGTAAAAAATTGATCAACATATAGAACTAAAAATTGTTCATAAAGAATGTTCTAAACTGTATAGACATGTTGCCGCATTGATGTGGCAGGTCTTCTAAACTATATATTATATACTCATAAAAATCACTCAAGTTTGAGAGTACTTATTTTACAAGTAATACTCATTGTCAATTGCAAAATCATGTCACAATTTGCAAAAAATATGAATGTATTATACTGAATAACCCTAAACGACTCTCATATTTACAATAACAATTTATCCTTATGAATCATGTCAAACAAGTCTCAAATCGCAATACCTTATATTGTGCTGAAATATGAGGTCTCAACTCTCAAACAAGTCTAAGAATTCAGTCCTTGCTTATGAATTCAGTCTAAGAATCCTATACCGAAATAAGAAGCCAATTAGCCAGATTAAAACCCTTGTACATCCGTACTGTTTATAAGGAAAAATTGAAGATTTCTGTTGCTAGACAGTGGAACTGCGGAAGAAGTACCGAAGTCTGAATGTCTGAAGAATGACAGAAGAAAATGACGATGTCGACGCAGGACGTTCTGTCGGACAATCGCACGCAGCAGGCCGGGCGCCTGAACTGTGCGGCCGCGCCGCCGCCCGCTGTCCGTGGTCCGCCTCTGCCTGCCGTGGCCGCCATGCGCCCCTGCTTGCGAGATCGGAATTTTGGGAGGCGATGCGGCAGTTCTCTACGTGCGTGGGACGGTCCTGATGGATCGCTCTGTATTTTCGTGCGAGCGATCAGGCCAACTAACAATTCTCGTATGGGCTGGGAGGAAGCAAAGATAATGGGCCATCGGTGGGGAGGGAGCAAACAGACTAGTGTTTTGGGCTTTTTGCGCTGAACGCGTGCACCCATCAGGCTTTCTGTTAGTTTTTCTCTCTTTCTCACCTATGCACGTATTATACACTATATATACCTAGTTCCTTGACAAAAATAATGGGTATTCAACTGAATACCCATGACTTGAAGTGGGCCCGCCCCTGCTGAAGACAACAACATTCCTCTCCTTCCAGAGCTCCTAGGTAACCAGAATGATCAAAGTCTTGATGCCCCACCGGTGCTCCTTTGTTGCTTTCCTGATGATCGCCTGACAGATTGAAGTCCTGGTGACCAGACGGAGCGTTCCCGTGCATTGAGAGCTGAGCAACCCTCCCAGGAAGCGACCTCCCGCCACACTTAGAGAGGACAAAGGACAACTCCAGAATAGATGTACCGAGCACTCCAGGTTCCTCTGACAGAGCGCGTAGAAGTAACCATTTGGCCAGCCTCTGCGCAACAGACGGTCATTGCACCATAGCCGGTCCAGATGCAACAACCAGAAAAACATCTTAAGCTTTGCCGGCGCCCATGGCTTCCAAATACAAGATCTGAGGCAGGTTTCTTCCGAGGCCTGAAACTGCATCTTGTATGCTGAACTCGTAGTGTAAGCCCCCTCCTTTTCTCCGAGCCAGCGAATCTTGTCTTGCTCGTATGGGTTGAGTTGCGTGCCGTGCACCAGCCTCCAAATCCCGAGGGTGTCGGCGGCGATAGCCAAAGTGTTGTCGTGCTGTAGGTCAGACAGGAACCTGTCGTTACTCAATGCATCAGCGACCGTTCTATTCTTCCTTCTCGGGTGCTTGAAGATTGCCAGGAAACTTCACTGAAGCGGCTCAGTTCCAATCCAACGGCTCTTCCAGAAGTTCATTGTTCTGTTGTCCCCAATGGAGATGGCAGTGGCCCCGTGGAAAGCCTCCCGGTCTTGGTCGTCGCATGGGATGTCGAAACCCACCCATGGTCGTCGTGGAGAATGGCATTCCAAACATAGCCATCGCATTCTAAGTGCCCTGCTGAATTTTGACATATTCAGGATGCCAAGGCCCCCTGCTCAGTCGGCGAGCACACTCTATTCCAGGCCACTTTGCATTTGCCTCCCGTGATCTCCTCCTCCAGGCACCAAAGAAAACATCGCCGCGCCTTGTCCATCTCTTTCAGTATGTTCTTTGGGAATTTTAGAGCAGTCATTGCAAACGTTGGTAGGGTCGAAAGCACACTTCTGACAAGCACCCTCCGGCCTGCCAGGTTCATCAACTTTCCCTTCCAACCCGCCAAGCAGCCACGTATACGATCTAAGATGAATTGGAGGTGGACGATCCATAGCTTGAGGGGGGAAATTGGCAGTCCTAGGTATGTTATTGGGAAAGCAACAGTGTTGTCGCCGAAGCCGTGTAGCACTTCCGGCAAAATCGTCGGGTCACAGCAGATGGGAGTCACTGTAGATCTACACTGGCTCAGGCACAGACCCATTGCCTCCACGAAATGGAGAAGAAGGTTGAGCAGCGTGACGATGACATGTACCTAGGGTAGGGTCATATGCCTGACCTAGAGACCCTACCCAAGGACACTGCCCTAGAGTCGAAGACATTCAAAGCACAAGAAGATAAACCGACTGAATTGATTAAGGAGTGCAATCCACTCGACCTTCAACCTCACTCGGATACCCTAATTCCATTCGACCAAGATGAAGTCACTCGATGATACAAGAAACCACTCGGAATGTAGAAGACCTAACGTCACTCAGGATGGCAACGGTCGGGCATTCACTCTGTAGTCTTAAAGATCATTTATACCTCTTTATTATTGGCGTTACCAGTAACGCCCTGCCTTAATGTACATTGAACCCTTTGTAACGTGAGCTGGCTGGGGTCCTGGCGCATTCTATATAAGCCACCCCCTCCACTGGCACAAGGGTTCGCACCCCCTATAACTTTCAGCATAATCCAGTCGACCAAGCCTCTGGGCACTGAGACTTAGGACTGTTACTTCCTCCGAGAAGGGCCTGAACTCGTAAACCTTGCGTGCACAATCTCACCGTAGCTAGGATCTTGCCTCCTCCTACGTACCCCCTATTCTACTGTCAGACTTACTCCCACAACAGTTGGCGCCCACCGTGGGGCCGGTGTCTTAGCGACTTCCGGTGAGGTTGCAATCTTTCCGATCTCCATCATCATGGTTTCTGGTGGTGGTTTAGCTGAGGGCCGCGAGATCCGTCTCGGCGCGCTCGTTTTCATCGTTGGCGACTCCGCCTGGCTCCAGGAGGCCCCCCTCAATGTCGAGACTCTCCCCGTCCGCTGGGCGACGCACTTTCACGCATGCGTTTGCGGCGTCCTTCTACGGCAGCCGTCGACCCAGTATCGGTCGGCTCCCACAACATCTTCGCTCCCCGCCGCTCGCCGTCGTAAGTGATCTGGTCGATCGCGGCTTCAGTGGTGGGTAAAGCAAGCGGTGGCCCGTCAGTCGGCCACCCCTCAAGTTGCGGCAATCAGGCCCGACGAATCTCTCTATGGACTATTCAACCTGTCGATTGGTTCCGCGAGACTCTGTCCGAGTGTGACAACAGTGACCCTGCGATAGAAGTCCTGATGGTCGACACGCCGCGCAGCCCTCCTGGTTTCCATCGCGGTGGCAGCAACGATGGCGATGGCGGCTCGTCGCATGGTCACGAGGAATATTGTCCCAAAGCCCTCACGTCGTAGCAGAGGGATGAGCTGCACCCTCGCAACGTGGAGGCGCTCCATACTCCCATCATCAGAGAGACCTCCGAGGCCCGGGCCTTGGAGTCGGCGCGCCTGGCCACTCTGGCTGAGTGCGCGTGTCTGGAGAACCTTCAACATTCACTCGACGAGCGCGCTCGACGACACGACCCCGAATCCAGTCGACGACATTAACAGTTGTTCCTGCCTGAACCTCAGGTATACCGCACTCCGATCCAGAATCTTATAGCTGCAGCCCATATAGCAAAGTCGATTCAGCCGTCCCATTCAGAGGCTGGAAGAGGTTTGATGCAGATCCGAGTGCTGCTCCGAGCGGCGGGTGAGCAGAACACATCCGTTTCTCAGTCGCACAACAGGATCCACAGCAGGTCCGTAGTGGCAGACACAGTCCAGTCGGCTCACAGCCCAAGATCGCCTCTGCAGCGTGAGGGCCGTGGGCACCGCCAGGAGCAGTACCTGGGTCAGAACCATGAGCAGTATGATCACCGTCTCAGTCGTGATGACCGCCGTCGAGTGCCTATGCCCCCTCCGAGGGACGGATCGTACGTGCCCCGGCAGTATGATGACAGGCGCCCGTATGGCGATGAGCGAATGGTCCCAGTTGATCCAAGAGAGCCCGGGTTTGATGCAAGGTCAATTCTTGTGCAAGGTCTGGTCAATAGAAACCGAGCCCGCAGAGAAGAACTCGACAGAGATCGTCTGACTGGCAACAGAGTTCATGTCTCAGGGCCTGAGTGTTTCAGCAGAGCCATCAGAGCTGCTGAGATCCCACCCAACTTCAGGTTGGCAACGGGAGTGAGCAAGTTCACCGGTGAGTCGAAGCCTGGCACTTGGCTAGAGGATTACCAAGTGGTTGTGCAGATTGGAGGTGGCAATGACGATGTGGCCATGAAACACCTCCCCCTGATGTTAGAGGGTTCGGCCAGAGCTTGGTTGAATCAATTAGCTCCCGGAAGTTTCAGTTGGGAAGAATTAGACCGAGTGTTTGTCAGGACATTTGAAGGCACTTGCAAACGGCCTGCAGGGCTGACCGAATTGCAGCGTTGTGTGTATAAACCGAATGAAACGTTGAGGGATTACATCCAGAGGTGGACCACTCTGCATCACACAGTGGAAAATGTGTCACAACACCAAGCTGTTTGCGCCTTCAAGGAGGGTGTTCGGTACAGAGAGCTTAACCTGAAATTCGGTCGGACATGAGATATGAGTCTGGCCCGTATGATGGAAATAGCCACTCGGTACGCTAACGGCGAAGAAGAAGACCGACTCCGCAGTGGCAAGAACAAACCAGTTGCCCAGGACGCCGAAGGAGGGAATTCTAGTCGGAAGCAAAAGCGCAAAGCCGAGTCCGCAGGTCCTGGTGAGGCTGCAGTTGTGACCCAAGGAAAATTCAAAGGAAAGCCTAAGGGGCCATGGATCCCCAAGAAGGTAAAAGATCAAGCGAGAAATGATGTGCTAGATTTGCCGTGTCATATACACACCAAGAAGGATGAAGAGGGAAACCTGAGTTATCCCAAGCATACCACTCGACAATGTCGACTCCTAATTCAGAGCTTCCGAGAGGGTCGGTCCAATGAGAAAGAAAAATAATCTGATAAGGATGAGGACAAAGAGGAGGAGGATGGTTGCCCCAATGTCAATGCCACTTTAGTGATTTTTGCTGATATCGAGAGCAAAAGTCGACTGAGAGTTATCAATAGAGAGGTGAACATGGTTGCTCCGGCAACAACAACATATCTAAAGTGATCAAAAACTCCCATTACATTTGACCAGTCCGATCACCCAACACACGTTGCTACCCCCGGGCGGCTAGCATTGGTGGTCGACCCAGTCGTTGGGGGCACCCGACTGACCAAAGTCCTGATGGATGGTGGTAGTGGCTTGAACATTTTGTACGCTGAGACCCTCCGAGGGATGGGCATTATGATGTCCAAGCTTAGTGAGAGCAACATGCGGTTCCACGGAGTCATTCCGAGGAAGAAGGCCGATTCACTCGGCCAGATCACTCTTGATGTGGTTTTCGATGATTCCAAGAATTACCGCAAGGAAAAGTTGACATTTGAGGTCGTGGACTTTCATAGTGCCTACCGTGCTATTTTGGGCAGGCCTGCATATGCTCGTTTCATGGCTCGACCATATTACGTGTACCTCAAATTTAAGATGCCTGGTCCCAGAGGTGTGATTACAGTCACTGGAAATCGGTAGAGAGCTGAAGAGTGCCTCCAGAAGGGCTCAAAGATTGCCGATGAACAGATGGCAGCAGTAGAGATGCAAGAGTGCCAGAAGAATGCAGATCCGAGTGATTTGTTGCATGCTAAGAAGCCTGCTTTAGAGTCCACGTTTCAGTCGTCCGGGGAAACAAAGCAAGTTCACATTCACCCAACCGAGCCCAATGCTGCTCCGACTCATATTTCAACAACACTCGACATCAAATAGGAAGAAGCGCTCATCCAGTTCCTCCGTGAGAACTGGGACATCTTCGCATGGAAACCGTCTAACATGCCAGGTGTACCCAGGGAATTGGCCGAGCACCGTTTGCGAGTCGACCCGAAAGCAAAACCTGTTAAAGAGCATCTCCATCGGTCTGCCCCGGAGAAGAGGAAGGCAATTGGCGAAGATGTGGCTCGGCTTCTGGCAGCTGAGTTCATCCATGAGATATACCACTCCGAGTGGCTTGCCAATGTTGTCATGGTTCCCAATAAAGACGATTCACTTCATATGTGCATCGACTCCAAGCATATCAATCGGGCCTGCCTGAAAGATCATTTCCCTCTACCCCGCATCGATCAAATTGTTGACTCGACTGCGGGATATGAGCGTTTGTCATTTTGGAGACATACTCCGGGTACCATCAGATCCGACTGTATGGACCCGACAAAATAAAAACAACTTTCATCACCCCATTCGGGCATTTTTGCTATGTTACCATGCCTTTTGGTCTCAAGAATGCTGGTGCCACATTCATGCGCATGATTCAGAAGTGCCTGCTCACTCAAATCAGTCGGAATGTGGAAGCATACATGGATGACATCGTGGTCAAGTCACGTAAAGGTTCCGGCCTACTGATTGACCTCGCTGAAACCTTTGCCAACTTGATAAGATATGTTATCAAGCTTAACCCGTCAAAATGCACATTTGGAATCCCAGGTGGATAGTTACTCGGTTTCCTCGTTTCCGAAAAAGGGATCGGTGCAAACCCATAGAAGGTTGGTGCCATCCTCTGAATGAAATGCCCCGTGCATGTGCACGACGTTTAGAAGCTTCCTGGTTGTTTGGCCGCTTTGAGTCGATTCATTTCTCATCTCGGCGAAAAGGCATTACCTCTTTACCGACTGATGAAGAAGTCTGACTTCGAGTGGACCCCTGAAGCTGAAGCAGCGTTTGTAGAGCTTAAAGCCCTGCTTTCCACCCAGCCGGTGCTTGCCGCTCCAGTCAGCAAAGAGCCTCTACTACTGTATATAGCAGCCACTGGACAGGTTGTCAGCATAGTGCTTACAGTCGAGCGGGAAGAAGAAGGCAAAGACTACAAAGTTCAACGCCCAGTGTACTATATTTCTGAAGTCTTGACTCCGTCCAAGCAGAGATATCCGCATTATCAAAAGCTTGTTTATGGAATTTATTTGACCACGAAGAAAGTTGCACACTACTTCTCTGACCACTCGGTTTCAGTCATCAGTGACGCTCCAGTATCAGAAATTCTGAACAATAGGGATGCAACCGGTCGAGTGGCAAAGTGGGCGACTGAACTCCTTCCGTTGGATATCAAGTTTGAGGCAAAGAAAGCAATAAAGTACCAAGCGATAGCAGATTTCCTCGTCGAGTGGATCGAACAACAGCAACCGACTCAGATTCACTCAGAACATTGGACTATGTTCTTTGATGGATCCAAGATGCTGAATGGTTCTGGTGCTGGGGTAGTCCTGGTATTCCCAAGAGGCGACAAACTCAGTTATGTTCTCCAGATTCACTTTGATTCTTCCAACAACGAAGCTGAATATGAGGCACTTCTGTATGGGTTGCGTATGCCATTTCACTCGGCGTCTGACGCTTGATGGTTTACGGTGACTCAGATTTAGTGGTCAATCAAGTGATGAAGGAGTGGGATATCAGGAGCCCATCTATGACCGGTTATTGCAATGCAGTAAGAAAGTTGGAAAAGAAATTTGAGGGGTTAGAGCTCCACCACATACCCCGAATCAAGAATCAAGCAGCGGATGACCTGGCGAAGTTAGGTTCCACTCGGAAGCCTATACCCAGCAATGTGTTCTTGGAGCATCTCCATTCCCCGTCAGTCCAAGAGGATCCTTTCACAGAAGAGCCCCCGCAACCGAAAAGTTCTACTGATCCGACTGAGATTGAAGTCCCGGCTGTGGTCGACCTAATCATGGAAGTTTTGGTAGTCACTCCCGACTGGACGGTGCCATACATTGCATATCTGCTTAGGAAGGAACTTCCGGAGGATGAATATGAGGCTCGTCAGATTGTCTGTTGATCCAAATCCTTCACGGTGATAGGTGATCAACTTTACAGAGAAAGTGTCACAGGGGTCGCTCAGCGATGTATCACACCAGAAGAAGGTCGAATGATTCTGAATGACATCCACTCGGGGACCTGTGGTCACCATGCGTCCTCTCGGACCATCGTTTTGCCAACGCATACCGAGCGGGATTCTATTGGCCGCGTGCAAATGAGATGGCAAAATATATAGTCGACAAGTGCGAAGGCTGCCAGTTCTACTCAAACATGTCTCACAAGCCTGCATCTGCCTTGAAGACTATTCCACTCGTCTAGCCGTTTGCTGTTTGGGGGTTGGATATGGTTGGACCCTTCAAGACTGGCAGAAGTGGTTTCACTCATTAGCTTGTGGCAGTCGACAAATTCACTAAATGGATCGAGGCCAAGCCTATCAAGAATCTTGATTCAAGCACTACGATCAGTTTCATCAGAGGCTGATATTCAGATATGGAGTTCCTCACAATATTATCACAGATAATGGCTCCAACTTTGATTCTGATGAGTTCAGAGCATTCTGTGCTTCCCAGGGCACTCGGGTTGATTACGCATCTGTTGCACACCCGCAGTCGAATGGGCAGGCAGAAAGGGCGAATGGTTTGATCCTTCAAGGGCTGAAACCCCGACTAATGCGCGACCTCAAGCATGCTGCTGGAGCTTGGGTGACTAAATTGCCGTCTATCTTGTGGGGACTGAGAACAACTCCAAACTGGTTGAATGACCGAACTCCCTTCTTCATGGTATATGGCGCTGAAGCTGTGCCTCCGAGCGACTTGCTGCACAACGCTCCCCGAGTGGAACTTTTCTCAGAAGCTGAAGCTAAACAAGCACGCCAAGACGCAGTTGATCTCTTGGAGGAAGAACGTGAGATGGCTTTGATCAGGTCGACCATCTATCAGCAAGACTTGCATCGATTCCATGCCCGTAATGTCAGAGGTCGAGTGTTTCAAGAAGGAGACCTTGTGCTCCGAGTGATATCAGAAATGACCTCACAATCTCGCTCCGGCCTGGGAAGGTCCCTTTATCATCACTAAGGTGCTCCACAATGGGGCCTATCACCTCTACAACGTAGCCAAGAAAGTAGACGAGCCACGCTCGTGGAATGTGGAGCTGCTCCGCCATTTTTATACCTAAACACTCGGATCGATGAGTTTTAATAGAATCCTTCAGTTTGCTTATCAGATAAGATTTTTGCAGTATCTTAATGATTGTTATCCCGAAAACACATGTGTTCAAATCCCCCAGTGGTGGCTTAGCCGCAAACCCGATTCGCCTAAGTTTCAAAAACTACTCCGAGTGGAGAGCAATCCTCCCACTCGGGGGCTTAGCCGCAAATCCGATTCACCTAAGTTACAAAACTACTCCGAGTGGAGAGCAATCCTCCCACTCGGGGGCTTAGCTGCGACCCCGTACTCGCCTAAGTTACAAAACCACTCCGAGTGAAGAGCAATCCTCCCACTCGGGGGCTTAGCTGCGACCCCGTACTCGCCTAAGTTATAGAACTACTCCGAGTGGAGAGCAATCCTCCCACTCGGGGGCTTAGCTGCGACCCCGTACTCGCCTAAGTTACAGAACCACTCCGAGTGAAGAGCAATCCTCCCACTCGGGGGCTTAGCTGCGACCCCGTACTCGCCTAAGTTACAAAACCACTCCGAGTGGAGAGCAATCCTCCCACTCAGGGGCTTAGCTGCAACCCCCTACTCGCCTAAGTTAGAAAACTACTCTGAGTGGAGAGCAATCCTCCCACTCGGAGACTTAACTGCGACCCCGTACTCACCTAAGTTACAAAACCACTCCGAGTGAAGAGCAATCCTCCCACTTGGGGGCTTAGCTGCAATCACGTACTCGCCTAAGTTAAAAACTACTCCGAGTGGAGAGCAATCCTCCCACTCGGAGGCTTAGCTGCAACCCCATCCTCGCCTAAGTTAAAAAATCACTCCGCTCCATCTCGATCCGCAAGGACGACAAGGTGCAGGTCGTGTACAACACCTAGTGCTCATGCCCATGACCCTCTCATCGGAGCTGCGTCACAAGTACAATGTATGCCCCATTCCGATCCGTAAGGATGACGAGATGCAAGTCGTGTGCAGCGCCCAGTGCTCATGCCCATGACCCTCTCGTTGGAGCTGCGTCACAAAAACAACATCAATTCCGAGTAAAGAATCAAGATTCACTCGGAGTTAAGAGATTTGATGGTGGTAAAGACAAAGCAACCATATTCAAAGAAAAACCAAGTTCGGATAAATCAAGTTCAGAACCACAAACATAAGTACTTGGGCGTCATGCCTAAAGGAGTTTAACGGTTACAAATCACTCGGCATTCCGAGGCAAATGAAAGTGAGGCATAAAGTTTGTTCATTCGGCAGGAGGAGGGCTTGCTCGCTCGACAAACTCATCCAGGTCGATTCCATCAGCAATACGAGTGGCAACGTCGATGAAGGTTTCCATGAAGGACTGGAATTGAAGCTTCTTGGTATTTGCGACCTTGATTGCTGCCAGCTTCTCTTCTCTAACTTCTTTGCAGTGGACACATACCAGAGACAGGGCCACGTCCGCACCGCACCGAGCAGAGGACTTCTTCCACGCCTTCACTCGACCGGGGATTTCATTTAGTCAAGTCATTAGAGACTCGAGTTCATTCTGGAATGTCTCATTCGACCAGAGCGATGTGTCGATCCGTGATACCGCCACCTTCAGTCGACCAAGATAATTGGTGATGCTAGCGAGGCAGGACTCCAGTCGCAGCACATTCGTTGCAGCTTCGTCCTTGATGGGGGAGTTTATGGGGTCCAGTTCACTCTCAATCCGCCCAGTCTCTTCCTCGAAGTTTTGACAGAATTCTGCACACGCAGAAAAATGATGAGTCGACAGTTGTATGAAGAGTCGACAGTGGCAAATCAACTGGACAAGAGAAAATACCTTCAAGCATAAGGAACAAGTTCTTGGCGAGTCTTCCCAGATAAACCTCCAGCTCGTCCCTCTTTCGAGTGAGATCTCAAACTTTGTTGGTCAGATCCACCTTGTCCTTCTTCAGTTGCACAACTTCTTTGTTGGCTTCATTCACTATTGCAGGATGTTGCTAACGCGACACTAGATCATAGACCCTTCGAAGAAACTGTGTGCGATGCAATAATCGCAAACCGTGGTGTAAAAGAACCGTAAAAAAGGTGCAAAACGTTTGCGATGGCGGAGCCATCAAACACATTTCAAATTTTAGTTGCGTGTGTGATCCAGGGCATACGGTTCAGTCCAATGAACTATTTGCGATGAGGCGGAAGAAACGGGCAGCCTGATGAAGGCGTGTGCGATATAGAGCATACGGTTCACTCGGATGAACTGTTCGTGATTAGGCAACACAAAAGAAACATTCGGCCAGATCAAGGTGTGTGTTGGGGATATTACTATTGGGCGTAAACCGGCCAGGAGAGGCCGGGTTAACTTCATCAGTAGTTGGTTATGCTTGAAGCCCATGAAGACAGATAAGGATGCTGTGTAAGGCCCAGTGCCCAGAACCGGTTTAAGGCCTGTAGCTGTAAACCGGCTTTTGGTATGTAACATGTATTGTAAGATAGAAGTAGTGGAGACCGAACCGGACACGCTTATGAGCCGGTCTCGGGACTCCGTAAACCGACGGGCGTTAACCCATGTATATAAGGGGACGACCCGGCGGCGGTTCAGGACAACAGACAACAACTCGAGACTTAGGCGAAGCATATTCGCTCCCTGGTCATCGAAACCCCATCAATTTCATCACAACTAGACGTAGGCTTTTACCTTCATCGAAGGGGCCGAACTAGTATAAACTCTCTTGCGTCCCTTGTCCGCTTTAACCCCTTCAAGCTAACCCGTAGCGATGGCTCCACGACTAAGTCCTTTCAAGAGGACATCTGCCGTGACAAAACCATGACAGTTGGCGCCGACCATGGGGCCATCGCACGATGGTTTCAAGTTCTTGGAGGGCAATTTCGAAGGACTCAAGGGTTACGCCGTGGGCCGGATGACCAAAAGTCGTCACGGCAAGCTCTACATCGACGATGCAGGATGGGGCCCCGAGGCCGGCTCAGTTGAGTACGGGTACCAGGTCCCCTTTGGTGGCATACACATCTTCATCGGCAAGATCGATGAACCGGGCCCTGAGCCGGACATCTGCACCGACCTCGTCGAAACGGCTCAGCGTGCACGGTCTGCCCGGGTCAAGCCGGCCATGAAGCGTGCCTTCGTGGGAGTCATCCATGGAGGGGAATACGAGGATAGACCGGAATCTGGTGGTGAGACCTTTGTTTATTCCGGCGATGAGTCATCGACCGGAGAGACCGAGTCGCTATATCAATTACAAGATGGCCGGATTGGGGGCTGTTCCGATGGTGACAGTATTCCAGACCCCTCTGATCCGCCAAACCAGGTTGGAATATTCATGTCCGGTACACAGGCGGCGATCCACTCTTCGACCGCAGCAGCAATGATCTCTGGATCAGCAGCGGCGACGGCAGCCGGGGCAGGAGGCCCTGAGCGGCCGCCGGCTCAAGTTTTATCTAATCTATTTGACGCGTTGGCTATGCTCATGGCAGAGGCTAACCCGGCGGATCAGGATGCCCACAACATGGAAATTGCAAAGATAAAAGATCAGGTCACCCAGGCCAAGGCCGATTTGGTGGCTGAGGAAGTCAGGATGACCGCAGAGCGGGCCACTTTGGACGCACAGGCTTATCGGCTTATGCTGGATCAAAATGCATCGCATGAAGTACTGAAGAGGAGGCACCGGTCCCGCCTACCTCTGGTTTATGATGCTAGGAACCTCTTTAACACCCCAGGAGCGGGGACCAGTAACCCGTCGGTAGCAAACCGGGCAGAGGCACCTGGAGCGGGTGCGCCGATTCAGCCACGTTTGACGAATCCGCCTCGACAGAACAACATTGTGTCTCAGCCCGTCCCGACGCCGCCGGGTCATTATTCTACTCCAATGGACAATCTTGTTGCTGCCGCTTCATGTAGGATCGAAAGTATGTCTAGAGGGGGGGTGATTAGACTACTTGACCAAATAAAAATCTATCCTTTTCCCAATTTTAGTTCTTGGCAGATTTTAGCAATTTCAACATAAGTCAAGCAATCTCACACGATTCAAGCAAGCATGCAAAAGAGTTTATGAGCAGTGGAAAGTAAAGCATACAACTTGCAAGAATGTAAAGGGAAGGGTTTGGAGGATTCAAATGCAATTGGAGACACGGATGTTTTTGGCGTGGTTCCGATAGGTGGTGCTATCGTACATTCACGTTGATGGAGACTTCAACCGACGGAGGGTAATGATTGCGCGAGTCCACGGAGGGCTCCACCCACGAAGGGTCCACGAAGAAGCAACCTTGTCTATTCCATCATGGCCATCGCCCATGAAGGACTTGCCTCACTAGCGGTAGATCTTCACAAAGTAGGCGATCTCCTTGCCCTTACAAACTCCTTGGTTCAACTCCACAATCTTGTCGGAGGCTCCCAAGTGACACCTAGCCAATCTAGGAGACACCACTCTCCAAGAAGTAACAAATGGTGTGTTGATGATGAACTCCTTGCTCTTGTGCTTCAAATGATAGTCTCCCCAACACTCAACTCTCTCTCATAGGATTTGGATTTGGTGGAAAGAAGATTTGAGTGGAAAGCAACTTGGGGAAGGCTAGAGATCAAGATTCATATGGCAGGAATGGAATATCTTGAGCTCAACACAAGTGTAGGTGGTTCTCTCTCAGAAAATGTGTTTTAGAAGTGAAGATCTGTTCTGATGGCTTTCTCCATGAATGAAGAGTGGGTGGAGGGGTATATATAGCCTCCACACAAAATCTAACCGTTACACACAATCTGATAAACTCGGTGGGACCAAATCATTAAACTCGGTCGGACCGATTCAACAAACCTAGTGACCGTTAGGATTTTCGGTGGGACTGAGATGCAACTCGGTAGGACCGATATGGTTAGGGTTAGGGCATAACGTAATCTCGGTGTGACCGATTACACAAACTCGGTGAAACCGATTTTGGTAATAAGCTAACCAGAGAGTTGGTCAGGCAAACTTGGTGGGACCGATTCGCTCTTTTCGGTGAGACCGAAATGTTACGAAAGGGAAACAGTGAGTTTACATTGCAATCTCGGTGGGACTGATCGCTCACTTCAGTTGGACCGAAACATTACGAAGGGAAATAGAGAAATTGCAATCCCATCTCGGTGAGACCGAAATCCCTATCGGTGAGACCGATTTGCTAGGGTTTGTGGCAGTGGCTATGACATGTGGAACTCAGTGGCTCCGGATAGAAAGAATCGGTGGGGCCGAGTTTGACTTTAGGTTTGGGTCATATGTGGATATGGAAAGGTAGTTGAGGATCTTGGAGCATATCATTAAGCACATGAAGCAAGAGGCTCATTAAGCAACAGATCATCCCTCCTTAATAGTATTGGCTTTTCCTATGGACTCAATGTGATCTTGGATCACTAAAATATGAAATGTAGAGTCTTGTTCTTGAAGCTTGAGCCAATCCTTTGTCCTTATAATTTTGAGGGATCCACTTTCCTCATCCATGCGATGCCATCCATTGAGATTTTCTGAAATATTCAACTTGGAATAATGTTAGCTCAATGAGCTATATGTTGTTAGGAATTACCAAAACCACCCAGGGATAGTTGCACTTTCACTTCACGACTGGAGGCCATCCTGATTGAAGGTGATTCTCCGGCGGTGGTGGAGACGCGCCGGGTTAAGGAGCTTCTTCAGATAGCCTTGGTTCAACAGGAGGCGTATTCATACAGTCGTGATCGAATTCATTCCACCCCCCGCCCAAGCCGGAGTTACAGCAGGCGTATGGATGAGCCGGCCGTGTCAAGCAACGCCACGGAACCGTGAAGCGCCCCATGGCAACAACCCGATAGGTGGCGCTGGTGATGCTCAGGAGGTGGTGGACAGGGCCCGAGCGCGCAGGGAGGCCGAGTTAGCGGCGCAGTATGAAGCTCGTCAGCTTACTCCGGTTCGTCCAACCACATTAGTTGAGCCAGGAGTTACCTCTAGTTCTTTGGGGGTGGCGTGCCTTGTCCCAGCATTACGCAATGTGCGCCTGCCCAAGGATTTCAAGGGCCCGCGTAAGGTGCCGAATTACACTGCCGATTTATCTCCAGAAATATGGGTGGCAAGCTATGAGATGGCCATGGAGATGCTTGATGTGGATGATGCGGCATGTGCAAAATATTTCACCATGATGCTACCCGTACTTGGTTAAAAAGTCTACTGGCTAACTCTATCAGTTCATGGGCCGAGTTGAGAGCCCGGTTTATCCAGAAATTTAAGGATACATGCAAACAGCCTATGTCAATAGTAGACTTAGCTGCCTGTGTCCAGGAGGAAGGAGAGTAGGCAACCCGTTGGGTGCGCCGAGTCTCGAAAATTTTGCATTCGTCAGACCACATCAATGCCGATACTGCAGTTCTAACCTTGGAAGGCAACTGCCGGTTTGAACTCTGAAGTTGAAATTGGGACGGCTAAAGCGCCATTGCAACGATATGGGGACCCTCATGGCCGCGTTAGTGAAGTATGCCGGCTCTGATAGTACCAAGGATCCCGGGTCTGATGATGATAAGGCAGGGAAGGGAAAAAAGAGCGACGACGCCAAAGCGCAACACTACAACCCGGTGGGTCATGGAAACGGCGGCAAACGTAAAGCGGATAATAGCGTGGACTTTGTGGCTAATACCAGCACACAGGACAAGGGCCAGCGACGAAAGGGTAAACCGCCCAATCGCAGTGGAGCGCCTAATCCTAACCCGGACCGCCTATCTTCCCTATTGAACCAGCCCTGCCCAAAACATGGGACGAAGGAGATGCCGGCCACACACCTCTGGAAGGACTGCTACATCATGCAAGAGTTCAAAAATTCTAATGCTTTCCGGTATGATCACGGACCAGGTGGCGGTTCAGGCTCCGGATCTCATGGGTCGGGTTATGGTGGAGGAAATTCCGGTTTAGGCTTCAATGGTAATCAGGGCGGACACAACAATCAAGGTAATCAGGGCAGCCAGGGTGGCTACAATCAGCAGCAGTAGCAGCAATCGGGTTATCAGAGCAACCCGAAGTAGTTAAACAGTGGGCAGTATCATGTCTTCACCACTAGTTTAGACAAGCGTGACCAAAAGCTTCATAAGAGGGCCGTGAACTCCGTTGAACCGGCAGTGCCCCGTTAATTGCGCTGGTCCGAGTAGCCAATTGTATGGAGTAGAGAGGATCATCCACCCCGGGTTGACAATCTGGGTCATCTGGCATTGGTGGTGGCGCCTCAGGTGGGAGGTTACAAGTTCACCAAGGTACTCATGGATGGAGGAAGCCGTATCAATATTCTTTACTATGAAACCTTCCATCGCATGGGGTTAACCGATAAAAATCTTAAACCGTCCAATACGGTGTTCCATGGTGTAGTGCCTGGTAAATCGGCATATCCCGTTGGTAAGATAGCTCTGGAGGTGGCTTTTGGAGATGATCACGATTCCAGATCAGAAACGTTGACCTTTGAAGTGGTGAAAATCAGAAGTCCGTATCACGCCCTGTTTGGACGGTCGGCTTATGCTAAATTTATGGCATAGCCCTGTTATGTTTATCTGCAGCTCAAGATGCCGGGTCACAAAGGAACCATAACCGTCCATGGAAGCCGCAAGATCACTCTGGAGTGTGAAGAAGGTGATGCGGCCTATGCTGAGTCGGTTTGTGCCATAGAAGAGTTAAATTTTTACAAAGATAATGTTGATCCGGCAGATATGACTTCATTGAAGAAGCCAACTACAGAGCATGATCCGGCCCTGAAGTTTAAATCGACTGCTGAGACTAAGCTTGTTGACTTCGTACCTGGCGATTCGTCTAAGCAATTCAGCATCAGCGCAAACTTGGATCCGAAATAGGAAAGCACGCTCATCGAGTTCATCCGTGAGAATTGGGACATCTTTGCGTGGAAGCCTTCTGACGTGCCAGGTGTACCGAGGGGACTCGCTGAGCACACTCTTAATGTTGATCCTAAGTATAAACCGGTGAAGCAGTTTCTCTGCCGGTTCAATGAAGAAAGACGCAAAGCTATTGGAGAGGAAGTGGCCAGGCTCTTAGCGGCTGGATTTATCATTGAAGTTTTCCATCCTGAATGGTTAGCTAATCCGGTGCTGGTCCTTAAGAAGAACGGCACATGGCGTATGTGTGTGGATTACACGGATCTCAACAAAGCTTGTCTAGCAGATCCTTTTGCCCTCCCCCATATTGATCAAATTATTGATGCTATGGTGGGTTGTGAGCGTTTGAGTTTTTTGGATGCATATTCTGGTTATCATCAGATCAAAATGGCAGTTAAGGACCAGGAGAAGACGACATTAATAACCCCATTTGGAGCCTTCTGCTATGTGTCCATGCCCTTTGGGCTCAAGAGTGCCCAGGCAACTTATCAACGGTGTGTGCAGAATTGTCTTCATACACAAATCGGCCGTAATGTTCATGCCTATGTGGATGATATTGTGGTCAAGTCAAGGAAGTAGGAAACTCTGATTGATGATTTGAAGAAAACCTTTGATAACTTGCGGGTTTACAAGATGATGCTTAACCCGGCCAAGTGCGTTTTTGGTTTATCGGCAGGCAAGCTTTTGGGATTTTTGGTGTCTAACAGGGGCATTGAGGCTAATCCGGAAAAGATCAAAGCCTCACCTCCTTGGCTAAACCGAAGTGTATCAATGACGTTCAACGCTTGGCAGGCCGGATTGCCGCGTTGAGCCGGTTTATCAGCCGCCTCGGCGAGAAGGCGATTCCTTTGTATCAGATGCTGAAGAAAACATATAACTTCGTCTGGAGTTCTGCCGCAGATGAGGCATTTGAGGACTTAAAGCGACAGCTGGCTAATCCACCGGTTCTTGCTGCTCCGGTTGTTAGGGAACCATTGTTGTTATATGTGGCAGCTAACGCTCGAGCAGTAAGCGTGGCTATTGTGGTGGAGCGCAAGGAGGTAGGCAAGGAATATCCAGTTCAACGTCCGGTTTACTATACCAGTGAGGTGCTTATTGAGTCCAAGCAAAGGTACCCGCATTGGCAGAAGTTGGTGTCTGGAGTTTTCATGGCAAGCCGGAAGCTTAAGAAGTATTTCCAAGGTCATCCCATCACAGTGGTCAGCTCTGCTCCTTTGGGAGATATAATCCAGAACAGGGAAGCAATTGGCCGGATTGCCAAGTGGGCTATAGAGCTTGGGCCTCATGAGTTGAAATACATACCTCGGACGGCGGTCAAGTCTCAGGCACTTGTGGATTTCATCAACGATTGGACTAAACTGCAAGCACCTGAAGAGAAGCCGGATCACACTTATTGGACTATTCATTTTGATGGGTCCAGGCAATTGGAGGGCTCGGGGGCTGGAGTCGTATTAACTTCCCCACGAGGTGACAAGTTTTGTTATGTTCTCCGTTTAATGTTCCCTTGTACTAACAATGCAGCTGAGTATGAAGCTTTACTCCATGGTCTTCAGATGGCTAAGGAGATGAATTTAAGTCGAGTTAAGTGCTTCGATGACTCAGACCTGGTAGCTCAACAAGTGTCTGGCACTTGGGATTCCAAGGATCCGCTCATGGCAGCATATCGTCGTGAGGTGGATATTGTTGCATGCCACTTTAAACGTTATCAGGTGGATCATGTGGACCGACGGAAGAATGAAGCGATGGACGCTTTGAGCCGACTGGGTTCTCAACGTAAACCGGTCCCGCCTAATGTCTACTTGGATGTTCTGCATAATCCGTCCGTTAAGCTCCCTGGTGAAGAGGATTTGGCTATTCCTGATCCGGAAGCTCAGTTGGTGGCGACCCTTCATGTTATCCTGGATTGGACAGTTCCTTACCTGGCGTATATGAATCGGGGCGAGTTGCCAAAGAATGAGACTCTGGCCAGGCAGATAATCCGGCGGTCCAAGTCCATGACTATTATCAATGGAGAGTTGCATCATTGCAGTGTGACAGGGGTGTTCCAGCGTTGTGTGTCTCCTGAAGAAGGCTGTGAAATTTTGCGTGAAATTCATGAAGGAGACTATGGTCATCACGCCGGTTCAAAATCTTTGGTGGCAAAGCATTTCTTCACGAGCTTTATTGGTTGACAGCTCATTCTGATGCTGAGGACTTGGTGAGATGATGTGATGGCTGTCAGAAGTTCCCAAGACGCGCTCATGTACCGGCTCAAGAATTGAGGATGATTCCAATTACTTGGCCGTTTGCAACTTGGGGGCTGGATATGGTTGGGCCTTTCAAGAGGTCCAAGGACAAGAAGACCCACCTTCTGGTGGCGGTTGACAAGTTCACAAAGTGGGTAGAGGCAGAGCCCGTTAGGAAGTGTGACGCGGCCACGATGGTTCAATTCATCAAAAAGGTGATTTTCTGGTTTGGCTTTCCACATAGCATTATCACTGACAATGGCACCAATCTGTCCAAGGGTGCCATGAAGGAGTTCTGTCAACGTGAGCATATCCGTCTTGACGTATCATCAGTGGCTCACCCACAGTCCAATGGTCAAGCAGAGAGGGCCAATCAAGAGATCTTGAGAGGCATCAAACCCCGACTTATGGTTCCTTTGCAACGAACGCTGGGTTGTTGGGTGGAGGAGCTACCTTCAGTGTTATGGAGCATCAATACCACGCCCAACAGGTCCACAGGATACACACCGTTCTTCATGGTTTATGGAGCGGAGGCAGTTCTTCCTAGTGACATCCGTCACGACTCACCCCGTGTAGCGGCATATGTTGAAGCGGGCAACGAGAAGGCACGGCAAGAAGCTCTCGACCTGTTAGAAGAGGAGCGTGACATAGCGGCCGCCCGTTCGGCGATTTACCAGCAGGATCTGCATCGCTACCATAGCCGCCGGGTTAGAACCAGAACCTTTCAAGAAGGAGATTTGGTGCTTCGGCTCATCTAGGATCAAACGGATATGCACAAGTTATCCCCACCTTGGGAAGGACCTTTTGTGGTCAGCAAGAATTTACACAACGGGTCATACTACCTAATTGATGTTCGAGAGCGCAAAGACTCACGTAAGTCGAAGGAGGAGACCAACCGGCCGTGGAATATTGCTCAGCTTTGGCCCTACTATACTTGATCTATAGGCTCTGCTTATGTACATATTATGACAATGCATATATTATGATCAATACAATAAACCGGAACCTCAGCTAAAGCGGGGTCTCTGTTATTTTTACATCATGTGTGGTTACATGGAGCTTCTGTTCTTAAAGCGGCGTCCGGTTTACCCCTTGATTTAGCTTCTCAAAAGCTTTATATTATATCACTTGGGGGCTTGGTCGTATCCGAACCATAGCAACAACTCCTTAGGATGTGCCATGAAGAACTGTCACATTAGTATTAGTACCAGGGTTATTTTGAGAAGGACTAGTCTGATGGTTGTATGTATGATATTTGATGTGCTGGATGTAAGTAGAACATGTTTAATGTCTGTCTTCAGAACTTGGTGCCCTATTTCGCCTACTGCTATATTGATCAGTCTGATTGAACTCTGGACTTGTGGCTTCTATGAAGATGTTGAACTTTCTATTCTTTCTAGCAGGAATGTGGTGTTAAATCTGTTACTCATGTTACTGACAATCTACCATGCTTCTCGTCATTGCCTGTATAAGATCTCAAACTTTAGTGGGTCTCAGTCAACCAATTTATATACTTTACATGAGTGTGGTATTATACCAGGAGATGGGGCCTGGTATCACAACTTCAACCAGTCAGTTAACCATGAGTAGGAACAGATCCTGGAATATTTTAAATTGGAACATTAGGCGTTTGAATTCTCCTAACAAATGGCTGGCCATTAGGCAAAAAATTGAGGAAAGTGCTGCTGGCATTTTGTGCTTACAAGAAACAAAGAGACAAACTTTTGATTTGGCCTACATTCAAAACTTCTGCCCTCAAAGATTCAACAAATTTGAATACCTGCCTTCAATTGGAGCACCTGGAGGAATTTTGGCTGCTTGGAATGGGACTCTCTTTACTGGCCAGTTGCTCTTCCAAAACAAATTCTCTTTAACTATGCAGTTCACTTGTACATCCACCCTTAAACCATGGATCCTCACAAATATTTATGGGCCTTGCCACATTGAAGAGAAATTGGAATTTATTGATTGGTTTACAAATATTCAAATGCCTGATGATGTTGATTGGATTGTTATGGGGGATTTTAATTTCATTAGGTCACCTGAAGACAGAAATAGACATGGTGGAGATGTTAATCAGATGATGCTATTCAATGAAGCTATTAGTAACTTGGGGCTAATTGAATTACCTCTCAAAGGGAGGCAGTTCAGTTGGAGCAACATGCAAGATAGTCCTTTGCTTGAAAAATTAGATTGGTTCTTCACTTCTGCTGCATGGATGACTACTTACCCTGACACCACTGCTCTGCCCCTTGCAAAGCCAATTTCAGATCATTTGCCTTGTGTTATAAAAATTGGTACAACAATACCCAAGTCAAGAGTTTTCAGATTTGAGAATTATTGGTTGAAGCACAGCTCTTTCAAAGATATTGTGCAAACTGCATGGAACATTCCTGTTGGTTATACTGATCCTACAAAGAAGATTAATGCTAAAATCAAGAACTTGAGGAGAGCCCTCAAACTTTGGGCAAAGAATCTGTCCTGTCTCAAAAAACAGATTGATGAGTTGAATGAATGTATATTACTATGGGACTTCTTGGAGGAATTCAGAGACTTAACTTTATTTGAGCATAACTGCAGTGAGCTCTTGAAAGAAACACTCCTAACTGTCCTCAGTAATCAGAAGATCTATTGGAAACAGAGAGGTAAAATCAAAGGGGTCAAATTTGGTGATGAAAATACAAAATTCTTTCATACAAAGGCTTCAATTAATCACAGGCATAACAAAATTGCAATGCTCCTGAATGAGGACCAAGTGGAAATTACTGATTATGAAGGGAAGGCTGCAATACTATGGGAAGCTTTTAAGAAAAGACTGGGTCATTCCAATGGCCATACCATGCATTTCAACTTATAGGACCTGTATGATAACAGAGTGGATCCACAAAATTTTCAAGACCTTGAGAAACCTTTCTCTCAGGAAGAAATTGATGAGGTTGTCAAAAACTTGCCCACAGACAAATCCCCAGGTCCTGGTGGATTTAATAATGAGTTCCTAAAAGCCTGCTGGGACATTATAAAACTGGATGTAACTAAGCTTATCATTGCCTTCCATGCTGGAAATGTGAATTTGGAAAGCATCAACACTTCTTATATCACACTCGTCCCAAAAAAGGAGGTACCTGTGTCCCCTAATGAATTCAGGCCAATTTCACTGCTTAATGGGGTGCTCAAAATCATTACTAAATTGCTGGCAAACATATTACAAAAAGTAATCCTCAAGATGGTACACATCAATCAATATGGATTCTTAAAGAACAGAGTGATTCAAGATTGTCTGGGATGGGCCTATGAATATATACATCAGTGCCACAAGTCAAAAGAGGAAATGCTTGTAATAAAACTGGATTTTGAAAAGGCCTTTGACACTATTGAACATCTGGCTATAATTGACATCCTAAGAGCTAAGGGATTTGGTGAAAGGTGGATAACTTGGATGCACATGCTCTTCAATTCTGCATCTTCTGCTGTGATGTTAAATGGGGTGCCTGGGAAGAAATTTTACTGTAAAAGAGGAGTAAGACAAGGAGACCCCCTTTCTCCCCTTCTGTTCCTTCTAATAGCTGACCTATTGCAATCAATCTTGAATAAAGCCATGCCAAGGGATTTAGTCACACCACCACTGCAAGTGAACTCCTGCCCTGACTTCCCTATTGTGCAGTATGCAAGTGATACTCTTGTCATCATGCAAGCAAGTGATAGACAACTAGTATGCCTCAAAGCTTTACTAAACACATTTGCATATGCCACTGGCCTAAAAGTAAGCTATGGGAAATCAATCATGGTGCCAATAAACATTGCAGAAGACAAAGTAGATATTTTCACAAACACTTTACAATGTGCCAGAGGGCAATTTCCATTCACCTATCTGGGGCTACCTTTGGGTATTTATAAACCAACTGTGGAGAAATGTTTGCCTATAGTCAACAGAATTGCTAAGAGGATTACTGCCATTTCCACTTTATGACTCAAGCAGGGAAGGTTTTGTTGGTCAAATCTGTGCTGGCTTCTTTAGCAGTTTACTTCATGTGTTGTCTGGATGTTCCCATCACAATTAAACAACAGATCATCAAATACTTAAGACATTGCCTATGGAGGAGTCCTGATATGGAGGATGGAGACCAGCCTTAGTGGCTTGGCACACAGTTTGCAGACCAAAACATCAGGGTGGCTTGGGAGTCCTGGATATCTTCACACATAATAAAACCCTGCTCATGGAAAATCTTCATAAATTTTAAAACAGACATGACATCCCTTGGGTTAATTTAATTTGGGAAACATACTACAACAATGGACAACTTCCAGGGGATCAAAAAGTGGGCTCATTTTGGTGGAAATCCAACCTAGCACTCATTGATCAGTTCAAAGCTATAGCAAGATGCAATGCGGGAGATGGCAAAAGTGCTCTGTTCTAGGATGATATGTGGCACCAATTTGTTCTAAAACACAAGTTTGATCACCTATATTCCTTTATTAGAGATCCACACAAAAGTGTTCAGCAAGTGATCAACACTGAATATCTCCAAGACTTATTCCATCTGCCTCTTACTACACAAGCATATGAGGAGTTCCTACAAATGGAAGACATGTGCATTTCTCTAAGACAATCCGAATACTTAGATGCATTGGATACTTGGAGTTACATCTGGGGAAATGAATTCTATTCCTCAATTAAAGCCTATAAAGTGCTAATTGGCCACAAACAAACTCCACCTCACTTCTCATGGATTTGGAAAAGTTCCTATCAGCCCAAGCACAAAGTATTTTTCTGGATGCTATTGCATGACAGAGTAAACACAAGGAACCTTTTAAGAAGGAAAAACTTTGAATTGGAAGTCTACAATTGTGAAGTGAGGAATTGTCAGCAGGAAGAAACTTTGCACCATCTCTTTTGGGGATGTCCTTTTGCTGTCAGATGCTGGGACTTCATCTTCCCTTCAAGAACACCTAACTTGTCAGTTCTGGAGGCATATCAAGACCTCAAAGACAAACTCAATTACCCTTTCTTTATGGAGATTATCATATTGGGATCATGGGCAATCTGGATATCTAGAAACAACAAGATTTTTGAGAATATAACTCCTTCATTTGATGGCTGGAAACACATATTCACTAAGGAGTTAAAGCTTCTCAAGTACAGGATCAAGAAGAAATATGAAGTGCAGTTCTCTGCTTGGTTGGATTCATGGTTGTAATTTTGTAATTATGTATAGTTTTCTTTGTTTCTCTTGTTTTCTTGGTTTTTTCTTCTTCTTAGTTGTAGGTTAGTCTTCTTCATTTTTGGGTAGTTTCTTTTCTATTCTTCTTTGTTTCTTTTGTTGGGCTTATCTCAAGCCCACCAGACATCTACTGTTAGCTTTATTATTACTAGTAAAAGTTGCAGTGGGGTGTTTACCCTACTGTTTATAGTAAAAAAAAAGAACCATAGCAACACCTTTTGATAGGCGCAATGCCACAACATCACTTGGGGGCTTGGTCGTATCCGAACCATAGCAACGCCTCCTGATTGACGCAAAGCCACAGCATCACTTGGGGGCATGGTCAAACCCCCACCATAGCTACACCTCTTGATCGGCGTAATGCCACAGCATCATTTGGGGACCTGGCTGACTCGAACCATAGCTACACCTTTTGGGGGCTTGGTCATGTCCGACTGTGGTAACGCCTCTTGATCGGCTTAAAGCCTCGATTACAATGGTTTTTATTTTTGCCTTTGCTTGAGTTCTATTCTCTTTTTTGATGAACATTTTTTGTTGCTTTTTCAAACCGTCGTTGTTAATCCGGTTCGACTGTCAATTGCAAATTGACGGAACACGGTCAAATCCTAATCCGGAGACTATTTTCCCGGTCTGATTTTGTGTTGCCATCTTATTATGGAGTAAACCGGTGTTTATCTTGACCAGGAACGGTTTACATTGTAAACTGGCCTTATATTAACAGGAGCTATTTTCTCCTCCAAAGCTTGGGTTATCAGCCCCGCTACAAGGTTGGCCAGCCAACATCATGCCTGACGGTGGCAGGTATTATATATTTCCATATTTGGTTATATGTTCTAACCTAAGTTATCATCTTTGGTTTTATATACATGAGCATCATGACCCGCCCGATGGTAAATCGCCAGGGCGTTTTAAGCTTCTTGATTGCAGAAACAGCTTGAACAGATGAATATGGATATCATATCTTAGGTATTATGAATCAAACAGGCATCAGTTGAAGATAAATATGCACGAAGGCATACCAGACCAAGTATATCAACTAGCCTATTACAAGGCGTTCCAGTTCCCAAAAAGATCATTGTTTTTTATCAAATACATGTCACAACATGTAGTAGTCTAAACCGGCCTCCAGTTCACGCTTGGTCACCGGCTTGACCTGACGGTTGTGGATCATCTCGCGCCGGTTCAACTTCTTCCTCCCTACCCAGTGGCTGGAAATCAACAGTTGCCTAGTCAATCCCAGCTAAGGCTTGAAATACAGCTTCATCACTTATCAGCAGGGACGGTTCAATGTCAGGAGCGTAAGTGTGCTTACGGATTGGCGGGATAAGATTCTCAGCTTCAGGAATTGGTGCAGCAACCCGCTTGTTTGTATCATCATAGTTGGCTTGATAGTGGGAAAGATCCGCCTCTTCAACCAGTTGACAAGCCAGAGGGCGCACTTCCCGGTTTATGGTTCGGAGATCATCTTCATCAAATTCTGTCTCGTCTTCCTTCAAGCCGGGATAGCCTTGGGCCGCTTCAACTGGATCAAAGTCAGGCACCCATGCTTTTGCCCGGATTAGGGCATTCAAAGCACCCATTCTAGCAGCAGATTTCTTCAGCTCTTCAACCCGGGTAGGGAGCATAGATAACCTTTCAATGGTATCTTTGATCAAGGTGGGCGGCGGATTGTTGTGGGAAGCAGTGTAGATGATCCATCGTTGTGCACCAGAGTATAGTTGCTCTATCAGAGTGTAGGCAGCTTTTAACTTCTTCCGCACATCCGATCCCAAGTGGCCAATATGAGTTCCTGTATCATTGCAAGGGTTAGTAAACCGGCAGCTACATGAAAAGGTCTGCTCAGGATACTTACCAAATACAGCAACATTCATGGCATGAACCTGTCGCTTCACGCTGGTCAATTCATCAACCATTGGTTTAAGAGCGGCTCCTGCTTTTTCAGCCCTTTGCGCTAAAGCGGATTTCTCAGTCGCCCAATCCGCCCGCTCTTTGTTGAAGCCCTTTTTAAGTTTTTCCATAGCGCTCAAAGCGGTGGTCAATTCTTCCTTTGCCTTGGAGGTTTCTGCCAGTTGCGATTTAAGGTTCTCCTGCAGGTCGGTGGTTTGATTTTCTCTCTTGCTCAGTTTAGCCTGCACAAAGATAGTTATATGATGACATGATAGTACAAATTTGAAGTACCAACCACATAACAAGTTATGCCCTTGGTACTTGGTGGCTAATGCATATTTGCTCTTCATCGTACAGTTTCTACAAAGTCCCAAGCTCAATACAAGTATTCAACTTGGCACTTGGGTGCTAATGGCTATTTATTCAAAGTCTACTGATACAGAAATTTTCTTTTATAAAGTCCCGATTTATCTTTATAAAGTTAAACCGGCCCTTGGGGGCTACGTCAGCAAGGTTAAAGATGCAATTGAGGTTCACATTGAATACTTACTAACAAGTCCCGGTTTAAGTTGATATCTTAAACCATCACTTGGGGGCTATTGGAGTTGATAAGCTATGAAATAATACAAGCAGAGAAGCATATAGGAAGTTACCTCATATTTTTCCTTCATCATATTGACCAGACCGGCTTCATAATCCCGGCTGGTGTACAGCCGGTTCAGATAGCCAGAATGGAGATCTTGAGAATTCAGAGCGGCATATGTTGACAAATCAGCATTCCATTTGCCTTTGCCAACCGCAGAGAGTTCCTCTTTGGCAGTATGTCTTGAAAAAGCAACATGATTACTTGGTTCAGTATGGCCAAAGCCAGTAATAAGGACATCATCATCTTTTTCTTCACCGGTTTGTACTGGGGTCGCCGGTTTGTTAGTATTCTTTGCTGGACTAGCCGGTTTATCAGTCCAGATAGAGCTGGTCGGCTGATCAACAGGGCCTGTGGTGTCAACCTCTGCCTGTTTAGCAACAAAGTCATCGTCTTGTGGCACTGGGTCATTCAGCACATCATCAAGGTTGGCCTCTTTAGGGTCTGGTATTCTCTTCGGTTCAGCAGCTGTATTTTCCTCTGCTGTTTTGTTCAGGCGAGCTTTCTTGCTTGGTCTGGGTTTGGCACTGAGAAAGTAAAGCATGAAGGTCAATATAACGTATAAAATACATGTTAAAGATAAGGCAAGTGAACAACTTACCCAATGACCGTTTTGAGAGGTGGAAGCTTGGTAGCTGACGACTCACCAGAGGAGGAATGAGAAGTGCCCTGATAATTGGAATCAGACGGATTAAGAGGTTGACGAAAACAACCCGCTTTAGGGCGTGAAGTGACAAGACAATTAGAGACCTCTGAACGGCGTTTTCGAACCGGACTATTTGGTAAACCGGCGGAGGTAGCTACCTGGCCGCTGTGCTGGGTCGTGCGGCGAGCTTCGTGCTGTTGTGTCTTCACAAGAAAGTTTGGATCCATGTAAGCAAGAGGATGAGAAAATTTAACTTTCTGGTTTGCCCGACGGGTCTTTAGTGAAGGCAAAGGGTCTGAATCGGAGGAAAGAACGATTACCTCTGCAGCATCAGTGTGACTGAATTCAGCGTCGTCCTGGCAATAATCATCATCAATAAGGCGTATGAAAAATAAACCAAGTGAGTCAAGTTCTACCTCAAGATCCGGGTTACCCACATCATCGTCAGCCGGTGGATCGGAGGATGCAGTGGTTCTCTTCCTGTTAGTAGGCTTCTTCACATCTTTGGTCTTTTGCTAGGTTGGCTTCACCGGTTTATCTTGTGGAGGTTTCTTATTCTAGAACGGATCATCGCCCTGTCAAAAATAATAACATTTTCAGATAATATTTGGACAAAAGCAATTTCAGATATGCAGATGGTATGATTCTTACCGCTGGCGGTT
Source organism: Aegilops umbellulata (assembly GCA_032464435.1). Taxonomy (NCBI): domain Eukaryota; kingdom Viridiplantae; phylum Streptophyta; class Magnoliopsida; order Poales; family Poaceae; genus Aegilops; species Aegilops umbellulata. The sequence continues at coordinate 245,930,721 of CP136056.1, forward strand.
TGATGATGGTGCAAAAGGGGAGTAGGCCGGTTTGAGCACATACATCCTCCGGTTCATTCAACATCGTTTTCACAGCTTCAGTAACTTCGTCGTTTGTAAGCTGGATATCAATGTGCCGCTGAGCATCCTTTACATCTTCTGTATACTCGCACATCAAACAGGGGCGTTGGCTTAAGGGCAGTACGCTCCAAGATATCCAACAGCGAGCAAAATCAACCCCTGTCAACCCGTTTTCCATGAAGGCCCTAAGCTTGGATAGTTGAGGAGCATATTTGCTTCTCTCCTTGGCAGTCAGCCTCTGAGGAAAAGGGTGTGTATTGCTCAGACGTTCTGGACGGTAACCCGACAGGGGATTTTCTTCAGAAGGAGAGGTGTCCTTGCAATAAACCATGTCTGGTTCCATTCTTTGGGGTGGATGTGAAGATTGGCATGAGGGAAGGTGACTTCTTTGCTTTTCTGAATCGCCATACGGCCCAGTTCTGTGTTGGGTCCGTCTTTGAACTCTGTGCGACGGTTCAGGTGAAAGCAGTCCCTGAATAGCTCTACTGAAGGTTCCTCCTGAAGGTAAACCTCACTGAAGACTTGGAAGTGGCAGATATTGGTTACAGAGTTAGGACTGATATCTTGTGGGCGTAGTTGAAAGTTGGCTAAGACATCCCGGAAAAACTTTGAACCAGGAGGGTTGAAGCCCCGGCTTAAATGATCAGCAAAAACAATAACTTCTCCCCCTCTGGGAGTAGGAGGACATTTCGTGCCAGGGACCCTCCAGTGAATGACATTTTTCTCGCTTAAAGCGCCCATTTTGACCAGATTGTTCAGCTAGTCCTCAGTCACTCGAGAAGGGACCCAGTTGCACTCATACACTTGTTTGGCCATGGCAAGATCTACAATACAATAATTGCCGGTTCAGGAATACGTTGGACAGTTATATGATGATGCATATTTGCTAAACCGGGGTCAGCTATCTATAAACCGGAGTTCAACAATGCAACAGTGCCCTAGTAAAGGGTTTGGCGGTTCAACAAGGGGACTAATGGTGTATACCGAGTTGTCATTTTTGGCAGATAGTTAAACCGCCTAGTCTAAACATCGAAGAGTCAAGACTGCAGATGTGTAAGTGAATGAAAACAGGTTTCAGAAGTTCATGTTGCAGTTTTGGATCTAAGGCATATCAAAAAAGGGAAATATATTCAAAACCTAAGAAGCAGTACTGGACCAATGAGTGAAGGTTCGGATGAGATCTACTGTTTTGAGATGCATAAGTGGAAACAGAGGCTAAAGGCTACCATTATACAGAGAAGATATTCAGGAGTTTATCAAGAACCATCGTATGAACAAATAACGACTGATGAACACCGAAGAACGTTGAAACCCTAGAACAGATCTATGGCGGAAAGGGCAGAGAAACTTACCGGAGCTAAGGAAGAAGCGGAAGGGCGCCGCGGTATTTTGGTGCGTTCAGGGTGATGCAGCAGCCAAGGTCGGAGCAGAGACGACGGTCGACGGTGGCGGCGGAGCTCCAGAGGCTAAGCGGCGCAAGGAGGACGACGCGAAGAGGCACGAGGGGGAAAATAAAATGACCCCTCGGTCCTATTTATAAAGGCAGGGGATAAGTGTCAGGCGCGAAAATCAAGGGGCCGCAAATTTGGAAGTGAGGCAGAGCTGTCGCCTCGATTGTCGGAGACCCATTAATGAAGAGGTGTCATACATAGTTTTTAATAAATGCTGTCACGACGGTTTACCACGATCTGAGAAGATGACGTCACGGCGATTTACCAAACTATGATAAGATGTTGAAGACAAAGTTTTTATTAAGGATTGACATGAACCTGTTCAAATCAATCTGGGGCCTAATGTTGGGGATATTACTATTGGGCGTAAACCGGCTAGGAGAGGCCGGGTTAATTTCATCAGTAGTTGTTATGCTTGAAGCCCATGAAGACAGATAAGGATGCTGTGTAAGGCCCAAGGCCGAGAACCGGTTTAAGGCATGTAGCTGTAAACCGGCTTTTGGTATGTAACTTGTATTGTAAGATAGAAGTAGTGGAGACCGAACCGGACACGCTTATGAGCCGGTCTCGGGACTCCGTAAACCGACGGGCGTCAACCCATGTATATAAGGGGACGACCCGGCGGCGGTTCAGGACAACAGACAACAACTCGAGACTTAGGCGAAGCATATTCGCTCCCTGGTCATTGAAACCCCATCAATTCCATCACAACTAGACATAGGCTTTTACCTTCATCGAATGGGACGAACTAGTATAAACTGTCTTGCGTCCCTTGTCCGCTTTAACCCCTTGAAGCTAAGCCGTAGCGATGGCTCCACGACTAAGTCCTTTCAAGAGGACATCTCCCGTGACAAAACCACGACAGTGTGTGTGATTGAGGGCATACACTTTAGAAGGATTAACTGTTTGCGATTAGGTAATAGAACAGAAACCGGTTAGCCAGATCAAAGTGTCTGCGATTGATGGCATACACTTTACATGGACGAACTGTTTGCGATTAGCCACAACAACCGAAATAGTTAGATAGATCAACGTGTGTGCGCTAGACGGGCACAGACATCTATTATATATAAAAAGTATTTGACGAGTTAATCAATAAAAAGAGAAATAAGCTACAAATTACCATAATAATTAGAATGGCTCCGGTTTGTAAGAAGATTGTACCAAAACTTGACCCAAATTGGGCTAGTTTTTTTACCACAACATGTTGGTGCTATGACATAACACCATGTCAAGTTTCATGATTTTGAGGCGAGTTTTGGATTTACAGTAATTTTAAAACCAGGTTTCTCAATGTTTACTGTCGAGTCGGCACTGCCCCGGATAGGCTTTTTCCTCGTGGGTCCCAAATGATAAATCCAAATATGTGACTACCATGCAGCTTTTCTTATTAAGAATTACAGCCCTTGGTGTGCAAGCTGAAAATAAGTTTGTGGGTGCTGGTGGGCACTAAAAACTTGTGGTTCTATAATGAACAAAGATCTCAAGGATCCCGTGAGAGTGATGTTCTTTGCCTATGTTGTGAATGCTTATAATATTTATGTCTTAATTAAAGAAATGGCAAGCCATTGGCCCAGTATGAAAGAAAATATGGGTCAAAGCCGAGTTGAAAAGGGAAACAATATCTAACTCCAGCTAACAAACAATACAAAAGCACGAGGATTAATTGCTCATTAGGTTTAGACAGAATCTAGACTGAACAGGATAATGACATATAACTCAACCAAAGTTTTTGGCAGTCACAATCAAATGGATCGGTCTGATCCATAAAATCAAGATCAACGACCAGAAATTCTACTGGTCCATGATGACAAGTTGTTGTAAATAGAAGCCGAGCACGATCAGAAGCCCTTAGGTCCACTTGAAACTTCTTTTTATGTTGTTCAACACCTGCAGCCGTAAGAAATTTCTTGTTGAAAAACTTAATCCTCACGTACAATACTGCCCTCGCATTCGACATGAAGAATCTGACAAAGCTAGTGTTTGCATTGTTGGATGCATATCCTTCCAGTGTTACTGTCTTCAAAAGAATGTCCTGAGATCTGAGAAAATCTCGGTGCTTCTTGAACCATTGACTGGTTATACCTTTTTTTTCATGTGTTAGTGCCTGAATAGAGATGAGATTGAAAATAGTTAATGTCTAAAAAAGATTATGTTGAAAGAGTGATAGCTGAACGATTAATTATCACATGCAATCAATATAAGTGATAAACATCACATGCAATCAATATAAGTGATATGATATGATATGGCCATGATCATCTTGTGCCTTTGATCTCCATCTGCAAAGCAATAGTGAGTGATCCTGCACCTTTATAATCACCCAGTTACGTTGTGACATTTGGTAGCACACAAAGTGTTCCTCCGATATTCGGGAGTTGCATAATCTCATAGTCATAGGAACATGTATAAGTCATGAAGAAAGCAATTGCAATATACTAAACGATCAAATGCTAAGCTAACGGAATGGGTCAAGTCAATCACATCATTCTCTAATGATGTGATCCCGTTAATCAAATGACTACTCATGTCTATGGCTAGGAAACTTAACCATCTTTGATTCAACGAGCTAGTCAAGTAGAGGCATACTAGTGACACTTTGTTTGTCTATGTATCCACACATGTACTAAGTTTCCTATTAATACAATTCTAGCATGAATAATAAACATTTATCATGATATAAGGAAATATAAATAACAACTTCATTATTGCCTCTAGGGCATATTTCCTTCAGCAGGCTGCGGTCAAAAGTTGTCCCGCCTCCCAGTGAGCCTGCGCGGCGGACGTCTGCCATTCCTACCATCATTTCACACAACTACTCGCACGCCTTCCCGTTGATACACACACCTGCATGCACGCCTCTCGGTATGCTTGCACGACGGACTGCTCACATGCGTCCCGTCAACTCACGCCTGCTCGCACGACACACGAGGCATGTGGCAGCACGTATAATTTTTAGTTTATTTTCTGCCGCTTTACTGCTTCACTGAACCGTTTGCGTTGAAGAGATGCACAAATCCTGCCTTGAACATCTCGCACACTTCTCGGTGAACCTGCGCACCGGACGAGTTTTGGATTTACTAGAATTTAAAAACCAGGCACCTAAATGTTTTGTCGGCAATCAACAGTGCCCCGGTGTTTAAAATTCATTCTCATTTCTTGCATGGGAGCTAAGCATGCACATAAGGACACAGATTTGATTTTTCAACCAATTTATAGTCACTGGAGCATGCACATGTAGTTCAAATTTGAATTATGCACATAAATGCATTGAAAACTCAGTTAATGCATAAAAATGTCCAAACGGACCCCGAAAAATCACAAAAATTGACACAACACTCCTGTTGTTCTATGTTGGCACGAGAAAAAAACTTGAAAGCAATAAGAGGCAATGGATATCATTTCGTCCCCAAAGGTGGAATGTTCGCTACCAAAAACCATCATGTTTGTTGTGAGAAGCATATACCCATACCTGCCCCAAATGGGACAAAATTTGTACCACGGCATGTTGATGCCACTCCGTGATAGCATGCCAAGTTTCATGAATTTCAGACGAGTTTTGGACTTACTAGAATTTAAAAACCAGGCATCTCACTATTTTGCCGGCAATCAACAGTGCGCTGGTGTTTCAAATTCATTCCCATTTATTGCATGGGACCTAACTATGCACCCAACGATCAAGATTTGATTTTTCAACGAATTTATATGCACTGGAGCATGTGCATGTAGTTCAAATTTGAATTATGCACATAAATGCATTGAAAACTCACTTAATGCATAAAAAATGTCCAAACGAACCCCGACAAATCACAAAAATTCACACAACACTCCTGTTATTCTATCTTGACACGAGAAAAAAACTTGAAAGCAATAAGAGAAAATGGATATTGCTTCGCCCCAAAGGTGGGACGTTCCCTACCGAAAACCATCATGCTTGTTATGAGAAGCTCCGGTTTGTGAGAACCATATACCCGAACCTGCCCCAAATGGGACAAAATTTGTACCACGGCATGTTGATGCTGCTCCATGGTAGCATGCCAAGTTTCGTGAATTTGAAACGAGTTTTGGATTTATTGGAATTTAAAAACCAGGCATCTCACTGTTTTGCCGGCATTCAACGGTGCCACGGTGTTTGAAATTCATTCCCATTTCTTGCATGGGACCTAAGCATGCACCCAACATCAAAGATTTGATTTTTCAACGAATATATGTGCACTGGAGCGTGCACATGTAGTTCAAATTTGAATTATGCACATAAATGCTTTGAAAACTCACTCAATGCATAAAAATGTCCAAACAAACCCCAAAAAATCACAAAAATTCACACAACACTCCTGTTGTTCTATGTTGACACGAGAAAAAAACTTAAAAGCAATGTGAGGCAATGGATATCGTTTCGTCCCTAAAGGTGGGACGTTCCCTACCAAAAATCATCATGCTTGTTATGATAAGCTCCGGTTTGTGAGAAGCATATACCAAAACCTGCCCCAAATGGGACAAAATTTGTACCACGGCATGTTGACACCGCTCCATGATAGCACGCCAAATTTCATGAATTTCAGACAAGTTTTGGATTTACTAGAATTTAAAAACCAGGCATCTCATTGTTTTGCCGGCAATCAACGGTGCCCTGGTGTTTGAAATTCATTCCCATTTCTTGCATGGGACCTAAGTATGCACCCAACAACAAAGATTTGATTTTTCAACGAATTTATATGCACTGGATCATGCACATGTAGTTCAAATTTGAATTATGCACATAAATGCATTGAAAACTCACTTAATGCATAAGAATGTCCAAACCAACCCCGAAAATTAAAAAAAAATTCACACAACACTCCTGTTGTTCTATGTTGTCACGATAAAAAAACTTGAAAGCAATAAGAGGCAATGGATATCGTTTCGTCCCCAAAGGTGGGACGTTCCCTACCGAAAACCATCATGCTTGTTGTGAGAAGCTCCGGTTTGTGAGAAGCTAATACGTCTCCAATGTATCTATAATTTTTGATTGCTCCATGCTATATTATCTTCTGTTCTGGACATTATTGGGCTTTATTATTCACTTTTATATTATTTTTGGGACAAACCTATTAACCGGAGGCCCAACCCAGAATTGTTGTTTTTGCCTATTTCAGAGTTTCGCAGAAAAAGAATATCAAATGGAGTCCAAACGGAATGAAACCTTCGGGAACGTGATTAACAAACATGATCCAGAGGACTTGGACCCTACATCAGGAAATCAAAGAGGAAGCCACGAGGTAGGGGGCACGCCTACCCCCCCAGGCGCGCCCTCCACCCTCGTGGGCCCCACGTTGCTCCACCGACGTACTCCTTCCTCATATATATACCTACGTACCCCCAAACGATCAGATACGGAGCCAAAAACCTAATTCCACCGCCGCAACCTTCTGTACCCACGAGATCCCATCTTGGGGCCTGTTCCGGAGCTCCACCGGAGGGGGCATCTATCACGGAGGGCTTCTACATCAACACCATAGCCTCTCCGATGAAGTGCGAGTAGTTTACCTTAGACCTTCGGGTCCATAGTTATTTGCTAGATGGCTTCTTATCTCTATTTGGATCTCAATACAATGTTCTTCCCCTCTCTCATGGAGATCTATTCGATGTAATCTTCTTTTGCGGTGTGTTTGTTGAGACCGATGAATTGTGGGTTTATGATCAGGTTTATCTATGAACAATATTTGAATCTTTTGAATTCTTTTATGTATTATTGGTTATCTTTGCAAGTCTCCTCGAATTATTAGTTTGGTTTGGCCTACTAGATTGATCTTTCTTGTAATGGGAGAAGTGCTTAGCTTTGGGTTCCATCTTGCAGTGTCCTTTCCCAGTGACAGTAGGGGCAGCAAGGCACGTATTGTATTGTTGCCATCGAGGATAACAAGATGGGTTTTTTATCATATTGCATGAATTTATCCCTCTACATCATGTCATCTTGCTTAAAGCGTTACTCTGTTCTTATGAACTTAATACTCTAGATGCATGCTGGATTGCAGTCGATGTGTGGAGTAATAGTAGTAGATGCAGGTAGGAATCGGTCTACTTGTCTCGGACGTGATGCCTATATACATGATCATACCTAGATATTCTCATAACTATGCTCAATTCTGTTAATTGCTCAACAGTAATTTGTTTACCCACAATAAAATACTTATGCTCTTGAGAGAAGCCACTAGTGAAACCTATGGCCCCCGGGTCTATTTTCCATCATATTAATCTTCCAACACTTAGTTATTTCCGTTCCCTTTTATTTTACTTTGCATCTTTATCATAAAAATACCAAAATATTATCCTATCATATCTATCAGATCTCACTCTCGTAAGTGACCATGTAGGGATTGACAACCCCTTATCGCGTTGGTTGCGAGGATTTATTTGTTTTGTGTAGGTGCGAGGGACTCGCGCGTAGCCTCCTACTGGATTGATACCTTGGTTCTCAAAAACTAAGGGAAATACTTACGCTACTTTGCTGCATCACCCTTTCCTCTTCAAGGGAAAACCAACGCAGTGCTCAAGAGGTAGCAAGAAGGATTTCTGGCTCCGTTGCTGGGGAGGTCTATGCAAAAGTCAACATACCAAGTACCCATCACAAACTTATCTCCCGCATTACATTATTTGCCATTTGCCTCTCGTTTTCCTCTCCCCCACTTCACCCTTGCCATTTTATTCGCCCTCTCTTTTTCGTTCGCCTCCTTTTCGCTTGCTTTTTGTTTGCTCGTGTGTTGGATTGCTTGTTTGTCACGATGGCTCAAGATAATACCAAATTATGTGACTTTACCAATACCAACAATAATGATTTCCTTAGCACTCCGATTGCTCCTCTTACCGATACTGAATCTTGTGAAATCAATGCTGCTTTGTTGAATCTTGTCATGAAAGATCAATTCGCCGGCCTTCCTAGTGAAGATGCCGCTACTCATCTAAATAGCTTCGTTGATTTGTGTGATATGCAAAATAAGAAAGATGTGGACGATAGTAATATCATGGAAAATTCGGATGCTCCTGCTGAAGAACCCCCTACCTTGCATACAAAAAGATTTTGAATTGGTAGTGGTAATATTATTGGAAAAGAAGTTATTCAAGATTTCTTTACTTGTGCTGGTGCTTTGCCTTCTATGGGTAGTTCCATTCTTCATAGAACTAGCAGTCTTGTGGATGCTATTGCCATGCTTATAGTTGAAATTGAAAGGCAATTTATGCACTTGCACCCTTGCATACAAATGATTTTCCTAGAATTTTCTAATATAGAGCATTCTTCAGTTAAGCGTGCCGCTACTATCTTTTTGGCTTATGAGTTCAGATTTATAATAAAAGAGGCCAAAGAAATCTTTGCGCATTATAGGGTGGACGTTGGACGTCCTCCCTTAGAAGCTATCCTCTTTGATCAAGAAGAAATAATGCGTTTTCAATCACTAGACTATGTTGCTTTCAATGAAAACCTTAGAAAAAAGGTCCCTACCAATGTTCTAGTTGATAGAATTTCTGAACTTAATGATGATTTGGCTATTCGAAATAATGAGCTAGGATATTCTCTCGAGTATAGGCTCACAAAGTTCTGTCAAAAGAATGCTTATAATGATGAATTGGTTGTGCAATACGAAGGGCCGACGGAGGAACCTATACCTCCTAAAATTGATCTTGGGGACTTTTGTCCCATTAAATTTAGCCCTTTTGATTACTTTTGCTTGCCTCAGAGGAAACTTGCTGCTGAACATAGAGAATACGAAATGAGTTTTAATGATCTATCCTATTACTATGGCACTACCTATATCTATCCTTGCTTTTATGCCTAGCTAGGGGCGTTAAACGATAGCGCTTGTTGGGAGGCAACCCAATTTTATTTTTAGTTTTTTTGCGTTTTTCTTCTATTTAGGAATAAATATTTGATCTAGCCTCTGGTTATATGTGTTTTTATGTTTTACTTAGTGTTTGTGCCAAGTTAAACCTATAGGATCTTCTTGGATGATAGTTATTTGATCTTGCAGAAATTTCCAGAAACTTTCTGTTTACGAAAATAATTGTTAAAAATCACGAGAACAATATAAAATATTGATTCCAATTGCTTCTGATCAATAAAAAAATTGTCTAGGTCGTCCTATTTTGGCTGATTTTTTGGAGTTCCTGAAGTTTGCGTTAGGTACAGATTACTACAGACTGTTCTGTTTTTGACAGATTCTATTTTTCGTGTGTTGTTTGCTTATTTTGATGAATCTATGGCTAGTAAAATAGTTTATAAACCATAGAGAAGTTGGAATACAGTAGGTTTAACACCAATATAAATAAAGAATGAGTTCATCACAGTACCTTGAATTGGTCTTTTGTTTTCTTTCGCTAACGGAGCTCACGAGATTTTCTGTTAAGTTTTGTGTTGTGAAGTTTTCAAGTTTTGGGTGAAAGATTTGATGGATTATGGAACAAGGAGTGGCAAGAGCCTAAGCTTGGGGATGCCCATGGAACCCCCAAGATAATCTAAGGACACCAAAAAGCCAAAGCTTGGGGATGCCCCGGAAGGCATCCCCTCTTTCGTCTACTTCCATCGGTAACTTTACTTGGAGCTATATTTTTATTCACCACATGATATGTGTTTTGCTTGGAGCGTCTTGTATGATTTGAGTCTTTGCTTTTTAGTTTACCACAATCATCTTTTCTGTACACACCTTTTGAGAGAGACACACATGATTCAGAAATTATTAGAATACTCTATGTGCTTCACTTATATCTTTTGAGTTATATAGTTTTTGCTCTAGTACTTCACTTATATCTTTTAGAGCACGGTGGTGGATTTTTTTAATAGAAACTATTGATCTCTCATGCTTCACTTAGATTATTTTGAGAGTTTTAAATAGCATGGTAATTTGCTTAAATAATCCTAATATGCTTGGTATTCAAGATTAGTAAAAACTTTTTTATGAGTGTGTTGAATACTAAGAGAAGTTTGATGCTTGATAATTGTTTTGAGATATAAAGATGGTGATATTAGAGTCATGCTAGTTGAGTAGTTGTGAACTTGAGAGGTACTTGTGTTAAAGTTTGTGATTCCCGTACCATGCACGTACGGTGAACCGTCATGTGGTGAAGTCGGAGCATAATTTATTTATTTATTGTCTTCCTTATGAGTGCCGGTCAGGGACGAGCGATGGTCTTTTCCTACCAATCTATCCCCCTAGGAGCATGCGCGTAATACTTTGCTTTGATAACTTGTAGATTTTTGCAATAAGTATATGAGTTCTTTATGACTAATGTTGAGTCCATGGATTATACACACTTTCTTCCTTCCATCATTGCTAGCCTGTCTAATACTGCGCACTTTTCGCCGGTATCATACACCCACCATAAACCTTCCTCAAAACAGCCACCATACCTACCTATCATGGCATTTCCATAGCCATTCCGAGATATATTGCCATGCAACTTACCACCATTCCGTTTACTATGACACGCTCCATCATTGTCATATTGCTTCGCATGATCATGTAGTTGACATTGTATTTGTGGAAAAGCCACCGTTCATAATTCTTTCATACATGTCACTCTTGATTCATTGCATATCCCGGTACACCGCCGGAGGCATTCACATAGAGTCATATTTTGTTCTAAGTATTGAGTTGTAATTTTTGAGTTGTAAGTAAATAAAAGTGTGATGATAATCATTTTTAGAGCATTGTCCCATGTGAGGAAAGGATGATGGAGACTATGATTCCCCCACAAGTCAGGATGAGACTCCGGACGAAAAAAAAGAGGCTTAAAAAAAGAAAAGGCCCAAATAAAAAAATGAATGAGAGAAAAAGAGAGAAGGGACAATGCTACTATCCTTTTACCACACTTGTGCTACAAAGTAGCACCATGGTCCTCATGATAGAGAGTCTCCTATGATATCACTTTCATATACTAGTGGGAAATTTTCATTATAGAACTTGGCTTGTATATTCCAATGATGGGCTTCCCAAAATGCCATAGGTCTTCGTGAGCAAGCGAGTTGGATGCACACCCACTTAGTTTCTTTTGTTGAGCTTTCATATACTTATAGGTCTAGTGCATCCATTGCTTGGCAGTCCCTACTCGCTCACATTGATATCTATTGATGGGGATCTCCATAGCCCATTGATACGCCTAGTTGATGTGAGACTATCTTGTCCTTTTTGTCTTCTCCACAACCACCATTCTATTCCACATATAGTGCTATGTCCACGGCTCACGCTCATGTATTGCGTAAAGATTGAAAAAGTTTGAGAACACCCAAGTATGAAACAATTGCTTGGCTTGTCATCGGGGTTGTGCATGATTTAAATACTTTGTGTGGTGAAGATAGAGCATAGCCAGACTATATGATTTTGTAGGGATAACTTTCTTTGGCCATGTTATTTTGAGAAGACATAACTGCTTAGTTAGTATGCTTGAATTATTATTATTTTTATGTCAATATTAAACTTTTGTATTGAATCTTTCGGATCTGAATATTCATACCACAATTAAGAAGAATTACACTGAAATTATGCCAAGTAGCATTCCACATCAAAAATTCTGTTTTTATCATTTACCTACTTGAGGATGAGCAGGAATTAAGCTTGGGGATGCTTGATACGTCTCCAACGTATCTATAATTTTTGATTGCTCCATGCTATATTATCTTCTATTTTGGACATTATTGGGCTTTATTATTCACTTTTATATTGTTTTTGGGACTAACCTATTAACCAGAGGCCCAGCCCAGAATTGCTGTTTTTGCCTATTTCATAGTTTCGCAGAAAAAGAATATCAAACGTAGTCCAAACGAAATGAAACCTTCGGGAACGTGATTTTCGGAACGAACATGATCCAAAGGACTTGGACCCTACGTCAAGAAATCAAAGAGGAAGCCACGAGGTAGGGGGCGCGCCCACCCCCCAGGCGCACCCTCCACCCTCGTGGGCCCCATGTTGCTCCACCGACGTACTCCTTCCTCCTATATATACCTACGTACCCCAAACGATCAGATACGGAGCCAAAAACCTAATTCCACCGCCACAACCTTCTGTACCCACGAGATCCCATCTTGGGGATTGTTCCGGAGCTCCACCGGAGGGGGCATCTATCACGGAGGGCTTCTACATCAACACCATAGCCTCTCCGATGAAGTGCGAGTAGTTTACCTCAGACCTTCGGGTCCATAGTTATTTGCTAGATGGCTTCTTATCTCTATTTGGATCTCAATACAATGTTCTTCCACTCTCTCATGGAGATCTATTCGATGTAATCTTCTTTTGCGGTGTGTTTGTTGAGATCGATGAATTGTGGGTTTATGATCAGGTTTATCTATGAACAATATTTGAATCTTTTGAATTCTTTTATGTATTATTGGTTATCTTTGCAAGTCTCCTCGAATTATTAGTTTGGTTTGGCCTACTAGATTGATCTTTCTTGTAATGGGAGAAGTGCTTAGCTTTGGGTTCCATCTTGCAGTGTCCTTTCCCAGTGACAGTAGGGGCAGCAAGGCACGTATTGTATTGTTGCCATCGAGGATAACAAGATGGGGTTTTTATCATACTGCATGAATTTATCCCTCTACATCATGTCATCTTGCTTAAAGCGTTACTCTGTTCTTATGAACTTAATACTCTAGATGCATGCTGGATAGCAGTCGATGTGTGGAGTAATAGTAGTAGATGCAGGTAGGAATCGGTCTACTTGTCTCGGACGTGATGCCTATATACATGATCATACCTAGATATTCTCATAACTATGCTCAATTCTGTTAATTGCTCAACAGTAATTTGTTTACCCACAATAAAATACTTATGCTCTTGAGAGAAGCCACTAGTGAAACCTATGGCCCCCGGGTCTATTTTCCATCATATTAATCTTCCAACACTTAGTTATTTCCGTTACTTTCTTTACTTTGAATCTTTATGATAAAAATACCAAAAATATTATCCTATCATATCTATCAGATCTCACTCTCGTAAGTGACCGTGTAGGGATTGACAACCCCTTATCACGTTGGTTGCGAGAATTTATTTGTTTTGTGTAGGTGCGAGGGACTCACGCGTAGCCTCCTACTGGATTGATACCTTGGTTCTCAAAAACTGAGGGAAATACTTACGCTACTTTGCTGCATCACCCTTTCCTCTTCAAGGGAAAACCAACGCAATGCTCAAGAGGTAGCAGAAGCATATACCCAAACCTGCCCCAAATGGGACAAAATTTGTACCACGGCATGTTGAAGCCGCTCCATGATAGCATGCCAAGTTTTTATGAATTTCACACGAGTTTCGGAATTACTAGAATTTAAAAACCAGGCATCTCACTGTTTTGCCGGCAATCAACGATGCCATGGTGTTTGAAATTCATTCCCATTTCTTGCATGGGACCTAAGCATTCACCCAACGAAAAAGATTTGATTTTTCAACAAATTTCTATGCACTGAAGCATGCGCATGTTGTTCAAATTTGAATTATGCACATAAATGCATTGAAAACTCACTTAGTGCATAAAAATTTCCAAACGAACCCTGAAAAATCACAAAAATTCACACAACACTCTTGTTGTTCTCTGTTGACACGAGAAAAAAAAACTTGAAAGCAATAAGAGGCAATGGATATCGTTTCGTCCCCAACGGTGGGACGTTCCCTACCGAAAACCATCATGCTTGTTGTGAGAAGCTCCGGTTTGTGAGAAACATATACCCAAACCTGTCCCAAATGGGAAAAAATTGTACCACGGCATGTTGATGCTGCTCCATGATAGCATGCCAAGTTTCATGAATTTCAGACGAGTTTTGGATTTTACTAGAATTTAAAAACCAGGCATCTCACTGTTTGAATTTATATGCACTGGAGCATGAGCATGTCGTTCAAATTTGAATTATTCACATAAATGCATAAATATGTCCAAACGAACCCCGAAAAATCACAAAAATTCGCACAACACTCCTTTTGTTCTATGTTGACATGAGAAAAAACTTGAAAGCAATAAGAGGCAATGTATATCGTTTCGTCCCCAAAGGTGGGATGTTCCCTACTGAAAACCATCATGCTTGTTGTGAGAAACTCCAGTTTGTGAGAAGCATATACCCAAACCTGCCCCAAATGGGACAAAATTTGTACCTCGGCATGTTCATGCCGCTCCATGGTAGCATGCCAAGTTTCATGAATTTCAGACGAGTTTAGGATTTACTAGAATTTAAAAACCACGCAGATCACTATTTTGCCGGCAATCAACGGTACCATGGTGTTTGAAATTCATTCATGTTTCTTGCATGGGACCTAAGCATGCACCCAATGACAAAGATTTGATTTTACAACGAATTTATATGCACTCGAGCATGCACATATAGTTCAAATTTGAATTATGCACATAAATGCATTGAAAACTCACTTAATGCATAAAAATGTCCAAACGAACCCCGAAAAATCACAAAAATTCACACAACACTCCTGTTGTTCTATGTTGACACGAGAAAAAAACTTGAAAGCAATAAGAGGCAATGGATATCATTTCATCCCCAAAGGTGGGACGTTCCCTACCGAAAACCATCATGCTTGTTGTGAGAAGCTCCAATTTGTGAGAAGCATATACCCAGCCTGTCCCAAATGGGACAACATTTGTGCCACGGCATGTTGGTGCCGCTCCACGATAGCATGCCAAGTTTCATGAATTTCAGACGAGTTTTGGATTTACTAGAATTTAAAAACCAGGCATCTCACTGTTTTGCCGGCAATCAACGGTGCCCTGCTGTTTGAAATTCATTCCCATTTCTTGCATGGGACCTAAGCATGCACCCAACAACAAAGATTTGATTTTTCAACAAATTTCTATGCACTGGAGCATGCGCAAGTTGTTCAAATTTGAATTATGCACATAAATGCATTGAAAACTCACTTAGTGCATAAAAATTTCCAAACGAACCCTGAAAAATCACAAAAATTCACACAACACTCTTGTTGTTCTCTGTTGACACGAGAAAAAAAAACTTGAAAGCAATAAGAGGCAATGGATATCGTTTCGTCCCCAAAGGTGGGACGTTCCCTACCGAGAACCATCATGCTTGTTGTGAGAAGCTCCGGTTGTGAGAAGCATATACCCAAACCTGCCCCAAATGGGACAACATTTGTGCCACGGCATGTTGATGCCGCTCCATGATAGCATGCCAAGTTTCATGAATTTCATACGAGTTTTGAATTTACTAGAATTTAAAAGCGAGGCATCTCACTGTTTTGCAGGCAATCAACGGTGCCCTGTTGTTTGAAATTCATTCCCATTTCTTGCATGGGACCTAAGCATGCACCCAACAATGAAGATTTGATTTTTCAACGAATCTATACGCACTGGAGCATACACTTGTCGTTCAAATTTGAATTATGCACATAAATGCATTGAAGACTCACTTAATGCATAAAAATGTCCAAACGAACCCCGAAAAATCACAAAAATTCACACAACACTCCTGTTGTTCTATGTTGACATGAGAAAAAACTTGAAAGCAATAAGAGGCAATATATAACGTTTCGTCCCCAAAGGTGGGACGTTCCCTACCAAAAACCATCATGCTTGTTGTCCGAACCTCCAGTTTGTGAGAAGCATATACCCAAACCTGCCTCAAATGGGACAAAATTTGTACCCCTGCATGTTCATGCCGATCCATGGTAGCATGCCAAGTTTCATTAATTTCATATGAGTTTTGGATTTACTAGAATTGAAAAACCAGGCATCTCACTGTTTTGCGGGCAATCAACGGTGCCATGGTGTTTGAAATTCATTCCCATTTCTTGCATGGGACCTAAGCATGCACCCAACGACAAAGATTTGATTTTTCAACGAATTTATATGCACTGGAGCATGAGCATGTAGTTCAAATTTGAATTATGCACATAAATGCATTGAAAACTCTGTTAATGCATAAAAAATGTCCAAACGAACCTCGAAAAATCACAAAAATTCACACAGCACTCCTGTTGTTCTATGTTGACACGAGAAAAAAACTTGAAAGAAATAAGAGGCAATGTATATCATTTCGTACCCAAAGGTGGGTCGTTCCCTACCGAAAACCATCATGCTTGTTGTGAGAAGCTCCGATTTGTGAGAAGCATATACCCAAACCTGCCCCAAATGGGACAAAATTTTTGCCATGGCATGTTCATGCCGCTCCATGATAGCATGCCAAGTTTCTTGAATTTCAGACGAGTTTTGGATTTACTAGAATTTAAAAATCAGGCATCACACTGTTTTGCCGGCAATCAACGGTGCCGTGCTATTTGAAATTCATTCCCATTTCTTGCGTGGGACCTAAGCATGCACCCAACGATAAAGATTTGATTTTTCAACGAATCTATATGCGCTGGAGCATGCGCATGTCGTTCAAATTTTAATTATGCACATAAATGCATTGAAGACTCATTTAATGCATAAAAATGTCCAAACGAAACCCGAAAAATCACAAAAATTCACACAACACTCCTGCTGTTCTATGTTGACATGAGAAAAAACTTGAAAGCAATAAGAGGCAATGTATATCGTTTCGTCCCCAAAGGTGGGACGTTCCCTAGCGAAAACCATCATGCTTGTTGTGAGAAGCTCTAGTTTGTGAGAAGCATATACCCAGACCTGCCTCAAATGGGGCAAAATTTGTACCCCGGCATGTTCATGTCGCTCCATGGTAGCATGCCAAGTTTCATGAATTTCATACGAGTTTTGGATTTACTAGAATTTAAAAACCAGGCATGCCATTGTTTTGCCGGCAATCAACGGTGCCATGGTGTTTGAAATTCATTCCCATTTCTTGCATGGGACCTAAGCATGCACCCAACGACAAGG
Source organism: Aegilops umbellulata (assembly GCA_032464435.1). Lineage (NCBI taxonomy): Eukaryota > Viridiplantae > Streptophyta > Magnoliopsida > Poales > Poaceae > Aegilops > Aegilops umbellulata. The sequence goes on from CP136056.1 coordinate 245,948,039, forward strand.
ATTTGATTTTTCAACGAATTTATATGCACTCGAGCATGCACATATAGTTCAAATTTGAATTACGCACATAAATGCAGTGAAAACTCACTTAATGCATAAATATGTCCAAACGAACCCCGAAAAATCACAAAAATTCACACAACACTCCTGTTGTTCTATGTTGACATGAGAAAAAACTTGAAAGCAATAAGAGGCAATGTATATCGTTTCGTCCCCAAAGGTGGGACGTTCCCTACCGAAAACCATCATGCTTGTTGTGAGAAGCTCCGGTTTGTGAGAAGCATATACCGAAACCTGCCCCAAATGGGACAAAATTTGTATCACGGCATGTTGATGCCGCTCCATGGTAGCATGCCAAGTTTCATGAATTTCATACGATTTTTGGACTTACTAGAATTTAAAAACCAGGCATCTCACTGTTCTGCCGGCAATCAACGGTTCCATGGTGTTCGAAATTCATTCCCGTTTCTTGCACGGGACCTAAGCAAGCACCCAACAACAAATATTTGTTTTTTCAATGACTTTATATGCACTCGAGCATGCACATATAGTTCAAATTTGAATTATGCACATAAATGCTTTGAAAACTCAGTTAATGCATAAAATGTCCAAACAAACCCCGAAAAATCAATAAAATTCACACAACACTCCTGTTGTTCTATGTTGACACGATAAAAAACTTGAAAGCAATAAGAGGCAATGGATATCGTTTCATCCCCAAAGGTGGGACGTTCCCTACCGAAAACCATCATGCTTGTTGTGAGAAGCTCCGGTTTGTGAGAAGCATATACCCAAACCTGCCCCAAATGGGACAAAATTTGTACCACGACATGTTAATGCCGCTCCATGATAGCATGCCAAGTTTCATGAATTTCAGACGAGTTTTGGATTTACTGGAATTTAAAAACCAGGCATCTCACTGTTTTGCCGGCAATCAACAGTGCCCTGGTTTTAGAAATTCATTCCCATTTCTTGCATGGGATCAAAGCATGCACCAAACAACAAAGATTTGATTTTTCAACGAATTTATATGCACTGGAGCATGAGCATGTCGTTCAAATTTGAATTATTCACATAAATGCATAAATATGTCCAAACGAACCCCGAAAAATCACAAAAATTCGCACAACACTCCTTTTGTTCTATGTTGACATGAGAAAAAACTTGAAAGCAATAAGAGGCAATGTATATCGTTTCGTCCCCAAAGGTGGGATGTTCCCTACTGAAAACCATCATGCTTGTTGTGAGAAACTCCAGTTTGTGAGAAGCATATACCCAAACCTGCCCCAAATGGGACAAAATTTGTACCTCGGCATGTTCATGCCGCTCCATGGTAGCATGCCAAGTTTCATGAATTTCATACGAGTTTTGGATTTACTAGAATTTAAAGACCAGGCATCTCACTGTTTTGCCGGCAATCAACGGTGCCATGGTGTTTGAAATTCATTACCATTTCTTGCATGGGACCTAAGCATGCACCAAACGACAAAGATTTGATTTTTCAACGAATTTATATGCACTCGAGCATGCACATATAGTTCAAATTTGAATTATGCACATAAATGCATTGAAAACCCAGTTAATGCATAAAAAATGTCCAAACGAACCCCGAAAATTCACAAAAATTCACATAACACTCCTGTTGTTCTATGTTGCCACGAGAAAAAAACTTGAAAGCAATAAGAGGCAATGGATATCATTTCGTCCCCAAAGGTGGGACGTTCCCTACCGAAAACCATCATGCTTGTTGTGAGAAGCTCAAATTTGTGAGAAGCATATACCCAAACTTGCCCCAAATGGGACAAAAATTTTGCCACGACATGTTGATGCCGCTCCATGATAGCATGCCAAGTTTCATGAATTTCAGACGAGTTTTGGATTTACTAGAATTTAAAAACCATGCATCTCACTGTTTTGCCGACAATCAACGGTGCCCTGGTGTTTGCAATTCATTCCCATTTCTTGCATTGGACCTAAGTATGCACCCAACAACAAAGATTTGTTTTTTCAACGACTTTATATGCACTAGAGCATGCACATGTAGTTCAAATTTGAATTATGCACATAAATGCATTGAAAACTCACTTAATGCATAAAAATGTCCAAACGAACCCTGAAAATTACAAAAATTCACACAACACTCCTGTTGTTCTATGTTGACATCAGAAAAAACTTGAAAGCAATAAGAGGCAATGTATATCATTTCGTCCCCAAAGGTGGGACGTTCCCTACCGAAAACCATCATGCTTGTTGTGAGAAGCTCCAGCTTGTGAGAAGCATATACCAAAACCTGCCCCAAATGGGACAAAATTTGCACCACGGCATGTTGATGCCGCTCCATGGTAGCATGCCAAGTTTCATGAATTTCGTACGATTTTTGGATTTACCAGAATTTAAAAACCAGGCATCTCACTGTTTTGCCGGCAATCAACGGTACCATGGTGTTTGAAATTCATTCCCGTTTCTTGCATGGGACCGAAGCATGCACCCAACAACAAAGATTTGATTTTTCAACGAAGTTATATGCACTCGAGCATGCACATGTAGTTCAAATTTGAATTATGCACATAAATGCATTGAAAACTCACTTAATGCATAAAAATGTCCAAATGAACCCCGAAAAATCAACAAAATTCACACAACACTCCTGTTGTTCTATGTTGACACGATAAAAAAAACTTGAAAGCAATAAGAGGCAATGGATATCGTTTCATCACCGAAGCTGGGACGTTCCCTACCGAAAACTATCATGCTTGTTGTGAGAAGCTCTGGTTTGTGAGAAGCATATACCCAAACCTGCCCCAAATGGGAAAAAAATTGTACCACGTCATGTTGATGCTGCTCCATGATAGCATGCCAAGTTTCATGAATTTCAGACGAGTTTTGGATTTTACTAGAATTTAAAAACCAGGCATCTCACTGTTTTGCTAGCAATCAACGGTACCATGGTGTTTGAAATTCATTCCCGTTTCTTGCATCGGACCTAAGCATGCACCCAATGACAAAGATCTGATTTTTCAACGAGTTTATGTGCACGCGAGCATGCACATATAGTTAAAATTTGAATTATGCACATAAATGCATTGAAAACTCAGTTAATGCATAAAAATGTCCAAACAAACACCGAAAAATCACAAAAATTCACACAAAACTCCTGTTGTTCTATGTTGACATGAGAAAAAAACTTGAAAGCAATAAGAGGCAATGGATATCATTTCGTCCCCAAAGGTTGGACGTTCCCTACCTAAAACCATCATGCTTGTTGTGAGAAGCTCCGGTTTGTGAGAAGCATATACCCAAACCTGCCCCAAATGGGACAAAATTTGTACCACGGCATGTTGATGCCGCTCCATGATAGGATGCCAAGTTTCATGAATGTCAGACGAGTTTTGGATTTACTAGAATTTAAAAACCAGGCATCTCACTGTTTTGCCGGCAATCAACGGTTCCACGGTGTTTGAAATTCATTCCCGTTTCTTGCATGGGACCTAAGCATGCACCCAACGACAAAGATTTGATTTTTCAACGAATTTGTATGCACTCGAGCATGAACATATAGTTCAAATTTGAATTATGCACATAAATGCATTGAAAACTCAGTTAATGCATAAAAATGTCCAAACGAACCCCGAAACATCACAAAAATTCACACAACACTCTTGTTGTTCTATGTTGACACGAGAAAAAAAATGAAAGCAATAATAGGCAATGGATATCATTTCGTCCTCAAAGGTGGGACGTTCCCTACCGAAAACCATCATGCTTGTTGTGAGAAGCTTCGATTTGTGAGAAGCATATACCCAAACCTGCCCAAAATGGGACAAAATTTGTACCACGACATGTTGATGCCGCTCCATGATAGCATGCCAAGTTTCATGAATTTCAGACGAGTTTTGGATTTACTGGAATTTAAAAACCAGGCATCTCACTGTTTTGCCGGCAATCAACGGTGCCCTGGTGTTAGATATTCATTCCCATTTCTTGCATGGGACCTAAGGATGCACCCAACAACAAAGATTTGATTTTTCAACGAATTTATATGCACTTGAGCATGAGCATGTAGTTCAAATTTGAATTATGCACATAAATGCATTGAAAACTAACTTAATGGATACAAATGTCCAAACGAACCCCGAAAAATCACAAAAATTCACACAACACTCCTGTTGTTCTATGTTGACACGAGAAAAAAACTTGAAAGCAATAAGAGGCAATGGATATCGTTTCGTCCCCAAAGGTTGGACGTTCCCTACCGAAACCATCATGCTTGTTGTGAGAAGCTCCGGTTTGTGAGAAGCATATACCCAAACCTGCCCCAAATGGGACAAAATTTGTACCACGACATGTTGATGCCGCTCCATGACAGCATGCCAAGTTTCATGAATTTCAGACGACTTTTGGATTTACTAGAATTTAAAAACCAGGCATCTCACTGTTTGGCCGGCAATCAACGGTGCCCTGCTGTTTGAAATTTATTCCCATTTCTTGCATGGGACCTAAGCATGCACCCAACGACAAAGATTTGATTTTTCAACGAATCTATATGCACTGGAGCATGCACATGTAGTTCAAATTTGAATTATGCTCATAAATGCATTGAAAACTCACTTAATGCATAAAAATGTCCGAACGAACCCCGAAAAATCACAAAAAATGACACAAAACTCTTGTTGTACTATGTTGACATGCGAAAAAACTTGAAAGCAATAAGAGGCAATGTATATCGTTTCGTCCCCAAAGGTGGGACGCTCCGTACCAAAAACCATCATGCTTGTTATGAGAAGCTCCGGTTTGTGAGAAGCATATACCCAAACCTGCCCCAAATGGGACAAAATTTGTACCACGATATGTTGATGTGATAACCCACAAGTATAGGGATCGCAACAGTTTTCGAGGGTAGAGTATTCAACCCATATTTATTGATTCGACACAAGGGGAGCCAAAGAATATTCTCAAGTATTAGCAGTTGAGTTGTCAATTCAACCACACCTGGATAACTTAGTATCTACAGCAAAGTATTTAGTAGCAAAGTAATACGATAGTAGTGGTAACGGTAACAAAAGTAACTCTAGCAAAAGTAATATTTTTGGTGTTTTGTAGTGATTGTAACAGTAGCAAAGGAAAAGTAAATAAGCGAAGAACAATATATGAAAAGCTCATAGGCATTGGATCGGTGATGGAGAATTATGCCGGATGCGGTTCATCATGTAACAATCATAACATAGGGTGACACGGAACTAGCTCCAATTCATCAATGTAATGTAGGCATGTATTCCGAATATAGTCATACGTGCGTATGGAAAAGAACTTGCATGACATCTTTTGTCCTACCCTCCCATCGGGGTCCTAATGTAAACTAAGGGATATTAAGGCCTCCTTTTAATAGAGTACCGGAACAAAGCATTAGCACATAGTGAATACATGAACTCCTCAAACTATGGTCATCACCGGGAGTGGTCCCGATTATTGTCACTTCGGGGTTGCCGGATCATAACACATAGCAGGTGACTATAGACTTGCAAGATAGGATCAAGAACTCACATATATTCATGAAAACATAATAGGTTCAAATCTGAAATCATGGCACTCGGGCCCTAGTGACAAGCATTAAGCATAGCAAAGTCATAGCAACATCAATCTCAGAACATAGTGGATACTAGGGATCAAACCCTAACAAAACTAACTCGATTACATGATAAATCTCATCCAACCCATCACCGTCAGCAAGCCTACGATGGAATTACTCACGCAAGGCGGTGAGCATCATGAAATTGGTGATGGAGGATGGTTGATGATGACGACGACGACGGATTCCCCTCTTCGGAGCCCCGAACGGACTCCAGATCAGCCCTCCCAAGAGGTTTTAGGGCTTGGCAGCGGCTCCATATCGTAAAACGCGATGAATCCTTCTCTCTATTTTTTTTCTCCCCGAAAGTGAATATATGGAGTTGGAGTTGAGGTCGGTGGAGCGTCAGGGGGGCCCACGAGGTAGGGGGCGTGCCCCCACCCTCGTGGATAGGGTGTGGGCCCCCCTGGCGTGGATTTTTCTTCCAGTATTTTTGATATTTTCCGAAAAGATGTTCCGTGGAGTTTCAGGTCATTCCGAGAACTTTTGTTTCTGCCCATAAATAACACCATGGAAAGTCTGCTGAAAACAGCATCAGTCCGGGTTAGTTCCATTCAAATCATGCAAGTTAGAGTCCAAAACAAGGGCAAAAGTGTTTGGAAAAGTAGATACGACGGAGACGTATCAACTCCCCCAAGCTTAAACCTTTGCTTGTCCTCAAGCAATTCAGTTGATAAACTGAAAGTGATAAAGAAAAACTTTTACAAACTTTGTTTGCTCTTGTTGTTGTAACTATGTAAAGCCAACATTCAAGTTTTCAGCAAAGATTATGACTAACCACATTCACAATAACTCTTAGGTCTCATGTTTACTCATATCAATGGCTTAATCAACTAGCGAGCCATAACAATAAATCTCGGATGACAACACTTTCTCAAAACAATCATGATATGGAATAACAAGATGGTATCTCGCTAGCCCTTTCTAAGACCGCAAACCATAAATGCAGAGCACTTTTAAAGATCAAGGACTGACTAGACATTGTAATTCATGGTAAAAGAGATACAGTCATACCCAATATAAATTAATAGTAATGGATGCAAATGACAGCTGCGCTCTCCAGCTAGGGGCTCTTTAATAAGAGGGTGATGACTCAACATAAAAGTAAATGGATAGGCCCTTCGCAAAGGGAAGCGGGGATTTGTAGAGGTGCCAGAGCTCGGTTTTGAAATAGAGATAAATAATATTTTGAGCGGCATACTTCCATTGTCAACATAACAACCAAGAGATGGCGATGTCTTTCATGATACACACATTATAGGCAGTTCCCAAACAGAATGGTAAAGTTTATACTCCCCGTCCACCAACAAGCATCAATCCATGGCTTGCTCGAAACAACGAGTGCCTCCAACAAGCAACAGTCCCAGGGGGAGTTTTGTTTGCAATTATTTTGATTTAGTTTGCATAAAGCATGGGACTGGGCATTCTTTGTGACCAGCCATTTTCTCGTGAGTGAGGAGCGGAGTTCACTTCTCTTGAGAATAACCCGCCTAGCATGGAAGATACAGACATCCCTAGTTGATACATGAGCTATTCGAGCATACAAAACAGAATTTCATTTGAAGGTTTAGAGTTTGGCACATACAAATTTACTTGGAACGGCAGGTAGATACCGCATATAGGAAGGTATGGTGGACTCATATGGAATAACTTTGGGGTTTAAGGGATTGGATGCACAAGCAGTATTCCCGCTTAGTACAAGTGAAGGCTAGCAAAAGACTGGGAAGCGACCAACTAGAGAGCGACAACAGTCATGAACATGCATTAAAATTAATATACATTGAGTGCAAGCATGAGTAGGATATAATCCACCATGAACATAAATATCGTGAAGGCTATGTTGATTTGTTTCAACTACATGTGTGAACATGTGCCAAGTTGAGTCACTTAAATCATTCAAAGGAGGATACCACCCCACTATACCACACGACAACCATTTTAATAGCATGTTGGCATGCAAGGTAAACCATTATAACTCATAACTAATCAAGCATGGCACGAGCAACTATGATCTCTAATTTTCATTGCAAACATGTTCATTCATAATAGGCTGAATCAGGAACGATGAACTAATAATATTTACAAAAACAATAGAGGTCGAGTTTATACCACCTTTTCTCATCTCAGTCAGTCCATCATATATCGTCATAATTGCCTTTCACTTGCACGACCGAACGATGTGAATAATAATAAGAGTGAATGTGCATTGGACTAAGCTGGAATCTGCGAGCATTCAATAAACAGGAGAAGACAAGGCAATATGGGCTCTTGGTTAAATCAACAATAATGCATATAAGAGCCACTTCAACAATTTAATTATGGCCTTCTCCTATCGACCTCCAAAGAAAATAAAAGAAATAAAAGATATTTACACGAGAAAGCTCCCAACAAGCAAAAGAAGAACGGGAAATCTTTTTGGGTTTTATTTTTAATTATTACTACTATAGCAAGAAAAGTAAAATAGCTAAAGCTACAACTAATTTTTTTGATTTTTCTTAAGGTATAACAAACACACAAGTAGAAAGCAAGAAAAAGAAAATAAATTAGCATGGATATTACAGTGAAAAAGTATGAGCACCAACATGTAGCAATGAGTGTGTGTGAACATGAATGTAATGTCGGTGGGAAATACGTACTCCCCCAAGCTTAGGCTTTTGGCCTAAGTTGGTTCATTGCCACGGACGGCCTGGCGGATATCCATAGTTGTAGCAGGGGTCGTACTGAGATGAAGAAGACTCTGACTGCCACTGGCTGGCAGTCATCTCCGGATCCCAAAAGTAATTAGATTGTCGTGGAGGCTCACATTATGGTTCCGGCTCCGTGGTTGGTGTAGGGTTCCTGTAAGCGTAAATGGCCGCCCACGGAACGAGATGCGGGCCTGCAGATAAATTAAGCAAGGAAGGAGCAGGCAAGATAATAGTGTCAGGGTGATGGTTATATGATACATCCATTCTACATCATGCTTTTCTATCGATATTATCGCATATGGGCTGTTATTACACGTTATGTCACAATACTTATGTTTATTCTCTCTTATTTTACAAGGTTTACATAAGGAGGGAGAATGCCGGCAGCTAGAATTCTGGGCTGGAAAAGGAGCAAATATTAGATACCTATTCTGCACAACTCCAAAAGTCCTGAAACTCCAAGAAAGTCATTTTTGGAAATAATAAAAAATATTGAGCGGAAGAAGTACGCCAGAGGGGGACCCACCTGGCCACGAGGGTGGGGGGCGCACCCTACCCCCCAGGGCGCGCCCCCTTCCTCGTGGCCCCCCTGTTGGCTCTCCGGTGGCCATCTTCTGCTATATGAGGTCTTTCGTCAAGGGAAAAATCATAAGCAACCTTTCGGGATGGGACTCCGCCGCCATGAGGCGGAACCTTGGCGGAACCAATCTAGGGTTCCGGCAGAGTTGTTCTGCCGGGGACACTTCCCTCCGGGAGGGGGAAATCATCGCCATCGTCATCACCAACGCTCCTCTCAACGGGAGAGGGCAATCTCCATCAAGATCTTCACCAGCACCATCTCCTCTCAAAACCCTAGTTCATCTCTTGTATCCAATTCTTGTCTCCAAGTCCGGGATTGGTACTAGTAGGTTGCTAGTAGTGTTGATTACTCCTTGTAGTTGATGCTAGTTGGTTTATTTGGTGGAAGATCATATGTTCAAATCCTTCATGCATATTAATACCCCTCTGATTATGAACATGAATATGCTTTGTGAGTAGTTAAGTTTGTTCCTGAGGACATGGGATAAGTCTTGCTATTAGTAGTCATGTGAATTTGGTATTCGTTAGATATTTTGATGAGATGTATGTTATCTAGCCTCTAGTGGTGTTATGTGAACGTCGGCTACATAACACTTCACCATTATTTGGGCCTAGAGGAAGGCATTGGGAAGTAATAAGTAGATGATGGGTTGCTAGAGTGACAGAAGCTTAAACCCTAGTTTATGCGTTGCTTCGTAAGGGGCTGATTTGGATCCATATGTTTCATGCTATGGTTAGGTTTACCTTATAACTTTTGTTGTAGTTGCAGATGCTTGCAATAGAGGTTAATCATAAGTGGGATGCTTGTTCAAGTAAGAACAACACCTAAGCACCGGTCCACCCACATATCAAATTATCAAAGTACCGAACGCGAATCATATGAATGTGATGAAAACTAGCTTGACGATAATTCCCATGTGTCATCGGGAGCGCTTTTATCCATATAAGAGTTTGTCCAGGCTTGTCCTTTGCCACAAAAAGGATTGGGCCACCTTGCTGCACTTTATTTACTTTTGTTACTTGTTGCTTGTTACAAATTATCCTATCACAAAACTATATGATACCACTTATTTCAGTACTTGGAGAGAATAGCTTGCTGAAAACCGCTTATCATTTCCTTCTGCTCCTCGTTGGGTTCGACACTCTTACTTATCGGAAGGACTACGATAGATCCCCTATACTTGTGGGTCATCATTATCAAAGAACAATTTGTATTTAAGCGCCCCTTCCTTATTCTTAACAATGAAATCATGCGCTACCATACTCTTATAATCTAAATAAGCAGTGGGTAGCAATTTTTCTTCTTTTTCATAGTGCCTAATAGGTATATTATAATATGCAGCAAGGTGTGAAGCGTAAATACCTCCAAAGATGGGACCCTTAGTATGGTTCAAACTTAACCGTTTAGCAACAATACCGCCCATAATAACAGTGTTATCAGAAAATAAACCAACGAACAAAATGATAATATCAGGAACACTAAGGTTTCCATAGTTTCCGCGACCAATCAAGCAACGACTAGCAAATATGGCAAAGTAGCGTAAACAAGAAAATGTATGCTAGTGATTCTTGCATCGGAAACCTTCCTAGTTTCCCCTACAGTAATGGTGTCAATAAACCCGTCCACATCCTTACGATGTGGTTCCTCTAAACTACCCTCAAAAGGTATTTTGCAAACCTTGCAAACTTCATCTAGTGGCATCTTTTTAACAACATCATATAAATGAAACTCTACTGAAGGAGGTGTTTCCTTAGGATAATAGTAGAAGTTTTGCACAAAAGTATTGGTGAGTAAGAGATACTGGTGACGTTGGTCGCGGAGGAAGTCGGTGAGGCCTGCATTCTCAGCCAATGAATAGAAATCATCATAAATCCCGGCTTCTCTCAAGAAATCATCGGAAGGCCATTCACACGGCCGAGCCTCCGTGGTGCGAGGCAGATTATATTTGGGCCTTTGTGCTTCTTCATTTTGCTTTTCCTTCGAGCTTCGGCTCGATGAGCCCCTCAAAAATCTCTTCATTATGTTCTGAAAATTTCTGAAATTTTTAGTAACTTCAAATAAAAGTGAACCAAGCTCAACAAAATTAATAGCAACTACTCCTACAAGTGCCTAGAGCCTATATCATGCATTATAACTACTTGGAACGATATAAATTTGACATGCAAGCTCAAGAACATGGTCACCTAGGCAGCACAAATTTGCAATGAATAGAGCACTAGAACAAAAACTAATTGGACCAATGGAGGAGTCACATACCAAGGAACAATCCCCCCAAGCAGTTTTGTGAGAGGTGCTTTGAGCAAGGAGATCGAAAATCGCAGCAAAATGAGCTAGAACTCGTGCTTGAGCTGGATGGTGATTTTTTGGGAGGAAGAAGAAGTGTGTGGGTGCAGGAATAAGCCGAGGGGAGCCACCGTGGGCCCATGAGGCAGGGGTGCGCGCCAAGGGGGTAGGGATTGCCCTCCACCCTCGTGGCCAGGTGCTTGCCCCTCCTGCTATGTTCTCAGTGCCAGATATTCTCAAATATTCCAAAAAAATCATATTCCATTTTCAGGGCATTTGGAGAACTTTTATTTTCGGGGTATTTTTATATTGCACGGATAAATCAGAAAACAGACAGAAAAATACTATTTTACTTTATTTCAACTAAATAACAGAAAGTAAAAGAAGGGTACATAAGGTTGTGCCTTCTAGTTTCATCCATCTCATGCTCATCAAAAGGAATCCACTAACAAGGTTGATCAAGTCTTGTTAACAAACTCATTCCGAATAACATGGAACCGGAGAAATTTCGGATAACACTATGTTACCTCAACGGGGATATGCACATCCCTATAATAGGAATATCATATTTATACTTGACAGTAGGAAGAGGAAATTCAAAACCTCCAAAAATAATCAATGGAATTTTTCCAATAGAATTGATACTATGAACTTGAGGTTGTTTCCTCAGAAAGTGTACCGTATGCTCATTACCATTAACATGAAAAGTGAGATTGCCTTTGTTGCAATCAATAACAGCCCCTGCAGTATTCAAAGAGGGTCTTCCAAGAATAATAGACATACTATCGTCCTCGGGAATATCAAGAATAACAAAGTCCGTTAAAATAGTAACGTTTGCAACCACAACAGGCACATCCTTACAAATACCGACAGGTATAGCAGTTGATTTATCAGTCATTTGCAAAGATATTTCAGTAGGTGTCAACTTATTCAAATCAAGTCTACGATATAAAGAGAGAGGCATAACACTAACACTGGCTCCAAGATCACATAAAGCAGTTTTAACATAATTTCTTTTAATGAAGCATGGTATAGTAGGTACTCCTGGATCTCCAAGTTTCTTTGGTATTCCACCCTTAAAAGTATAATTAGCAAGCATGGTGGAAATTTTAGCTTTCGGTATCTTTCTTTTATTAGTAACAATATCCTTCATATACTTAGCATAAGGATTCATTTTGAGCATATCAGTCAAACGCATACGCAAAAAGATAGGTCTAATCATTTCAGCAAAGCGCTCAAAATCCTCATCATCCTTTTTATTAGATGGTTTGGGAGGAAAAGGCATGGGTTTCTGAACCCAAGGTTCTCTTTCTTTACCATGTTTCCTAGCAACAAAATCTCTCTTATCATAACGTTGATTCTTTGATTGTGGGTTATCAAGATCAACAGCAGGTTCAATTTCTATATCATTATCATTACTAGGTTGAGCATCATCATGAACATCATCATTAGCATTTTCATTAGGTTCATGTTCATTACCCGATTGTGTTTCAGCATCAGAAATAGAGATATCATTTGGATTCTCAGGTGGTTCAGCAATAGGTTCACTAGAAGCATGCAAGGTCCTATCATTTTTCTTTTTCTTCCTTTAAGAAGGACTAGGTGCATCAATATTATTTCTCTGAGAATCTTGCTCAATTCTCTTAGGGTGGCCTTCAGGATACAAAGGTTCCTAAGTCATTTTACCGGTTCTAGTAGCCACTCTAACAGCATAGTCATTATTCTTACTATTCAATTCATTGAGCAAATCATTTTGAGCTTTAAGTACTTGTTCTATTTGAGTGGTAACCATAAAGCATGTTTAGTAATGAGTTTAAGTTCACCTTTAACCCTAGACATATCATCACCCAAGTGTTCAAGCGTATCGGAATTGTATTTCAATTATCCACCAAAATAAGCATTGAAGTTTTCTTGTTTGACAATAAAATTATCAAACTCTTCTAATCATTGTCTAGCAGACTTATAGTGAGGAATATCACCTTCATCAAATCTATAGAGAGAATTTACCTTCACTACCTGTGTCGGGTTATCAAGACCATGAGCTTCTTCAATAGGTAATGGATTAAGATCATATATTTCTTCAACATGCGGTAAATTAAGACCATGTATTTCTTCAATAGGAGGTAAATTCTTAACATCTTCAGCTTTGATACCTTTTTCTTTCATAGATTTATTTGCCTCTTGCATATCTTCAGGACTGAGAAATAGAACACCTCTCTTCTTCGGAGTTGGTTTAGGAATAGGCTCAGGAACTGTCCAATTATTTTCATTTGTCAACATATTATTCAATAGAATTTCAGCTTCTTTCGGTGTTCTTTCCCTGAAAACAGAACCAGCACAACTATCCAGGTAATCTCTGGAAGCATCGGTTAGTCCATTATAAAAGATATCAAGTATTTCATTTTTCTTAAGAGGATAATCAGGCAAAGCATTAAGTAATTGTAGAAGCCTCCCCCAAGCTTGTGGGAGACTCTCTTCTTCAATTTGCACAAAATTATATATTTCCCTCAAAGCAGCTTGTTTCTTATGAGCAGGGAAATATTTAGCAGAGAAGTAATAAATCATATCCTGGGGACTACACACACAACCGGGATCAAGAGAATTAAACCATATCTTAGCATCACCCTTTAATGAGAACGGAAATATTTAAGGATATAAAGGTAGCGAGATTTCTCATCATTAGTGAACAGGGTGGCTATATCATTTAATTTAGTAAGATGTGCCACAACAGTTTCAGATTCATAGCCACGAAAAGGATCAGATTCAACCAAAGTAATTACATCAGGATCAACAGAGAATTCATAATCCTTATTAGTAACACAGATAGGTGAAGTAGCAAAAGCAGGGTTAGGTTTCATTCTAGCATTAAGAGATTGTTGCTTCCATTTAGCTAATAATTTCTTAACATCATACCTATCATTGCAAGCAAAATTTCTTTAGCAATTTCTTCATCCATAACATAGCCCTCAGGCACAACAGGTAATTCATATTTATTAGGGGGAGAGTCTTCATCATCACTTTCATCAATATTATCAATAATTTCATTCTCTCTAGCCCTAGCAAGTTGTTCATCAAGAAATTCACCAAGTGGCACAGTAGTATCAAGCATAGAAGTAGTTTCATCATAAGTATCATGCATAGCAGAAGTGGCATCATCAATAACATGCGACATATCAGAACGAATAGCAGAAGCAGGTTTAGGTGTTGCAAGCTTACTCAAAATAGAAGGTGAATCGAGTGCAGAGCTAGATGGCAGTTCCTTACCTCCCCTCGTAGTTGAGGGATAGATTTTTGTTTTCTCGTCTTTCAAGTTCTTCATAGTGACCAGCAGATATAAATCCAAAGTGACTCCAAGAATAGAGCTATGCTCCCCGGCAACAGCGCCAGAAAATAGTCTTGATAACCCACAAGTATAGGGGATAGCAACAGTTTTCGAGGGTAGAGTATTCAACCCAAATTTATTGATTCGACACAAGGGGAGCCAAAGAATATTCTCAAGTATTAGCAGTGGAGTTGTCAATTCAATCACACCTGGATAATTTAGTATCTACAGCAAAGTATTTAGTAGCAAAGTGATATGATAGTAATGGTAACGGTAACAAAAGTAACAGTAGCAAAAGTAATATTTTTGGTGTTTTGTAGATATTGTAACAGTAGCAACGTAAAAGTAAATAAGCGAAGAACAATATATGAAATGCTCGTAGGCATTGGATCGGTGATGGAGAATTATGCGGGATGCGGTTCATCATGTAACAATCATAACATAGGGTGACACAGAACTAGCTCCAATTCATCAATGTAACGTAGGCATGTATTCCAAATATAGTCATACGTGCTTATGGAAAAGAACTTGCATGACATCTTTTGTCCTACCCTCCCGTGGCAGTGGGGTCCTAATGGAAACTAAGGGATATTAAGGCCTCCTTTTAATAGAGTACTGGAACAAAGCATTAGCACATAGTGAATACATGAACTCCTCAAACTATGGTCATCACCGGGAGTGGTCCCGACTATTGTCACTTTGGGGTTGCCGGATCATAACACATAGTAGGTGACTATAGACTTTCAAGATAGGATCAAGAACTCACATATATTCATGAAAACATAATAGGTTAAGATCTGAAATCATGGCACTCGGGCCCTAGTGACAAGCATTAAGCATCGCAAAGTCATAGCAACATCAATCTCAGAACATAGTGGATACTAGGGAGCAAACCCTAACAAAACTAACTCGATTACATGATAAATCTCATCCAACCCATCACCGTCCAGCAAGCCTACGATGGAATTACTCACGCAAGGCGGTGAGCATCATGAAATTGGTGATGGTGGATGGCTGATGATGACGACGGCGATGGATTCCCCTCTTCGGAGCCCTGAACGGACTCCAGATCAGCCCTCCTGAGAGGTTTTAGGGCCTGGCGTCGGCTTCGTATCGTAAAATGCGATGAATCCTTCTCTCTGATTTTTTTCTCCCCGAAAGTGAATATATGGAGTTGGAGTTGAGGTCGGTGGAGCGTCAGGGGGCCCACGAGGTAGGGGGCGCGCCCCCCACCCTCGTGGACAGGGTGTGGGCCCCCTGACGTGGATTTTTCTTCCAGTATTTTTGATATTTTCTGAAAAGATGTTCCTTGGAGTTTCAGGTCATTTCGAGAACTTTTGTTTCTGCACATAAATAACACAATGGAAAGTCTACTGAAAACAGTGTCAGTCCGGGTTAGTTCCATTCAAATCATGCAAGTTAGAGTCCAAAACAAGGGCAAAAGTGTTTGGAAAAGTAGTTACAACGGAGACGTATCATGATGCCGCTCCATGGTAGCATGCCAAGTTTCATGAATTTCATACGAGTATTGGATTTACTAGAATTTAAAAACCAGGCATCTCACTGTTTTGCCGGCAATCAATGGTGCCATGGTGTTTGAAATTTATTCCCATTTCTTGCATGGGACCTAAGCATGCACCCAACGACAAAGATTTGATTTTTCAACGAATTAATATGCACTTGAGCATGCACATGTAGTTCAAATTTCAATTATGCACATAAATGCATTGAAAACTGAGTTAATGCATAAAAATGTCCAAACGAACCCCGAAAAATCAAAAAAAATTCACACAACACTCCTGTTGTTCTATGTTGACACGATAAAAAAAACTTGAAAGCAATAAGAGGCAATGGATATCGTTTCGTCCCCAAAGGTGGGACGTTCCCTACCGAAAACCATCATGCTTGTTGTGAGAAGCTCCGGTTTGTGAGAATCATATACCCAAACCCGCGCCAAATGTGACAAAATTTGTACCACGGCGTGTTGACGCCTGTAAGTGCATCTAGTGCCACCCCTAGTTGGTTTTGGAGTATTGACGACAAATTTGGCTGAGGGACTAATGTGTTTGTGAGAATTGCAGGATAACACAGGTAGTGTCCCTCATTGATTCGGTTTACCTACCGGAGATGACCCCTAAAAATGTATGAAGACATTGACGACAATGGTGGTACATGAAGATATTCATATTGAAAACTATGACATGAGAAGACATTCTGTGAAGACTATGGAGCGCGAAGACTTAGTTGTTTCGTTGTTTCCTTTTCTTCTTTGTTGAGTCATAGGAACCACCGTACTGTTAAGTGGGGTCCAAGTGAATACGGTCAGAGTGACTGAAGTGATGCTCAACTCAAATCCTATGTCTTCGAGCGAAGACAATGAGAGCAAATCTTATCCAGAGCTGGATGAGTCAGCTTTGCTTGTAGCCCAAGTAAAGTTGTCGCGTGTGTTTGAAATCTGACCGTTGGAACACGTGTCAGTTCCTTAGTGACCCAGGGTCATTTCGGACATATCAGGTCAGGTTGCCTAGTGGCTATAAACAGCCCACCCCCTACACCATAAATTGGTGGCTGCTTAGAGTTAGTGCACGGCTTTTGTCGTTTGAGAGCAACCCACCTCGAAGCCTTTGAGAGAGAGAAATCCTTGCGAGGACAAAGCCCAAACACCCAGAGCCAAAGAGTGTTAGGCATCACTGAAGTCTTTCTGTCTATGTGACCTGAAGACTTATTACACTTGAGGACTGTGAATCCTCCAGCCGGTTAGGCGTCGCGTTCTGAGCATCCAAGAGCCATTGTGGATTGCCGGTGAACGAAGTCTGTGAAGGTTTGGAAGTCTACCTTGAAGACTTACCAGAGTGATTGGGGGAGGACTGTGTGTCCTTAGCTCAAGGGGAATAAGGTGAAGACGCGGTCTTCTGAGTTGAATCTCAGCCTCCCTAACCAGATGTACAGTTGTCACAGCAACTGGAACTTGTCAAACAAATCCTGTGTCTTCATCGAGTGACTGGTTCTATTCTCTCTTCCCTTTACTTACAGTTTGTCTTCGTGAAGTCATTGCCTGCTTGCCATATCTGTTTGACTTCATTACTTGACTACTATTGCTATTTGGCTTCATACTATCTTCCACCCTGATCCTTACTACCTAGTTGCCATTAGTCATCGTACACTCACATTATTGCATACATGACTATGGCTTGCCTAGTGTAGTTTATCTTCCGCTGCATATCAATAGGTTCATTTCTAATGTTTGTCTTTGAAACTTTTATGTTTTGAAGACTTTCATAATCGCCTATTAACACCCCCCTCTAGTCGATAACAAGCACTTTCAATGCCGCTCCATGATAGCATGCCAGGTTTTATGAATTTCAGACGAGTTTTGGATTTACTAGAATTTAAAAACCAGGCATCTAACTATTCCGCCGACAATCAACAGTGCCATGGTGTTTGAAATTCATTCCCATTTCTTGCATGGGACCTAAGCATTCACCCGACAACAAAGATTTGATTTTTCAATGAATTTATATGCACTGGAGCATGCACATGTAGTTCAAATTTCAATTATGCACATAAATGCATTGAAAACTCACTTAATGCATAAAAATGTCCAAACGAACGCTGAAAAATCACAAAAATTCACACAACACTCCTGTTGTTCTATGTTGACACCAGAAAAAAACTTGAAAGCAATAAGAGGCAATGGATATCGTTTCGTCCTCAAAGGTGGGATGTTCCCTACCAAAAACCATCGTGCCTGTTGTGAGAAGCTCCGGTTTGTTAGAAGCATATACCCAAACCTGCCCCAAATGGGAAAAAATTGTACCACGGCATGTTGATGCCGATCCATGATAGCATGCCAAGTTTCATGAATTTCAGACAAGTTTTAGATTTACTAGAATTTAAAAACCAGGCATCTCACTGTTTTGCCGGCAATCAATGGTGCCCTGGTGTTTGAAATTCATTCCCATTTCTTGCATGGGTCCTAAGCATGCACCCAACGACAAAGATTTGATTTTTCAACGAATTTATATGCACTGGAGCATGCGCATGTAGGTCAAATTTGAATTATGCACATAAATGCATTGAAAACTCACTTAATGCATAAAAATGTCCTAACGAACCTCGAAAAATCACAAAAATTCACACAACACTCCTGTTATTCTATGTTGACACGAGAAAAAAAACTTGAAAGCAGTAAGAGGAAATGGATATCGTTTCGTCCCCAAAGGTGGGACGTTCCCTACCGAAAACCATCATGCTTGTTGTGAGAAGCTCCGGTTTGTGAGAAGCATATACCCAAACCTGCCCCAAATGGGAAAAGAATTGTGCCACGGCATGTTGATGCCGCTCCATGATAGCATGCCAAGTTTCATGAATTTCAGACGAGTTTTGGATTTACTAAAACTTAAAAACCAGGCATCTCACTGTTTTGCCGGCAATCAACGTTGCCATGGTGTTTGAAATTCATTCCCATTTCTTGCATGGGACCTAAGCATGCACCCAACGACAAAGATTTGATTTTTCAACGAATCTATATGCACTGGAGCACGCACATATAGTTCAAATTTTAATTATCCACATAAATGCATTGAAAACACAGTTAATGCATAAAAATCTCCAAACGAACCCCGAAAAATCACAAAAATTCACACAACACTCCTGTTGTTCTATGTTGACACGAGAAAAAAAACTTGAAAGCAATAAGAGGCAATGGATTTCATTTCATCCCCAAAGGTGGGATGTTCCCTACCGAAAACAATCATGCTTGTTGTGAGAAGCTTCGATTTGTGAGAAGCATATGCCCAAACCTGCCCCAAATGGGACAAAATTTGTACCATGACATGTTGATGCCACTCCATGATAGCATGCCAAGTTTCATGATTTTCAGACGAGTTTTGGATTTACTAGAATTTAAAAACCAGGCATCTCACTGTTTTGCTGGCAATCAACGTTGCCCTGGTGTTTGAAATTCATTCCCATTTCTTGCATGGGACCTAAGTATGCACCCAACAACAAAGATTTGATTTTTCAATGAATTTATTTGCACTTGAGCATGCGCATGTAGTTCAAATTTGAATTGTGCACATAAATGCATTGAAAACTCACTTAATGCATAAAAATGTCCAAACGAACCCCGAAAAATCAAAAAAATTCACACAACACTCATGTTGTTCTATGTTGACACGAGAAAAAAAACTTGAAAGCAATAAGAGGCAATGGATATCGTTTCATCCCCAAAGGTGGGACGGTCCCTACCGAAAACCATCATGCTTGTTGTGAGAAGCTCCGGTTTGTGAGAAGCATATACCCAAACCTGCCCCAAATGGGACAAAATTTGTACCACGGCATGTTTATGCCACTCCATGGTAGCATGCCATGTTTCATGAATTTCAGACGAGTTTAGGATTTACTAGAACTTAAAAACCAGGCATCTAACTGTTTTGCCGGCAATCAACGGTGCCATGGTGTTTGAAATTCATTCCCATTTCTTGCATGGGACCTAAGCATGCACCCAACGACAAAGATTTGATTTTTCAACAATTTTTTATGCACTGGAGCTTGCACATGTAGTTCAAATTTGAATTATGCACATAAATGCATTGAAAATTCACTTAATGCATAAAAATGTCCAAACAAACCCCAAAAAATTAATAAAATTCACACAACACTCCTATTGTTCTATGTTGACACGATGAAAAACTTGA
This sequence comes from Aegilops umbellulata, assembly GCA_032464435.1. Lineage (NCBI taxonomy): Eukaryota > Viridiplantae > Streptophyta > Magnoliopsida > Poales > Poaceae > Aegilops > Aegilops umbellulata. Next base: position 245,968,236 of record CP136056.1, read on the forward strand.
AAGCAATAAGAGGCAATGGATATCGTTTCATCCCCAAAGCTGGGACGTTCCCTACAGAAAACCACCATGCTTGTTGTGAGAAGCTCCGGTTTCTGAGAAGCATATACCCAATCCTGCCCCAAATGGGACAAAATTTGTACCACGGCATGTTGACGCCGCTCCATGGTAGCATGCTAACTTTTATGAATTTCAGACGAGTTTTGGATTTACTAGAATTTAAAAACCAGGCATCTCACTATTTTGCCGGCAATCAACGGTGCCATGGTGTTTGAAATTCATTCCCATTTCTTGCATGGGACCTAAGCATTCACCCAACGACAAAGATTTGATTTTTCAACGAATTTATATGCACTGGAGCATGCGCATGTAGTTCAAATTTGAATTATGCACATAAATGCATTAAAAACTCAGTTAATGCATAAAAATGTCCAAACGAACCCCGAAAAAGCACAAAAATTCACACACCACTCCTGTTGTTTTGTGTTGACATGAGAAAAAAACATGAAATCAATAAGAGGCAATGGATATCGTTTCGTCCCCAAAGGTGGGACGTTCCCTACCGAAAACCATCATGCTTGTTGTGAGAAGCTCCGGTTTTTGAGAAGCATATACCGAAACCTAACCCAAATGGGACAAAATTTGTACCACGGCATGTTGATGGCGATCCATGATAGCATGCCAAGTTTCATGAATTTCAGACAAGTTTTAGATTACTAGAATTTAAAAACCAGGCATCTCACTGTTTTGCCGGCAGTCAACGGTAGCCTGGTGTTTGAAATTCATTCCCATTTATTGCATGGGACCTAAGTATGCCCCCAACGACAAAGATTTGATTTTTCAACGAATTTATATGCACTGGAGCATGCGCATTTAGTTCAAATTTGAATTATGCACATAAATGCATTGAAAACTCACTTAATGCATAAAAATATCCGAACGAACCTCGAAAAATCACAAAAATTCACACAACACTCCTGTTGTTCTATGTTGACACGAGAAAAAAACTTGAAAGCAGTAAGAGGAAATGGATATCGTTTCGTCCCCAAAGGTGGGACGTTCCCTACCGAAAACCATCATGCTTGTTGTGAGAAGCCCCGGTTTGTGAGAAGCATATACCCAAACCTGCCCCAAATGGGAAAAGAATTGTACCACGGCATGTTGATGCCGCTCCATGATAGAATGCCAAGTTTCATGAATTTCAAACGAGTTTTGGATTTACTAGAATTTAAAAACCAGGCATCTTACTGTTTTGCCGGCAATCAACGGTGCCATGGTGTTTGAAATTCGTCCCATCTCTTGCATGGGACCTAAGCATGCACCCAAGAACAAAGATTTCATTTTTGAACGAATTTATATGCACTGGAGCATGTGCATGTAGTTCAAATTTGAATTATGCACATAAATGCATTGAAAACTCACTTAATGGATAAAAATGTCCAAACGAACCCTCAATAATTCCAATTCTTTTATGATCACTGCAGATAAAAGGTCTAGCAATTCAAACACCGTCCATGGCCGTTGTGACCCCATTATGTAATTCAAATCAAGATCAAAAATTAAGTAGATCCCAAACAGTTTATTATAACCAACCGTGTGAGATGCAACACAAAATATCTTTGGACCGTGTCTGAATAAGGGACCGTGTCTGATGACACTTCGCGCACTAGTTTTTTGGCTGAAGCGATTCCAAATTTTTGGCTTCTGCGGAAATATCTACCTCCCCGCCCCTCCCCCTTACGAAAAGCCACATTTCCCCTCTTTCCTCCTTCCTTTCCAAGTTGAAACCTTCACTCCTTGCTTACAGCGCGGCCGCCTCCTCGCCGGCGACCCTCCTTCACGCTGCTCGGCCTCGCCTATCCATGCAGGTAATCCACACCCAACCCCCATCCTCCTCCTTCCACATCCCACATGGCCCTACAACCGGCGCGAGCGCGACACCTTCCACCCAAATCACCGACCCCTCCACCAAATAAGCGCCGGCCTAAGCCATGGTGCACGCAGTATAGCCTGGACCTCAAGGAGCATTTGGCAGCGGAGAAGCAAATCGCGGCCGCACGCGCGGATGAGGTCGCCATGGCTGCCATTCGTGCTGACCCCAGATCTTGGAGGAGCACCTCGAGGCCACCGTTGCGCCTCACGCGCCGACGCCGTGACGTGGTTGGCTGCTTTAAACGACAGTTCACGGCGTTTTCTCGAGGCCACCGTCGGTGCCTTCGACGAAGACTACGAGGTGTTTTCTCAGCGTGCACGTGCTTACCTCATCTCGAGAGCCAGCAGGTTGGTGCCTGGAGCGGCTCAGGAAACTCACCACTACAACGAGGGCACCCACGATGCGGAGGCATCGCCCTCTTCCATGTCCAAGTAGCCAATCGTCAACAATATCTCCGACAATGAGGAGTAGCTTGTCTTATTAGCTCACTATAAGGACCCATGTTCAGTTTGCTAGCTACTGCCTTTCCTTAACAAGTTCTAGTGAATTGTGCTATCTACTTTTATGATGCAATCTTCTGCTATAGTGTATATGTTCTATATGTCGTGCAATGTGGTGTTCAATTATCTGCTTGGTTCAATTCTACAAATGTGATGTTCAATTCTTCAGGGTGCAATATTTCCAAGTTGTTAAGCATGCTTGATTTGGTCAACTGTTTGATTTTATATTAGGAGTATGTTATATTGTTCAATTGGTGTTTACTTAACTGCTTGGTTCATTTGTTGTGGCTTGTTTCACTTGTTGTGGTGTTTAGTTAACTGCTTGGTTCAATTCTGCAATGCGATGTTCAATTGTTGTGGCTGCATTATGTTATTGTATACCATGTGAGGAATAAATTGAATTTGGCTGTACTAAATACATGAGAAACAAATACAATTGCTATATTTCCAAGTTGTTAAGCATGCTTGGTTTGGTTAACTATCTGATCTTCTATTAGGAGTATGTTATATTGTGCAATGTGGTGCTCAGTTAACGTTTGGTTCATTTGTTGTGGTGTTTAGTTAACTGCTTGGTTCAATTCTGCAATGTGATGTTCAATTGCTATGGCTGCATTCTGTTATTGTATACCATGTGAGGAATAAATCAAATTTGGATGCACTTAATACATGAGAAACATATACAAGTGCTATATTTCCTAGTTCTTAATCATGCTTGGTTTGGATAAATGGGTTTTCCATGTGGCTTGAATTAATCTGATGAATCTGCAATGTGCTTATTTATCATCAACATATTTTACTGATAGCATGGGAACCCTTACTTAACCTGATGACTAACTACCTTATATGTGTTGCAGGGAAATAATGGGAAGCACTGAGGTTTACAAGATGGTACTAACTATTATACCTTGCCTTTTTGTATTCCTTTGCCCCATTTCCAATATAGAGAAGATATTTATGCACATGCTTGTTTTCAGGCTTCACTGATGATTACCTCTCAAACCACCTCTGTGGTTAGGAGGCGAGGAAAGTTTTCATACAACACCCATGGTTCAATATTGAAGTGTTCCTGAAGAGGTCGAAGGATGGACGGTTAATCATCCACAGGCACTGGCCTAAAGTTGCAAAGACCTTCAACATGAATGAAGGCTCAATATTTGCCTTCCGCTTCAGCAGTTTTCCAGATGAGATGCATCTCTCAATGTACCGTCTAAGATGCTAATTTTGAAAGGTTCTAGATGTTGCATGTGAAACTTGCTGCTGGTGCAGTTGTGTAATGGGGTAGCTGAGTGCTGAAGCTATATCATGTTGTACTCTGATGTATTTCAATTATGAAATCCTGCTTCCTTAATATGGAAATGGAATATATTATGTGCTTAATATGAATGTCAATTAGATTAGTAAATGGATTATTAATATTAGGGTAATTAGCCCGCTAATTAGACAATTAGCTTGCTAATTGGGTTTTCCTATTGCAAACGGTTAATGAGAAATCACCGTGGGCGATGGCCTCAGGCAACACACACAGTTTCTAGGAATAAACTGTGTTGGATCAATGAACAATCACACACGACATTCTCTTCAAAACTATTTGCGTTACGCCACCTTGCACAAACGTTTTCCTTGGAGCGACTGTGTGGGATGTACGTACGAACAGAAATGTTTAGCGGGGACTGACTGTGTGGGATGTACTTGCGATCGGAAACAATTTTGCCGTATAATTGTAATTTTTTAGCTATACTATACGTATTTCCATATTTGCGCGCTCGCCAGTCGCACACGACCTCATTTTGCCGAACGTGTGTGCCAGGAGGGCATATCCCCGATGGTTTCTGGGTCGTGTGGGAAGGACTCCCCTATCGCCCATACTCACTTGGCGACGGTTCCAGATGTCGTCGCGGAAAAGAGGTAAAACGTTTGTTTAGGACCGACGTGCACCAGTGATTGATGGATGATGAGGACATGACTACCTTGGATACGACCAAAAATATGGCATACATGCATATTTGTCACGTGATTTCTAGTGCAAACTATTCAATAATTTATTTATGTTATCCAGAACAAAAATACTTCACATACTTTTGTGTTTTGTCTAATTGCAGGTGTATGGGACATTTGTACAATCCACATATGAAGATAAGGGAAAAGGAGAAGTTTAGGTTCTGTTCAAAAAGTCCTCTCACATCACTTTTGGGCCAAGAGAAGATAGAGTCCAAGTCTCTCACGTTCTGGATTTAGATTCGGACTGCACAGACATAATTGACTCAAACCGCCAACAACTTTTTCATACGGACTCCGAATTGGGTGATTCTTTTCTTGTTGGAAAGTAGATTTCGTGATCTTTCCATCCCAATTGGATTCACCTTCAAATTCATCTAGAGCGTTGAGATATCGATGAAACAATCTGACGCAGCAGCAGAATCCGAGTCAAACAACAAGTCCAAAGGTGTTGCATCACCTCTACTTGGGCCCATGATCCTTGTATGACCTAGGGTTAGTTTTAGGCTCTCTTGGGACGTCCTTCCACCTCCTTGGCCGCCACCCCTTGCTCCTATATAAGTAAATCCATCTAGTAGGTTTTTCCTGGGGATTTTTTTAGTTAAAAGTTAGCCATTGGAACTTCGTGTACTTCATGTGTGTCTAACGACCAGACCAAGACCGCTTCCGGATCCCCACCTTTATCAATACTTCATCTATATTCGCAATATTCAGATTACATTATCATATTCTTGCTTGTTCTTCGATTGCTTGCAGGATTAGACCTTCGTGGCCAGGTTGATCGTGCTCCGGTGTGGTCAATAACCTCTCGGAGTTGGTTTATCGATTGCTAAGGTGCAACGTCGTGCATGTTTGTAGTCTGATTGCCAAAGTCATCTCCACCAAATTGATAGTCACCATCTCAACGAAAGATGGGACACCCTCGCCTCTATCAAGTGGTATCAGTTTTCAGGTTGCTTGGTGAGAATTTCTAGTTTTTCCTAGATTAGATTTATTTTCTTACCTATTGTCCAAGAAAAAGCCACAAAAAAATTTAGATCTATTCATCCTTTGTCCAAACCAGTCTGAGCCTTTGATTTTCTTTTCATTGCTTGCATAGTTGAATTATCGGTTGCATCGTCATGTCGAGTTGCTGGTCTTAGTGTCTAGTTCATTTAGAGTTCCGAGTTCTGTTCACATTAGTCACGCCACCGCTACATCATTGTCCCTTCCACTGTCCACCACCCATCCATCAATTTTCACCACGTGCTACCCATCGTTCATCGTCATAATCATAGTTGAGATCGTTCACATCTTCATTTGATCCAATCTGCATCTTATCTAGTTTGTTTTGGAAAGAGGGAGAGAGAAAAAAAAGACAGAAGAAAAGAGAGAAAAAGTAAAAAAAAGTCAAAGTAAAAAAAGAGAGAAAGAAAAATAAAAAAAGTGGGAGGAAAATAGAGAAAAAAATTCGGATCTATCTAGTGTCAATCTCGTAGCTGAATTCGGAATGGAATTTGTTTTGTGCACTGTTTAGTAAAATAGGCATAACTTCCTCATACGAAGTCCGTTTTGGCTCCGCGAGTATTCAAATTAAAGCTAAGTGACGAGCTGCATCTAAATAGTTTCAAAAGCTAGTTTAATATTTGGCACCTCAAAATCGGCTTCTAAATAGGTCTTTTTGCCCTCCGAAGTTCGCAACACAACTTGTTCCAGTTTTTAAGGCCAGTTTTAGAATTTTTTGACTCCTCATATCAACTCAGAGCTGAGTGATTCTTTTTGCATTTGAAAGCTTGAGTCAGTGCCATTCTTGAGAAAAATTATCAGAAAATTGGCACAAACTTTTCTAGAGAAAAGTTTGAGAGAAAGTTGTTGTATATCCTACTTGGCAGTTGTTTTTCATCATTATCTTTACTATCGTTGTGACCTTCACTTATATCTTTCTATCCAGAGCTGACGCTAGTTGCGCTACGCCGTGACCTCGTTAGTGTTGTAGGCTCGTGTCTCTAGTCCGGTCTAGCCTAGGACTAGCACAGTACCGTCGTTGAGCATTTATTCAACATTGCATCTCTAAATTTATTATTGCTAATCTTTGGCTACCATATATAGCAAACCCAGCTCCACATATTTCTACACCGTGTAAACATACGTTCCCCTGGCAATCACTTTACACAATCTTCGGAGTTATTTGACACCGTTGGTTGCCTGTCAGCACCTGCCGCATGGTAAGAACTTGTAAGATATTGATATTTGCTTTACTATCAGCACTTTACAACCACATCCTAGTAGTTCATAGGAACATTATTCTCGAATTTTGTTTCTTGTTTCTACTAATCATGACAGGTTTCGGAGATAGAAGTTCTTGGACGACTGACACATCTTCACCATAACGAGAGTTGGAACAACACACACAAGCACTTGGTCAGGTTATCTCTTTACCGTCATTTGAGGGTAGATTTAATCCTGCTATTTATCTAGTTTGTGAGCTTGAAGTAGAACAAGTTTTTAGTCACCATGACTTTTTTGAACTTGAGCGAGTACGAGCTACCACTAGAGCATTTACTAGTTTTGCTTCTGTTTGGTGGAGTGTGCATTGTAAGAAAAACATTGATAACCAACCCACAACTTGAAAAGATTTGAAAGATGTAATGAGACAACACTTTTCCCCTCCTTATTATCGTCATGAATTGCTTCACAAATTTGAACAATTTAAACAAGGCAACAACATTGTTCATACTTACTACCAAGATTTCAAATCTTATATGCATCATTGTGACATACAAGAATCTGAGGATGATACAATGAATAGATTTTTGGGTGGTTTGAACCATGATATTCAGGCAAGATTTCAGTATATTCCTCATTGCATTACTGGTATGTATGTTTGTGCTTGTACCTTTGAGAGACAGTTACAGGAGGATGCATTGGGTGACTACAACAACTACTATTTTAATTCATGCTCACTACCATCGGTTGATTCCTCCACCGTTGCACCTACTAGAGCAGCCACACCTCATATTGTGAGTGTGGCATCATCTCAAGTGTATGGTACATTGTCATTGTCCATACCTACATCAGCTACGTCTTTGCGACAAGGTAACAGTAAAGGTATTGATGATATAACTTCACATGAGAATGATGCATGCCTAATTAAGTTAAATACATCATGTGTTGAGTTACCTGTTGATTTGAGCACGCCACCTATTTCGGAGAATCATGTTACTGTCATGAATGCATCATGTGATCAAACAACTGAAATACCAACAATTTTGAGTGCACCCATTGAATTGCCTGTTGATGTCAAAGAACCATGTGAATCAGGAAATAAGTCAGATTTGGATCAAATACATTTTAAAATAATTGTGCCAATATTTAATCATTTTGATATGACATCTAATATTGGTGATCGTTCTATGTCAAATGACTTATTGCATGTTTTCTTATTTAAGCATGTTGTAGCATGTAAATTTGATGCACGTAAGGTTTATTCACCAATGTTGGGATGGTTTAATGATGAATATTGTCAATCTTTTGATATGAATAAGAGCTTCACTTATATGTGCAAACTAAGTTGCAATATTTTCATGCCTTCTACTTATGATAATATTTTGGCTTTATATTTTATAATCTATGAAAGTTACCATGTATACATGTGTCATATCTGCAAAAACCAAGGGAAGTAAAAATGAATGACATATACAAATACAACATGTACTCCTTGTCTCTTTTGTTAGCCACAGTTCAGATTAAGCAAAGCCGAGGACGACTTTGTTTTCAAGAAGGGGAGGATGATGAGGACATGACTACCTTGGATACGACCAAAAATATTGCATACATGCATGTTTGTTAGGTGATTTCTAGTGCAAACTATTCAATAATTTATTTATGTTATCCAGAACAAAAATACTTCACACACTTTTGTGTTTTGTCTAATTGCAGGTGTATGGGACATTTGTACAATCCACATATGAAGATAAGGGAAAATGAGAAGTTTAGGTTCTGTTCAAAAAGTCCTCTCACGTCACTTTTGGGCCAAGAGAAGATAGAGTCCAAGTATCTCACATTCTAGATTCAGATTCGGACTACACAGACATACCTGACTTAAAACGCCAACAACTTTTCATACGGACTCCGAATTGGGTGATTCCAAATTTTTCGGAAAGTAGATTCCGTGCTCTTTCCAGCCCAATTGGATTCACCTTCAAATTCGTTCGGAGCGTTGAGATATCAACGAAACAATCTGATGCAGCAGCAGAATCCGAGTCAAACAACAAGTCCAAAGGTGTTGCATCACCTCCACTTGGGCCCATGAGCCTTGTACGACCTAGGGTTGGTTTTAGGCTGCCTTGGGACGTCCTTCCACCTCCCGTGGTCTTCTGAGGCATGTCTTCATCGTCATCTGGAACTTCAATAACATTTTGTGGTGCTGCAAAAGACTCGACCATAAGAGTTCGGTTGACCGACAGTTCAAGAGGCAAAATGAGAGCAAGTTTATGGAGTTGTACACGCTTTATAAGTGACCGCATCCTCGGTCTCCTCATCATCTTTGTCCATGTAAATGGAGGTCCCACAAGTTGCAACACTGAAAATTTCAGAATTCAATCGGCCAAGGCGAGTGGGTCGGCAACAAACACGGGAATTCTCGAGCAAAAGAAGAGTAGGGAGGAGAAGAACTTACGTGGAGGCAACGGGAACGTCCACCTTGATCTTAGGCAAGGCCTTCCGAGACTTTGTAGGCACAATCTTGGGTTGCTTTGGTGCCTTCTCCGTCGGATCAGGAGTGGATGTCCGATTGCGCTTCGGTGCCTGCGTACTCGATGCAACCGCCTTGCCACGTTCACCTGTTGGTCGTGTGTCTGCTTGGAGCGTCTTTCAGAACGAGGCGGTGAGTCGACTTCCTCACCATCGTCCAAGTCATCACTGTCGTCTTCATGGTCATCGGGGGACTGCTAGTCACTGCTCTCGTCAGCACTCTCCGTTCCCTCATGGACCTGCTCCCCGTTCGGCATCAAGTACATCTCAATATAAACCTGCAAGGCAAGAAGTTGAGCATGTGTCAATCAGATTCAAAGATAGTCGCAAATCAGAATAAAAATACACTCGGAAACAAAGGACGGACCTTGTCTGGCTCATTTTCAGCATCATATGGAGCAACCCTCCTGGATCCCCTGGGATTGTCCTTGTTTCCTGTGATACTCCGCAGCCACTGCTCCACCGTCTCCTTGGTGACTTCCTCTCGGTCGACCCGAGCGGTGTCATTCGGGCCCAATTACATCCACATCGGATGGTTGCGAGCTTGAAGAGGCTGGATGCGTCTACTGAGAAACACTTCTAACAAATCCATGCCAATCACGCCATCTCGGGCCAATTGGACTACTCGATCGACTAGAATGGACACCTCTACCTTCTCTTCTGGGGTTACTATCAGCGAGGAGGGTTGGCGGACTCGATCCATGGTGAAGGGAGGAAGAGTGGTCGACTGACCAGGAGTCGAAACATCTTGGCAGTAGAACCAGGTCGATTGCCACCCTCTAACTGAATCGGGAAGAGTCATAGGTGGAGAAGTACTCCTACCCCTGGTCTGAATCCCTAAACCCCCGCACATTTGGATCACATGCATCTTCTCATCATTCGGATTTGACTTCTTCACAGACTGAGAGCGGCAAGTAAAGATGTGCTTGAACAAACCCCAATCCGGTCGACAGCCCAAGAAGTTTTCACACAGAGAAACGTATGTAGCGAGGTATGTGATTGTGTTGGGGGAGAAGTGATGAAGCTAGGCACAAAAGAAGTTCAAGAAACCCCAGAAGAAAGGATGTGGGGGCAGAGTGAAACCCCGGTCGACATGGGTGGCGAGGAGAACACACACACCCTCTTGCGGTCGAGGCTCGAACTCGTTCCCTGGCAGCCTCCAAGACCTGTGGGCGATCAAGACTCCACCGGCCAGATCCTCCAGATCCTCCTTCTAGATCATAGACTGAATCCAGTCCCATTGGATCCAGCCAGGCGGCAGACCGGACCTTGACGACGACCCGCCCGACTCATCTTCTTGCCCTTCGCAGTCGCCTTCTTCGCGCGCTCCAGGGCCGCTGTTTTGTCCTTTCCCATCGCGACAGACTACGCACGGGCGGGGCAGCGACGTCGAGAGTGGAGGCGGGCGCAGTGGAGAAGCAGAGGAGGAAGAAGGGGAATAAGACGCACTGTGCAAACACATTGGCTTCGACGCCTTTTTATGGCCCAGTTTTCGAGTGGCTGACTCGTGGGCCCAAGTGATCCTGTCAAATCCCGCAACAGTCGCGCGCCAGATACGTGGCGAAAAATGTGGCGCAAGAATCAAGGCACCCCTGTCTATCCACTCCATTTACTGCGTTGCACTCCGTCCCGCGCGCTTCCCCGAAATTTCGAATCCCGTGAGATCCGGGAACGGCAGAGTAATCAATCACACCAAAGATTTCACACCGTATCAACACTTGGATAGTATCAGTTGAAGTTCACTTGATAACCTCTGAATCGATCGAGGCGACTGAATCAAGATCGAAGCTTCAACATGATTCACAAACTCAGGTAAAATACCTCCGAAGTATGGAATCGAGTCGGAGTCAACTTTAGTCCTTTCTTCACTCGGACCTCAATCCATTCGGGGGCTAATGACGATGACATGTACCTAGGGTAGGGTCATATGCCTGACCAAGACACCCTACCCTAGGACACTGCCCTAGAGTCGAAGACATTCAAAGCACAAGAAGAGAAACCGACTGAATTGATCAAGGAGTGCAATCCACTCGACCTTCAACCTCACTCGGATACCCCAATTCCATTCGACCAAGATGAAATCACTCGACGAAACAAGAAACCACTTGGAATGTAGAAGACCTAACGTCACTCAGGATGGCAACGGTCGGGCATTCAATCTGTAGTCTTAAAGATCATTTATACCTCTTTATTATTGGCGTTACCAGTAATGCCCTGCCTTAATGTACATTGAACCCTTTGTAAAATGGGCTGGCTCTGGTCCTGGCGCACTCTATATAAGCCACCCCCTCCACTAGCACAAGGGTTCGCACCCCCTATAACTTTCACGCATAATCCAGTCGACCAAGCCTCCGGGCACCGAGACGTAGGGCTATTACTTCCTCCGAGAAGGGCCTGAACTCGTAAACCTTGCGTGCACAATCTCACCGTAGCTAGGATCTTGCCTCCTCCCACGTACCCCCTATTCTACTGTCAGACTTACTCCCACGACACAGCGGATCGACCTCCTCCTTGATTGGGTTGGCGAAGATCACCGCATCGTCGGTGTAAAGGCTAACATGCATGATCGTGCGGTGGCCGGGTAGCGGAGTAAGCACTCCATGATTAGTGGCCACGCGTAGCAGGCGGTGGAGCGGGTTGATGGCGAGGATGAAGAGGAGCAGGAAAGGGGGTCACCCTGTCGGAGACCACGACGGTGCGAGAAATGTTGGCCCTGGGCAGCCATTGAGCAGGACCGTAGAGGAGTCCGTGGAGGGTATTGAGGTAATCCAATCACGCCAATGAGGGTGAATCCCATCGCCTGAAGACGCTCTAACAAATACTCCTAGGATAGCAAGTTGAAAGCTTTCGCAATATCTAGTTTGAAAAGCAGAGCAGATTTCCTTGCCTGATGTAAAGCCCGGACGCAGCCCTGGACCTACTACTTGCAATCTTCTGAAGCCAAGTTAGTAGACCAAGTTAGTAGACCAAGTTTCAATCTTTGTCTCCTGCAGGTTCAGGATTGTCACCCAATCCACGTGCGCCACCTATCTAATGGAAGATCGCTTCGCCGGCGCGTTAAGACCTCACAAATTCCAGGACATAATCTTGATGTTGGCATCATTCATGAGAACACAAAGAGATACCCCGTCGACTACAATCTATTAAGCAGAAAACACAAAACACCATACAACCAACCGTGGGCGACGACGGCCGCCAGCAGTCCCAAAACCCCATCGTCGTCAATGACCTGACCACATTACCTGAAGACTACACATGGGGGAAACTAGCCCTAGCTCAAGCTGACCACCAATCAGCCGCCGACGGAGACAACAAACGATGAAATACATAACTAAACTGAGACATCCTCCGCGCCGGCCATGCCTGTCATGATCTTCAAGGCCTCACAGTCCATGCCCGTCAGCTTGGCGATGATCGCAATGTCGCTGGTCAAGAGTGGCTCGTCGAACTTCTTCAACAGCTCTGCATCAGCCTTGGGGGTCATCTTGTCCTTTGGTCCCAGCTCACCGAGCTCCTGGATGAGGCGTAGGGCAGCGCGCTGTGCCATGAGAGCAAAGGAGCCCACAGACGCCTGATGAGCACTGCGACGCGATGGTACAGAGTTGGCTCTGGACTTTGGTGGAGCAGATGAGCGAGAGCGATGGGGCACTGGAGCAGCAAGGATGGTAGGCTGAACGTCAGAGAAGAGGTTCTTTCCCTGGCGGCTAGGAACCCTTAGCGAAGCATATGTTTCAAAATAAATAGGTTTACTCCGTCTAGTACCTTTCCCATTGGTGCGTCTAGTATCGTCGGTGGATGTTTGGAGGTATGTTTTTGGTGGATCCATTTTTGCTGGATTTGCTCAGATCTGATTGTACTTCATCTTCGTGCGTATTCAAGTTTGATTCTTCTGATTTTGTTCTAATGCGTTGGTCATATGGGGCCTTAGCACAATGACTTCCTGACTACCTACTACAACAAGTTTTGCCTGACTCCAGCGAGGGAGGGGCGATGACGACGCGCATATTTGACTCGCTTCAGTGATTATAGTCGTCGCTAGGTAGTCTATGAATTTGAATGTAATTTTCATTGTACTGGTATGATTGAAAATGAATAGATTCAAAGTTTTCAAATGCTAAAGTGGTCAAATAATCTACATTTTTATCTATATCATCAATATAAAAAGATACAAGGGGGTAGATCCAATTAATCTTGGCCATTGGATCAAGTCAGTCCAACGACCTAGACTATTTCAATGGTGAGTGCTTAACATGTTTAGCGTGCAACTAATATCATACCAAATATAACACTAATCACATAGGAGTTATTAACATGCAAATAATATCCTACCTAATATTTGCGTTGAATTAATATACTGCCTAAAGTTAACATACATACACATTTATTAGTTTCTTAAGTATTTAAAGTTCACAACATATATTCTTCCTAACTATGTATGTAGCACGATGATTATTTGAATTCATCACTCAACCTAGTACTCTAGTACTTCAATTCTAGTCTACTTGAGAGATTCCACTTGGTTATTCTATTTCAAAATTGAATTGTTTCTATCCTTGATATACTTGCAACGCAATATGAATGTATACACCCTTCAGTTTTTTTTCTCCCAACCTCGTGTCTTACTTCTTTTAGTGTATTCAAAATTATACTATAACCGTTGATATTTATTTAATAAAAAATAGTAATTTTATCTGACATAATTCTATGTTCCCTTTATTGAAATATTAACCTGTTGATTCCACGTTCTAGGTTTCATCCGAGTAAAAAGAAAAGGAGACTTGAACATCCATGGCATCCTTGCCATTCTTGAGGACATAAGCTTTTCCATCAAATAGAGGATCCAATCATTTGAGAATATAAGCATGGGGGATGCCTTTCTTAATAAAAAAGAAGTACCCCAAACCTCGTCAACCTCTAGCTATGGAACTGTAGAGGCATTTCAAACATTTCTACTTTACTCATTCATCTTACAGGCTTCCACATGACAATAACTTTCTTTCATCCATGCTTCAAGATATACATCCAAAGGCATTAGCATTTTGATTTCATATGAAGATGAAATAGGAGTTTTCGCAGGACTGTTGTATGTTCAGAGGTAGGGAGTAATGTCACTGACCAAACATCATCTGATGAAATTAGACGTGCGAATCCACCTAGTGACTTCTTTTGAGAGCATTGCCTTTGTTGGATTTTCTTTAGATCTTTGGTGAATGACCTTGGTAATTGAGCAAGCTCTCCCTAGAACCAAAAACTTTCTCGAAGACCTTTTTTGTCCCCAATAACATTCTTAGGGTTTATCTCTAAACCCTAATGACCATTTATTTAATACCCGGATTCCTTTTTTGTCCATTACAATGGAAACTTCTTTTCCGCTGCATATACGATTCTCCCAAACATTATGATAGCCTTTATGATATGTATAATGCCCACTTCTACATAAGTATTGTCATATCATTATGCATTATTCCTTTGTACTGAATATTTCTTTTATGACAATTGTTGGCTAAAAAATCAAGATATATTTCCTTGCATCCAACATTTATGAAACTTTGTGGGAATGATCTTTTTATACCCACATTGTCAATCAATAAAATTCTTGGCTCATTTCGAGTTAGGAAAAATATTATTATCCTCTTCTAGGAATCTCCCAATTGATACCCATTACAAAGCAACTAGTTTTTATGATATAATATGCATTATACTATGCCCAAAATCTGAGGTGTTGTAATTACACCCGTTTTGGTGGTCATGTACCATATACTTGTGAATATTGCCTTGTGCAAGAACTGCTATTTTATTGACTGCACTAATGACTCAAAGGTTATGCTGATTTGGAGTTTGGCTATTGCTGCTTTATTACCGTGTTTGCATCATGCATGTGATGTATGTTGCAATATCATGTTGTGTTGGATGAAAATATTATCTGATGTGGTGGTAACGAATATAACTTAATAATAACCTCATCCATCGGCTAAATCAAGGCACAATGCCACTGGACCAATTAATATCAATACAAGCATACACTTTTTTTGGCAGACCCTGATTAGGTTCTTAGTTATTCATTTTTATTGATGTTACCCATAGAGAGAGTTTAGTGGAGAGTATGCTAGTCCATCTAGAATACCACTAACCTGTGGAGATACTTGACGTATCAAATAGATTATTTGATATAGAGTCCTGAGGGGAATATTTGACATCATGAGTGAAAGTGAGGAGTTCCAACCACTCTCTCTCAAAGTAAGGTTCAAGTATTTGCGGGTAGCATGGTAAAAATGTATGACTAGGTGGGGTATCTCTAGTCCCCCATACAGGAAGTGTATGATGGTACTCAACAATGTGAGGTGTTTCATCATATGACTCCATTGTATGATCTCTACAGAGTTAAAACTATTCGAGTAGTTGTGTCCACGGTCATGTCGAACTTGGAGGTTTAAATCAAAATAAATTTACAGGAAATTAAACCAAGGAAAAATTGTTGATCGGGTGAAACCGAGATGATTTGTGATGTTGAGTACTGCATATGTTGCACTGACTTTGCAGTTGGACTGTCAGTTATGTTGCGTTGAGAAATATAGGTGTGAGACATGAAATGAGCATGAAAATATTGCTCTTGGTGACCATGAGATTTTGTTTATGATCTTGGATTGATCACGAGAAATACTTGGAACACTATACCTATCCAGTAAGCAACTCCTTGCTAATCATATCTCTATACGACTCCTATCGGTCGGGAAGGTATCTCATATCCCGGCTCCCAACCTTCTTTGCCACAAGGTCCAAAACCGTTTTGATAACCTTGTCAAGTTAACCTGATCCAGTGCATGTCTGTGTCTGACACTAACCCTTCAGTTCAAGGACACCTAGTAGCACCCCAATTTTATGAGCCCGCCACTAGACATACTTGACGTGCGAAGGTGCAACATCGTGGATGGCAATTCACTTGATATTAACGAGGGATCTTTCTACCATTTTAACATGCATAGAAATAAAGAAGCATAACAATCACAAATAAACATATATTGTGAAATAGTATGGATCCTTCATGGATGTTCTTACAAGTCGGCTCCGACTCCGATGACCCTCTAGAAACTCCATCTTGTTTGTCAAGCCAGGACGCCAAGCCACCAACCTGATCTCTATTATCCAACTACTACAACTAGTAATGAATTTTACATAGAGTCACAAGTCGACACGCATGTCGTTATACATTATAATGACAACACTTTGGCTCCTGCCGGCTGACAAACACGATGCGCAGGTCATGTATAAATTACACACACGCATCACATACACATGAGCCATACTATTCACATCAAACCTGCAAAACAAAGTTACGCATAGAATCGCATTCTACCGGTTTGGGTGATCGTGTATGAAATACAAGGCGCTACGGACATGGCGGTCCCTCTAGCCGGTTAGCGGGCGGGGTTCGAAGGGGCAGCGTCCCTTGTGGGTGCGGGCAGTGCCCGGCATTTTCAGAAATCACGGATCACATCTGTACTCCGATCACACCGATTTTTCCGATCTGACCAATCTTATCGATCATCCCAAATCCGATTCGAATTTACATTTCACTGTTAACCCCGATGGCAGATACCGACCGGTAGGGGTAGGTTGTATCACGACCTCATCTATTCGGATCATTAGAAAACTTAGCCACATTGATCCCCATGTGCAGTTGATCTCATCAATCGTGCACATAGCCGATTTCATAAACGACAACAGATCTCATCTGCCACCTCCACATATCTAATATGTGTTGGGAAACGTAGCATGCAATTTCAAAAAAATTCCTACCCTCACGCAAGATCTATCTCGGAGATACATAGCAATGAGAGGGGGAGAGTGTGTCCACATACCCTCTAGACCGAAAGCGGAAGCGTTTGACAACACAGTTGATGTAGTCGAACTTCTTCTCGTACCGACCGATCAAGCACCGAACGTACGCTACCTCCGAGTTCTGCACACGTTCAGCTTGATGACGTCCCTCGAACTCTTGATCCAACAAAGTGTCGAGGGAGAGTTTCGTCAGCAGGACGGCATCGTGACGGTAATGATGAAGTGATCCACGCAGGGCTTCGCCTAAGCACTACGTGAATATGACCGGAGGCGTAAACTATGGAGGGAGGCACCGCACATGGTTAACAGTTGTTGTTGTGTGTTGTAGGCACCTCCCCCCTCATATATATAGGTGGGAGGGAGAGGGGGCAGCCAAGGGGGTGCCCAAGTAGGAGGAATCCTACCTGGGGCCTGATAACCCACAAGTGTAGGGGATCGCAACAGTTTTCGAGGGTAGAGTATTCAACCCAAATTTATTGATTCGACAAAAGGGGAGCCAAAGAATATTCTCAAGTATTAGCAGCTGAGTTGTCAATTCAACCACACCTGGATAACTTAATATCTGCAGCAAAGTATTTAGTAGCAAAGTAGTATGGAAATAACGGTAACGATAGCAAAGTAATATTTTTGGGTTTTGTAGTGATTGTAACAATAGCAACGGAAAAGTAAATAAGCGAAGAACAATATAGGAAAAGCTCGTAGGCATTGGATCGGTGATGGAGAATTATGCCGGATGCGGTTCATCATGTAACAGTCATAACATAGGGTGACACAGAACTAGCTCCAATTCATCAATGTAATGTAGGCATGTATTCCGAATATAGTCATACGTGCTTATGGGAAAGAACTCGCATGACATCTTTTGTCCTACCCTCCCGTGGCAGCGGGGTCCTAATGGAAACTAACGGATATTAAGGCCTCCTTTTAATAGAGTACCGGACCAAAGCATTAACACATAGTGAATACATGAACTCCTCAAACTACGGACATCACCGGGAGTGGTCCCGATTATTGTCACTTCGGGGTTGCCGGATCATAACACATAATAGGTGACTATAGACTTGCAAGATAGGACCAAGAACTCACATATATTCATGAAAACATAATAGGCTCAGATCTGAAATCATGGCACTCGGGCCCTAGTGACAAGCATTAAGCATAGCAAAGTCATAGCAACATCAATCTCAGAACATAGTGGATACTAGGGATCAAACCCTAACAAAACTAACTCGATTACATGATAAATCTCATCCAACCCATCACCGTCCAGCAAGCCTACGATGGGATTACTCACGCACGGTAGTGAGCATCATGAAATTGGTGATGGAGGATGGTTGATGATGACGACGGCGACGGATTCCCCTCTCCGGACCCCCGAACGGACTCCACATCAGCCCTCCCGAGAGAGTTTAGGGCTTGGCGGCGGCTCCGTATCATAAAACACAATCAATCCTTCTCTCTGATTTGTTTTCTCCACGAACACGAATATATGGAGTTGGAGTTGAGGTCGGTGGAGCAACAGGGGGCCCACGAGGCAGGGGGCGTGCCCAGGGGGGTAGGCGCGCCCCCCGCCCTCGTGGACAGGTAGTGGGCCCCCTGGCCTTGATTATTTCACCAATATTTTTAATATTTTCCAAAAATAAGTTCCGTGGAGTTTCAGGTCATTCAGAGAACTTTTGTTTCTGCACATTAATAACACCATGGCAATTTTGCTGAAAATAGCGTCAGTCCGGGTTAGTTCCATTCAAATCATGCAAGTTAGAGTCCAAAACAAGGGGAAAAGTGTTTGGAAAAGTAGATACGACGGAGACATATCAACTCCCCCAAGCTTAAACCTTTGCTTGTCCTCAAGCAATTCAGTTGATAAACTGAAAGTGATAAAGAAAAACTTTTACAAACTCTATTTTCTCTTGTTGTTGTAAATATGTAAAGCCAGCATTCAAGTTTTCAGCAAAGATTATAACTAACCACATTCACAATAACACTTAGGTCTCATGTTTACTCATATCAATGGCATAATCAACTAGCGAGCAATAATAATAAATCTCGGATGACAACACTTTCTCAAAACAATCATGATATGATATAACAATATGGTATCTCGCTAGCCCTTTCTGAGACCACAAAACATAAATGCAGAGCACCTTTAAAGATCAAGGGCTGACTAGACATTGTAATTCATGGTAAAAGAGATCCAGTCATAGTAATACCCAATATAAATTAATAGTAATGGATGCAAATGACAGCGGTGCTCTCCAGCTGGTGCTTTTTAATAAGAGGGTGATGACTCAACATAAAAGTAAATAGATAGGCCCTTTGCAGAGGGAAGCAGGGATTTGTAGAGGTGCCAGAGCTCGATTTTGAAATAGAGATAAATAATATTTTGAGCGTCATACTTTCATTGTCAACATAACAACCAAGAGATGGCGATATCTTCCATGCTACGCACATTATAGGCGGTTCCCAAACAGAATGTTAAAGTTTATACTCCTTGTCATGGTTTTGTCACGGCAGATGTCCTAGCAAAAGGACTTAGTCATGGAGCCATCGCAACGGGTTAACTCGAAGGGGTTAAAGCGGACATAGGGACACAGAGGGATTATACTAGTTCGGCCCCTTCGATGAAGGTAAAAGCCTACGTCTAGTTGTGATGGAATTGATGGGGTTTTGATGACTAGGGAGCAAACAAGCTTCGCCTAAGTCTCGAGTTGTGGTTGTCTGTCCTTGAACCGCTGTCGGGTCATCCCCTTATATACACGGGTGACGCCTGTCAGTTCACAGAGTCCCAATCACCGGTTCATACTCGTACCCGGGTTGGTCTCTTCTTATTCCTAACTTACAATACAAGTTTACATACAAGGCCGGTTTACGGCTACAAGTGTTGAACCGACTATGGCCTTGGGCCCTCATCTATCTTCTTGGGCTTTAACGCTCTTGGACTACTGATGAAGTCAACCCGACCCAGGTAGGCCGGTTTACGCCCAGTAGTAATATCCCCAACATTAGGCCCCAGATTGATTTGAATGAGTTCATGTCAATCCTTAGCAGAAAATCTTCATCTTCAGCATCTTCTTATAATTGCTGAACCGTCTTGACGTCATCTTCTCCGATTACTGTTAAACCGGGGTGACATCATCTGTCATAAAGAAAATATCCATAATACCTCTTCTCTTAAATAATGGTGCGAAAATCGAGGCGACAGCTCCGTTCCGTGGCCCCTGGTTTGTCACGCCTGACACATGTCTTTTTGTCTTATAAATAGGACCGAAGGGTCATTTCCTTTTTCCTCTTTGTGCCTTCTCATCTTCGTCTTCCTCGCGTCGTCAGCTTCAGAGCTCCGCCGCCGCCGTCACCTCCAGCCTCGACCTTGGCCGCTGCATCGACCTGAACGTACCAGAAAACTGCGGTGATCTTCCGCATCCTCCTCAGCTCTGGTAGGCCCTCTGTTCTTTTTAACCTAGATCTGTTCTAGGGTTTCTTGTTCTTGCGGTGTTCTTCGACTGCTCCTGTTCATGTATTAACCTCTAGATGGATCTGTGAAACCTTGTACTGAATACCACTTAGCTTTTCGCATCCACCTGTAGTCTCATGTTCAATTCCGTGGATCTCATCTGTATATCTGCCCATTGCTTCACTTGCGCTCTGCTTTTAAGCCTTTGAATATCTTTTCTGTTTTTCTGAAGTTGCCTCAGATCCATTGCTGTAATAGAACTTTTGGGAAACCTGTTTCTGCATACCTAGCCATTTCACAACCTCAAGTGCTTTCAATATTTAGATCAGGCGGTTTAACTTACCATAAGAAAAGTTAATAAACCGTTATATACCATTAGTCCCCTTATTGAATCGCCAGAACCCTTTAGCCATAGTCCATTGCTTCACAGAACTTCGGTTTGAATATAGTTATCCTCGGTTTAACATTGATCATATCAGTGTATAACTTGTGCCCAACGTAATCTTGAACCGGAGTCACTTATTTTGTAGACTCCACCATGGCCAAACAAGTATATGAGTGCAACTGGGCTCCTTCTCGTGTCACAGATACGTAGCTGAGCAACTTAGTCCTGACTGGCGCTTTAAGCAGTAAGAATACCATCCATTGGAGGGTCCCAGGCAAAGAATGTCCTCCCACACCTCGAGAAGGAGAGGTTATAATTTTTGCGGATCACTTAGCCCGAGGTTTTAATCCGCCCGGTTCAAAATTCTACCGGGATGTTCTGGCCAACTTCCAACTTCGTCCGCAGGATACTGGCCCAAATTCTGTCACCAACATATGTCACTTCCAAGTGCTCTGTGAGGTGTTCTTCCAAGAGGAACCTACAATCGAGTTATTCCGAGATTGTTTCCATCTAAACCGCCGCATAGAATTTACTGATGGTTCCAATATGGAATTGGGTGGCATGGCGATTCAGAAGCGGAAAGAGGTTACTTACCCTCACGCAAAACTGCACAGCCATCCCCAAGAATGGAATCAAACATGGTTCTATTGCAAAGATACCTCCCATGCTAATGAAAACCCTTTGCTTGGCTTTCGTCCGGAATGGCTTAGCAACACGCACCCCTTTCCACAGAGGTTGACTGCCAAAGAGAGGAGTAAATATGCTCCCCAACTGTCCAAGCTCAGAGCCTTTATGGCCAACGGTTTAACAGGGGTTGATCTCACTTGTTGCTGGATATCCTGGAGCGTACTGCCCCTCAGTCAACACTCCGGTTTGATGTGTGAATACATGGGCAGTGTTAACGACCCACTGCGACATGTGAACATCCAGCTTACTGACGAAGAAGTCACAGAAGCTGTGAAGAAAATTTTGAACGAACCGGAATACGTCTGCGCCCGAACCGGCCTGCTTCCTTTCTGCGCCACCAACAAACCGCCAGCTGTAAGTCTGAATTTTCTCTTTCATTAACTCTGATATTATTACATCTGCTTATTATTTGACACCAATATCTGTTGAAGCAGGGCGATGACCCGTTCTGGAGCAAGAAGCTCTCGCAGGAGAAAGCAGACAAACCGGAAAGACCGACCCGGCCCAAGACAAAAGTCCTTAAGAAACCTGCTCATAAGAGGAAAACCACTGCATCCTTTGATCCACCCGCTGATGATGATGTGGGTAATCCGGACCTTGAGGTAGAACTTGATTCACTTGGCCTGCTTTTTACACACCTTATTGATGATAATATTTGTCAGGATGATGCCAAAGCTAGCCATGCTGATGATGCAGAGGTAATTACTCTCTCTTCTGATTTGAACCTTTTGCCTTCACTAAAAATCCGTCAGGCAAACCGGAAAGTTAAATTTTCTCATCCTCTTGCTTACTTGGATCCCAAATTTCTTATGAAGACCCAACAGCACGAAGCGCGCCGCACAACTCGACACAGCGGCCAGGTAGTTACCTCCACCGGTTTACCGAACGATCCGTTTCGGAGACGCCGTTCAGAGGTCTCTAATTTGCTTGTCAGTACTTGTCCTAAAGCGGGCTGTTTTCGTCAACCGCTTAACCCATCTGACTCCGATTATCAGGTTACCTCCCGCTCATCCTCTGGCGAGTCAACGGGTACTCAGCTGCCACCGCTTAAAACCGTGCTTGGGTAAGCTTGCACTTATCATAATATTCCTGGCATGGTATCTTGCAACATATACTGTTTTTGATTTTGCTACTCCTTTCAGGGCCAAACCTAGGCCGAGCAAGAAGGCTCGCCTGGATAAAGCGGCCGAAGAAGAAACTACCCCTGAACCAGGCAACATCCCAGATGTTGAAGCGGCCATCCGTGAAGACGTGCCCAATGACCCGCTAGTGCAGGATGAAGTTTTTATTGCTGAAGAAAGGCCTGTTGATGCCTCCGGTCCTGCTGACCAGCCTAGAAGTCCCATTCGGATTGAAAAATCCACAAATCCATCCAAGGCTACCAGTAAACCGACAGCCACAGTGCAAACCGGTGACGCCTAGGATGATGAAGTTGTTATCACTGGTGTTGGTCATACCGAACCAAGCAATCCTGTCGCGTTGTCCAAACATACTGCCAAGGACGAATATGCCGCAATGGGCAAGGGCAAGTGGAATGTCGATTTGGCGACTTATGCTGCTCTGAACACTCAAGACCTTCATTCTGGTTATCTGAACCGGCTGTATACCAGTCGCGATTATGAAGCTGGCCTAGTGAACATGATGAAGGAAAAATTTGAGGTAACTTCCATATGCCTCTTGCTGCTTGTATATTTTGTAATCTTGCTGATTCTCCTAGCCCCCAAGGGTCGGTTTGTAAACTTCTTTCAAACCGGGACTTGCGAAATATAAAGCTGAATACTTCAGAATGTGCTGATGTAGCCCCCAAGGGCCGGTTCAACTGAATGTAGTTAAACCGGGACTTACTAACATAAACCTGAATGCTTCGAATTTCACTGATGTAGCCCCCAAGTGCTGGTTTAATCTTAATGTAGTCAAACCGGGACTTTAAGTAATTGAATATAAAGCATCAATACTTTTTGAGCAAATAGCCATTAGCCCCCAAGTGCCAAGTTGAATACTTGTATTGAGCTTGGGACTTTGCAATCAGTTAACAGTTGTAGATCAAATAGGCATTAGCCCCCAAGTCCCAAGTGCATAACTCGTTATGTGGTAGGTACTTCATTTCTTATACCGTTTGTTAAACCATATAACTATCTGAATGCAGGCTGAGCTAAAGACCAAAGAAAATCAACTCGCCGATCTTCAAGAAAACTTAAATCCCAACAAGCTGAAACCTCCAAAGCGAAAGAGGAGTTGACCAGCGCTTTAAGCGTCATGGAACAACTGAAGGAGGGCTTCAAGAAAGATCGGGCAGATTGGGCCACTGAGAAAGCCGCTTTGACCAAGAAGATTGAAACTGCTGAAGCTGCCCTTAAACCGGTAACAGATGAACTAACCAGCGTAAAGCGACAAGTGCATGCAATGACTGCCGCCATCTTTGGTAAGTGTCCTTTGACTTCTGTGATAATTTTGACCTTCCTATGATAGGTCCGGTTTGTGAACTTTTCTATCATGCCGCAGGCACCCGCATTAGTCACTTGGGGTCAGATGTTCGGATGAAATTGAAAGCTGCCTACACATTAATCAAACAGCTGTATACTGGAGCGCAGGGGATCATCTCGACTGCATCACATAACAATCCGGCACCCACGTTAATCCAAGATACTCTTAAGAGATTGTCAATGCTTCCCGCCCGGATTGAAGAGCTGAAGAAATCTGCTGCTCGAACCGGTGCCATCAATGCTTTAATCCGAGCAAAGGCATGGGTGCCAGACTTCGATCCTGTTGAAGCAGAGCTCAGGGCTATCCCAGTTTGAAGGAAGACGGGTCAGAGTTCAATGAAGATGATCTGAGAGCAATAAACCGGGCGGTGCGCCCTCTGGCTTGTCAATTGGTAGAAGAGGCAGATTTGGCGCATTATCAAGCCCAATACAATAATCAGAACAAACGAGTGGCTGCACCAGTTCCTGAAGAAGAAAATCTGATCCCGCCAATCCGTAAGCATACTTATGCTCCTGATATTGAACCGTCTTCACTGATCCATGATGAAGCTGTTTTTCAAGCTTTAATGGGAATCGACTGGACCACTGTTGACTTCCAGCCGCTGGGTAGGGCAGAAGAAGCTGAAGCGGCGCAGGACGACCCACGACCATCAGATCAAGGCGGTGACCAAGCTTGAACCAGAAACCGGTTTAATAGGCTGCCTTATTATATTTTGCCAGAAAACAATGATCTTATTCGGTTACCATGTTGCCTTGTAATAGGATAGCCAACACTTTTGCTTCTGAGATGCCTTCGTGCATCTGAGCTGATACTTTTGGTTGAAAGATCGAAACTGCCAATCTATACCTCCTGCAATCATAAAATCTTAAACTACCAGGGCGGTTGTACCGCCAGCCGGTTTATGAACTTCATATATATGCAAGGAGATTGACATATATGATCAAATTTTGTGATACAAAATACCTGCCATCATTGGGCACGAAGTAGGCTTAGCAAATCTTGACACGGTGGTTTGATGAACCCGCACCGTCATGGGAGAAAACAGCTCCTATATATACAATGCCGGTTTACTATGTAAACCGTGCTTGGTCATAATAAACATTTTGTTACTCCAAAAAAGGATGTTAACAGAAGAAATCAAACCGGGTAAATAATCTCCGGTTCAAAAATGGACCGTGTTCCGCCAAAGCGGCAGCTTGGACCGGTGTAAAACGTTGTCGGTTTAAAAACGCAACCAAGATAAAATAGCAGTTTATCAAGGAAAATATTGAAGCAAAGGCAATGATAAAACCGTTTGCAAAAAAGAGGCTTTACTGAGCCGATCAGATGGCGTTACCATGGTCGGACACGACCAAGCTCCCAATAGGTGTAGCTATGGTTCAAGTCAGCCAGGTCCCCAAATGAAACCATGGCATTACGCCGATCAAGTGGCATGGCAATGGTTCGGGTTCGACCAAGCCCCCAAGTGACTCTATGGCCTTTAGGCCGATCAAGAGGCGTGACTGGTTCAGACTTGACCATGTCCCCAAGTGATCTGGTGGCTTTCGCCTATCAAAAGGTGTTGCATCGGTTCGGACATGACCGAGCCCCCAAGTGAGCTGGTGGCTTTCGCCTATCAAAAGCTGTTGCATCGGTTCAGACATGACCGAGCCCCCTAGTGATATTTATAATTTTTGCAAGGGGTAAACCGGAGGCCGCTTTAAGACAGAACAACTCCATGTAACCACGCATGATGTAAAAGAATAGATACCCCGTTTTAGCTGAGGATCCGGTTTATTGTATTTATAATATATACATTGTCATGATATATACATAAGCAGAGACAATGGCTCAAGTATAGTAAGGCCGAAGATGAGCTATGTTCCATGGCCTGTTGGTCTCCTCCTCTAATTTGCGTGAGTCTTTTCGCTCTCGAACATCGATCAGATAGTATGACCTGTTGTGCAGATTCTTGCTGACCACGGAAGGTCCCTCCCAAGGCCGGGATAACTTATGCATATCGGTTTGATCTTGAATGAGCCGAAGCACCAAATCTCCTTCTTGAAAGGTTCTGGTTCTGACTCGACGACTGTGATAGCAACGAAGATCCTGTTGGTAAATCGCCGAGCGGGCAGCTGCTATGTCTCGCTCTTCATCCAACCGGTCCAAAGCGTCTTGTCGAGCTGTCTCGTTGTCCGCTTCAACATAGGCCGCCACACGAGGTGAATCGTGACGGATATCGCTAGGGATAACCGCCTCCGCTCCATAGACCATGAAGAACGGCGTGTATCCTGTTGATCTGTTGGGTGTGGTATTAATGCTCCATAATACAGATGGCAACTCTTCTACCCAACAACCCGACGTCCTTTGCAAAGGAACCATAAGCCGCGGTTTGATGCCTCTCAAGATCTCCTGATTAGCTCTTTCTGCTTGACCATTGGACTGTGGGTGCGCCACTGATGAAACGTCAAGGCGGATGTGCTCCTGTTCGCAAAACTCCTTCATGGAACCTTTGGACAAATTGGTACCATTATCTGTGATGATACTGTGTGGAAAGCCAAACCGGAAAATCACTTTTTTGATGAACTGAACCGCCATGGCTGCATCACACTTGCTAACAGGCTCCGCCTCCACCCACTTTGTAAATTTATCAACCGCCACCAGGAGGTGGGTCTTCTTATCCTTGGACCTTTTGAAAGGCCCAACCATATCTAGCCCCCAAGTTGCAAACGGCCAAGTGATTGGAATCATCCTCAACTCTTGAGCCGGTACATGAGCACGTCTTGAGAACTTTTGGCAACCATCACATCGTCCGACCAGATCCTCCGCATCAGCATGGGCAGTTAACCAATAGAAACCGTGGCGGAACGCTTTAGCCACCAAAGATTTTGAACCGGCGTGGTGACCACAATCCCCTTTTTGGATCTCACGCAAAATTTCACAGCCTTCCTCAGGAGATACACAACGTTGAAACGCTCCTGGTACACTGCAATGGTGCAACTCGCCATTGACGATTGTCATGGACTTGGACCGCCGTATTATTTGTCTGGCCAGAGTCTCATCCTCTGGTAACTCGCCCCGGTTCATGTATGCCAGGTAAGGAAGTGTCCAATCCGGAATGAGGTGAAGAACCACCACCAATTGAGCCTCCGGGTCAGGAACAGCCAAATCCGCTTCACCTGGGAGCTTAATCGACGGGTTGTGCAATACATTGAGAAAAACATTAGGCGGGACCGGTTTACACTAGGAGCCCAACCGGCTCAGGGCGTCCGCTGCCTCATTCTTCCGACGGTCCACGTGGTCCACCTGATAGCCCTTGAAGTGGCCCGCAACAATATCCACCTCACGACGATAAGCAGCCATGAGTGGGTCTTTAGAATCCCAAGTGCCAGACACCTGCTGAGCCACTAGGTCCGAGTCACCGAAGCACTTAACCCGGCTTAGATTCATCTCTTTAGCCATCCGGAGACCATGGAGCAAGGCTTCATACTCATCTGCATTGTTAGTACAAGGGAACATTAAGCGGAGAACATAACAGAATTTGTCACCTCGTGGGGAAGTTAATACGACTCCAGCCCCCGAGCCCTCCAATTGCCGTGATCCGTCAAAATGGATGGTTCAATATGTGTGATCCGGTTTCTCTTCAGGGGCCTGCAGCTTCGTCCAGTCATTGATGAAATCAACAAGTGCTTGGGATTTCACCGCCGTTCGAGGCACGTATTTTAAACCGTGCGGCCCAAGCTCTATAGCCCACTTGGCAATCCGGCCCGTCGCTTCCCGGTTCTGGATGATATCACCCAAGGGGGCAGAACTAACCACTGTGATGGGATGCCCTTGGAAATACTGCTTCAGCTTCCGGCTTGCCATAAAAACTCCATATACCAGCTTCTGCCAATGTGGATACCTTTGTTTGGATTCAATAAGCACCTCGCTGATATAATAAACCGGACGTTGAACCGGATGCTCCTTGCCTGCCTCCTTCCGCTCCACCACAATAGCTATGCTGGCCGCGCGAGCATTAGCAGCAACATACATCAGCAATGGCTCCTTGTCAATGGGGCCGGCGAGCACAGGCGGATTGGCCAATTGCCGCTTTAAGTCCTCGAACGCCTGATCCGCAGCAGAACTCCAGACGAATTGATCCGTCTTTTTCAACATCTGATACAAGGGGATTGCTTTCTCACCAAGGCGGCTGATAAACCAGCTCAACGCGGCAATCCGGCCAGCCAATCGTTGAACATCATTGATACACTTCGGCTTAGCCAAGGAGGTGATGGCCGTAATTGTCGGTGTACTAGAGTACGGGTACCCTAGTATCCCGAACTTGTGCACGGGCATTCGCAGCGTCCCGCGGAAAGGCTTGCTAGGTGACCGCCAAGGTCCTCCGTGGTTCCTTTGGAGCCATTCAAGAACAAAGTATTTAAGCCAAGGAGACAAGTCCCCGGCAAGAGGAGCTTGCCGGGAAGGCCACTCAAGGCACAAGGCCCCGGCAAGAGGAGCTTGCCGGGAAGGCCAACCAAGGCATCCCAAGGTACTTACCGCGACGCGCCACGCGTCCCGGCAAGACCCGGCAAGCGACAAGCTCTCGGAAGCGACAAGACAACAACCGCGGCAAGGCGTTTGCCGCGGCAAGCAACAACTCTGTACCTGCGCTCCAGCTCACCCACCAACGTGTCGCTCTGAGGCACTTCCAGGCATACGTGGCGGGAGCCTGTGCAGCCAGGGGTACACTGTGGCATGCGGCGCTGACAAGATCGCCATCGTGGCGAGTGGTGGCGCCCCTGACGGTCCCTTTTCTACACCGTCTGGGCGATGTAGATAGGCATTTAATGCCCTTGTCCCCTGCCGTCAGGGTTAGGTATGATACACTGTGTAGGTAGCTGTACCTACCGCAGCACCTTTCCATTTTTGCCCTTACCTACGTTGCCACCTGTTGGAGACCCCTTGAGCATATAAAAGGAGGCCCATGCACAACGTAGAGAAGGAGGACGAACAGGAGAACACTCACGCTCGTTCTCGTTAGCTGCTGGTGTGTACTGTAGCACTCAGCGCTCCCGAGCAAGAACTCAATACAATCCACAAAGCAGCAGTAGGAGTATTATCTCTCCGGAGAGCTCCGAAGCTAGGTAAAAACCCCTCGTGTGCCTCGCCTCGATCCGCTCTTTGCGCGACCTCCGCCCCCCGCCGAACCGAGAAGGGGCTCCGTCCCCATAGGTGCTCGAGGAGTCAGATTCCCCCGGCATCTTTGGCGCGCCACGTAGGGGGCGTCGAGGTTGTGTGAACCTGATCCGGCGTTCACACGAACTAGATCTTCAACATCTTCATCGACATGCCGCCGAAGAAGAAGGCCTCGGAGGCGGCTGCTCCGTCCGCGTCGAACCCACCGCCGCCGGAGCAAACGGCTGGTGGGGAAGACGCCGACGGAAGAACGGGCACCGACGAGGGAGCCCACGGTGCCGCCAGGTCCAAGGACAAGGCTGCGCTGCCCGTCGGCAGCGTAGCAGGCTCCCACGACGACCGGGCGTCCGTGGATGCTCCGCGCCCATCTCAGGAAGCGCGGGACCGGCAGCGTCGTGGTACTCACGGTACCATACGCTCGCTGGACCCAAATCGAGCTGGCGGATCTCGGGATGCTCAAGGCCAGCATGCACGCCAACGTGCTGGCGCGAGCGAGGAACGGTCGCCCGGACAGGATATTGCTCCTTCTAACGCAGTTAGGAGTCCGAGCATATCCCGCTCCTCGCACCGTTCGCCACCACTACCCGCCACTCTAGCAGAAGCTTTCGCGCGAGCTCAACTGCTCCTAGACTTCCCTCCAACGCCAGACAAGATCGACGACTGGAGGGCCACCATTCAGAGCCTCATCGGCTTCGCCGACGGCGACACTCCACGGCAGCCGACCACATCGCAGCCGCGGCAAGCCAGCCAGGTGCGAGCCGATGGCGACAAGACCGGTGGGGGTGCAACCACCGTGCACTCTCCGCCCCGAAGGCCAAGATCGCTGACTCGTCGGGTCCACCGCGACGGCGACTCCACCGCTTCATCAGATCCGCGAGCTCGCCGCGATCAGCGCCAAGTTCTTCACGAACGACAGCAAGAAGACGCTCGTACTCGCATCGAGCGACGAAGAGAAACGCGGCGTCAGTCGGACCGGTGCGCTAGGCCCACTGTCGACATGCATGCGCCAGGGGAACCAGGCGACCTGCCATATGCGGTAGGTTGCCCGCGTTTACTCGTGAGCTGCGGCAAGTCCAGTGGCCCAGCACGAAAATTTTCAAGCCAGACGTACCGGAGAAGTACGACGGCAGGTTGCATCCGTCAGAGTTCCTCAGCATCTACACCATCGCGGTGCAGGCTGCCAGGGGGCGAGACGACAAGATCCTTGCCAACTACTTCCCGCTGGTGCTCAAACCCAACGTCAGGTCCTGGCTCATGCACTTGCCGGAAAACTCCATATCTTCCTGGGCAGACCTATGCCATCAGTTTGTCGGCGCCTTTACGGGCGGCCACAAACGGACAAACCTCATGGCCAGTTGAGTGACCTTCACCTGCTTGCCCAGAAGGAGGGAGAGCCCTTGCGCAAGTACATCCAGAGATTCAGCCAAGTGCAACGCAACATCCCAGATGTCCACCCTGCCGCGGTCATCAGCGCGTTCCATCAGAACGTGCGTAACCGCAGGATGCGGGAGGAGATGGAGATGTGCAAGATCAGAGACGTCAGTGAGCTGTATGCCTTGGCCGACAGGTGTGGACGTGCTGAGGAAGGGAGGAAACTCCCCGGAGAGAATGCAGGAATAGGAGGATCTGACAGTGAGGATGCTGCCCCGGCAAATAAAAACCGGCGGCGGAACAACAGGAAAAGGAAAGGCAAAGATGTGCTAGTTGTTGAGCAGTCCGGCGACGACGGTGGCGCCAAGAAAGCCAAAGATGGTGGCTCCGGCAAGGTGGTTGCCGCATGCGCCAACTGCCAGGCTGTGGCGGCCGCCGACAAGCAGGACGGCACCAACAAACAGTACTGCAAGATCCACCGCACCAAGGGCCATGACCTCCAGAGCTGCAAGAAGGTCGAGCAGCTTGTCGAGCTGCAAAAGGCCGAGTACGAGCGACGCGACAAGGAGAAGGCCCAAGGAGGTGCTGGAGGATCCGGTACGAAGCGCACCGGCCGGGGAGGACGCCGCGGCAAGGCCAATCAGCGGCAAGGAGACAGACCTCCCCGCGGCCGCGACAAAGATGAAGACGACGACGACGAAGACATGGATGATGACGAGACCAGTGAGCAGGAGTTTCAGAAAGCCACGGAGGTCTTGTGTGTTGACGGCGGTGCTTCTCTGCATACTTCGCACTGCCAACTCAAACAGTGGGTGCGGGAAGTCAATGCAGCAGAACCACCCGTTGAGTCACGCAAGCTTCTGAAATGGTCCAGCACGCCTATCATCTTTGATATTGAGGACCATCCTGATCGCACAACTGCGGTCGGGTGTTTGCCGATGTTGTTCTCACCAACTATCCGCAACCTCAAGGTCACTAAGATGCTAGTTGACGGCGGGGCCGGCTTGAACCTGATCTCCTCCGCTGTGCTCCGAAAACTCCAGGTCCCTGACAGCGAGCTCGAAGAGACCGGCACATTCCAAGGAATCAACCCGGGAAGGAGCAAGCCGAAGGGAAAGATCACGCTGCCGGTCACATTTGGTAGCGAGCTAAACTTCAGGACTGAGAGGATCACTTTTGACGTTGCCGATTTTCCATTACCTTACAATGGAATTCTCGGCCATCCAGCGCTCGCCAAGTTCATGGCGGCCTCTCACTACGCATACAACATGCTGAAGATGCCAGGCCCGATAAGTGTCATCTCTGTCCCTGGCGACAAGAAAGATGCTCTTATCTGTGCCGACAAGATCTACCGGGAAGCAGCAGCCGCAATGGATCGCGAGACACTTCCCGCTGAAGCTCCCGGGGGGAAGAATAAGACCAAGTCCGGCAAGAGTTCTGATGCCCACTCCGGCAAGCGCACCTCTTCGGAGTGCTGCGCTACCGTCGAGGACGCACCATCGAGCTCCACCGGCAAGTGTAAGAAGACAATGGCGGCTCCGCCAGCGACCAAGAAGGTGTCCGCCAAGGAGGACGGCACTGGTGGTACTTTCACCATCAGTGCCACTCTCGACCCTAAATAGGAAAGCGCGCTCATTGCTTTCCTGCGGGCGAGCGTCGATGTGTTTGCGTGGCAACCGTCTGACATCCCCGGTGTTCCCAGGAAAGTAATTGAGCACCACCTTGCCATCTATCCTCATGCGCGGCCCGTCAAGCAAAAATTCAGGAAACAAGCAGTGGAGCGGCAAGAATTCATCGCAGAGGAGATCAAGAAGTTGGAAGCAGCATGCCTTGTTAGAGGAGTACTCCATCCCACGTGGTTGGCCAATCCTGTAGTCGTGTGCAAGGCAAACGGGAAATGGAGGCTTTGTATCGACTTCACCTATGTTAACAAAGCTTGTCCCAAAGATCCACTTCCCTTGCCGCGCATTGACCAGATTGTTGACTCCACGGCCGGATGTGATTTGCTTTCATTCCTCGACGCATACTCAGGATATCATCAGATCTTCATGGCAGAAGAGGATGAGGAGAAAACCGCATTCATCACTCCATGTGGCACATACTGTTTCGTACGGATGCCTTTCGGTTTGAAGAATGTTGGTTCAACATTTGCAAGAGTAGTCCATACTACTTTTGAACTGCAAATACACAGAAATGTGGAAGCCTACATGGATGACATAGTGGTCAAGAGCAGGGAAAAAGCAACTCTGATTCAAGATCTAGAAGAGACTTTTGCGAATCTGCGCAAGATCAGCCTCAAGATCAACCCCGAGAAGTGCGTGTTTGGAGTCCCTTCCGGCAAGCTTCTCGGGTTCTTCGTGTCTCAGAGGGGAATTGAAGCCAATCCCAACAAGATCAAGGCCATTGAGCAGATCGAAGCGCCAAAGCGCGTCAAGGATGTACGCAAACTTGCCGGCGGTGTGGCGGCTCTCAGCAGGTTTATCTCTAAGTCTGTTGAGCGCGCCCTGCCGTTTTTCAAAATTTTGAAAAAGGCAGGTCCAATGAAATGGACTCCGGAAGCGGAGGCTGCGCTGCAGGACTTGAAGAGATACCTGTCCTCCACTCCAATACTTGTCGCACCTAAGCCACAAGAGAAGTTGCTACTGTATCTGGCGGCAACCAATCAAGTGGTTAGTGCTGCGCTAGTAGCGGAGAGGGAGGCTGATGATGAGCCAGCGACCGCGGCAAGCACGTCCAGCGACAAGCAGGGGGCTTCCCCGACAAGCTCTGGTCCTGGCAAAGATGGATCTGCGCAGATGTGCGAAGAGACACAGCAGAAGAAAATGGTGCAGCGCCCAGTCTACTTTGTCAGTTCCCTTCTGCAGGGGCTAGGTCAAGGTACTCTGGTGTGCAGAAATTGCTTTTCGGCCATGTCATGGCCTCGAGAAAGCTACGCCATTACTTCCAAGCACATGAGATAACAGTTGTCACTCGCTTCCCGCTGAAGAGGATACTGCAGAATCCCGAAGCAACAGGCAGGATTGTTGAGTGGGCACTGGAACTGTCAAGCTTTGGCCTCAAGTTTGAGATCACTTCAACTATCCAAAGCAGAGCATTGGCAGAATTCATAGCGGAGTGGACGCCAACACCAGATGAAGAAATTCCAGAGACGAGCATCCCCGTCAAGGAGGCAAGCAAAGAGTGGCTGATGTACTTTGATGGTGCTTTCTCGCTGTAAGGCGCCGGTGCTGGCGTGCTGCTTGTCGCACCCACCGGAGAACACCTCAAGTACGTAGTCCAGATGCACTTTCCCAAGGAGCAAGCAACCAACAATACTGCAAAGTATGAAGGTTTGCTTGCCGGTCTCAGGATCGCGGCAGACCTTGGGATCAAGCAGCTCATTGTCAGGGGTGACTCGCAGCTTGTCTTCTGCCAAGTGAACAAGAATTATCAGAGTCCGTTGATGGAAGCTTACGTTGATGAAGTGAGGAAGCTAGAGGAGCGCTTTGTCGGCCTACAGATGGAACATGTTCCAAGAGCTCAGAACGACATTGCTGACGGCCTGTCAAAGTGCGCAGCACTTAAGTTACCTGTGGAACCAGGGATCTTTGTGCTCAAGCTGACTCAACTGTCTGTGACACCATCAACTGGACAGAGCAAGAAGAGGAAGTTGATTGCTGATGACTATTTTCTGGCAGAGCTTCTCGAAGCCGCCGCCAAGAAGGTCCCCAAGATCAATGCCAAGAGTGCTGAGGAGCAGTCTGCTCCGACAAGCCCCAGGGTTTGTTTCGTTGAAGCAGACGCTCCTGACGAGTTTTGCTCCGGCAAGCTTGCCGGGGAACGTCAAGCTCCGGCTGAGCCGCAGGTTCTCGCCGTAGAAGCGGATGTTTCCGCAGCAGCAGATATGCCTTTAGTCCTTGTTGTCGAGCCACAAGCTCCAGCATGGGCACAGCAGATCGTCCGTTTCCTCCAGACAGGAGAACTTCCCGAAGAGCCAGAAGAAGTAGAAAGAGTAGCCCGGCAGTCAAGTATGTACCAGTTCGTCGACAACGCACTGTACAGAAGAAGAGTCAACGGAGTGAAATTGAAGTGTATTCACCGGGAAGATGGACAGAAGCTGTTGGCAGAGATACATGGAGACATATGTGGTCACCACATTGGTGCAAGAGCACTTGCCGGCAAGGTTTCTTTTGGCCGACAGCCCTCCAGGATGCAACTGCACAAGTAACCAAGTATGAAGCGTGCCAGTTCCATTCCAAGCAGATACACCAGCAAGCTCAAGCTCTCCAGACGATCCCTTTATCCTGGCCATTTTCGGTCTGGGGGCTCGACATCCTTGGCCCCTTCCCCCGAGCAGTCGGGGGCTTTGAGTACTTGTACGTCGCAATCGACAAGTTCACAAAGTGGCCAGAAGTGGAACCAGTGAGGAAGGTGACAGCACAGTCAGTAGTCAAGTTCTTCAGGTCGATTGTTTGCCGCTTCGGAATCCCTAACAGGATCATCACCGATAACGGTACGCAATTCATGAGCCGCACCTTCATGCAGAACGTCCAAGATCTTGGCGCCAAGGTCTGCTTCGCTTCTGTTGCTCACCCCAGGAGCAACGGTCAAGCGGAGAGGGCAAATGCTGAAGTGCTGCATGGGCTCAAGACCAGGACTTTCGACAGGCTGCACAAGTGCGGAAGAAACTGGATTGAGGAGCTGCCGGTGGTTCTTTGGTCGATCAGGACGACGCCAAATCGAGCCACTGGCCAGACACCTTTCGCTCTAGTCTATGGAGCAGAGGCAGTTATCCCCACGGAACTCGTATACGGGTCACCTCGAGTGCTCGCTTATGATGAGCTTGAGCAAAAGCAGCTGCGACAAGATGACGCGCTGCTCCTTGAGGAAGATCGTCTTCAGGCCGCTGTGCGAGCTGCTCGCTACCAGCAAGCTTTGTGCCGCTACCATAGCTGCAAAGTTAACGCCAGAAGTCTCGAGGAAGGCGACCTTGTTCTTCGGCGCGTTCATTCCGCCAAGAATTCCAACAAGTTGACGCCAAAGTGGGAAGGCCCTTATCGAGTGAAACGAGTCACTAGGCCTGGCGCTGTCCGCCTTGAGACCGAAGATGGCATTCCGGTGAGCAACTCCTGGAATATTGAGCATCTTCGTAAGTTTTACCCGTAAGGCACGGTTGTCGGACCCTGTCCGGCAACCACCTTTTTGTACAAGTCTTGCCGTTGTTGCATGTAATCCTTTGTACAAAGCCAGGCGCAGACCCTGAGCATAAGTGAAGCGCTGGCGCCCTAAGTTTTAGCATGCATGCTGAGTCGAGTCTCGTCCTTGGTTAGGGTTGATAGTGCTTGATAGCGGCTAACCCCTAGCTTAGAGGTCGGGTGTGCGTCCTTTTGCCGTTCTTTCGTTTCCCTTGGTTCGCAGGGCTCGCATATCCTGGCCGGACCACGTAAGGACGAAAAAGAGAAGGAGGACGGACCAGCATCTGGACCCCGGCAAGCCAGTCCCGGCAAGCCAGTGTTGCCGGGGGCCGCAAGTACAAAGATTCACCCACGGCAAACCAGAGTTGCCGGGGGCTGCAATCTCAGATAAGTTTTTCATCCCTTATCATGCATTCTCTTATGGACTGAGGTATGCGAAACCTCGTTTCTTCCTAGAAGCTACCGTGCTCCCCTACCTCAAGGCCCTAGGGCTAGTCCCTGGGGCCAGGTTTGGTCGTAGTCGCGGCAGCAAAGGAACGAAACGAGGAGCCTGAACCCGCCTCATCCCTGCCTCCGCCAAAAGCGTGAGAAAGGTCGAGCGACGTAGGAAGGAGGCAGGGCCTGCTGCCGGGAAAGGAAGTGTCTATCTTAAAGATATAAAGGATTCGCTCCTTGACGTGGGTTCCACCCACAAGACAAGTGACCCGGCAAGCATCCCCTTTTCATTAAAAAGCATTCCGCTCAGGTACAGTTCATAGAGAATGAAAAACATGAATGATGGGATTACAAGCTTTAAATGCAACTAAGGCCCGAGGGCTTACAAATTAAAAAGAGATAAGGTGCCCGTAATCCCTTGTTTGTCCCTCTCTCCAGGAGGTAGGGCAAGGAGGCGAAAAGGGCAAAAGGAGCGCCTAGGCGAGCTACGGGTGGCAGAAGACACCAAGAGAACATCTCGGCGGTCGTCCGAAGGCTGGATGGTGATGGCGGCACCGGAGGCAGGGCTCGAAGACGAGGCGGCAGGACGTCAGCACGCTGTCGAGGGCGTTGTGCCCTCGTACTCCGAGTTGACGGCCTTGCCGCCTGCCCTCTTCCTCTTGCGCAGCCTCCCTACGCCAGCCGCCCAAGGAGACGGCCCCAAGAAGCTCAAGGAGCCGGCGACGCGGATGATGGGGTCGCCGGTGCCGCACGGAGCGGCGCCCGACACCTAGTCGGACCCGTCATCCTGCCTCCCGCCACCCTCGTCGTCGCTTTCGCTTTCCTCCTCGTCACTCCCGCCCAAGGAGGAGCCTTCGCTATCGGAGGAGCTCTCCACGCAGCACCGTGCCCGAGTCCCGAAGCACCCGAAGACCTTGACGGAGAGGAGACCGCCCTCCATTAGCTTAAAATGGAGGGTGAGCCCCGCCGTCAAGCTGTGGATGGGGGTGAACGTCTTCCACCCTCGACCAAGATACATCACATTAGGGGCCGGGAAATCAATGCGGACTCGCGTACCGCTGATTCCACAGCCCCTCATGTGCAACCTCAATGTCTCGGGCGGATCCAACTCCATCTCGCTCGCAAATGGAGTCGGGAGACGAAGGCGATGACGAGGCGGCCGACGCAGCCTGACGAAGAACTCGCAAGGGTCGTCCTCGATATGGTCCGCCACGGGGAGAGGATCTGCTGGCGGAGGCGAGGCCGGCGAGCTGCCTCGTCCACCTCTTCCCCGACCGCCTCGGCCTCGCCCTCGACCTCGCCCGCGGCCTCGTCCCCTCCCTCTTCCCCTTGCGGCTGGCTCTGCCACCACGGGTGCGGGGGAAGGAGGGACGCGTTGCCTAGCGGCGACCCTCGTCGCCACCATCGAAGGACCAGGGTTCCCTTTCTCCATGGCGAATGAGAGAGAGGGGAGCAGAAGCTGAAGGAAAGAGGAGATGAAAGAATGCAGTTTTTCATCCCCCCCTCCCGCTCCTTATAAAGGAGCGGGGTGGGGGCTCGGCCGCCCCACTCAGCCAATCAAGACACGGAAGGAGCAGGGAACTGGGCCCGATCTGCTGCCTCGACCCGTGACGACCTAGTTTCCTGCCTCCACCGTTCGCCACTCCAAGCGCATGGAGGCCGCGTGGCAGGCGTGCAGAACTGAGGCGACGGATGAGGCGACCTCTCCCCACCCCGTGATCGTGGGGAGTGGACGCCTCGAAGACCACGCCTCCACGCCTCCCTCCGTTTATGGGGAAGGTGCGAACCGCCAGGAGGCGGGCGTTTCACCTTTTCGGATAAAGGAACCACCCACGACCTCTCCCATGACGCCGCAATCGACGCGTGCCGTTTGGGGAGGGCGCGGTGGATACGGAGCATGATACGACGTGACCCAGGCCGCGCGTGCCCGTGCCCTGTTTTGGGCCTGGCCCAACAGCGCTCGGCACCGTGTATGGCCCAGGCCCGGGGGCTCCTGTCGGTGTACTAGAGTAGGGGTACCCTAGTATCCCGAACTTGTGCACGGGCATTCGCAGCGTCCCGCGGAAAGGCTTGCTAGGTGACCGCCAAGGTCCTCCGTGGTTCCTTTGGAGCCATTCAAGAACAAAGTATTTAAGCCAAGGAGACAAGTCCCCGGCAAGAGGGGCTTGCCGGGAAGGCCACTCAAGGCACAAGGCCCCGGCAAGAGGAGCTTGCCAGGAAGGCCAACCAAGGCATCCCAAGGTACTTACCGCGACGCGCCACGCGTCCCGGCAAGACCCGGCGAGCGACAAGCTCTCGGAAGCGACAAGACAACAACCGCGGCAAGGCGTTTGCCGCGGCAAGCAACAACTCTGTACCTGCGCTCCAGCTCACCCACCAACGTGTCGCTCTGAGGCACTTCCAGGCGTACGTGGTGGGAGGCTGTGCAGCCAGGGGTACACTGTGGCATGCGGCGCTGACAAGATCGCCATCGTGGCGAGCGGTGGCACCCCTGACGGTCCCTTTTCTGCATCGTCTGGGCGACGTAGATAGGCATTTAATGCCCTTGTCCCCTGCCGTCAGGGTTAGGTATGATACACTATGTAGGTAGCTGTACCTACCGCAGCACCTTTCCATTTTTGCCCTTACCTACGTTGCCACCTATTGGAGACCCCTTGAGCATATAAAAGGAGGCCCATGCACAACGTAGAGAAGGAGGACGAACAGGAGAACACTCACGCTCGTTCTCGTTAGCTGCTGGTGTGTACTGTAGCACTCAGCGCTCTCGAGCAAGAACTCAATACAATCCACAAAGCAGCAGTAGGAGTATTATCTCTCCGGAGAGCTCCGAAGCTGGGTAAAAACCCCTCGTGTGCCTCGCCTCGATCCGCTCTTTGCGCGACCTCCGCCCCCCGCCGAACCGAGAAGGGGCTCCGTCCCCATAGGTGCTCGAGGAGTCAGATTCCCCTGGCAGTAATCTTCTCCGGATTAGCCTCAATTCCCCTGTTGGACACCAGAAAACCCAACAACTTTCCTGCCGGCACACCGAAGACACACTTGGACGGATTGAGCATCATCTTATACGTCCTCAGGTTATCAAAGGTCTCCTTCAAATCATCAACCAAAGTCTTCTTCTCCCTTGACTTAACCACAATATCATCCACATAGGCATGCACATTGCGGCCAATCTGCTTGTGAAGACAATTTTGCACACACCGTTGATAGGTTGCCTGGGCACTCTTGAGACCAAAAGGCATAGATACATAGGAAAAGGCTCCAAAGGGAGTTATGAACGTTGTCTTCTCCTTGTCCTTAATTGCCATTTTAATCTGATGATAGCCGGAATATGCATCCAAAAAACTTAAACGCTCGCAACCCGCCGTAGCATCAATAATTTGATCAATACGGGGGAGGGCAAAAGGATTTGCTAGACAAGCTTTATTAAGATCAGTGTAATCCACACACATGCGCCAGGTGCCGTTTTTCTTAAGGACCAGCACCGGATTAGCAAGCCACTCAGGGTGGAAATCCTCAATGATGAAGCCAGCTGCTAGGAGCCTGGCCACTTCTTCTCCAATAGCCTTGCGTCTTTCCTCGTTGAACCGGCGAAGGAACTGTTTCACCAGTTTGTATTTAGGATCCACATTAAGAGTGTGCTCAGCGAGTCGCCTCGGTACACCTGGCATGTCAGAAGGCTTCCATGCAAAGATGTCCCGATTCTCACGGATGAACTCGATGAGCGCGCTTTCCTATTTCGGATCCAAATTGGCACTGATGCTGAACTGCTTGGATGAATCGCCAGGTATGAAGTCAACAAGCTTAGTCTCAGCCGCCGATGTGAACTTCAGGGCCGGATCATGCTCCATGGTA
Organism: Aegilops umbellulata; assembly: GCA_032464435.1. Lineage (NCBI taxonomy): Eukaryota > Viridiplantae > Streptophyta > Magnoliopsida > Poales > Poaceae > Aegilops > Aegilops umbellulata. The sequence continues at coordinate 246,008,224 of CP136056.1, forward strand.
GGCTTCTTCAAAGGAGTCATATCCGCCGGATCAACATTGTCCTTGTAATACTTCAGCTCCTCGGTGGCACAACCCGATTCTGCGTAAGCCGCATCTCCTTCTTCGCATTCCAAAGCGACCTTACGGCTTCCGTGAACCGTTATAGTCCCCTTAAGACCCGGCATCTTGAGCTGCAAGTACACATAATAGGGCCGTGCCATGAACTTGGCATAGGCGGTCGCCCAAACAGGGCGTGATACAGGCTTTGGATTTTTACTACTTCAAACGTCAGCGTCTCTGATCTGGAATCATGATCATCTCCAAAGGCCACTTCCAATGCTATCTTACCAACGGGGTACGCTGACTTGCCAGGTACCACACCATGGAAAACCGTGTTCGACGGTCTGAGATCTTTATCTGTTAGCCCCATACGACGGAAGGTCTCATAGTATAGGATGTTAATACTGCTACCCCCATCCATGAGTACCTTGGTGAACTTATAGCCTCCCACCTGAGGCGCCACCACCAAAGCTAGTTGACTCGGATTGTCAACCCGGGGAGGGTGATCCTCTCTACTCCATATAATTGGCTGCTCTGACCAGCGTCGATATCGGGGCACGGCCGGTTCAACAGAATTAACTGCCCGCTTCTGGACCTTCCGGTCTCGCTTGTCCAAGCTAGTGGTGAACACGTGATATTGCCCACTATTCAATTGCTTTGGGTTGCTCTGGTAACCCGACGGCTGTTGTTGCTGATTGTAACCACCCTGGTTATATTGATTATTCTGATTGTTATGTCCGCCCGGATTACCATTAAATCCTGAACCGGAATTTCCTCCACCGTAACCCGGCCCGGATCCAGAGCCACCGCCGGAGCTGGGATCATACCGGAAAGCATTAGACCTCTTGAACTCCTGCATAATGTAGCAATCCTACCAAAGGTGGTTTGCCGGCACCTCCTTCGTCCCATGCTTCGGACAGGGTTGGTTCAACAGATAATTCAGGCGGTCCGGATTAGGACTAGGCGCTCCACTGCGATTCTGCGATTTACCCTTACGTCGCTAGCCCTTGTCCTGCGCATTAGTATTAGCTACAAAGTCCATGTTGCCATCCGCTTTACACTTGCCCCCGCCACCATTACCTGCTGAGTGATGTTGCTGACCTTTGGAGTTGCTGTTCCTCTTTCCCTTCCTTGTCTTTTCATCATCAGACTCGGGATCCTTGGTACTATCAGAATCAACATACTTTACCAAGGCGGCCATGAGAGTCCCCATGTCAGTACAGTGGCGCTTCATCCGTCCTAAGTTCAACTTTAGGGGTCCAAACCGACAATTGCCTTCCAAGGTTATAACTGCGGTGTCAGTGTTGATGCGGTCTGATGAATGCAGGACTTGTGAGACCCGGCGCACCCAATGAGTAGTTGATTCTCCTTCCTCCTGGACACAGGCAGCTAAATCCACTATCGACATCGGCTGCTTACATGTATCTTTGAAGTTATTGATGAACCGGGCTCATAACTGGGCCCATGAACTGATAGAGTCGGCTGGTATGCTCTTTAACCAGGTATGGGCCATCCCTTCAAGCATCATGGTGAAATACTTTGCACACGCGGCATCATCCACATCAAGCATCTCCATGGCCATCTCATAACTCTCCACCCATGTCTCTGGAGGTTGATCCGCCGTGTAGTTCGGTACCTTGCGTGGGCCCTTGAAATCCTTAGGTAGGCGCACATTGCGTAAAGCGGGGACAAGGCAAGGCACCCCCAATGCGCTAGAAGTAAGCCCAGGCTCAACCGAGGTAGTCGGACGAACCGGTGTAAGCTGACGAGCTTGATGTTGTGCCGCTAACTCGGCCTCTGTGCGCGCTCTGGCCCGGTCCACCACCTCCTGAGCATTATCGACACCACCGGCCGGATTGTTGCCACGGGGCGCTCCACGCCGTGCATTACTTGACACAACTGGTTCTTCCATATGCCTGCTATAACTCTGGCTTGGACGTGGGGTAGAATGAATCCGGTCGCGGCTATATGAATACGCTTCTTGTTGGACCAAAGCCGTCCTAAGGAGCTCCTTTGTCAAGACCCCGATCCTAAGCCACATCGATCCAGCATGTAACACATCATATCACTTTGCGGCCTCATGCACGGTACTCCCACGGGTGCCACCTTACCTGGCCCGGGACCGTTTGCACCTTTTGGCTCACGTATATGATAGTGTCGCTAGCATCCATATGACAGAGAACCCGGGCCGACATGGCTAGTCGTGAACCCAAGGCGGCACTAACCCATGAGGACAGGCATACATGAATCACATCGAGCATGTCGGTCAACAACGTATAAATCCGGGCTGTAGCACTGGGCTAACAGGACTCCGGTAACCCGGGCTGTAGCAGGCTAGGCAGGACTCCGGATAACACCGCGTGACATTTCCCCGAAGGGACAGACACAGGAACGAAGTGAAACACATGCCGGCCAGTCATGTGTCCTGAGCAGTAGTGCTGGGCTAGCAGGACTCCGGTGAACCGGGCTGTAGCGGACTACTATGGCTCAAGGAGGCACTAGACTACATTTCCCCATAAAAGAGGCTGCCAAAGATAAACAACTAGATTGTCGGATCCCACACATACCAAGCATTTCAATCATACACACAATATGCTCGATATGTGTAAATACAACATGGCATCACAACATAACTCTACGACTCAAAGTATTTATTCATTAGGCTCCGAGGAGCGAGATATTACAAACATGGGTCTCATGACCCAACATTCAGAGCATACAAGCAACAAGCACATGCGGAAGCTTAACATGTCTGAGTACAGACATCTACAAATGAAAAAGGCTGAGAAGCCTGACTATCTACCAGATCCTGCCGAGGGCACAAGATCGTAGCTGAGGTATCAAGCTAAACGTCGAAGTCCAAGCGGTACTACTAGCGAGACTGAAGTCTCTCTGCAAAACATAAAATAGGCAAACGTGAGTACAAATGTACCCAGCAAGACTTACATCAGAACTAGCTACATATGCATCAGTATCAAAAGGGGGTGGTGGAGTTTAACTGCAGCAAGCCAGCTTTGACTCGGTGGCTATCCTGAATTACAACTGCAAGTAACTCTTTTGAGGTGGCGCACACGAGTCCACATATTCACCATATCAATACACCACTATGGATCCACTTCCGTCTCCCTACGAGAAGGCCATCCATAGCACTCACGCTTATCTTGCGCATTTTAGAGAATCCACTTCCACTTGTCTATGAACTGTTATAGGCAACCCAGAAGTCCATTACCGCGGACACGGCTATTCGAATAGATGATGTTAACCCTGCAGGGGTGTACTTCTTCACACACGCTCTCACCACTTATCGCCGTTTACACGACATGTACTCGGCAACCTTCAAGCGGAAGCCCAGCGAGGGTGTCGGCCACGGCCTACCTAAACACACAAGTCTCTAGTCCAGGTTTATCGCCTATTCAGGTTCCATCCGCAGGGAGTCCGGCCGAGGTTTCCACATACGGCCCCGAACGATGTGTGCAGGGTTCCCGAGACACCAAACAGGCGCCCGGTACACCGTGCCACGTGCCTACCGCAACACAGCCCACCCCTACGGTCAGCGCTGCGTGCGGCCCCCAGCATACTACAAACACCAGAAACTACTTGCAACTCCTGGACAGAGGACAAGGGTGATTAAGAAGCCGAGAGAGTCAATTAAGGATCCCAATGTGTGGTAGTAACTGTTTCATGGATCACAAACACAGAACTCAGTTCCTGAGGACGGCTTCAATGAGACAACCCACCATGTACTCCTACATGGCCTCTCACCAATACCTTTACCAAATCGTGTTCACACACTTAGCTCACACACAGTAGGACATGTTCATCACCATTCTAATTCATTCCCGATGAATCAGACCCGACTCAACTCTAAGCAGTAGCAGGCACGACAAACAAGCATGAATGAGTAGGCACATCAGGGCTCAAGCAACTCCTACTCATGCTAGTGGGTTTCATCTATTTACTGTGGCAATGACAGGTCATGTAGAGGATAAGGGGTTCAACTACCGCAGCAAATAACACATGAATCGTTGTTGTCCTAATGCAGTAAAAGAGAGCAGGAGCGAGAGGGTGGGATTGTATCAGAATGATCAAGGGGGTTTTGCTTTCCTGGCACTTCTGAAGATAATATAGCTCTTCATCGGTGTCATCGAACTCATCGTCGAAACCACATCTAGCGAGAGGGAACAAACACCGACAAACAAAGAAGGAACTCAATCAATGCCATGGAACAATATGATGCATGAATGTGACATGGTAATATGCTGTTGATTGGCCTAATGCAACTAGCAACAAGTTAAATGAAGTTGCTTTGAATCCAAGATTCAAATTCAAACTCCATATGCGAAATTCAAATGCCATTTAATTGATTTGACCTGATCAGCAGGTATAAGTTGTTCAAACATGCATGAAAATAGTACGGATGGATAGATTGGATTTTTCTGATCATTTTTCATATATAAATTATTTCATTTGGAGTTACGGTTGATTTTCTATGATTTTTAGAAATTTGCAACATTTTCTGGAATTTCCTATATAAGAGTAAATCCAGAAAATGAGTTACTGCGTCAGCATGACGTCTAGGTGACGTCAGCAAGTCAACAGGGCTGCCCCAGGTCAAACCTGACCGGGGGGTCCACTGGTCAGTGACCCGGGCTGGTTTGTGTGGCTGACAGGTGGGCCTGGTCAACTGCCACGTCAGCAAAGTCAACCTGACATGTGGGCCCGGTGGGTTAGTCTAAGTTAAACAGGGAATAAATTCCGGGGTTAATTAGCGCGTGGGGCCCATCCGTCAGTGGCACAGTGATCAGCTAAAGGCGTCGTTAGTGTTAACTAAGTGTGCCACGTTGGGTCGCCGGAGTTTCGCCGGCGACGACCAAAAACACGGCGGAGACGCACCGGGGTGGCTCGGGTTTCGCCTACAGTGCACCGTTCGGTCCGCCCTTTGGCCCTACGGAGAGCTGGCGCGATGGCGCGTCGGATGGTGGTGGTCTCCGGGCCTGGGGTGGCCGGAGTCGACGGCGGCGAGCTCGGTTGCGGCCGCCGGAGTTCGGGCGCCGATGAAAACGACGGCACCGTGCACGGGAGGATCAACGGGTAGCACCTACGCGTCCTGCAGGCTCTCACAAAGTCAACGGGCATTTGAACGGGGCCGATTGGCCACCGGAGCCTCGTCGGCGATGAGCTCGTGCGGCGGCGTGCTTCGGGCATCATGGAAAACGGCGCTACAGCGAGCGCTAGGCCGCGGGGTTAGGGGGAAACGACGGTGCAGCTCACAGTGATCACGATGATGGGTTCGGCTTGCTCGGGGATGTCCTGTGGCCGGCGAATCGACGACGGCGGTGGTCGGCTCCCGAGGATGAGGACGACGGCGATGGCGAGGCTGAGGGGCTCCCGGGGCTTGTTTTGTTCTTCTCGTCGACGTGCGGAGCCGCGGCGAAGCCTAGGGATACGGTGGGGAGGTCAGGCGAGCTCGGTGGGCGCGGCAAATGTTGCCGGCGACGACGAGCTTCGCTCGGGTGTGCTCGGGAGAGGAAGCAGAGAAGGGGGAAGGGGGTCGGGAGAGAGCAGAGAGCAACGGGAGAGACAGAAGGGGCCGCGGGGCGTGTCCAGACGCATCGGGGGCGCCATGGTGGCAAGCAGGAGGTGGCAAGGGTGGCGTCGGCGCTCGCCACCGAGCTGCTTCGGGGCAAGGGGGAGGAAGACGATAGAGAGGAGGAGGTGGGCTGGGCCGACCAGCTCAGATGGGCCGCCAGGTGGACTAGAGTGCCAGGTAAGTGCCCATGTGAGCCTCTGCTCTTTGTTTTCTGTTTTTTGTTTTTTTTATTTTGATCTGTTTTGAATTAGTAAAAATACTAACTCATTTTGTAAAATCCTGACAAAAACTGTGGGCACTATTTGAATTATCCAACAGCCCCCAATTGTTTTCAGAAGTATTGAAGCATTTAAAATATTTATAGGCATTAAATGCTCCAATTCAAATACAATATGATTTAAATCAAAAATCCATAAATGGCCAAGAAATATGCTCATCATTTTTGGCAGAGGTTTTCACCTTTATCAGAAATCATGAACATTTTCCATGACATTTTGGGTTCTTTGAAAATATTTTTATTTTGATCCTAATTGCATCTCATTTGGTGCTAGGGTTTGGTCAGTCCCCATTTCAAGTTTCATGAAAATTAAACATGATGCATGGATGCAATGCCACTAGTTACAAGCAAACTCTAGTGCTGTGACATCCTTGACCCGGCGCGTCTCCATCGCCTGCAATGAATCACCTTCAACTGGAATGGCCTCCAATCGTGCTGCAGCTGCAACAAGGTTATCTAGCGGGTTGGAGTAATGACCCGGAGGTGTGGGCATAGCCTGCAGTACACCAGTATTATGACGGGGCAGATCTATTAAGCGGGGTTGGACCGGCTCGCCTGTCCCAGGTGCCTCCGCCCGGTTTACCACCGGCGGATTACTGGCTCCCGCTCCAGGGGTGTTGAAAAGGTCCCTTGCTTCGAAAACTGAAGGAAAACGAGATCGGTACTTCCTCCTCATGACTTCCTGTGATGCGTTCTGGTCCAGCATGAGTTTGTAAGCTTGCGCGTCCAAAGCGGCCTGCTCTGCAGTCATCCTGACCTCTTCGCCTGCCAAATCCACTTTGGCCTGAGTGATCTGCTCCCTCACCTTTGCAATCTCTGTGTTGTGAGCGTACTGATCCGGGTTAGCCCCTGCCATGAGCGCAGCCAACGCATCAAACAGATCTGATAAAACTTGAGCCGGCGGGCGCACAGAGCCTCCTGCCCCGGCAACCGTTGCCGCTGCTGAACCGGAAACCATCGCCTCGGCGGTCGATGAATGAAGAGCTGCTTGTGTACCGGCCATGAATGTTCCAACCCGGTTGGGCAGATCGGTGGGGTCCGGAATACTGTCACCATCGGAACAGCCCCCTATCCGGCCATCTTGTAGCTAATACAGAGACTCAGTTTCTCCGGTTGACGACTCGTCACCAGAGTAAACGACGGTTTCGCCGCCAGATCCCGATCCAACCTCATAACTTCCTCCATGGATGACTCCCACGAAGGCACGTTTCACGGCCAGCTTAACCCGGGCAGGTCGCGCACGCTGAGCTGTCTCAACGAGGTCGGTGCAGGTGTCTAGCTCAGGGCCCGGTTCACCGATCTTGCCGATGAAAACGTGTATGCCACCAAAGGGGACCCGGTACCCGTACTCAATTGAGCCGGCCTCAGGGCCCCAGCCTGCATCGTCGATGTAGACCTTGCCGCGATGACTCTTGGTCATCCGGCCCACAACGTATCCCTCGAGTCCTTCGAAGCGGCCCTCCAAGAACTTGTAACCATCGTGCGATAGCCCCATGGTGGGCACCAACTGTCGTGGTTTTGTCACGGCAGATGTCCTAGCAAAAGGACTTAGTCGTGGAGCCATCGCAACGGGTTAACTCAAAGGGGTTAAAGCGGACACAGGGACACAGAGGGTTTATACTAGTTCGGCCCCTTCGATGAAGGTAAAAGCCTACGTCTAGTTGTGATGGAATTGATGGGGTTTCGATGACTAGGGAGCAAACAAGCTTCGCCTAAGTCTCGAGTTGTGGTTGTCTGTCCTTGAACCGCTGTCGGGTCGTCCCCTTATATACACGGGTGACGCCCGTCGGTTCACAGAGTCCCAATCACCGGTTCATACTCGTACCCGGGTTGGTCTCTTCTTATTCCTAACTTACAATGCAAGTTTACATACAAGGCCGGTTTACGGCTACAAGTGTTGAACCGACTACGGCCTTGGGCCCTCATCTATCTTCTTGGGCTTTAACGCTCTTGGACTACTGATGAAGTCAACCCGACCCAGGTAGGCCGGTTTACGCCCAGTAGTAATATCCCCAACACTCCCCCTCCACCAACAAGTATCAATCCATGGCTTGCTCGAAACAACGAGTGCCTCCAACTAACAACGGTTCCAGGGGAGTTTTGTTTGCAATTATTTTGATTTGGTTTGCAGAAAGAATGGGACTGGGCATCCCGGTGACCAGCTAATTTCTCATGAGTGAGGAGCGGAGTCCACTCCTCTTGAGAATGACCTGCCTAACATGGAAGATACGGACAACCCTAGTTGATACATGAGCTATTCGAGCATACAAAACAGAATTTCATTTGAAGGTTTAGAGTTTGGCACATACAAATTTACTTGGAACGGCAGGTAGATACCGCATATAGGAAGGTATTGGTGGACTCATATGGAATAACTTTGGGGTTTAAGGAATTGGATGCACAAGCAGTATTCCCGCTTAGTACAAGTGAAGGCTAGCAAAAGACTAGGAAGCGACCAACTAGAGAGCGACAACAGTCATGAACATGCATTAAAATTAATGAACATTGAATACAAGCATGAGTAGGATATAATCCACCATGAACATAAATATCGTGAAGACTATGTTGATTTGTTTCAACTACATGTGTGGACATGTGCCAAGTCCAGTCACTTGAATCATTCAAAGGAGGATACCACCCTATCATACCACATCACAACCATTTTAATAGCATGTTGGCACACAAGGTAAACCATTATAAACCCCTAGATAATTAAGCATGGCATAAGAAACTATAATCTCTAATTGTCATTGCAAACATGTTTATTCATAATAGGCTGAATCAGGAACAATGAGCTAATTATATTTACAAAAACAAGAGAGGTCGAGTTCATACCAGCTTCTCTCATCTCAATCAGTCCATCATATATCGTCATAATTGCCTTTCACTTGCACGACCGAACTATGTGAATAATAATCATAGTGCACGTGCATTGGACTATGCTGGAACCTGCGAGCATTCAATAAACAGGAGAAGACAAGGCAATATGGGCTCTTGGTTAAATCAACAATAATGCATATAAGAGCCACTTCAACAATTTAATTATGGTCTTCTCCTATCGACCTCCAAAGAAAATAAAAGAAATAAAAGCTATTTACATGAGAAAGCTCCCAACAAGCAAAAGAAGAACGGGAAATCTTTTTGGGTTTTCTTTTTAATTATTACTACTATAGCAAGAAAAGTAAAATAGCTAAAGCTACAACTAATTTTTTTTTTGGTTTTTCTTAAGGTATAACAAACACACAAGTAGAAAGCAAGAAAAAGAGGATGAGGAGAAGACATCGTTCATCACTCCCTGTGGTACGTACTGCTTTGTCCGCATGCCTTTCGGATTAAAGAGTGCCGGGTCCACTTTTGCAAGAGCAGTCCGGATTGGTTTTGAGCCACAGCTGCATAGAAATATAGAAGCCTATATGGATGATATCGTGGTCAAAACCAAGGATAAGGCCACCCTTATCTAGGATTTGGAAGAGACATTTGCTAATCTGTGCAAGATCAACTTGAAGCTCAATCCGGAGAAGTGTGTATTCGTTGTCCCCTCCGGCAAGCTACTTGGATTCTTTGTGTCCCATCGGGGGATTGAAGCCAGCCCCGACAAGATCAAGGCCATTGAGCAGATCCAAGCGCCAAGGACAGTTAAGGATGTAAGGCGCTTGACGGGATGCGTTGCCGCGCTAAGCAGATTCATTTCCAAGTATGCCAAGCGTGCCCTGTCGTTCTTCAAAATTCTGAAGAAGGCAGGGCCTATGTAGTGGACCCCAGAAGCAAATACAGATCTGCAAGAATTGAAGGCTTACCTATCGTCTATGCCTACCTTGGTTGCACCCAAACCCCAGGAGCCATTATTGCTTTACTTGGAGGCAACCAACCAAGTGTTCAGTGCGGCCTTGGTAGCACAGCGAGAGATGGATGAGGCAGAAAGTGGCCAAGTCACGACAAAGTCAGGGAAGGATCAGAACAGCAGTGAGCACGGCAATGAGAGCAACCCCAAGGCCGCGGCAAGGAAGAAAGTGGTGCAACTCCTAGTATACTTCGTCAGCTCCTTGTTACAAGGGGCTAGATCGAGGTATTCTGGTGTGAAAAAATTGATCTTTGCCTCATCATGGCCTCAAGGAAACTGCGCCACTACTTCTAAGCCCATGAGATTACGGTTGTCACTCGTTTTCCGTTGCAAAGGATACTCCGAAACCCTGAGGCTACTGGCAGAATAGTGGAGTGGGCTTTGGAGTTATCCAGCTTTGGTTTGAAGTTTGGGAGCACATCAACTATTTAGAGCAGGGCACTGGCAGAGTTTATTGCAGAATGGATGCCAACCCCTGATGAGGAAGTAACAGAAACATCTCTCCCCGGCAAGGAATCACCCCAAGAATGGATCACGTATTTTGATGGTGCTTTTTCCCTACAAGGTGCAGGGGCTGGCGTGCTTTTTGTTGCCCCTACAGGGAGCACTTAAAGTACGTCGTCCAAATGAACTTTGCCCTGGAAGAAGCCACCAACAATACAACTGAGTATGAAGGGCTCCTTGTCAGGCTCAGGATTGCAGCAGAATTGGGAATTAAGAAGTTGATCATTCGAGGAGATTCACAGCTTGTGGTGAGACAAGTAAACAAGGATTATCAAAGTCCATTGATGGCAGCATATGTTGAGGAAGTAAGGAGCTTTGATGGGTTGCAAACAGAGCACGTACCCCGTGCAGAAAACAACATAGTTGATCACCTGTCGAAGTGTGCTACGCAGAAGCTTCCTGTGGAACCAGGAAATTTTGTTCTCCATCTCTCTCAACCCTCCGTATCACCAGCCACAATGGCCCAAAAAAGGAGAAAGTTGGACTACAGTAATCCTCTCCCGGCGGAGCCATCCTCTCCCGGCAGAGACTGCCGAAAAAAAACTCCTCATAGCATGCTAGACCACCCCCTCCAGCCGGGCCTATGGACCCCGTGAACGAGGCTGGTGCTCCCGCAGCTGAGGAGGTGCCGCCAGTCCTCGTTGCTGAGCCCCAGGCTCCAACTTGGGCAAGGCACATCGTCCGCTTCCTCCAAACCAGAAAACTTCCCGGCGACCAAGATGAAGCTGAGAAAGTAGCCCGGAGGGCCAGTATGCATTAGTTTGTCGATGACACTCCCTACAGAAGAAGGCCCAATGGTGTGAAATTGAAGTGTGTCTGCCGGGAGGATGGAAAGGAACTGCTGGCTGAGATTCACAAAGGAATGTGCGGCTCACAATTGGATCAAGGGCATTAGTTGGGAAGGCGGTCCGGCAAGGATTCTATTGGCCCACAGCCCTCCAAGATGGAGTTGAGCTCGTCACGACATGTGAAGCATGTCAGTTCCATTCCAAGAGAACACACCTGCCTACCCAAGCCCTTCAAACAATCCCTCTATCATGGCCATTTTTGGTCTAGGGGCTCGATATCCTTGACCCCTTACCCCAAGCAATCGGGGGCTTTGAATTCGTGTTCATTGCCATCGACAAGTTTACAAAGTGGCCAGAAGTGACTGCCGTGAGAAAGGTGACTGATCAGTCAGCTATCAAGTTCTTAAAAGAATTGGTGTGTCGTTTCGGAGTTCCTGCAAGGATCATCACAAACAATGGCACCCAGTTCACGAGCCACGCCTTCATGCAATATGTTCATGCCCTCGGATGCAAGATCTCATTCACTTATGTGGCACACCCCCGGAGCAATGGACAAGCTGAGAGGGCGAACGCTGAAGTGCTTCATGGACTCAAGACAAGGACTATAGTATGCTACATAAGCACTGCATGCGGTGGATCGAGGAACTGCCGGTAGTTCTCTGGTCCCTCACACCGACACCTAACCGAGCTACCGGGCAGACTCCCTTCTCCCTGGTCTATGGGGCAGAAGCAGTTATCCCCACGGAACTCATTTACGGGTCTCCTCAAGTGCTTGCCTACGATGAAGTAGCGCAAGATTAGCACCGGCGTGACGATGCTGTGCTACTTGAGGAGAACCGTCTCCAGGCTACTACGCGTGCTGCACGCTACCAGCAAGCCATGCATCGCTATCACAGCCGCAGGGTTCATGCCCGGTGTTTTGAGGAAGGTGCCCTTGTCCTTAGGCGCGTTCAGTCCGCTAAGGGTACAAACAAGCTATCACCAAAGTGGGAAGGCCCTTACCAGGTAGTACGAGTCACCAGACCTGACACAGTCCGTCTGGAGACCGGAGATGGCACACTGTTGCAAAACTCATGAAAGATTGCCGTAAGTACTACCCGCAAGGCGGCGATGACCCCGTGCAAGAGAAAATAAAGAAGCGTTGTAGGGGGCCCCAATTAAGATTGCATGCATGCACGAGCACACTCAGATCACTCCATAAGCATTTCATGAGCATTTGCATATAGATAGTGTTGGGGATCGTAGCAGAAATTAAAAAATTTCTACGCATCACCAAGATCAATCTATGTAGTATTCTAGCAACGAGGGGAATAGGAGTGCATCTACATACCCTTGTAGATCGCGAGCGGAAGCGTTCAAGTGAACGGGGATGATGGAGTCGTACTCGCCGTGATCCAAATAACCGATGACCAAGTGCCGAACGGACAGCACCTCCGCGTTCAACACACGTACAGTTCGGAAGACGTCTTCTCCTTCTTGATCCAGCAAGGTGGGAGGAGAGGTTGATGAAGATCCAGCAGCACGACGGCGTGGTGGTGGATGCAGCAGAGTCTCGGCAGGGCTTCGCCAAGCACCAACGAGCGAGAGAGGTGTTACGGGAGGGAGAGGGAGGCGCCAGGGGCTAGGGTGCGCAGCCCTCCCCCCCCCTCTTTATATAGGGGCCCTGGGGGGCGCCGGCCCCTCTAGATCTCATCTAGAGGGGGCGGCGGCCAAAGGGGGGTGGCTTGCCCCCCAAGGCAAGTGGGGCGCCCCCACCCCTAGGGTTCCCAAACCCTAGGCGCAGGGGTGCCCAAGAGGGGGGGCGCACCAGCCCACTAGGGGCTGGTTCCCCTCCCACTTCAGCCCATGGGGCCCTCCGGGATAGGTGGCCCCACCCGATGGACCCCCAGGACCCTTCCGGTGGTCCCGGTACAATACCGGTGACCCCTGAAACCTTCCTGATGGCCGAAACTAGACTTCCTATATATAAATCTTTACCTCCAGACCATTCCGGAACTCCTCGTGATGTACGGGATCTCATCCGGGACTCCGAACAACTTTTGGGTTACTGCATACTAATATCTCTACAACCCTAGCGTCACCGAACCTTAAGTGTGTAGACCCTACGGGTTCAGGAGACATGCAGACATGACCGAGACGCCTCTCCGGTCAATAACCAACAGCGGGATCTGGATACCCATGTTGGCTCCCACATGCTCCTCGATGATCTCATCGAATGAACCACGATGTCGAGGACTTAATCAATCCCGTATTCAATTCCCTTTGTCAATCGGTACGTTACTTGCCCGAGACTCGATCGTCGGTATCCCAATACCTTGTTCAATCTCGTTACCGGCAAGTCACTTTACTCGTACCATAATGCATGATCCTGTGACCAACCCCTTGGTCACATTGAGATCATTATGATGATGCATTACCGAGTGGGCCCAAGAGATACCTCTCCGTCATACGGAGTGACAAATCCCAGTCTCGATTTATGCCAACCCAACAGACACTTTCAGAGATACCCGTAGTGCACCTTTATAGCCACCCAGTTACATTGTGACGTTTTATACACCCAAAGCACTCCTACGGTATCCGGGAGTTACACAATCTCATGGTCTAAGTAAATGATACTTGACATTAGAAAAGCTCTAGCAAACGAACTACACGATCTTTGTGCTATGCGTAGGTTTGGGTCTTTTCCATCACATCATTCTCCTAATGATGTGATCCCGTTATCAATGACATCCCCATGTCCATAGTTAGGAAACCATGACTATCTGTTGATCAACGAGCTAGTCAACTAGAGGCTCACTAGGGACACATTGTGGTCTATGTATTCACACATGTATTACGATTTTTGGATAACACAATTATAGCATGAATAATAGACAATTATCATGAACAAGGAAATATAATAATCTTTTATTATTGCCTCTATGGCATATTTCCAACAGTCTCCCACTTGCACTAGAGACAATAGTCTAGTTACATTGTGATGAATCGAACACCCATGGAATTCTGGTGTTGATCATGTTTTGCTCTAGGGAGAGGTTTAGTCAACGGATCTGCCACATTCAGGTTCGTATGCACTTTACAAATCTCTATGTCTCCATTTTGAACACTTTCACGAATGGAGTAGAAGCGACGCTTAATATGCCTGGTCTTCTTGTGAAACCTGGGGTCCTTCGCAAGGGCAATAGCTCCAGTGTTGTCACAGAAGATAGTCATCGGGTCCGACACATTGGGTATGACTCCTAGGTCGGTAATGAACTCCTTCACCCAGACTGCTTCTTGTGCTGCCACCGAGGCTGCCATGTATTCTGCTTCACATGTAGATCCCGCCACGACGCTTTGCTTGCAACTGCACCAGCTTACTGCCCCACCATTCAAAATATACACGTATTCGGTTTGTGACTTAGAGTCATCCAGATCTGTGTCGAAGCTAGCGTCGACGTAACCCTTTACGACGAGCTCTTCGGCACCTCCATAAACGAGAAGCATATCCTTGGTCCTTTTCAGGTACTTCAGGATGTTTTTGACCGCTGTGCAGTGTTCCTTGCCAGGATTACTTTGGTACCTACCTACCAAACTTACGGCAAGGTTTACATCAGGTCTGGTACACAGCATGGCATACATAATAGACCCTATGGCTGAGGCATAGGGGATGACACTCATCTCTTCTATATCTTCTGCCGTGGTCGGGCATTGAGCCATGCTCAATCGCACACCTTGCAATACAGGCAAGAACCCCTTATTGGACTGATCCATATTGAACTTCTTCAATATCTTGTCAAGGTACGTACTTTGTGAAAGACCGATGAGGCGTCTCGATCTATCTCTATAGATCTTGATGCCTAATATATAAGCAGCTTCTCCAAGGTCCTTCATTGAAAAACACTTGTTCAAATAGGCCTTTATGCTTTCCAAGAATTCTATATCATTTCCCATCAACAGTATGCCATCCACATATAACATGAGAAATGCTACAGAGCTCCCACTCACTTTCTTGTAAACGCAGGCTTCTCCATAAGTCTGCATAAACCCAAACCTTTGATCATCTCATCAAAGCGAATGTTCCAACTCCGAGATGCTTGCACCAGCCCATAGATTGAGCACTGGAGCTTGCACACCTTGTTAGCATTCTTAGGATCGATAAAACCTTCTGGCTGCATCATATACAATTCTTCCTTAAGAAAGCCGTTAAGGAATGCCGTTTTGACGTCCATTTGCCATATCTCATAATCATAGAATGCGGCAATTGCTAACATGATTCGGACGGACTTCAGCTTCGCTACGGGTGAGAAAGTCTCATCGTAGTCAACCCCTTGAACTTGTCGATAACCCTTAGCGACAAGTCGAGCCTTATAGATGGTCACATTACCATCCGCGTATGTCTTCTTCTTAAATATCCACTTATTTTCTATGGCTCGCCGATCATCGGGCAAGTCAGTCAAAGTCCATACTTCGTTTTCATACATGGATTCTATCTCGGATTTCATGGCTTCTAGCCATTTGTTGGAATCTGGGCCCGCCATTGCTTCTTCATAGTTCGAAGGTTCACCATTGTCTAACAACATGATTTCCAGGACAGGGTTGCCGTACCACTCTGGTGCGGAACGTGTCCTTGTGGACCTACGAAGTTTAGTAGGAGTTTGATCCGAAGTATCTTGATCATCATCATTAACCTCCTCTCTAATCGGTGCAGGCACCACAGGAACATTTTCCTGAGCTGCACTACTCTCTGTTTCAAGAGGTAGTACTTCATCAAGCTCCACTTTCCTCCCACTTACTTCTTTCGAGAGAAACTCTTTCTCTAGAAAGGATCCATTACTGGCAACAAAAATCTTGCCTTCGGATCTGAGGTAGAAGGTATACCCAATGGTTCCCTTAGGGTATCCTATGAAGACGCATTTTTCCGACTTGTGTTCGAGCTTTTCAGGTTGAAGTTTCTTGACATAAGCATCGCATCCCCAAACTTTTAGAAACAACAGCTTAGGTTTCTTCCCAAACCATAGTTCATACGGTGTTGTCTCAACGGATTTCGACGGAGCCCTATTTAAAGTGAATGCGGCAGTCTCTAAAGCATAGCCCCAAAATGAGAGCGGTAGATCGGTAAGAGACATCATAGATCGCACCATATCCAATAGAGTGCGATTACGATGTTCGGACACATCGTTACGCTGAGGTGTTCCAGGCGGCGTGAGTTGTGAAACGATTCCACATTTTCTTAAGTGTGTGCCAAATTCGTGACTTAAATATTCTCCCCCACGATCTGATCGTAAGAACTTTATTTTTCTGTCACGTTGATTCTCAACCTCACTCTGAAATTCCTTGAACTTTTCAAAGGTCTCAGACTTATGTTTCATTAAGTAGACATACCCATATCTACTTAAGTCATCGGTGAGAGTGAGAACATAACGATAGCCACCGCGAGCCTCAACACTCATTGGACCGCACACATTAGTATGTATAACTTCCAATAAGTTGGTTGCTCGCTCCATTGTTCCGGAGAACGGAGTCTTGGTCATTTTACCCATGAGGCATGGTTCGCACGTGTCAAATGATTCATAATCAAGAGACTCTAAAAGTCCATCTGCATGGAGCTTCTTCATGCGTTTGACACCTATGTGACCAAGGCGGCAGTGCCACAAGTATGTGGGACTATCATTATCAACTTTACATCTTTTGGTATTCACACTATGAACATGTGTAACATTACGCTCGAGATTCATCAAGAATAAACCATTCACCAGCGGGGCATGACCATAAAACATATCTCTCATATAAATAGAACAACCATTATTCTCGGATTTAAATGAGTAGACATCTCGAATTAAAGGAGATCTAGATACAATGTTCATGCTCAAAGATGGAACTAAATAACAATTATTGAGGTTTAAAATTAATCCCGTAGGTAAATGTAGAGGTAGCGTGCCGACGGCGATCACATCGACCTTGGAACCATTCCCGACGCGCATCGTCACCTCGTCCTTCGCCAGTCTCCGTTTATTCCGCAGCTCCTGCTTTGAGTTACAAATATGAGCAACCGCACTGGTATCAAATACCCAGGAGCTACTACGAGTGCTGGTAAGGTACACATCAATAACATGTATATCACATATACTTTTGGTGTTGCCGGCCTTCTTGTCCGCTAAGTATTTGTGGCAGTTCCACTTCCAGTGACCACTTCCCTTGCAATAAAAGCACTCAGTTTCAGGTTTGGGTCCATTCTTTGACTTCTTCCTGGCAACTGGTTTACCGGGCGCGGCAACTTCCTTGCTGTCCTTCTTGAAGTTCTTCTTACCCTTGCCTTTCTTGAACTTAGTGGTTTTATTCACCATCAACACTTGATGTTCCTTTTTGATCTTCACCTCCGCTGATTTCAGCATTGAATATACCTCGGGAATGGTCTTTTCCATCCCCTGCATATTGAAGTTCATCACAAAGCTCTTGTAGCTTGGTGGAAGCGACTGAAGGATTCTGTCAATGACCGCGTCATCCGGGAGATTAACTCCCAGCTGAGTCAAGCGGTTGTGCAACCCAGACATCTTGAGTATGTGTTCACTGACAAAGCTATTTTCCTCCATCTTACAACTAAAGAACTTGTCGGAGACTTCATATCTCTCGACCCTGGCATGAGCTTGGAAAACCATTTTCAGCTCCTCGAACATCTCATATGCTCCGTGTTGCTCAAAACGCTTTTGAGCCCCGGTTCTAAGCTGTAAAGCATGCCGCACTGAACAAGGGAGTAATCATCAACACGCTACTGCCAAGCGTTCATAACGTCTTGGTTCTCTGGGATGGGTGCTTCACCCAGTGGTGCTTCTAGGACACAATCTTTCTTGGCAGCTATGAGGACGATCCTCAGGTTCCGGACCCAGTCCGTATAGTTGTTGCCATCATCTTTCAGCTTGGTTTTCTCTAGGAACGCGTTGAAGTTGAGGGCAACATTAGCGTGGGCCATTTGATCTACAAGACATATTGTAAAGATTTTAGACTAAGTTCATGATAATTAAGTTCATCTAATCAAATTATTCAATGAACTCCCACTCAGACAGACATCCCTCTAGTCATATAAGTGAAACATGATCTGAGGCGACTAGGCCGTGTCCGATCATCACGTGAGACAGACTAGTCAACATCGGTGAACATCTCCATGTTGATCGTATCTTCTATACGACTCATGCTCGACCTTTCGGTCCTCCGTGTTCCGAGGCCATGTCTGTACATGCTAGGCTCGTCAAGCCAACCTAAGTGTATTGCGTGTGTAAATCTGGCTTACACCTGTTGTATTCGAACGTTAGAATCTATCACACCCGATCATCACGTGGTGCTTCGAAACAACGAACCTTCGCAACGGTGCACAGTTAGGGGGAACACTTTCTTGAAATTAATTCGAGGGATCATCTTATTTAAGCTACCATCGTTCTAAGCAAATAAGATGTAAAACATGATAAACATCACATGCAATCAAATAGTGACATGATATGGCCAATATCATATCGCTCCTTTGATCTCCATCTTCGGGGCGCCATGCTCATCGTCGTCACCGGCATCATACCATGATCTCCATCATCATGATCTCCATCATCGTGTCTTCATGAAGTTGTCACATCAACTATTACTTCTACTACTATGGCTAACGCTTTAGCAATAAAGTAAAGTAATTACATGACGCTTATGTTGACACGCAGGTCATAAATAAATTAAGACAACTCCTATGGCTCCTGCCGGTTGTCATACTCATCGACATGCAAGTCGTGATCCCTATTACAAGAACATGAACATCTCATACATCACATATATCATTCATCACAACTTTTGGCCATATCACATCGCAAAGCACTTGCTGCAAAAACAAGTTAGACGTCCTCTAATTATTGTTGCAAGTTTTTACGTGGCTGCTATAGGTTTCTAGCAAGAACGTTTCTTACCTACGCAAAAACCACAACGTGAATTGCCAAATTCTATTTACCCTTCATAAGGACCCTGTTCATCGAATCCGATCCGACTAAACTGGGAGAGACAGACACCCGCCAGCCACCTTATGCAACTAGTGCATGTCAGTCGGTGGAACCGGTCTCACGTAAGCGTACGTGTAATGTTGGTCTGGGCCGCTTCATCCCACAATGCCGCCGAATCAAGATAAGACTAGTAACGGCAAGATAATTGACAATATCGACGCCCACAACTACTTTGTGTTCTACTCGTGCATAGAAACTACGCATAGACCTAGCTCATGATGCCACTGTTGGGGATCGTAGCAGAAATTAAAAAATTTCTACGCATCACCAAGATCAATCTATGTAGTATTCTAGCAACGAGGGGAATAGGAGTGCATCTACATACCCTTGTAGATCGCGAGCGGAAGCGTTCAAGTGAACGGGGATGATGGAGTCGTACTCGCCGTGATCCAAATCACCGATGACCAAGTGCCAAACGGACAGCACCTCCGCGTTCAACACACGTACAGTTGGGAAGACGTCTCCTCCTTCTTGATCCAGCAAGGTGGGAGGAGAGGTTGATGAAGATCCAGCAGCACGACGGCATGGTGGTGGATGCAGCAGAGTCTCGGCAGGGCTTCGCCAAGCACCAACGAGCGGGAGAGGTGTTACGGGAGGGGGAGGGAGGCGCCAGGGGCTAGGGTGCGCAGCCCCCCCTCCCCCCTCTTTATATAGGGGCCCTGGGGTGGCCCCGGCCCCTCTAGATCTCATCTAGAGGGGGGCGGCCAAAGGGGGTGGCTTGCCCCCCAAGGCAAGTGGGGCGCCCCCACCCCTAGGGTTCCCAAACCCTAGGCGCCGGGGGGGCCCAAGGGGGGGCGCACCAGCCCACTAGGGGATGGTTCCCCTCCCACTTCTACCCATGGCGCCCTCTGGGATAGGTGGCCCCACCCGGTGGACCCCCAGGACCCTTCCGGTGGTCCCGGTACAAAACTGGTGACCCCCGAAACCTTCTTGATGGCCGAAACTGGACTTCCTATATATAAATCTTTACCTCCGGACCATTCCGGAACTCCTCGTGACGTCCGGGATCTCATCCGGGACTCCGAACAACTTTTGGGTTACTGCATACTAATATCTCTACAACCCTAGCGTCACCGAACCTTAAGTGTGTAGACCCTACGGGTTCGGGAGACATGCAGACATGACCGAGACGCCTCTCCGGTCAATAACCAACAGCGGGATCTGGATACCCATCTTGGCTCCCACATGCTCCTCGATGATCTCATCAGATGAACCACGATGTCGAGGACTTAATCAATCCCGTATTCAATTCCCTTTGTCAATCGGTATGTTACTTGCCCGAGACTCGATCGTCGGTATCCCAATACCTTGTTCAATCTCGTTACCGGCAAGTCACTTTACTCGTACCGTAATGCATGATCCCGTGACCAACCCCTTGGTCACATTGAGCTCATTATGATGATGCATTACTGAGTGGGCCCAAGAGATACCTCTCCGTCATACGGAGTGACAAATCCCAGTCTCGATTCGTGCCAACCCAACAGACACTTTCGAAGATACCCGTAGTGCACCTTTATAGCCACCCAGTTACGTTGTGACGTTTGATACACCCAAAGCACTCCTACGGTATCCGGGAGTTACACAATCTCATGGTCTAAGGAAATGATACTTGACATTAGAAAAGCTCTAGCAAACGAACTACACGATCTTTGTGCTATGCTTAGGTTTGGGTCGTGTCCATCACATCATTTTCCTAATGATGTGATTCTGTTATCAATGACATCCCCATGTCCATAGTCAGGAAACCATGACTATCTATTGATCAACGAGCTAGTCAACTAGAGGCTCACTAGGGACACATTGTGGTCTATGTATTCACACATGTATTACGATTTCCGGATAACACAATTATAGCATGAATAATAGACAATTATCATGAACAAGGAAATATAATAATCTTTTATTATTGCCTCTAGGGCATATTTCCAACAGATAGGATTGCATCCTGCATTCATTCTCATCTACATGGAGTTGCAGGTTCCTGTCGTGAACTTGGCTTCGACGAAGGACGAGAAGATTGCATGGCACTGCGATTCCTAGCAGAGCCAAGCAGATAAGTTTACCTCTTGTCCATTAGTGTTCTGTAAAGCTATAACTTTGCATAAAGAAACCTCGCTTCTCTTTTTGAAACTTAGATGCTCCCATCCATGACTTGAACGTTGCTTCAGTTAGGATGGTCGCAGTAGCCTTTGGTAAAAAGGAGTTGGCGGGGGCTGGCCCCTCTGTCTGTTCCCCGGCAGACAGAGCTCTCTGGCAGACAAAAGAGGGTGCCGGCAGGATATCCTGCCTCAGAAACTCATTTATTTACATTAAAGAGGTACTCCACCTCTGCATGGACATATACATGCACGGGTTCCCGGCAAGGCTCATATTTTCATTCATATGCTAATACAAGTACAAGCATTACAGAACACAAAGATGGACTCGAGAGATTACATTATTTGAATTAAAATTTGGCGATTGCCTACAGATTTAAGATTGAAAAAAGATAAGTGCTCCATAAACTCCTCTCCCTGTCCCTCTTGTCCCAGGTATTGCGATGGGAAGAGAGGGGGACGGGCGTCGCACCAGCACAACGCCACTCCGATCCTTGTCAGGAACCGATAACCCCAGCCTGACAAGATCAGGAGTGGCAAGGTTGCACAGGAGGAAGATGTGCGAAGCACCTCGACGTCCCCCTGGTTACCACCTCCAGAATTGGAAGGGGGGCTCAAGCACAGGCACCGGCACGAGAAGACGCCGGAGCCCCGCCAGAAGACCCCTCGGAGGAGGCGGAAGCACCAGGGGAACGAGCCTTTCCCAGGCGACCGAGAAAACGGTGATGACGGTGTAGGGGAAAGAGGAGGGGAGCCAGGCAGACGGGTAGCAGGTCGCCAGTACGAGACGAACGCGTCGATGCAGTCGTACTCCTACTGGACGGCCTACCTCCCGTCTTCTCCTTCTCCCCTGGCTTCGTCTTCATCAACACCGTCCTGGAGGAAGGCCGAGACTCTAGTCTAGCACCCCCTCGGGAAAACAGCGAATGGCCAAGACGGCCAGGGAGCTGGAAGCGTGCCCCATCCCACCTTGGCGGGCAGGAAGGCGCGCCTCTCATCGACAATGGCTCCAAGGCCTCCGGGAGGGGCAATGCTGGGATTACCAATGGTCTCTAGCCCCGCCTCCTGGCCGAGCCTCAAAGAGACCAAGAGATTCACCACGCCAAGGACCAGACTCACTCTACGAGCGTTAGCACCGGCATGGGGCAAAGATTTCCCCAAGCGGGAGCCCAGGGGCTGCCCCAGGCTCTCCTCTTCAACATCACCAGCAGAAGCAAAGAACGAGAGCAGAGGAGGAAGAATGCAAGGATGAATGACTTCACCCTCCTCCGCCCCTCCTTTTATAGGCCGGGCGGGGAAGGGCAGCTGCTCCATCAACGGGTGATCACCGCCCTCCTCCGCCAATTCAAGATTGATGGACCCACCTCAAGATGCTCTCCCATGCCACGCGCCTCTGTTACCTACCTCGCGCGATGCATGCAGCATACGTGGCTAAGGATAAGGGCACATCGCGGGAAGAGTAATTTGGCGGTTTCTACCTTGTGTGTTAAAGTCATTCACAGGCCATCACTGCCACGGCCCCACCACTATTGGCTTTACACCACGCGGAGAGCAATCGGAAACTGCTCCCAAGATCAAGGCTGGTGAAGCAGCAATGGAAACCTCAAGGGGCCAACCCCTTCAGCGATTCTGCCTATGCACTTATTAGGCCCTACCCCGACGACGCTCAGCAGCATGTTCGGGGCAGGCCCGGGGGCTTCTATCGGTGCAATAAATCATGGGTCTGTTGCCCAATTGTTCACAAGAACAAGACCAAGATCGAAGCATCAACTTAAGCCAGAGACTGAAGAACCAAGAGATTTGAAGAACCAACATGCAGCTTAGAGAGACCAAGGTCGAGCCAGAGAAGCAAGGCATCGGCAAGAGAAGGGCCTCCCTTGCCGGGCGGGCGAGCCCGGCAAGGGGCGAGGCCACCACCAGAAGCAAGCACTCAAGGCTCCCCAGTAGAGCCTGCCAAGGCTCGTAAGGGCAGAACCACCCCACCAACCACTCAACCACGACTCACGTGATCAATCAGTGCGGTGTCAAGCCGCAAGATGACTAAGTGGCAGCCATTCGCCACATGGAAGCCATTTCCTACAAAAGAAACCCACAGACGACACCTGTCCTGTGACGTGTCAAGAGAATAGGTGCGGAGCTGGCGAGATAGCTCGGCAGGCCTTGTCGGGCAACCAATGATGTGACACTGAGCGGTGCATTTAATGCACCCTGTCAGCCCGCAAAGTTAGGTATGATAGCACTGTTTGCTATCATATCAGTGGATAATGACCACTTTGCCATTGTGGTGGCCCCTTAATCTATAAAAGGAGGCCCATGGCACTCGTAGGAGGGGTTGGAGGGTTGGAAAGTGGACAAACCCAAGCCACCATATGCGCGTAGTCACTGTGGCCCCGAGGCAAACCTTGTCAGGCAAGTGTACTACGCACCACCACACTCATTCCACCATCAATCCACCAAAGCAGGAGTAGGGTCTTATGCCTCGCGGTGGCCCGAACCTGGGTAAATGGCTTGTGTGCTCTCTGTCTTGCTGCTGTGCGCTGATTTGCTCTCTGTGCAACGCGATGTCCCTTCGCCGAACCAGTAAAGGGCCACCCGGTCCCATAGGTGGCCGGGGATATCCCGCGACACATAAAATGCGGCAATTGCTAACATGATTCTGACAGACTTAAGCATCGCTACGGGTGAGAAGGCCTCATTGTAGTCAACTCCTTGAACTTGTCGAAAACCTTTCGCGATAAGTCGAGCTTTGTAGACAGTAACATTACCATCAGCGTCTTCTTCTTGAAGATCCATTTATTCTCTATGGCTTGCCAATCATCAGGCAAGTCAACCAAAGTCCATACTTTGTTCTCATACATGGATCCTTTCTCATTTCATGGCTTCAAGCCATTTTGTGGAATCTGGGCTCATCATCGCTTCCTCATAGTTCGTAGGTTCGTCATGGTCTAGTAACATGACTTCCAGAACATGATTATCGTACCACTCTGGTGCAAAGCGTGCTCTGGTTGACCTACGAGGTTTGGTAGTAACTTGATCTAAAGTTTCATGATCATTATCATTAGCTTCCTCTCTAGTTGGTGTAGGCATCACGGGAATGGTTTTTTGTGATGAGCTACTTTCCAATTCGATAGAAGGTACAATTACCTCATCAAGTTCCACTTTCCTCCCACTCACTTCTTTCGAGAGAAACTCCTTCTCTAGAAAGGATCCATTTTCTTAGCAACAAAGATCTTGCCTTCAGATCTGTGATAGAAGGTGTACCCAATAGTTTCTTTTGGGTATCCTATGAAGATGCACTTCTCCGATTTGGGTTCGAGCTTATCAGGCTGAAGCTTTTTCACATAAGCATCGCAACCCCAAACTTTAAGAAACGACGGCTTAGGTTTCTTGCCAAACCATAGTTCATACGGTTTCATCTCAACGGATTTAGATGGTGCCCTATTTAATGTGAATGCAACTGTCTCTAATGCACCATATCTAATAATGTAACCCCAAAATGATAGTGGTAAATTGGTAAGAGACATCATAGATCGCACCATATCTAATAATGTACGCTTACGATGTTCAAACACACCATTACGCTGTGGTGTTCCAGGTGGCGTGAGTTGTGAAACTATTCCACATTGTTTTAAATGAAGGCCAAACTCGTAACTCAAATATCCGCCTCCGTGATTAGATTGTAGAAACTTTATTTTCTTGTTACGATGATTCTCCACTTCACTCTGAAATTCTTTGAACTTTTCAAATGTTTCAGACTAGTGTTTCATCAAGTAGATATACCCATATCTGCTCAAATCATCTGTGAAGGTTAGAAAATTATGATACCCGCCGCGAGCCTCAACACTCATCGGACCGCATACATCGGTATGTATTATTTCAATAAGTCAGTCGCTCGCTCCATTGTTCTAGAGAACGGAGTTTTAGTCATCTTGCCCATGCGGCATGGTTCGCAAGCATCAAATGATTCATAATCAAGTGATTCCAAAATTCCATTCGCATGGAGTTTCTTCATGCGCTTTACACTAATATGACCTAAACGGAAGTGCCACAATATGTTGCACTATCATTATCAACTTTGCATCTTAATATTCACCACGATCAAGATTCAACAAGAATAGACCACTCTTCAAGGACGCATGACCATAAAAGATATTACTCATATAAATAGAACAACCATTATTCTCTGATTTAAATGAATAACCGTCTCGCATTAAACAAGATCCAGATAATGTTCATGCTCAACGCTGGCACGAAATAAAAATTATTCAGGTCTAAAACTAATCCTGAGGGTAGATGTAGAGGTAGCATGCAGACGGCGATCACATCGACCTTGGAACCATTCCCGACCCGCATCGTCGCCTCGTCCTTAGTCAATCTTCGTTTAATCCGTAGCCCATGTTTCAAGTTACAAATATGAGCAACCGAACCTGTATCTGATACGTCCATTTTGCATCATGTTTTCTTACTGTTATATATGATGTTTTTATCCATAATAATGCTTTTTAGAGTAATTCTAATGCCCTTTCTCTCATAATTTATAAGGTACACACCAAGAGGAAGAATTCTGGCAGCTGGAAATCTGGACCTGGAAAAGCTATGTCAGGCTACCTATTCTGCACAACACCAAACAAGTTGAAACTTCACGGAGATTTTAATGGAGTATTTAAGAATTATTGGAGCAAATAACTACCAGAGGGGGCCCGCCAGGTGGGCACAACCCACCTGGGCGCGTCCTGGTGGGTTGTGCTCACCCAGCCCACCTCCGGTGCCCATCTTCTGGTATATAGGTCATTTTGACCTATAGAAAATAAGAAGACGACTTTTGGGACGGAGCGCCGCCGTCTCGAGGCGAAACTTGGGCAGGAGCACTTTTGCCCTCAGGCGGAGCGATTCCGCCGGGGGAACTTCCCACCCGGAGGGGGAAATCATCGTCCTCATCATCACCAACAACTCTCCCATCTTGGGGATGGCAATCTCCATCAACATATTCAAAATCACCATCTCATCTCAAACCCTAGTTCATCTCTTGTGTTCAATCTTGTTACCGGAACTGTAGATTGGTGCTTGTGGGTGAATATAGTGTTGATTACATCTTGTAGTTGATTACTATATGGTTTATTTGGTGGAAGATTATATGTTCAGATCCAATATGCTATTTAATACTCCTCTGATCATGAGCATGTTTATCATTTGTGACTAGTTACTTTTGTTCTTGAGGTCACGGGAGAAATCATGTTGCAAGTAATCATGTGAACTTGATATGTGTTCGATATTTTGATAGTATGTATGTTGTGATTCCCTTAGTGGTGTCATGTGAACGTAGACTACATGACACTTCACCATATTTGGGCCTAAGGGAATGCATTGTGGAGTAGCAATTAAATGATGGGTTGCGAGAGTGACAGAAGCTTAAGCCCCAGTTTATGCGCTATTCCATAAGGGACCGATTCGATCCAAAATTTTAATGCTATGGTTATAATTTATTCTTAATACTTTTCTCGTAGTTGCGGATGCTTGCGGGAGGGTTAATCATAAGTAGGAGGTTTGTTCAAGTAAGAACATTACCTAAGCACCGGTCCACCCACATATCAAATTATCAAAGTAGCGAACACAAATTAAACCAACATGATGAAAGTGACTAGATGAAATTCCCGTGTACCCTCAAGAACGCTTTGCTTATCATAAGAGACCTTTTTGGCCTGTCCTTTGCCTCAAAAGGATCGGTCTACCTTGCTGCACTTTTGTTACTACTATTGTTACTTGCTCGTTACAAATTATCTTGCTATCAAACTACTCCGCTACTTACAATTTCAGCACTTGCAGACATTACCTTGCTGAAAACCACTTGTCATTTCCTTCTGCTCCTCGTTGGGTTAAACACACTTACCTATCGAAAAGAGGTAAAATTGATACCCTATACTTGTGGGTCATCAAGGCTATTTTCTGGCATCGTTGCCAGGGAGTGAAGCGCCTTTGGTAAGTGGAATTTGGTAAGGGAACATCTATATAGTGTGCTGAAATTTATTGTCACTTGTTACTATGGAAAACAATCCTTTGAGGGGTTTGTTCGGGGTATCTTCACCTCGTCCGAAACCACAGTTAGCTACCCCTCAACCTACTGGACGTATTGAAAATATTGAATATGAAATTCCTTCGGGTATGATAGAACAACTGCTAGCTAATCCTTATGCAGGAGATGGAACCGAACATCCTGATATGCACTTGATATGTGTGAAAAAATTTGTGGATTGTTTAAGCTTGTAGGTTTACCCGGAGATGAAGTGATGAAAAAGGTTTTCCCTTTATCTTTGAAGGGAAAAGCATTGGCATGGTATAGGCTATGCGATGATATTGTATCATGGAATTGGAATCGTTCGAAATTGGAGTTCCACCAAAAAAATTATCATATGCATCTAGTTCATCGTGATCAGAATTATATATATATATAATTTTTGGCCTTGTGAAGGAGAAAGTTTCGTTCTAGCTTGGGGGAGGCTTAAGTCAATGTTATATTCATGCCCCAATCATGAGTTCTCAAGAGAAATTATTATCCAGAATTTTTATGCTCGGCTTTCTCGTAATGATCAAACCATGCTTGATACTTCTTTTGCTGGTTCTTTTATGAAGAAGACTATTGAATTCCGTCGGGATCTTTTGGAAAGAATTAAACGCAACTCTGAAGATTGGGAACTCAACAAAGGTAAAGATTCAGGTATTAAACTTAAGTATGATTGTGTTAAATCTTTTATGGATAACGATGCTTTTCTAAAGTTTAGCACTAAATATGGACTTGACTCAAAGATAGTAGCCTCCTTTTGTGAATCATTTGCCACTCATGTTGAACTCCCTAAAGAGAAGTGATTTAAATATCACCCACATATTAAATAAGAAACTAAAGAACCGGTACCAGTTAAAGAAGAAACTATACTTTATAATGTTGATCTAGTTGTTCCTTCTGCTTATATTGAGAAACCACCTTGCCCTGTTAGGATAAAAGAACATGCTAAAGTTTTAGCTGTGGTTAACAAAAGCTATATTAGAACACCTAAACCTGATAAAAAAATTAAAGTAGAACCTAGTATTGCTATGGTTAAAGATATCTTAGAAGAAGATGTAGATGGGCATGTTATTTACTTTTGTGAAGAAGCTGCTAGAATTGCCAAACCTGGTAAAAAGGATAAACATAGACCTGTTGTTGGCATGCCTGACATCTCAGTGAAAATAGGAGATCACTATTATCATGGTTTATGTGACATAAGTGCTAGTGTGAGTGCTATTCCTTACACCTTATGAATGACATAGCACCCGTAGAAATAGAAGACATAGATGTTACTATTAAACTCGCTAATAGAGACACCATATCACCAATTGGGATTGTTAGAGATGTTGAAGTCTTGTGTGGGAAAATAAAATACCCTACTGATTTTCTTGTTCTTGGTTCCCCACAAGATGACTTTTGTCCCATTATCTTTTGTAGATCTTTCTTGAACACAGTTAATGCTAAGATATATTGTAAGAAACAAACTGTCGGTGTTAGTTTTGGTGATGAGTCTCATGAGTTTAATTTTTTCCAAGTTTGGTAGAAAGCTTCATGAAAAAGAATTGCCTAGTAAGGATGAATTAATTGGTCTTGCTTCTATTGTTGTACCACCTACTGATCCTTTAGAACAATATTTGCTAGACCGTGAAAATGATTTACATATGCATGAAAGAAATGAAATAGATAAAAAAATCTTTGAACAACATCCTCAACTTAAACAAAATTTGCCTATTGAAACTCTAGGAGGTCCTCCTCCACCTAAAGGTGATCCTGTGTTTGAATTAAAACAATTGCCAGACACTTTGAAATATGCTTATCTTGATGAAAAGAAGATATATCCAATTATTACTATTGCTAACCTTTCAGAACATGAAGAAGAAAGATTATTGAAAGTTCTAAGGAAGTATCGAGCTGTTGTTGGATATACTCTTGACAATTTAAAGGGCATTAGTCCCACTCTATGTCAGCACAAAATTAATACGGAACCTGATGCTAAACCCGTTGTTGATCACCAACGTCGGTTAAACCCGAAGATGAAAGAAGTGGCAAGAACGGAAATATTAAAACTTCTGGAAGCAGGTATAATCTATCCTATAGCTGATAGTAGATGGGTAAGTCCTGTTCATTGTGTTCCTAAGAAAGGAGGTATAACTGTTGTTCCTAATGATAAGAATGAACTTATTCCACAAAGAATTGTTACAGGCTATAGAATGGTAATTGATTTTAGAAAATTAAACAAAGCAACTAGAAAAGATCATTACCCTTTGCCTTTTATTGATCAAATGCTTGAAAGATTATCTAAGCACACACACTTTTGCTTCCTTGATGGATATTCTGGTTTTTCTTCTCAACCTGATCAAGAAAAGACCACTTTTACTTGTCCTTTTGGATCCTATGCTTATATACGTATGCCTTTTGGTTTATGTAATGCACCTTCTACCTTTCAAAGATGTATGACTGCTATATTCTCTGACTTTTGTGAAAAGATTGTTGAGGTTTTCATGGATGATTTTTCTGTTTATGGGAAGTCTTTTGATGATTGTTTAAGCAATCTTGATCGAGTTTTGCAGAGATGTGAACAAACAAATCTTGTCTTGAATTGGGAGAAGTGCCACTTTATGGTTAATGAAGGCATTGTCTTGGGTCATAAACTTTCTGAAAGAGGTATTGAAGTGGACAAAGCTAAGGTTGATGCAATTGAGAAAATGCCATGTCCTAAAGATATAAAAGGTATTCGTAGTTTCCTAGGTCATGCTGGTTTCTATAGGAGATTTATCAAAGACTTTCCTAAAATTTCTAGGCCTCTCACTAGTCTCTTGCAAAAGGATATTCCCTTTGTTTTTTATGATGATTGTTTAGAAGCCTTTGAAACACTCAAGAAAGCCTTAATATCTGCACCTATTGTTCAACCACCTGATTGGAACTTGCCTTTTGAAATTATGTGTGATGCTAGTGATTATGCTGTTGGTGTTGTTCTAGGACAAAGAGTTGATAAGAAACTGAATGTTATTCATTATGCCAGTAAAACTCTAGACAATGCTCAAAGGAACTATGCTACTACTAAAAAAGAATTCTTAGCAGTGGTGTTTGCTTGTGATAAATTTAGATCATATATTGTTGACGCCAAAGTAACTGTTCACACAAACCATGCTGCTATTAAATTTCTTATGGAAAAGAGAGATGCTAAACCTAGACTTATTCAATGGGTTCTCTTGTTACAAGAATTTGATTTACATATCATTGATAGAAAAGGAGATGAGAACCCAGTAGCTGATTGTCGGTGTACTAAAGTAGGGGTACCTTAGTACCCCAGACTTGTGCACGGGCAGTTGTAGCACCCTGCGGCAAGGCCCGCCCGGGAAGCGCCAAGAGAAGACCAAGCATTCAAGACAAGGCCCCCGGCAAGAGGAGCTTGCCGGGTCAAGAAGACAAGGCCCCCAGCAAGAGGAGCTTGCCGGGCCGAGAAGACAAGACCCCGGCAAGAGGAGCTTGCCGGGACGACTGCGCGCATGTAAGGCCATCCAAGAACCAAGTATAACGAGACAGAAGATCGAGCCCCCGACAAGAGGAGCTTGTCGGGAAGGCCGAACCCAGGCATCACAAGAGAAGCCCGCCGTGGCGCGCCAAGCGCCCCGGCAAGGCCTGATAGCTGGCACGCTATCAGGCACAGGAAGACGACCCCCGCGGCAAGCCACTTGCCGCGGCAAGATCGCCACCTCAAGGCTGCGCTCCAGCTCGCCCGCCACGCGTCGCTCCGGGGCTTCCCCCGAGGGCACGTGGCGAGGCACCGCGCAGCCTGGGGCATGCGGTGGCATGCAGCCGCCATCGTGGCGAACGGTGGCGCACCTAACGGTCCGCCTCGGTGCTGTCCGGGCGACCGTGACGGGCATTTAATGCCCTTGTCCCCTACCGTCAGAAGTAGGTATGATAACACTGTGCCGCACTGTAGCGCCACCGTTCCCGCACTATTACAGCTACCACCCCTTTTACACTTTTACCCCTTTCTCCTACGTTGACACCTGTCGGTGACCCCTTTGCGCTATAAAAGGAGGCCCGTGTGCGACGTAGAGGGGGTTCCGGGGTTCGGAGAATCGGCACCCAGACAGCCATACGCTCGGTGCAGCTAGCTCCCCAAGCTCCCGAGCTCCCCAGTTCAATACAACCAAGCAGGAGTAGGGTTTTACGCGTCCATCGCGGCCCGAACCTGGGTAAACCGCCCGTGTGCCCGCTTCGATCTGCTCTCCGCGCTCCCTCCGCCCCCCTCCGGACAACGAAAGGGGCTCCGGCCCCATAGGTGCTCGCGGGGGGACGCCCGTCCGCCCCGACATCTTTGGCGCGCCAGGTAGGGGGGCGACAAGACGCCGAGGGACAGCCCGCTCCTGCGGATCCCAGGATCCGTCCAGTCGAAGCAGGTGTCCCCGGTAAGCCTTGCTCCGGCGAGCAGACCAGCGGTCTGAACGCCGGGGAACAGTCCGCTCCTGCGGATCCGAGGATCTGTCCAGTTGAAGCGGGGGTTCCCGACGAGCTTTGGCATTCCTTCCCACGGGCTCGTGTGCGGCCCTCCTCGAGTATCCGCTCGCGCAGAGTTCGGGCGAGAAGCAGCTGCTCCTTGAGGAGGACCGCCTTCCGGCTGCTGGGCGAACCGATCGCTTCCAGCGAACCCTGCGCCGCTCCCGTAGCCGCAGCGGATAGCGCCGGAAGCCGCGAAAAAGGCGACCTCGTTCTTCGGCGCGCTTTGTCCGCCAAGATCCAAACGAGTTGACGCCGACCGTGGGAGGAGTTCCGCCAGCGCGGTTGCCGGAACCTGTTTCCGCCAACCATCCTCTCTGCCCAAGTCTTGCCGCGGTCGCATGTGATCCTTGGCGCAGAGAGGGGCGCGGATCCCCAAGCATAGCTACGCCTAGCTCCGGAGGGTCGTGAGGCCCTGCGCCCTCACCTACCCCCAGGATGGGCTGGATGCTGCCCAAGGAGGTTTTACCCCACCGGGCGGCAAGCGATAAGAGAAGATAAGTTGCCGAAGCTCGAGCAATTGCTCCATTGATTTTTAAGAGTTATCTCCCTCGAACGACCGAGCCTTGGTTGAGAGGCCTGAGCGCGGAAGGACCGGCACGAGACTGGTTGCGCCCTCATTCCGTTTCGAGCCCGCTCAACGACTTGAGTGTGCTACACCCCGAGTAGCGTCCTCACTTTGTTTCGAGCTTGCCCGGCACCCCAAGCGTGCTGCGACCGCAGTCGCACCGTTTGCTTTGCTTTGAGCCTGCTCAACAATCTGAGTGAGCGGCAACCAGCCGCGGCCAGGTTTCTTGCCGGTGGTAGCCCCGCCAGCGGGTCGCTGACGTCCCGCGCTCGGCGCCCGTGGCAAGGCGGAGGCCTACGCCGGCAAGTCCCCGAAAGCGTAGGGCGGAAACAAACAAGGCGCCGGTCAAGTAGAGGGGATAACAGCGCGATGCATAGCCTAAGACGAAAAGTTATATTACAAAATGCCTTACTGCTGCCCTAACCAGCCGTTTCCGTGGCATATTTAACAGCGGCAGGGAAAGGGAGATAAAAGAAAGGGGCAGGCGGCCTAATCTACGCGGTCACCCTCGATCCTCTTGACCCCGGCCGCCTTCTTGACGATAGGGGCGATGAGGGCCTGGATCCCCGTCAGGTCTGCGTTCTCCGGCAAGGGCCTGAGGACGTTGGTAAGCCTGATGTCGGGATTGCGGAAAACGATCTTCGCCAGCACCCTCTCGAGGGCCCCGGAGATGGCCTCCCGCATCTCGTCGGCCCGCTCCTTCGGGAGCGACGTTCGGAGGTGCTGGAGCGCCTGCGCCACCCCTTGGAAGAAGGAAGTGAGCTTGGCGCTGGGCGCGGCGTCCTTGTCGGCGAGAGACTGGTGGCCCTCGATCCCCAGCAGCGTCAGCTCCTTGTCGATGGTGGCGGCGATGTCGACGAGGCCCTCGGTCCACCGCTCCACTGTATCCCTGAAGGTGTTCTGAGAAGCGGCGGCGCGCCTCAGCAGCTCCT
This sequence comes from Aegilops umbellulata, assembly GCA_032464435.1. Classification (NCBI taxonomy): domain Eukaryota; kingdom Viridiplantae; phylum Streptophyta; class Magnoliopsida; order Poales; family Poaceae; genus Aegilops; species Aegilops umbellulata. The sequence continues at coordinate 246,041,417 of CP136056.1, forward strand.
CGTTGCCGTCGACCTCTTTCCGTAAGGCCGCCTCCTTCTCCTTAGCGTTGTCCAGCGCTTTGCCGAGCGCCTCCAATTTCAGTTCCAGAGTGGAGTTGGAGTTCTTGGCGGCGTCAAGCTCCCGGATCTTCTCGGCGAAGCGACCCTGAAGCTCACCAAGGGTGAGCGCACCCTTCTCGCGCTCCAGCCGGAGCGCGGCGAGCTCCTCGCCCTTCGCCTTGAGGTCAGAATCGAGCTGCGCCACCCTCGCCTCCAGCCCCTTCTTGGTGATCTCAGCGGCTGCGGCAGCGTCCCGCGCCTTCTTCAGGTCTCCGCTGAGCGCCCGCTCGCGTACGGCAGCCTCCTCCTCGTGGTCGGCGAGGCTGGCCGTTTTCAGCACCAGCTCGCCTTCCCGCGCGGGTAGCTCCGCGGCGACAAGCCTCTGCTGCTCCTCGGCCTCCCCGTCGCCCACAGGGACATCAGCGCCGTCCGCCTCCTGGGCACCGGCGACGTCGTCGGCATCGCCACGCGCGCCCTCCTCGACAACGGCCTCAGCCTTCGTCGGATCCGAGGCGGGCGCTGCGCTCGCCGCGGCCGGGGGACCGTCGGCCGCGTCCCCCGTCGGAAGGTCCTCCCTTGCCGAGGATCTCTCCCTTGGCGGGGTAGCGGACTCGGTCGGCACGGCGGAGGCGCCCTCTGGACGCGCCCGCCGGAGCTGCTCCGCTCCTGCCCAAAAGCAACAACTTCGCATCAACAACAAGAAGAGGGAGGGCTCGCGTACGCGCCAAGCAGCAAGGACGAGTCATGTGCTCACGCTGGGGGCTGCGTTGCGAGCCGCCCTGAGGACCCCTTGCCGGGTCCGGTAAGGGCGCCTCCGACACGACCTCGCTTGCCGGGGGAGATTCGTCATCAAGGATGACCCACGGGATCCTCGATCTCTTCGCTCTCCTCTGAGCCAGGGTCCTGAGAAGGGGACCGGGTCAAAGGAAGGGCGAATGAGCTGTCGAACAGGACGAACCATCAGGGAAAAAGATATGAGCTCCATGGGGAACTTACTCTCCGTCCTCCTCGTCGTCGGAGCTGAGCGCTGAATAGTCGAAAACCGGCTCGGCCCTGACGCGGGGAGGCGGGGGAGTGGGCTCCCGAGGCCGCTTGGCGGGGGCTGTAGATGACTCCGCCCCCGTCGGCGCCGCGGCACGGGGCGCGGCGGCAACCGAAGCCCCAGCCCGCGGGGACCCCGCTCCCGCCGCCGACCCGGCCCTGCGGAGGCGCCTCCTCGGCCGGGCCGGGGGCTCCGCCTGCGACGAGCCGCCCGGAGGCTGCAGGAAGGCAACGCCGACCTCCGGCAAGCCGCTCGCGTCTTGGGCGGGCTCGTCCTCGCCACCGTGCCCGGCCGGTTCCCCCTGGTCGACAAGTTCCATCGGGTCGGCGAGGCTCTCCGCCTCCGCCGCCTCCGCCTCGGCCACGGTGAACCCAGCTTCGCCCGCAGCCGCGGCGGCCGCCGCCTCCTCCATCCTGGAGGCAATGTAAGCTAGCTCCGCCGCGGTGGTGGCTCGGATGAGGCCATCCTTCTCGGCAGGATCGACTGGCTCCTCCTCCAGGCCGTCGAAGAAGGCCCGCACGACATCATCCGGCGGCTCCTGCCAGGTCGCGTTGACCCCGTGCGAGTCGCACAATGGCATCATCGCAAGGATATGGCTGAGCGACGAGTTGTTGCACAAGGGAACGACGCCCGGCGGCAGCCGGAACCACTCCGGGTGGTCAGGGTCGTGCTTGAACAACTCCTTCAACATCGCGTCGTGCTCCAGCACGGTGAAGTTAAAATTGAGGCCCGGACGCAGCCTCATGATGTCCGCCGCGTTCCGGAACTCCCAAGCCGGCTTCCTCCTCTCCTGCAGGGGAGCGATGCGGCGGCGAAGGAAATCCGCGCCGACGGCACCGACGGTGAGTCCGGCGAGCCTGAGGCGCAGGATCCGGGTGACGGCGATCTTCAATTTGGCGTCGTCCGAGGACACCTCGCTCCAGTCGTCGCCGCGCACCACCGGAGTTCGGCGCACGGCGGTGAACGGCTGCGGATGATCCTCGACAATCAAGCACCATTCCGCCCTCCACTCCTCCCACCTGCCGCGGAGATCCCCGCCCAAGTAGGCCCCCTTCTGGCCGGACCGGGAAACCCAGGCGATCCCACCGGACAGCGACTCCCCTTTTTCCACCCGAGGGACAAAGAAGTGCCGGAAGAGGGCCACGTTGGGACGAATTCCGACGAAGTTCTCGCAAAGGTGCGTAAAGACCGCCATTGTGAGGACGGCGTTGGGGGTAAAGTCGAGGAGGTGGAGGCCATAGGTGCTCATGATTTCAGAGAAGAACTCCGAGTACGGCGGGCAGAGCCCGCAGTAGAAGAAGACGACGAAGAAAGGATACCCGGTCGGGTACTGCTTCTGGGCTTCGGCGGGGAGCACCCGCGTGCGCGGATGCGCTCGCGTCTTCGTCGACCAGAAAAGGGAGTACTTGTCCCTCAGCTCCACCGCACCGAGCTGGGGAGGGAACGTCGCCGTCTCCTTCCGAAGCACTTCAAGCTGTAGCGCCTCGGCCGATTTCGCAGCCTTCCCCTTCGCCTTATCGCTCTTCGGGGCCATGGCGAAGGCAGGGGAGGGAGATCGCCGGAGCTGACGACGACGGGCGCCCCAAGAACAAACCGCTGCTGCCTCTGAGAGGAGGAGGTGGCAGAGGTTTTAGAGGGGTAGTGACCGAGGGAAAGGCGAACCGCCCCTACTTTCCTCCGCTATAAGAGGGAGAGGTGGGAGGGGGGGGGACGCTTCGCCTCTCCGAATCAAGAGATCGTGCGCGACGTGACGCGCGCCTGCGCGGTTCAGCCCCGCGCACGCCACCCACGTCACGATCACCTCGCACGCCCCGCCCCCGCGACGCCGCGGTAAGCGCGCGCCGCCTGGGGAAGGCGCGGCGGATGCGGAGTTAAGGAGCAGCGCGACCAAGGCCATGCGTGCCCGTGCACCGTTAGGTCCTGGCCCAACAACGCTCGGCACCATGTGTGGCCCAGGCCCGGGGGCTCCTGTCGGTGTACTAAAGTAGGGGTACCTTAGTACCCCAGACTTGTGCACGGGCAGTTGTAGCACCCTGCGGCAAGGCCCGCCCGGGAAGCGCCAAGAGAAGACCAAGCATTCAAGACAAGGCCCCCGGCAAGAGGAGCTTGCCGGGTCAAGAAGACAAGGCCCCCAGCAAGAGGAGCTTGCCGGGCCGAGAAGACAAGACCCCGGCAAGAGGAGCTTGCCGGGACGACTGCGCGCATGTAAGGCCATCCAAGAACCAAGTATAACGAGACAGAAGATCGAGCCCCCGACAAGAGGAGCTTGTCGGGAAGGCCGAACCCAGGCATCACAAGAGAAGCCCGCCGTGGCGCGCCAAGCGCCCCGGCAAGGCCTGATAGCTGGCACGCTATCAGGCACAGGAAGACGACCCCCGCGGCAAGCCACTTGCCGCGGCAAGATCGCCACCTCAAGGCTGCGCTCCAGCTCGCCCGCCACGCGTCGCTCCGGGGCTTCCCCCGAGGGCACGTGGCGAGGCACCGCGCAGCCTGGGGCATGCGGTGGCATGCAGCCGCCATCGTGGCGAACGGTGGCGCACCTAACGGTCCGCCTCGGTGCTGTCCGGGCGACCGTGACGGGCATTTAATGCCCTTGTCCCCTACCGTCAGAAGTAGGTATGATAACACTGTGCCGCACTGTAGCGCCACCGTTCCCGCACTATTACAGCTACCACCCCTTTTACACTTTTACCCCTTTCTCCTACGTTGACACCTGTCGGTGACCCCTTTGCGCTATAAAAGGAGGCCCGTGTGCGACGTAGAGGGGGTTCCGGGGTTCGGAGAATCGGCACCCAGACAGCCATACGCTCGGTGCAGCTAGCTCCCCAAGCTCCCGAGCTCCCCAGTTCAATACAACCAAGCAGGAGTAGGGTTTTACGCGTCCATCGCGGCCCGAACCTGGGTAAACCGCCCGTGTGCCCGCTTCGATCTGCTCTCCGCGCTCCCTCCGCCCCCCTCCGTACAACGAAAGGGGCTCCGGCCCCATAGGTGCTCGCGGGGGGACGCCCGTCCGTCCCGACACTGATAATCTATCTAGGCTTGAAAATGTGCTTGATGACCCACTACCTATTGATGATAGTTGTCCTGATGAGCAGTTAGCTGCAATAAATGTTGGTCATAGTACTCCTTGGTATGCTTATTATGCTAATTACATTGTTGCTAAATATTTACCACCTAGCTTTACATACCAACAAAAGAAAAAATTCTTCTATGATTTAAGACATTACTTTTGGGATGACCCGAATCTTTATAAAGAAGGAGTAGATGGTATTATTAGACGTTGTGTACCTGAGCATGAACAGGGACAAATCCTACGGAAATGTCACTCTGAAGCTAATGGAGGGCATCATGCTGGAGATAGAACTGCTCACAAGGTATTGTATTCTGGATTTTATTGGCCTACTCTCTTCAAGGATGCCCGTAAGTTCGTCTTATCTTGTGATGAATGTCAAAGAATAGGTAACATCGGTAAGCGTCAAGAAATTCCTATGAATTATTCACTTGCTGTTGAACCATTTGATGTTTGGGGATTTGATTACATGGGACCTTTTCCTTCCTCTAATGAGTATACACATATTTTGGTTGCTGTTGATTATGTTACTAAATGGGTAGAAGCTATTCCAACTAGTAGTGCTGATCACAACACCTCTATTAAAATGCTTAAGGAAGTTATTTTCCCAAGGTTTGGAGTCCCTAGATATTTAATGGCTGATGCTGGTTCACACTTTATTCATGGTGATTTTCGTAAGATGCTTGCCAAGTATGATGTTAACCATAGAATTGCATCACCCTATCATCCTTAGTCTAGTGGTCAAGTTGAACTTAGCAATAGAGAATAAAATTAATTTTGCAAAAGACTGTCAATAGGTCCAGGAAGAATTGGTCTAAGAAATTAGATTATGCACTTTGGGCTTATAGAACAACATATAAAAATCCTATGGGTATGTATCCTTATAAAATGGTTTATGGAAACGCTTGTCATTTGCCTCTTGAGTTAGGACATAAAGCATTTTGGGCAATCAAAGAACTCAATTATGACTTCAAACTTGCTGGTGAAAAGAGGTTATTTGATATTAGCTCTCTAGATGAATGGAGAAACCAAGCTTATGAAAATGCAAAATTATTCAAAGAAAAAGTTAAAAAATGGCATGACAAAAGAAACCAAAAGCGTGAGTTTAAAGTCGGAGAATATGTTCTTTTCTACAACTCTCATTTCAGATTCTTTGCAGGAAAACTCCTCTCAAAATGGGCAGGCCCATATATCATTGAGGAGGTTTATCGGTCTGGAGCCATCAAAATAAATAATCTTGAAGGTACTAACCCGAAGGTTGTCAATGGGCAACGAATAAAGCATTATATCCCAGGTACGCCCATTAATGTTGAAAGTAATATTATCCAAACATTGACACCGGAAGAACACATAAAGGAGTCCTTCCGGAACACTCCAGAATCCTGAAAATAAGGAGGTACGTGATACCGTAAGTAAAATGACTCAGAAAAATCCGCAAAAATATTTTTTATCAGTTTTGGAATGTTTAAGATTTTTGGAAATAAAGAAACTTCCAGTAAGCGTCCCCTGGTGGGCACAAGACACCAGGGCGCGCCAGGCTTGCCTGGCGCGCCCAGGTGGGTTGTGCCCACCCGGGACACCTTCCGTACTCCGTTTTTCTTCCGTATGCTTGTCCTCCAAGCTAAAAAATCTATATGTACTTCCCGAACTTGTTGATCACCGTATCATGTAGAAATCTTCTGTTCTCTTTTCTTGCTATTTTTTACACAGTTTTGAAAATATGTCGTCCCAAGACTCCGACGATGAGAGCTATGTCTCACATCTCATTGCTGACCCAAAGACCTATGGGGACCTATCTCCTTATGGTCGAACTATGGATGATGAGGAGGATGCTCACTTGATGAGGGTTGATGATTCAAGCTCGAAGGAGGAGGATGTTCCTCTACCTCAACATGGGGATATGCACATAGAGTTCAAGAAGTCCAGTCTCCCTAAGAGAGCTAGCTGGTTTAATAATCGATCTATTCCTTCTCGTTTTTGGCAGAAAAGCAAAGGAGATTTATGTGACAAGATCTTGAAGCTGGAGTTGGAGGTCGATGATTTAAAAGAGGAAATTGCTCTCCTCAACTACAATATGAAAAAGTTGAAGGCCCAATTGTCATCACCACCACCATCTTCTTCACCACCAAAGGAGAACTGAGTATCGGGTATGGGCACTCCCCTTGGCTTCTGCCAAGCTGGGGAGAGGTGCCCCGATATTGTATCATCCCATTATATTTTTACTTTTACTTATTTTAGTTCGATCTTTTTCTTTAGATGAATAAAAGTTAGTTTGATCCTTTCTTCCTTGAGAGTTATATAATAAATTTTAGTGTGAGTTTTTGCTTTCTTTACTCTCATGTTGCAAATAAAGAAAAGAAATAAGAAAACAAAAAGAGAAATGAAATAAATAAAAGAAAAGGAAATAAATTAATAAGATCATATACTAATCCTATGGTAGGTGATGGCACCACACAAGGAAAAGTATAAGTAGAAATTTTTACTAGTCAATGATGCAACTCATGAAATAGTTAATAAGGGAAGAGAAGATTCACATATAAATATACTATCCTAGAAATCTTTGTGATTGTGAGCCCTCATCAAAATTGTTGACGTTGGACAAGGAAGACAACTTAATGGTTTATGTTTGTTTATATTCACATAGAAGTCATATTGTCATAGATCCTTTAACATGTGATGCTTGCCCCCTATCTTTGCTAGCCAACAATTCTGCACTAAGTAGAGATACTACTTGTGCGTCCAGAAACCCTTAAACCCCAAATCTTATTTTCAAGAGTCCACCATACCTACCTAGGGATTGACCACGATCCCTCAAGTAAATTGTCATCGGTGCAAAAATGCAATAAAAATTGCTTCTAAAAGTGTGAGATCACTTAGTGTAAGAGAAAATTGAGCGTTGCATGAACTTGTGATGGTGAAGAATAAAAGCGACAGACTGCATAATAAAGGTCGCTATCACAAGGGGGAATGCAGTGTGACATTCTTTTGCATTAAGGAGTTGAGCATACAAACAAATAAGCGCATGGAAACCTCTGCTTCCCTCTGCGAAGGTCCTATCTTTTACTTTTATGTATTTACCTTTATGCAAAGAGTCAAAGTTTTCCTTCTGTTCCTTTTTATTCTTCTCCTTTGGCAAGCATCATGTGGTGAGGAAAGATCTAGGCACATATGTCCAGTTGAATATAGATAGCATGAGTTATTATTGTTGACATCACCCTTGAGGTGAATATGTCGGGAGGCGAAACTTTAAGCCCCTATCTTTCTATGTGTCTGGTTGAAACGTTTTGCTCATGTGTACGAGGTGAGTGTTAGCAATCATAGAAGACTATATGATGGTTGAGTAGGTGGACTTTCCTAAAGGCTCCGATACGTGACCCTCCCTGAAAAGATGATGAATTGTAGTTGCAAAGTTGACTGAGAACATAGTTTGTTGGTTTTTAATAGAGTTTTTTGCTTTATACTTTGATTGTGTGATGAACTATTACTTATTCATGAGAAGTATATGATAAAAGTTCTATGATAAAAGTCCTATGTTTAATTTTTTTTGCTGTTATAATAATCAACATGATGCTTCTATGTCCGTATTCTGTTTTTATCAACACCTCTCTTTCAAAGCATGTGGACATGTTTTCCAATTTCGGTTTTCGCTTGAGGACAAGCAAGGTATAAGCTTGGGGGAGTTGATACGTACATTTTGCATCATGTTTTCTTACTATTATTTATGATGTTTTTATCCATAATAACGCTTTTTGGAGTAATTCTAATGCCTTTTGTCTCATAATTTGCAAGGTACACACCAAGAGGGAGAATTCTGGCAGCTGGAAATCTGGACCTGGAAAAGCTGTGCTAGGCTACCTATTCTGCACAACTCCAAACAAGTTGCACCTTCATGGAGATTTTTCATGGAATATTTAAGAATTATTGGAGCAAATAACTACCAGAGGGGCCCCACCAGGTGGGCACAACCCACCTGGGCGCTTAGGAGCTTAGGCGCGCCCTGGTGGGTTGTGCTCACCCAGGCCCACCTCTGGTGCCCATCTTCTGGTATATAGGTCATGTTGACCTATAGAAAATAAGAAGAGGACTTTCGGGACGGAGCGCCGCCGTCTCGAGGCGGAACTTGGCCAGGAGCACTTTTGCCCTTAGGCGGAGCGATTCCGCCGGGGAACTCCCCCCCCCCCCCCCCGGAGGGGGAAATCATCGTCCTCATCATCACCAACAACTCTCCCATCTTGGGGAGGGCAATCTCCATCAACATATTCAAAATCACCATCTCATCTCAAACCCTAGTTCATCTCTTGTGTTCAATCTTGTTACCGGAACTATAGATTGGTGCTTGTGTGTGACTACAATGTTGATTACATCTTGTAGTTGATAACTATATGGTTTATTTGGTGGAAGATTATATGTTCAGATCCAATATGCTATTTAATACTCCTCTGATCATGAGCATGTTTATCATTTGTGACTAGTTACTTTTGTTCTTGAGGTCACATGAGAAATCATGTTGTCATGTGAACTTGATATGTGTTCGATATTTTGATAGTATGTATGTTGTGATTCCCTTAGTGGTGTCATGTGAACGTCGACTACATGACACTTCACCATACTTGGGCCTAAGGGAATGCATTGTGGAGTAGTGTAACGCCCTCAATGCGGCTATATCTCCCACGTGTCGAAGCACGACTTAGAGGCATAACCGCATTGAAAGCAATGTCGCAAGTGAGGTAATCTTCACACAACCCATGTAATACATAAAGGAAAGAGATACATAGTTGGCTTACAATCGCCACTTCACACAATACATGAGTAAAACATTACATCATACATATACAATCAGGGTCCGACTACGGAACCAAAATAAAAGAAGACTACCCCAAATGCTACACAGATCCCCGATCGACCCCAATTGGGCTCCACTACTGATCAACTGAAATGAAACAACACAATGAACAAGATCTTCATCGAGCTCCTCCTTGAGCTCGAGTGCGTCACCTGCACGGTTTCATCGGCACCTGCAAACTGGTTTTGGAAGTATCTGTGAGTCGCGGGGACTCAGCAATCTCACACCCGCGAGATCAAGACTATTTAAGCTTATGGGTAGGATAAGGTAGTGAGGTGGAGCTGCAGCAAGCGTCTAGCATATATGGTGTCTAACATACGCAAATGAGAGCGATAAGAGAAAGCAAAAGCACGGTCGAACAACTATGATCAAGAAGTGATCCTGAAACTACTTACGTCAAGCATAACTCCAACAACCGTGTTCACTTCCCGGACCCCGCCGAGAAGAGACCATCACGGTTACACACGCGGTTGGTATATTTTAGTTAAGATCAACTTCAGGTTTTCTACAACCGGACATTAACAAATTCCCATCTGCCACATAACCGCGGGCACGGCTTTCGAAAGTTCAAACCCTGCAGGGGTGTCCCAACTTAGCCCATGATAAGCTCTCGCGATCAACGAAGGATATTCCTTCTCCCCGGAAGACCCGATCAGTCTCGGAATCCCGGCTACAAGACATTTCGACAGTAATAAAACAAGTCCAGCAAGACCTCCCGGCGTGCCGACACCCTGATAGTAGCCGCGCGTATCTCGTCTCAGGCCACGACCGGATAAGCTAAGCGTATAGGTACCAACATAACCCAAGTTGCCAAGGGACGGTCCCGCACGGTGCTCTAGTTTGGACCAACACTTAGACAAGCATTGGCCCGGGGGTGTAAAATAAAGATGACCCTCGGGATGCGCGACTCCCAAGGGAAAAAGTAATAGGCTGAGGCAAATGGTAAAACCAATGTTGTGCCTTGCTGGAAAAGTCTTATTCAAAGCGAACTGTCAAGGGGGTCCCATAAATCACCCGACCGCGTTAGGGACGCAAAATCCGAGAACATAACACCGATATGACGGAAACTAGGGCGGCAAGAGTGGAACAAAACACCAGGCATAAGGCCGAGCCTTCCACCCTTTACCAAGTATATAGATGCATTAATTAAATAAGATATATTGTGATATCCCAACAAGTAAACATGTTCCAACCAGGAACAACGTCTCCATGTTCCAACAAGGAACAAACTTCATCTTCACCTGCAACTAACAACGCTATAAGAGGGGCTGAGCAAAGCGGTAACATAGCCAAACAACGGTTTGCTAGGACAAGGTGGGTTAGAGGCTTGGTTTGACAATATGGGAGGCATGATAAGCAAGTGGTAGGTATCGCATCATAGGCATAGCAAAAGAGCGAGCAACTAGCAAGCAAAGATAGAAGTGATTTCGAGGGTATGGTCATCTTGCCTGAAATCCCGCAAGGAAGAAGAACGAGTCCATGAAGAAGATAGACGGACGTAGTCGAACGAATCCTCACAACTCCGGAACGAAACCGAAGCTAACGAGAGAAACAACCCGGAAAGAAACAAACAACATAGTAAACAACCATCACATAAACATGGCATGATGCACAATCAAGTATGATGCATGCCGGTTTAAATAAGCATGGCATGGCAAAGTGCAACAAGCAATACTACAAGTTAAGTGGAGCTCAATAAGCAACGAGTTGCATATTAACGAAACACCACATCAATTATTTAGTTCTCTCCCATTTAGGAACACAACAATATTAAATGTTGTTAAACATGGCAAGGGGTGAAGCATAACAAAACTATACCATCTAAACAATTTAAATGGGGCCGGATATAACAAACAACAAATCCGGTAAATCCCCATATGCATTTAGCAAATTGATGGAAACAACAGATATAAACATTTTAAATGTTGTTATTATGATGCGGATGACATATGCAAGTTTTAAGCAATTTTATGAAAATGTTGACAAGAGCATTATGAAGCATTTGGTCACCATGGCGGAACGAAAGGGGTGCCACGGCAACGAATCCGAAAATGGTGCCACGGCAACATATCGGTTCTGATAACTCGGTTGAGATACTGGTGCAAAAGGAAGCGTGCGAGTGTGCGGAACATGCGAAAGATGGTGGAATGATCCCGGCAACCGGGTTACCATGGATTAGTGGCATGGAAACGAGTGACAATTCGGACACGGTGCAAGCAGTGCATATCATACAACACATGCATTCGTTCACGGGCGTCGTCTCGGTGGTTATACCTTCCAAGGGAGCATTCTCAAGCGGTTCGAGTTCGGTACGATGTAGAGGAAGTAGTCGTTCACGGGTCGTCGTGGGAAGTAGTTGTTCACGTGGCGACGGTAGTGGAAGTGGTTGTACATGTTTGTAGATGTTCGGGGTCACGACAAGGAACTTGACGTCCACAGGGTCTTCGAGGGTCGACGGTAGTGGAACTTGGCGCATCCAACGTCTTCGGGCGTAGAGGTACACGTTATCTTGTCCTCGTATCATTGTGTAGTCGTACATGGTCCTTGCCGAAGATGGTCGCTCACGCACGTAGATGAACCATTCATCGACATCCTGGTACTTGGCGAAAATCCAGAAGATGGCCTTGGCGTACATGGGCAGCAACCCGTAGTCGAACTGGAGGTGGTCTTGTGGAAGATGGCCGGGGCAGGCGTCGAGCTTGAAGGCCGGCGACGCATCTGCGGGCACCGAGAGGCGTGGCCCCGCCGGGCAGGGTCGGAGACGAGGTGCAGAAGGGCGGCGAGGGACTCGGCGATGGGGCGGCCTGAAACTGCTGCTGGTGGCGCTCATGGCCATGGGACGCGGAAGTCGAGGTCGAAGGCGAGGCGCGGTCGACGACGAGCTGGAGAAGGGGCTGCAGCGGGGGTCGCGCGCGGGGTAGCCCTCCTGGTGGACGCCGACGACGGCGCATGGCGACGAGGCAGAAGCAGGGGAGGAAGACGAGGGAAGGAGGCGGGGCATGGCGCTGGACCTGTGGCCGCCAGCGGCGACGCTTGCAGGGAGGTCTGGCGACCTGGGGAACGGATTCGGGCGGCGAGGAGCTCCTGTGTAGCACGGGAGCCCGCCTCCTGGTGGCTTGCACGGGCTGCAGGAGGGAGGCGCGGGGTCGCGAGGCTGAGGCAGGGGAATGGCGAGGCGGAGGGCGCCGGGAACAGAGCAGATGGGGCGCAGAGGAGGGAGATGGAGGCGCGGGCGCTCTCCTGGCGGCGCTGGAGGGAGGAGCGAAGGAGGAGGAGGGGGTCGGCTCCCTGGCGGCTAGGATTTAGGTTAAGTGGGGCGGCTGCTGGGCTGCAGATGGGCCTGAATAGAGAGGCCCAAGGGGCACTGCTGCTAACTCTCCCTCTCTCTCTAGTTAACCCTCTATTTCAAAGAAACAAAAGCTTAGAATAAATGTCGAGAGAGATTAGAGTGGAGTTTGGGTATGGGGATAATTTTCCCGGAGTCACGAAAAGGTGTTTGTTCCGAGAAAATAGGAATTGCCAAGATTGCAAGATTTAAATTCAAACTTATTTGAATTTAATTCAAATAGGTTTGAACTAGGACTTGGTAAAAGGAAGGTCCAAAAATGTTGAGATTTTTGGTGAAGCTCCGGAAAATGACGAAAGGATTTATGGGTAGAGTTGGAGACCAAGAATTGAGATAACAAAGGCATTGGGATTTATTTGCAAGTGTGTTTTGATCAATTCCTAATAATGAAATATTTATTATAGCTCCCTAATAATAGTAGGAGACTTTGAATATGTTTTAAAGAGAAATCACCATGTGAATTCCCTCGATTTAAATAGATCAAAAGATCTATGCAATTTATTTAGTTGAGGTTTTTAAAAAGGGGTTGCATGATGACATGATGCAATGCACATGAAGCAAAGAGATGAGATGCAAGACATGAACAAAAATACAAAACAAAAACAAAAACCCAACCATGAAGGAAATATCATATCGCATCTCCAGAAAAGGCAAGAGTTAGAGTTACGAATATGGAAAGTTGCATCCGGGGCGTTACAACACTCCACCACTACGAGAGGATCTCGTCCCGAGATCTAGGATGGCACGGGAGAGAAACGGAAGAGGAAGAGAAGAGGTAACACTAAGTTGCTTCTTTGACAAACGAGTGAAACCAAAGAACCTTGGGAGGTTGAGCAAAACGAAAGAAAAAATACCATGGAGATGAACGAAATGAAATACTCCGTTGGACAAGGAACAAGGAATACGGCGAGAAAGAAGAGCTTAAGTGACAAGATAGACATTGAAACCAGTCCGGTTAAAACAAGATAGAGAAGGAATAAGAATGAAATAATTCGGGCAGCACTCCGACTGAAAATGGAAGGAATTAGAATCATGAACTTGAAAAGATGAGAGGATATTTGAAGAGATCAACAACACACTGCCTCCGGAACTATTGAAAGAATGGCACAAAGGTTAAGAAAAATTTCAGACGGCACTCCGGTTAAATGGATAAGCAAGAAAAGAAGATGATCTTGACAAAACAAGAAGATGGTTCGAAGAGAGCAATATCACAATGCCTCCGGAAGAAAGAATAGAAGATAGATCATTGGAATGAAAGAATGGAGAAGAAAATGACAACTTCTGCCACAATTGAGTTTGGAAGGCACCCTTAAAAAGAAGGATAGAACGAAACTGTTGGAAAACCAACAACGAAAAGAATAAACTTGTAGCGGGCTTATGGAAACATCTCAAAATTATGAGGTGAGCTTCTGCCACCGACGGAAACAAATGATTGGATTGATATCAACAAGGAGATGAGAAACTTATTTCACCGGGAGGACAACTGAAGAACTTGGGTCATTTATAAGCACCATAAATAGCAACAATCCTTAGGGAAGGCTTTAGGTGAAATCTTTACCAAGATAACTCCAATTGAGGGATTGATGGATTTAAAATATCTCATTATTGACAACATGTGAATCATGAAACGCGAATTCGAATTGTCAAGAATGACATAACACCACCTCAAATGATAAGGTAGAACGAATTGCACTTCAGAATGCAAGATGAAGAAATGCTTGAACTCCTCAAAACAAACATGTGTTGAGCACCATGTTTATTTTAGAGTATAGCTTGACGCATCTTGACTCCAAGAGAAATCTTGATGAACAATTGAAGAATGAAAAGGGTCCTTGATAAATCACCATGTAGAGCCTCCATGAAGAAACTCCGGTAAATAAAAGGATGATAGAAAGAAAGAGAAGTTGAAAACACCATGTGAAATCTTGCAATGATTTAGATGGATCTTCGTGATGATGAGAGTTTGGAACTCCGGGAAAAGAAAAGATGAAACAATTGAAATCAAGAATTTGAAGAACCTCTGGAATAGGGAAAAGAATTTACTCGATGAAACAAGAATAAGAATTACATTATGCTCATCCTTCACCAATTAAATTGATGACAGGCAATGGATTAGGCATACTACTTATTCTCGTAGAAAGGATTGAAGAGAGATATTGCTCAACTTGGGAAGGTCTTCAACGAACCACCGGCAGGATTGGAAAGAACGAATGAATCTATATGATAACGGAGGAAGAGAACTCTTGAACGAGCCATAGTAAGAATTTAAAATGGACGAAGAAAAGATAAGGAAACACCGAGAAGAATTAGCGAATGAACGAAGATGCTTGCTAGGATTTAGATACATGAGAACGAAGAGATCATGAACTGATTAGAGAACGTTGAATGATGCACCGGTAAGAATTGGAGAACGAGAGCTGAAAGCTGAGAATGAATAATTCTGAGATGGTGGCCTTCGAGAAAAAGAAATGGAAACAACTCATGAAATGCTCCGGATGGGTATGAAAAGAATTCTCACAATCGAAACAATTATGAGAGAATGGCAACAAGCTAGAACCATGAATCTTGAAAAGAATGGAGCAAGATTAAGAGAAACTCTTCTTCGGTCTTCAAATGTTGAGAATGACGATGAGAAACACCGCCATGAATTGTTGAGGCAATCCGGAATGAAAATTAGAAAGGTTGAACCAACGATGAAAAGAATATGAAAGCGAACTTGGAGAAAACATTTGACTGATGATAACTCATTCTTACGTCAAACTTTCAAATGAATTTGAGAATAACTCCAGAAAAATTAGAAGAGTCAGGTAAGATCCTGGGAAAAGACCTGTGGGTTAGGGCCCACTCAAAAGAAACACCGTTGAACGATTGCTTGAAAAGAGAGATTGCACCGGTTGAATTAAATGACTTGAATGAGATAGCATCCTCAAAAGAAATTGAGTGAATTGAGAATGGGAACTTGAATCTTCTGAGATATCTTCGGTACTCCCGAACAAATGAATAACGAGAAGTGAATTATTATGAGGTGCACCGGTATGAGAAGGTATTGCAACGAGGAAAAAGATGTGATCACCATCAAAAGATTGCATTGAACACGCCGGGGAAGATAAAAGAACAAATAATTATAAACTTGAGGCTCCATCAGCATCTTCATGAGAAGCACCGGGTAAGAATATGAAGGAGAAGAATGGAGAGGCTTCACATCAATAAGATGGATACTTGATCAAGAAATTTGTGTCCTTGAAGAAATAAGGGTGGGAGGGCGGGAAAAACAAAGACAACTTGGAACGGATGAAGCAAACACCGTTGAGAAGAACTGATAATTGATCTTGCGAATGATGAAGTGATCGGATCCACTTGAAGAGAGGCACACCGGTTGGAAAAGAATTGGCATGATAATCTTGATGATCAAGAAGGATTAGTATTCACATAGAAATATGAGAACACCGTTTAGGAAAGGTATGGATTCAACACTTGACTTCGAAGCAACTCGAATACCACAACTTAAAACAAAGCAAAGGATTTGACTTGAAGAATAAGCCGGAAGCAAACATATGATAGATCCCATATCGTATCATGTGTCTGTTGGAAAGATGTTCTAGGAGCTACTTGAATTCCCACCTATAAACTCCCGAAACTTTCTGGTTATGCAATTAGGTGTTGGGGATACAGGGGACACAAAATATATCACCCAAACTAACAATACCTAGATCCAGCTGTATCCATCCTTCAACACATAACCAAGGAACCTTCGGAAATCGTCTACCTCAACCTTCGAAAAGCATCCGTTATACGAATTATGGCAATACTCCTGCACTCGCCTCAGTACTGGGCTATCAGGGTTATCTCACCAACAACAGTACAAAAGAGATTTTTGATGTCGGCGTACTAAACTCAGGTATTCCAGAACTGCAATGATAAAATTATGACGACAACACCTCGGAGCTCAACTCCCCGGGACACCTCCACTAAAACCCCTGCTGACGGGAGGCAACCAAGACAATGTTGTCATCATAAAACCATCGGAACGATTCTAAGATACCCGCGTGATCCTAAAAAATTTTTAGTGAAATTTCAGAAGAGAAGAGACAAAACTCTACGTCAGGATGCCTTACCAGAGCGATGAGGAGACTGGGAAGTAAAAAGAATTCCTAAACTCTCCGATATATAATTCCTAAATGACTCAAAACATTTTTCTAGACACAACTCGGCCGCTAAAAACGATCAATCAGTGGGGGCTCCTAAGGTCGAGGAAGGCTCTGATTACCAACTTGTAACGCCCTCAATGCGGCTATATCTCCCACGTGTCGAAGCACGACTTAGAGGCATAACCGCATTGAAAGCAATGTCGCAAGTGAGGTAATCTTCACACAACCCATGTAATACATAAAGGAAAGAGATACATAGTTGGCTTACAATCGCCACTTCACACAATACATGAGTAAAACATTACATCATACAGATACAATCAGGGTCTGACTACGGAACCAAAATAAAAGAAGACTACCCCAAATGCTACACAGATCCCCGATCGACCCCAACTGGGCTCCACTACTGATCAACTGAAATGAAACAACACAATGAACAAGATCTTCATCGAGCTCCTCCTTGAGCTCGGGTGCGTCACCTGCACGGTTTCATCGGCACCTGCAAACTGGTTTTGGAAGTATCTGTGAGTCGCGGGGACTTAGCAATCTCACACCCGCGAGATCAAGACTATTTAAGCTTATGGGTAGGATAAGGTAGTGAGGTGGAGCTGCAGCAAGCGTCTAGCATATATGGTGTCTAACATACGCAAATGAGAGCGAGAAGAGAAAGCAAAAGCACGGTCGAACAACTATGATCAAGAAGTGATCCTGAAACTACTTACGTCAAGCATAACTCCAACAATCGTGTTCACTTCCCGGGCCCCGCCGAGAAGAGACCATCACGGTTACACACGCGGTCGGTGTATTTTAGTTAAGATCAACTTCGGGTTTTCTACAACCGGACATTAACAAATTCCCATCTGCCACATAACCGCGGGCACGGCTTTCGAAAGTTCAAACCCTGCAGGGGTGTCCCAACTTAGCCCATGATAAGCTCTCGCGATCAACGAAGGATATTCCTTCTCCCCGGAAGACCCGATCAGTCTCGGAATCCCGGCTACAAGACATTTCGACAGTAATAAAACAAGTCCAGCAAGACCTCCCGGCGTGCCGACACCCTGATAGTAGCCGCGTGTATCTCGTCTCAGGCCACGACCGGATAAGCTAAGCGTACAGGTACCAACATAACCCAAGTTGCCAAGGGACGGTCCCGCACGGTGCTCTAGTTTGGACCAACACTTAGACAAGCATTGGCCCGGGGGTTTAAAATAAAGATGACCCTCGGGATGCGTGACTCCCAAGGGAAAAAGTAATAGGCTGAGGCAAATGGTAAAACCAATGTTGGGCCTTGCTGGAAATGTCTTATTCAAAGCGAACTGTCAAGGGGGTCCCATAAATCACCCGACCGCGTTAGGGACGCAAAATCCGGGAACATAACACCGATATGACGGAAACTAGGGCGGCAAGAGTGGAACAAAACACCAGGTATAAGGCCGAGCCTTCCACCCTTTACCAAGTATATAGATGCATTAATTAAATAAGATATATTGTGATATCCCAACAAGTAAACATGTTCCAACAAGGAACAACATCTCCATGTTCCAACAAGGAACAAACTTCATCTTCACCTGCAACTAACAACGCTATAAGAGGGGCTGAGCAAAGCGGTAACATAGCCAAAAAACGGTTTGCTAGGACAAGGTGGGTTAGAGGCTTGGTTTGACAATATGGGAGGCATGATAAGCAAGTGGTAGGTATCGCATCATAGGCATAGCAAAAGAGCGAGCAACTAGCAAGCAAAGATAGAAGTGATTTCGAGGGTATGGTCATCTTGCCTGAAATCCTGCAAGGAAGAAGAACGAGTCCATGAAGAAGACAGACGGACGTAGTCGAACGAATCCTCACAACTCCGGAACGAAACCGAAGCTAACGAGAGAAACAACCCGGAAAGAAACAAACAACATAGTAAACAACCATCACATAAACATGGCATGATGCACAATCAAGTATGATGCATGTCCGGTTTAAATAAGCATGGCATGGCAAAGTGCAACAAGCAATACTACAAGTTAAGTGGAGCTCAATATGCAACGAGTTGCATATTGATGAAACACCACATCAATTATTTAGTTCTCTCCCATTTAGGAACACAACAATATTAAATGTTGTTAAACATGGCAAGGGGTAAAGCATAACAAAACTATACCATCTAAACAATTTAAATGGGGCCGGATATAACAAACAACAAATCCGGTAAATCCCCATATGCATTTAGCAAATTGATGGAAACAACAGATATAAACATTTTAAATGTTGTTATTATGATGCGGATGACATATGCAAGTTTTAAGCAATTTTATGAAAATGTTGACAAGAGCATTATGAAGCATTTGGTCACCATGGCGGAACGAAAGGGGTGCCACGGCAACGAATCCGAAAATGGTGCCACGGCAACATATCGGTTCCGATAACTCGGTTGAGATACTGGTGCAAAAGGAAGTGTGCGAGTGTGCGGAACATGCGAAAGAGGGTGGAATGATCCCGGCAACCGGGTTCCCACGGATTAGTGGCATGGAAACGAGTGACAATTCGGACACAGTGCAAGCAGTGCATATCATACAACACATGCATTCGTTCACGGGCGTCGTCTCGGTGGTTATACCTTCCAAGGGAGCATTCTCAAGCGGTTCGAGTTTGGTACGATGTAGAGGAAGTAGTCGTTCACGGGTCGTCGTGGGAAGTAGTTGTTCACGTGGCGACGTTAGTGGAAGTGGTTGTACACGTTCATAGATGTTCGGGGTCACGACAAGGAACTTGACGTCCACAGGGTCTTCGAGGGTTGACGGTAGTGGAACTTGGCGCATCCAACGTCTTCGGGCGTAGAGGTACACGTTATCTTGTCCTCGTATCATTGTGTAGTCGTACATGGTCCTTACCGAAGATGGTCGCTCACGCACGTAGATGAACCATTCATCGACCTCCTGGTACTTGGCGAAAATCCAGAAGATGGCCTTGGCGTACATGGGCAGCAACCCGTAGTCGAACTGGAGGTGGTCTTGTGGAAGATGGCCGGGGCAGGCGTCGAGCTTGAAGGCCGGCGACGCATCTGCGGGCACCGAGAGGCGTGGCCCCGCCGGGCAGGGTCGGAGAGGAGGTGCAGAAGGGCGGCGAGGGACTCGGCGACGGGGCGGCCTGAAACTGCTGCTGGTGGCGCTCATGGCCATGGGACGCGGAAGTCGAGGTCGAAGGCGAGGCGCGGTCGATGACGAGCTGGAGTAGGGGCTGCAGCGGGGGTCGCGCGCGGGGTAGCCCTCCTGGTGGACGCCGACGACGGTGCGTGGCGACGAGGCAGAAGCAGGGGAGGAAGACGAGGGAAGGAGGCGGGGCATGGCGCTGGACCTGTGGCCGCCGGCGGCGACGCTTGCAGGGAGGTCCGGCGACCTGGGGAACGGATTCGGGCGGCGAGGAGCTCCTGTGCAGCACGGGAGCCCGCCTCCTGGTGGCTTGCACGGGCTGCAGGAGGGAGGCGCGGGGTCGCGAGGCCGAGGCAGGGGAACGGCGAGGCGGAGGGCACCGGGAACGGAGCAGATGGGGCGCAGAGGAGGGAGATGGAGGCGCAGGCGCTCTCCTGGCGGCGCTGGAGGGAGGAGCGAAGGAGGAGGAGGGGGTCGGCTCCCTGGCGGCTAGGGTTTAGGTTAAGTGGGGCGGCTGCTGGGCTGCAGATGGGCCTGAACAGAGAGGCCCAAGGGGCACTGCTGCTAACTCTCCCTCTCTCTCTAGTTAACCCTCTATTTCAAAGAAACAAAAGCTTAGAAGAAATGTCGAGAGAGATTAGAGTGGAGTTTGGGTATGGGGATAATTTTCCGGAGTCACGAAAAGGTGTTTGTTCCAAGAAAATAGGAATTGCCAAGATTGCAAGATTTAAATTCAAACTCATTTGAATTTATTTCAAATAGGTTTGAACTAGGACTTGGTAAAAGGAAGGTCCAAAAATGTTGAGATTTTTGGTGAAGCTCCGGAAAATGACGAAAGGATTTATGGGTAGAGTTGGAGACCAAGAATTGAGTTAACAAAGGCATTGGGATTTATTTGCAAGTGTGTTATGATCAATTCCTAAGAATGAAATATTTATTATAGCTCCCTAATAATAGTAGGAGACTTTGAATATGTTTTAAAGAGGAATCACCATGTGAATTCCCTCGATTTAAATAGATCAAAAGATCTATGCAATTTATTTAGTTGAGGTTTTTAAAAAGGGGTTGCATGATGACATGATGCAATGCACATGAAGCAAAGAGATGAGATGAAAGACATGAACAAAAATGCAAAACAAAAACAAAAACCCAACCACGAAGGAAATATCATATCGCATCTCCGGAAAAGGCAAGAGTTGGAGTTACGAATATGGAAAGTTGCATCCGGGGCATTACAACACTACATATGCAACCGTTACAACAATATCATATCGCATCGTCTGGTCGCAGCAATCGGGTAGAGAAATGGGGAAAAGGGGAAACAAGGCAACCGTGAGTACTCATCCAAAGTACTCGCAAGCAAGGAGCTACACTACATATGCATGTGTATATGTGTAAAGGGGCCATGTCAGTGGACTGAACTGCAAAATGCCAGAATAAGAGGGGGATAGCTAATCCTGTCGAAGACTACGCTTCTGGCAGCCTCTGTCTTGCAGCATATAGAAGAGGATAGACTGAAGTCCTCCAAGTAGCATCGCATAGCATAATCCTACCCGGCGATCCCCTCCTCGATGCCCTGTTAGAGAGCGATCACCGGGTTGTATCTAGCACTTGGAAGGGTGTGTTTTATTAAGTATCCAGTTCTAGTTGTCATAAGGTCAAGGTACAACTCCAAGTCGTCCTGTTACCAAAGATCACGGCTATTCAAATAGATTAACTTCCCTGCAGGGGTGCACCACATAACCCAACACGCTTGATCCCATTTGGCCGGACACACTTTCCTGGGTCATGCCCGGCCTCGAAAGATCAACACGTCGCAGCCCTACCTAGGCACAACAGAGAGGTCAGCACGCCGGTCTAAACCTAAGCACACAGGGGTCTGGGCCCATCGCCCTTAGCACACATGCACGTTGCGTATGCGGCCAGAAGCAGAACTAGGCCCTTTAATACAAGAGCAGGCTTACGTTCCAATCTGGCGTGCGCCACTCAGTCGCTGACGTCACGAAGTGCTTCGGCTGATACCACGACGTCGAGTGCCCATAACTGTCCCCGCGTAGTTGGTTGGTGCGTATAGGCCAGTAGCCAGACTCAGATCAAATACCAAGATCTCGTTAAGCGTGTTAAGTATCCGCGAACGCCGAACAGGGCCATGCCCACCTCTTTCCTAGGTGGTCTCAACCTGCCCTATCGCTCCGCCACAAAGATCCACTCGCGGATACTCCTACGAGCCGACCCGTCTTTGGTCACCACATGTATCATGTATAAAGTATATAGTATATACCCGTGATCACCTCCCGAGTGATCACGGCCCGATAGTATAGCATGGCAGACGGACAAGAATGTGGGGCCATAGATGAAATACTAGCATCCTATACTAGGCAGGTAGGATTGCAGGTAAAGGTAACAACAGTAGTAGCAAAGACAGGCTATGCATCAGGATAGGATTAACGGAAATAAGTAACATGTTACACTATGATGTCTACTACACAACCTTCTTCTTGTAGACGTTGTTGGGCCTGCAAGTGCACAGGTTTGTAGGACAGTAGCAAATTTCCCTCAAGTGGATGACCTAAGGTTTATCAATCCGTAGGAGGCGTGAGGATGAAGATGGTCTCTCTCAAGCAACCCTGCAACCAAATAACAAAGAGTCTCTTGTGTCCCCATCACACCCAATACAATGGTAAATTGTATAGGCGCACTAGTTCGGCGAAGAGATGGTGATACAAGTGCAATATGGATAGAAGATATAGGTTTTTGTAAACTGAATATATAAAAACAGCAAGGTAACAAGTGGTAAAAGTGAGCGTAAACGGTATTGCAATGATAGGAAACAAGGCCTAGGGTTCATACTTTTGCTAGTGCAAGTTCTCTCAACAATAATAACATAGATAGAACATATGACAAGCCCTCAACATGAAACAAAGAGTCACTCCAAAGCCACTAATAGCGGAGAACAAACGTAGAGATTATGGTCGGGTACGAAACCACCACAAAGTTATTCTTTCAAATCAATCCGTTGGGCTATTCCTATAAGTGTCACAAACAACCCTAGAATTTTTACTAGAATAACACCTTAAGATACAAATCAACCAAAACCCTAATGTCACCTAGATACTCCATTGTCACCTCAAGTATCCGTGGGCATGATTATACGATATGCATCACACAATCTCATATTTATCCAACCAACATAAAAGTACTTCAAAGAGCGCCCCAAAGTTTCTACCGGAGAATCAAGAACGTGTGCCAACCCCTATGCATAGGTTCCCAATGTCACGAAACCCGCAAGTTGATCACCAAGACATACATCAAGTGTTCTCATAAAGACTCAATCCGATAAGATTACTTCAAAAGGGGAAACTCAATTCATCACAAAGGAGTAGAGGGGGAGAAACATCATAAGATCCAACTACAGTAGCAAAGCTCGGGATACATCAAGATCGTGCCATAGAGGAACACGAGAGAGAACACGAGAGAGAGAGAGAGAGAGATCAAACACATAGCTACTGGTACATACCCTCAGCCCCGAGGGTGAACTACTCCCTCCTCGTCATGGAGAGCGCCGGGATGATGAACATGGCCACCGGAGATGGATCCCCCCTCCGGCAGGGTACCGGAAAGGGGTCCCGATTGGTTTTTGGTGGTTCTGGAGGCTTGCGGCGGCGGAACTCCCGATCTATCTTCTGTTCTGGAAGTTTTAGGGTACGACGGTATATATGGGTAAAGGGGGAACGTCGGTGGAGCTACGGGGGCCCCACGAGGCAGGGGGCGCGCCCAGGGGGGAGGGCGCGCCCTCCACCCTCGTGACCGCCTCGTGGCTCTTCTGACGTGGGGTCCAAGTCCATCAGGTGGGTTTCCTTCCAAAAATAACTTCTCCAGTTGATTTCGTTCCGTTTTGACTCCGTCTGATATTCATTTTCCTCGAAATACTGAAATAGGCATAAAACAGCAAATCTGGGTTGGGCCTCCGGTTAATAGGTTAGTCCCAAAAATAATACAAAAGTGGATAATAAAGCCCAATATTGCCTAAAACAGTAGATAAAGTAGCATGGAGCAATCAAAAATTATAGGTACGTTGGAGACGTATCAAGCATCCCCAAGCTTAATTCCTACTCGTCCTCGAGTAGGTAAATGATAAAAAGAAGAATTTTTGATGCGGGGTGATACTTTGGCATAATTTCAATGTAATTCTTCTTACTTGTGATATGAATATTCAGATCCGAAAGATTTAAGGCAAAAGTTCATATTGACACAAAAATAATAATACTTCAAGCATGCTAACTAAGCAATTATGTCATCTCAAAATAGCATGGCCAAAGAAAGTTCATACCTACAAAATCATATGGTTAAGCTATGCTTCATTTTCATCACACAAAGATGTTCCCAACTTCTATACCCCCGATGACAAGCCAAGCAATTGTTTCATACTCAAATAATCTCAAACTTTTTCAACCTTCACGCAATACATGAGCGCGAGCCATGGACATAGCACTATGGGTGGTATAGAATATGACGATGGGGATTGTTTGGAGAAGACAAAAAAGGAGAAAGTCTCACATCAACGAGGCTAATCAATGAGCTATGGAGATGCCCATCAATTGATGTTAATGCAAGGAGTAGGGATTGCCATGCAACGGATGCACTAGAGCTAAGAATGCTCAACAAAAGAAAACTAGTGGGTGTGCATCCAACTTGCTTGCTCATGAAGACCTAGGGCATTTTGAGGAATCCCATCGTTGGAATATACAAGCCGAGTTCTATTATGAAAAATTCCCACTAGTATGAACAAGACAACTTATGAGACTCACTATATGAAAATCATGGTGCTACTTTGAAGCACAAGTGTGGAAAAAGAGATAGTAGCATTGCCCTTTTTATTTTCTCTTTTTTTTGGGCCTTTCTTTTTTCTTTTCTTTTTGGCCTCTCTTTTTTTTGATTGGGCAATGCTCTATTAATGATGATCATCACACTTCTATTGATTACAACATAATGATTACAACTCGATACTAGAACAAGATATGACTCTATATGAATGCCTCCGGCGGTGTACCGGGATGGTGCAATGAATCAAGAGTGACATGTATGAAAAATAATGCATGGTGGCTTTGCCACAAATACGATGTCAACTACAAGATCATGCAATGGCAATATGACAAAAGTAAAGCATGTCATGATGATGATGATGATGATGGTGGAAGTTGCATGGCAATATATCTCGGAATGGCTATGGAAATGCCATGATAGGTAGGTATGGTGGCTGTTTTGAGGAAGATAAAGGGAGGTTTATGTATGAAAGAGTGTATCATATCACAGGGTTTGGATGCACCAGCGAAGTTTGCACCAACTCTCAATGTGAGAAAGGGTAATGCACGGTACCGAAGAGGCTAGCAAATGGCGGAAAGGTAAAAGTGCGTATAATCCATGGACTCAACATTAGTCAAAAGAACTCATATACTTATTGCAAAAATTTAGAAGTCATCAAAAATCAAGTACTACGCGCATGCTCCTAGGGGGATAGATTGGTAGGAAAATACCATCGCTCGTCCCCGACCGCCACTCATAAGGATGCACAAGCCAGGTACACTTCATGCTTCAAATTTGTTACACAATTTTACCCATACGTGCATGCTACGGGACTTGCAAACTTCAACGCAAGTATTTCTCAAGTTCACAATTATCAACTAGCACGACTTTGATATTATTACCTCCATATCTCAAAATAATTATCAAGCATTAAATTTATCTTAGTATTCAATTCACTCAAAAGAAAGTTTCACATATCTTGAACACTAAGTATATTAACATTAAGCAAATTACCATGCTATTAACGACTCTCAAAATAATATAAGTGAAGCATGAGAGTTCATCTATTTCTTCAAAATAAAACCACCATTGTGCTCTAAAAGATATAAGTGAAGCACTAGAGCAAATGGCAAACTACTCCAACAAGATATAAGTGAAGATCAATGAGTAACTAAATAATTATTATGCAACTATGTGAAGACTCTCTCTCATTTAAAAATTTCAGATCTTGGTATTTTATTCAACAGCAAGCAAAGCTAAAGAAAATAAAATGACGCTCCAAGCAAAACACATATCATGTGGTGAATAAAAATATAGCTCCAAGTAAAGTTACCGATGAACAAAGACGAAAGAGGGGATGCCATCCGGGGCATCCCCAAGCTTAGGCTCTTGGTTGTCCTTGAATATTACCTTGGGGTGCCTTGGGCATCCCCAAGCTTAGGCTCTTTCCACTCCTTATTCCATAGTCCATCGAAGCCTTACCCAAAACTTGAAAACTTCACAACACAAAACTTAACAGAAAACTCGTGAGCTCTGTTAGCGAAAGAAAACAAAACACCACTTCAAGGTACTGTAATGAACTCATTCTTTATTTATATTGGTGTTAAACCTACTGTATTCCAACTTCTCTATGGTTTATAAACTATTTTACTAGCCATAGATTCATCAAAATACGCAAACAACACAATGAAAATAGAATCTGTCAAAAACAGAACAGTCTGTAGTAATCTGTAACTAATGCAAACTTCTGGAACTCCAAAAATTCTAAAATAAATTTGTGGACCTGAGGAATTTCTCTAGTAATCATCTTAAAAAATAATCAACTGAATATCACTCTGCAGTAAAAAGTTCTAGCTAATCTCGTGAGCGCTAAAGTTTCTGTTTTTTACAGCATGATCATAAAGACTTCACCCAAGTCTTCCCAAAGGTTCTACTTGGCACAAACACTAATTAAAACATAAAACCACATCCAAACAGAGGCTATATGGATTATATATTCCTAAACAGAACCAAAAAGAAATAAACTAAAATAAAATTGGGTTGCCTCCCAACAAGCGCTATCGTTTAACGCCCCTAGTTAGGCATGATGATTTCAATGATGCTCACATAAAAGATAAGAATTGAAACATAAAGATAGCATCATGAAGAATATTACTAGCACATTTAAGTCTAACCCACTTCCTATGCATAGGGATTTTGTGAGCAAACAACTTATGGGAACAAGAATCAACTTGCATAGGAAGGTAAAACAATCATAACTTCAAGATTTTAAGCACATAGAGAGGAAACTTGACATTATTGCTATTCCTACAAGCATATATTCCTCCCTCATGATAATTTTCAGTAGCATCATGAATTAATTCAACAATATAACCAGCACCTAAAGCATTCTTTTCATGATCTACAAGCATAGAAATTTTATTACTCTCCGCATAAGCAAAATTCTTCTCATTCGGAATAGTGGGAGTATCATAAGAGACTTGAATACTATAAATTGCTTCCACATTAAAAGAGTAATGTTAAGAGAAAGGATACTCATAATCATGACAAGTTTTATAAATATAATCATCACTACTTTTTATAGCATAAGTTTTATCACAATAATCATCATAAGTAGCAACTTTGTTCTCATCATAATCACTTTGCATATCAAAACATGGAAGGCTAAAAATATCATCATTATTAAACGTAGCATCCCCAAGCATGGGACAAACATTAATTGCAGCAAATATATTCTCAAATATGTCATCCTCATCAAACATAGCTTCCCCAAGCTTGGGCCTTTTTGTGTCATAAGCATAATCACTCTCATCATTAATAGTATGGATAGCACCAATAGTATAGCAAACATTATTATCATATTCTTCCAAGCAAGAGCCAAAAAGATTTTCAAGATCATAAGGCGTATCATTATCTTCCCAATCATAATCATCACAACAAGCAATAGGCATAACGAGATCATCATCAAGTGTATCATCTTCATTTTCATGAGGCACAACAATAATAGGAGCAACTTTATTTGGGGGAGATACCTTTTTACCTCTCTTCCTTTTTCTTTTCTTCTTCTTTACCTCATGTGTGGGTTCAATCCTCTTTTTGGAGCTCCTTATTAATGAGATTTGTTGATTAGATGGCCCCTCCTCGTTACCTGATTCATCATAAGAAATAATAGGAGTATATTGGGAAGTCTCTTCCCTTTCCTTAGTATTCTCTTCATCTTCTATTTGTTTTCTTTTCTTTATTTAATTGGCAATATAAGGATTTTCAATACAATTCACCGCATAATACATATAAATCTTCTCTAGATCAAAATCAAGAAATTTATCAAGATTAAATTTTGGAATACCCTCAGTTATACGTTTCATTTCTTCGTAGCCCAAAAAAAGGCTAAGCTCTTAATGATGCTCAAGGGTAATCAAATTGTCACAATATTTGGACACGACTTGATCATGAAACAAATAGCATTGGAGCTTTAAATGACCATGTTCATTGCAAAGTTCACAAGGGGTACTATAAATATTGAATCTTTCAGCGCATTCATCTAGCTCTTCTTGCAACAATTTGGTTTTTAAGTATTTATGCCTCTTGCAATATCTATCTTCCCTATTTGGTGTGTACTTACAAACCCAATCTACTCCACAAAAATTGACATGTTTATAGGAGACATTTTCATCATAACTAGTGCAATCATCATTAGCATCATGGATATTGAAAGAATTCGTACTGACAACATTGCAATCATGCTCATCATTCAAATATTTAGTGTCAAACATTTTATAGATTTCTTCTTCTAGCACTTTGGCACAATCTTACTTTCCATCATACTCACGAAAGATATTAAAAAGGTGAAGCGTATGAAACAAACTCAATTCCATTTTTTTGTAGTTTTCTTTTATAAACTAAACTAGTGCTAAAACAAGAAACAAAAAGATTCGATTGCAAGATCTAAAGATATACCTTCACTTACCTAGCCTCCCCGGCAACGGCGCCAGAAAAGAGCTTGATGTCTACTACACAACCTTCTTCTTGTAGACGTTGTTGGGCCTGCAAGTGCACAGGTTTGTAGGACAGTAGCAAATTTCCCTCAAGTGGATGACCTAAGGTTTATCAATCCATAGGAGGCGTGAGGATTAAGATGGTCTCTCTCAAGCAACCCTGCAACCAAATAACAAAGAGTCTCTTGTGTCCCCAACACACCCAATACAATGGTAAATTGTATAGGTGCACTAGTTCGGCGAAGAGATGGTGATACAAGTGCAATATGGATAGAAGATATAGGTTTTTGTAAACTGAAAATATAAAAACAGCAAGGTAACAAGTGGTAAAAGTGAGCATAAATGGTATTGCAATGATAGGAAACAAGGCCTAGGGTTCATACTTTCGCAAGTGCAAGTTGTCTCAACAATAATAACATAGATAGAACTTATGACAAGCCCTCAACATGCAACAAAGAGTCACTCCAAAGCCACTAATAGCGGAGAACAAACGTAGAGATTATGGTCGGGTACGAAACCACCACAAAGTTATTCTTTCAAATCAATCCATTGGGCTATTCCTATAAGTGTCACAAACAACCCTAGAGTTTTTACTAGAATAACACCTTAAGATACAAATCAACCAAAACCCTAATGTCACCTAGATAATCCACTGTCTCCTCAAGTATCCGTGGGCATGATTATACGATATGCATCACACAATCTCAGATTTATCCAACCAACATAAAAGTACTTCAAAGAGTGCCCCAAAGTTTCTACCGGAGAATCAAGAACGTGTGCCAACCCCTATGCATAGGTTCCCAATGTCATGAAACCCGCAAGTTGATCACCAAGACATACATCAAGTGTTCTCATAAAGACTCAATCCGATAAGATTACTTCAAAAGGGGAAACTCAATTCATCACAAAGGAGTAGAGGGGGAGAAACATCATAAGATCCAACTACAGTAGCAAAGCTCGGGATACATCAAGATCGTGCCATAGAGGAACACGAGAGAGAACACGAGAGAGAGAGAGAGAGAGAGAGAGAGAGAGAGAGATCAAACACATACCTACTGGTACATACCTTCAGCCCCGAGGGTGAACTACTCCCTCCTCGTCATGGAGAGCGCCGGGATGATGAAGATGGCCATAGGAGATGGATCCCCCCTCCGGCAGGGTACCAGAAAGGGGTCCCGATTGGTTTTTGGTGGTTCTGGAGGCTTGCGGCGGCGGAACTCCCGATCTATCTTCTGTTCTGGAAGTTTTAGGGTACGATGGTATATATGGGTGAAGGGGGAACGTCGGTGGAGCTACAGGGGCCCCACGAGGCAGGGGGCATGCCTAGGGGGGAGGGCGCGCCCTCCACCCTTGTGACCACCTCGTGGCTCTTCTGACGTGGGGTCCAAGTCCATCAGGTGGGTTTCCTTCCAAAAATAACTTCTCTAGTTGATTTCGTTCTGTTTTTACTCCGTCTGATATTCCTTTTCCTCGAAATACTGAAATAGGCATAAAACAACAAATCTGGGCTGGGCCTCCGGTTAATAGGTTAGTCCCAAAATTAATATAAAAGTGGATAATAAAGCCCAATATTGCCTAAAACAGTAGATAAAGTAGCATGGAGCAATCAAAAATTATAGATACGTTGGAGACGTATCACACTACTCTAATGCAAGCAGTAGAGAGTAGAGTAGGTGATATCTGGTGATCAAGGGGGGGGGCTTGCCTGGTTTCTCTGGCAAGAGAGAGGGGTCGTCAACTCCATAGTCATACTGGGTAGCAGCGACGTCGGTCTCGGTGTCTAGCGGAAGAAGAGGGGGAAGAAACAATGAATACAATGCAAACAGATGCATGACGAAGCAAAGCGTGATGCTAGGTGTGCCCTAACGCGGTATGAGGTGATACCGGTGAAGGGGGGAAACATCCGGGAAAGTATCCCCGGTGTTTCGTGTTTTCGGGCAGAGGAGCCGGAGGGGGAAAGTTGCGAGTTCGATAGGTTAGGGATGCGTGGCGGACAAACGGGCTGCATATCTGGGTTCGTCTCGTTGCTTTGAGCAACTTTCATGTACAAATTTTTTTCATCCGACTTACGATTTATTTTATATTAATTTTAAAAGATTTAGATCATTTTTAGGATTAACAGAATTAATTAAATCAAAAGGCATTTATGATGTCATCATGACATCAGCATGATGCAAGCGGTCAAAGTTGACCAGTCAACTAATGGGTGGGTCCCGCATGTCATAGACTGTTATCTAATTGACAGTAGTTAGCTTTATCATCAGGTTAATTAGGTTTAATTAACTAGATTAATAAAGTTAATTAATTACTTAATTAATTGTTATTATTATTATTATTATTATATTTCTTTTTTTATGAAAACGTTCTGGGCGTGGGGCCCATCTGTCATAGGCCCCAGGGGCCGATGCGGGTTTGCAGGCGCTTCGGGCGCCCGTGCGGGCGCTCGCCCGCAGGGAGCGACGGGGCGAGGCCAGGTCACGGCGGCCGCGATGGCCAACGGCGCGACGGCGCAGGTGGCGCAGGGGATGGAGTGCGGGGCCGGCGACGAGCAGGCCCGCGGGCGGCAGAGGAGTAGCAGCAGGGGTGCAGAGGTGCGGCGGCGCACGGGGCCATGGCTGCAGGCGCGAGCTGGAGGAGGTCACGGTGGCGCAGCCGGGTGAGGACGGCGCCGAAGCAGCGGGCAGCCGCACGGGGAGGCCGGAGGGTGCGATGGACGCCGAGGGGGAGGTCGGGCATGGCGAGCAGAGGTCTAAGGCGACAGCGGCCTCGCTTGGCAGCGACAGGGCGAGGTGGGGCTCGGACATGCGTGCGACAGGGGGAGGCCACGGCGGAGCGGGAGCGTGCGGTCGGGGTGCCGTGAGCGCGGGCGCAGGACGCGCACTGGCGCAGAGCAGCAGTGGGTAGCGGGGACATGCGTGAGGGGGCGCGGCCGTGCGCGTGTAGAGGCATGCCGGTCAGGGCGAGGCCGTGGTGAGTAGGGGCGCGAGGGCGTCGCACGCGCGGGGAACGGAGCCGGGGCGGAGAGGAAAGGGACGAGGGATGGCTGCTCACCGGGCCATGCAGATGTGCGTACATGGGCTCGGGGAGGAGGACGAGGATGGTCGAGGTCGAGGCGGAGGGGATCCGGCGGCGTCGGGCGACGAGGCGCGGCGTCGAGGTGGCTCCGACGCGGGATGAGGAAGAGGCCGAGGCAGGCGACGACGCGGTCGTGGGGGGAGAGGGGGTCGCTCCCCCGATCCAGAAACGGGGTGGGGAGTGAGGAATGGGGGGAGTGGGGCGACTGGGGGAGGGGTTAGGGTTTCGGTGTGAGGGGCCATATAGGCCAAGGTTGGGCCGGCCGGCTGCCGGTTGAGCCAAGAGGTCGAGGGAGAGGGGGGTTTCAGCCTTTCTTTTATTTTTTGTGTTAGTTCTATTTTTGTTTTGATTCTTTTTCTTATTTTATTTTCTGTTTTATTTCTAGTTTCTTTTAATTTTTAGTTTTTACAAAAATCACCACTAGTACCTAAATTAGTATTTATAAACAAACTGTTGTCACATCAATTCTTAACCCAAAGAAAATAATTTTAATATTTTATAAAATCCAATAGGTATTTGTTTAATTATTTTCACTACTGTTTTAATTAGTTTAGAGCCCTTAAACATTTCATAAAAGTTTGGTTTCACAACCATAATCACCTATGCATTATCTGGCACAACCCAAACATTTTAGTTTTAAAGTTTGAAGACTTTTACCGTTTGATTTGATTTTGAATTCGAATTTGAATCGGTTTCGAACTAACGCGAGATTAGCAACAGTAACCGTGGTGACGTGGCACCATTAGCACAGAATTACTGTAGCTTATTTATCCAGGCGTCACAATTCTCCTCCACTACAAGAAATCTCGTCCCGAGATTTAGGAGCGGGAGTAAGGGGGAAGGGATCTGGTTACGAAATGCTAACGGATTTTCTCAAACTTGGTTGCTCTTCTCGAAGAGGTCGATCCATAGTGTTGATGTCTTCATTTCTCTGCATCAATGCATCATGGGGTAGTTGTCGGCCTTCCTTCGGGAACTCCGTCGTACTTATGAAAAGGATATGGGGTAACTATGGAAGAACGGACCTCTGCACAGTTAACTAACTGGTGGATAACATCCGGGAAGGTCGCGGAAAGTAACTCTCGAATTGAACTTAAGAAGATATGAGAGCAAGTAAGAAGGTACCAGGAGAAGTTTCAAGCGGGCATGCAATCGTTTGATGTCTGAAATAGGGCGTGAAAAGGGGTTCAGAGCAATGAGAATAAGTATTGCGTCTGATACCAGAATAGGTCACTAGGAAGGTGGCTCGTGAATTACATACGAGGTCACGTGCGAGGAACAACCTTGAGAACAGGGTTGTACAGGAGAGCCAGGTTTCGATCCCGTGGAACTATGGGTTATGGGCCCACCATGTGGGTTATAAGTAGGAAGGGGGCCGACATCTTGCACGGTCACGATAGTAAGGCGTGTCAGAGGGTAGCCTGTCAGTTATGTCGGCAACAACATCAATACCAAGGGTGAGGGAAGAAGAGAACCATTTTCCTGCTCGTTGAAACGAGGCGGACCAATAAGCAGAGTTCTCGTCCATCGGTGGTTAGCGGAAGGTCATCAACAATAGTAATAGGGTCTTGCTGACAGAATTGTACAACGAGGTGTTTACATAAGCAGGAGATTATTACTGCTTAGATCATATAGATCACAAGAAAGGTTAAACCAAACAATGGAAAGGAAAATATGATTATCAGATTAAACAGAACAATGGAAAGGAAAATGTGTTAAAACACATATTCCAGGGGTATATCCTCCCAAGGGCAAGCAGAGCATGATATCCATGACTGGATATAATGTAGAAAACTCTTTAGGTAAGGGGAGAAAAATTTCATGACATTACCCATAAAACGGTGTTCGGATAATTGAGCAAGAACAATTAGCATTGGGCTTCAGGTGTTCTTGTTGAAAATCGGAGTACCACAGACAAGCTTCGAGATAGCATTGACATGGTCACTGGGTAAAGATCAGACTTTGGATACACAAGGGATCCATCAGGAACAACTCATAGAATAAGTCTTACAATTTACTCATGGAAGAATGGCTAACCTTGCTAGAAAGGAAACTATAACAATAGGCCATCCGGGCAGGTGTGTTAGGATGACAGCACCTTATTGGGTTAAAGACCAATGTTATAATTCCTGGAAATATGTTCAACCATCGTATATGACCGAGATTCAGGTCCGATTGGGGTTAGGATACCCCAGACACAGGATGCCTGAGAAGAAGAGGTGCAACACAAATAAACGAGTTGACATTGTAGACTCTGGGGAAATGAACTATGGAAGCGAGTTCCGAAACAAGAGTTCATCATTAAACCAAGGAGAGGATGAGGAGGTGGTTGATGGACTCTCATCGATATTTCCAAAAGATGGATTTCCACAATCATGTGAACAAAAAGACAACATTTTTCAGTTCAAATGATATAAGGAGATATGCTCGAGGAAAACATACCCAATTTAAACATTGGTTGAAAGGTGCACCCGAAATATGGGCTTAAGTAGCATGACCGATGTTATAATGGTGATTCGATAACCAATGATCTAAGAATGGAATGTCGACCATTAACTTCAAAGCAATAGGGTCGCTAGAAGGAAAGAATCCAAACAACATGGCTAGCATATTGGTATCCTGGTTAAAAACAACATGGGGACCAAAGAAGAATGTTGATGGTGAGAAGTATCATCATATCGAGAATTTCTAAGAGGTGGTGAAATTCTCATGACATTATTGACACCAAAGATGGTAATACTCCAAGGTAAAGAAGAACAATTGTTGGATAGCATGGATCTTAAGGTATAACACAAAACACTAAAAAGTTTGTGTTGAACGGAAGGCAATAAAGTGGTCGATGATAACACAATCATCGAGGGGCAAGGATGGTATTTCCATCATGAATTCGATTCAAACTTGGAAGAAGGCATATCATTGTTGGTGATGATCATGACACATTTGTCAAGAGTTTTCCTGAAGATGTAATCGATCGGCAATGACATCAAGTCAAATGAATGATGGAGCGAAAGGTTATTGGAACCACGGTTACAACACAAACTCGAAATCAAGCTTGTTGTTTAAGGTGAAAGGGTATGACGAGGAAGATCAACGTAAGCTTAGCTATCATCGCAAATTGTGCTCCCGGAAGAAGGACCAGATAGCACAGTTAAAATTAGCACTATCATGATATAGCCGAGCAGGCTAGGAATGACGGGATCGAGTTCAAACTCGTAAGTAATGAAGGTTACTAAGAGTTGTTGAATCGCAGTGTGGACTCGATTCAGTTGTCGGTGTCTTTGAGGGGTTCTAACAACTCAGAACCCGATGGAAAAATGGAATCGGCGAGAATAATAGTTGATGAAGAACTCATAAGAAGTTATGTAGTTTCGTGCTATTCTTGAGATACCAGAGTGTAATGCTCGATGGTAGATCAAAGTAAGGGTTGGACAGGTGCAATGATCTGCAGAAGACAAGTACTTCAACATGTCCGAGAAATGGTATTTAAAAGGAGAACATGACAGGAACAACGATTGCAAAATGTCAGATCCCAGATAAGATAAACATATACCAAGGAAATATTTATTTGAAGAGAAGCTTTTAGGATAAGATCTACATCGTGTCCATGGGCATGAACACAAAGTTCAAGGTCGACTCCCACTTCTTCAATGCATAACCTTTCATTTTACTTCTCGCTTTTGATGAAGCTGTAGTGTAGAAATTTTATCTCGCGAAACAACAGAAGAGTATGACTCATGAAAACTTTCGGGTTCACACGGTTTAGAAAAGGCATAGGTTCAGCCCATCAGGGTATCTTAGAAACATATACCACAAGCTTCAAGAGTAAATATCACCAGCTCGAAAGCAGAGCAAGGTTGAGAAAGTAGAGGATACAATTTACCAAAGGCATCATGTATCCGAGAAAAGACTCAAAAAGTTATTGAATATGAAGGACACTGTCGGATAATAATCCAACAAGGGGTCTTGTGGTCTACAACGGAGCTGATGCGAGTATCGGTACTCTATCAACGGAAGAAGGAACGAAAGGGCATCGGAGTATAGAAACACCTGACTAATTCAAAGATAAAATGCAAAGGAATTATGATCTTCAAATCAAGGGATCATAAGCAAACACTCTGATCAAGGATGGATAAGTTGAGTAGGCTTAGGGTACCATCGATGGCAATTTGATTGGTCAAGAACCAGCTCATGTTTAAAAAGATCTCTGAGCCGGAGGGATAATTTTCAGGGAATAATTGATGATTGCGTGCATTCACAGACATGTTGAATCAACAGGATCAGAATGTCAATCACAAGGATTTTAATGGTTATTGCTAGACAAATGGAATTGTCTAGACTGCAAGAAGACAAGTATTTGCAGGGCAATAGTTGGCTGAGGATTACCGGAAGATCGGATAACCTCTCAATGTATCTTGTGAAACATATGAACAATGAGGGAAGAACGGATACTCGATAAGTGTGAGGAATTATCCGTAGGGGGTATTCTGGTGGTAAGGAACTTCAAGGCAGTAGGCACAAAGTATTCTCGGAACGATAGAGAGAATTTTCGGGGTATCTTGTAATAACAAGATCAATGGGATTGAAAGGACAAGTGTATGTAGTTATCCATAATAATATAACAGTGGTAGGGAATTTGCAAAGGCGGTGGGCACAAGTGTCTAGAGAGAACATCGGAGATTATCTTTAGAATCTTCTGGTGAAGCAGTCGATCATCTGTAATGAAGGGGCTCTCCGGCAGGAAGTGGTAACGAGAACCTAGAGTTAGATTTTAGCAAAATCATTTAACCTGAATAGAAGAGAGATCAGAGTCCCAGAGTATAGGTCGAGGAATACAAGATCCTAATACCACCCAATGGCGACGTGGGCCCATGGGCCGCACAGCCATGTTAGTAAAACAGTTTTCATCGACTAGACTCAACTTCGGCCAAGGAGTTTGGAAGGGGGATTCCTACAGGCAGTCGGATCTGATACCAACTTGTGACGCCCCCGATTCAATCGTACACTAATCATGCATGCAATTGTGTACGATCAAGATCAGGGACTCACGGGGAGATATCACAACACAACTCTAAAACATAAATAAGTCATACAAGCATCATAATACAAGCCAGGGGCCTCGAGGGCTCGAATACAAGTGCTCAATCATAGACGAGACAGCAGAAGCAACAATATCTGAGTACAGACATAAGTTAAACAAGTTGCCATAAGATGGCTAGCACAAACTGGGATACAGATCGAACGAGGCGCAGACCTCCTGCCTGGGATCCTCCTAAGTACTCCTGGTCGTCGTTAGCGGGTTGCACGTAGTAGTAGTAGGCACCTCCAGTGTAGTAGGAGTCGTCGTTGAAGGTGGCGTCTGGATCCTGGGCTCCATCGTCTGGTCGCAGCAATCGGGTAGAGAAATGGGCAAAAGGGGAAACAAGGCAACCGTGAGTACTCATCCAAAGTACTCGCAAGCAAGGAGCTACACTACATATGCATGTGTATATGTGTAAAGGGGCCATGTCAGTGGACTGAACTGCAGAATGCCAGAATAAGAGGGGGATAGCTAATCCTGTCGAAGACTACGCTTCTGGCAGCCTCCGTCTTGCAGCATATAGAAGAGGGTAGACTGAAGTCCTCCAAGTAGCATCGCATAGCATAATCCTACCCGGCGATCCCCTCCTCGATGCCCTGTTAGATAGCGATCACCGGGTTGTATCTGGCACTTGGAAGGGTGTGTTTTATTAAGTATCCGGTTCTAGTTGTCATAAGGTCAAGGTACAACTCCAAGTCGTCCTGTTACCAAAGATCACGGCTATTCGAATAGATTAACTTCCCTGCAGGGGTGCACCACATAACCCAACACGCTTGATCCCATTTGGCCGGACACACTTTCCTGGGTCATGCCCGGCCTCGGAAGATCAACACGTCGCAGCCCTACCTAGGCACAACAGAGAGGTCAGCACGCCAGTCTAAACCTAAGCGCACAGGGGTCTGGGCCCATCGCCCTTAGCACACCTGCACGTTGCGTACGCGGCCGGAAGCAGAACTAGCCCCCTTAATACACGAGCAAGCTTACGTTCCAATTCAGCGCGCGCCACTCAGTCGCTGACGTCACGAAGTGCTTCGGCTGATACCATGACGTCGAGTGCCCATAACTGTCCCCGCGTAGTTGGTTAGTGCGTATAGGCCAGTAACCAGACTCAGATCAAATACCAATATCTCGTTAAGCGTGTTAAGTATCCGCGAACGCCGAACAGGGCCAGGCCCACCTCTCTCCTAGGTGGTCTCAACCTGCCTTGTCGCTCCGCCACAAAGATCCACTCGCGGGTACTCCTACGAGCCGACCCGTCTTTGGTCACCACATGTATCATGTATAAAGTATATAGTATATACCCATGATCACCTCTCGAGTGATCACAGCCCGATAGTATAGCATGGCATATGGACAAGAATGTAGGGCCACAGATGAAATACTAGCATCCTATACTAGGCAGGTAGGATTGCAGGTAAAGGTAACAACAGTAGTAGCAAAGACAGGCTATGCATCAGGATATGATTAACGAAAAGCAGTAACATGTTACACTACTCTAATGCAAGCAGTAGAGAGTAGAGTAGGTGATATCTGGTGATCAAGGGGGGGCTTGCCTGGTTGCTCTGGCAAGAGAGAGGGGTCGTCAACTCCGTAGTCGTACTGGGTAGCAGCGGCGTCGGTCTCGGTGTCTAGCGGAAGAAGAGGGGGAAGAAACAATGAATACAATGCAAACAGATGCATGACGATGCATGACAAAGCAAAGTGTGATGCTATGTGTGCCCTAACGCGGTATGAGGTGATACCGGTGAAGGGGGGAAACATCCGGGAAAGTATCCCCGGTGTTTCGTGTTTTCGGGCAGAGGAGCCGGAGGGGGAAAGTTGTGAATTTGATAGGTTAGGGATGCGTGGCGGGCGAACGGGCTTCGTATCCGGGTTCGTCTCGTAGCTCTGAGCAACTTTCATGTACAAAGTTTTTTCATCCGAGTTATGGTTTATTTTTGTATTAATTTTAAAAGATTTAGATCATTTTTAGGATTAACAGAATTAATTAAATCAAATGGCATTTATGACGTCATCATGACATCAGCGTGATGCAAGCGGTCAAAGTTGACCGTTGACCAGACAACTAATGGGTTGGTCCCGCATGTCATAGACTGTTATCTAATTGACAGTAGTTAGCTTTATCATCAGTTAATCAGGTTTAATTAACTAGATTAATTTATTTATTTATTTATTTATTATTATTATTATTATTATTATTATTATTATTATTATTATTATTATTATTATATTTCCTTTTTTTATGAAAACGTTCTGGGCGTGTGGCCCATCTGTCATAGGCCCCAGGGGTCGTGCGGGTTTGCAGGCGCTCGCCCGCAGGGAGCGACGGGGCGAGGCCAGGTCACGGCGGCCGCGATGGCCAACGGCGCGGCGGTGTCGGTGGCGCAGGGGATGGAGTGCGGGGCCGACGACGAGCAGGCCCGCGGGCGGCAGAGGAGTAGCAGCAGGGGTGCAGAGGCGCGGCGGTGCGCGCGGCCATGGCAGCAGGCGCGAGCGGGAGGAGGTCGCGGTGGCGCAGCCGGGTGAGGACGGCGCCGGAGCAGCGGGCAGACGCACGGGGAGGCCGGAGGGTGCGATGGACACCGAGGGGGGGAGGTCGGGCATGGCGAGCAGAGGTCTAAGGCGACGGCTGCCTCGCTTGGCAGCGACAGGGCGAGGCGGGGCTCGGACATGCGTGCGACAGGGGGAGGCCACGGCGGAGCGGGAGCGTGCGGTCGGGGTGCCGCGAGCGCGGGTGCAGGACGCGCACTGGCGCAGAGCAGCAGTGGGTAGCGGGGACATGCGTGAGGGGGCGCGGCCGTGCGCGTGCAGAGGCACGCCGGTCAAGGCGAGGCCGCGGTGAGCAGGGGCGCGAGGGCGTCACACGCGCGGGGAACGGAGCCGGGGCGGAGAGGAAAGGGACGGGGGAGGCTGCTCACCGGGCCCTGCAGATGTGCATACGCGGGCTCGGGGAGGAGGACGAGGACGGGCGAGGTCAAGGTCGAGGCGGAGGGGATTCGGTGGCGTCGGGCGACGAGGCGCGGCGTCGAGGTGGCTCCGGCGTGGGTTGAGGAGGAGGCCGAGGTAGGCGACGACGCGGTCGTGGGGGGGGGGGAGGGGGTCGCTCCCCCGATCTAGAAACGGGGCGGGGAGTGGGAGGAGTGGGGGAGTAGGGCGACTGGGGGAGGGGGTTAGGGTTTCGGGGTGAGGGGCCATATAGGCAAATGCTGGGTCGGTCGGCTGCCGGTTGAGGCGAGAGGTCCAGGGAGAGGGGGGTTTCAGCCTTTCTTTTATTTTTTGTGTTAGTTCTGTTTTTGTTTTGATTCTTTTTCTTATTTTCTTTTATGTTTTATTTCTAGTTTCTTTTAATTTTTAGTTTTTACAAAAATCACCACTAGTACCTAAATTAGTATTTATAAACAAACTGTTGTCACATCAATTCTTAACCCAAATAAAGTAATTTTAATATTTTATAAAATCCAATAGGTATTTGTTTAATTATTTTCATTGCTGTTTTAATTAGTTTAGAGCCCTTAAACATTTCATAAAAGTTTGGTTTCACCACCATAATCACCTATGCATTATCTGGCACAACCCAAACATTTTAGTTTTAAAGTTTGAAAACTTTTACTGTTTGATTTGATTTTGAATTTGAATTTGAATCGGTTTCGAACTAACACGAGATTAGCAACAGTAACCATGGTGACGTGGCACCATTAGGCGAGAATTACTGTAGCTTAATTATCCGGGCGTCACAAAATACTTGGGGTAGTTCCGCTTCCAATGACCAGTCCCATTGTAGTAGAAGCACTCGGTTTCAGGCTTAGGTCCAGACTTGGGCTTCTTCCCGGGAGTGGCAACTTGCTTGCCATTCTTCTTGAAGTTCCCCTTCTTTACTTTTCCCTTTTTCTTGAAACTAGTGGTCTTGTTAAACATCAACACTTGATGCTCCTTCTTGATTTCTACCTCCACAACTTTGAGCATTGCGAAGAGCTCGGGAATTGTCTTATCCATCCCTTGCATATTATAGTTCATCACGAAGCCTTTGTAGCTTGGTGGCAGTGATTGGAGAACTCTATCAATAACACTATCATCTGGAAGATTAACTCCCAGCTGAGTCAAATGATTATGATACCCAGACATTCTGAGTATGTGTTCACTAACAGAACTGTTCTCCTCCATCTTGCAACTATAGAAATTGTTGGAGACTTCGTATCTCTCAAGTCGGGTATTTGCTTGAAATATTAACTTCAATTCCTAGAACATCTCATATGGTCCATGACGTTCAAAATGTCTTTGAAGTCCCGATTCTAAGCCGTAAATCATGGCACACGGAACTATTGAGTAGTCATCAGATCGAGCTTGCCAGACGTTCATAACATCAGCATCTGCTCCTGCAGTAGGCCTTTCACCTAGCGGTGCATCAAGGACATAATTCTTCTATGCAGCAATGAGGATAACCCTCAAGTTAAGGACCCAGTCTATGTAGTTGCAACCATCATCTTTCAACTTAGCTTTCTCTAGGAACGCATTAAAATTCAAGGGAACGGTAGCACGGGCCATTGATCTACAACATAGATATGCAAAAACTATCAGGACTAAGTTCATGATAAATTAAGTTCAATTAATCTTATTACTTAAGAACTCCCACTTAGATAGACATCCCTCGAGTCATCTAAATGATCACGTGATCCAAATCAACTAAACCATGTCCGATCATCATGTGATATGGAGTAGTCTTCAATGGTGAACATCTCTATGTGTATCATATCTACTATATGATTCACGTTCGACCTTTCGGTCTCCAGTGTTCCGAGGCCATGTCAGTACATGCTAGGCTCATCAAGTTTAACCCGAGTATTCCGCATGTGCAAAACTGTCTTGCACCTGTTGTATGTGAACGTAGAGCCTATCACATCCGATCATCACGTGGTGACTCAGCACGACGAACTGTCGCAATGGTGCATACTCAGGGAGAACACTTATACCTTGAAATTTTAGTAAGGGACCATCTTATAATGCTACCGCCGTACTAAGCAAAATAAGATGCATAAAAGATAAACATCACATGCAATCAAAATATGTGACATAGTATGGCCATCATCATCTTGTGCCTTTGATCTCCATCTCCAAAGCACCGTCATGATCTCCATCTTCACCGGCTTGACACCTTATCTCCATATTCTAGCGTCGTGATCATTTCGCCAACTATTGCTTCTACAACTATCGCTAACGCATAGTGATAAAGTAAAGCAATTACATGGCGTTTGCATTTCATACAATAAAGCGACAACCATAAGGCTCCTTCTAGTTGCCGATAACTTCTACAAAACATGATAATCTCATTCAGTAACGTATATCACATCATGTCTTGACCATATTGTTGGGGAACGTAGTAATTTCAAAAAATTTCCTACGCACACGCAAGATCATGGTGATGCATAGCAACGAGAGGGAAGAGTGTTGTCTACGTACCCTCGTAGACCGAAAGCGGAAGCGTTATATCAACGCGGTTGATGTAGTCGTACGTCTTCACGATCCGACCGATCCAAGCACCGTTACTCCGGCACCTCCGAGTTCTTGGCACACGTTCAGCTCGATGACGATCCCCGGGCTCCGATCCAGCAAAGCATCGGGGAAGAGTTCCGTCAGCACAACGGCGTGGTGACGATCTTGATGTACTACTGACGCAGGGCTTCGCCTAAGCACTGCGACAATATGACCGAGGTGGAATTTGGTGGCAGGGGGCACCGCACACGGCTAAGGGAAGATCTCAATGATCAATTGTGTGTCTAGAGGTGCCCCCTGCCCCTGTATATAAAGGGGCAAAGGGGGAGGGGCGCGGCAGCCATAGGAGGAGTCCTACTCCCGCTGGGAGTAGGACTCCCCTCCAATCCTATTCCTAATAGGACTCCCCAAGTGGGGAAAGAGAGAGGGGCTGTCCGGCCACCTTCCCTAGTCCTAATAGGACTAGGGGAAGGGGGGAGGCACGCAGCCCATGAGGGCAGCCCTCTCACCTTTCCACCAAGGCCCATGTTGGCCCATTTGGCTCCCGGGGGGTTTCGGTAACCCTCCCGGTATTCCGGTAAAATCCCGATTTCACCTGGAACACTTCCGATGTCCAAACATAGGCTTCCAATATATCAATCTTTACATCTCGACCATTTCGAGACTCCTCGTCATGTCCGTGACCACATCCGGGACTCCGAACAACCTTCGGTTCATCAAAATGCATAAACTCATAATAACTATCATCATAACGCTAAGCGTGCGGACCCTACGGTTCGAGAACAATGTAGACATGACCGAGACACATCTCCGGTCAATAACCAATAGCGGGACCTGGATGCCCATATTGGCTCCTACATATTCTACGAAGATCTTTATCGGTCAGACCGCATAACAACATACGTTGTTCCCTTTGTCATCGGTATGTTTACTTGCCCGAGATTCGATCGTCAGTATCCAATACTTAGTTCAATCTCGTTACCGGCAAGTCTCTTTACTGGTTCCGTAATACATCATCCCGCAACTAATTCATTAGTTGCAATGCTTGCAAGGCTTAAGTGATGTGCATTACCGAGAGGGCCCAGAGATACCTCTCCGACGATCGGAGTGACAAATCCTAATCTCGAAATACGCAAACCCAACATCTACCATTGGAGACACCTGTAGTACTCCTTTATAATCACCCAGTTACGTTGTGACGTTTGGTAGTACCCAAAGTGTTCCTCTGGCAAACGGGAGTTGCATAATCTCATAGTCATAGGAACATGTATAAGTCATGGATAAAGCAATAGCAACATACTAAACGATCGGGTGCTAAGCTAATATAATGGGTCATGTCAATCAGATCATTCAACTAATGATGTGACCTCGTTAATCAAATAACAACTCTTTGTTCATGGTTAGGAAACATAACCATCTTTGATTAACGAGCTAGTCTAGTAGAGGCATACTAGTGACACTCTGTTTTGTCTATGTATTCACACATGTATTATGTTTCCGGTTAATACAATTCTAGCATGAATAATAAACCTTTATCATGATATAAGGAAATAAATAATAACTTTATTATTGCCTCTAGGGCATATTTCCTTCAGTCTCCCACTTGCACTAGAGTCAATAATCTAGATTACACTGTAATGATCCTAACACCCATGGAGTCTTGGTGCTGATCATGTTTTGCTCGTGGAAGAGGCTTAGTCAACGGGTCTGCAACATTCAGATCCGTATGTATCTTGCAAATCTCTATGTCTCCCACCTGGACTAGATCCCGGATGGAGTTGAAGCGTCTCTTGATGTGTTTGGTCCTTTTGTGAAA
Source organism: Aegilops umbellulata (assembly GCA_032464435.1). Classification (NCBI taxonomy): domain Eukaryota; kingdom Viridiplantae; phylum Streptophyta; class Magnoliopsida; order Poales; family Poaceae; genus Aegilops; species Aegilops umbellulata. The sequence goes on from CP136056.1 coordinate 246,085,292, forward strand.
TCTGGATTCCTTTGCCAAGGCAATTGCACCAGTATTGTCACAAAAGATTTTCATTGGACCCGATGCACTAGGTATGACACCTAGATCGGATATGAACTCCTTCATCCAGACTCCTTCGTTTGCTGCTTCCGAAGCAGCGATGTACTCCGCTTCACATGTAGATCCCGCTACGACGCTTTGTTTAGAACTGCACCAACTGACAGCTCCACCGTTTAATGTAAACACGTATCCGGTTTGCGATTTAGAATCGTCCGGATCAGTGCCAAAGCTTGCATCAACGTAACCTCTTACGGTGAGCTCTTTGTCACCCCCATATATGAGAAACATATCCTTAGTCCTTTTCAGGTATTTCAGGATGTTCTTGACCGCTGTCCAGTGATCCACTCCTGGATTACTTTGGTACCTCCCTGCTAAACTTATAGCAAGGCACACATCAGGTCTGGTACACAGCATTGCATACATGATAGAGCCTATGGCTGAAGCATAGGGAACATCTTTCATTTTCTCTCTATCTTCTGCAGTGGTCGGGCTTTGAGTCTTACTCAATCTCACACCTTGTAACACAGGCAAGAACCCTTTCTTTGCTTGATCCATTTTGAGCTTCTTCAAAATCTTGTCAAGGTATGTGCTTTGTGAAATTCCAATTAAGCGTCTTGATCTATCTCTATAGATCTTTATGCCTAATATGTAAGCACCTTCTCCGAGGTCTTTCATTGAAAAACTTTTATTCAAGTATCCCTTTATGCTATCCAGAAATTCTATATCATTTCCAATCAGTAATATGTCATCCACATATAATATTAGAAATGCTACAGAGCTCCCACTCACTTTCTTGTAAATACAGGCTTCTCCGAAAGTCTGTATAAAACCAAATGCTTTGATCACACTATCAAAGCGTTTATTCCAACTCCGAGAGGCTTGCACCAGTCCATAAATGGATCGCTGGAGCTTGCACACTTTGTCAGCTCCCTTTGGATCGACAAAACCTTCCGGTTGCATCATATACAACTCTTCTTCCAGAAATCCATTCAGGAATGCAGTTTTGACATCCATCTGCCAAATTTCATAATCATAAAATGCGGCAATTGCTAACATGATTCGGACAGACTTAAGCATCGCTACGGGTGAGAAAGTCTCATCGTAGTCAATCCCTTGAACTTGTCGAAAACCTTTTGCGACAAGTCGAGCTTTGTAGACAGTAACATTACCATCAGCGTCAGTCTTCTTCTTAAAGATCTATTTGTTCTCAATTGCTTGCCGATCATCGGGCAAGTCAACCAAAGTCCATACTTTGTTCTCATACATGGATCCCATCTCAGATTTCATGGCTTCAAGCCACTTTGCGGAATCTGGGCTCACCATCGCTTCTTCATAGTTCGTAGGTTCATCATGATCTAATATCATGACCTCCATAACAGGATTACCGTACCACTCTGGTGCGGATCTCACTTTGGTTGATCTACGAGGTTCAGTAGTATCTTGATCTAAAGTTTCATGATCATCATCATTAGCTTCCTCACTTATTGGTGTAGGTGTCGCAGAAACAGTTTTCTGTGATGTACTACTTCTCAATAAAGGAGTAGGTACAGTTACCTCGTCAAGTTCTACTTTCCTCCCACTCACTTCTTTCGAAAGAAACTCCTTCTCTAGAAAGTTTCCGAACTTAGCAACAAAAGTCTTGCCTTCGGATCTGTGATAGAAGGTGTATCCAACAGTTTCCTTTGGATATCCTATGAAGACACATTTCTCCGATTTGGGTTCGAGCTTATCAGGTTGAAGCTTTTTCACATAAGCATCGCAGCCCCAAACTTTAAGAAACGACAACTTTGGTTTCTTGCCAAACCATAGTTCATAAGGCGTCGTCTCAACGGATTTAGATGGTGCCCTATTTAACGTGAATGCGGCTGTCTCTAGAGCGTATCCCCAAAACGATAGCGGTAAATCAGTAAGAGACATCATAGATCGCACCATATCTAGTAAAGTACGATTACGACGTTCGGACACACCATTATGCTGTGGTGTTCCGGGTGGCGTGAGTTGCGAAACTATTCCACAATTTTTCAAATGTACACCAAACTCGTAACTTAAATATTCTCCTCCACGATCAGATCGTAGAAACTTTATTTTCTTGTTACGATGATTTTCAACTTCACTCTGAAATTCTTTGAACTTTTCAAATGTTTCAGACTTGTGTTTCATTAAGTAGATATACCCATATCTGCTTAAGTCATCTGTGAAGGTGAGAAAATAACGATATCCGCCACGAGCCTCAGTATTCATCGGTCCACATACATCGGTATGTATGATTTCCAACAAATCTGTTGCTCTCTCCATAGTACCGGAGAACGGTGTTTTAGTCATCTTGCCCATGAGGCACGGTTCGCAAGTACCAAGTGATTCATAATCAAGTGGTTCCAAAAGTCCATCAGTATGGAGTTTCTTCATGCGCTTTACACCGATATGACCTAAACGACAATGCCACAAATAAGTTGCACTTTCATTATCAACTCTGCATCTTTTGGCTTCAACATTATGAATATGTGTATCACTACTATCGAGATTCATCAAAAATAGACCACTCTTCAAAGGTGCATGACCATAAAAGATATTACTCATATAAATAGAACAACCATTATTCTCTGATTTAAATGAATAACCGTCTCGCATTAAACAAGATCCAGATATAATGTTCATGCTCAACGCTGGCACCAAATAACAATTATTTAGGTCTAATATTAATCCCGAAGGTAGATGTAGAGGTAGCGTGCCGACCGCGATCACATCGACTTTGGAACCGTTTCCCACGCGCATCGTCACCTCGTCCTTTGCTAGTGTCCGCTTATTCTGTAGTCCCTGTTTTGAGTTGCAAATATTAGCAACAGAACCAGTATCAAATACCCAGGTGCTACTGCGAGCATTAGTAAGGTACACATCAATAACATGTATATCACATATACCTTTGTTCACCTTGCCATCCTTCCTATCCGCCAAATACTTGGGGCAGTTCCGCTTCCAGTGACCAGTCTGCTTGCAGTAGAAGCACTCAGTTTCAGGCTTAGGTCCAGACTTGGGTTTCTTCTCTTGAGCAGCAACTCGCTTGCCGTTCTTCTTGAAGTTCCCTTTTTTCTTCCCTTTGCCCTTTTTCTTGAAACTAGTGGTTTTGTTAACCATCAACACTTGATGCTCCTTCTTGATTTCTACCTCCGCAGCTTTTAGCATTGCGAAGAGCTCGGGAATAGTCTTGTTCATCCCTTGCATATTATAGTTCATCACGAAGCTCTTGTAGCTTGGTGGCAGTGATTGGAGAATTCTGTCAATGACGCAATCATCTGGAAGAGTAACTCCCAATTGAATCAAGTGATTATTATACCCAGACATTTTGAGTATATGCTCACTGACAGAACTGTTCTCCTCCATCTTGCAGCTATAGAACTTATTGGAGACTTCATATCTCTCAATCCGGGCATTTGCTTGAAATATTAACTTCAACTCCTGGAACATCTCATATGCTCCATGACGTTCAAAACGTCGTTGAAGTCCCGGTTCTAAGCCGTAAAGCATGGCACACTAAACTATCGAGTAGTCATCAGCTTTGCTCTGCCAGACGTTCATAACTTCTGGTGTTGCTCTAGCAGCAGGCTTGGCACCTAGCGGTGCTTCCAGGACGTAATTCTTCTGTGCAGCAATGAGGATAATCCTCAAGTTACGGACCCAGTCCGTGTAATTGCTACCATCATCTTTCAACTTTGCTTTCTCAAGGAACGCATTAAAATTTAACGGAACAACAGCACGAGCCATCTATCTACAATCAACATAAACAAGCAAGATACTATCAGGTACTAAGTTCATGATAAGTTTATGTTCAGTTAATCAAATTAATTAAGAACTCCCACTTAGATAGACATCCCTCTAATCCTCTAAGTGATCACGTGATCCAAATCAACTAAACCATAACCGATCATCACGTGATATGGAGTAGTTTTCAATGGTGAACATCGTTATGTTGATCATATCTACTATATGATTCACGCTCGACCTTTCGGTCTCTGTGTTCCGAGGTCATATCTTATATGCATAGCTCGTCAAGTATAACCTGAGTATTCCGCGTGTGCAACTGTTTTGCACCCGTTGTATTTGAACGTAGAGCCTATCACACCCGATCATCACGTGGTGTCTCAGCACGAAGAACTTTTGAAACGGTGCATACTCAGGGAGAACACTTCTTGATAATTTATTGAGAGATCATCTTATAATGCTACCGTCAATCAAAGCAAGATAAGATGCATAAAAAGATAAACATCACATGCAATCAATATAAGTGATATGATATGGTCATCATCATCTTGTGCTTGTGATCTCCATCTCCGAAGCACCGTCATGATCACCATCGTCACCGGCGCGACACCTTGATCTCCATCGTAGCATCGTTGTCGTCTCGCCAATCTTATGCTTCCATGACTATCACTACCGCTTAGTAATAAAGTAAAGCATTACATCGCGATTGCATTGCATACAATAAAGCGACAACCATATGGCTCCTGCCAGTTGCCGATAACTCGATTACAAAACATGATCATCTCATACAATAAAATTTAGCATCATGTCTTGACCATATCACATCACAACATGCCCTGCAAAAACAAGTTAGACGTCCTCTACTTTGTTGTTGCAAGTTTTACGTGGCTGCAACGGGCTTAAGCAAGAACTCATCTTACCTACGCATCAAAACCACAACGATAGTTTGTCAAATAGACTCCGTTTTAACCTTCTCAAGGACCGGGCGTAGCCACACTCGGTTCAACTAAAGTTGGAGAGACAGCCTTCCGCAAGCCATCTATGTGCAAAGCACGTCGAGGGAACCGGTCTCGCGTAAGAGTACGCGTAAGGTTGGTCCGGATCGTCTCGTCCAACAATACCGCCGAACCAAAGTATGACATGCTGGTAGGCAGTATGACTTATATCGCCCACAACTCACTTGTGTTCTACTCGTGCAAATAACATCAAACCATAAAACCAGGCTCGGATGCCACTGTTGGGGAACGTAGTAATTTCAAAAAAATTCCTACGCACACGCAAGATCATGGTGATGCATAGCAACGAGAGGGAAGAGTGTTGTCTATGTACCCTCATAGACCAAAAGCGGAAGCGTTATATCAACGCGGTTGATGTAGTCGTATGTCTTCACGATCCGACCGATCCAAGCACCGTTACTCCGGCACCTCCGAGTTCTTGGCACACGTTCAGCTCGATGACGATCCCCGGGCTCCGATCCAGCAAAGCGTCGGGGAAGAGTTCCGTCAGCACGACGGCGTGGTGACGATCTTGATGTACTACTGACGCAGGGCTTCGCCTAAGCACTGCGACAATATGACCGAGGTGGAATTTGGTGGCAGGGGGCACCGCACATGGCTAAGGAAAGATCTCAATGATCAATTGTGTGTCTAGAGGTGCCCCCTGCCTCCGTATATAAAGGGGCAAAGGGGGAGGGGCGCGGCAGCCATAGGAGGAGTCCTACTCCCGCTGGGAGTAGGACTCCCCTCCAATCCTATTCCTAATAGGACTCCCCAAGTGGGGAAAGAGAGAGGGGCTGTCCGGCCACCTTCCCTAGTCCTAATAGGACTAGGGGAAGGGGGGAGGCGCGCAGCCCATGAGGGCAGCCCTCTCACCTTTCCACCAAGGCCCATGTTGGCCCATTTGGCTCCCGGGGGGTTCCGGTAACCCTCCCCGTATTCCGGTAAAATCCCGATTTCACCTGGAACACTTCCGATGTCCAAACATAGGCTTCCAATATATCAATCTTTACGTCTCGTCCATTTCGAGACTCCTCGTCATGTCCGTGATCACATCCGGGACTCCGAACAACCTTCGGTTCATCAAAATGCATAAACTCATAATAACTATCATCATAACGCTAAGCGTGCGGACCCTACGGTTCGAGAACAATGTAGACATGACCGAGACACATCTCCGGTCAATAACCAATAGCGGGACCTGGATGCCCATATTGGCTCCTACATATTCTACGAAGATCTTTATCGGTCAGACCGCATAACAACATACGTTGTTCCCTTTGTCATCGGTATGTTTACTTGCCCGAGATTCGATCGTCAGTATCCAATACTTAGTTCAATCTCGTTACCGGCAAGTCTCTTTACTGGTTCCGTAATACATCATCCCGCAACTAATTCATTAGTTGCAATGCTTGCAAGGCTTAAGTGATGTGCATTACCGAGAGGGCCCAGAGATACCTCTCCGACGATCGGAGTGACAAATCCTAATCTCGAAATACGCCAACCCAACATCTACCATTGGAGACACCTGTAGTACTCCTTTATAATCACCAAGTTACGTTGTGACGTTTGGTAGTACCCAAAGTGTTCCTCCGGCAAACGGGAGTTGCATAATCTCATAGTCATAGGAACATGTATAAGTCATGGATAAAGCAATAGCAACATACTAAACGATCGGGTGCTAAGCTAATATAATGGGTCATGTCAATCAGATCATTCAACTAATGATGTGACCTCGTTAATCAAATAACAACTCTTTGTTCATGGTTAGGAAACATAACCATCTTTGATTAACGAGCTAGTCTAGTAGAGGCATACTAGTGACACTTTGTTTTGTCTATGTATTCACACATGTATTATGTTTCCGGTTAATACAATTCTAGCATGAATAATAAACCTTTATCATGATATAAGGAAATAAATAATAACTTTATTATTGCCTCTAGGGCATATTTCCTTCACATATCACATCACAACATGCCCTGCAAAAACAAGTTAGACATCCTCTACTTTGTTGTTGCAAGTTTTACGTGGCTGCTACGGGCTTCTAGTAAGAACCGTTCTTACCTACGCATCAAAACCACAACGGTGATTTATCAAGTTTGTTGTTTTAACCTTCAACAAGGACCAGCCGCAGTCAAATTCGGTTCAACTAAAGTAGGAGAAATAGACACCCGCCAGCCACCTTTATGCAAAACTAGTTGCATGCCTGTCGGTGGAACCGGTCTCATGAACGTGGTCATGTAAGGTTGGTCCGGGCCGCTTCATCCAAAAATACTGCCGAATCAAAATAAGACATTGGTGGTAAGCAGTATGACGATCACCGCCTACAACTCTTTGTGTTCTACTCGTGCATATCATCTACGCATAGACTTGGCTCGGATGCCACTTTTGGGAAACATAGCATGCAATTTCAAAAAAATTCCTACGCTCACGCAAGATCTATCTAGGAGATGCATAGAAACGAGAGGGGGAGAGTGTGTCCACGTACCCTTGTAGACCGAAAGCGTAAGCATTTGATAACGCGGTTGATGTAGTCGAACTTCTTCTTGTTCCGACCGATCAAGCACCGAACATACGACACCTCCGAGTTATGCACACGTTCAGCTTGATGACGTCCCTCGAACTCTTGATCCAGGAAAATGTCGAGGGAGAGTTTCGTGAGCACGACGGCGTGGTGATGGTGATGATGAAGTGATCCGCGCAGAGCTTCGCCTAAGCACTACGTGAATATGATCAGAGGAGTAAATTGTGGAGGGAGGCGCCGCACGCGGCTAACAGATGTTGTTGTGTGTTCTAGGCGCCTCCCCCTCATATATATAGGTGGGAGGGAGAGGGGGCAGCCAAGGGGGTGCCCAAGTAGGAGGAATCCTACTTGGGGCCCTAATCCTGTTCGCCCCCCCTACCATAATTCCCGGAGAGGGAAGGAAGGAGGAGGGGGAGAGAAGAAAGGGGGAGCCCGGATCCCTCCCCTTCCTTTCTCTCTTCTCCTCTTCCCTTCCCCCTATTTCGGCCTACATGGGGTGCACCAGTCCCTTAGGGGCTGGTCTGTCCCACTCTTGGCCCATTAGGCGCATGTACTTGCCGGGGGATGCCCAGAACCCCTTCTGGTGACCCGATATGTACCCGGTACCCCTGGAACACTTCCGGTGTTCGAATACCATCACCCTATATATCAATCTTTACCTCTCGACCATTTCGAGACTCCTCGTCATGTCCGTGATCTCATCCGGGACTCCGAACAACATTCGGTCACCAAATCACATAACTCATATAATACAAAATCGTCATCGAATGTTAAGCGTGCGGACCCTACAGGTTCGAGAAGTATATAGACATGACCGAGACACCTCTCCGGTCAATAACCAACAGTGGAACCTGGATGCTCATATTGGTTCCTACATATTCTACGAAGATCTTTATCAGTCGTACCGCAGTGACAACATACGTTATTCCCTTTGTCATCGGTATGTTACTTGCCCAAGATTCGATCATCGGTATCTTCATACCTAGTTCAATCTTGTTACCGGCAAGTCTCTTTACTCGTTCTGTAATACATCATCACGCAACTAACTCTTTAGTCACATTGCTTGCAAGGCTTATTATGATGTGCATTACCGAGAGGGCCCAGAGATACCTCTTCGATACTCGGAGTGATAAATCCTAATCTCGATCTATACCAACCCAACAAACACCTTCGGAGATACCTGTAGAGCATCTTTATAATCACGCAGTTACATTGTGACGTTTGATAGCACACAAGGTATTCCTCCGGTATCCGGGAGTTGCATAATCTCATAGTCAAAGGAATATGTATATGACGTGAAGAAAGCAATAGCAATAAAACTTAACGATCATTATGCTAAGCTAACAGATGGGTCTTGTCCATCACATCATTCTCCTAATGATGTGATCCCGTTCATCAAATTAAATGACAACACATGTCCATGGTTAGGAAACTTAACCATTTTTTATTAACGAGCTAGTCTAGTAGAGGCTTACTAGGGACACGGTGTTTTGTCTATGTATCCACACATGTATCAAGTTCTGGTTAATACAATTCTAGCATGAATAATAAACATTTATCATGATATAAGGAAATATAAATAACAACTTTATTATTGCCTCTAGGGCATATTTCCTTCAGCAGGCTGCGGTCAAAAGTTGTCTCGCCTCCCGATGAGCCTGCGCGGCGGACGTTAGCAGAGGCTTTGATTCCACTGTTGGGTTCTACGGTAGAGTGCGTCGAATGCAAAGTAAAAAATTCTACGCGCAGAACAACCAAGAACATGCTATGGGAGATGGATCACAGATCGTTACCACTAGACGCGTAGTGCCGTGGAGCGGAAGAAGAGTTGGGGTAGCGCGTCCGCGTGGATCGTCTCCTCCTTGTTCGATCTCCCTTGAACAGCCGGTTGTCGGATCCCTCCTGCAAGTTCGCCGGAGCTGCGTGGGTGCACCGCCTCTAACGGTATCTGCGTGTGCAGGAGGAACACCGTGCGAAGGACTGATAGGTCCGATCACATAGTCGACAACGGGTGGAGGTGGCTATTCGCAGCACATGCAAAGCCCCAATGACAGCGCCAAAGCAATCAACCAAAATAGTATGCTGCACCTCCATTATATATAGGCATCTGTCGCGGGCCCAACACTTGGGCCTCGCACGGACCCTGTCTGTTGGACCTGGATCCGAGTCTGATTAGGATCACACCTGACTCGTGGAGTCAGATCCGACCTCACAGGTTCTTTCCCTTAAGCTGCGACCCCTTAGTTTCTCGTTCACTTGGTCGCCACTCAGATCACATCCTACCCGGCTAGTTGGTAGCGGCCTCTAGCAAAGCGTGCCGATTCCAAGTGTCCGATGAGGCTGGTTAGGCGAACCTGTACATCACACTTCTATTCCCTTTGCCACACGATATATGTTGTCGGGATCAAGGCGATTACTGTCATCCTTGTGCTAGCCCAACCTCTTTCTCATTCCAGTGATGCCGACCACAAACCATATTATCTCCCAATCCTTGTCGCATGCCATGTTTATCTTGGTCGGATTACACGAGGGCCCCAGAGTATATCTCTCCTTATCAGAGGGGCAAATCCCTTCTTGCTCGACCATGTCTCGCAACATAGGTCTAGACAAGCCCGAAACCTACCTTTGTAACTAACCCAATCATATAGTAGCGTTTGGTCGGCCCAAAGTAGGTCTGTCACCATCCCGAGTACATGTGACAACTCAGGTCTTAGAACATAGAATGTATGTTGTACTAGAGACTCACAGATGACATATCACTGCGTCTAATAGTTGGGTCTGTCCGACTTGGACCTTATCTCGACTCGGATCCAACTACGTCAAATCTGACTAGATCCTTCCGAGTCCATATTATCGGGCTAGCACCCAATGCTCCATGGCTAGTGAGACCGAGCCATCCACCGTGTCATATGCTAGTCTAGTCGGTTGCGCGTCCACACCATCCTTTCGATAGGGACCTTTTAGGACAGTCATCATAAATTGTATAGTCCCACAAACAAGTCACGTACTTGCTGATACACATCATTGATAACGTCTGAGGACTATCTTTATTCATAAACACATAGGAAATATCATCATACATGATTGCCTCTAGGGCATATCTCCAATATGTTCTACTACTAATGCCGCGTATATGGCTATTTCTGAGGCATGCAAAGAAGCTATTTGGTGGAGAGGTTTGTATGCTGAGCTTTGTGGAGATTCATCTTGCTCTACCATATTTTCTGACAGTCAAAGTGATATATGTCTTACAAAGAATCCAATGTATCTTGAGAGAACAAAGCATATTGATGTCAGATTTCACTATATTCGAGATGTTATTGTTGAGGATACTTGAAGGTATGCAAGATAAGTACGCATGATAATCCTGCTGATATGATGACAAAGCCCGTTCCTACCACTAAGTTTGAGCTTTCCTCAGACTTAGTTGTTACTTCTCACTAGTCATATGGACTTTGATGCACAAGGCCTTTATGTTGATTTGGATGGAGTTATTTATTTTCTTCGACTACTGGAGGGAATTTGGCTCATGGTGGAGATTGTTAAATTATGATCCAAATTCTACCGTGTTGGACTAGGCGTAGTACCAACGGTGTGGGCGTTGCATTGACGTTGACGCGTACGAGTACAACTCGTTTACTTGTTCTTCAAGGACTCTCATGTATTGCCCTCATATATACCCTATTTAGTCGCACCTAATGACGGTCTGTCGTCTCGTGCTTGTAATACTCCTCCATCATAATGATTACGCCTTCATGCGTCCGTGGTTTTTCCCCGCAAGGGTTTTCATGTAAAAATCCATGTCTTGTGTCTTGTTTATTCTTGTTTTATCTAACAGTGTGGCCTTTAGTTTTTTCTTTAGTGTTTTAAAGCCACCTAACAAGGAAGTTAGTGCTGTTACAAAAGGACCCATGCAAAAGTTAGTCAATTTACGAGCCATCAAACATAGACTGAGGTGGCAACCACGTGGTCGTTTTTTCTTCTAAATCTGTTTTAGTCTTATCTATATCTATATCTACATCTATATACCAATATAAATCTCATCCGTTCAACCACATCTATCCAACGGTATATGTCACTCCGGGTTTTAGCACTAAACACATTTAAGCACCCTCCACTAATTAACCAAGTAATTATATCCTACCTAATATTAATATGTACTTTACATCTTGCCTAATATTAATAAGCAATGTAATTATTATCTTGACTAATATTAACATGCATTGCACATTAGTTTGATTAAATTGACGAGTTTATGTTCTAAATTGATCAATTTCTGAGTTGTTGGACTAAAGCATGCAACCAGTTTCAGTTAATGAACTAGCAGCATATTTCACTCCCAAATTTAGAATAGGCTACTAGAGCTGCTTTGAGGGCACCCAGTTCTACACCTAATTAGTGCGGTACACATTAACTAACACCGATTACATGAAATGGCAGCATAAGCATAAAACCAAGTTTTGCACTGAATGTGAAAGCCCTCAATGACCAGAGCCACCGGAAAGAAAATCCGCCGCACTACTGGTCGGCACTCCCTCTGTAAAAAAATATAAAGTAGTGATCTAAAAGGTTTTATATTTCTTTACGGAAGAAGTACTTGCGTGACAAAATCATTATTTTATTTTATTTTTTGAAACAAGCAATTATTTTTTAACAGGCTGATAGAATGTTTTCAACTCCATCAAGCATGAGATTCGTGTGAGAGTTCGGTAGGGGAGTTCACGGGCGGAGGCCCGTGGACCGTGGTGGGTCCGACACACACACGGTCGCTCATCCAGATCTCGTCACATGAAAATGCAGCGGGCGCTCTTTGGTTTGTCACGGGAAAGCTACAGATATCTACCCATTGGTACGTACCGTTCACCAGCTTTTGTCTTGCACTCGTTAGAATTGCCCGCACCATGGTTATATTTGTTCTTCTTTGGCGAGAAACACAAGGTGACATGACACGCGGGAGTAGGTTGGTTCCTTCACAGTTCACACAGAGCGAACGTACGTATGTACGTACATGCGCCATCTTCTTTCGGTTTCTTCGACCTCAAGGAAAGGAAAGGAAAGGAAAGGAAAGGAAAGGAGGGCAATACAGCACAGGTCGATGAACCCCAAAGCCGCTACCATCTTTACACGAGTGCGCCCCTGCTTTTCTTTCACTTATAATTAGTGGGAGTTGTAAAGCAGAGGAGGAGGAGAGGATAATGCCTAGCCAAGGAAGGGAGCCCAACCTAGCAAGATATTCCTGATCGAATAACTTGTTCACGATTGCACACCTTCACAGAAAAATAATGGTACTCCTTATTTCACAAGTGTAGACTAGTCTCATTTCACGCATCCAGCCATTGTTTTTTTCATTTACAGAAGGATTTTTTATCTATTTTGGCGTTTTAATGCGGCAGACAAGCTGATCCGGATACAGCTCACCAAAATCCAACCAAGAAAAAAGAAAACGAGCTGGTGGTACTACTAAATTCCAGTGCTACTCCAGGCACAGACACCCGGCCGAAAGAAACCAACAAGCGTGTGCCGGGCCAGGAGAAGGAAGAGAGGCACTTCACCAACCAAGAGAAATCTCCTCGCCTCAACCAAGACTCGACCTGCTGGCTGGCCTCGGCCACTTCGATCTCTCCACCTCTCGAGTAGGGTAGGAGTACCAGTGGTGGCGGGGGCGAATGGTGGTCTCCGTGAGCGCGGGCGGTAGGGTGGCGGACGGGTTGCCGACTCTGGGTTCGGCCTCCTCTGCCCGTTCTTGGCCCGCTTGATGATGCCCAGGTGAGCATGGTTGATAAGATAACATGTCTCTAGTTTGAGGCTGTGTGGTTTATATGCGTGCTGGTGGTGTTCGTGAGAGTGCAGGCGAGTTGCTTGTGTGTTTGCCTACCAAGGCTCACATAAAAAAGATACGTGCTGCGTGACTCACATGGTGCTCCCATGGAAGGCACCGGAGCTATTTGCCCCAGATTTAGTCAGTGTTAATGTGTTCAGGGTGTTTGTTCGAAGTAGATGAGCCGAGTTAATAGTTCCTTTTTGATGAAACCGAGTTAATAGTTTCTTGGTACTCTTGGATGAATGTCGCTCATAATTGAACCCAAGCTGCTAGTCTTTATCATCCTCTATCTATAAACTGGACTTCCCCACTCTGCTTCCAGTCTGTGCCCTATGAAAGCTGGATCGTCTCTTCTTTCTTGATCATGATATATAGAGTTTTTGCGTGTTCTTTTGATTTGTCAATGTATTGTCAGTACCCTGGGAAACATCACGTACTCAAGGTTGCTTCATAAAATGAGTATGATATGTTTGAGCTTTGGAGCTAATGTTAATGGACCCGAGTATCCAGCGAATGTCAGATTTTTAGGCATTTTCATGGCAAGTTGTGTAACTTGTGTTTGCAGGGGATGGCAAGTCTAGTTGGCGAGCATGGAAAATCCGCCTCGGTTCATTTTTTTTTTCAGGAAATTGCCATGCTTGCAAACTAAATTTGCCATCCTTGCACCAGTATAAATTGCCATGAAAAATGTTTGATTTGCCATGCCTATAAATCCGGCGTCAGATTTTTAGCATTTGCCATGTTAATTGCACTCAGAGACCAATCAATTGCTTATAACGGCTGTTTGTCTTATACATTATGAATAAATTGATCGTTTGGACTTCCTGAATTCTGTAGATAATCTTCTTTTAACATTCTTATCGATGTTGAATTAGGTTTTTATGTTGCTGGTCTGGTCTATGAGCTGCAAGTGACTGTCCAGTTGTCGGTCAGGTAAACAATCTGTAACTCGGTGTTTAATTCTCGTATAATGCTATAATCATCGAAGGCAGGGATCTCTGCATGATCTTGTGCTATTTTGTTACATTTTAGTGAAGAGATTATGTTAGTACTGTATTCAATTTTTTTCTGGAGTGCCATCAGCACTTCTTGGTTTCTAGTAAAGCCATTTTTGTGTGATTTACTTGAATAACCTTTATGTAACTAGCCATTTAATTGATAATGGCTTTATGTGTTGTTACCAATTTGTTATTCAATCTCTTTATTTGTTTATACTTTGTCTAAAAATATCACCGCAATCCTATTATTTCTGAAGATGTGCAGCAAGGATGACCTAATGCTGAAGTGTGTCCTGGTTGCAGGGAATCAAAATGTCAACAAGTGAAAACTTACGGGTGGAGTTATTGTCAAGGACCCCGCCTTTTGGTTTGAGACTATGGGTTGTGCTTGGCATAAGCATTTGGGCTGCAATTCTGTTTGTCCTAGGCCTCATATGCTTCCTGTTGGTATACTGGAGGAGACGAGGGAATCATCATGATATTGCTGAGCCTGAAATCCCAGATGTAACCAAAGAGATTGCAGTAGATGAAGTTGGTAGCCGAGCTTTCGTGGAGAACATCAGTGCCTCAGAAAGTCACATCTTTCCAGTGAAGGAGAGAGATCCAGAGAAAGAATCGGGGAAAATGTTTGCTCACTTGATTACGAGCAAATCAAGTGATGATCATAATTTGATTGAGTGCAGCTCGCACCAATATGATAGGGCCCAGGAGTTATACTCTGGTGATGAAGGCAGTTCAGCATATGATAAGAGGGAGTACTCTCAGTGTGCCACCATGTCCATGTCTCCTCGAGCTGGTCTCCCAGAGTTCTCTCACCTGGGTTTGGGTCATTGGTATACTCTCAGAGAGTTGGAGCATTCAACAAATGGGTTCTCTAATGAGTATATCATTGGAGAAGGCGGATATGGGGTTGTTTATCATGGCCGTCTTATAAATGGAACTGATGTTGCAATCAAAAAACTTTTTAATAACCTGTAAGAGACATTAACGTTGATTCTTACCATAAAGAATAACTTCTTATAGACCACAAAATTACATGCCGTGAGTAATATATTATTGACTTCTCTGAAATCTTCGTATGGTTTTCCAGGGGCCAGGCAGAGAAAGAGTTCAGGGTCGAAGTTGAGGCCATTGGTCATGTTAGGCATAAGAATCTGGTGCGACTTCTGGGTTACTGTGTCGAGGGAAGCCACAGGTGAATCTTTGTTTACACACTCTGTTAACCAGATTTTTTATTTTCTCTTCCATTCACCAATATTCGTCAAGCTGTAGTCCCATATATTTGTCTTTCACGGATAGTTACATTACTATATATTTTCATGTTTATTCTTTTATTCCCATCACATCTCTTGAGTTTATTTTTTAAGTTGTTTAGTTAAAAGTTGTAGATAGCAATTTGTATGATTGCAAGGCATGCTTTCAATGTTTATGTACAATGCACTAATTACCAAAATCTTGATACAGTTTAGCTAGCAGACTTTGTCATCTCAAATCTACTGAGGAAAATTGTATATAATCGGATACCGACACTAGCTCCACATAGTATATGCAACATTGTTGTCTATCTCAAAATCAACAAAAGTTTTCAGTTGTTATCTTAGTGTGCTCGATGCTTATTATGTTGTTCAGTTGTTAAATGTTGAATATGAGTATCAAGGCATCATTTAGAATCATTTTACGAATTAGTAACTAGTAAGAGATTTATGATAAGCATTCATCCACTTTATGTGCAGTTCAGGTACCAATGCTGTTTCAAGAAACATTTATGTAATATTATCATCTTTAGTTCGCCATTTACCTAAAAATATATTTGAAGTTTATGTATATGCTTGATTTATGCAGTCTGAATCACGTCTTGCTAATATTAAGTCGAGCCTAGTTGACAAGATACTGCTTCGCTCATAATTGATCTTACATGACCAATATTTGCTCACAACAGTTGCCTGCCACAGTCATGTCCTTATGTTATTGTGGATTGAGTATTGGCATATTGTAGATAGCTTCCTATCTCCTTAGGGCATCTACGATGGTGTTATCTTGGCAGTACCATGTAGATTGTATGATGAACGAGGAAAAAAGGAGTTTGCCTTCTCTTAGCTAAGAGATGATCTTGATCTCTTAGCAAGAAATAGAAGACATTTTTCACCATTATACGAGATGTCTTGTCTCAATCACACATTTCCTTGTTTAATTTTAATCATCCAATAATCTGAGGAGCATTGCTACAGATAACACTAAAAGATAATCCATTGTACAATATGTTCTTTTACTGATCTAGATGGTGTGGAATGAATAAGAAAAGACTGTCTTGGTGCACTAGCACCAACCCGCCCATCAGAGGTCAACTCACATGAGGCGCAATTATTTCACGGAGTGACTGGTTGATCCATTTTTTTCCTCCTTAGGTATTAAGTCTGTTTTCTTAAGGCAATGCAAGTATAACCTTGTAAAGTTTATATAAATGCATATGAACACATGAAAGTCTATTTGCTTGATCGGTGTATATAGTACTTTTGTGTAACAATTACTATTTGCAGCCACTACAATTAAGTAACTTTTCTTGCAGGATGCTTGTCTACGAATACATCAGCAACGGCAACTTAGAACAGTGGTTGCATGGTGCGATGCGTCAACAAGGTGTTCTTACCTGGGAAGCCCGCATAAAAATTACCCTTGGCATTGCTAAAGCGTAAGTGATGTCCTCTTCTTGAATTTGGTGTCTTTCTTCCCTCTTTCAACAAATCATTCTGCTTGGCAGATTGGCTTATTTGCATGAAGGCATAGAGCCAAAAGTTATTCACCGTGATATCAAATCAAGTAATATCCTTATTGACGAAGAATTCAATGGAAAACTTTCTGACTTTGGATTATCTAAGCTCTTGGGTGAAGGGAAGAGCCATATAACTACTCGAGTTATGGGGACTTTTGGGTAAGCTCTTATTATCCAGTGAACCCATTTCCCTGAGTTGAATTATCCATTAGGAATTGATAAGGTAACAATCTATTAACTCGGTTGCATTGTTTTCAGCTATGTAGCCCCTGAATACGTAAATACTGGACTGCTAAATGAAAAGAGCGACGTGTACAGTTTTGGGGTACTACTCTTGGAAGCGGTGACTGGAAGGGATCCTGTTAACTACAGCCGGCCTGCCAATGAGGTGAGCACGCACAGAACCCTGTAGCGACCATGCATGCCTCTTTCCAAATCTTGTGGTTTTTAATTGGGGAAAGATATGCTGACATGGATACCCTGCAGGTGCATATGGTGGAGTGGCTTAAACAGATGGTTGGCAGCAGGAAAGCAGAGGAGGTGGTTGATCCTGAAATGGACGCTAAACCAACTAAGCAGGCTCTCAAGCGTGCTCTCCTAGTCGCGCTCAAGTGTGTAGACCCTGTTGCTGACAGAAGGCCTACTATGGGTCAGGCCGTTCGTATGCTCGAAGCAGAGGACGTGCTATCACGGGAGGTTTGTACTGAGTACTGTCTCTGCTTTCTTACTATTTGTGTCAAATTGCACTCTCAAGTCTGTGATGTCACTGAAGGAACGGAGGAAGAGCCGGCTGGCGCATGTCGATGGTGGAGACACCTGACCTGGGTTAGCAGTCCAAGTCAAGGTCGCCTGTGTTGAAATTGCTTGCGGTAAGAAATATCATCTGGGACGTAAACTGTAAGTAAAGCTTTCGCTGGCAAAAAGAGAAGATCAAATAAGCCTTGTGCTTATGATTGTACTGGATGGTAGATTACTATGATGGGAATCCACTTTCTACAAGAGTAATTCCCGATCGCGACTCTGAACTTCCAAAAGTCGCCGGAAGAGAAGGGCATGATTTGCATTTAAGACTTCAGAGCACAGCATATGAATGTTCGAAATGTACAGCAAGTAGGCTGATAGTACTGGGTAGCCAGGACTTGTTTGCCAATACATTTGTATTTATCTATTTTTGGAACACAGTTGATCAAGTCACTTAGTGTGTACAGACCACAGATTGACAAAGACTTTGTGATTACCTAGGTTCTGAAATGCAGCATAATTCAGATTCTTAAGTGAGAATTGGTTGCACTGCTTGAGAAGATCATAGACAAAGCAAGGGAGATTCCAAAGTTGTAGATTTGGTAGAAAATTTGGGGATTCAAGGTTGGTTTGGTATAAGTGTAGATCTAGGTCTCTATTTTGCTCTCAAGATTTGAGCTTTTAAGTGGCTAGAGAGGATGGAGTGTGAGCTTGGAGGTTGTCAATAATTGTGGGGAATGAGATCTGGTCGACACCCAACCTTTGGGGAAGAAGGTAGTACTTATATGGCCTCACTCAAATCTGCTCTCTCACACTTTCCGGGCAAACCCGACACTAGCAGAGAAAGTAGAGAAATGACTAGTCACAATTTTAATTGTTTGGCATTTGAAATCCACGCCGCCAATACTTCTTCAAATAGTGGTGGCGTGACCATAATTTGTACGCCGGCTATCTTACATTAGCGGTCATGTGGCCATAGATGTTTGTGACCAGTTACCTGCAATGTCAAACACTACTCCCTCTGTTCACTTTTATATGACCTTGAAGACATTTCAGACAATATACAAAACAACCCATTTTAAGTTGTTTGAAATGACTTACAAAAGTGAACGGAGGAAGTATTTTTTTTGAAACAAATGTCAAACACTATTAATGGCATCAGAAAAGATAGACACGCCAACATAAATCAGACAAGCTGTAGTGTGGGCTGAATAGACATGTCACGGGTTATTTTTGGGCACTTTTTGGGCCCTAGTTAGTTATGCCGTGGCCTGTTAGGCCCACGCCAGAACTTGTCTATTTTCTTTTACTACCTTGCTGAGTAAAAAATTAGCCATCTCGCCATGTGTTTTTTCCACCACTCCCTCTCGACCAGCCGCCGTCGCCGCCTCCGGGCCTCGCCGCTCGTCGCAATCGGATCTAGTTAGTGTTTGTGATGTTGTTTTGATGCTATCCGAATGTATCTACTTTGCTTAACTTTTCTGAATCTATCCAAATCTATGCGAACTTTGCTGCACCTTACCGTGTCTACACAAATCTAACAATGGCAATAAATTAAGACAAGTTTCAACACACTCTGACCATTAACTACAACATATCTACCATCCTTCAAGAGTAGTCAAATCTCACGAAATAAAGCACTGAAACACCACACCACTTAACTCACTACACCTCATTGTTACTTCTCCACTGCCACTCTACAACTCCACTTTCACTCCTCTACTTAACTCCTACTCAACACCTATCCACCTCAGTTCTGCCACACTCCATATCTCTAGAACCTAACTCACAACTCTCCTCCTAACTCCAACCATGGCTTGGTTCTTCCTCTTCTCCAGACCCATGGCTCAACCCATTCCCGACTGGCAAGGGATGGGTTGCCATGCTTCTTGGTTCAGCGCGCGGTGACCAAAACCTCTTCCTCGACTACATGAAGGTTGCCATGAGATACACCAGCGTTCAAGGGCTGGTAGATGCAGCAGAGGAAGTGAGGAAGAAGCAACGGCGAAGCCACGTTATAGCTGAGGGTCAGCTGACCCCAAAGGTTTTTGGTTGCCTGTTGAACCCCAACTATGAGTACTCCTCTGAACCCACAGGTCACAACAGCTGACCCCACTGTCATTAACTCATATGGTGGAAAATTTAGGCCAGCAAGAAAGCCATCCCATCTCACGTGCTCTCTCTCTCCCAACCAATGAATCTCTCATCTGTCTTTCCGTGCAAGGCTCATCCCTTTGTTTATTCCCCAATTTTTTAGTCCCCTTCAAGCTAAGAAGATTAGGAGTACTACTTTGAGGAGCCGAGTAAGGTTGCTATTGATTGCCATGCCAGAGCCTTGGACATGGAGTCTACAACGAGCTTGGAGAAGAGGAGCCAGAGCTCGCTGACTGCTGCCTGCCAGGTCAGGTCGCCTCGCTGGCCAGCGCCCCTCCCGCCACCGTCAAAGCAGCCGGTCTACGTCTTCACTGTAGCAAATACTGTAGCAAAGGGAGGGGAAAGGCCTAGCTTTGACCCCACAGAGTTCTCTTCCTAGCGCCGCCGTTGGGAAGAAGGCGACGAGTGAGGAGAAGCAGCACATGGACCAACGCTATGGAAACCCAGGTAAAGGGGTCCTGCCCATCGACATGCTGCTATGGGCAATGAAGGAGGGGGACCCCGCCGATGCTGGGCAGAGGCAACGGTGGGCAGACCACCACTATGTTGATCTAGCACAAGCTACGACTCAAGCAAACGTAGAGGTGCACCAAGGCAATGACGCTAACTTACAGATAGTCGCACCACCCGGCACTGCAGGCTCGCCGCCGTCCTCCTCCCATCATCGTCATCTATGAAGTCGAAGACGAAGAGGAGGTGCAGGTGCCGCCAAATCCTACCCAAGTCAAGCAAGAGGTACGGCGCTCAGGACGCTTAGCAGTTCAGGCGCCTAACTGATTCTGAATCTGAAACTTAGATTCAGTTATCTCCAGTGTTAGCTATCTTCAGTGTTGTTCAGTGTTACTAAGTATCAGTTTCGGTGTTAGCAAGTTTCAGTTATTCTTAGACTATTTGTGCTACCTATGTAATGCTATCTATGGTGCGTCCTATGTGAACTAGCTTTGTTCACTGTTACCAAGTTTGTGCTATCTATGCAATGTTACCAAGTTTCAGTTTCGGTTTCAGTGTTGTTCAGTGTTACCAAGTTTCAGTTTCAGTGTTACCAACAACTAGCTTTCAGTAACAAATTGCAAGTAGGGGATGCAACCATTTAGGATAAAACAGACAGATATAAACTTCATCATATTTAGATAATACTCCCTC
This sequence comes from Aegilops umbellulata, assembly GCA_032464435.1. Lineage (NCBI taxonomy): Eukaryota > Viridiplantae > Streptophyta > Magnoliopsida > Poales > Poaceae > Aegilops > Aegilops umbellulata. Next base: position 246,106,236 of record CP136056.1, read on the forward strand.
CATTCCTTTATATAAGGTGTATTTGTTTTTTGAAAAGTCAAACAAGTGCAAGTTTGACCGAGTTTTTACAAAAATATATCAACATTCACAATACGGAATTTATATCATTTGATCCATCATGAAAACTTGTTTCAGATATTATCTACTAGATACTGCAGATGGTGTTATTTTATTCTATAATCTTGGTCAAACATTTCAATGGTTGACTTGCACGGAAATCAAAACATCTTCTATTCTAGAACGGAGGGAGTATGGTTCTTAACTTAGCATCGGGACCATTACACCTAGGATAATCTTAGAGCATTACAGACCAAGGGCATTACAGCACCCCACCCCACAACTAAAATGATCTGAAACCATAGGCAGTTCATAGCTAATATTAATACTAAGATGCATATATGCATCATATTCCAGTCCTAGGCCAGTTATATATATGAGCCTCATATTTACTTACCAACCATAGGTACCACTTCACTCTTTCATGACAACTTCTTTGATCTTGTCCAGCTTTTCCTTGCACCCATGACCAGCCTTCAGGAGCTCAGCAATGACATGCTCCAGCTTCTTCTCTTCTTTAAGGAGGTCTCTGCCCACCTATATCTCTTCCATGGCCTTCCTTGTGTTATGGATTATATCAGCTTGACTCTGCAGGATGCACCTCTGCTATGTTTTCCAGCTTAAGCTTCTTCATTTGAAGCTCAATTTTTGCTTGCTCCTTAAGTTGCTTCTTTTTCTCCTTGGGTTCGTTGACTGCCTGGCTTGTATAATCCATGTCATGAGATTTCTGTCCATTCTGGTAATCAAATAACTTGGATACATCATCCACAAGCTAGATGTACTGACTTCCCAGAGAATGAAGCTCCTGGTTCAGTTTTGCCACCTCTCTCTCATGAGCCTCATTGTCCTGGACTCTACCAAGGTTCTGCTCGTGATACATATCCTAGAACTTGGTTAAGCACCTTTGAAGAATTGCTGGCCAAGGGGCATCTACCCACTCCACAACACCATAGTTCACACCGTCCTGAAAATTCAATGACATATTACTGTTAGCTAAATTCAGTCAAATTTAGAGTGAGCTATATTCTTCACTAACAAACAAATTCAGAAGAACAAATAATAAACCATAATAATATATAGTTGCACTAGCTAGCTCTACAATACAATTACAAAACATTGCTCTTTCCAGTGCTCTATACTACACTTACAGAATTCAGACATAGCAATGCTTTACACTTAAGCAAAATTTAGAAGAATAACAACTAAACAGTACTATGTTTCCACTACATAGCAATGGTTTACACTTAAGCAAAATGAACCAATCAAAAGCAAAGACAAGTTAGCTTATTACCTGAGTTACCAAAAAATTCAGTTAGACCCAAATTCAGTTGCTGACTAATGCATTAACAAACAAATTTAGTTACAACCCAATTCAGGTGCTGACTAAATTCAGTTACAAACAAATTCAGGTGCTGACTAAAACAATCAAAGAACTGAACTAACATATGAACACTAGCTAAATCCATATACATCAACACCACACCAGCTCTGTATTCAGTTTTTAGTTACTGAAACAACAACAATTTCAGTGTTCTGTTTCCACTATGTAGCACCAAATCAATCTAACAAATCATAAACCATAGTTCCTCTTACCTCAGTAGCACATCTAATGAATCTCTGCCTTCAAATGTCACAAACATGACTAGCCTCTGCCTGCCAAGGATGCACTTAGGCTCAGATTCAAATGCCACAGAGACTTGGGCCTATCACAATGTCAAGAGTTTGCCGCAGCAGCAAAAACATATATATCAACCACAACAGCTCACACATATGAAGTTAAATGGAAGAAATCCAAAATATCTTCAAACCCTAACTCTAACCCTAGCAGAGGAGAGAACAGAGTGAGCTGTCTTACAAAGTACTCCATCTACATGCTGCTGAACTCGTTCATTTACTCGTCATCATCGGAGATCTCGTTGCTGTTGGGCCACGAAGGCATGCTCGCACCGCGTCGCCGTCGCCTGAGTGTGAGAAGAAAGAGGAGTGAAGCAGAGAGTGAGCGGGGGAGAGTGAGTGAAGCTGGGAAGGGCGAGCCGGCTGGCCATTTTGACCTGGCCCGGCTCGTTCCGACCGAGCGGCGACACTGACGGTCGGCAAACGCGCGCCCTTAGCCGTTAGGGCGGCCGTCGACCTGCCATGTGGGCCAGCCATGTCAGAAACACGTTTAAAATGGCTGAAACGGCCATTAACGCGACTTGGTAGCTTTTAGTCACAAAATTAGAAAATTTTGATAGTTTTCGATCACTTTTTAAATGTGGTAGTTTAGTGGGACAGGAACCCTAAATATGGTACTCAATCTGTAAACTAATATAAGAGCGTTTAGATTACTAAAGTAGTTATCTAAACACTTTTATATTAGTTTACGGAGGGAATAGTTTTTGTCAAGTACTCTAGAATTAATATTCTTTGTCTTAGTCGTCCCTTGATATGTTGTAACTGTGCTTAAAAACTTTGATGTGCATTGGCAAAATTTCGTGAAAAGGTATGATCGAATGCGCACTGCAAAATTCTACACCCCCGAACATTGTCCTGTTCACTGTTGGAATAAGCCATGGCATGTGTGGTCGGGCTCGTCAGGCGCGACGGATGCGCGCGGGACGGGCGGGACACACTGGTGCCGTCGGGCTCGCCGGGCGCGTTGGTGACGTGCGGGACGGGCAGAACGTGCGGGACTCAGTAGCGTGGTGTGTGCGTGCGTGTGTAGTGTGTCCACTTGTAGCAGTTGCATGTGTATGCGGCGTGGTGGTCAGCCGCATGAGCTAGCTAGTTAGGTGGTTAGCGAGCTGTTGCAAGCAGCCGCGGTGAGCGTGTCATGGGCTGCATGCGGAGTCCAGCCGCCCCAGTTGCGTAGGAGTGCGTTGTGGCGTTGCATGCAGATCGTGGACACGGCTGCGTAGGAGGGTGGGCAAGGGCCCTATGCGTGAGTGCGTCTGGGTTATATACTCTCCGTACTGCTGCTGATTTGGCTGTGGCGAGCCGGTGTTGTGAGAAGAAAAGAAAAGCGCTGGGGCGTTGAAGCGCCAGGGCGTTGGTCGCCAAAAAAGTGCTCCTTCTTCTACCTCCATCCATCCGTGTGAGAGAGCGATTCCAACAATTGGTATACAGAGCTTCGGCTCAGGCGATCACCGGCGACCATGGCGCTCGTCCCACACGGCGGCGGCGCGGGCGGATCGGCGACGATGGCGATGCCGATGCTGACCGCGGACAACTACACGGTCTGGGCCATCAAGGCGCAGGCGATCCTCGATGTCCACACCGTATGGGAGGCGGTGGCACCGGGCGACGCGGCGGTGAACGCGCGGAAGGACAAGACGGCGCGCGCGTTGCTTCTCGGGGCGTTGCCGGAGGATGTGCTGCTGCAGGTGTCGACGAAGCTCACCGCCAGGGAGGTATGGGACTCCCTGAAGGTGAGGTTCGTCGGCACCGATTGGGTCCGTGCGGCGAGGCTAGCGACGCTGCGCAGCGAATTTGACCGTCTGAAGATGGCGGATGGCGAGGAGCTCGACGTGTACGGCGGGAGGCTCGCGGCGATGGCGGCGAGGTACGCCAACCTCAGGGAGACGCTGGGCGACGCGGCGCGTCAAGTAGCTGCTGGACACAGTGTCGAATCGGCTCTTCCCCGTCATCGCCGGCATCGAGCAGTTCCACGACGTGACGACGATGGCGTTCGACGAAGCGCTCGGGCGGCTGCGCGCGTTCGACGAGCGAGTTCGGCGTCGACGGCAGGACAACGGTGAGCGGGCGGACGGACAGCTCCTGTTCACGACGACGCAATGGGCAGCACGGGAGCGTCGACATAGCGGTGCTCGGGACGACGATGACGGGCGCAGCATGGCATCGGGGAGCGGCGGCAACAGGCGCAGGCGCTGCTACAAGTGCGGGGAGCACGGGCACTTCCGGCGCGAGTGCCCGTAGCTGCGAAAAGGACCGGCGGCGGAGCAGGCTCTCTCGGCCGGCGCCAACGTCGACGACGACGGACTCCTCTAGGCCGTGGCTTAGGGGGGTGTGTGTTGGAATAATCCACGACGTGTGTGGTCGGGCTCGTCGGGCGTGATGGGAGCGCGCGGGATGGACGAGACACACTGGTGCCGTCGGGCTCGTCGGGCGCGTTGGTGACGCGCGGGACGGGCGGGACGTGTGGGACGCAGCAGCGTGGTGTGTGCGTGCGTGCATAGTGTGTCCACTTGTAGCAGTTGCATGTGTATGTGGCGTGGTGATCAGCTGCATGAGCTAGCTAGCTAGGTGGTTAGCGAGCTGTTGCAAGCAGCCGCGGTGGGTGCGTCGTGGGCTGCATGCGGAGTCCAGCCGCCCCAGTCGCGTAGGAGTGCGTTGTGGCGTTGCATGCAGATTGTGGACGCGGCTGCATAGGAGGGTGGGCAAGTGCCCTGTGCGTGAGTGCGTCTAGATTATATACTTTCTGTACTGCTGCTGGTTTGGCTGTGGCGAGCCGGTGTTTTGAGAAGAAAAGAAAAGCGCCGGGGCGTTGGTCGCCAGAAAAAGTGCTCATTCTTCTATCTCCATCCATCCGTATGAGAGAGCGGTTCCAACATTCAGCACACGAGGTCATATTCCTTTGAGACCGTTTGTAACAAATGTACTATTGCTATCCTACATTGCTTTGAAATATCACTATGAAATTGACTATTTCATGGAAATTTTAGAGGAAACCAAACACGAGGTCAATGGTCAAACAACAGCTACCACCTTAACATCAAAGAAGAGTTCGACCCAATGCTTTATTTCTGAGCGAAAGCCTGACGGAGCAATGCCGCGTGGAGGTGGAAGGCCTACGGGTCGTCAACTTCTTTTCTCGGAGAGAAAGGGCCTGTTATCTCTATCAAGATGATTCTAATTCGTCCAATAATACAGCTTATCCGAGTGAGTTTTATGGACCCACCGGGCCAGAAGCTTCTCAAGCTAGGCTACCATGAGACAAAAGATCATCTTTCTAAAAACCATCATACTTGCTGACCATCGATGAAATGATCGGATTAACCAACCAAAGTTGGCTTGCGAAATCTGGTTCTTTTGGGGTTATAGTGGATGGTTCTCTTTCTTAGTTCCATCTCCAAAAGGAATAAAAAATCTTCCTATTCCCGCTTCTTCTATTCAGGACATCACCCCTCTCTTTCAAGAGGATTCGCGGCATGTCAAGCCCTGGTAAGGGTATTTTTTTTGCTAATGGTAGGGGCCTGAAACAAGGGGATCCGGCGTCCCCGTTGCTTTTTAATTTTGTAGCCGATGCTCTATCTCACATTCTTTCTCGTGTTGCGTTTGCTGGACACATTTCGCCTGTTAGCACTCACCTTATCCCTAATGGCATCACTCACCTCCAATATGCGGATGATACCATCATTATGGTTGAACTTAATGAGAACACTCTAACGAATTTGAAATTTCTTCTTCTATACTTCGAAGCTCTTTCGGGTCTTAAAATTAACTTCTCTAAGAGCGAGATCATTGTTACTGGGGTGTCTGACTCGGAAGCTCAGCGGGTGGCACATCTTCTGAATTGTTCTCTTGGGTCTTACCCTCTCAAATATTTGGGCTTACCTATTTCCCCTCTCAAGCTTTTGGCGAAAGATTTCGCCCCGGCAGTGACTAAAGTTGGCAATAGAGTTTTGCCATGGAGAGGTCGCTATAACTCTCAGGCGGGCAAGGTTGCCCTTACTAATTCGTGCCTTTCCTCTCTTCCGATGTTTCTAATGGGCTTCTATCTACTGTCCGGAGGGATACACATGGGTTTCGACAAGCACATGAGTTCCTTTTATTGGAATTCTTCCGATAATAAACGCAAATATAGGATGGTTAAATGGGATCTCATTTGTAGACCTAAGAACATGGGGGGCCTTGGCATAATTAATATTCGGATCATGAACAAGTGCCTTATGTTAAAATGGTGGTGGAAGATAATGTACCTTGGGATCGTCCTACTTGGTTTTCCCTTCTCAAAGCTAAATACTTCCCTTCCTCGAGCCCTATGTTCGCTCCCTCTTCTGGTGGTTCTCAATTCTGGCGCCAGCTTGTTAAAGTTAGACCAATTTTTCGGTCTCTTGTTAAATTTGTAGTTCGGAATGGTAAATCTACTCGTTTTTTGTTAGACTGGTGGGTAGGGGACACCACGCTTGCGGTTGCCTATCCGACTTTGTTTTCGTTTTGTGCTGATCCCGAGATCTCTATCTTTGAGCTCTCGGTTCAGGATTGGGTTTTAGATTTTCGGCGTTCTCTTTCACCCATGGAGTTGGAAGATTGGCAGCGCCTTATTGCCTGCTTCCCCTTGCTTTCGGAGGAAGAGGACTCCGTTGTTTGGCCCCATTCCTCCTCGGGGCGTTTCTCTGTTAAATCGGCGTATTCAAAACTTATCTCCGGTGGCCGCATTGATAAGTTTAAGAACATATGGTCAGCCCGCACTCCTCCTAAGATTAAAATCTTCCTATGGCAAGCTCTCCGTCGTAAACTCCCTGCGGCTGATCAGATTAAGAAGAGGAACGGGCCGGGCTCTGACATTTGTCAGTTATGTGGTGCTCTTGAGAATACCGAACATATCTTTTTTCATTGCTCTATGGCTAAATTCATTTGGAGTTGCATTAGACTTTGGCTTCTTGTTAATTGGAACCCATCTTCTTTTGAGGATTTACGGCGTTGTATTAATTCGCCATCAGGCCGGTCTAAGAGGGTTTTCTTGGTGGGCTGGGCTGCGATCTGTTGGTCGTTATGGACTACTAAAAACAAGTTCACTATTGAACACATTTTTCCGGCTAACCCTGTGAGTTGCTTATTTAAAGCCAATGTCTTTTTGCAGCAGTGGAGATCATTGACTAAGGAAGGGGACCTAGAGGCTTTCGACGATATGCTATCTAAAATGAAATATATGGATTCTTCTCTGCTGCGGCGCTCCAGGAGGACGGATTCCTAAATGTTTCTGCTGATCGACGTGCTGGCCTGCGTGCCATGTTAAGGTGGATGCCTTGTACTCGTACTTCTTAGCCCTATTCTGTTTAACTTATGTGGTGTTATGTGCTGGTGTTATGACTCTGCCTGGTGGCTTTATCTATAAAGTCGGGCGCTCGCCTTTTCTTAAAAAAATAGCTCATGTTTTTCCGCGGCATAACGTGCAAAGTCTACGAGGTACTAGCACTAGCTGGGCTTCGTTGGTGGTATGAACTGCGGCATCTTTTCACGTGCCACCCCTCATGCTAGGACGGTCATGTGCACTGTGCCGCGAGCTCGCGACAGCGACGACACCTCCATGCCAAGCACCACTGGCTAATTAAGCTACTTGGCTCGATGTTTACACCTCTATCATAAACAACATTCCCGAGTAGCACACCCGATCGACAGACGCGATGATGAATGATGAACGTGCTGGCAGATGCAGTAGCACACATGATCATCTACCTTTGGTGTAAGACTAGCTGCATGCTGACACTGCACTGTGAGCACTGCAGCAACGCAAGACATTAAAGCCAGCCAACAGATGAACGATTCTACCGTTCCCTCGCAGAACAGCAAGTTTTCACGTAGTACCGGACCTGAAAAGTAGTCTAAAATTAAGGAGATAGCTAGGCATGGACCAGCTCCGACGTAAAGAGGGAAAATGGATCCCAACGGCCAGGTTTGTGGTGGTTAGACCGTGCAGGAAACGCAACCAGCCTGACCACATCCACATGCGTGTGTGATTCATTAGCCTCTGAGCAGATTCCATGATAGCGACGCCATGGTCCCTCCCCCTGTGTACAATGTGCATGGTGCCATGGACCAGAAGATGGCTGCAGCAGTAGCAGTGCTGCTGCCTGTTCTGGCCAGGCAGAACCACCATATACGCATGATCCAAGAGGACCATTTGGGTTTTGGTTTGGTCTGCACTCATTATTAGTTCGCGCTCGATCCACTCCTGGGGTAAGTGCAGGTTTGTAGGTGAGCCATTTCGAGTGCCTTTTCGCGGGCATTTTTTATTTAGGGCAAAGCAAAACTTTATTACTTAGCAAGTCCATGTGCAACCGAGACACAAGCAACCACGTGGGCTGGTACATCGGACCCGTACTCCACATAGTGGTTTGCAGGGTACAAATGGACAACATGAGCAAGTTCATGTGCAACCGAGTTTGTACTACGACGACATACTCTTATTACATGTTTATTAGAGAACCACATCTTTAATTGGAACTTCGTATCCTCGATGGTTGTTAGAAGGGACAGAGAGAATTGATGGAATTGTCGATGTATTGCTTGAGCCTCGTGAGCATATATATAGGAGTACAATGATCTACTTGAAGTACAAGGCAAGACAGAATAATATCCTACGCTATCTTATCTTTCCTTAGAATCAATATACTCAACATCCCCCCGCAGTCACAACGGTAGCGACGCAGATGGTGAGACTGGAGAAGAATCCGGAGGCAAGCTGACGGATACCCCCCACAGTCGTAACGGTCGATGCATCACGGAAGTTGTGTCTGGAGTGAAACCGACGAGGTTGCTCAAGTAAAGCGGTAGCCCTTTGTGCCGTTTGTCGATGTAGCCGAGAGCGTAGGGTGGTGTAGCCGTAGTCGAGGTAGCCGTGTGAAGAACACCGTGGTCGGTGTCAAGTCGGGGGTCGCCGGTGTCGAGGTAGTCGCCATGGAGCCGCGAAGAAGAGCAGCGGTGGCGGCGGCCTAAGGAGGAGGCGGCGGCTAGAGAAGGAACGCGGCGACGGTGCTCGAAGTAGGCGATAATGAACCCGACAACGTGACGGAGACCGGCGCGGACGGTGATGTTCCCGCGCCAAGGGACACGCGCGGCGCATATCACGTGGAAGTCAACGCGCGTGGACGGCGGTGGACCGCGGGCCGCACCGTTACGGCCCGAAGGGGCGACGCAACGACGGCGGGCAGGTCGGGGCGACGGCGTGGAAGACCTCATGGCGGTTACAGGGATCGCGTGCCACACTCGCTACGGCCCGACGGGGCGACGCAGCGGCGGCGCGAGGGTCGGTGAAGCCTCAGGGACGGTCTCGAGCGGACGGCCTCGGGGCGGCATTTGACCGCCGGCCGTGGCACTACGGCCCGAAAGGGCGATGCAGCGGCAACGCGTGGGTCGGTGCGGCCGCGAAGAGAACCACGGGGCGACGGCAGGGACCGCGTGCCACGCTCGCTACGACTCGATGGGGCGACGCAGCGGCAGCGCGAGGGTCGGTGCAGCCACGAGAACGGCTTGGAGCGGACGGCATTGGGGCGACGGTAGACCGCGGGCCGCGGCACTACGGCCCGAAGGGGCAACACAGCGGCAGCGCGCGGATCAATGCAGCCGGGGAACCACAAGGTGGCGATGCTGCGGTCCAAAGGGACGACGCAGGTGCAGCCTGTTGCTCAATCGGTGAAGTCGCGCTGTACTCGGAGATAATCTTCAAGCTTCAAGAGATCCTGCATGTCACACAGCGTGGGACAGACTAGGAGTACGCGAGCGGCCGCCGCGAACACGCTGCATCGCCGTATACAGGTGAGCTGATGGGCATGTACATTCGTACATGAGCAACCACACATACATGGGACACAACATGTGCATGCAGAGGCGTCACACGGAAGGATTGGCTGGCCAGGGTCAGCGCTCGCAGGCAACCACGCCAGCGCGGGCACGTGATGAGGACGAGAGGCCGGCGCTCGACGCTCTAGCGGCCGCCTATCCGCGCAGCTGCGTGCGTGAAGCCCGGGCATTATGCGGCGATCAATCCAGTCCAAGATGATGAAGATGTCAACGAAGCAGACACGCATTGAGACGACGAATGGCGGCGGGCGACGCAAGCCGATCTATAGATCGGAGAAAAAAAAGCGCTGATCAAGACGACCGGCGTGAGAGAGAAAACCCGGATCAAGGATTGGGAAAAAGACTCTCTAGGGCAGCCGATCAACAAGATCGGCGGACGAACCCTAGGTACGGGTCGCGCGGCCCCCAACGGCGGTCATGGAGGCTGACCGTCCCAGGGGCGGCGCGCGGGTGCGGAAGCGGCGGCGGCTAGGGTTTAGAACCCGGAAACTGATACCATGTTGAAGTGCATGCTCTAGCCAATGCAACCAAAAAATCGATCTGATGGAAGAGACTAGGCAGCACATCATACATCAACACTCCCCCTCACGTGTGGCCCCCTTAGGCCTAAACATGGACCGAAAGTGGCCTGCAATTTAATTGCGCCAGCCGGGTCTTGAACTCGAGACCTCTTGGCTCTGATACCATGTTAGAAGGGAGAGAGAGAATTGGTGGAATTGTCGATGTATTGCTTGAGCCTCGTGGGCATATATATAGGAGTACAATGATCTATTTGGAGTATAAGGCAAGGCAGAATAATATCCTACGCTATCCTATCTTTCCTTAGAATCAATATACTCAACAATGATGGCTGCGTACGATGATGAGTCGACCTTCCGAAGATCCAGGGCCTCCAGCAAAAGCTGCGTGCCAGTTTCAAACACCCCTTAGTAATGATTATATCTGATAGGGTTATGACTTATTTAAGTGGATGGCTCAGTGTTGAGATGGCGGGACCCCCGGGTAGGGCCATGACAAGAATCTGACCTAGTAAGCCGGAACGGCCCAAGTCCATGCCTGGAGATCACTTGGATGGGTCAACATCACAGAGCTCATCCACTCTGCACCACGACGTTCACCCGACTAGACCGGACGTGAGTGGGGTATTAAAAGCTGGCATTATTAACGGCGCCAACAAACCTAGTTATATCATAACATGATCAAGGCGGTAGTTGTATTCCCTACCTCACCCCTATATAAGAGGAGGCCAGGGTAGAATATAGAAAGGATTTACAAGATCATGAGATATGCAAAGTCATAGATACACATTGTAACCATATCATTCATACAAGAGGTAAAGATCTAACACAAGTAGGGTGCTACCTGGTACGAGCGCTTGCGATCGTATCGAGCGCCGTCTCAGAAAATGAGACCTTCTGTTGCTTTGGCTGAATGGTTGGTATGATCATCGGTATGAACGCGACCGCTCATACGGAACGCCGTATTGGAAAACAACACCTCTTGTTGGTTTGGGTCCTGGCGCAGTACAAAATGCCATCAAATGCTCTGGACCTTCTCGACGTTCCTCTCCGCCTGCGGTGCGATTGCCGGTACGACCAGAGCGGTTGTACCAAGCGTCACCTCAGCCTTCGAATTGCTTGAAAGCCTTTTTCTTTTAACACTTCGGAGGTTAGTTCCAACATAGATAAAAGGCATATTTTCGAGACTTTCAACATGCGCTCAGTAGATAGCAACTTTATAGTACTATCAATCTTGGTACCGACTCTTTTTCTCTTATTTTCTTCCTAACAAAAACGTTAACACTCTATATTGAAACAAAAAGAAAACACACTTACTTTTCATCTACGTTATTCACATGGGTTGCCTCCCATGAAGCACTTCGTTTTCGGTCGGTAAGCATGACTATAGTGACGATTATTTCTTGAGTGTGATAATGACGAGCCCATAGCTCCTGGCATTTATGATGATGTCCTCTCCTGCATACATCTTCATCTTCTTTTTCCTGCTGAAATGTCCAACAGAGGATCTTTCAGCGGAAGGTCAAATTGCACATTTCCTTCAAAGACATTATTATAATGATAGCTTTTATTGTTCTCAAGAATGGCCTACCTAATATAATAGGTGCAATGGGATATTCAAGCATATCAATGATAACAAGATCAATCATAACATGGCTGTAAGTGCATCAAGTGCCCCATTAATGGTTTTGGAGTATTGAAGACAAATAGGTTGAGGGACTAACATGTTTGTGAGTGTAAGCACGAATATAGTCCCTGAAGATTTGGTTTAACAAATAGAAGATGATCCCTAAAAATGGATTTCTTCAAGTGAAGAATTTGGTCATGAAATTGGTACTGCATTTAAAGAAATTGATGTGAGGACTTGAAGCTTGAAGACTTTTGTTTTCGTAGTTTCTTTCTTCTTATTTTGCGTCATAAGACAAACCGTACTGTTAAAGGGGGTCTAGGTGAATCATAGTTCACATTTCCAAGTGATGCTCAAACCTAGACATACAGAAGCCACTTTGAGTGAAGCCTTTGGAAATCCTCGGAACACCTGACGCATTTGCTAGCGAAAGTGACGAAGTTCATCTGGTCGCTGACGAATTTAGTCGGGCTGAAGAGTTAGGATTTAGCCAGTGCGACCTGCGTATCGTGAGGAAATTGAGTGCCCTGAAGAATTTGAGAGTTCAAATTCTGATCGTTGCTGCACCGCGGGCTAGCTGTAGAGTGGATCCTTATCCTGACAACTGTATATCAGAGAAGCGCATTTATGACAATTCATGTCTTGTTGCCCTGGCTATAAATAGCCGCCCCCTAATGACCCACAAGTATAGGGGATCAATCGTAGACCTTTCGATAAGTAAGAGTGTCGGACCCAATGAGGAGCAGAAGGAAATGACACGTGGTTTTCAGCAAGGTATTGTCTACAAGCACTGAAATTATTGGTAACAGATAGTTTGATAGCAAGGTAATTTGTAACGAGCAACAATTAGCAATTGTAACAAAGGTGCAGCAAGGTAGCCCAATCCTTTTTTAGCAAAGGACATGCTGGAATAGTCCCTTATAATAAGCAAAACATTCTTGAGGACACACATGAATTTCATCTAGTCACTTTCATCATGTTTGTTTGATTCGCGTTCGCTACTTTGATAATTTGATATGTGGGTGGACCAGTGCTTGGATGTTGTTATTACTTGAACAAACCTCCCACTTATGATTAACCCCTCTCGCAAGCATCTGCAACTACGAAACAAGAATTAAGATAAATCTAACCATAGCATGAAACATATGGATCCAAATCATCCCCTTTCGGAATAGCGCATAAACTAGGGTTTAAGCTTCTGTCACTCTAGCAACCCATAATCTAATTACTACTCCACAATGCCTTCCCTTAGGCCCAAGGATGGTGAAATGTTATATAGTCGACGTTCACATGACACCACTAAAGGAAGGAACAACATACATATCATCAAAATATCGAATGAATACCAAATACACATGATTACTTATGACAAGACTTCTCCCATGTCCTCAAGAAAAAAAGTAACTACTCACAAATCATATTCTTGTCCAAGATCTGAGGGGTATTGAATCTTCTATATCTAAATAGGGGCACCCCACTAGGTGATTTTCCTGCCTTCTCATGAAGCCACGTCATCTGAATTGTTATAGCCATTGATGCAGTATAGTTCAGGAGTTTGCAGCCGTAAGATCAAAAGTTGTCAATATTACTGAGACTTGCCACTGCTAAGTGGAAGATACCGCTTCGTTCCTTTCCAATTGTCCCGCTCGCCTAGCTCCATCTCAACAATTCTTTTTCTTAAAAAAACCCGAAATGAAGCGTCTATTTTCCTACCCGCATCACACTGATTGCTGCCCCTTCCTCTTATTTCCTCCTCCGATGGTTCCTTTCATCTCCCAGCAGTAAATTTCCAGCGCTCTCTTACCAATTTTTATGCCCCCTCTGTATTTGCGCCACACTTCCCATTTTACGCTGTCGCCGGCCAAGCCTCTCTGGCCATCGACACTAGAGACATGCGCCCGGCCGCCTTCCGAGTGCCCCATGATCGCTGATGACCTCCCGACGAACCATGTGCGCCACCACCAGCGACCTCCTTCAACTCCACATGCGTCAGAGGGGGGAGCTCTCCTTCGTGTCTATCTCCTCAGATCAGAACTGCATTTTTTTACTTAGATTGGTTGGAAGGCCTGATTTTCAATCGGAGTAGCTGTGCTGGGAAGGGTGAGGGCGCCAACCCCCAACCGTAGTTCGGCGGCGTGATGGATCCAGATCGATGCCAATCATGGACATGTATGCCCTCTATCGCCAAAGGTAGGAGCAGGAAGATGAGGTTGTTCCTACATTATATTTGTGCAGATCTTTATGCCCTGGATCGTTCCTGTGAAGCCATATATGTTGTTTTAGTGGAAGAGATGCATATTTACTGTAAATTCAGATGAGGTCGTTCCGGTCTTATATTTGTGCAGATCTTTGCTGTACGGGCCTGATGTGTATTGTAAATACACCTTAGCTTTCCATTTTTTTATTGATTAGTGTGTGGCTCGTGGTCATGTACAAATACTAAGATGTATGGATGTGCAGATTGGAAAATTCATCACAGTACTGCATGGGAGGTCCTATCATCCACCATCCAGAAAATTTTGTGCGTTAGTTTCTTCATTTTTCTTTAAGTTTTTATATATCCATATCATTTGTGGTTCAACTTATTTTGCAGAGAGTTTGGTTGGTCTTCTTGGATAAGGATTTAGGAGGTGCTTTTAGTTAGAGCTGATGAGTTTCTAATGTGCAATTCAGCACCTTCGGAGTAGTATTCTGTAAGATTCTTTATGACAAAAATTAATTTATTTTTGAAAGATTTGTGGCTGGAATTTTCCTTTCATTTTGCTTACACGTTCGTTGTAGTTATCTCCCTCTGTCTGTATGCTGTTACATAATATGACTTGATGCTTGATGGTGATTTAATTTGCAACATTTGTGAAGCCAGGCTATGCTTACAGGTTTTGTGGTTCTTTCTAGACATGCTCAGGGCCCCTCTGGGTTTGTTGGTGGATTCCTTACTAAAATCCTGTTTGTTGAAGTGATATGTAATGTAATGTTAGGTTAACTTTTTTTGCTTTCATCCACTTGATGATGAGAAGGCAAGCAATACGAGCAAAAGAGCATGTGTAGTATCGAATTTGAAGTTGGATATATTACTTCACCATTTTGTTATTCAAGAATAATTTATTTGTCCCTGAGTGCATTTTATAATGCTATGTTGCCTTGCTATTTCTCATACATTGTTTGATGATGTCTAGAAGTCAGTATTTACTCATCTTCCAAGGTCCAGGTCAGTATGCTAATATTGTGGAACAAGGGCTCTCTGAATTGCTTTGATATGCTAGGCTGTAAAGTTTCCGTTCAATGTCAAGCTTATTTTTTATTTTGATTACAACATAGTACATACCACAATTTGTTGTTTTCGGACTCATTGATTTTTCATGCAGATCTAGAGAGCTTTGGTATGGAGTGATATGTTTATTATTTAATTGATTGCAAGTGATGTTTAAATATTTTCATAAACATGATTCTTTGGTGTCCCGTTGCCATTTTAATAAGATGCTATTCATGCTTTTACATTTGTGGATTGAATCCACCAACTAAATTAGCAGTTGGCATACTTTGTATGTTGTTCCCAACCCATAAGTGAAGCCTTAGATGTTCAGATGTTGTGCCTCTGCCATCAAGCTTTCTCCAGACAAAAATACCAAGAGGCGGACGCGGGAGACAACGAAGGGAAAACTATGGGCATGGTTTGCTTGCGAGCTTTGTGTGTTCAGTTAGCAATCTATAGCTGTATGTGATGTATCCAACCTTTGTTCATCTTTCTAACTATATCCGCAAGAGTCACTGCCAGTTTCCCTTATTTTGGCTGATGGGTTTTATTTTCAATGGAAAATAGAAGCAGAGAGTTACTCCCTGTTTTGTAAAAAATGTTTGTTCTGTTAGAATATTCATTTGTTTAGAACAAGTGAACATCACACATAGTTGCCCTATAGAAGTTTCCAAGTTTTGGTTACCGAGGTAGTAATGTCAGAATATATTTACAGTACATTGTTTTTAGTGAGTGTTTCGTTATTTTGGTAAGTCGAAGGGTCTATACCTTTGTTAGATCGATTACATTGAAAATCTTTTGTTTACTCGCAGTCTTGCACCCTTTGACGCTTCCAATAGCCCCTCTATGAGTTGTGTTATGCTCTAAAGAGATGCTCAGCAAGACTACAAATTTCTGCAGCAACGCGCATGGTATCTACTAGTAACATCAAGGATCCGGACATATAATGTTTCACCAAATAAACCAACTAGCATAAACTACAAGATATAATCAACACTACTAGCAACCCACATGTACCAATCTGAGGTTTTGAGACAAAGATTGAATACAATAGATGAACTAGGCTTTGAGATGAGATGGTGCTGGTGAAGATTTGTCCTCCCATGATGACAGGATCGTTGGTGATGATGATGGCTTCGATTTCCCCCTCCCAGAGAGAAGTTTCCCCGACGGGATCGCTCCACTTGAGAGCAAAAGTGCTCCTGCCCAGGTTCTTCCTCGAGACAACGACGCTTCGTCCTGAAACCATCCTTCTGATTTTTCTAGGTCAAATGGCACCATATAGGAGAAGATGGGCCCCCGAGGCCTGCTAGTGGCGCCACAAGCTCGGGGGGCGCGCCCCCAGGCTTGTGGCTGCCTGGTGGGTCTTCCTCTAGTATTTCTTTCGCCAATAATTTTAATATATTCCAAAATAATTCTCTGTCAATTTTTTAGCTCATTTGGAGTTGTTCAGAAAAGGTGCCTCTGGTATAGACCTTTCCGGTCCAGAATTCGACCTGTCGGCAATCTCCCTCTTCATGTGAAACTTGCAAAATAAGAGAGAAAAGGAATAAGAATTGTATTATAAAGTGAAATAACAGTCCATAATGCAATAAATATCAACATGAAAACATGATGCAAAATGGACGTATCAACTCCCCCAAGCCTAGACCTCGCTTGTCCTCAAGCGAAAGCCGAAATCGATAATCATAACCACATGTTTAGAGAGAGAGGTGTCGATAAAAATAAAATACATACATGGAAGCATCACGGTCATTATCATAACAGCAATATATCATCATAAAACTTCTCATGCTAGAGTAACAATTCATTCACAAGCTAAATTATGAAACATAAACTTCATTGGAAACTAACAAACTATGATCTCAGTCATCGAAAAAATCACAATCCATTATATTTCCAGAAAGAGTTTATGTAAGAGCTTTCTTTAGCAAGTTCACATACCCAACCATCATATAGTCTTCTATGATTGCTCACACTCAAGGCATATTTATAGAGCAAAAGTCTTAGTCAAACACATAGAAAGATAGGGGCTTATGATTTTGCCTCCCAACTTATTTACCTCAAGGGTAATGTCAACAATAATAACTCATGATCACCTACATCCAACTGGATATATATGTGTTGATCTATCTACCACATAATGCTTGCCACTAAAGAGTACATAGAGAGGAATAGGGACGAACGCTATTGACTCTTGCATAAAAGTAGATACATGCACGTAAACAATAGGCCCTTCGCAGAGGGAAGTAGAGGTTGACATGCGCCTTTTGTTTTTGAATGTGCAAACTATTAATATAAAGGAACACCACTTTATATTGCCCCTTGTGATAACAACCTTTATTATGCAGTCTGTTGCTTTTATTCCTTCACCATCACAAGATCATACAAAGCTTACTATACCTACAATAAAAGATCATACATGTTTAGGAGCAATTTTTATTGCTTTACCCCGATGACAACTTACTTGAAGGATCTTATTCAATCCATAGGTAGATATAGTGGACTCTCATGACATGAGACTGGGTTTAAGGGTTTTGGATGCACATGTAGTATCTCTACTTAATTAGTGCGTGTTTTTGGCTAGCAAAAGATCCTAGACAAGCACCAAATGTCAGAAGATCCATAACAATATAACTTCCATGTGAATGTAAACAACCATAATTCATTACGTTGTGTTCCTTGTCTAACGTCAACTAATTGATATAGAATATTTAATGGGGGCTCACAATCATAAAAGATGTCCAAGATAGTATATTTTATGTGAGACCTCTCTTCCTTTGTTAGTTTTCATGAATTGCACCAATGACCAATGCTATGCTTGTTAACTTCCAACAAATTTTATCAACTATACCTCTTTTATGTGAAGTCATTTGTAGCGACCAGACCTCAAACAGTCTGATCTCTGTGCTTTAGTTTCATCCCTGGATCAGTAATGCTGACACGAACAATACTTGAAAGATTTATAACAGAGTAGCAATCACACACTTATTACATCGAATGTCTCAAAAGAGAACTTATGACAATAAATATGGCTTAAGGCCATCTAATAACGATAACAGCGGAAGGCTTGGAAGATAAGTGAGTCCATCAACTCCAACGGCATCACTGAGTATAGAACCACGACCTAAAGGCACCTTACTCGTCGTCTGAAAAGTCTGAAACATAAACGTTGCAGCCCGAAAACAGCTCAGCACATGGAATATGCTGGCAATGTAACACATAGAGAGTAATGAAAGAATAAAGCAATACTACATGCATATATGGCAGGTGGAAAGCTCTATGGTTACAGTTTTTGCATAAAGCCAAATTTTCCCTACTGCAAAGGAATAATTTTTATTTAACTATCATGGTGGTTGTTAAACATTGAGAGCGTTGACACCCTCTCAATCCCAATTAAGCATCATCATTAAAACCCAACAATATTAATTAAAGTAACATGATGAGATTCACATGATAATCCAAGTACTAGATACTCAAGACGTCCATAACCGGGGACACGGCTAACCATGATTAGTTTATACACTCTGCAGAGGTTTGCGCACTTTTCCCCACAAGACTCGATCTCCTCCGTTGGGATTCTCGCACTACATGATGTTTGAGAAATGAATGACCGAGACATAGTCTTTCAGAAGCGCTAGCACCTTACAATCGGGTAGACAGTACCAACCTACATCCCCTGCATCTGCTAGTCTACCACTGTAAGAGCTCGCACGACTTAGTCAACTATGCTAGAGCCCATAGTAGCTTGTGGCTGCACACGGAAGTTTCTAGTATGAATAATCTCATGATCCCTTTGAGCCTGGGTGGCGGTCCATAAAGAAAAACAGGCAATCGCTGGAATACCCAGGTGCCTCAATCCACCCAGATGTGTGTTTAAGTTGCCACCTTAAATAAACCATTAATTAACAATCTCACATCTGTCATGGATACACTCACCCAATCCACGTCTACTAGCATAGCATGGCATAACAAGCAAGCGTAGAAGTAACTCCTAAGGATTTGATAATAAAACAGGTAATAGGTACTACCTCATCTACTTCCCAAAACCCACATATTAATCAGATCCTAATCATGCAATTGTTTGAGGATTGATCTAATGCAATAAAAACTGGGTAGTAAAGAGATATGATCAAAGTGTTACTTGCCTTGCTGGTGATCCGTGAATCCTAGAGATTCAAAGTATCAAGCGGCGCACTCTGGGTACCCTAACTCAAACAAACAAACAAACAAATAAACATACAGTAAGTACTCATCTAATGCAGGGGTAAAACTCAAATAATAGATCTAACCAGTAAGTTCAACTTAAGAACTCCGGTTTGCAAAAAGAATCAAATCGAACGAACCAACGAAAGTCAAACGGCGAAAGAAACAAACTTCGTTTACTAATCTGGATCTAAGTCAAATTTTACAGAAGCAAAATCTTGTTTGAGTAGGTTAAATGGAAAGTGGGTTTCGAGACGAAAGTCCAGGCGCTTGAATCGCCTGATTCTGATAAACGAGCGAAAAGTTATACTAGAACGAAAATCAGATCAGAAATTGCGATCGGAAATAACCGCGGAAAAATCCGAGAAAAAGAAAAAAATGACGAATGGATTAACGAACGAACGTTCGTTAACTGAAACTAAACGGTGAAATCGTCCGTTAAAACGAATGAACGGGCGAACGCTCGCTAAAAAAACCGAAAAAACCCGATCTATTTCTAAAAAACGAATCTAGGGTTTAAAAAAAATCGGATCGGTTTCTTTAGAAAACCGGGGCGGCGGGGCGGCTACCTCGGCTTGGCTCCGGCGGGGTTCCGGTGCGGCGGCGGGGCGGCGTGGGGTGGCGGGGCTGCGGCGGTGGCGGGAGGCGGCGACGGCTGCTGCTGCTGCTATCGGCGGCGGGGCGGATCGGGTGGCGGGGTGGGGAGGGCGGCGACGGTATTTAAGAGGGGGGTGGCGGCTTGGGGAAGGGGCAAGGCAGCGGCGGCGCGGAGGTGTCCGGCTCGGACTTGGAGTCCGGGTCGGCGGAGGCGCGGCGCGGGGAAGGCGGCGGCGACGCGGGCCGGCCTGGCTCGGCTGGGCCTTCGGCCCAATCGGGCGCGGAGGTTTTTTTTAAATAATCCCGCCGAACTAAGAACAATCCTAAAAAACAAATAAAAATCTAAAAATGCCAAAACAAATTTTCAACGTCTAAATAAAATATTTAGAACAAGATGAACATTTTCTTGGCCCTAAAATGCAGTTTTCAAAAATGTGTAATTTTTCCTAAATTCAAATAAAATAGCAAAACTCCAAAGTAAATATTATTTGATTTTTTATTAAACCTTCAATATTTCTTTATTTTGGGAAAGTCATTTTATTCCCTCTCTCATACTTTTATAATAGAATAATTGAAGATAAAATAAATAAAATCAAATGATCCTATTTTCAATATTTGAGAAAAACCCAAATATGAAAATAACGAAATCCCCAACTCTCTCCGAGGGTCCATGAGTTGCGTAGAATTTCTAGGATCAAACCGAAAGCAAATAAAATATGATATGCAGTGATGATCTAATGTATAACATTCCAAATTGAAAATTTGGGATGTTACAAACCTACCCCCCTTAAGATGAATCTCGCCTTCGAGATTCGGGTTGGCTAGAAAATAGGTGAGGGTGGTCCTTCAACAGTTCTTCCTCTCGCTCCCAGGTGGCTTCATCCTCGGTGTGGTGGCTCCACTGAACTTTGCAAAACTTGATAACCTTGCTGCGGGTGACTCGGCTGGCATATTCAAGAATCTTGACTGGTTTCTCCTCATAGGTCAAATCACTATCCAACTGAATCGCTTCCAGCGACACTGTATCCCTCAGCGGTATATCAGCCATCTCAGTGTGGCACTTCTTCAACTGGGAAACGTGGAATACATCGTGAACTCCTGACAATTCTTCAGGCAATCCCAACTTGTAGGCTACTTCTCCCATACACTCCAAAACCTTGTATGGTCCTACAAAACGTGGCGCTAACTTTCCCTTAAATCCAAAGCGCTTAACTCCCTGAAGTGGAGATACTCGAAGATAAACTCGGTCTCCGACTTCGTAAACTGTCTCCTTGCGTTTAGAATCTGCGTAGCTCTTCTGCCTGGACTGGGCTACCTTGAGCCTATCGCGAATCAATTTCACCTTCTGTTCAGACTCCTTAATCAAATCAGGTCCAAACAACTGGCGGTCTCCAACTTCATCCCACGACAATGGGGTCCTGCACCTCCTTCCGTACAAGGCTTCGAAAGGGGCCATCTTCAAACTGGGTTGATAACTGTTGTTGTAAGAGAACTCTTCATATGGCAAATTGTCATCCCAACTAGAACCATAATGTAGCGCACAAGCTCTCAGCATATCCTCCAAAATCTGATTGACTCTCTCGGTCTGTCCATCTGTCTGCGGATGAAAGGCTGTACTAAACTCTAGCCTGGTACCCAAAGTTTCGTGCAACTGATTCCAGAACTTTGAGGTAAACTGGGTTCCTCTATCTGATACAATGCTCCTCGGAACTCCATGCAGACATACGATCATGGTCATGTATATCTTTGCCAACTTAGCACTGGTGTAAGTGGTCTTTACTGGGATGAAATGAGCTACCTTCATCAAGCAATCAAACAGATCATTGATCATCGGCAGTGGGTACTTGTTCTTGATTGTTACTTCATTCAATCCTCGATAATCAACAACCATCCTTAACTATCCATCCTTCTTCCCCACTAGAAGTACTGGCGGTCCCCAAGGCAAAGAACTTGGGCGAATATAACCTTTATCCAGTAACTCTTTAATCTGCTTCTTAATCTCCTCCAATTCTTCTGCGGGCATCCTATATAGTCTCTTAGATATTGGCCATGTGCCTGGCAAAAGCTCAATCAAAAATCAATATCTCTATCCAGTGGCATGCCTGGCAACTCCTTTGGAAATATGTCAGGGAAATCCTTCACCACTGGTACTTCCTCCTGCACAACTCCTGATAAGGAATTTACTTGAGTCCTCTTCGACACATGCCGGGATACATACTTGATCCTTCTTCCTTCTGGCGTCGTAAGCAAAATTGACTTACTAGCGCATTCAATGTTCCCTCCATGCTTCGATAACCAATCCATGCCTAATATCACATTCAATCCTTGAGATTCCAATACTATTAGGTCCGAGGGAAATACATAGTTACCAATCCTTAATGGTAACCGATCACACCATAGACTAGCCATATACTCTGCTCCAGGCGAGGTTACTAACATGGGTGACCTAAGGCCTTGGGTTGGCAGTTTATAATTATCCACAAATCCCCTTGAGATGTATGAATGCGATGCACCAGTATAAAAAAGAACGAGTGCAGCAAATGACTTAACCAAAAACTTACCTATTACTGCATCTGGCTGAGCTTCAACCTCCTCCACGTTAACGTGGTTCACCTATCCCCTATTGAAAGGGTTCGGCTTCTTCCTAGAGCTTACATTGCCATTTCCATTCTGGGCTTCAGGACATTCATTGGCGTAATGTCCAGTCTTCTGGCCCTTATAGCAAGTGACTTGGCTCAGGTCTCTCTTGGCTGGTGTTGATGGGTTGGTACGGTTCTGGCCGTTGCTTCCTCCATTCCCATTACCATTCTTGGGGCCATTATGATTGTGCGAGCTACCTCCTCCATGGGTATGCTGAAAATGTCCTCCCGATTTAGGAGTAAAACGTGGCTTCTGCTGAGCTCCAGAATTGTACTTCCCTTGTCCATACTTCCTCTTGCGGTTTTCAATCTGCTGCTGCTTCCCTTCAGTCATAAGAGCGCGATCTACGAACTCCTGGTAGTTGTTGAAGCTTGCTACCATCAACTGCATGCTTAGCTCATCATTCAGTCCTTCTAGAAACTTCTCCTGCTTAGCTGCATCCGTAGCAACGTCATCTGGGGCATAACGTGCTAGCTTACTAAAGTCATCCACATACTAGCCAACTGTCCGTCCTCCTTGGCGCAAGTTACGAAACTCACGCTTCTTCATGGCCGTAGCTCCTGCTAAAACATGGGCAGTATGGAAAGCCTGCTGAAACTGATCCCATGTGACAGTGTCGATAGGATAAGTGGCTGTGAAATTCTCCCACCATGATGCTGCGGGTCCTTCAAGCTGATGTGCGGAAAAACGCACCCTCTCTGCATCTGTGCATCCTACCGTGGTCAACTCCCTTGCTGTCTTACGGAGCCAATCATCTGCAACAATCGGCTCGATGCTACTAGAGAACACTGGTGGATTCAGCCTAAGAAAACGGGTTAAGTGATCAACAGGTGGTGGCGGTGGTGGGTTGTTGTTGTTGTTGTTCCCCTGATTCTGATTCTAGACTAGCAACTACATCAAGGTATTCTGCTGCTGGATTAACTGAGTGAGCTCCGGTGGGAAAGCAAATCCATTGTCACGTCTCGGAGGCATCTGAGGGTTTAGAAAGGATGAGAATATAGAATAGAATGAGGTCTAGAGAGAAAACACTACCCAAATGCACATGAGACGAATGCAAACAAAATCACTTCATTCAAATCAAACAAGGCATACAACGGTCTATCTATCATTACAAAAGTGCTCAGGCTATACTAGATACATGGGGGAATACTACTACTGTTATGGTGGTCGACTAGAAAAACTGCTCCGATGTAGACTCCATGATATCTACTCCAGCTTCATCAACATAGTCATCATCGCTATCGTCTGGGTCCGAGTCGGTGTCGTTGATGATGATGTAGTTCTCTGGACAAGTGCAATCTTCGTCTTCTCCTCCAGTCGCGGGAAATCCCATGAATACTTTTAGCTTCTTGTTCAGATCATCATTCTTCTCCACGAGTGTTGCTATTTCCTCCTCATATCCATTGCATGTAGACTTGATTTCTTCTTCCAGCTCCGTGATCTTGGTCATGGCCTTTCAGGTCTGTCATGCCTGCGCACATCTTGTTCTCCTGGCGTCGAATGTGCTGGTTTAACTCCTGGATGAAAGCTGCAATTGATCTATCCTTCCTGGTGCTGATCATCTCCCATTGCTCATCTCGGCGCCCACAAATCTGGTAGATAGTATCCTTGAGATCCTGGTGGTAGACTTCTCCAATGCGTCCCATAGTGATGTGGGCTGCCATGCTCTTTCCTAGACTCCAGGTTGGTGCATCAAAGGAAAACTCTATGGGCTCAGTGACGGGCATGAACGTCCTTCCTGGAACTTGAACTTGAATCATCCAGCGCTCCTCTTCAGGTAAAGTGGCGTTGTAGGTTCCGGTGAAGCTTGGTACTCCGATGTTTAGGTATCTAGTGACTTCCTTCAAGTGACGTCCAAAGGGTGTGTCTTCATACGGTTGCATGAACTTGTTCCTTGCATCTGCCATCCTAAAAGAGTAGAAAAGATGAGGAGTCAGAAATGAGAAGCGTGAGTAGTGATCTAGGGCTTTAGCTTAGTGGTCGTGTCCTACAGTCAGCGTGTGCTCTGATACCATCTTGTAGCGACCAGACCTCAGACAGTCTGATCTCCGTGCTTTAGTGTCATCCCTGGATCGGTAATGCTGACACACATAGTACTGGAAGGATTTATAACAGAGTAGCAATCACACACTTATTATATCGAATGTCTCAAAAGAGAACTTATTACAATAAATATGGCTTAAGGCCATCTAATAACGATAACAGTGGAAGGCTTGGAAGATAAGTGAGTCCATCAACTCCAACGGCATCACTGAGTATAGAACCACGACCTAAAGGCACCTTACTCGTCGTCTGAAAAGTCTGCAACATAAACGTTGCAGCCCGAAAATGGGTCAGCACATGAAATATGCTGGCAATGTAACACATAGAGAGTAATGAAAGAATAAAGCTATACTACATGCATATATGACTGGTGGAAAGCTCTATGGTTACAGTTTTTGCATAAAGCCAAATTTTCCCTACTGCAAAGGAATAAATTTTATTGAACTATCGTGGTGGTTGTTAAACATTGAGAGCGTTGACACCCTCTCAATCCCAATTAAGCATCATCATTAGAACCCAACAATATTAATTAAAGTAACATGATGAGATTCACATGATAATCCAAGTACTAGATACTCAAGACGTCCATAACCGGGGACACGGCTAACCATGATTAGTTTATACACTCTGCAAAGGTTTGCACACTTTTCCCCACAAGACTCGATCTCCTCCGTTGGGATTCTCGCACTACATGATGTTTGAGAAACGGATGACCGAGACATAGTCTTTCAGAAGCGCTAGCACCTTACAATCGGGTAGACAGTACCAACCTACATCCCCTACATCTGCTAGTCTACCGCTATAAGAGTTCGCACGACTTAGTCAACTATGCTAGAGCCCATAGTAGCTTGTGGCTAGACACGGAAGTTTCTAGTATGAATAATCTCATGATCCCTTTGAGCCTGGGTGGCGGTCCATAAAGAAAAACAGGCAATCGCTGGAATACCCAGGTGCCTCAATCCACTCAGATGTGTGTTTAAGTTGCCACCTTAAATAAACCATTAATTAAAAATCTCACATCTGTCATGGATACACTCACCCAATCCACGTCTACTAGCATAGCATGGCATAACAAGCAAACGTAGAAGTAACTCCCAAGGGTTTGATAATAAAACAGGTAATAGGTACTACCTCATCTAATTCCCAAAACCCACATATTAATCAGATCCTAATCATGCAATTGTTTGAGGATTGATCTAATGCAATAAAAAATGGGTAGTAAAGAGATATGATCAAAGTGTTACTTGCCTTGCTGATGATCCGTGAAACCTAGAGATTCAAAGTAGCAAGCGGTGCACTCCGGGTACTCTAACGCAAACAAACAAACATACAATAAGTACTCATCTAATGCAGGGGTAAAACTCAAATAAGAGATCTAACCAGAAAGTTCAACTTAAGAACTCCGGTTTGCAAAAAGAATCAAATCGAACGAACCAACGAAAGTCAAACGGCGAAAGAAACAAACTTCGTTTACTAATCTGGATCTAAGTCAAATTTTACAAAAGGAAAATCTTGTTTGAGTAGGTTAAACGGAACGAGGGTTTCGAGATGAAAGTCCAGGCGTTTGAATCGCCAGATTCCGATAAACGAGCGAAAAGTTATACTAGAACGAAAATCGGATCAGAAATTGCGATCAGAAATAACCGCGGGAAAATCCGAGAAAAAGAAAAAACTGACGAACGGATTAATGAACGAACGTTCGTTAACTGAAACTAAATGGTGAAATCGTCCATTAAAACGAACGAACGGGCGAACACTCGCTAAAAGAACCGAAAAACCGATCTATTTCTAAAAAACAAATCTAGGGTTTTCAAAAAAATCGGATCGGTTTCTTTAGAAAACCGGGGCGGCGGGGCGGCTTACCTCGGCTTTGCTTCGGCGGGGTTCCGGTGCGGCGGGGCGGCGGGGCTGCTGCGGCGGTGGCGGGAGGCGGCGGCGGCGGCTGCTGCTGCTATCGGCGGCAGGGCGGGTCGGGTGGCGGGGTGGGGAGGGCGGCAGCGGTATTTAAGAGGGGGGTGGCGGCTTGGGGAAGGGCCAAGGCGGCGGTGCGGAGGAGTCCGGCTCGTACTTGGAGTCCGGATCGGCGGTGGCGCGGCGCGGGCCGGCCTGGCTCGGCTGGGCCTTCGGTCTAGTCGGGCGCGGAGGTTTTTTTTAAAATAATACCGCTAAGAAAAATCCTAGAAAAATAAAAAAAAATCTAAAAATGCCAAAACAATTTTTCACCGTCTAAATAAAATATTTAGAACAAGATGAACATTTTCTTGGCCCTAAAATGCAGTTTTGAAAACGTGCAATTTTTCTAAATTCAAATAAAATAGCAAAACTCCAAAATAAATCTTATTTGATTTTTTATTAAACCTTCAATATTTCTTTATTTTGGGAAAGTCATTTTATTCTCTCTCTCATATTTTTATAATAGAAATAATTGAAGATAAAATAAATAAAATCAAATGATCCTATTTTCAAAATTTGAGAAAAACCCAAATATGAAAATAACGAAATCCCCAACTCTCTCCGAGGGTCCTTGAGTTGCGTAGAATTTCTAGGATCAAACCAAAAGCAAATAAAATATGATATGAAGTGATGACCTATTGTATAACATTCCAAATTGAAAATTTGGGATGTTACATCATTAGTCCTCATGGGAGTAGCATATGATATTTTTATTCTTTTATTTTACATTGCTAAGATTGAAACAAGAAAGCAAAGCTAAACTCAAACTTCTCTTTATTATATATCACACACATGATTACATAGATATATAGATGGATCACTAAGCAAGCACTCAAAAATAGATGATACTAAAAACTTCATTCTTCTAAATCACAAAATAACTAAGGATCAACCTAAGATATATAATGATGATAGAAGTGGTGGTGATACGATACCGGGGCACCTCCCCCAAACTTGGCACAAGCCAATGGGAGTGCCCATACCCATGTACTCAAGTCTCCTTCTTCGGTGATGGCGGTGGTGGAATAGGAGAGGGCTTGTCCTCCATCTTGCCCATGAGGATGCAATTTTCCGCTCTAAGCTTATTGATCTCTTGCTCAAGCTTCAATACCCTTTCACATAATGCGTCTTTGCTTTCCTACATAAGATGGAATGGGATAAATTGAAACTTAGATTCATTTACTCTATTCGGGAGGCTTGATTTCTTGAAGGCCACATGCATATCTCTTGGTTGAGGTAGGGGAGCTTCATCTTCTTCTGAACTCGTGCCTACCGCTCTTTCCGGACCATCCTCTCGTTTCTCTTCCGTGGACCAACCATAAGGATCCACATCTCCATAGATCCTCGGGTTTGCAATGTAGTGGGAAACATAGTTCTCTCCATCTAATTCTTGGGATGACATGCTTTCAGATCTATCAGAAAAATAAGACGAAACAAGAACAAAGGATATTTCTGCGATGCAGTAGTCGAAACATCAGAAAGTATGCATAATGATTTTTTTCATGCAGGACAACTAACATGGAAGAAAACAGAGTTAGAAAAGTCCACGAGGGGGCCGCAAGCCTAGGAGGCGCGCCCAGGTGGTAGGGCGTGCCCCTCGGGCTTGTCGCTCCCTCGTTGATACGTCTCCAACGTATCTATAATTTTTGCTTGTTCCATGTTGTTATATTATCAATCTTGGATGTTTTATAATCATTTTATGTCATTTTTTGGTACCAATCTATTGACATAGTGCCAAGTGCTAGTTGTTGTTTTTTCCATGTTTTTTACATCGCAGAAAATCAATATCAGACGGAGTCCAAATGCCACGAAACTTTACGGAGAATTTTTATGGGCCAGAAGGAACACAACGGGCCCTAACTGCGCCTGGGGGGTGCCCCGAGGGAGGCACAACCCACCAGGGCACGTCAGGAGGCCCAGGCGCACCCTGGTGGGCTGTGCCCACCTCGGGTGCCCCCCGAACCGCCTCTTTGCTCTATAAATACCCCAATATTTCCAGAACCCTAGAGGACTCGACGAAATATTCATCCAGCCGCCGTAGAGTCCAGAACCACCAGATCCAATCTAGACACCATCTCGGATGGGGTTCACCACCTCCATTGGTGCCTCTCCGATGATGCGTGAGTAGTTCTTTGTAGACCTTCGGGTCCGTAGTTAGTAGCTAGATGTCTTTCTCTCTCTCGCTGAATTCTCAATACAATGGTCCCTTGGAGATCCATATGATGTAACTCTTTTGCGGTGTGTTTGTTGGGATCGATGAACTTTGAGTTTATGATCAGATCTATCTTTTTATATCCATGAAAGTATTTGAGTTTCTTTGATCTCTTTTATGCATGATCTCTTATAGCCTCGTATTTCTTCTCTGATATTTGGGTTTTGTTTGGCTAACTTGATCTATTTATCTTGCCATGGGAAGAGGTGCTTTGTAGTGGGTTCAATCTTACGGTGCTTGATCCCCGTGACAGAAAGGGAACCGACATGTATGTATCATTGCTACTAAGGATAAAACGATGGGGTCTATCTCTTCATAGATAGATCTTGTCTACATCATGTCATCGTTCTTATTGCATTACTCCATTTTTCCATGAACTTAATACACTAGATGCATGCTGGATAGCGGTCGATGTGTGGAGTAATAGTAGTAGATGCAGGCAGGAGTCGGTCTATCAATCTTGGACGTGATGACTATATAATGATCATTGCCTGGATATCGTCATGAGTATTTGAAGTTCTATGAATCTCCCAACAGTACTTTGTTCACCCACCGTTTGCTATTTTTTCTCAAGAGAAGCCACTAGTGAAACCTACGGCCCCGGGTCTCTTTCTCATATATTTGCCTTTGCGATATAGTTTTTCCATGCATTTATTTTCAGATCCATTAATCCAAAAATACAAAAATACCTTGCTGCAATTTATTCTTATTTATTTTATTTGGCTTTCGATCTATCAATTTACTAAAAATTTATCTCACGTCCGTTTGCCTATCTTGAGGCGCCGTACCCCGGAAGGGATTGACAACCCCTTTAACACGTTGGGATGCGAGGATTTGTTATCTATGTGCAGGAGCTGTTTACGTTGTGTTGCTTGGTTCTCCTACTAGTTTGATAACCTTGGTTTCATATCTGAGGGAAATACCTACCGCCATTGTGCTGCACCATCCATTCCTCTTTGGGGAAATACCGATGTAGCTACAAGCGACATCAAAAGGAATTTCTGGCGCTGTTGCCGGGGAGGATCAAGTTAAGATAGTCTCCCGTCAACGTGCTAATTTCTGGCACCGTTGCCAGGGAGGATCTTCAACATCTACTAGGTTCCTAATCAGAAATCTCATCTTCTCGCAATTTACATTATTTTCCATTTTCCTCTCCCCCACTTAACAAAAATTTGCCATTTTATTCGCCCTCTTTTTCATTCGCCTTTTTCTTGTCAGATCTTTTGTTTGCTTGTGTTGCCATGTGCCTTCTATATGCTTGCATCTTCGCTTGCTAAAAATCTATTGATATGGATCCCCATCCACTTGCTATTCTTTTTAAAAGATCCAATCATGATGAAACAATTGCTAGTGAGTTGAGTGCACTAGATTATCTTTATGAAGTTTTGCTTGAGATTCGTGAATCTGAAAATTGTGATGAAGAAATTTATGAAGTGATTCATTATAGCTCCTTGAATGAAAAGCATGATTGCAATAATTTTACTATAAATTCTATTAATGTCAATTGTGCTAATAATATTCAAAACCCCAAGCTTGGGAATGCTTGTTTTGTTATGTCCGCTACTTATTGCAATGATCATGATTGGGGTGATAATGTTTCTTATGATCTTGAAAATTTATTTAAGTCTCATGATGAATATGTTTGCGATAATATTGAAAGTGGGTTTGGACGAGTGTCAACTTTAGCTAAAAATAATCCCACATATTTGGAGAGTGTTCAATCTTATGAAATTTTTGATAAAAGTGGGCTTGGAGAGGTCATGACTTTTTTGATGATAATACCACTATATTGGAAGAGTGTCAACTTTGCATGCATGTGGATCATGAAGAGAATATTTTGTGTGATAGTTAGATTACTGAACTTGATTACGATCCTACATATAATTTTTATGATAGAGGAAAATATGGTTGTAGAAATCTTCATGTTACTAAATTACCTCTCGTTATGTTGAGATCGTCAATGTTTTATTCCTCTTCTTTGCATATGTTAGATGTTTCTTGTCTTGATAATTTGTTTTATTACAAAATTCCTATGCATAGGAAGTATGTTAGACTTAAATATATTTGTCACATGTTTCATGATGCACTCTTGTGTTTCAATTATTATCTTTTGTGTGAGCATCGTTGAAATTTTATGCCTAGCTAAGGGCGTAAAACAATAGCGCTTGTTGGGAGGCAACCCAATGAATAAAATTTATTTTTGCTTTTTGCTTTTTGTTCTTATGTGTTTGCACAATTATGCAAATTTTATGATTGTGTTATTTGTGTTTTAGTTATTGTTTGTGCCAAGTAAAGCCTTTAGGATCTTCTTGGGTGATAGTTGTTTAATCTTGCTGAAAAACAGAAACTTCTGTGCTCATGAAAACTTGATCTGTTTATCTTGCAATGGGAAGAGGTTCTTTGTAGTGGGTTCGATCTTACGGTGCTTGATCCCAGTGATAGAAAGGGAACCGACATGTATGTATCATTGCTACTAAGGATAAAACGATGGGGTCTATCTCTACATAGATAGATCTTGTCTACATCATGTCATCGTTCTTATTGCATTACTCCATTTTTTCATGAACTTAATACACTACATGCATGCTGAATAGCGGTCGATGTGTGGAGTAATGGTAGTAGATGCAGGTAGGAGTTGGTCTACTAATCATGGACATGATGCCTATATAATGATCATTGCCTAGATATCGTCATGAGTATTTGAAGTTCTATCAATTGCCCAACAGTAATTTGTGCACCCACCATTTGCTATTTTTTCTCGAGAGAAGTCACTAGTGAAACCTACGGCCCCGGGTCTCTTTCTCATATATTTGCCTTTGCGGTCTACTTTTCCTTGCATTTATTTTTAGATCTATTAAGGCAAAAATACAAAATATCTTGCTGTAATTTATTCTTATTTATCTTATTTGGCGTTCGATCTATCAATTTACTACAAATTTATCTCACGTCTGTTTCCCTATCTTGAGGCACCGTACCCCGAAAGGGATTGACAACCCCTTTAACACGTCGGGTTGCGAGGATTTGTTATCTGTGTGCAGGAGCTGTTTACGCTATGTTACTTGCTTCTCCTACTAGTTCGATAACCTTGGTTTCATATCTCAGGGAAATACTTACTACCGCTGTGCTGCATCATCCCTTGCTCTTTGGGGAAATACCGACGTAGCTTCAAGTGACATCACTCGTGCACTCTTCAGACTGTTTATTATTTTCCTAATTTTTTAGATATTCTAAAATAGAAAAAGTACTTTTATGGAGCTTTTGGAGTGGGTTTACTTACCGTACCATGTACGTACCCCTTTTTTTTAGGATTCTCGAGTATTCTAGAAGGTTTCCCTTATGTGTTCTTCCGGTGTCATATTTTGGATAATATTAGTTTCAACATTAATGGGCATACCTGAGAGATAATGTTTAATTCTTTGCGCATTAACCACCTTCGGGTTAGTGCCTTCAGCGCTGTTTATCTTGATAGCTCCAAAACAACAAACTTCTTCGACGACATATGGTCCTTCCCATTTTGAGAGAAGCCTTCCTGCAAATAATCTAAAACGAGAGTTGTATAATAAAACTTGATCTCCTATTTTGAACTCTCATTTTTGGATTCTTTTATGATGCCATCTTTTGACTTGTTCTTTAATGAACTTGGCATTTTCATAAGCTTGTTTCCTCCATTCATCTAGAGAACTAATATCAAATAACCTATTTTCATTGGCAAGTTTGAAATCATAGTTAAGTTCTTTAATTGCCCAATATGCTTTATGTTCTAACTCAAGAGGTAAATGACATGCTTTTCCATAGACCATTTAATAAGGGGACATACCCATATGATTTTTATAAGTGGTTCTGTATGCCCACAATGCATCCTCTAGTTTCTTAGACCAATTCTTTCTAGATCTATTAACGGTTTTTGTAAAATTAGCTTTATTTCTCTATTGCTCAATTCAACTTGACCACTACACTGAGGATGATAAGGTGATGCATTCTATGGTTGACATCATATTTAGCTAGGAGTTTACGGAATGCACCATGAAAAAATACGAACCACCATCAGTCATTAAATATCTAGGGACCCCAAATCCCAGGAAAATAACTTCTTTGAGCATTCTAATAGAAGTTTTATGATTAGCACTACTAGTTATGTAATCAGCAGCAACTAGAATATGAGTATAGCCATTAGAGGAAGGAAAATGCCCCGTATAATCAATTCCCCAAACATCAAATGATTCAATAACAAGTGAATAATTCATAATCATTTCCTGACGCCTATTAATATTACCAATTCTTTGACATTCATCACATGATAAGACAACTTACAAGCATCTTTGAAGAGACTAGGGCAATAAAAACCAGATTTTAATACCTTATGTGCAGTTCTATCTTCCACATGGTGTCCTCCGTATGCCTCGAAATGACACTTTCGTAGGATTTGTTCCTATTCATGCTCAGGTACACAATGTCTAATAATACCATTTATTCCTTCTTTATACAGAAGTGGGACATCCCAAAAGTAATGTCTCAAATGAAATAAGAACTTTCTATTTTGTTGGTATGTGAAACTAGGTGGTTAATATTTAGCAACAATGTAATTAGCATAGTCTGCATACCAAGGAGTATTACGAGAAGCATTTATGACAGCTAATTATTCATTAGGAAAACTATCATCAATAGGCAGTGGGTCATGAAGAACAATTTCCATTCAGGACAAGTTATCATCTATGGGATTCTTAGCTCCCTTCCTATCAATAATATGCAAGTCCTTTTCTTATAGGAAAAGAACGCACCTAATGAGTCTAGGTTTAGCCTCTTTCTTTTCCATAAGATATTTAATAGCAGCATGATCGGTGTGAACAATTACTTTGTAATCAACAATGTAAGATCTGAATTTATCACATGCAAACACAACTGCTAAAAATTCTTTCTCAATAGTAGCATAATTTCTTTGAGCATTGTCTAGAGTTTTACTAGCATAATGGATAATATTTAATTTCTTATCAGCTCTTTGTCCTAGAACAGCACCAACAACATAATCACTAACATCACACATAATTTCAAAAGGCAAGTTCCAATCAGGAGGTTGTACAATGGGTGCAGAAATTATGGCTTTCTTAAGTATTTCAAAGGATTCTACACAATGATCATCAAAAACAGATGGATCATCTTTTTGCAGAAGATTAGTAAGAGGCCTAGAAATTTTAGAGAAGTCTTTAATGAACCTCCTATAGAAACCAGCATGACCAATAAAATTCTTATACCTTTAATATCTTCAGGACATGGCATTTTCTCAATTGCATCAACGTTAGCTTTATCTACTTCAATACCTCGTTCAAAAATTTTATGACCCAAGACAATACCTTCATTCACCATAAAGTGGCACGTCTCCCAATTCAAGACAAGATTAATTTCTTCACATCTCTGCAAAACTAAATCAAGGTTGCTTAAGCAATCATCAAAAGAAGTCTCGTAAACAGAAAAATCATCCATGAAAACCTCAACAATATTTTCACAAAAGTCAGAGAATATAGCAGTCATACATCTTTGAAAGGTAGCACGTGCATTGCATAAACCAAAAGGCATACATCTATAAGAATAAGTTCCAGAAGGGCAAGTAAAAGTAGTTTTCTCTTGATCTTCTTTTGACACAGGGATATGAGAAAAACCAGAATATCCGTCAAGGAAACAAAAGTGTGTCTGCTTAGACAATCTTTCTAACATTTGAGCAATAAAAGGCAAGGGGTAATGATCTTTTGTAGTAGCTTTGTTTAATTTCCTAAAATCAATTACCACCCTATAACTAGTTACAATTCTTTGTGGGATAAGTCCATTTTTATCGTTAGGAACAATGGTAATGCTCCCTTTCTTAGGAATACAATGAACATGACATCCCATCTACTATCAGCTATGGGATAAATTATATCTGCTTCCAAAACTTTACTATTTCAGTTCTTACCAATCCTTCATCTTAGGATTCAACCATCACTGATGATCAACAACTGGCTTTCATCAGGTTCCATATTAATCTTGTGGTGACATAGTGTGGGACCAATGCCTTTAAGATCATCAAGAGTATATCCAATAGCGTCACGGTGCTTCCTTCTCTTTTTAGTAATCTATTTTCTTCATGCTCTGAAAGGTTAGCACTAATAATAACATGATATATTTTCTTTTCATCAAGATAAGCATATTCAATATATCACGCAATTGTTTCAATTCAAACATAGGATGACCTTTGGGTGGAGGAGGACCTCCCAAAGTTTCAATGGGCAAATTGTGTTTAAGAATAGGTGGTTGATCAAAGAACATATTATCTATTCCATTTCTTTCATTCATATGCATATTATTTTCATGGTCTAGCAAATATTGTTCTAACGGATCAGTATGAGGTACGGAAATAGAAGCCATACCAATAATTTCATCCTTATTAGGCAATTTTTTATCATGAGGTTGTCTACAGAATTTAGAGAA
This sequence comes from Aegilops umbellulata, assembly GCA_032464435.1. NCBI lineage: Eukaryota > Viridiplantae > Streptophyta > Magnoliopsida > Poales > Poaceae > Aegilops > Aegilops umbellulata. The sequence continues at coordinate 246,141,323 of CP136056.1, forward strand.
ATTAAACTCATGAGATACATCACCAAAGTTAACACTGATAGTTTCTTTAGAGCAACCAATCTTAGCATTAACCTTATTCAAGAAAGGTGATGTGGAGCATCCTATGGACATCACCATGTCAAGAGTCCATTTGGCAAGTGACACGTGCGACATCTACTTCATGCATACAAAGGTGAATCATCTCCTTTACACACGTCCACTTGTACCCTTCGAGGATGGTATACTACTTGACCCCTCTCTCTTGTGGATACATAAGTGTGAGCGGAGCTACACATTCATGGAGGAGGACTCCAAGCACAAGACAACAACTACACCATCCAAGTGGGAGGCCCGGAAGCGGAGATGGAACTGTCAAAGAAGATGGCAGAAGTTCCCAGGCGACCCCGTGCGCATGGGCCTCCCCAACCCCGTGCCCACGGGCCTCCCAGGCTGCTTAGGTCTTGAAGACCCTGTGCGCACGGGCGTGTACCATGCCCACGGGACCCCGTGTCCACAGGCCTCATAGACCCCGTGCGCACGGGTTAATGCGTCAGGTCTCTGGAGACCCCGTGCGCATGGGCTCCACTTACCCCGTGCACACGGGGCCCCCTATGTGTAGCTGCGGGCTTTGGCCCATGTATCCCCATTTCGTCCCTACTTACCCCTTCATGTCTTGGACCTATATATACTCCTAATCCTCCTCCATTTAGACTTAGCTAAGAATAGATCCAGACATTAGAGCTTAGCTCATGTACCTCCCCTTGTGGGATTCCTCCTCTTGAGAGAGAGAGGGAGACACTCCATTGGAGTTCAAGACCTCCTTTGGAGAAGATCCCTAGGGATTTAAGACGTCCTTGTGGGAAATATCTATCTAGATCATCAAGACATCACCTCCTTTGGATTTGAGATGAACTCTACCTTGTATCTTTCTGTCGGGGGATATCGGCCTCCACGAGCACCTATGGGGACGGAGCCCCTTGTCGGTTCGGCGGGGGGCGGAGGTTGCACAAAGAGCAGATCGAGGCGACACACACACAACGATTTTACCCAGCTTCGGGCCGCACGGATGCGTAAAACCCTACTGCTGCTTGTCTGGTTGATTCGAGTTCTTGCTCTAGAGCGCAAGAAGCTACAGTAAGTTGGAGCTGGACGTAGACGAGGGTCTACTGGGTGTCCTTCTTCCGGTCTGGATCCCTTCCGATCTCCCTGGGTTCGATCCCCCTCCCTACGTGCGCATGGGCCTCCTTTTATATGCTAAGGGGTTTCCCACAGGTAGCGACGCAGGTGAGGGTAAGAATGGCAAGGAACTGTGCGAACAGTGGCCGCACAGTGCTATCGCACCTAACTCTAACGGCGGGGGACAAAGGCATTAAATGCCCGTCTGGATCGCCTGAACAGTGCCGAGGCGGACCGTTAGGGGCGCCTCCGCTTGCCACGGGGGCGACTCTGCCAACGTCGCATGCCACCGCGCGCGCCCCAGGTTGCGCGGCGCCCCGCCACGTGTCTCTGGGGAAGCTCCAGAGTGACGCGTGGGCAGGTGAGCTGGAGCGCATGCCTGAGGTGGTGGTTCGCTGCGGCAAGTGGCTTGCCGCGGTGGTTGTCTTGCCGCACCTGAGAGCTTGCAACTCGTCAGGCCTTGTCGGGGCGCGCAGCGCGCCGCGACGGGCTTCTCTTGGGGCGCCTTGGTTTGGCCGTCCCGGCGAGCTCCTCCCGCCGGGGCCTTGGTGCTTCGGCTTAGTCGTCCCGGCAAGCTCCTCTTGCCGGGGCCTTGTTGCCTTGGCCCGGCAAGCTCCTCTTGCCGGGGCCTGGTCTTCTAGGCTCGATCACTTGGCCTTCGTCCGGCCCAGAAAGGGCCGTGGAGACTCTTGTCGCTCCCCTGGCAAGCCTTGCCGCGGGACGCTACTACTGCCCGTGCACAAGTTCGGGGTACTAAGGTACCCCTACTTTAGTACACCGACAGGAGCCCCCGGGTCTGGGCCATACACGGTGCCGAGCGTTGTTGGGCCAGGCCCTAACAGTGCACGGGCACGCGTGGCCTGGGTTGCGCTGCTCCTTAACTCCGTGCTCGTCGCGCCCTCCCCAAGTGGCGCGCGCTTATCGCGGCGTCGTGGGGGGCGAGGCGTGCGAGGCGTGCGTGACGTGGGTGGCGTGCGCGGGGCCTGAGGCCCGCATGCACGCGTCACGTCGGGCACGATCCCTTTATTTGGAAAGGCGAAACGTCCGCCCCCACTTTCAAGTGGGGGGGGGGAAGAGGTCGCCTCATCTGTCGCCTCGGCCCTGCTCGCCCGCCACGCGTCCTCCGTGCGCTTGGGGTTGCGGTGGTGGAGGCAGGAAACCGGGCCGACGCGGGTCGAAGTAGAGGGTCGGCCCCGTCGCCTGCCCTTCCTCTGCTTTAATTGGTCGGGCGGGGCGGCCGAGCCCCCACTCCGCCCCTTTATAAGGAGCGGAAGGGGATGATGAGGGTCCGCACACCTTCCTTCTTTCTTCTCTTAGATCCCTGGTCCCCTCTCCCCAACTGTCATGGAGAAAGGGAACCCTGGTCCTTCTTCGGTGGCGGCAAGGGTTGCCGCCAGGCAGCGCGCCCCTCCTCCCCTTGCACCCGCGGCGGCGGAGCCAACCGTAAGGGGAAGGGGGAGGGGGCGAGGTCGTGGACGAGGCCGAGGCGCTCGAGGCGGGCGGGGCGGCGCGCCGGCCTCGCCCCCGCCGGCGGCTCCGTTTCCCCCGGCGGTTCATCTCGGGGACGACCCCTGCGAGTTCATCATCAGGCTGCGCCGGGCGCCTCGCCGTCGCCTCCGCCTCCCGGCTCCCTTCGCGGACGTCCTGGAAGCGGAGCAACACGAGACGCTGAGACTGCGGATGAGGGGCTGCGGGATCAGTGGTATGCGAGTCCACGTCGAATCCCGAGCCCCCGGCATGATGTGTCTTGGCCGAGGGTGGAAGTCGTTCGCCCGGATCCACAGCTTGATGGAGGGGTTCACCCTCCATTTTAAGCTGATGGAGGGTGATCTCCTCTCCGTCAAGGCCTTCGGGGACCTCGGCACCCGGGCCCGGTGCTGCGTGGATAGCTCCTCCGACAGCGAAGGCTCCTCCTCGAGCGAGAGTGACGAGGAGGGGAGCGACAGCGACGATGAGGGGAGCGGTCGCCGGGATGACGGGTCCGACTAGGTGCCGGTCGCAGCTCCGCGTGGCACCGGCGGCCCCCATCGTCTGCGTCGCTGGCGCCGTGAACTCCCCGGGGTCGTCTCCTTGGGCGGCTGGCGTAGGGAGGCTGCGGAAGAGGAAGAGGGCGGGCGGCAAGTCCGCTGCCTCGTCTTCCAGCTTCGCCCCAGACGCCGTCACCACCCCTGCTCGCGGAGACGACCACCTGGGTCTTCTCTCCGGCCCGGCAAACTCCTCTTGCCGGGGCTTCGTCTTCTTGGGCGGCCGGAGTGGCGAGGCTGCGGAAGAGGCTGGCGGCAAGGCCGTCAACTCGGATTACGAGGGCTAGATGCCCTCGACAGCGTGTTGACGTCCCGCAGCCTCGTTCTCGAGCTCCGCTTCCGGCGTCGCCGTCTCCATCCGGCCTCCGGAGCCCCGGGGCGGACCCCCGGATGCTCTCTTGGCGTCTTCTGCCACCCGTAGCTCGTCTAGGCGCCCCTTTTGCCCTTCTCGCCTCCTTGCCCTACCTCCTGAGGAGAGAGACAAGAAAGGGATTACGGGCACCTTATCTCTTTTTATCTTGTAAGCCCTCGGGCCTTAATTGTGTTTAAATCTTGTAATCCCATCTTTCATGTTTTTCATTCTCTCTGAGCTGTACCTGAGTGGAATGTTTTTAATGAAAAAGGGAGTGTTTGCCGGACCATTTGTCTCGCGGGTACATCCCGCGGCAAGGAGCGAACCCTTTGCATCGTTAAGATAGACACTTCCCCGCTCGGCAACGGGCCCTGCCGTCTCCCCGCGCCCCTTGGCCCTCCTCACGCTCTTGGCGGAGGCAGGGAGAAGGCGGGTTCTGGCCCTTCGCTTCCTCCTCTTGCCGCCACGGCTACTATCAGAAGCGGGCCCCGGGAACGCGCTCCGGGGTTTGTCGCTTAAGAGAGCACGACATCTTTTAGGAGGAAGCAAGGTTTTCGCATTCCGTAGCTCACGAGAGAATGCATGATAAGGGATGTAAAGACTTATCTGAGGTTGCACCCCCCGGAAACTCTGGCTTGCCGGGGCGCGGGTGCTGGCTCGCCCTTCTCCCTTTCTTCGTCCTTGAGCGGCTTGGCAAGGGTATGCAACTCCTGCGAGCCAAAGGGAAAGGACGGGAAAAAGACGCGGACTCGACCTCTAAGTTAGGGGTTAGCGACTGTTAGGCACTATCAACCCTAACCAAGGACGAGACTCGACTCAGCATGCATGCTAAAACTTGGGGGCGCCAGCGCTTCATTGCTGCCAGGGTCTGCGCCTGGCTTTGTACAAAGGATTACATGCAACTGCGGCAAGACTTTTGTACAAAGAGTTGGTTGCCGGACGGGGTCCGACAACCGCGCCTTACGGGTAAAACTTGCGAAGATGCTCAATGTTCCAGGAATTGCTCACCGGAGTACCATCTTCGGTCTCGAGGCGGACGGCGCCGGGCCTCATGACTCGTTTCACCCGGTAAGGGCCTTCCCACTTCGGCGTCAACTTGTTGTGTATCTTGGCCGACTGAACGCGCCGAAGAACAAGGTCGCCTTCCTCGAGGCTCCTGGCTTTAAATTTGCGGCTATGATAGCGACGCAGAGCTTGCTGGTAGCGAGCGGATCACACAACAGCCTGGAGACGATCCTCCTCGAGGAGCAGTGCGTCATCTTCACGCGACTGCTCTTGCTCAAGCTCATCATAAGCGAGCACTCGAGGTGACCCGTATACGAGTTTCGTGGGGGTAACTGCTTCTGCTCCATAGACTAGAGCAAATGGTGTCTGGCCGGTGGCTCGATTTGGCGTCGTTCTGACCGACCAAAGAACCGCCGGCAGCTCCTCGATCCAGTTCCGTCCGCGCTTGAGTAGCTTGTCAAAACTTCTGGTCTTGAGCCCGCGCAGTACCTCGGCGTTGGCCCTTTCCGCTTGACCGTTGCTCCGGGGATGAGCAACAGAAGCGAAGCAGACCTTGGTGCCGAGGTTTTGGGTGTACTGCATGAAAGCGTGGCTTGTGAACTGCGTACCGTTGTCGGTGATGATCCTGTTGGGGATCCCGAAGCGGCAAACAATCGACCTGAAGAATTTGATCGCGGACTGGGCTGTCACCTTCCTCACCGGTTCCACTTCTGGCCACTTTGTGAACTTGTCGATGGCAACGAACAAGTACTCAAAGCCCCCGCCGACTCGGGGGAAGGGGCCGAGGATATCGAGCCCCCAGACCGAGAAGGGCCAGGACAAAGGGATCATCTCGAGAGCTTGAGCTGGCTGGTGTATCTTCTTGGAATGGAACTGGCACGCTTCACACTTGGTTACTTGTGCAGTTGCATCCTGGAGGGCTGTTGGCCAGAAGAAACCTTGCCGGAACGCTTTGCCGGCAAGTGCTCTGGCGCCAATGTGGTGTCCACATATGCCTCCGTGTATCTCCGCCAACAGCTCCTGTCCGTCTTCCCGGTGAATGCACTTCAATTTCACCCCATTGCGTCCTCTTCTGTACAGTGCGTCGTCGACGAACTGGTACATACTGGACTGCCGGGCTACTCTTTCCGCTTCTTCTTGTTCTTCGGGAAGTTCTCCTGTCTGGAGGAAACGGATGATCTGCTGTGCCCACGTCGGAGCCTGTGGCTCGACGACGAGGACTAAAGGCATGTCGGCGGCTGCGGGAACATCAGCTTCTACGGCGAGGACTTGGGGCTCAGCCGGAGCTTGACGTTCCCCGGCAAGCTTGCCGGGGCATGACTTGCCGGGAGCGCCTGCTTCGTCAGGACAAACCCTGGGGCTTGCCGGAGCGGGCAGCTCCTCAGCACTCTTGGCGTCGATCTTGGGGACTCTCTTGGCGGCGGCTTCGGGAAGCTCTGCCGGGAGATAGTCACCAGAGACTGATTTTCTCTTCTTGCTTGGCCCGGTCGATGGTGTCACGGATGGCTGAGTCAGCTTGAGCACAAAAGTCCCTGGTTCCGCAGGTAGCTTTAGTGCAGCGCATTTTGACAGGCCGTCGGCGATGTCGTTCTCTGCTCTTGGAACGTATTCCATTTGCAGGCCGTCAAAGTGCTCTTCCAGCTTCCTCACTTCATCAACGTAAGCCTCCATCAACGGGCACTGGTAATACTTGTTCACTTGGCGGACGACGAGCTGCGAGTCACCCCTGACAATGAGCTTCTTGATCCCAAGTTCCGCCGCGATCCTGAGACCGGCGAGCAAACCTTCATACTCTGCCGTATTGTTGGTTGCTTGCTCCGTGGGAAAGTGCATCTGGACGATGTACTTGAGGTGCTCTCCGGTGGGCGCGATGAGTAGCACGCCGGCACCGGCGCCTTCCAGCGAAAAGGCACCATCAAAGTACATCAGCCACTCTTTGGTTGCTTCCTTGCCGGGGATGCTCGCCTCTGGAATTTCTTCGTCCGGTGTCGGCGTGCACTCTGCTATGAACTCTGCCAATGCTCTGCTCTGGATGGTCGATGTGCTCTCGAACTTGAGGCCAAAGCTTGACAGTTCTAGTGCCCACTCGACAATCCTGCCTGTTGCTTCGGGATTCTGCAGTATCCTCTTAAGCGGAAAGCGAGTGACCACTGTGATCTCGTGTGCTTGGAATTAATGGCGCAGCTTCCTCGAGGCCATGAGGAGGCCGAAGAGCAATTTCTGCACACCAGAGTACCTCGACCTAGCCCCCTGCAGGAGGGAACTGACGAAGTAAACTGGGCGCTGCACCATCCTCTTCTTCTGCACTTCCCCTTGCGCTTGCGCGGATTCGCCTTTGCCGGGGCCAGAGCTTGTCGGGGAAGCCCCCTGCTTGTCGTCGGACGCGCTTGCCGTGGTTGCTGGCTCGTCATCAGCTTCCCTCTCCGCAACTAACGCAGCACTAGCCACTTGATTGGTTGCCGCTAGGTAGAGCAGCAACTTCTCTTGCGGTCTAGGCGCGACAAGTATAGGAGCGGAGGACAGGTATTTCTTCAAGTCTTGCAGCGCAGCCTCCGCTTCCGGAGTCCATTTTACTGGACCTGCCTTTTTCAAGATTTTGAAAAACGGCAGGGCGCGTTCCGCAGACCTGGAAATAAACCTGCTGAGAGCCGCCACGCAGCCGGCAAGTCTTCGCACGTCCTTGACACGCGTTGGTGCTTCAATCTGCTCGATGGCCTTGATCTTGTCGGGGTTGGCTTCGATCCCACGCTGAGACACGAAGAACCCGAGAAGCTTGCCGGAGGGAACTCCGAACACGCACTTCTCGGGGTTGAGCTTGAGGCTGATCTTGCGCAAGTTCGCAAAGGTCTCTTCCAAGTCTTGAACCAAGGTTGCCTTGTCTCTGCTCTTGACCACAATGTCGTCCATGTAGGCCTCCACATTTCTGTGGATCTGTGGCTCGAAAGCAGTGTGGACAACCCTCGCAAACGTCGAGCCTGCGTTCTTCAGTCCAAAAGGCATCCGCACAAAACAGTACGTGCCGCATGGAGTGATGAATGCAGTCTTCTCTTCGTCTTCTTCAGCCATGAAGATCTGGTGGTACCCGGAGTAGGCGTCAAGGAATGAAAGCAGGTCTCATCCGGCCGTGGAGTCAACAATCTGGTCGATGCGCGGCAAGGGAAATGGATCTTTAGGGCAAGCTCTGTTGACATCGGTGAAATCGATGCAAAGCCTCCACTTCCCATTTGCTTTGCGCACGACAACAGGATTGGCCAACCACGTCGGATGGAGCACGCCTATGACGAGGCCTGCCGCTTCCAACTTCCTGATCTCCTCCGCGATAAACTCTTGGCGCTCCACCGCTTGTTTCCTGACCTTTTGCTTGACGGGCCGCGCATGAGGACAGACGGCAAGGTGGTGCTCAATCACTTCCCTGGGAACGCCGGGGATGTCAGATGGTTGCCAGGCAAACACATCGACATTCGCCCGCAGGAAAGCAACGAGCGCGCCTTCCTATTTGGGGTCGAGAGTGGCACTGATGGTGAAGGTACCACCAGTGCCGTCCTCCTTGGTGGGCACCTTCTTGGTCGCTGGTGGAGCAGCCGTCGTTTCCTTGTGTTTACCGGTGGGGCTCGATGGTGCGTCCTCAACGGCAGCGCAGCGCTCCGAAGAGGCGCGCTTGCCGGAGTGGGCACCAGAGCATTCGCCGGGCTTGGCCTTCTTGTCGGCGAGGCTCGATGGCACGTCCTCGACGGCAGCGCAGCACTCCGAAGAGGCGCGCTTGCCGGAGTGGGCGCCAGAGCACTTGCCGGGCTTGGTCTTCTTGCCGGCGGGGCTCGATGGCACGTCCTCGACGGCAGCGCAGCACTCCGAAGAGGCGCGCTTGCCGGAGTGGGCGCCAGAGCATTCGCCGGACTTGGTCTTCTTGCCGGCGGGGCTCGATGGCACGTCCTCGACGGCAGCGCAGCACTCCGAAGAGGGTCGCTTGCCGGAGTGGGCGCCAGAGCACTTGCCGGGCTTGGCCTTCATGCCTGCGGGGCTCGATGGCACGTCCTCGACGGCAGCGCAGCACTCCGAAGAGGCACGCTTGCCGGAGTAGGCGCCAGAGCACTTGCCGAACTTCTTCTTTCCCCCGGAAGCTCCAGCAGCAAGTGGGTCGCGGGCCGTTGCTGCTGTTGCGTCCTGGTATATTTGGTCGGCGCAGATAAGGGCATCCTTCTTGTCGCCGGGGACAGAAATGACGCTTATCGGGCCAGGCATCTTGAGCATGTTATACGCGTAGTGAGAGGCCGCCACGAACTTGGCGAGCGCTGGTCGGCCGAGGATCCCGTTGTAAGGCAACGGAAAGTCGGCGACGTCAAAGGTGACCTTCTCAGTCCTGAAATTCAGCTCACTGCCAAATGTTACCGGCAGCATGATCTTTCCCTTCGGCTTGCTCCTTCCCGGGTTGATTCCTTGGAATGTGCCGGTTTCTTCGAGCTCGCTGTCGGGAACTTGGAGTCTCCGGAGAACAGCAGAGGAGATCCGATTCAAGCCGGCCCCGCCGTCAACTAGCATCTTAGTGACCTTGAGGTTGCGGATCGTTGGGGAAACCAACATCGGCAAGCACCCGACCGCGGCTGTGCAATCAGGGTGGTCCTCAATGTCGAAGATGATAGGCGTGCTGGACCATCTCAGGGGTCTGCGTGACTCGACGGGTGGCTCCGCTGCATTGACCTCCCGCACCCACCGTTTAAGCTGGTGGTGGGAAGCGTGCAGGGAGGCACCGCCGTCCACACACAAGACCTCAGTGGCTTTCTGAAACTCCTGCTCGCTGGTCTCGGGGTCTTCCATGTCTTCGTCGTCGTCATCGTCTTCGCCCTTGTCGCGTCCCCGGGGAGCTCTGTCTGCTTGCCGCTGCTTGTCTTTGCCGCGGCGCTCCCCCGGGCCGGGACGCTTCGTGCCGGATCCCCCGCCGCCTGCTTGGGCTCTCTCCTTGTCGCGTCGTGCGTACTCGGCCTTCTGCAGGTCGACGAGTCGCTCGACTTGCTTGCAACTCTGGAGGTCGTGGCCCCTGGTATGGTGGATCTTGCAGTACTTCTTGTCGGTACCGTCCCGCTTATCGGCAGCAGCCACCGCCCGGCAGTTGTCGCACCCGACAACCTCCTTGCCGGGGCCTCCCGCCTGGGCTTTCTTGGCGGAGCCCTCGCTGCCGGACTTCTCGACAACCAGTACCTCTGGGTTTTTCTTTTTTTTGCCGTTCCGCCACCGGCCTCTCCTTGCCGGGGCGGTACCTTCAATGTCGGATTCTCCTTCTCCAACACTTTCTCTGGGGAGCTTCCTCCCCTCCTCAGCGCGTGCACACTTGTCGGCCAGGGCGTAAAGCTCGCTGACCTCCTTGATTTTGCACATCGCCATCTCCTCCCGCATCCTGCGGTTGCACACGTTCTGATGGAACGCGCTAATCACCTTGGCGGGGTGGACGTCTGGGATGTTGTAGTGCACACGGCTGAACCTCTGGATGAAGTTGCGCAAAGGCTCCCCCTCCTTCTGAACAAGCAGATGAAGGTCGCTTGCCTGGCCATGGGGTTTGTGGCCGCCCGTGAAGGCGCCAACGAACTGATGGCATAGATCTGGCCAGGAGGAGATGGAGCCGTCCGGCAAGTGCATGAGCCAGGATCTGACGTTGGGCTTGAGTACCAGCGGGAAGTAGTTGGCAAGGATCTTGTCGTCCCGTCCCCCGGCAGCCTGCACCGCAATCGTGTAGATGCTGAGGAACTCCGACGGATGCGACTTGCCGTCGTACTTCTCGGGCACGTCGGGCTTGAAGTTCTTCGTGCTGGGCCACTGGACTTGCTGCAGCTCGCGGGTGAACGCGGGGCAGCCTACCGAATGCGGCAGTTCGCCTGGTTCCCCCGGTGCGTGCATGTTTCCAGAGGGCTCAACGCGCTGGTCTGATTGACGCCGCGCCTCTCTTCTGCGTTCGATGCGGGTTCGAGCGTCTTCTTCCCTTCGTTCGTGAAGGACTTGGCGTTGGTCTCGGCGAGTTCGCGGGTTCGACGACGCGGTGGAGTCGTTGTCGAGGTGAGCCCGGCGAGTCGGCGATCGCGGCTTCTGGGGCGGGGAGTGCATGGTGGTCGCACCCCCGCCATTCTTGGCGCCATCGGTTCTCGCCTGGGTGACTGGCCGTGGCTGCGACGCGCTGTGCTGCCGTGGAGTGTCGCCGTTGGTGAAACCGATGAGGCTCTAGATGGTTGCCCTCCAGTCGTCGAGCTTGTCCGCCGTTGGAGGGTAGTCTCGGAGTAGCTGAGCTCGCGCGAGAGCTTCCGCTGGGGTGGCGGGCAGAGGCGGCGAACGGCGTGAGGAGCGGTATGTGCTCGAACTCCTAACTATGTTAGAAGGAGCAGCACCCGGTCCAGGCAGCCGCGCGACGCTCGTTCCGGCACGCTGGATCGCATGCTGGTCCTGAGCGCCTTGGGAGCCACCAGCACGGTCTGGGTCCAGCGAGCGTATGGTACCATGGGTACCATGACGCTGCTGGTTTCGCGCCTCCTGAGAGGGGCGCGGGGCGAGCTCGGACGTCGCGGGACCAAGAACTGGTTCGACGGCGCCCGTTCCTCCGCCGGCGTCCTCCCCACCACCCGTCTGCTCCATGGGCGGTGGGTTCGACGCTGACGGACCGGTCGCCTCCGGAGCTTTCTTCTTCGGCGCCATGCCGGCGCAAACAATGAGAGTCTGGCTCGCGCGGACGCCGGATCTGGTTCACACAACCTCGACGCACCCCCTACCTGGCGCGCCAAAGATGTCGGGGGATATCGGCCTCCACGAGCACCTATGGGGACGGAGCCCCTTGTCGGTTCGGCGGGGGGCGGAGGTTGCACAAAGAGCAGATCGAGGCGACACACACACAACGATTTTACCCAGCTTCGGGCCGCACGGATGCGTAAAACCCTACTGCTGCTTGTCTGGTTGATTCGAGTTCTTGCTCTAGAGCGCAAGAAGCTACAGTAAGTTGGAGCTGGACGTAGACGAGGGTCTACTGGGTGTCCTTCTTCTGGTCTGGATCCCTTCCGATCTCCCTGGGTTTGATCCCCATCCCTACGTGCGCATGGGCCTCCTTTTATATGCTAAGGGGTTTCCCACAGGTAGCGACGCAGGTGAGGGTAAGAATGGCAAGGAACTGTGCGAACAGTGGCCGCACAGTGCTATCGCACCTAACTCTAACGGCGGGGGACAAAGGCATTAAATGCCCGTCTGGATCGCCTGAACAGTGCCGAGGCGGACCGTTAGGGGCGCCTCCGCTTGCCACGGGGGCGACTCTGCCAACGTCGCATGCCACCGCGCGCGCCCCAGGTTGCGCGGCGCCCCGCCACGTGTCTCTGGGGAAGCTCCAGAGTGACGCGTGGGCAGGTGAGCTGGAGCGCATGCCTGAGGTGGTGGTTCGCCGCGGCAAGTGGCTTGCCGCGGTGGTTGTCTTGCCGCACCTGAGAGCTTGCCGCTCGTCAGGCCTTGTCGGGGCACGCGGCGCGCCGCGGCGGGCTTCTCTTGGGGCGCCTTGGTTTGGCCGTCCCGGCGAGCTCCTCCCGCTGGGGCCTTGGTGCTTCGGCTTAGTCGTCCCGGCAAGCTCCTCTTGCCGGGGCCTTGTCGCCTTGGCCCGGCAAGCTCCTCTTGCCGGACCTTGCCTTCATGGCCCGGCAAGCTCCTCTTGCCGGGGCCTGGTCTTCTAGGCTCGATCACTTGGCCTTCGTCCGGCCCAGAAAGGGCCGTGGAGACTCTTGTCGCTCCCCTGGCAAGCCTTGCCGCGGGACGCTACTACTGCCCATGCACAAGTTCGGGGTACTAAGGTACCCCTACTTTAGTACACCGACACTTTCCTTTTGTTGTTCTTGTACCTTTGTGGATCTTGTGTGGATGTGAGTCTAGTGGATGTGTGATTTGGGCTTGTTCTTGAGTTTTTCACTTGTGATTCCCCTTTGTGTTCATCTTATTCTTGAGGATTTCCCCTCCAATTCATGAAAGATCTCCACTTAGGGTTCCACCCTACAACATCTTGGTATCATGAGCCATGGTTTCTCATGAAATTGGAGCCCCCTCCTTGTTTTCTAGCCTAATTTTGCTTGTTCCTGCCCGATTTCGAAAATTCCCCACAAAAAGACCCATACCAATTTTTTTTGTGATTTGATGTTTCTTGTGTGTTTTTGCTGATTTCAATCCATGGATCTGGTGTCTAGCAAGTAGATCCACCTCCTATTGCGTCCCCATACCCCAATTTTTTATCCCTCTCAAATCTGACTTTGAAATCGCAAAATTTCCGCCCACCCCGTGCCCACGGGCCCCAGACCCTGTGCGCACAGGCCCTCACAAAGTCCCAGGTGACCGCGTGTCCATGGACTTGTACCGTGCACATGAGACCCCTTGTCAACGGGCCTTTGACCCCGTGCACACGGCCCCCTACAGACCAGCAGCAACCACTTCACGTTTTTGGTCATAACTTCCACTCCCAAACTCAGATTTGGGTGTTATTTGGCTCGTTAAAAAGCTAGAGACGTACCCGAGCTGCTTATCTTGATTTTACCTCCATTTGACTCCACCAAATCTTGTCCATTTTTGCATCTTTTGCATAGGACTTCCGTCATAACTTCCGCACCACCGCATAAAACCTCCAGAAACTAACCCATTTTGGCTCCTATTGCATTTGTTGTTGCTTGAGTTGCGAGTTGAGTCTCCTAAGGTGTTTAGGAAACTTAGGGACGGTTACATCTTCATCCACCACCGGACACTTGTAACGTTCCATCGACTACATCCACCACGACATTCCCCATCGACGACGACCATCCATCCTTTGAGACCATCTTCAATCGGAAGCAAGGCCGGTTACCCTCGACTTCGCGAAAGGTTATGTGTGACGAAGGTATCCATATTGTCATAAACTTTTCCTTCCTTGCCATTACATCTTGATAGCCCCACCATCTTTGCGCATACCTTCATACCTATTGAGACTAGCTATACGAGTATTGCCGGGCTTCGCGAAAACTTGTGCACCATAGTGATACGATATCATATTGTTATATCATTGGATATATCATATAGTGCATGCCTATATACATGATCATGCCTAGATATTCTCATAACTATGCGTTTTCTATCAATTGCTCGACAGTAACTCGTTCACCCACCGTAAATTATGCTATCTTGCGAGAAGCCACTAGTGAAACCTATGGCCCCCGGGTCTATCTTCCATCATATTATTTTCCTATCAATTTACTATTTATTCCGTATTTTATTTTGCAATCTTTACTTTCCAATCTATATTATAAAAATACCAAAAATATTTGTCTTATTATCTCTATCAGATCTCACTTTTGCAAGTGCCCGTGAAGGGATTGACAACCCCTTTATCGCGTTGGTTGCAAGGTTCTTATTTGTTTGTGTAGGTACAAGGCGACTTGTGTGTAACCTCCTACTGGATTGATACCTTGGTTCTCAAAAACTGAGGGAAATACTTACGCTACTTTGCTGCATCACCCTTTTCTCTTCAAGGGAAAACCTACGCATGCTCAAGAGGTAGCAAGAAGGATTTCTGACGCCGTTGCGGGGAGGCTTATGCCAAGTCAAGTCAAATCAAGACATACCAAGTACCCATCACAAACTCTTATCCCTCGCATTACATTATTTGCCATTTGTCTCTCTTTTTCCTCTCCCCCACTTCATCCTTGCCGTTTTATTCGCCCTCTTTTTCTGTTTGCCTCTTTCCGCTTGCTTCTTGTGTGCTTGTGTGTTGGATTGTTTGTCATTATGGCTCAAGACAATACTAAATTGTGTGATTTTTCCAATACCAACAACAATGATTTTCTTAGCACTCCGATTGCTCCTCTTACCGATGTTGAATCCTGTGAAATTAATGCTGCTTTGTTGAATCTTGTCATGAAAGATCAATTTTCTGGCCTTCCCAGTGAAGATGCCGCTACACATCTAAACAACTTTGTTGATTTGTGTGATATGCAAAAGAAGAAAGACGTGGATAATGATATTGTTAAATTGAAGCTATTCCCGTTTTCGCTTAGATCGTGCTAAAACTTGGTTTTCGTCTTTGCCTAAAAATAATATTGATTGATGGAATAAGTGTAAAGATGCTTTTATCTCTAAGTATTTTCCTCCCGCTAAGATCATCTCTCTTAGAAACAATATGAACTTTAAGCAACTTGATCATGATCATTTTGCACAATCTTGGGAGAGGATGAAATTGATGATACGTAAGCCCTACTCATGGTTTGAATTTATGGATGATTATACAAAAAATTTATGCCAGATTGAATTTTGCTTCTAGAAATCTTTTAGATTCGGCCGCGGGAGGCACTATTATGGAAATCACTTTAGGAGAAGCTACTAAACTCCTAGATAATATTATGGTTAATTATTCTCAATGGCACACTGAAAGATCTACTAGTAAAAAGGTTCATGCGATAGAAGAGATTAATGTTTTGAGTGGAAAGATGGATGAACTTATGAAATTGTTTGCTAATAAGAGTGCTCCTATTGATCCTAATGATATGAATTTTTCCACTTTGATTAAGAATAATAATGAATCTATGGATATTAATTTTGTTGGTAGGAACAATTTTGGTAACAACGCGTATAGAGGAAACTTCAATCCTGGGCCGTTTCCTAGTAATTCCTCTAATAATTATGGTAATTCCTACAACAACTCTTATGGAAATTATAATAAGATGCCCTCTGATTTTGAGAGTAGTGTTAAAGAATTTATGATTTCACAAAAGAATTTCAATGCTTTGCTTGAAGAAAAATTGCCTAAGATTGATGAGTTAGCTAGGAACATGGATAGAATTTCTCTTGATGTTGATTCTTTGAAACTTAGATCTATTCCACCTAAGCATGATATCAATGAGTCTCTCAAATCTATGTGAATTTCCATTGATGAGTGCAAGGAAAGAACCGCTAGGATGCGTGCTAAAAAAGATTGCTTTGTAAAAGCGTGTTCTTCTAGTTTTCATGATAATAATGATGAAGATATAAAAGTGATTGATGTGTCCCCTATTAAATCTTTATTTTGCAATATGAATCTTGATAAAGATGGGACTGGAGATGAGTCAACTTTAATTAAAAGGCATCCCAATGATTCGGAGTTTTTAGATCTTAATGCAAAAAATGGTAAAAGTGGGACTGAAGAAGTCAAGACTTTAGGTTGCAATGAACCCACTATTTTGGATTTCAAGTAATTTAATTATGATAATTAATCTTTAATAGATTGTATTTCCTTGTTGCAATCCGTGTTAAATTCTCCTCATGCTTATTGTCAAAATAAAGCTTTTACCAAACATAACGTTGATGCCATAATGCAATCCTATGAAGAAAAGCTTGAATTAGAAGTTTCTATCCCTAGAAAACTTTATGATGAGTGGGAACCTACTATTAAAATTAAGATTAAAGACCATGAATTCTATGCTTTATGTGATTTGGGTGCTAGTGTTTCCATGATTCCAAAAACTTTGTGTGATGTGTTTTTTCGTGAATTTGATGATTGTTCTTTAAATTTGTACCTTGCGGATTCCACCATTAAGAAACTTATGGGAAGAATTAATGATGTTATTACTGTTGCAAATAGGAATTATGTGCCCGTAGATTTCATTGTTCTTGATATATATTGCAATCCTACATGTCCTATTATTCTTGGTAGACCTTTCCTTAGAACGATTGGTGCAATTATTGATATGAAAGAAGAAAATATTAGATTCCAATTTCCATTAAGGAAAGGCATGGAAAATTTTCCTAGGAAGAAAATTAAATTACCTTATGAATCTATTATGAGAGCCACTTATGGATTGCATACAAAGATGACAATACCTAGATCTATTCTTGCCTTTATGCCTAGCTAGGGGCGTTAAACGATAGCGCTTGTTGGGAGGCAACCCAATTTTATTTTTGTTTCTTGATTTTTGGTTCTGTTTAGTAATAAATAATTCTTATAGCTTCTGTTAAGATGTGTTTTATGTTTTAATTAGTGTTTGTGCCAAGTAGAACCTTTGGGAAGACTTGTGTGAAGTCTTTATGATGTTGCTGTAAAAAACAGAAACTTTAGCGCTCACGAGATTAGCTGCCATTGTTTACTGGAGAGTGATATTAGGTTGATTCTTTTTTAGATGATTAATAGATAAATTCCTCACCTCCTCCAATTTATTTCAGAATTTTTGGAGTTACATAAGTATACGTTTGATCCAGATTACTACAGACTGTTCTGTTTTTGACAGATTCTGTTTTTCGTGTGTTGTTTGCTTATTTTAATGAATCTATGGATAGTATCGGGGGGGGGGGGGTATGAACCATAGAGAAGTTGGAATACAGTAGGTTTAACACACACCAATATAAATTAATAATGAGTTCATTACAGTACATTAAAGTGGTGATTTGTTTTCTTATACTAACGGAGCTCATGAGATTTTCTGTTGAGTTTTGTGTTGTGAAGTTTTCAAGTTTTGGGTAAAGATTTGATGGATTATGGAATAAGGATTGGTAAGATACTAAGATTGGGGATGACCAAGGCACCCCAAGGTAAAATTCAAGGACAACCAAAAGCCTAAGCTTGGGTATGCTCCGGAAGGCATCCCCTCTTTCGTCTTCGTCCATCGGTAACTTTACTTGGAGCTATATTTTTATTCACCACATGATATGTGTTTTTCTTGGAGCGTCTTGTATGATTTGAGTCTTTTATTTTTAGTTTACCACAATCATCCTTGCTGTACACACCTTTTGGAGAGACACACATGAATCGGAATTTATTAGAATACTCTATGTGTTTCACTTATATCTTTTGAGCTAGATAATTTTGCTCTAGCGCTTCACTTATATCTTTTAGAGCACGGTGGTGGTTTTATTTTATCGAAATTATTGATCTCTCATGCTTCACTTATATTATTTTGAGAGTCCTTTAGAACAGCATGGTAGTTTGCTTTGGCTATAAAATTAGTCCTAATATGATAGGCATCCAACATGGGTATAATAAAAACTTTCATAAAAGTGCATTGAATACTATGAAAAGTTTGATACTTGATGATTGTTATGAGATAAGAAGGTGGTAATATTAGAGTCATGCTCGGTGAGTAGTTGTGAATTTGAGAAATACTTGTGTTGAGGTTTGCAAGTCCCGTAGCATGCACGTATGGTAACCGTTGTGTGACAAATTTGAAACATGAGGCGCTCTTTGATTGTCATCCTTATGAGTGGCGGTCGGGGACGAGCAATGGTCTTTTCCTACCAATCTATCCCTTTAGGAGCGTGCGCATAATGCTTGGTTCTTGATGACTTGTACATTTTTGCAATAAGTATGTGAGTTCTTTATGACTAATGTTGAGTCCAAGGATTATACGCACTCTCACCTTTCCGTCATTGCTAGCCTCTTCGGTACCGTGCATTACCCTTTCTCACCTTAAGAGTTGGTGCAAACTTCGCCGGTGCATCCAACCCCCATGATATGGTATTCTCTATCACACATAAACCCCCTTATATCTTCCTCAAGACAGCCACCATACCTACCTATTATGGCATTTCCATAGCCATTCCAAGATATATTGCCATGCAACTTTCCACCGTTTCATTTATTATGACACGCCTCATCATTGTCATATTGCTTTGCATGATCATGTAGTTGACATCGTATTTGTGGCAAAGCCACCATGCATAATTTATCATACATGTCACTCTTGATTCATTGCTCATCCCGGTACACCACCGGAGGCATTCATATAGAGTCATATTTTGTTCTAGTATCGAGTTGTAATCATTGAGTTGTAAATAAATAGAAGTGTGATGATCATTATTAATAGAGCATTGTCCCCAAATAAAGAAAAGAAGAAATGCCAAATAAAAAAGGAAGGCCCAAAAAAATAAGAAATAAAAGGGACAATGCTACTATCCTTTTTTTTTCACACTTGTGCTTCAAAGTAGAACCATGATCTTTATGATAGAGAGTCTCTTGTTTTGTCGCTTTCACATACTAGTGGGAATTTTTCATTATATAACTTGGCTTGTATATTCCAACAATGGGCTTCCTCAAATGCCCTAGGTCTTCGTGAGCAAGCAAGTTGGATGCACACCCACTTAGTTTCTTTTGTTGAGCTTTCTTACATTTATAGCTCTAGTGCATCCGTTGCATGGCAATCCCTACTCCTTGCATTGACATCAATTGATGGGCATCTCCCTAGCCCGTTGATTAGCCGCGTCAATGTGAGACTTTCTCTCTTTTTTATCTTCTCCACACAACCTCCATCATTATATTCTATTCCACCCATAGTGCTATGTCCATGGCTCACGCTCATGTATTGCTTGAAAGTTGATTTTTTTTTGAGATTGCTAAAGTATGAAACAATTGCTTGGATTGTCATCGGGGTTGTGCATGATGAGAGCATTCTTGTGTGACGAAAATGAAGCATAACTAAACTATATGATTTTGTAGGGATAAGGTTTCTTTGGCCATGTTATTTTGAGAAGACATAATTGCTTAGTTAGTATGCTTCAAGTATTATTATTTTCATGTCAATATTAAACTTTTTTCTTGAATCTTTCGGATCTGAACATTCATGCCACAATAAATAAAATTACATTAAGAATTATGCTAGGTAGCATTCCACATCAAAAATTCAGTTTTTATCATTTACCTACTCGAGGACGAGCAGGAATTAAGCTTGGGGATGCTCGATACGTCTCCAACGTATCTATAATTTTTTATTGTTCCATGCTATTACATTATCTGTTTTGGATGTTTAATGGGCTTTACTATGCACTTTTATATTATTTTTGGGACTAACATGTTAACCGAAGGCCCAGTGCAAATTGCTGTTTTTTTGCCTATTTCAGTGTTTCGCAAAAAAGGAATATCAAACAGAGTCCAAATGGAATGAAACCTTCGGGAGAGTTATTTTTGGAACAAACGCAATCCAGGAGACTTGGAGTGGACATCAAGGAAGCAACGAGGAAGCCATGAGGCAGGGAGACGCGCCCAGGGGGGTAGGCACGCCCCCACCCTCGTGGGCCCCTCGTGGCTCCACCGACCTACTTCTTTCGCCTATATATACTCATATACCATGAAAACATCCGAGAGCACCACAAAACCCTATTTCCACCGCCACAACCTTGTGTACCTGTGAGATCCCATCTTGGGGCCTTTAGCGGTGCTCCGTCGGAGGGGGAATCGATCACGGAGGGCTTCTACATCAACACCATAGCCTCTTCGATGATGTGTGAGTAGTTTACCACAGACCTTCGGGTCCATAGTTATTAGCTAGATGGCTTCTTCTCTCTCTTTGGATCTCAATACAAAGTTCTCATCGATCTTCTTGGAGATCTATTCGATGTAATTCTTTTTGCGGTGTGTTTGTCGAGATCTAATGAATTGTGGGTTTATGATCAAGATTATCTTTGAACAATATTTGATTCTTCTCTGAATTCTTTATGAATGATTTAAATATCTTTGTAAGTCTCTTCGAATTATCAGTTTGGCTTGGCCTACTAGATTGATCTTTTTTCAATGGGAGAAGTGCTTAGCTTTGGGTTCAATGTTTCGGTGTCCTTTCCGAGTGACAGCTGGGGCAGCAAGGCTCGTATTGTATTGTTGCCATCGAGGATAAAAAGATGGGGTTTATATCATATTGCTTGAGTTTATCCCTCTACATCATGTCATCTTGCCTAATGCGTTACTCTGTTCTTATGAACTTAATATTCTAGATGCATGTTGGATAGCGGTCGATGTGCGGAGTAATAGTAGTAGATGCAGAATCGTTTCGGTCTACTTGTCACGGACGTGATGCCTATATACATGATCATGCCTAGATATTCTCATAACTATGCGCTTTTCTATCAATTGCTTGACAGTAATTCGTTCACCCACCCTAAATTATGCTATCTTGAGAGAAGCCACTAGTGAAACCTATGGTCCCCGGGTCTATCTTCCATCATATTATTTTCCTATCAATTTACTATTTCTTCCATCTTTTATTTTGCAATCTTTACTTTCCAATCTATATCATAAAAATACCAAAAATATTTATCGTGTTATCTCTATCAGATCTCACTTTTGCAAGTGGCCGTGAAGGGATTGACAACTCCTTTATCGTTGGTTGCAAGGTTCTTATTTTTTTGTGTAGGTACGAGGCGACTTGTGTGTAACCTCCTATTGGATTGATACCTTGGTTCTCAAAAACTGAGGGAAATACTTATGCTACTTTGCTGCATCACCCTTTCCTCTTCAAGGGAAAACCAACACATGCTCAAGAGGTAGCAACCCCCCTCCTTCTTCTTATTCCTTGGCCTCCCCCACTAGATGGGAGGAGGGTTTCCCCTCTGTTCCATGGCCTCCATGGTGGCGGAGGGGCAGGAGCCTCTCTGAGATTAGATCTCTCTCTCTCTCTCACTCACTCTCTCTCTCTATCTATCTCTCTCTCTCTCTCTCTCTCTCTCTCTCTGTGTGTGTGTGTGTGTGTGTGTGTGTGTGTGTGTTTCCTTCAGTTTCTACGTTCCTGTTTTCTGCCCTTTCACTGTTTCTTAAATTCCCAGAGATTCGTAACTTCGATTGGGCTAAAAATTTAACACGATTTTTATCCGGATATTATCTTTCTTCTGTCTAAAGAAGGGCACCAACCGCCTTACAGGGTGGCCACAAGCCACCTGGCCGCGTCCAGGGTATGGGGGCGCCCCTAGGGCTTGTGGGCCCCTCGGGCATCGTCTCGTGTTGATTATTGTTCCCAAAAATCACATATATTCCAAAATAAATCTCCGTAAATTTTTATCACGTTTGGACTTCGTTTGCTATGGATATTTTGCGAAACGAAAAACATGCAACAAACAGGAACTAGCACTGGGCACTGTATCAGTATGTTAGTCCCAAAAATAATATAAAAAGTTGCCAAACGTATATGAAAGTTGTAGAATATTGGCACGAAACAATCACAATTATAGATACAATGGAGACGTATCACAAAGAAGGAGGGCAAATCACATCTTGAAGTGGAGTCAACGATCTGGTCGATACGCGGCAACGGGAAGGGATCCTTTGGACACGCTTTGTTCAAGTCGGTGAAGTCAATACAAAGTCTCCAATTCCCATTTGTCTTGCGTACTACCATTGGATTTGCTAACCAGGTTGGGTGCAACACTCCTCTGACCAACCCTGCCGCTTCAAGTTTCTTAATTTGCTCGATAATAAACTATTGCCTCTCCAAGGCTTGCTTTCTGACCTTCTGCTTGACGGGACGAGCATGAGGATAGACAACAAGGTGGTCCTTTATTACCTCCCTGCGAACATCTAGGATGTCAGATGGTTGCCACGCAAACACATCGACATTTGCCCGTAGGAAGACAACAAGCGCATTTTCCTAATTGTCGTCCAAGGTGGCACTAATGGTGAAAGTACCATAGGTGCCATCCTGCCTTGCCAGAACTCTCTTCGTTGCAGGAGGAGCAGCCTTGGATATTTTGCTAGCTGAATTTTCCGGCAAGTCACTGCCCGGCGTAGCGCACTCCGAAGAGGCGTGCTTTCCGAGGTCCTTGTCGGCGTCCTTGCCAGCATTCTTAATTTTCTTTTCCTCCTTCGCGGGAGCCGAGGCCTTGACGGCCTCTGATGCTACCGCATCTATATACATCTTGTCGACGCAGATAACTGCATTCCTCTTATCTGATTGAATGGAGATGACTCCCATAGGGCCTAGCATCTTCAAGGTGTTATATGTGTAAAGGGATGCTGCCATGAACTTGGCCAAAGCTGGACGACCAATGATTTCATTGAATGGCAGGGGAAGCTCATCAACATCGAACACAACCTTCTCAGTCCTGAAGGTTATTCCCCGCCAAGTGTCACCGGCAAAGTAATCTTTCCCTTTGCCTGGCTCCTCCCTTGGTTAATCCCCTGGAAAGTGCCAGCCTTCTTTAGGTCTTCGTCAAGAATTTGAAGTCTTTTAAGCACGTCAGGGGAAATCAAATTCAACCCTGCTCCGCCATCAACCAACATCTTAGTGACCTTGAGGTTGCGGATTGTTGGTGAAACCAACAATGGCAAGCATCCAACCGCAGTAGTGCGATCCTCAATGTAAAAAATGATGGACGTGCGGGACCACTTGAGTGGTTCTCGAGCGCTTGCTACTGGCTCTGTCGCATTGACTTCACGCGCCCACTGCTTGAGTCGGCGGTGAGAGGAGTTCAAGGATGCTCCCCCGTCAATGCACATCACTTCAGTGGCCTTCTGAAATTCCTGCTCACTGGTCTCATCGTCTTCCTCTTCAGTGTCATCTTCATTTTCCTTTTTCTCATGGCCTCTCATGGGCTTTTCCTTATGTTGATCGACTTTGCCGCGATGACCATTGCGGCCACCACATCCTTTCCCACCAGCACCATTCTGGTCTCTCTACTTATCACACCTTTCAATTCAACCTTCTGCTTCTCGACCAGCTGCTCAACTTGCTTGCAATCTTGGAGATCATGGCCCTTGGTCCTATGGATCTTGCAATATGGCCCACCGGATTCGTCGGTTTTCTCAGCTACCGCTGTTGCCCGACAATCAGCACAAGTAGCCGTTTCCTTGCTGGGTATCTCAATCTTTGCTTTCTTGCCAGCGCTAAGATCACCTGAGCTCTCAACGGCCATTACTGCTTTTCCTTATGCTTCTTGTTGCGCTTACTGTTCCTCTTCCTGGGGGTGGCACGTCGTCATCGTCTTCCGAATCGACTTCGACACCAACCTCCTCCCCTAGAAGTCTTTTCCCCTCTTCAGCACGAGCACACTTGTCCGCCAACGTGTAGAGTTTGTTGATAGTCTTGGGTAGCCGAACATTCATCTTGGCCCGTATCCTTCGATTGCGCACATTCGTGTGGAATGCGGCAATCACATATGTTGGGTGAATCTTCGGGGTGTTACAGTGCAGTCGAGTGAACCTTTGTAAATACTTGCGCCAACTCTCTCCTTCTTTTTGTAGAAGGGCCTGCAGGTCACTAGGTTGTCCTGGTTCTCGATGGCCACCTATGAAGGCGCCAACGAACTCGTTGCATATGTCTGCCCACGAGGAACTGGAATCCTTCGGCAGGTGCATCAGCCAAGACCTTGCATTAGGCTTGAGAGCCAACGGGAAGTAATTGGCAAGTACTTTCTCATCTCTTCCCCCGGCAGCTTGAATGGCAATCGTATAGATGCCCAAAAACTCTACGGGTTCAATTTTCCATCATATTTCTCTGGCAGGTCAGGCTTGAAGGTGCGAGAGGACGGCCAACGGACTTGCCGCAACTCGTGAGTGAAGGTGGGTCACCCTACCTTTTAAGGCAAGTACCCGCCAACACTGGGCGCGGGTTCATCAACATCGGGTCCACTACGCCTGTCTGATTGACAGCTTGCCTCACGAGGCTGCTCAATAGTGACGCAGGCGTCTTCCTTCCTCCCGTCACAATACTTGGTGTTGATCCCAGTGGAGTTGCGGGTCGGATGAGGCCATTGATGTATCGTCAGGCTCATCGATGTCTTGGGTGTGCTGAGCCCGTTGTGGTTGCCCTTGGGTGGGCTGCCATGGAGGGGACTGCACCGTGGGTGGAGTCCTCTCAACTTGGCCAGCAGTGGAGGCTGCCAGCGTCGCCTGCGGGCATCGTGAAGGCTCCGCGCGCTGCGACTTGTTGGCTTCAGCAAACCCGATGAGGCTCTGGATGGTATCTCTCCATTCATCCATCTTGTCTGTTGCTGGGGGGGGGGGAGTTCAGAAATAGCTGAGCCCTCGCCATTGCTTCGGCCACCGTCCCTGCCATGGTGTGGGAGGCAGAGCGCGACACCGCTCGACTCCTGGACGAACCAGAAGGACCATTGTCGTGCTCCTGCCGCCTTGGGTCAATCACAAGGGCGGTTTTGCCCAGCCGAAGTTGTTCTTGATGGCCAGACTCTTGATCAGTTGGGCCTTTCCCATGCGAGCGCTGTCGTTGTGAATCGATGGTGCCACTCGGGGTCTTGTCACACTCGCCCTGCGTGGGATGGAGCGTGCGTCCTGTTGCCTCCCCTCTGATGGTGCAACTAGTGGATCTTGGCTTGCACCGGAGGGGGCGTTAACACTGCGCTGGTCGCCCTCGCTGGTGTAGTGAGGAGGCTGAAGTTGGGCATCACCTTGACCCGCACCAGCGTGAGTATGATCACTAGTAGGTTGAGGAAGCTGGGCTGCTCCAACCGCGGCGGGAGTGTTGGATGCTCGCCGTAGCTGTGGTGTCCACAGCACCCGCAGTTGCAGGCAACAAAGCCTTCGAGGCAGAAGGATGTGCCGCCGCTTTCTTCTTGGGATCCATTGACGACGTAGAAGGTGACAAAGATCGACGCGCTGGCTGCTGCCTTAGATTCGCACAAGCAACAAGCCCCCTACCTGGCACCGAAGATATTGGCGTGGGAGCACGATCACCTATGGGGCAAGGCTGCCCCTTTGTGGTTCGGCAAGGGGACGGTCTCATTTGACAAAGAGCAGAAATAGCAGGGCAGGGTGGCGATGGACAGCTCCCTTTTACCCAGGTTCGGGCCGCTTTGCAGCGTAAAACCATACTCCTGCTATTGTGGATTGATCTGGAGCAACACGAAGACGCAATGAGCTTAAGCCCGGCAAGTATGTTTCAGGGAGAGAAGCACACATGAAGTGTTGATGGGTTGAAAATGTTCGAACCCTTTGCTAGGTTGCCCCGGGCCTTCTTTTATAGCTTAAGGGGAGACCAAAGTGGCAAAATAGTCATTTTAGTATGATTAGATAGCTAATGGTGATATCATACCTAACTCTGCCAGTTAGGACAAAATGCATTAAATGCATTGCTAGGTGTTATGCTGAGGTCAAAGCCCGGCAAGCCTGTCGCGCCGCTTATCCATCTTATCCTTATTAGGTTGACACACCATCTGGATGGGTGTCATTAAAGTTAATCTTCTCTTCCGCAGGTTGCTACGTACCTGACGAGGTCCACCTAGACACTTGAGAGCTCGACACCGCGTCGGTTAACGACTGGCGTATGATGAGGTAGAGCAGCGTGTTGGGCAACGTTGCATGGAAAACAAAAAATTCTACGCACATGCAAGATCTATCCATGGAGATGCATAGCTATGAGAGGGAGAGAGCATCTACACACCCTTGTAGATTGCAAAGTGGAAGCGTTTATCAACGCGGTTGATGTAGTCGTACACCTTCACGATCCATCCCGATCAAGTACAGAACGTACGACACCTCCACATTTAGCACACGTTCGGCTCGATGACGTCCTTGCCTTCTCGATCCAACAAGAGAGGCGAAGTAGTAGATGAGTTCTGGCAGCACGACAGCATGGTGACGGAGGTGGTGAAACTATTCGCAGGTCTTGGACGTGGACGGAGGAGGAACTAGAACTAGAAGGAAACGGGGCGCCGCACACGGCTTGGGGATCATGGTGTGTTGTGCCCCAATCTCTCCTCACATTTATATAGGTGGGGGAGGGAAGGCAGCCCTAGGGTGCCCCAAAGGGGGCCGGTGGCCAGCCCTGGCCTCCTGCCCTAGGTGCCTCCCCCTTTCCTTATTTGGGCATAGAGGAGAAGGTAGGAGGGGGGCCGGCGGCTTCCCTACCTTGGCGCCCCCTTTCCTTCCTAGCGTGTGTGCAAAGGAGGTGGTGCACGCCCAGCCCCTTAGTGGGCTGGTGCACCTCCCCCCTTTGGCCCATGAGGCCCACCAAGTGCGTGTGGCCTCCCGGAACCCCTTCCGGCACTCCGATAAAACTCGGTGCATTTCAAAACCTTTCCGGAGATCAAATAGTATCATCCTATATATCAATCTTTACCTCGAACCATTCCGGAGCTCCTCGTCATGTTCGTGATCTCATCCGGGACTCCGAACAACATTCAGTCACCAATTCACATAATTCATATAACACTATATCGTCAACGAACGTTAAGCGTGTGAACCCAACAGGTTCGAGAATGATGTAGACATGACCGAGACGCTTTTCCGGTCAATAACCAATAGCGGGACCTCGATGCCCATATTGGTTCCTACATATTCTACGAAGATCTTTATCTATCGAACCTTTATGACAACAAACGTAGTTCCCTTTGTTTGTCGGCATGTTATTTGCCCGAGATTCGATCGTCAGTATCTCCATACCTAGTTCAATCTCGTTACCAGAAAATCTCTTTACTCGTTATGTAATACATCATCTCGTAACTAACTCCTTAATAATTTTGCTTGCAAGATTCTTGTGATGCTGTATTACCGAGAGGGCTCAGAGATACCACTTCGATACACGGAGTGACAAATCCAAATCTCGATGCATGCCAACTCAACAAACACCTTCGGAGAAACCTGTAGAGCATCTTTATGATCACCCAGTTATGTTGTGATGTTTGATAGCACACAAGGTATTCCTCCGGTATCCGGGAGTTGCGCGATCTCATGGTCGAAGGAATATGTATTTGACATTAAGAAAGAAGTAGCAATAAACTGAACAATCATATGCTAAGCTAACGGATGGGTCTTGTATATCACATCATTCTCCTAATGATGTGATCTCGTTATCAAGTGACAACATATGTCTATGGTTAGGAAACCTCAACCATCTCTTGATCAGCGAGCTAGTCTAGTAGAGGCTTACTAGGGACACGATATTTGTTTATGTATCCACACATGTATAATACAATTCTATCATGAATAATAAGCCTTTATCATGATTAAGGAAATATAATAATAACCACTTTATTCTTGCCTCTAGGGCATATTTCCAACAGTCTCCCACTTGCACTAGAGTGAATAATCTAGTTCGCATCATCATGTGATTAACACCCAATGAGTCTTAAGGTGTGATCATGTTTTGCTTGTGAGAGAAGCTTTACTCAATGGGTCTGCAATATTTAGATCCGTGCGTAATTTGGAAATTTCTATGTCTACAATGCTCTGCATGGAGCTACTCCAGCTAATTGCTCCCACGTTCAATACGTATCTAGATTGAGACTCAGAGTCGGCCGGATCGGTGTCAAAGCTTGCATCGACGTAACCCTTTCCGATGAACTCTTTATCACCTCCATAACCGAGAATCATTTCCTTAGTCCTCTTTCGGTACCTAAGCATAATTTTGACCGCTGTCCAATGATCCACTCCTGGATCACTATTGTACCCCCTTGCCAGACTCATGGCAAGGCACACATCAGGACTGGTACACAACATGGCGTACATTATAGAACCTATGGTTGAGGCATAGGGAATGACTTTCATTCTCTCTCTATCTTCTGCCATTGTCGGTCTTTGAGTCTTACTCAACTTCACACCTTGCAACACAGGCGAGAACCCTTTCTTTAACTGGTCCATTTTGAACTTCTTCAGAACTTTGTAAAGGTATGTGCTTTGTGAAAGTCCTATTAAGCGTCTTGATCTATCCATATAGATCTTGATGCCCAATATATAAGCAACTTCATCGAGGTCTTTCATTGAAAAATTCTTATTCAAATATCATTTTATGCTAGCTAGAAATTCTATATCATTTCCAATTAGTAATATGTCATCCCCATACAACACCAGAAATGGTACAGAGCTCCCACTAACTTTCTTGTAAAGGCAGGCTTCTTCGTAAGTCTGTATAAAACCATATGCTTTGATCACATCATCAAAGCGTATATTCCAACTCCAAGATGCTTGCACCAGTCCATAAATGGATCGCTGGAGCTTGCACACTTTGTTAGCACCTAGGATCGACAAAACCTTCAGGTTGCATCATATACAACTCTTCTTTAAGAAACTCATTAAGGAATGCAGTTTTGACATCCATTTGCCAGATTTCATAATCATAAAAGGCGGCAATTGCTAACATGATTCGGACATACTGAAGCATCTCTACGGGTGAGAAAGTCTCATTGTAGTCAACCCCTTGAACTTGTCGAAAAACATTTTGCAACAAGTCGAGCTTTGTAGACAGTGATATTACTATCAACGTTCGTCTTCCTCTTAAAGATCCATTTATTCTCAATGACTTGATGATCATCGCGCAAGTCCACCAAAGTCCATACTTTGTTCTCATACATGGATCCTATCTCCGATTTCACGGCCTCAAGCCATTTATCAGAATCTGGTCTCATCATAGCTTCTTCATAGTTCGTATGTTCGCAGTTGCCCATGAGGCATGGTTCACAAGTATCAAATGATTCATAGTCAAGTGATCCCAAAAGTCCATCCGCATGGAGTTTCTTCATGTGCTTTGCACTAATATGACCTAAACGTCAGTGCCACAAGTATGTTGCACTATAATTATCAACTTTGCATCTTTTGGCATCAATATTATGAATATGTGTATCACTATGATCGAGATTCAACAATAATATACCATTCATCAAAGGTGCATGACCATAAAAGATATTACTCATATAAATAGTAGATCCATTATTCTCTGACTTAAATGAATAATAGTCTCGCATTAAACAAGATCCAGATATAATGTTCACGCGCAACGCTGGCACCAAATAACAATTATTTAGGTCTAAAACTAATCACAAAGGTAGATATAGAAGTAGCGTGCCGACGGTGATCACATCGACCTTGAAATCATTCCTGACGCGCATCGGCACCTTGTCATTAGCCAATCTTCGTTTATTCCGCAACTCCTGTTTCGAGTTACAAATATGAGCTACCGAATCAGTATCAAATACCCAGGGGCTACTACGAGCATTAGTAAGGAACACACCAAAAACAAGTTACACATCCTCTACTTTGTTATTGCAAGTTTTACGTGGCTGCTACGGGCTTCTAGGAAGAACTGTTCTTACCTACACAAAAACCACAATGGTGTTTCATCAAGTTTGTTGTTTTAACCTTCTGCAAAGATCAGCCGTAGTCAAATCCGATTCAACTAAAGTAGGAGAAACAGACACCCGCCAGCCACTTTATGCAAAACAAGTTGCATGTCAGTAGGTGGAACCGGTCTCATGTATGTGGACATGTATGGTTCGTCCGGGCTGCTTCACCCCGCAATACCACCAAATCAAAATAAGAGGTCTGTGGTAATTAGTATGAACATCACCTCCCACATTTCCTTTGTGTTCTACTCGACCATATCATCTACGCATAGACCTCGCTCATGATGCCACTGTTGGGAAACGGTCCATGGAAAACAAAAAAATTTATACGCACACGCAAGATCTATCCATGGAGATGCATAGCTATGAGAGGGGGAGAGAATCTACATACCCTTGTAGATCGCTAAGCGGAAGCGTTTATCAACGTGGTTGATGTAGTCGTACACCATCACAATTCGTCCCAATAAAGTACCGAACGTACGATACCTCCGCGTTTAGCACACGTTCAACTCGATGGCATCCTCGCCTTCTCGATCCAGCAAGAGAGGTAAAGTAGCAGGTGAGTTCTATCAGCACGGCGGTGTGGTGATGGAGGTGGTGAAACTATCTGCAGGGCTTTGCCAAGCACAACGGACATGGACAAAGGAGGAACTAGAACTAGAGGGAGATGGGGTGCTGCACACGGTTTGGGGATCGTGGTGTGTGTTGCCCTTCAACTCTAGGGCGCCCCAAATGGGGCCGGCCAGCCCTGCACATCCCCCTTTCCTTATTTGGGAATGGTGGAGAAGGCAGGAGGGGGCCGGCGGCTGCCTTGCCTTCCCCCCCGCCATTTCCTTCTCGGTGTGTGGGCAAAGAAGGTGGAGCGCGCTGTAGGATCGGAAGTATGTCTAGAGGGGGGGTGATTAGACTACTTGACCAAATAAAAATCTAGACTTTTCCCAATTTTAGTTCTTGGCAGATTTTAGCTATCTTAGCACAAGTCAAGCAATCTCCACACAATTCAAGCAAGCATGCAAAAGAGTATATGAGCAGCGGAAAGTAAAGCATGCAACTTGCAAGAATGTAAAGGGAAGGGTTTGGAGGATTCAAACGCAATTGGAGACACGGATGTTTTGGCGTGGTTCCGATAGGTGGTGCTATCGTACATCCACGTTGATGGAGACTTAAACCCACCAAGGGTAACGGTTGCGCGAGTCCACGCAGGGCTCCACCCATGAAGGGTCCACGAAGAAGCAACCTTGTCTATTCCATCACGGCCGTCGCCCGCGAAGGACTTGCCTCACTAGAGGTAGATCTTCATGAAGTAGGCGATCTCCTTGCCCTTACAAACTCCTTGGTTCAACTCCACAATCTTGTCGGAGGCTCCCAAGTGACACCTAGCCAATCTAGGAGACACCACTCTCCAAGAAGTAACAAATGGTGTGTTGATGATGAACTCCTTGCTCTTGTGCTTCAAATGATAGTCTCCCCAACACTCAACTCTCTCTCACAGAATTTGGATTTGGTAGAAAGAAGATTTGAGTGGAAAGCAACTTGGGGAAGGCTAGAGATCAAGATTCATATGGTAGGAATGGAATATCTTGACCTCAACACAAGTGTAGGTGGTTCTCTCTCAGAACATGTGTATTGGAAGTGTAGATGTGTTCTGATGGCTTTCTCCATGAATGAAGAATGGGTGGAGGGGTATATATAGCCTCCACACAAAATCTAACTGTTACACACAATTTGCCAAACTCGATGGGACCGAATGGTTAAACTCGGTCGGACCGATTCAACAAACCTAGTGATCGTTAGGATTTTCGGTGGGACTGAGATGAAACTCGGTAGAACCGATATGGTTAGGGTTCGGGCATAACATAATCTCGGTGTGACCGATTACACAAACTCGGTGGGACCGATTTTGGTAATAAGCTAACCAGAGAGTTGGTCAGGTAAACTCGGTGGGACCGGTTCGCTCATTTCGGTGAGACCAAAATGTTACGAAAGGGAAACAGAGAGTTTACATTGCAATCTCGGTGGGACCGATCGCTCACTTCACTTAGACCAAAACGTTACGAAGGGAAACAGAGAGATTACAATCCCATCTCGGTGAGACCGAGATCCCTATCGGTGAGACCGATTTGGCTAGGGTTTGTGGCAGTGGCTATGACATTTGAAACTCGGTGGCGCCGAGTAGAAAGAATCGGCGGGGCCGAGTTTGACTTTTGGTTTAGGTCAAATGTGGATGTAGGAAGATAGTTGAGGATTTTGGAGCATATCACTAAGCACATGAAGCAAGAGGCTCATTAAGCAACACCTCATCCCTCCTTGATAGTATTGGCTTTTCCTATGGACTCAATGTGATCTTGGATCACTAAAAATGTAAAATGTAGAGTCTTGATCTTAAAGCTTGAGCCAATCCTTTGTCCTTAGAATTTTGAGGGATCCACTTTCCTCATCCATGCCATGCCATTCATTGAGCTTTTCCTGAAATATTAATCTTGGAATAATGTTAGCTCAATGAGCTATATGTTGTTAGGAATTACCAAAACCACACAGGGATAGTTGCACTTTCAATCTCCCCCTTTTTGGTAATTGATGACAACATATAGATCAAAGCTTCCACAAATGATAGTAAGAGTGAAAGATATTGTCGCTTTGAGAAGTATGTGAAAAGCAAGAGCTCCCCCTAAATTTGTGCATATCTTAAGATTTGCTTTGGACTGCAAATGCACAATGAGTTAGGATCATGGGTTACTCTTCCATGTCACATACATCTTGATGGAGCGCTCAAAATGATAAGAATAAAATACATGCACTCATCACCAAGCAAAGTGAATGATCAAATAGGGATAACATGATAGTATCATCCAACAAGCATAAGTGTAGCTTATGATCAACCACATGATCATCAATGTCTCACAGATAATAACATAGTATTTCAAGCAATCAAAAGCAAATAAAGTTCAACCAAGAAGACAAGAGAGAACAAAATCAAACTCTCTCTCTCGATGCCTATGATCTATACATTTTTCTCCCCCTTTGGCAACAAGTTACCAAAAAGTTCATAGAAAATGCATAGCACTAAAACGACTCTCAGGCTTGGTCTTCAGGTGGTGGAGTTCGGATAACGCCAAGGATGAAGGCTTCAGTTGAAGTAGATTGAGTTGCTGGGGTAGGTGCTGGAGCTAGTGGGACTGACACTGTAGCTGGTGCAGATGAAGTGGCTCTGGTGTCAGTTACTGGCACTTCAGATGATCTTTGAGCTCTAGGCACTCTGGCAAATGCATCAATTGTTGTTTTGCCCTTCCTCTCCTGCATGTCATCCTGTAATTGCTCCACAGCAGACTGAATCTCAGTTACTTTTACATCTAAGTCATAGAACTTTTGTTCCATGATTCGTTCCAAGCTCTCTTGGTTTCGAGTCAGGGTGGCCAGTCCTTTCTCAATCCTCAGAGTGGATGCTATCAAATAACTAAGCTGCTCCTGCTTGTTCTTCAGAAAGTACTCAGATGCCTCCTCTTGAGTTGGCATCTTGGCAGCCTTCTCCATCTTTGCCTTCTCCTTCTTTGCTTGAGCTTGCACTGATGATGGTTCATTTTCATTCATCACAACTTGATTGTCCTCAAAATCTGGATGGATGGGCAAGTGTTCCTTATCCAACAGGTATGTGCCTGTGCCCATCTTTGAGTTAATCAACTCCTGAATATGTGGGGCATACCCACAACTTCTCTTTTGATCGACTGCTGTCCTCTTGATAGTCTCAACAATGAGGCTCATGACTTTGAACTTCTGTGGCACATCAAATATGTGTAGCAAGTTAATTGCATGCCCTATGATCATGTTGTGGTCACCTGACTTGGGCAAAAGAGTGTGCCTTAGAATCCGGTTGATTGTAGGCATCCCTGACAGAAGATAGTGGACTGATCCAAACTTGAAAGTCTCAAGAGATTTTTCTGGGAGCTCCTTATACATGTTTGACATGGAACTGTGATCCATCTTCTTCTTGGCATAGACATCCAAGTAATCTTCTTCTTCCTTTGGAGCATTGATCAGACTGGCCCATTCCTCAATAGTTGAGTTGTACCTTGTACCTTTAGACATCCAAACTATCCTACCATCTGGATAGAAATGTGCTGTGGAGTAGAATTACATTATGAGCTCCACATTCCACTTTGTGAGCTTCTGCCCAACAAAGTATGCAACTCCACAAGCATTGAAATTGTCATACACACCAGGATAGTGTGCCTCATTTTCCTTGATATAGGTCCAGTCGACCCACCTCATATCACACACTATTGGTTTCTTGTCCAGCAGCACTGTCTCATACAAGTCTTGCTGTTCCTTTGTGTGGAACCTGTAATCAATAGCAGTCCTTCTCCTTGTAGCATATGGATCTATTTCTCTCCATTTCCTCAGCCCTGAATCTTTTCTGAGCTTCATGTTCTCAGCCATAGGATGAGCATCATTGTGGTCTAGAATCTTGGGTTTGAGCTTCCTCAGAACTTGTCCTTCATCATCTTCCTAAGCAACAACATCAGGCACTGGGGCCTTGTTCTTCTCAGCAGCTGGTATGTTCCTGGTATTCCTCTTTCGTTTTGGCTTTGGAGCTGGAGCAGTAGACTTAGCAGCAGCTTTGGGTGCTTCTTTGGGCTTTGATGTTGCAGCCCCTGACTTTATAGCATCACCCATCAGCTTCTGTGCCTTGGGTGCTGGTGCAGCAACCTCTTCTTCCTCTTCTTCTTCTGAATCTCTCCTCATGGAGGGTTTGCCAAGAACTCTGGCAGTAGTGGTTCTAACTCTCTTTTTCTTTTTGTCTTGGCCAACAGCTTCCTCTTCTGACTCCATGGTAAACTTCAGGGTTTCTCCAGTGGCAACCTTCCTAGGTTTAGAAGTGGGAACTCTCCTTGCAGGTACCTTCTTCTGCATGCCTGGCTTTGTGGCTGTAGCTGAGCCATATTCCTTCTTGAGCACTTTCTTCTTTGAGGTGGCTTCCTCTTCCTCTGCAATATAATCTTCATCTTCAGACTCTGAAGTCCTTTTCTTGCTTGCTCTAGTGTCAGCCTTGGACAAGTTGCTTGGGGTGCTTCTGCTACCCTCATCTGAGCTGCTAGAGGGACTAGTGCCCTCACTCAAGTGAACCTGCTCCTCTGACTTGTTCTGGCTGTCACTTTGGTCAGACATGTTGCAAACACTGGCTGCAGACCCTGTGAATAGATTGTAGATGAGATAGAGTGGATGAGCATCACAAAATGCAGAGATTTTTGCAAAACAATGAGTCAAAAACTTAGTTTTAGTTTTCCACAGAAAGCATTTCGGATCAACCGATTTGCAAACTCGGTGATACCGAAGCAGCTGTTGGAACCAAAACTAGTGAACTCGGTCAGACCGAGTCACATTTCGGTGGCACCGAGACTGCTAGGGTTTCACAAAGTCCTGAACTCGGTCACACCGATTTGCAATTCTCAGTCAGACCGAGAACCACATGTGCAATGGCCTTGGCCGAATCGGTGGAACCGAGTTCTGCAACCCGGTGGGTCCAAGATGGTTTCGGCGGAAACCTAACCCTAAATTTTCGATTCAATTCTAATCTACGGAGTGTTTTGACTGGATAGAAGCATTTCAACCGTGGCAAGATTCATAATGAACACAATGTGCTAGGAATTGGACGGGGATAGCACTGTGATCGAGTCCATACCCTAGTTCGGTGATGAACTTGCTACGGCGGCAACGGCAGAGACGAAATCCGTTGACGGCGGCGGAGACCAGCGACAGGAGGCAGCTGGTGACGAGGAGGACGATCCGGAGACCCAGGAGGCAGAGCGAGCTTATGCGCGGGCGAAGGGGTTTCGGAGAAATTTCCAGATTTTTGCCCGTGAGTATATATAGCCCGACCCTGTCAGTGTGACCGAGTGGAACAACTCGGTGGCACCAAGATGCATAACTGTTAAAAGTTACAGCAACTCGGTGTGACCGAAAAGTTCAAATCGGTTGCACCAAGATGAAAACCTAGATCGACTTAGTGATCTCGGTATGACCGAAATGGAGGAATCGGTCAGACCAAAACGCACAAAGAAGTTTTGGAAGTTTAAGTCTATGACGAATCGGGGACTCCGAGTGCTCCTCACACAGAGTGGTTCGAATCTGTCTTGATCAAATTTTGTGATGTAGCATGAATAGAGTTTGAGACGAGAAAATCATAGATAGCTAGAGAGGGTTCTTAGGCATTCTTGTCCATCCACTTGGCAAAAGAAAAGAAAACCAATCAATCAAAACAACAAGTGGATGTCCTAGAATGAGTAAAATATGCAATCAACATGCTCACACAATAAAATGGCAATTGAAATATGTGGCAAAGCATGCACAACCAATTCTAGCATCTATCAAGCAATTGGCGATGACTAGGTCATCTATATATGAGTATATTGACTTAGGAGTCAAATGAGAACATTTGATCATAGGTCATACTCATCGTTTAAGCACAAGTGGGGTTACCACTTTTACATAAAGCATTGTTGTGTTCACACCATTAGAGTTGCTTTAGCTCAATTTTTAGAGTAAAGCTCCCCCTAGATGTGATATCCCCCCTAAGAGGGATGAACTAACCTTGGGTTTTGTCGATGATGACTTCATGTAGATGTTGAAGATGTGGATGCTCAATGTTGATGTAGATCATTTGGAGCTATCCATTGGAGTGAGTTGCAGTTTCAATAACTACACGGGTTAGTCCCACAAGGAACAAACAAGGATATCCATAGACATAAAGTGATGCACACACAAGATGATGTCTATGAAAGCTTTTAGGTTACCTTGTCCCTTGTCTTACCAACAAGAGGGTTTGTGACTCCTTGAACTAGTGCAAGATGTGTAATTTGATTGCACTTGTTCTTGCCAAGATGATAAGAGTGAAATATGTTGGCGGAGTCACCCTCAAGAACTCTCTAGTTCTTCTTCTTCTGGATCCACACCATCTTGATGGGAATCCTCAGAGTTGTAGTTGTACTTGATGAAGTGGAACTTGAAGTAGTCTTGGGAACCCATTTGACCGAGGCCTTAGGAGCTTCTTCAAATGCATCAATTTCCTCTTGAAGCTTGTCCTTGCCTTTATGCTTGTGGTCTTGTGGTGGAAGATCATCTTGAGATTGTGTCCCTTTGAAGGAAGTAGGATCATACTTCTCTTGCTGAGGAACAAACTTCGTCTTGGGGTATTGATCTTCTTCCCACTCAACTCCATTGGCATTGAACTTTCGTTCAAAACCGACACCTTGATTCTTCCGGTGCCTTCCTTGCTTGCGTACAATTTCCTCGAATTGCTTACTTCCGGCAAGGCTCTTGTAAACACCTTTCTCTATAATTCCCTTCAATAAGCTATTTTCTTGCTCAAGTGTATCTTGGCTAAGAGAATCATTAGTGGAATCAAGAGAACTACTAGAAGCAACAATATTGGATTTAGCATGATCATTGTTACTACTGGAGGAAGAATCTTTCTTGTTCTTGTTACTAGACTTGACTTGAGGCATGTAAGTGGATAAGAGTAAACGCTTGGCAATGTAAGAAGAACTTTTCTTACGAACATCATCATTGATTGCTTTTAAGAACTCATGATCTTGCTCAAGGTTGAGCTTTTCAAAGCGTAATTTCTCATGAGTCCTTAAAACTTCTCGATGATCTCCTAAGATAGTTTCATGAGCTAAGTTAAGAGTGTTTAGTTCTTTAGTTAGAGACTCAATCTTCTCCTTATCATTGTCATTCGTTTTATCTTGATTAGCATGATTAATTGACATTTCATCATAGTATTCATCACTAGAGTTGTCAACAAGTAAATCATCATCACCTAACAAGTCATCTTCATCACTATTGAAATCAACATACTCGGGGTGTGATACCTTTGGGCCTTTAGCCATGAAGCATGTTCCAACTCCTTCATTTGGTGAGTCAAATATGTCGTAGGAGTTGGTTGTCACAAGAGCTAGACCGGCAACACCTTCATCTTGAGTATATTCAGAATCGGAGTGATAGCTTCTCTCGGAGTGGTTGTCGGAGTCGGAGCCGGATACCCATTCACCAACATGAGCTTGATGTCTTCATTTCGTGTAGCTCCTTGATGACTTGTCCTTTCTTTCCGAATCCTTGCTTCTCCGTGAGGGTCTTCGTTCATAATGATCATCTCTACTCCTTCTTTCTCTAGATGGTGATTCTTCTCTTCTACTTCTTCTCTTGGGAGAATCTTCTCTTCTCTTGTAGGGGGCTGTACACTCATTGGAATAGTGTCCAGGCCTTCCACAATTGTAGCAGTTTCGCTCTCGACTAGAAGATCTTTTGTCATTGTAGTACCTTGACTTGGAGCTTCTATCTTTGCTTCTACTCTTGTAGAACTTGTTGAAGTTCTTCACCATTAAGCTCAGTTCTTCATTGAAGGTTTGTTTCTCACTTGATGATGTGGGGGCTTCACATGAGGCTTTGTAAGCACCACTTGATTTGTTGTGAAGTTCCTCTTTATCCTTGAGTGACATCTCATGCGAAACAATTCTTCCGATGACTTCCGTTGGCTTGAGATCTTTGTAATTGGGCATCATTTGGATCAATGTGCACACGGTATCATATTTTCCATCCAAGGCTCTTAGGATCTTCTTGATGATGAATCTATCGGTCATCACTTCACTCCCTAAGCCGGCAATCTCATTTCTGATAAGAGCAAGCCTAGAGTACATTTCAGCGACACCTTCACCATCCTTCATTTTGAACTTGTCAAGTTGACTTTGAAGCGCATCCAATTTGGATTCCTTGACAGAGTCGGTACCTTCGTGCATATCAATCAAAGTATCCCAAATTTCCTTTGCATTCTCAAGACGGCTGATTTTGTTGAATTCTTCGGGGCACAATCCGTTGAAGAGAATATCACAAGCTTGAGCATTGTATTGCAGCATCTTCAACTCTTCCGCGGTAGCTTCATGGTTTGGTTCTTTCCCATCAAAGAATTCACCTTGCAAACCAATACACACAATAGCCCAAACGGCAGGGTTATGTCCAAGAGTATGCATTTTCATCTTATGCTTCCAACTAGCAAAATTAGTACCATCAAAGTAAGGACCTCTACGGTGATAATTTCCTTCGCTAGACGCCATACTCTCCTAGGTTGTGAAACCAAGTCTATGACCACCAAAAGCTATGGAAATCAAAGCAAATGGAGACTAAAGCTCTAATACCACTTGTAGGATCGGAAGTATGTCTAGAGGGGGGTGATTAGACTACTTGACCAAATAAAAATCTAGACTTTTCCCAATTTTAGTTCTTGGCGGATTTTAGCTATCTTAGCACAAGTCAAGCAATCTCCACACAATTCAAGCAAGCATGCAAAAGAGTATATGAGCAGCGGAAAGTAAAGCATGCAACTTGCAAGAATGTAAAGGGAAGGATTTGGAGGATTCAAACGCAATTGGAGACACGGATGTTTTGGCGTGGTTCCGATAGGTGGTGCTGTCATACATCCACGTTGATGGATACTTCAACCCACGGAGGGTAACGGTTGCGCGAGTCCACGGAGGGCTCCACCCACGAAGGGTCCACGAAGAAGCAACCTTGTCTATTCCATCACGGCCGTCGCCCACGAATGACTTGCCTCACTAGCGGTAGATCTTCACGAAGTAGGCGATCTCCTTGCCCTTACAAACTCCTTGGTTCAACTCCACAATCTTGTCGGAAGCTCCCAAGTGACACCTAGCCAATCTAGGAGACACCACTCTCCAAGAAGTAACAAATGGTGTGTAGATGATGAACTCCTTGCTCTTGTGCTTCAAATGATAGTCCCCCCAACACTCAAGTCTCTCTCACAGGATTTGGATTTGGTAGAAAGAAGATTGGAGTGGAAAGCAACTTGGGGAAGGCTAGAGATCAAGATTCATATGGTAGGAATGGAATATCTTGTCCTCAACACAAGTGTAGGTGGTTCTCTCTCAGAACATGTGTATTGGAAGTGTAGATGTGTTCTGATGGCTTTCTCCACGAATGAAGAATGGGTGGAGGGGTATATATAGCCTCCACACAAAATCTAACCGTTACACACAATTTTCCAAACTCGTTGGGACCGAATGGTTAAACTCGGTCGGACCGATTCAACAAACCTAGTGACCGTTAGGATTTTTGGTGGGACTGAGATGCAACTCGGTAGGACCGATATGGTTAGGGTTCGGGAATAATGTAATCTCGGTGTGACCGATTACACAAACTCGGTGGGACCTATTTTGGTAATAAGCTAACTCGGTGGGACTGGTTCGCTCATTTCGGTGAGACCGAAATGTTACGAAAGGGAAACAGAGAGTTTACATTGCAATCTCGGTGGGACCGATCACTCACTTCGGTTAGACCGAAACGTTACAAAGGGAAACAGAGAGATTACAATCCCATCTCGGTGAGACCGAGATCCCTATCGGTGAGACCGATTTGGCTAGGGTTTGTGGCAGTGGCTATGACATTTGAAACTCGGTGGCGCCGAATAAAAAGAATCGGTGGGGCCGAGTTTGACTTTTGGTTTAGGTCAAATGTGGATGTAGGAAGATAGTTGAGGATTTTGGAGCATATCACTAAGCACATGAAGCAAGAGGCTCATTAAGCAACACCTCATCCCTCCTTGATAGTATTGGCTTTTACTATGGACTCAATGTGATCTTGGATTACTAAAAATGTAAAATGTAGAGTCTTGATCTTAAAGCTTGAGCCAATCCTTTGTCCTTAGAATTTTGAGGGATCCACTTTCCTCATCCATGCCATGCCATTCATTGAGCTTTTCCTGAAATATTAATCTTGGAATAATGTTAGCTCAATGAGCTATATGTTGTTAGGAATTACCAAAACCACCCAGGGATAGTTGCACTTTCACGCGCCTAGCCCCTTAGTGGGCTGGCGCGCCTCTCCCCTTTGGCCCATTAGGCCCATCAAGTGTCGGTGGCCTCCCGGAACCCCTTCCGGCACTCTGATAAAACCCCGGTGCATTCCGAAACCTTTCCGAAGACCAAATAGCATCGTGCTATATATCAATCTTCACCTCCGGACCATTCCGAAGCTCCTCGTCATGTCCATGATCTCATCTGGAACATTCGATCACCAGTTCACATAACTCATATAATCTTATATCGTCAATGAACGTTAAGCGTGCAGACCCTACCTGTTCGAGAATGATGTAGACATGACCGAGATGCTTCTCCGGTCAATAACAAATAGCGGGACCTGGATGCCCATATTGGTTACTACATATTGTACGAAGATCATTATCGGTCGAACCTTTATGACAACATAAGTAGTTCCCTTTATCTGTCGGTATGTTACTTGCCCGAGATTCGATCG
The DNA here is from genome assembly GCA_032464435.1 of Aegilops umbellulata. Classification (NCBI taxonomy): domain Eukaryota; kingdom Viridiplantae; phylum Streptophyta; class Magnoliopsida; order Poales; family Poaceae; genus Aegilops; species Aegilops umbellulata. The sequence goes on from CP136056.1 coordinate 246,181,940, forward strand.
TCGGTATCTCCATACCTAGTTTAATCTCATTACCGACAAGTCTCTTTACTCATTCCATAATACATCATGTTGTAACTAAATCCTTAGTCATTTTGCTTGCAATCTTCTTGTGATGCTACATTACCGAGAGGGCCCAGAGATACCTCTCCGATAGACGGAGTGACAAATCCCAATCTCGATCCAGGCCAACTCAAGAAACACCTTCAGAGATACACTACTGTAGGATGGTCCAAACGCAACAGTTAAATCAGAGACCCTTTGACGAAACTGTTTGTGATGCATCAATCACAAACGGTGATGTAATAAAACCTTCAAAAAAGATGCAAAACGTTTGCGATGGCAGTGACATCAAACACGGTTCGTACTAGAGTTGCGTGTGCGATGAGTGGCAAACCGTTAATCCAGAAGAACTGTTTCTGATGATGCAGAACAACAAAAATGGGCAGCTAGATGAGGGTGTGTGAGATATACGACATACAGTTCACTAGGATGAACTGTGTGTGATTAGGCAACGCAATGGAAACGGTTCAACTAAACAAGATGTGTGTGATATGCGGCAAACAGGTCCATAATCAGAAATGTGTGCGAAGACCAATAATAACACAGACGATTGCTGCTAATAAGCCGCGTGATTTGCTGTGTCTACAGAAGAATAAAATATATATATAATTGAAATAAACATCCAATTACATAAGTGACTATACATATCATTTGCACACACCTCAATAAACAATTGCATGCATTCTAAACTAGGAGAAACGATCGTCTAGTCATCTACTTCTTGTGATGCTCCCGCCATTGCTCTGTGGTCGATCCCTCGTCTGGGGCAAGAAGAAGACACTCCCTCATGTCAACGATCCGCATGTACATCTCGTAGCTTGTGTACGCATCCTTGGCCGCGTACTTGACGTGTTGTTCATCCAGTCTCTCATGCTAGACACTGTGCCAGGTGTTCTTGTCCTTCTTGCTTTCATCCTTCATCTTCATGTAGTAGGGGTCGATGATGGCTGAGGCGAGGTCAACCAGGGAGTTCTATTTGTTGTTGTTGCTACCCCAGACCTTATAGTGGTCCTGGATGTTGACTATATTGTGGCATTTCAAGCCCGAAACCTTGAGCGCTTTTAGGTCGTTGGTGGTGTCCACCGTAGCGAAACTGTAGTCGGAACTATTGATAAACTTGGAGAAATGCTCGCAAGGCCTTGTGGCCAGGTGGTAGTGGTAGACGAGGACGTCATGTTGCATGCACAACTTGGCGATGGAAATCTTCTGATCGTGCCCGACACGACCAATGGTGTACTCGAGGTCAAAGCCGACCACTTGGTACTTGTCCTCAGCAAGCAACTGCTCCATAGTTTGGAAGGAGCTCTCCACCGAGACCGAATCATTCGTGTACACCACCGAGAGGGACTCCCCCCTCATGTGGGTGTCCACTACATGATGTGTGGTGAACTGCCCACCGTTGTCGTCGTTGGCCGCTGGGTGCGCCATTGGAGCCACGAGGAGCGCCATTGGAACCTATGGATGTCCTCTCTGTATCTGTCATCGTGGTTGTGCTTATTATGTCTTGTGGCGCGAGATATGAAGGTAAATGGCCGCAGGAATAAATGGGGGCCGGGCGGCCTGGATTCTCGGCGCGTCCGCATGGCAGATATTGTGGCGGGTAATTGCATCGTCGCATCGCTCCCGGCGCAACCGCATGCACACCAACGTGTGTGATCATGCGCCGGCCCCAAACACTAGTAGCACGCGTGAAGGGACAAGGGCAGAGCACCCGGAGGGATGCGAGAGCAGAGCGCGTGCAGAGGGACGCGAGCAGAGCACGCCGCAGCCGCCTCAACCACAAGCAACCATAAGCATAGAGTAGTTGAACACGCAGGAAATAGTCGCCTACAAGCCGGCCGACACTTGCGTCACTACGTAGAGAGCGGTCGTGTGCTACTGCCTCCATCTTGGTCTATTAGTCCCCCTTTATATTCTGTGCCTTACTTCGCCCTTAAATTTAACCAACAAAATGTTAATGCATGTTATAAAAATTATATAATTGGAAACTATGTTCAAATACGAATCCAACTATATAATATTTGGCGACATGCATTCGTATTTTATTAGTTAAATCCTACTTATAGACCAGGACGGGGGTGTAGTAGGTAATTAAATCGCAAACGTTTTTTATTAACCGTATGTGTACGTGGCCTTTCGTCCTCCTCTCACACGTCTTGTCACCCCGGTGCCGCAGACGGCTTACAGTGCAAGCTTGCGTAGTGCGCGGGGCGTTCTTTTGGCAAAACGGTGGCTCAAAGTGGCACAAATGAATCATCGGTGAGCCCGTTCCCACGCAACCTCGTAGGTTCCCGTGCAAGCTTCCCACCCGACTCAGTGAAATCCCCCAAAATCCCAATGCTTACAGGCCTGCTATATAAACCCTCACAGCCGGCGAGTCCTGCATCACATTGTTCCCTCCCTCCATGTAGCTTATCTCGTATGCTTCTCCCACAATCGCCAATGGCACCAGTCCGTCGTCGTCGCTCAGCCACTCCACCGTCATCAGAGAACAACTCCAACTGGGAGGCTACACCGTGGCGGCGGTGCAGTCCCCGGCGTAGTTTAGTGCGTGTGGCGTCCCTGTTGGGTGTGCGCGGAAAACCCTTTGAAGTAGGACGTGGCAGTCATGATTTTTCAACCCTTGTACCTTATTTCCATCTGCACTAACTCTCCTTTTAGGGTTGGAAGCAAATCTAGGTGGGAATCTCACATGTGACAGGACCTTGCAGAATTCTTTTCTTTTTACCTTGTCCAAGACGTACACAGCTGGTGCCATATCCCGTGGTGCACCATCATCTTCTACATGCCAATCCTTTCTGATACCTAGGTGTGTCAAATCAATCCTAGATTTTAAGATATCTTTCATCTTGCCTACAATATTAAGAAGTGTGCCGATAATATTGTCAAATATATATTTTCACGATGTGCATCACATCAAGATTATGCTGCAGATCCAAATCTTTCAATAATCCAAGTCCTACAAAGTGGACATGCGGGTAAACAATAATATCTCTTTTGCCCTAACATGCTTCCTTTTCCCGCTACCATTATCAAGATGGTTTCCTGGTGTAATATGCCTGACCTTCTCTAATTGCACTTGCAACTCATCGCCGGTGAGCCTCTTTGGCGCATCACAGTTTTCATGCTTTGCATTGAACACATGTCTTTGGTATTTTGTAGGATAGGGCCTGTCCTTGGCAAGGAAATGGCGGTGTCCAATGTAACAGATCTTGCTAAGTACTGCATATGACATCGGATTCTTGTCACAACGAACACATGCATCATAACCATGTGTCATTCGCCCTGACATAGTGCCCAAAGCTGGATAATCATGGATGCACCAAATTATAACATCAATCAGAAAGAAATCAGCTGCCGGGCTTCTATATAGGTCTCGAGTGAGAACACCCCTCCATAGTTGTTGAAGTTCCTCCACAAGAGGCTCCATGAATAAATCAAAATCCTTTCCAGGACTTTTTGGACCTGGGATGAGCAAGGCCATCTTGTAGGTTGATTCTTTGGTGCAGACATTTGGTGGCATGTTGTAAGGGATAACAAGCATTGGCCACTTGCTATATGTGGCACTCTAGTGGCCAAATGGGTTAAATCCATCTGTAGCTAAACCAAGTCTAATGTTTCTCGGGTCAGCATAAACTTTTTGTGTTTCTGATTGAAGCTTTTCCACTCACTACCATGAGATGGGTGGCTCATTACATTCTGATCTCTATACTCCTGGTTTCTAGAATGCCACAGTACATCCTCTGTTGTTTCAGCATCATGAAACAACCTCTGCAATCTTGGTATAATTGGAAAATGTCTCAGAACATTATGAGGAATCCTCTTCATAGCATCGCTGTCTTTCCATCTTGATGATTTGCATTTTGGGTATTCACTTAAGTTGGCATAATCCTTCCGGAACAGAACACAATTATTCTTACAAACATGGATCATATCATATCCAATTCCAACTACACAAAGGAAACTCTTCATTTTACTGTAGGTGTGTGGCAACTCAGACACATCTAGGAAAGATTTGCGGAAAGCAGCCAACATCGCATCAAATGATGTGTTGGTCATCCGCTCAGATGTCTTCACCTGAAGAAAGGTGATCATAGCTGAGAATATTGACAGCTTATTTCCTGGGGTGACTGCCACGTTGCATTGTTCCAACATGCGGGCCCACCATTTTTCTTCTGGAGGTGAAAGTTCATGAAATGCACGAGCATTTCATAGCATTGTTTCAATGTTGGTCAAACTTACTAGTTCCGCTGCCACCACCTCCTCCTCCTCTTCCACCTGAGCATCAGGCAGATCAAGATGGTGATCTGCTGCTTCTACATAGTTAGTAACATTGACGTTCACAGCTTCACCATGATGAATCCACCTAGTATATGTGACCGACATCCCATACAAGTGTAGATGATTTTGCACAGTTGACTCGGGTCTTGTAACTGAATTCATACAACTGCTACACAGGTAGAGCACATCTGATTTTGGACCACCGTACTCAGCTGATAAAGTTCATGAAGTTTTCAGCCCCCTCGACATATGCAGCGGAGAATATTCGAGCAGAAGTTCTCCAAGTCATGTCCATCTGTTAAACATACAAATTAGTTCTTCTACTAGATATTACAAGAAAAACATATATGCTTTTTTATAAAGTCCAGAAAAAATACCTAGGTCGATGTCTAAAGCTATGGCAAGATATTTGGACAAGCAGATCTAAGGAACGAAATATATGTAAAGGTAATTCAGCAAACATATTTGAGTGCTAAATTATGGTAGGCTACTTCAGCATTCAATGAGGCTGAGCACACAGCCATCGAAGGCCATCTCATCAACGAAGATCAAGTATAAAATGGTGTCGAGCTATTTCACCTAACAGATTGGAAACTAGACCATGGCTATCTACCTCACAATAAATATATGGCAAGATATTTTAGCAACTAATAGGGCGTGGCATGCCATCACAGCAAAGCAGATTGAGTGCGGAACAGGGCAAGGAAGCTTCTTAAGCAGAGCATGTTGATGGTAAACTGTTTCGGCAAACAGTCAGCTTAACAATGTCTATGAGCTAACATTCAGCGCTACTCCAACATGCATGGGGCCTCAGTCTAGAATGCGCATACGGTGGGAGAAGTTGACCGACGTGCGCCTCCACAAGAACGTTGCCGGCGGTGGTGGCATGATTGGAGGACGGCATTCTGCAAGAGCGTACTGTGGGAGCGAGAGGATCGCCGTCCGTCCCATCGACGAACTGCGGTGCTGACATATCGGCGCGGTGGAGAGGGCCGCTTTGGCAGAGCGAATAGAGTGGTGGTGGCCGGGGGGAGGGGGTTTGGGGAATATTATTGGCTAGTTGGTCGAAGGGTAGTTGAATATGGGATTTGGGGGGAATTTTCATGCGGTGAGCGGGGGAGTTTGGTGCATGGTAGGTTTTTCCAAATGCGGTCCCACGTGTAAGTGAAGAGGCGGGTCGAAGCGCGTTCCGTTTGTATGAGCCATGTGTAGGACCGACCGTATGAGGGGTGCAATGTGACCGTGACAGGCGTGTTGTGAGTGTAATGCCTTTTTCCGTTTATACTTGGTGCTTCGTGTGATCCATCGATACTACTACTAGTAATCCGGTAATCCCGACTGAAATGGCGCGGCCGAGTCTTTTCTCGCGTAATATGCTGGGAGGTTGGCTTAGTTGGATTTTTTAGGATGAGTAGTGCTACACCTATGTAATCCCAGTTACGTAATTAATGTAATGTGAAATGTGTGGGTTGTTGATTGGAGATTCGGGGAGGGAGGGGGCCACCACCATGAAAATCAGGGGGGAGAGAGAGGCAATTTATGTTAACCCTTTCGTAGGTACCCGTAGATGTACAAAGATGTGAAATGCATGAATGTGTAGTGGATGTACTATTGGAGTGCCTAACATAAATTGTGTATGTATACCTATGTGTTTATTTACTTCACATGTTAGCTTTGTCTCGGGTCAAACCTTCTAAACTTAGACCAAGTTTAACACACAAAAACGAATCATCATTCAACATATTTTCATAGTACAATATATCTTACTCCCTCCTTCCATCTATATAAGGCCTAACTCCAATTTTCATTTTTCCATCTATACAAGGCCAAACGAGCTAACCAATGCATCTCCAACTTAATTCCCCCTCGCAGATCGCGCGTGGTCGTCCTCGTGAAAATGCAATGACGGCAGCATTGATTTGCATGCATGCGCAGAGCAGTTATTTGGCTGGCCATAGTGGGGGTAACATAATTAGTATCATGTACTTGGGACTCGCGAACATGCTTATGTGGCAGGCAATTAAAGAAGAGAGAGATGGTTATAGTAACATAGGTAGACACCATAACATAATAAATGTGGTGCTACTATGTGTCATGCATGGCAATAAATGAGACCACCTATGATACTAATGTATGATACTATGCACTATAGAGGTAGTAACATAGACTAGTAACATATGCATGTTACTAGTCTAAGTTACTCCCCACTATGACCAGCCTTAGGCGTGCGTCACCTCGACTCCTCCTCCTTTCTTCTCCACAAAGCTATTTCTTTTGGCCGATGCATGCAGCGCTGGGGGAGTTATTGTTGGTTGCATGCCAAAAAAGGAGGAGATGAAGTTGCATGTGAGGGATCAATGAAGTACCATTCCCAATATTTGCTCCTCTTTTTATGCAACAACCTTGGTATGAGAGATTCAAAACTTAGGCCCTTTATAGATGGAAGGAGGGAGTACTGTTATTGTGAAAGTTCATATACACCGGACGAGATTCATGCAAACACGGCAAATTTTCATTACATTTTGAACTTTTATAAAGCATAAAAAGAAAAGAAACCCAACCATAAACCTATTCTACGACAGCAACATATGTCCACTTTCTTTTGTACTTCCGCATCAGCGATGACGTCCTCCATCTGCCGTCTCCATGAACGGTGGTTGTGTTCAAGACCCGTGAAGTGAAGGTGCGGTCTCCGGCGAGGAAGAGTAGAACACGGGAGATGGACCAGCTAGTTGGCACACCATGCCCTGCCGCCTCCCATGCCCTACTCATACTCGGAGGAGTTCCCGACCTCGGAGGTTCCGGTGGACGTGAGGTCAATGATGACGGACGTGGACGGTCTGTCGGTTCACCTGCCACATGCTCCACTGAATGTTGGACGGCGACAAGTAGGACACCTGGCTGGCGGTGCTCCCATCATCGGCCGCCAGCGTGGCCACCGCTTGTGCGGTCACGTCCGCGTCCGGCCACACCGGTATGGCGTTGCGAGCGGTGAGTTGAGCGAGGGCAGCAACCTCGAGCTTCATCCCTGAAGACAAGCTCTCTCGCAGAGCATTCCTGCTTGCGGTCATGGTGGATGTGGTGCCAGTTAGGAGGATGCGCTATGGTGTGGAGTTTAGCTGGGCATTGCCGCTTTAAGTAGCGGATACCGGTGAGGCCAAGCGTCCGGGTGCGTCAATAATTTGCCGGAGTTGGTTCCTTGGGTAGTAAGCCTACTTAATGATGGCATACAGATGGACGGCATGAATGCGGGCAGCTGGCGCCGGCTGGGAGCGCACGCGCGTGACGGCGTGAGGGGCGAGGGTTTTTTGTGTGCTAGGGTAGTCAGCTGCGGGCGTGGCAACGTTGGACATGCCCTTTGCTCACATGCGATCCCATATGTCATTGAAAGACGACCCGGCATGGTTTCTGGTCCTGGGAATGCAGTTGGCCATGCTAGAACACTCCACAGACGCGGCGCGGTGCACGCGCACTTCGGCGCCCCGTGCATACTTGACGAGCCGTGTGTTGATCTGCTGGTCGTGCCACAGAGGTAGCGCCACACTCGGCACCCTGAAGCCGAGCATGCCCAGTGGCGATGAGCGTGTCGCTCACCGCGGTCGCTGTATCCAGAGGCGGAAAATAATGCAGGAGCTCCGCCATGTTGCTGGCCCCAACGACCCACTCGAAAGGTTGCCGGTGGCGAGGAGGTCGTGGGCCCGCTCCTCCATTGGACTAGTCTGCGCCACGTTATCCCGATAAGTGTGCCCCACATGTCGATTTCCCTGTTTTCCCGGCCAAATTCGAGCGTCAGTATGGCCTCATAAACGCTCGGCCAACGTCTCTCTCTTCTAGTCTAGTAGTAAATGATGCGGGCGGGGGAGGGGGAGGGACATCGGTTTGCTCAAAACTGTGGTCCCACAAGCGAGCGAAAACGCAAGACGAAGCGTGTTCCATTCAGTGAGTGATGTGCACGGTCCATCGTGCCGGGGTGCAACGTGAACGTGATAAGAGTGATGTACATCGTCCGTTCCTTACGAACTTGCATACTTCAAGTACTCCTTCTTTTGAACACAGTACAGACGCAAGCGCTCATACATGCGCGCATGCACTCACCCCTATGAACGCACACATGCACACCCTACCCCTATGAGCACCTTCAAAAGACTAAGCCGTCATATCTATAATATATCTCTACTTTCGGTGATAATGGTGTGCCTGCCATCTTGCAATATGGACCGTCTGATCGATATCTGACGGATAGAAAGCAAACTATGGAATTTTGCAAAAGGATACCCGCACCTCTCTCGTTCATCCTTATCTCCCACAACTTCATTGTTGAGTAATGAAAAATGGAAGCTTCTGGAACAATCTGGCATGGTGGTCGCAGCCGACGTCGTCCATCCTCATGCCTCTGCTAAGTCCGACCACCAACCACCACTTCACCCTACTCCTCCTCACCTTATCTCCCATCTTTCACAAGATATCATTTTTCGATGAAATTCTCGAGATACCATTTTTTCGATGAAATTCTCGAGATATCATTAGTTTTTACACATGGGATTTATCCTGCATGGGTCAATCACAACAGGTGTTCTGTAAAAAAATGAATCATGATGTTCCGTGTAATGCATGAGTAGCTTGCTAGTTATCTTGAGATTTACGAAGTTACCGCCTCGTCGTCGACAAGACCGGTGGGGAGGTCCGGATGTCTGCCGTGAAAATCCGAAACTTTGGTCCCGTCCCACTCCACAACTCTCCAGGCTCCAGCCATCCGGCTTTGCAAACTCTGCACAGTCAAAACCGATTGACCGGTCTTCACCGGAACCACTACTCACACCAGAACCTTCCCTGCTCGGCCTACGCCAGCTACTTGCCGGCCGATCACCACTACCCCAAAACCACACCTCCTCTCCAGCCCATTCCCCCACCTTTCGATCCCCTAGCCCGCATCAGTCGTCCCCTAGTTCGCCGGAAAGCCATGGTGCACGACAAGATCACATACTATAGGATGTTGACGCTGGAGCGCCACACGGAAATCGCGGTGTCAGACGACGCCACAGACCTTCGTTCCCAAGCTAGCTTTGCGGCGGGCCAATCCCCAAGTTCTCTGGAGCCAAGCTCCAAGGAGGAGGAAGTTGATCCAATGTTCATGGTGGAGGTCACGGTGTAGAAGGCCCCCGATGCGTATGAGACGATGGACATAGACTTCGTGACGGCGTCCGGGTCCACCATGGTGCAGGCGGACCAACGGTTCAACCTGGCAATCCTAAAGGAGGACTGGGAGGCATAGGCTCAACTCGACGCGGGGCGCGCGGATGCCGCTGCCATCGAGGCCGTCCTGCACGCGGAACCGGATGTCGTGGACGTGAACCGGGTGGCGGAGGCTCAACTTGACATGGAGCGCGTGGATGCCGCTGCTATCGAGGCCCTCCTGTAGGCGGAACTGGATGTCCTAGACTTAACCAGGTAGCTGAGCCTCAACTCGACGCGGAGGGCACGGATGCCGCTGCCATCGAGGCCCTCCTGCAGGCGGAACCGAACGTCGTGGACGTGAACCGGGCGGTGCTCGTGTCCTTGCAGAGCGCTCGCACGCTCCGCGTGAACGAGTAGCTGGAGGCCGAGGACAACCATTGTGTGGAGACACACGTCGGCAGCTAGTGCTAGTTCGCGCCGGCAACCAAAGATGATGTGGCCATCTCGTTCCGCGAGCAGTGATAGTTTTTCTTTATGGTGTTGTTTTTAGGGATCTTTTGCTGTGTAAAAACATATATTTATGCAAGTCGCCTGACTTTCATCATTTGGGTCAGTCGACCATTTTAGGTGGTTGGGTGAATATCCTACGTCTCCTAACCCTTTTTCTTCCTCACCTCTTCTTCTTCCCCAACAGACCACCGCACGGGCCACACAGATCTTCCCCAACATGCGGTTGGATAAACATACTGTATGAACAAAAATTATGTGTCAGTGGTAGGATGGCTGAGTTTGGTTTGATCACATGCGGTAGCATGTGTCAGTGAGCGTGCGTTCCTTTGGTTGTGTTTTCGGCGTGGAGACTGACTGTGTGAGGTTGTTGTGCGACCGCGACAGCCATGCGCAAGTATACCTCCTTTTTATTTTGAAAAACTTTAGGCAGGCTTGGCAAAAATGTGTGGTAAAGTATGGCAATGCATGGCTTAGAGCCAAACAGGATACAAGTACGTACTACTTGTGTTAAAAAATAAAGGGGGGTTTCCTTCACAGGATTAATCGATACAAATCCTCGGTTGACATGTTAATTAATGCGTATTTTTTCTCCAACGCCCAAAGAGATAACCATCTCACTCCTCATTGCTTGATTAATGCAGCGCAACCAACCCTCTCACTTACGCATGCATGCAAGGGTATATTAATGTCCTTGGTTGCTAGTATGAGGCAAACCCCATCAATTTTTCCTTGATTAGTGTTACTGGCCTTCTGCAAATTGTAATTTTGATACTAGCCTTGTATACAAAAAATGGAGGTAGTAACTATTTGACTTCCTTCCCCATTATGGTGACGTTGATGATATCTCGAACGTTGTGGCCTTGGCGAGGTGTGTTCGACGGAGCACACCATTGTGGGAGACCACGGTAAGTCGTTCGCAAGTGCCACCTGCAAGCCGAGACAACTGCCTTCTTTGCATCCAGGAAGTCCGTTGAACCATAGGAGTAAATGTACTACTACATAATAGTGTCGTCCGTCTAGCTTAGTGTGGTAAGGTGGTTTCTCGAAGAAGACAATGGAGAAGTGGAGTCAGCGAAGAGTGAAATGATGGTTGCTTCGTTCGTGCTTTGTGATTTGACGCCTCACTGCTTTGTGATTTGTGATATAAGGGACAGGGAGTAGACTCTATGCTCTATATTTTACATGCGCCCAAGCATGGGAGAAAGAGGAGATAGGTTGCATTTTTCTATTGCTTCAATCAATCAATTAGGGAGCTTCCGTTCCCTCTTTTTGGCTTTGGCAGCACCCTCCACAATGGTTCCCATCGATGCCAAAAGCTATTTTCACATTTGGCTACACATTGTGGATGCCCTTAACCTACCACTTGGTTTTGTTCATGTGTGCTATCTATACAAATCTTGATTATATTGATCTAAAAAATTATAGTATTAAGATTAGTAAAAAGGAGGTGATTTTGCCACGCAGAAGGCGGGGGGGGGGGGGGTTTCATATTTTTAGAGGCGTTGGCCTGGCGGTTTGCTAAAATGCGGTCCTACATGTTAGTGATTTACCAAGCCAATCCATGTCCACATGAGGAAGAACAACGACATAAGCAACATGTGGTTAACTTGAAGAAGATGAGGGCGAAGCGGATTCAGCAATGAGTGAAATGATGGTTGCTTTGTCCCTCCAACTTATTTTTTTAGCATCACTTGGTCCCTCCAACTTAACTGTGGGAAAGGTGCAGCTTTGTGATTTGACGCCTCATTGCTCATTACAATGCCGGCACCATGACTGCGGTGCTTCACCCCTGCTGCTCTGCATTGTTATTTCGGTATGGCACGTGGACCCGGTTGCTTGATGTCCCACATGTCAGCGAAAGGGACTAGAACATCTATGAAAGCGAGTGCTCCACTCTTATGACAGAGGAGTACATGACACGGCAGCCCAGTGAACTGTTACTTGTACTGTAGTACTACTATAGTTTTGCTGTTTTGCACGATCCATCGATACAAACCCGATTAAACAAGCAAGGGCGGGATTTTTCCCGCGCGGTAGATGATGCTATCCATACATTTCAAAGGCAATTTTAATGTATGCAAACTCAATAATTAAGTAACAATATGAGATCTAGTAAAACTAAAAACACATATGATTTATTGTGTTAGAGTGTAGGAGTAGTGTTGTATTGCATAGGTGTTAGATGTAACATGCGAGAACGTGTAGAGATGTATTTTTGGAGGGCCTAAGGAGAGAAATTGGGCATAAAGTGGATTCAAATATTTGTATTCGTCTTCATAGCATTTGTAACTCATATCTACAGTTTGTACAATAGACGTGAATGCTTGTTCGCTCTTACAAAACCAGTACAGCGATAATGGGGTGGTGTGCGCCAATTTAGGCACTGGCATGTTGGTCTACTCGGCTCCGAGAGATCGAGAGAAGAGATAAATACACTGGCGGTCAGTGTATTTCAAGCGAAAAGCGTAATACGGTCACCAGACTTCAGAATACGCTCATTACGGTCACTATATATGTTTTGCGATGATTATTCGGTCACTTGCTCACCGTTCAGCATCGTGTTGCACTCTGTTGACCGACCAAATAGTCTGCGTGGCACTATGTTGACTGATTAAATTGACCATGTTTCTTGTGGGTCCCACCTGTCAGTTTGCATAGGAAAAAGGTAAGATAAACACAAATTTACGCAGGCGCGACAAGACTCCAACCCGTGCACGGGAACCACCTGGTTGTGTATGTGTCTGTCAGGGCCTGATGTGTGTGCATGCATGTGTAGGTTGAGCACTTGAGCGTGAGTGTGTGTGCTGGTCGTGTGGTGTGTGCATGCATGCGTGCGTGTGTGCATGTGAGTGTTGCATGTCTGTGTGTGTACATGTGAGTGTTGCGTGCATGCGTGCGTGTGTGTATAATCACCACACCAGCCCCTGTGTGTTAAAACAGATGGCTCAGCATACCAATACAAGGCCACCTTGTCCGCTCTACCTGCGGTGATGACTTCAAACCACCGTCCAATATTTTTTTATCGTTTGTTTTCATTCTTATACACGCCGACAGGTGGGCCCAATGGTAGTGAGATAATGTGATGCAACACTAGAGGTGCCACGTGGAGCGTTTAACTGGTCAACTAGTCATGTCTTGAGCACATACAGAGCTGTATGGTGAGCCCGTGACTGTATAATAACCACAAAAACGTAAATGGTGTCCGTAATGAGTGGATTCTGAAGTCCAATGTATGTGTCATGCTTTCGCTTCAAATACAATGATCGTCACTGTATATATCGCGAGAGAAAGATGAAACATGCATGAATGTGCTGGGGGCGTACTTTTAGAGGACCTGGAGATAGTTTGTTTGCGTACGTGAAAGGGGCGTAGAGGGTGTGTGTGTGATGGAGAGAGAGATGCTCTTCTCTTTATTATGACCAACTTTATATATAGTATAAATATAAAAATTCACAATGCAGAATAAATATCATTGGGTGCACCATGCAATGCAAATTAACTTTCATACTCCTACTCCATATAACTTTGTAATATTGTTTATATATATAGAAATTGTAAAATAATTTTTTGGCCACACTTTGTGTGGTTTTATTCAAAAGGAATGTTGTGTGCGAATTAAACATGAAGAGAGGGCTTTGTAGATCAATGGGGTACGTGATAAGATGTAACATGTGTGAATGTGTAGTTGACATATTTGGTAGGGCCTGGAGAGAGTATGTGTACATATTACGTATTTGAGAGAGGTATGGACAGAGGGGCCGGTGGGGGGCGACGTGGTGAAGATAGCACGAGAAATGAGAGAGGTCTAGAGAGAGAGAGACGAACAGGATGTCACGGCGAGAGATGTCATTGAGTGTGTACATGCAAGGGGGAGGGGATAGAGGCATGAGGAGAAAATATTATTGTGGTGTCTGTGGTCGTATGTGTGGGTGTGAGAAGATAACGAGACCTAGGGGCAGATGGTGTGTCACCGCGTTCGGTGGGCCAAGGTGAGGCCCTTGGTTTGGTCCGTCCTGCGCCACATTGCTTGGCCCGTGACGCATTCAGGGAGACCCATGGAGGACTAGTCATACAAGACAAAGATACCAGAGTAGTCAAGGACTCTGTGTCCACTGACAGAGCCGGATAGGATTTGTAACCCTAGGTCCCTAGACTAAGGTAACCCCTTCTCTCTGATATTACCATTCATCCGACCTAACTTTAAGGGGCATCCTACAGAATGCTCTGCTAGAATCATATTCGTCAATTAGGAAGAGAGGTGGAGACAATGCGTGCAAGATGGGCCTACAGATAATGTGCTTGCGGGAGACATGTAGGCAGGTCTATGTATAGAGAAAGGGTCGATGGGGATTGTGTGTGTGTATGCGTGATATGTCTCCAACGTATCTATAATTTTCGATTGCTCCATGATATATTATCTACTGTTTTGGACTATATTGGGCTTTATTTTCCACTTTTATATTACTTTTGGGACTAACCTATTAATCGGAGGCCCAGCCCAGAATTGCTGTCTTTTGCCTATTTCAGTGTTTCGAAGAAACGGAATATCAAACGGAGTCCAAACAGAATGAAACCTTCGGGAACGTGATTTTCTCATCAGATATGATCCAGGAGACTTGAACCCTCCGTCAAGAAAGAAGAGAGGCGGTCACGAGGGTGGAGGGCACGCCCCCCTAGGGCGCGCCCCCTGCCTCGTGGGCCCCTCGAAGCTCCACCGACGAACTCCTTCCTCCTATATATACCTACGTACCCCCAAACGATCAGATACGGAGCCAAAAACCTAATTCCACCGCCGCAACCTTCTGTACCCACGAGATCCCATCTTGGGGCCTGTTTCGGAGCTCCGCCGGAAGGGGAATCCACCACGGAGGGCTTCTACATCAACAACATAGCCTCTCCGATGAAGTGTGAGTAGTTTACCTCAGACCTTCGGGTCCATAGTTAGTAGCTAGATGGCTTCTTCTCTCTTTTTGGATCTCAATACAATGTTCTGCCCCTCTCTCGTGGAGATCTATTTGATGCAATCTTCTTTTTGCGGTGTGTTTATTGAGATCGATGAATTGTGGGTTTATGATCAAGATTATCTATGAACAATATTTGAATTTTCTCTGAATTCTTTTATGTATGATTGGTTCTCTTTGCAAGTCTCTTCGAATTATCAGTTTGGTTTGGGCTACTAGATTGGTTTTTCTTGCAATGGGAGAAGTGCTTAGCTTTGGGTTCAATCTTGCGGTGTCCTTTCCTAGTGACAGTAGGGGCAGCAAGGCACGTATTGTTTTTTTGAAGGGCTGGACAGTAGGAAAGACTCCTACTGCTTTAGTATATTACCAAGAGTGCCAAAGCACATGTGTACAGTGTTACATTACATATGGACAAAGCCCAGCAAGCACCCCCGTGCAGGGGAGGGGGAAGCATCACTGGTGATCTAAGTGAAGGGAGTCAAGTACAGCGGCAACTAATTGTTTTTTATGGTCAGGAACTCTATGGCTAATATTAGCAAAGTCCTTTCTGAACCTAGTCTTCCAGGATGACAATGAGGGGGTTACTTGGCGAAAGTAGTTATTGTTTCGCTCCTTCCAAAGGCTCCAAGCGGCCACCAAGAATATATCCATGATCATGGGGCGGTTGTGCCAAGTTTTGAGGTGTACCATCATGTCCAATCTATTGCCATTCATGGGCCAGGAGATATTGAGCTCGTCCCAACAAGCCCCACTAAAAGTGCATCTGTAAAAGAGGTGTTCCACCGTTTCTTCAACATGCTGCCCACAGAGTAAACAGTGGAGGTTGTCCCCAATGTTGTAATGCCTCCTTTTGAGCATATTCCTTGTGTTGAGGCGATCGGACAAAAGGAACCAACCAAAGACCTTGAGTTTGGGAACACACCGCGCCTTCCACAGCCAGTTAAAAGCTTCATGTGCAGATATATCTCTGAAGAAAAAGGCGTAGTAAGCAGTTGTCTTGAACTCAGCTGCCCCCCAGACACAGGACCAGGTGTCATTTGTGTCACGCACCCCAAGGTGTCTCACATGTTGCTGCAGGGCCTTCAACTCATCATGCGCCTGGAGTGAGAGAGGTAAGTGAAAGCCTTGCTCCAGACTAGAAATGTTGAGAAACTATTTGACTGAGGCATCTTTCGTGGTGGTGTAAGAGAATGCACGGGGGTAAGTATCAGCAACAATGCCATCACACCAGTCGTCCTTCCAAAAAAGAGCTGAGTCACCCGATCCAAGAGTCACCTTCGAGACCCCCCTGTACACTAGCATAAGTTTGAGGAGTTCCCGCCACCAGAAGGAACCACAAGGTGCTGCAGCATGCGGGACAGCGGTGGAATAGTAGGAGTCCCACAGGAGGTTCACCCAAGGCGTATCAATTTTATTGTAGAATTTGTGGAGCAGCTTGAGAAGCATTGCGTCGTTCTGGACCTTGAGATTAAGCACACCGAGGCCGCCACTCTGTTTTGGTCTCCAAACCATGTCCCAGGCTGCAAGGGAATTGCATTTGTCTCCATCCTCAGTTTTTCTGATCCACAAGGCATGACGCCGTATTTTATCCAGTTGTTCAATGATTTTGGGCGGTAGACGTAGGGTACCCATTGGGTAAATAGCCAGAGAAGTGACCAGGGAGTTCATTAGAGCCAATTTACGGGCGTACGACATCAGCGACATGACATCAGTGATCCTACCTTCTGCTTTGCAAATCCACGGAGTGAGATCAGCAACAGTAGGTTTAGTAGTGCCAAGCGGTAGCCCGATGTACGTAAAAGGCATCTGCGCACAAGTACAACCGAAGATGGCTGCAATATCTCTGAGTGTATCATCTGGGGTGTTAATCGGCACCAAGGTGGACTTATCAAAGTTAATGTGTAGGCCCACAGAATCTGCATAATCCTCAAGAATCCGTTTCATTCGTATTGCTTGCGTCCGACAAGCAGGCATGACAATGATTGTGTTATCAGCGTATTGAATAACTGGGAAGCTTTTATCGCGATAGGCAGGTATCGGGAGTTGAAGCTGGTTGTCATTGAGAGCCTCGTTTATAGCTGTTTGAAGCAGATCTGCAGCAAGGACAAAGATTAGCGGTGACAATGGGTCCCCTTGCCGCACTCCGCATTTGCACCAATTTTTTTGCCAGGGACCCCGTTGAGGAGGACAGAAGATTTTCCAGAGGTGGATATACATTCGAACCAGCTAATCCATTTTTCGTTAAACCCCATGCTTCGCATGATCATGACGATGGCTGAATGCTGAACTGTGTCGAAGGCCTTAGCAAAATCCAGCTTAAGGAGGACGATCGGGCACATAGATGCCTGGCATTGGTGTATATATTCGAGCGCCCAAGCTAAACAGTCATTGATGGAGCGCCCTTTGAGAAAACCGTACTGGTTGCGATGCACAATCTGAAGGATGATCCGTTGTAAACGGTTAGCCAGAAGCTTGGTGATCAATTTGAGGCAGCAGTTAAGCAATGTAATCGGCCTAAAATCATTGACTGTCTCAGGAGCACGTTTCTTGGGGAGCAGGGTGATGTAGCCATAATTAAGGCTCTCCAGATTGAGGTTGCCTTTATGGAAGTCGTCAAGCAGTCGGTAGAAGTCACTTTTAATAATTGGCCAGCAAGCTTTCATGAATGCTCCATTGAACCCACCCGGGCCAGGCGCTTGATCAGGTGGCAT
Source organism: Aegilops umbellulata (assembly GCA_032464435.1). NCBI lineage: Eukaryota > Viridiplantae > Streptophyta > Magnoliopsida > Poales > Poaceae > Aegilops > Aegilops umbellulata. Next base: position 246,199,638 of record CP136056.1, read on the forward strand.
CTCATTAATCACATCATCAATCTCTCTTGGTGTGAAGGGGACAGTGAGAGCATCAAAGTCCACTTGTGAGCGCAGCATCTGTGAGAGATTAAATTTCATCTGCAGTGGTTTGGAAGCACCCAAACGTTCTTTGAAGGCTTGAAAGAGGATTGACTCCTTCCCCAAATGATCCTCAACCTCAGCACCGTCACTTGTTTTCAAGCTAGAGATAAAATTCTTTCTGTATCGTTCGGTTGCTATGGCCTGAAAGAATTTGGAGTTTTCATCTCCAAACTTAATCCAACGAAGGGTGCATCTCTTTTTCCAATACTCTTTCTGATGTTGTAGTAGTCTTAACAGGTGACGCTTGAGTATATTTCGAAAGTTAGTTTCAGGGGTCGTGAGGGTGCGGCGATCTGCAATGTGATCTAATTCGAGCAGGGCTTTGTTGGTGTTTTCCAGAGCAATTTTGAGTCTAGAAGTTGTCTTGCTCCAAGTAATCAGATCATGTCTGAGGTTTTTGAGTTTTTGACAAAGATTAGACGCCGCATTAGCTGTTTTGCCAAACTTCAGAGGCCTGTTCCAAGCTTGAGAGACGACGTCCATAAATCCAGGGTGAGCAATCCAGAAAGTTTCAAATCTGAAAACTTTGCTTTTGGGTATGGAGGTTTGAATCACAACCGAGCAAGGGGTGTGGTCAGACACCGGACGGCCCAGGGGATTGACCATGGTATTCGGGAAAGAGGATGTCCAATTTAGTGTCGTAAAGAACCAGTCAATTTGCTCGAGCAGAGGGTTTTGCTGCATGTTGGACCATGTATATTTTCTGCCTTTGATTGGTAACTCGGTTAATCGTTGTTCACGTATAAAATCATTAAACCTGAACATATCTTGAATGTTACCACCAGGTTTATTTCTATTGTCGGGGGAACGGATGTAATTGAAATCACCAAGTAAAAGCCAGTCTTCGTTGGAGGGGATATCTATGTCAAACAACCAGGAGGTAAAACTGTCGCGTTGCTCACCCTGACACGGGCCGTAAATATTAACTAGCTTCCAGGAGTGGGAAGAGATCGTGGATTTGAATTCAACACCTAACGCAAACTGCTCATGAATGAAAATCTGACCCGAGAAAGCACTGCTACACCAGATAGTTATGATACCTCCAGAAGCGCCAAGGGAGGGAATAAAAGCGAAAGCATCAAAGCGCGGGGGGGGGGGGGGGCAAATAGACTTAAGGATGCTAGCATTAAAGTCTTGCATTTTTTATTCTTGAAGACAAATGATCGAACAACCAGAAGTGCTGATCGCATTTGATAGAGCTAATTGTTTCTTAGGAGAGTTCAAGCCATGAATATTCCAGCAAAGTACGTTCCAATTGTGCAAAAGTACCATAAAGAACGCAGGGTAGAGACTTTAGGTCGATGAAGCAGATCCATCAACGCCCTTGGAGAGCACCTCTAAGGTGAGTTCGTCCGCATGGATGGCGCAGAGATGAGTACTAATGTTCTAGATGGTTGCAATGTCCGTCGGAGGTGGCGAGTCTTCATTCTCAACCTGCAGAGAAGGATCAGCTGAAGTGTTCGCATTGGACAGAGCCGAAGGAACAGTCCTGGGCTTCACTTTGGACTTGGTGGCGCGCGAGACCAGCGTCTGGGTTGTGCGGAAGCCATCGTACTTGTTGTTTCTGGTGCTGCGGCGAAGAGGGGCAGTTGACACTGGGGCTATCTTTTTACCTTTGCGGTCCTCCAGAAGCAGAGACAGGCCTGATGAAGCTGATGCAAAGTTTGTACAGGCAGGTGGCTCATGTACAATCGGCGGCATAGCAGTGTTCTCAGTGCTAGCAATGTGGACCACAGCCATCGGTTCAGTTGCATCTTCAGACAGAGTAGTTGAATCCGTGATAACCTCTCCCATAGCAGGTGCGGATAGATCAGACACCCGAACTTCATACACCTCCAAAGCAGAGCTCTCCAAGGGGCATAACTGAAGATCATCAGAGCGATTACGCCAGGAGTCCGGAGGAGTGAGAGCATCATCCTCAAAATGCACCAACTCCTGAATCTGAACAGCAGAAGAGGGCAGACGTGGTGCAATTTGGTTGAACTGAAGACCATTTTCATCAGACAGAACTTGAATCTCAACATGCACCGCAGCAGGGCGTACACGATATGCTGAACTCCAAGGTCCCATGTTCGCCAGGAAAGGGCGTAGAGCCTGATATATGGAAGCATTGAGCTGTTGACGCGGAACTGGATCAGCAAGCAGGAGGGACAGCAGATGATCACCCTGGGATGACAGACTAAAACACATGCCATGGTTATGAATACCCATAGAGATTGAAAGTTGATCCTCCAGGGTAGGCTGGACAGGTATTGCGACCGCGTGCCACCACAATCAGAACCTGGGAAGAATCATCCGAGCTAGATTCATCAGAAATAGTGATGTAGTCGTTCCAGGCATCAGCTGCATTATCAGAAATATTGTTCTCTGGAAGAACACCATCCTAAACCTGCAGTCCCTGTGCAGCAAGCCAAGCTTGAAAATTCATGAGGTGCGGTGGCATCACCGGAGGCTGCGGCACCATAGGTGGAGTCTCAGGCCAAGCCTCCCAAGCAGCCAAGTTCTGGTTTGGGATCTCACCATGTCCAGCAGGAGCAACATTAGGAGGTGCGGCATTCTGCACAAACCAATTGTGTACCTGTTGTTGATATAGCTGCTCGGCCGTAAGATCTGGGCCAAACTGAGGATGGGGATTGCCGTCAGGGGGAGGTGGCTCCTCACCGGCCGGGGGAACTTCAGGTAGCAGAGCATTCCAATCGCTACTGCGCAAAATCGTCACCTGCACCGTCCAACAATCTCTAGCTCCCCCTAGCTGCCAAACCACAAAACTTTTGGGCACAAGACGTAGACTGATGAGTTGAGCCTTGATTAACATGAACCTTCTGTCCTGCCTAGGGTTGTACCAAGTAATTAAAGATCTAAAACCCCCCAGAGCCTTGGTAATGTAATAATCAGTCTGGTAGTCGTATGGGAATCCAAAGAACATGAGCCAGACAACCGGACCAAAAGTAGTGGTGCACCTATTGAATGCTTCGTTGTGAGGAACAAAGGTGATAAGCAAATCTTCCTCTTTTAATTCCAGGGGAGTAGCCATAGCAGAGTCACGAAGAAACAAATCCGCAAACCAAAAAATCCCTATGCCCAAAGATGATCGCTTTCTTCAGTAGTAAAGAGATGAGCTTCATGGAGCAAACCTAGAACAGCTTCACGGACGGCTGCACGGCGGTGCAAGGGAACATAGCTGCTAGCTTCAGCGATCGCCAGGAAATCGTGATTCAGGGAAGGGATTGGACCAACCACCATCCCATTGCGCACCACACGATCCGCAGGTCCAGGCTCTACAGCAAAGCCCGGAGGAAGGAATGGTACATGGTTCAGTGGGTAGTTGGCCATGGTGGATGCGAGGGGCGAGTGTGGCTGTGCCGGAGAGGCGGAGCAGGATGGAGGTGGTGGCAGGGCGTAGAGACTGACGCAGGCCGAAGCCGTTTGGGAACTCGAGGAAGAATGGGTAGCGTCAGGGGTAGATTTGGTAAGCCCAGTAATTTTAGGGACCCACTTCCATCTCGCATGCCATTGTTTGGAGTAGCAGGATTGAGCCACGTGGCTATAGGCCCCACAATAGATACATCGGACCGTGGTGGGAGGCCTTGACCGAGCCCGCATAGGAAAAGCAGAAGGAGCCTCAGAATCTGAAGAATTAATGCAGTTTCCATGGAGCTGAGAGTTGATGCCAGATTTTGTGTGATGGGTAATCCGCAAAGGGCAATTAATCACCTTGTGATCAGGTGTGGAGCAATAAATGCAAATAACCCTGTTATGGCAAGAAAAATGACTGTGTCCCCATTGCAGGCAGCGCGAGCACAAATTGGCCCAATTATTGGCGAGGAGCGAGATCTCCTGTTTTGTATAGCTTGCTTGGGCCAGATCAGCTTTATGTTGGGCCGACAGAGTAGGAGGCCACAATTTGTGGGGTGGCGCATATTTGAAGGCCGAGGCTAAAACACTCTGTGGAATGGTCAGATATGGTGTCTTAATGAGGCATTTAAAGGCGCCTAACTGCCGAAAGGAAGGCCTTTGACCATCCTCAAATTTTGCCTGTATGAGATAATCATTCATTAAACGTAGTCTATCTTCAGAAGGCGTAATTGTCGTAGGCGCATGATGACCAGCACTAAAGGATCCAAATTTGATATTTTGAGTTATTGAATCAATCTGCGGCCGAGGATGAAGCACCTCGACACTCGAGGAAGAAGCTTCAGCATGATGAGCATTGGAGAAAACCATATTCTTGATAGGATGTAGCTCAAATTTACTAAGCTCTTTAAGCGAGGCTTGGTCCAAAACGCCTGTATGATCGATAGAACGCAGACAGGAGGAGATTGCCATAGGCTTACGAGCCAAGATCAGAAGTAATTCCTCATCAGCGTGCCAAGAGAAGTTCGCCAGATGGCTACGGTTGAAACGGCCATTGAACAAATGAAAGTGTCAAATGAAATCCGGCCAAACCCGATCTTTGAGCCCATAGATGAAATGACCAACTTTATTATTAGCCACCGAGAAGCGAAAAACCCGAGGATTGAGTTGAACCACTTTGAAACCAGTACTAATACCACCAAGACAGCATTGCAAGGCTAAGCCCACCGACTCAACAGTCAAGGGGAAAGAAGCAGAGGAAAAGGTGACCACAAGGAAGAATTCCTTGGTGTCACGGGAGGGGGAAAAGTGCACCGTCGATCCAAATTTCTTCCTCACCTGATCGGCCAGGGCAATGCCAGGAGAAAAATCCCAGTGAAGCAAGCCCTCCATACCTTAAAACTTCACTAGAGATCTCCATGGGAGTGGTTGGAGCAGGTGGGAGAGATGGGCAGGAGAGGGAGGGAGGGAGGGGGAGGTGGGAGGAGCCATTCTATCCCCTAAGGCACGTATTGTATTGTTTCCATCGAGGTTAACAAGATGGGGTATTTATCATATTGCATGAATTTATTCCTCTACATCATGTCATCTTGCTTAAGGCGTTACTCTGTTTTCTTGAACTTAATACTCTAGATGCATGCTGGATAGCAGTCGATGAGTGGAGTAATAGTAGTAGATGCAGGCAGGAGTCGGTCTACTTGTCTCGGACGTGATGCCTATATACATGATCATACCTAGATATTCTCATAACTATGCTCAATTCTGTCAATTGCTCAACAGTAATTTGTTCACCCACCGTAGAAATACTTATGCTCTTGAGAGAAGCCACTAGTGAAACATATGGCCCCCGGGTCTATTCTCATCATATCAATCTCCAATCACTTTATTATTGCTTTGCTTTTTTACTTTGCCTTTTATTTTACTTTGCATCTTTATACCAAAAATACCAAAAATATTATCTATCATCTTTATCAGATCTCACTCTCGTAAGTGACCGTGAAGGGATTGACAACCCCTAATCGCGTTGGTTGCGTTGAGCTATTTGTTTTGTGTAGGTACGAGGGACTCGTGCGTAGCCTCCTACTAGATTGATACCTTGGTTCTCAAAAACTGAGGGAAATACTTACGCTACTTTGCTGCATCATCCTCTCCTCTTCGGGGAAATCCAACGCAGTGCTCAAGAGGTAGCAAGAAGAATTTCTAGCACCGTTGCCGGGGTGGTCTACGCAAAAGTCAACATACCAAGTACCCATCACAATCCCTATCTCTCGCACTACATTATTTGCCATTTGCCTCTCGTTTTCCTCTCCCCCACTTCACCCTTGCCGTTTTATTCGCCCTCTCTTTTTCGTTTGCCTTTTTCTCGCTTGCCTTTTTGTTTTCTCGTGTTTTGGATTGCTTGCTTGTCGCGATGGCTCAAGATAATACCAAATTGTGTGACTATACCAATACCAACAATAATGATTTCCTTGGCACTTCGATTGCTCCTCTTGCCAATACTGAATCTTGTGAAATCAATACTGCTTTGTTGAATCTTGTTATGAAAGATCAATTCGCCGACCTTCCTAGTGAGGATGCTGCTACTCATCTAAATAGCTTCGTTGATTTATGTGATATGCAAAAGAAGAAAGATGTTGATAATGATATTGTTAAATTGAAGCTATTTCCTTTTTTGCTTAGAGATCGTGCTAAAGCTTGGTTTTCGTCTTTGCCTAAAAATAGTATTGTTTCTTGGAACAAGTGCAACAATGCTTTTATCTCTAAGTATTTTCCTCCCGCTAAGATCATCTCTCTTAGAAATGATATTATGAATTTTAAGCAACTTGATCATGAACATGTTGCACAAGCTTGGGAGAGAATGAAATTAATGATACGTAATTGCCCTACTCATGGTTTGAATTTGTGGATGATTATACAAAAAAATTATGCCGGATTGAATTTTGCTTCTAGAAATCTTTTAGATTCGGCCGCGGGAGGCACTTTTATGGAAATCACTTTAGGAGATGCTACTGAACTCCTAGATAATATTATGGTTAATTATTCTCAATGACACACTGAAAGATCTACTAATAAAAAAGTGCATGTGATAGAAGAAATCAATGTTTTGAGTGGAAATATGGATGAACTTATGAAATTATTTGCTAATAAAAGTGTTTCTTCTGATCCTAATGATATGCCTTTGTCTACTTTGATTGAGAATAATAATGAATCTATGGTTGTGAATTTTGTTGGTAGGAATAATTTTGGTAACAACGCGTATAGAGGGAATTTTAATCCTAGGCCTTATGCTAGTAATCCTTCTAATAATTATGGAAATTCCTACAACAACTCTTATGGAAATTTTAATAAGATGCCCTCTGAATTTGAGAATAGTGTTAAAGAGTTTATGAATTCACAAAAGAATTTTAATGCTTTGCTTGAAGAGAAATTACTTAAAGTTGATGAATTGGCTAGGAACATTGATAGAATTTCTCTTGATGTTGATTCTTTAAAGCTTAAATCTATTTCTCCTAAGCATGATATCAATGAGTCTCTCAAAGCCATGAGAATTTCCATTGATGAGTGCAAGATAAGAACCGCTAGGATGCGTGCTACGGAAGATGCCTTTATTAAAGCGTGTTCTTCCAATTCCTATGAAAATCAAGATGAAGATCTAAAAGTTATTGATGTGTCCCCTATTAAATCTTTGTTTTGCAATATGAATCTTGATGAAACTGAATATGATCCACCCTTACCTAGACGGCATTCTAAAAATTTGGAGTATTTAGATCTTGATGATGAAATTGTTAAAAGTGGAGTTGAAAAGAATAAAACCCTAGATGTTGCTAAACCCACTATTTTGGATTTCAAGGAATTTAATTACGAAAGTTTCTCTTTAATTGATTGTATTTCCTTGTTGCAATCCGTGCTAAATTCTCCTCATGCTTATAGTCAAAATAAAGCATTTACTAAACATATCGTTGACGCCTTGATGCAATCTTATGAAGAAAAACTTGAGTTGGAAGTCTCTATCCCTAGAAAACTTTATGATGAGTGGGAACCAACTATTAAAATTAAGATTAAGGATCATGAATTTTATGCCTTATGTGATTTGGGTGCTAGTGTTTCCACTATTCCCAAAACTTTGTGCGACTTGCTAGATTTCCGTGATTTTGATGATTTCTCTCTAAACTTGCATCTTGCGGATTCCACAATTAAGAAACCTATGGGAAGAATTAATGATGTTATTATTGTTGCAAATAGGAATTATGTGCCCGTAGATTTTATCGTTCTTGATATAGATTGCAATCCTTCTTGTCCTATTATCCTTGGTAGACCTTTCCTTGGAACGTTTGGTGCAATTATTGATATGAAGGAAGGGAATATTAGATTCCAATTTCCATCAAGGAAAGGCATGGAACACTTCCCTAGGAAGAAAATAAAACTACCATATGAATCTATCATGAGAGACACTTATGGATTGCCTACCAAAGATGGCAATACCTAGATCTATCCTTGTTTTTATGCCTAGCTAGGGGCGTTAAACGATAGCGCTTGTTGGAGGCAACCCAAATTTATTTTAGTTTTTTTTTGTTTTGCTTATGTTTAGGAATAGATAATCCATCTACCTTCTATTTAGATGTGGTTTTATCTTTTAATTAGTGTTTGTGCGAAGTTAAACCTATAGGATCTCCTTGGATGATAGTTATTTGATCTTGCTGTAATTTCCAGAAACTTTCTGTTCATGAAAACAATTGTTAAAAATCACCAGAACATGATAAATAAACAAATTGTCTAGGTCTTCCTATTTTGGCTGATTTTTTGGAGTTCCATAAGTTTGCGTTAGTTACAGATTACTACAGACTGTTCTGTTTTTGACAGATTCTGTTTTTCATGTGTTGTTTGCTTATTTTGATGAATCTATGGCTAGTAAAATAGTTTATAATCCATAGAGAAGTTGCAATACAGTAGGTTTAACATCAATATAAATACAGAATGAGTTCATTACAGTACCTTGAAGTGGTCTTTTGTTTTCTTTCGCTAACGGAGCTCACGAGATTTCTGTTGAGTTTTGTGTTGTGAAGTTTTCAAGTTTTTGGTGAATTCCTTTGATGGATTATGGAACAAGGAGTGGCAAGAGCCTAAGCTTGGGGATGCCCATGGCACCCCCAAGATAATCCAAGGACACCTGTCAGTGTCAAAACCGGCGGATCTCGGGTAGGGGGTCCCGAACTCTGCGTCTAGGCGGATGGTAACAGGAGACAAGGGACACGATGTTTTTACCCAGGTTCGGGCCCTCTCGATGGAGGTAAAACCATACTCCTGCTTGATTAATATTGATGATATGGGTAGTACAAGAGTAGATCTACCACGAGATCAAAGAGGCTAAACCCTAGAAGCTAGCCTATGGTATGATTGTTGTTCCTCCTACGGACTAAAACCCTCCGGTTTATATAGACACCGGAGAGGGTTATGGTTACACAGAGTCGGTTACAACGGAAGGATATCTACATATCCGTATCGCCAAGCTTGCCTTCCACGCCAAGGAAAGTCCCATCCGGACACGGGACGAAGTCTTCAATCTTGTATCTTCATAGTCCAAGAGTCCGGCCAAAGGTTATAGTCCGCCTATCCGGACACCCCCTAATCCAGGACTCCCTCAGTAGCCCCCGAACCAGGCTTCAATGACGACGAGTCCGGCGCGCAAATTGTCTTCGGCATTACAAGGCGGGTTCTTCTCCAAATTCCGTGTACTTGTTGAATTGTGTCCGGCTTTTTGTGAATATTGCCCTTCTTGGCTTCCACGCCCAATAATGGCCTTCTTCCACATGTCAAATGAATGCGAAAAGCCAGGGTGTTTTTACATTTACCCCCCTAGCTGCGTAAATGAGCTGTCTATTAAAGAGACGAGGATTTAGATCCAAATCACACCATCTTCCCTCCGCGAGCTCAGATCGGAGCGCATTCGACAGAGATCCATTCCATCATGGCTGGTCGTCGCAGCTCCTCCTGTCGCCTTCCCAGCCCTCAGCCTGGAGATTGGGAGAGATGTTCCATCCCGCACAGCGAGTTAGTGACGCTCGAAACCAAAGGATTTCTTCCCCCAGCCTACATGGTCCCTGTTCGAGCCGGGCTTGCCACCTATAATGGCGGAGAGCAAGCGGAGAGCGTCCCTAATCCCTCCAAAGGAGAGCGGGTATGCCTTGTCCCCTATTTGGTAAGAGGGCTCGGATTTCCGATTCATCCGTTTCTCCGGGGGCTCCTGGAGTTCTACGGCCTCCAGTTGGACAACCTTACGCCCGCCTCCATATTGCATATCGCGGGCTTCGTAGCCCTTTGCGAGCTATTTTTGGGCTATGAGGCTCATTTCACGCTATGGAAGAAGCTGTTTTGCCTCGTGCCCCGTTCTCAGAAGGGGTCAGTATATCAAGTGGGCGGAGCCGAAGTATGGCGCATCGTCGGGACCGGATATCTATCCGGAACCCCAAAGAAGGCGTCCGAAGACTGGCCTTCAGAATGGTTTTATATAGAAGATGTCCCCCTGCCAGACCCTATTCGGATCGGCCTCCCTGAGTTCGATAATGCTCCCTTGAAGAAGCGCCTAAGCTGGCGTCCACGGAGCCCTCAGAAGGAAAAGGACAAGGACATCCTTTACCTGATGAGCCGGATAAGGTTACTAGCTCATTCCGGACTGACCATGATCGAAGTCATGGCCACATGCATTACGCGGGGGGTGCAGCCGCTTCAGTATAGAGGCCACCCCATGTGGGATTTCAATGGGGAGGTTGATGCCACCCGCTGTGGCCGTAAGGGGCCGGAATCGGTTGCCGCTCTGATGAAGATCTTGTCTGCATTGTACAAGGGAGAAGAGGAGGAATTTCTCCGCATCAATCCACAGGGTGGATTTTCTATGTACAGTCCTCCAAACTGGGTAAGCGGACACTTGTTTTTGCCCATCCGTTCCATATTCCCATAGTTAAGTATCTTATCTTGTGACTTCGACGCAGGAACTGCGTCAGGCCATAAAGGAGATAAACAACCCTTCTCCACAACCCGAGGATCCAGAACGGTCTCTCGACCCGGCCTCCCAAGAGGATCCGGACATATCTGTGGAGCTGATCGACGGGGTATTTTATCAATTGAGTGACGACAACGTCTTGGTGGCCATTACGACCGATTATCCTGGACTGCTCCCCGCCTCACAGGTAACTGAGACCGAAGTCCCAATACCTCGAAAATGATCCGTCCGTGCTTATTTTTGATCATCGTATACCAACAGTGTTTCACAGGGGAGGATCTTGAGGCGGAATGCCGAGCCTGCGGCGACCAGCCAACAAGGGACCGCGAGGACGGGCAGGCTGAAAAGACCCGCAGTCCGGATCGAGACACCGACGCAGCAGTAAGGCGCGCCGTTTTCTTCCAAGGTATTATTCTTACGATGCGTACTAACGCACGTGCTCTTTTTAGGAAAAAGAGGGCTCGTCGGACTATATCCGGAGAGGTTGCCAATCGCGCCTCCACCAGCCAGGCTCCAAAGCCAGGTGCAGAAGTAGAGGTGAACATGAGGCATGCGTCGGACGCTCCTCCGACAGAGGACGCGGACAAAATGTCCGTCACCAATTCTGAGGTGGAGAGTGCCATAAACCACAGGCACCGCCGGACAGTTCTTCGCGACGCTTGTTTCTCCCAAGAGGCATTGGATGCCTTCACCTCGGGAGATGCATATCTTCGTGCCGCTCAAAATGGTCTAACCAGGGCCACGGAGCAGTATGTAAAAGACATACGGGTGAGAAAATTTGATGATTATATATACATCAGTAGCCCCCGAGACTTGAAACAGTTAGAATAACTGATTTAAGGATCATTTGTTATGCAGGTTCTTATAGAAAAGAATACCCAACTGTCCCAGGAGCTAGAAGAGTGCAAAGCCCAACTTCAGGCCGCACTAGCCGCGGCAGGGGAGCCCAAGAAGACCCCCTCTGGTAATATATGTCCTGACTTGATGAGTATCATGTAAAGTGCGGCGTGTATGCAAATCTGACAATAGAATTGCAGATGGCGCCAGATTAGATCCAGAGAAGCAGCAACTCCTACGCCAGCTGAAGGCTGGTGAGAGTGTGCTTACAAAGGTGAGGCAGGAGAAGAATGATCTCCAAGATGCCAACACCCAATTGGGCATGGAACTAAAGGATGTTCGTGCCCAACTGTCGGACTCCGTTAAGGAGAATCGGCGGCTTGGACGCGACATGTTTAGTAAGTGCTTGAACGAACTTTGAAAAAGAGTTCGGTGAGGAAGTCGACTAACAGAGTTATATCTGTAGGTATGCTAACGGGTCGTCCTGTAGAGGAAATGCCCGGTTCTACGGGGGACCTTCTTACCGAGCTCTCACAACTACACGAACGAGTTCGGCAGGCAATGCAAGGCGTTGCCCAGGCCTTGTGGCCATCCGTCTCCATGCCCGAAGGTCTTGGAGAGCTTGCAGAGAAGCTGAAGGGAGCACGGCGACGCTTCCGATTATGGAAGATATCGGCCTGCCATCAAGGTGCCCGGGAGGCCTGGGCCATGGTGAAGACGCGGTACACGAAGGCTGACCCAAACCACATGGCCGAGGTCGGACCTGTAGGGCCCGATGGGAAGGAGATCCCTGTGAGCTTAGTATACGGCCAAGTAGAATTGGCCGCAAAGTATTCCCAATAGGACTGTAAACTGGACAGCCTGTTGGATGGCATTGAAGAGGAATATAATCAGTCAAATTGACTATGTAATTTAAGATGACATGTATAATGCCTTCTAGCCGGATTGTAGATCGTTTGTCATGGCAGACCTTTTCGCTTGAACCTCAGGACCCGACGGTCCGAAGTGTGTCCGAATACCCTTTCGGTTATGTAAGAACCGGGGCATGCATGGAGACCAGGCGTAGGGGTCATTAGTGCTTGAACAGACAAGTGCCCAACTAGTTATGTTATATTACATGGTTAGTAAGAAACATCTTCCAGGGAGAATAGTTCCGTTAGGGGTTCCTTTCCCTGGGAGGCATGCCCTAAAGTGCATGTCCGGACTGCGAAAAAGAGACGCAGGAAAAACATCTGGGGGCGCATAAGTAAATAAGTGAGAAATCATCTTTTAGTTCACCGACCGAATCTTCCCTTAAGAACGCTAGCTTTCGGCTTCACCCAGTCTGAGGTACACATCCGGCTGACCCGGCAGTAACAATCGCAGAGGTGCTCCCTTTACCGCCTAGCCGAACAATCGAGAACCTAGGGGTAAGCACAGGAGCCAGGCAACCCAGCTTGGACAAAACTTAAGTCATATCGATGCATATAATGGTGAATAAAAGGTACATGCGGAAGTGTGACACATGTGCTGGGCATGAAGCCCGTAAAAATAAGCTTCTGTTAAAGAAGCCCCCAGGTATAATGAGCGCGGATAGGCGTAAGTTGTGTGCGAACAAGGCGCGAATGAGCCCTTAAAGGCTATAAGAGAAAGGGATGTGAGAAGGAGAGAAATATAAGACAGCTAGTGTATAAAAAATAGACAGAGGAAGGAGACGAACATAGAGTCCGGCGCTAGGCGTAGAATCTTCGGAGACAGGCTGCGTTCCATGGGTTCGGCTCGAGTCGGTTATCCGATGCGTCTCGCAGACGGTACGCTCCACTAGTCAGGACTTGGTCAATAATAAAGGGACCTTCCCATTTGGGCTTGAGTTTGTCCTTTTTCTTGTCCGGCAGGCATAGAACTAACTCGCCAACATTGTAAGTTTTGGCCCGTACTTCTCTGCTTTGGTATCTTCGAGCCTGCTGTTGATAGAATGCGGAACGGGCTTTTGCCATGTCACGCTCCTCCTCCAAGGTGTCCAAACTGTCCTGCCGATCGAGTTCGGCTTCTCTTTCTTCGTACATGCGCACGCGAGGTGAGTCATGAATTATGTCGCAGGGCAGAATCGCCTCTACGCCGTATACCATAAAGAATGATGCATATCCGGTGGTGCGATTCGGCGTGGTCCACAGTCCCCAGAGTACAGAGTCGAGCTCCTCTACCCAGTGCGTGTTAGATTCCTTGAGGGACCGCACTAATCTGGGTTTGATGCCGCTCATGATTAGACCATTTGCTCACTCGACTTGACCGTTAGTTTGTGGGTGATAGACTGAAGCATAGTCGAGCTTGATGCCCATGTTTTTGCACCAGAGTTTGACCTCGTTGGCCATAAAGTTCGTGCCATTATCAGTGATGATGCTGTGGGGGACGCCGTAACGGTGTACGACCCCGGATATGAAGTCTATCACCGGTCCGGATTCGGCCGTCTTAACAGGCCTGGCCTCTATCCATTTTGTGAACTTATCCACCATGACCAGTAAGTATTTTTGCTTGGTGGGTTCCTCCTTTAAGGGGTCCAACCATGTCAATTCCCCAGACCGCGAAGGGCCAGGTGATGGGTATAGTTTGGAGGGCGGTGGGCGGCATATGACTCTGGTTAGCAAAGAGCTGGCAACCAACGCATCGTTGGACTAAGTCCTGAGCATCTGCCCGGGCCATCGGCCAATAAAATCCTGTACGGAAGGCCTTGCTTACAAGGGCCCGGGCTGCAGCATGGTGCCCGCCGAGTCCGGCATGAATTTCAACCAGAAGATTCCGCCCTTCCTCTTTGGAGATACACCTTTGAAGGACTCTGGTGGTGCTTTTCTTATAAAGCTCTCCCTCATGGACATAGTAGGCTTTAGATCGCCGCACTATGCAGCGTGCCTCGTTTTGGTCCTCGGGAAGTTCTTGCCTGGTTAGGTAGGCTAGGAATGGTTCTGTCCACGGGGCGATGACTGCCATTATTACGTGGGCTGAGGATGTTACTTCGTTGGTTGAGCCTCCAATTGTGTCAGAGTGTTCGGTGTCGGGCAGTGCGGTTGGGTCCGGGCTGTTATTTTCGGGTTCCCCTTCCCATACTACGGATGGCTTGAACAACCTTTCCAAGAAGATGCTGGGAGGGACGGCATCGCATTTTGCGCCGATGCGCGCTAGGACATCTGCCGCCTGATTGTTTTCCCGGGCTATATGGTAAAATTCGAGCCCCTCGAAATAAGGTGACATTTTTAGGACGACGTTGCGATAGGCTGCCATTTTCAGATCCTTGGCATCAAAGTCTCCATATATCTGGGATATCGCGAGGTTCGAATCCCCGCGCACCTCTAGGCGTTGAATGCCCATGGATACTGCCATCCGGAGACCATATAGAAGGGCCTCGTATTCGACAGCATTGTTGGAGTCCGTATACATTATCTGGAGTACGTATTGAACGGTATCTCCAGTTGGGGATGTCAAAACGATGCCAGCCCCCAGACCAGCCAACATTTTGGAGCCGTCGAAGTGCATGACCAAGTTGGAATATGTGCCGTACTCTTTAGGGAGTTCGGCTTCCGTCCATTCGGCGATGAAGTCGGCCAAAACTTGCGACTTGATAGCTCGCCGTGGCTTGTAGGTTATGTCGAACGGGAGGAACTCAATGGCCCATTTGGCAATCCGGCCCGTCGCGTCGCGGTTGTTTATAATATCGTTAAGTGGCACATCCGTGGCTACCCTTATTGAACACTCTTGAAAGTAGTGTCGCAGCTTCCGGGACGCCATGAATACCGTGTACGCTATCTTTTGATAATGCGGGTACCGTGACTTGCATGGAGTGAGGACCGTGGACACATAGTAAACCGACTTTTGAAGGGGGAATTTGTGTCCGTCCGTTTATCGTTCGACAACGAGTACTGCGCTCACAACTTGATGAGTTGCCGCAATGTACAATAGCATTGGTTCGCCAATGTTTGGCGCGGCCAGGACTGGGTTTGTTGCCAATATGGCTTTAATTTCGTCGAGTCCGGCCGTGGCGGCATCCGTACACTCGAAGTGGTCGCTGCGCCGGAGGAGGCGATAAAGGGGTAATGCCTTTTCTCCCAAGCGGGAGATAAAGCGGCTTAGAGCCGCTACGCATCCGATCAATTTTTGTATTTGTTTGAGGTCCTTTGGGATATCCAATTGTGACAGAGCTCGGATCTTGGCTGGATTTGCTTCAATTCCTCTACTGGATACAATGAAGCCCAAGAGCTTTCCGTCCGGTACGCCGAAAACGCATTTTTCCGTATGTGAGCCTCAAGTCGTCTACTAGAGATTCGACATGCTTGGTTTTGACGACCATGTCATCTACGTATGCCTCCACTGTTTTGCCGATCTGGTTTGCCAGACATGTCTGAATCATGCGCTGATATGTTGCGCCGGTGTTTTTGAGCCCGAAGGGCATTGTGTTGAAGCATAATGGGTCGTATGGTGTGATGAATGCCGTTGCGGCTTGATCTGACTCTGACATCTTAATTTGATGGTAGCCGGAGTATGCGTCGAGGAAACACAATGAGTCGTGTCCTGCGGTAGCATCGATAATTTGATCGATGCGGGGGAGGGGGAAGGGATCCTTTGGGCAAGCCTTGTTGAGGTCCTTAAAATCGACGCACAAGCGCCAGGATTTGTCCTTCTTTGGTACCATCACCAGGTTTGCTAGCCAGTCCGGATGTTTTATGTCTCTGATGAATCCGGCCTCCAATAGCTTGGCTAGTTCCTCTCCCATGGCTTGTCTCTTAGGTTCGGAGAAATGCCGAAGAGCCTGCTTGACTGGCTTGAATCCTTTTAGGATATTTAGGCTGTGCTCGGCCAGCCTGCATGGGATTCCTGGCATGTCTAAAGGGTGCCAGGCAAAAATGTCCCAGTTCTCGCATAGGAACTCTCGCAGTGCGGCGTCTACATCAGGGTTTAATTGTGCCCCGATGGAAGCTGTTTTTGTAGGGTCTGTTGGATGGACTTGGAATTTGACTATTTTGTCTGCTGGTTTAAAGGAGGTGGACTTGGATCTTTTGTCGAGTATCACGTCGTCCCTGTTCACCGTGGAGCGCAGCATAGTCAGTTCCTCAGCCGCTAGGGCTTCGGATAGTGCCTCGATGGCAAGTGCGGCTGTCTTATTTTCGGCGCGGAGTGTTGTGTCTAGATCACTAGCAAGAGTGCTGATTCCGTTGGGCCCGGGCATTTTGAGCTTCATGTACCCGTAATGGGGTATGGCTTGGAAGATTGTAAACGCCTCCTGCCCTAATAGAGCATGGTATCCGCTGCTGAACAGGGCCACTTGGAATGTGACCTCTTCGGACCTATAATTGTCCGGCGTGTCGAACACCACATCTAGTGTGATTTTTCCTGTACAGCGCGCTTCCCGACTGGGGATTATTCCTCTAAAGGTTGTGCTACTTCGCTCAATGCGGTTCCATTCTATTTCCATTTTTTGAAGGGTTTCCTTATAAGTGAGGCTCAATCCGCTGCCGCCGTCCATGAGTACCTTGGTGAGTCGAAAGCCGTCCACTATTGGACTGAGGACCAATGCGGCTGGTGCTCGGGCTGTTCGGAATTTAGGTTCATCACTGGCATTGAAAGTAACAGCCGTGTCACTCGATGGGTTTATTGTTGCCACATGGTAGTCTTCGGCAAGGCTGCAGAGTGTTCGTTTTTGCATATTGTTTAATGCGAAAGTCTCGAAGACTGTTAATACCGTACTGGTATATTTTGGCTGGTGCTCTGTGGCTTCTGGGATTAGAAGATCTTCGCCACTTTTGGCCACCTGCCGGAGTATCCAACATGCTCTAAGGCTATGAGTTGGTGTGGCGCCCTCCGTACTGTGAATTTTACAGGGTCCATTGAGCCACCCCTCCAGCACGGTTCCATGCCCTGTAGAGGGTTTTTTGCTTTTTGGTGTTTAACCCGGGTGTATGGCGATAACGCACCCTTTTATTTCGGACTGGGTTTGTATTCAGGGCCGGATTGTCCCAAAATTATATTTTGGTTTTCTAGGCGCTTTCCATACTTTCGTACTATGGACGCCAAGTCAGTGAAGCGTGTAATTTCACGGCGACTGATGGCGTTGAGGATTCCCTTGTTCGTGCAATTATTGCAGAAGAATGAAGTTGTATCCTCCTCGCGGCAGTCCTTTATCCTGTTCATGACCAGGAGGAATCTGGCCCAGTAATGGTGTACTGTTTCTTCGGGCTCTTGCCGAATTTTGGATAGATCGCTTATGTTTGGGTGGGCGGGTGGAATTAAATTCGGAACCTCACCCGATCTGAGACTCAGGGGCCAAGGAGTTTCCGAACTTGGAAGCTTGGGTTTTTGGATGTTGTCCAATGAGTCTAGCCCGCTGCCTGACTTTAGGTTCAGGGCTTGAGTGACGTCCTCCCCTCCGAGGGTATCTGGCTTGGAGGGATCGGGAATCCGGACATAACTAGTCCTTAAGATAGATAAAGGGTCGCCGCATTGTTCCTCCACCACTTCAACGTGATGGGTGACCTGGGGAGAGTTAATCTCTCTCAGATCGGGTTTAAGCCCAATTTGATCGTAGTCCGTAGCGACTCCCAGGGCGGCGATGCGATCCAAGAGCTCGTTTAGGGAAGAGAGCTCCATCGAATCTAACTGCTCGGCGAGTTCCAAGTTGGCGTGAAGATTGCTTTCGATGACCCGAGAAGTCATCGTCGGCGCGGTGGCGAACAGGCGGTCATAAGAAAACCACCTAGCCGGAGAGTTTGGCCGATAGCCAAAGCTCCTTTAGCAACAGCGTCGTTTTTAAAGACGGGATGAGGCATCCTTCCTGATGGTGACGACACAGTGGAACTCTCAATGAAAGCACCAATGTCGGTGTCAAAACCGGCGGATCTCGGGTAGGGGGTCCCAAACTGTGCGTCTAGGCGGATGGTAACAGGAGACAAGGGACACGATGTTTTTACCCAGGTTCGGGCCCTCTCGATGGAGGTAAAACCCTACTCCTGCTTGATTAATATTGATGATATGGGTAGTACAAGAGTAGATCTACCACGAGATCAGAGAGGCTAAACCCTAGAAGCTATCCTATGGTATGATTGTTTTTCCTCCTACAGACTAAAACCCTCCGGTTTATATAGACACAGAAGAGGGTTAGGGTTACACAGAGTTGGTTACAACAGAAGGAGATCTACATATCCGTATCGCCAAGCTTGCCTTCCACGCCAGGGAAAGTCCCATCCGGACATGGGACGAAGTCTTCAATCTTGTATCTTCATAGTCCAGGAGTCCGACCAAAGGTTATAGTCCGGCTATCCGGACACCCCCTAATCCAGGACTCCCTCAACACCAAAAAGTCAAAGCTTGGGGATGCCCGGAAGGCATCCCCTCTTTCGTCTACTTCCATCGGTAATTTTACTTGGAGCTATATTTTTATTCACCACATGATATTTGTTTTGCTTGGAGCGTCTTGTTTGATTTGAGTCTTTGCTTTTTTGTTTACCACAATCATCCTTGCTGTACATACCTTTTGAGATAGCCATGCATGAATTGGAATTTGATAGAATACTCTATGTGCTTCACTTATATCTTTTGAGCTTTATAGTTTTGCTCTAGTGCTTCACTTATATCTTTTAGAGCATGGTGGTGGATTTGTTTTATAGAAACTATTGATCTCTCATGCTTCACTTAGATTATTTTGAGAGTCTTAAATATCATGGTAATTTGCTTAATAAAAACAATATGCTTGGTATTCAAGATTTGTAAAACTTTCTTTTGAGTGCGTTGAATACTAAGAAAAGTTTGATGCTTGATAATTGTTTTGAGATATGAAGATGGTGATATTAGAGTCATGCTAGTTGAGTAGTTGTGAATTTGAGAAATACTTGTGTTAAAGTTTGTGATTCCCGTAGCATGCACCTATGGTGAACCGTTATGTGATTAAGTCGGAGCATGATTTATTTATTGATTATCTTCCTTATGAGTGGCGGTCGGGGACAAGCGATGGTCTTTTCCTACCAATCTATACCCCTAGGAGCATGCGCGTAATACTTTGCTTTGATAACTTCTAAATTTTTGCAATAAGTATATGATTTATTTATGACTAATGTTGAGTCCATGGATTATACGCATTTTTCCCATCCTTCCACCATTTCTAGCCTCTCTAATACCGCGCACTTTTCGCCGGTATCATACACCCACCATATACCTTCCTCAAAACAGCCACCATACCTACCTATCATGGCATTTCCATAGCCATTCCGAGATATACTTCCATGCAACTTTCCACCGTTCCGTTTATTATGACACACTCCATCATTGTCATATTGCTAGCATGATCATGTAGTTGACATCGTATTTGCATATCCCAGTACACCACCAAAGGCATTCACATAGAGTCATATTTTGTTCTAAGTATCGAGTTGTAATTGTTGAGTTGTAAGAAAAAATATAAGTGTGATGATCATCATTTTTAGAGCATTGTCCCAAGTGAGGAAAGGATGATGGAGACTATGATTCCCCCACAAGTCGGGATGAGACTCCGGACGAAAAATAAAATAAAATAAGAGGCCATAAAAAAAGAAAAGGCCCAAATAAAAAAATGAGAGAAAAAGAGAGAAGGGAAAATGTTACTATCCTTTAACCACACTTGTGCTTCAAAGTAGCACCGTGATCTTCATGATAGAGAGTCTCTCATTTTATCACTTTCATATACTAGTGGGAATTTTACATTATAGAACTTGTCTTGTATATTCCAATGACGGGCTTCCTCAAAATGCCCTAGGTCTTCGTGAGCAAACGAGTTGGATGCACACCCACTTAGTTTCTTTTGTTGAGCTTTCATATACTTATAGCTCGAGTGCATCCGTTGCATGGCAATCCCTACTCACTCACATTGATATCTATTGATGGGCATCTCCATAGCCCGTTGATAGGCCTAGTTGATGTGAGACTATCTTCCCCTGTTTTTGTCTTCTCCACAACCACCATTCTATTGCACATATAGTGTTATATCCATGGCTCACGCTCATGTATTGCGTGAAGATTGAAAAACTTAAAGTATGAAACAATTGCTTGGCTTGTTCACCGGGGTTGCGCATGATTTAAATACTTCGTGTGGTGAAGATAGAGCATAGCCAGACTATATGATTTTGTAGGCATAACTTTCTTTGGCCATGTTGTTTTGAGAAGAAATAATTGCTTTGTTAGTATGCTTGAAGTATTATTATTTTTATGTCAATATGAACTTTTGTCTTGAATCTTTCGGATCTGAATATTCATACCACAATTGAGAAGATTTAAATTGAAATTATGCCAAGTAGCACTCCGTATCAAAAATTCTCTTTTTATCATTTACCCACTCGAGGACGAGCAGGAAATAAGCTTGGGGATGCCTGATACGTCTCCAACGTATTTATAATTTTTGATTCCTCCATGCTATATTATCTATTGTTTTGGACTATATTGGGCTTTATTTTCCACTTTTATATTACTTTTGGGACTAACCTATTAACCGGAGGCCCAACCTAGAATTGCTATTTTTGCCTATTTCAGTGTTTCGAAGAAACGGAATACCAAACGGAGTACAAACAGAATGAAACCTTCGAGAACGTGATTTTCTCATCAGATATGATCCAGGAGACTTGGACCCTCCGTCAAGAAAGAAGAGAGGCGGTCACGAGGGTGGAGGGCACGCCCCCCCTAGGGCGCGCCCCCTGCCTCGTGGGCCCCTTGAAGCTCCACCGACGTACTCCTTCCTCCTATATATACCTACGTACCCCCAAACGATCAGATACGGAGCCAAAAACCTAATTCCACCGCCGCAACCTTATGTACCCACGAGATCCCATCTTGGGGCCTGTTCCGGAGCTCCGCCGGAAGGGGAATCCACCACGAAGGGCTTGTACATCAACACCATAGCCCCTCCGATGAAGTGTGAGTAGTTTACCTCAGACCTTCAGGTCCATAGTTAGTAGCTAGATGGCTTCTTCTCTCTTTTTGGATCTCAATACAATGTTCTCCCCCTCTCTCGTGGAGATCTATTCGATGTAATCTTCTTTTTGCGTTGTGTTTGTTGAGACCGATGAATTGTGGTTTTATGATCAAGATTATCTATGAACAATATTTGAATCTTCTTTGAATTCTTTTATGTATGATTGGTTATCTTTGCAAGTCTCTTCGACTTATCAGTTTGGTTTATCCTACTAGATTGGTTTTTCTTGCAATGGGAGAAGTGCTTAGCTTTGGGTTCAATCTTGCAGTGTCCTTTCCCAGTGACAATAGGGGCAGCAAGGCACATATTGTATTGTTGCCATCGAGGATAACAAGATGGGGTATTTATCATATTGCATGAATTTATTCCTCTACATCATGTCATCTTGCTTAAGGCGTTACTCTGTTTTCTTGAACTTAATACTCTAGATGCATGCTGGATAGCGGTCGATGAGTGGAGTAATAGTAGTAGATGCAGGCACGACTCGGTCTACTTGTCTCGGAGGTGATGCCTATATACATGATCATACCTAGATATTCTCATAACTATGCTCAATTCTGTCAATTGCTCAACAGTAATTTGTTCACCCACCGTAGAAATACTTATGCTCTTGAGAGAATCCACTAGTGAAACCTATGGCCCCCGGGTCTATTCTCATCATATCAATCTCCAATCACTTTATTATTGCTTTGCTTTTTTTACTTTGCCTTTTATTTTACTTTGCATCTTTATACCAAAAATACCAAAAATATTATCTATCATCTCTATCAGATCTCACTCTCATAAGTGACCGTGAAGGGATTGACAACCGCTAATCGCGTTGGTTGCATTGAGCTATTTGTTTTGTGTAGGTACGAGGGACTCGCGCGTAGCCTCCTACTGGATTGATACCTTGGTTCTCAAAAACTAAGGGAAATACTTACGCTACTTTGCTTCATCATCCTCTCCTCTTCGGGGAAATCCAACGCAGTGCTCAAGAGGTAGCAATGCGTGTGAGGGGAAGAGTGCTTCTGATAAAGGTTAGCGAAAACAGTCGTAAATGGTTGTGAGAGGGAGGGAGGGTGATATCGATAGCATGTGTGCGAGAAAGACGCCTCGGGAGAGAGTGTGTGAGCATGTGTGAGAGACCACCGATGGATATACACCGTGTGTGCGTATGTGTTAGGGAGAAAGTTAGCGCGTGTGTGAGGAGGGGCCTATCGAGAGTGAAACTACATGTAAAAGACCGGTGTACACATTGATTAAAAATATAAATTGTATCCAAATATTAGGATGGGGTCATGATATTTGCAATTCACATAAGGAACGGTCATTGATCCGTCAGACATCTATATTCTATCGAATTTGAGCATGTCTATGTTATTATTCGACATAATTGATCCATTGAGCCAGTATTTTGAACTCCAGACAATGCATCGCTTTAGCAATTCGAATATAAACATGAGTATAGTTCATGTTGTGTGTAAAGCACATTATATGTATAAAAGTTACACAATGAACATTATAAATAGCTACTAGGAACTAGCGTACATTTGAATTCAACTTAAGGTGGTTTAAAAAATTCGAATTCAACATGAAGTCCATTCAAATATTTGAATTCGAGATCATGGCATTTGTAAATCATACCTAAAATATGGGGGCACCAATATTTGCTCTGCCTTTGTACATAATAGCATATATAGTCATGTACAAAATAGATTCAAATTTACCTCCTCCATTCCAAAATAATCGTAGTTATAGATTTTTCAAGTGTCAAAATTTCAAAAAGAAGCGCATAATTTAATGAGGTTTTCAAATATACAACGTCAAATTTAACGTTTTCTATTTAGGTCAATCCTCAAAGTTCAAGAGTACTCTAAATGGGAATGCCTCCATTTCAAAATTTCGAATGAAGCGCCAAAAGAGCCTCTATCCACCCAAAACTGCGTGGGACCAATGTTTGGTAGAAGGAAATTACTTTTATAACTCCGACCCGTGAAACCTACCGGCCCGACGTACAAAGGTCTAAACCAGGGTAGGTTTGTAACTTCATCTAGACACCACGCAACCGCCTCCGGAAAACATTCATACACCATGGCCGCCTAAACACACGTGCGCTCGGCCGAAATTGCTCCTGCCTGCTATTTGGGACACCTGGGATTGCTGTTCTACCCCCGACCCGCAGTAGGTCCAAAATTTAAGAGGGGGGAATGTTTGTACTTCCCCAAATTTCAAACAAGCACGTCCCATCTATTAAAAAAACAAAAACAAGCGCATCCCAGACCGAAACATGGCCCCCCCTTAGCTCCCCCCGGTCCGATTCCTCATTCGCACTCCGTGGGCGCCAAAACTACCTCTCCACTAGCCGTGAAACCCCAGCGTCCTCCATCCGCCACCCCATCCCACCCATCAACCACCGCCCTCCTTCGTCACGCCGGAGCCGATACCCTGATGTCGTCGTCCACCGCAACCACAACGCCCTCCACGGCTAGTAGTTAAAGCCGAGGACAAGCTGACTCCAGGACGCCGACGTGCGTCGTACCCAAGCCAGTTGAACCACGCCGTCCTGCGCCTCACCGCTACTGCTCCAACATCGCCACCGTCCACCGCACCGGAGGTGTTCCCGCTACACCGTCCTTCGCCGCCTCGGATCTGCTTCCCCTCCGCCGATAGACGGCCACCGCAACACAGTCAACAATTTGTCCATGGGTTCGTCCAAGGCTCCACCCTCCTCCAAAACATCGTTTCCCCCAGTAAAAAGAAGAACAACGCCGGGAAATAAGGATGGCACAACACTGGCAACCAGAACTAGTTCTCCTCTTCCCTTATTCTTACAAATCTTACGTGTCTGCTTGCACGGTATTCATCCCACAAAAGACACTAGTTGACCGCTTCTTCCTACACCTTCTTTCTGATACTAGATCTTCCTAGTAACTCTGAAGCACAAGATCTCCTAATATACTATTTCACCTTAGGTAGAGGTCCGTCGCCCCCTGGATTTCAATTCTTGGTCAGTTGGAGCAGTTGATTCCCAATTAAAGGTAGAATTCCCCGGTGTAACATGCGCTAGTCTGCCTATTACACTGAGGAAGTAGCGCCTCGATATTTATCTTAGGGGTGTGTGGGCCTAGGAGCTGCTGGCACCGAATCTGGAGGTCAGCCGGGCTTAAATGGATGGCCGGGCGGCGCTGCCAAGCACGGCGGTGGTGTGAGGTCGAGGGGAGGGCGGGGCGGCAGAGGCAGGGGTCTGGGCCGGTGGCCGGTGGTCACTGGCGGTTCGAGAAAGATCATCAACAGTGACTGGCGGGAGGTAGATGAAGGCCATCTGCGCGTTCCTTGTAGATTAGACGGTTCATAAAAAAATCGGCTCACCTATTTATTTTCAGTCGACTGTTATTTTGATAGGACCCACTACAAAAAAATACACTTCCATGATGATACGTGTTTGTTACAGTAGGTCACGTTTTCTGTCATGGATGTACATCCATGACAAATTTATGATAGAATCAAGATAGTCGTACCTGTGCTGTCGTAGAAGTGTTCCATGACATTACCAAAATTATCATCACAGAAGTGTCCACTTCCATGACGATAAATCGCGTGTCACAGAAGTGCTTTCGTCAAGGGTGACCGACACGTGGCATCCACCGTAACCGAACGCCGTTAAGCTATCGGGTCCTATTTTGGATCCGATAACCCGTTAACAACCCTGACCAATGGGGATTTTCCATGTGTAAAATCATCATTGGCTGGAGGAAACACGTGTCGGCTCACCGTTGGGACAGATGTCATCCACTCATTGGACCCAAAGCGCCTATGATACGTCGACACATGGCACAACCCAACAGAGGCCCATTCCTGTGAAAAGGTCGGCTCGTTTGACTTGGTTAAAAGGTGGCGGGCCGGCCCACGACAAGCCTGTTAACGGCCTGTTCACATATAGCCCATTTACAGCCCGCTAACCCAGGGCCCGTTTATGGCTATCCGAATTAGGCCCAGTAGCGTCATCTGGGCCGTCCAATATAATTCCAGTCCGTTTTGACTTCCGGCCCATGTATGGCCCATGACGTCTTTCGGCCCATATGAGGCCCTTATTACTCTCGACCCATTAACAGCCCGTGGTAAAACTGGCCCGTAACGAACAGTGTATCACTTTATACCCATTAACGACACATGGTGAAACTGGCCCGTAATGAATAGTGTATCACTTTATACCCATTAACAACCCATTATTCCGTTGGGCCGTTTCCAGCCCGTGTTATCTTTCGGCCTTCTCGGGGCCCATTTATTCTTGGGCTCATTTCCACATTCGTTTACTTACGGCCCGTTACTGTCATTTTCTGCTTGTGGGCCAAATTCAGCCTGTGGTTATAGCCCGCCCGTTTGTGGCACGTTAATACGTTCGACCGTTTTCATAGCGTCATCAAAATACGGCCGATTAACGACGACCCGTTATGGTCGGCCCATGAATGGATGATTTCAATTCTAGCCCATTTACGGCCATAATGTGGTCGGTTATTGGCCTATGTTTGGCCAACCGATCATACGGCCCGTAGAAGGCCCGTTGATGATACGGCCCATAGAAGGCCCATTGTGTCTATGACCCGTAGAAGGCCCATTGTTTCTATGGCCCTTAGAAGGCCCATTGTTTCTATGGCCCGTATGAGGCCCATGTTAACTACAGCCAGTGGGCATCAAAGTTCGCCACCAGTGCAAATATAGGGAAAACCCACCACTATACAAAAATGGCTTGCTGTTTTCTTCAACCGGTGGCTGCACGTTAAGAACAAATTTTGTATCGCACCAAAACAAATTACAACTACAAAACAAAAGGAAGGTTGGCATAAAAGTTAATAGTCTAGCAGATAAATGCACCACCAGAAGTTCAGAAGCTCAGTTCATTTGACCTGACTGTTACATTTTCATGTTGTATTGTCCGATGGAGCAGCATAACCTTGGCCTTCAGTTCTCCTAGGCTCCTGAACAACATAGCAAATGTCTGATAGTCTGGTTTCAAAACCATGCATATCTTGACAACATCGAACAATGTCTCTCCTTGTTTCACAAAGGGTCTCTGTTAGGGAATGGACTTGTGTCTGGAGCGCAGATACAACATTGTTTTGAGCTTGCATATCTTGATCACGAGGCAGTTTGGACGAGATTGCCTTAACAACCAAGCCAATATTATGCAGGAACGTGCTTTTGGCGCTGTTAGTGCACATGTACTGACCCACTGCAGCAAGAGCTGACATTGCGGTTATAGTTGCCTCGCCACCTTCAGAAGGTGGCGGTTCCACCATTTTTTCCATAGCTCGCTGAAAAGTTGTGGTTTTACATTAGTAGTACCAGAACAAAAGGTATTAAGGAGGCAGCAAAACCAAACAAAATAGGTTTGGTCTATATACAGAACTTATTCTGGTGAACCCATGTAAAATAATAGTTGTATTTTATTGCAAAGTACATAATAAAACCAGGTTCCAAACATATGACCATGTACCATTGCTAATGTATTGTCTATTTCTTCACATTGTATTGAGGGCTAAGGATAAAGAGACGAAGTTTATAATACGGTAAGCATAGTATGACATCATTCATATCACAAAACAACTGAGAACAGACAAACAGGCAATTGAAACGTTGTGTGGGCAAGTCCAGCACGGAACTAGATTACAGGTAAAGATCAAAGGAACATCACTCCTCTCTTTTAAACCTTGTAAGGTGCAATGATACGCTAAGACAATTGTGTAAAAAGAGGAATAGACATTGGCTGCAAACCATGCAGTTCAAGGCACAAGTCAGAATAAGTAGTAGTTAAAAGGCATGAGGATTAAGGACTTACAACAGCGGCTTTGAGTGGTGTAGTCATGCCCTTCTTCTTGCTGGTGTGACAGTCCTTGAAGATTTCCATAGCATTTGGTTCAGGTACTTTTTGGTCCTTGCGGGCTTTCCTCTGCATTTGGAACAAGTCAATATAGATATGATAATATGGTAAAGCGAAAAGAGTGAAACGACAGCTAATTACAAGAGCCTCGCAGTGTGCAATATAGCTACGAGACCCTGTCGTCTGTTAGAATTTCACTTTCGTACGGTTGGCCTTGTTCTTTGAATAGTTCACCTACAAGAAGATAGATTTGTGTGGCACATGTGTAAATAGGATTTCAACATGTGATCTTTTCACATATATATAGTGTACCTGATACTTCGAATCGGACTAGTGTTTAACGAGGCCTCTCCAGTCTTCATCAGATATATTTTCCACTGGAGATGTTTGGGCAAGTTCACTATTAGCCTTGCCTTCAAAGTGAGTTTTCCTCAAGTTATACCGATAGTGTCGCAGAGCAGACTTGAAAACATGGGTGCAAGCTTGTCTGGTTGCATCATCTTGGCTATCCAACTTGAACCTCATCTGTTGAAAATTATGGCAGTCTCATTATCAGCAACCTAGAAAGTATTGGACAGAGCAAGATGATATCACTAGTTTCCATACATAACCATACTTACAGATAAATGGTCAAGGAAGGTGTTGAACTGGGTTTCGTCTTTGTCATTCCTGTATTGAATCCATGTTGGGAGGATACGTACATGACACCTAACAGCAACCGCTGCCTCTGATACTAACTTGGCTGACTCAGTAGCATCACCTGGCCTTTTTAAACCTGCCTCAAAACGGATCTCCATTCTTCCTCCTCTAGATTTAGTTAACCTATCGAGCATTATCCCTGATGTTTGTTTCCTCTTGCGCCTAGGTGCTAGTCCAACAGCAAACATAGGAAGTGTTAGTGTACATCAAACTGTGAGACTACATATAAAGAAGCATGCAACTGTAACTTGACTCCAACAACTACCTTCTTGTTGTTGAAGCTCACAAAGTTCATCTGATCTTGCCAACTCATCTTGTGTCAAGAGTGCTTCGGAAGTAGTGTCAGGTGGCAAGGGAGCTTGGGAACGTGCTGCTAGCTGAGTTAACCAACGAGTAAATCGTGCAACTGGTGGTACTGTGGAAGGTGTTGCAACAACTAGGGTTGTCTCTGCTTGTTTGGTGGCAGCTATTTGTTTCTATTTGGCTTGTTCTGCAGCTCGTGTAGCACGGGATACCATGTCGGAACAATTTTCCACTGGACTTTGACCTTCTATTGCACCATTAGTACCAGCAGAATCTGCAGGATTGTTCCGCTTCCCTTTCCCTGTCGTTTTGTCTTGCTTCCTCTTACATTGTGCCATGTTAAGTCAAGCTAACAAGAAAAACGAATAACAATTTAGTTCTTCACAACAAATGTACTTTGATGTAAGAACATGGTGTGATAGACATATATTGTATGTTCTAGAAACAGGAACATGTGTCTTAGTCACAAGTATAATGTGTAAAGTAAGCAGATGAAATTCAACAAAATTAGAAGCAATATAAGCTAGACATCATACATAACATGCGACCACATATAACAGTGCCAAGTTAGAGGGAGCACCTATGATGGTGTACTAGGGGAGACGTGCTCATCACCAACACAACTACGTTGAATGTCTATGCATGTGTTGTCTTGGAAATCATCTTGGGCGGATGGAGGAGTAGAATCTGTAGAGGCCCTCCATTTTGAAGGAGCACCTTCATCCGCTGCCTTGCTAACTTCCTTCTGCTTTATTGATTTTGAATTGTCAAGTAAAACCGACAAGAAAAAGCAATAAAATTCACTCTTCAGAACTCATTCGTGCATGATACTGACAATCACTACTTTGATGTAAGGCAAACACATGATTCCAGGATGGAATAATACGAAAAACATGACGACATGACATATTCACAACTGTTTGTGTAAACTAAGCAGAAACCATTTCACCAAATAAGAAGCAATGCAAGCTAGACACCACGTGAAAGATGCAACCAATATGACTCTGCCAAGTTAAAAGTGTCCCATCATAAATGGCATTCAAACAAATTAGAAGCAGCGCATGCTGTAAATCATATCAAAGATGCAACTAATATCACACTACATATACTGAAGGTGTCTCGTCATATTGATTTATGCGGGTGCAAAAAAAACAATAGTTTTATGTGAGGACATGCTTAATAGACAAATGTACTATGTACTAAATACAGGAAGGCATGTCACATTAACAGGTATAATGTATAAGCTAAGCAGAATAGCACATGCAGTTTAACCAGATTGGAAGAATTACAATCTAGACACCATATGAAACATGCAACCACATATCAAGCTTCCAAGTTAGAGCAAGCACCTGCGATGCTAGTGTAGAGGAAATGTGGTAATCAACTACAGAGCTATATTCACTATCTTCATCTAGCCTTGCTGTTTCTTGAGAATCATGTCGGGAGGCTGACGCTGCATTCTTTAAATGAGGAGTAATCCACTTGCCTGACTGCCTCATCATAAGTGATTGATGTGGGATACACAAGAACATTAGTTTGATGTAAGAACATGGTTAATACATAGATGTACTAGTATGTACCAAAAACAGAAAGGCATGTCATATTCAAATGTATAATGTGTAAGCTAAGCAGATGCAATTTAACCAAATTGGTAGCAATACAAGCTAGACATCCGGCTAGAGTGGTGAGCATGATCATCTAGGACCTGAGAGCCTGGTGAGAGGCGGGCTGCTTCGCCACCATCGCGGCTTTTTAGTTGGCTTCTAGGTGATGCCTCTCTTTGCTGGGCTTGTCACTGGCTCAGCCAGTGCCCTGACTAGCTATTTGTCTTCCGGTGCTCACGGGATGGTGGTTCATGTAAAAAATATATTTCCTTATCTTAATAAAGACTGACTTCGGCCTTTCGAATACAAGGTAGACACCATATGGAACATGTAACCATATATTACACCATGAAGTTAAAAGCAAGCACCTGGGATGGTGGTTCATTGCGAGCGAGGTCATCAACTCCACAGCTACGTTTACCGTCTCCATATGCTGACACTGCACCTATTATAAGGCTGAAACGTGTCTGGCCTATCCGCGTACGACGCTGGAGCGACTTCTTTCTTTTCTTTTTTGCTTCTCTCATACCAGCAGAGTCTGAAATACCCTTGCATAAAAACACAATAGTGAGAGTATGGGTGAAGTGTGTGCAGAACTAGTGCACTTTAAAAGTAGCAGATAGCAGGTGGCCGAAAAATAAATGACAGGAGACATATGATAGCTCTACAACATTGCATGGCAAACAAAATTAGATTCTACTCCGTATGATTTTGTAATATATGAGCACAGGAAATGCAGGTACTCCTCCAGCACACCACCACATGTGGTCATATCAAGATAACAGTAGACTGAAAATAAATAGGTCAGTCGATTTTTTTAATGAACCGTCTGATCTATAAGGAATGGGCAGATGGCCTTCGTCTACCTCCCGCCAGTCACTGTTGACGATCTTTCCCGAACCGCCAGCGACCACCAGCCCACACCCCTGCCTCCGCTGCCCCACCTCCCCCTCGACCTCACACCACCGCCATGCTTGGCAGCGCCCCTAGGCCATCCCTTTAATCCCAGCCGACCTCCAGATCGGGCGCCAGTAGCTCTAGCCCCCACACGCCCCTAAGATAAACACTGAGGCGCTGCTTCCCCGGCGTAATAGGTGGACTAGCACCTGTTACGCCGGGGAATGCTTCCGTTAATTGGGAATCAACTGACCAGGAATTGAAATTCAGGGGGCGATGGGCCTCTAGCTAAGGTGAATTGTATATGAGGAGAAACCTTGTGCATCGCGAGTTACTAGGAACATCTAGTATCAAGAAGAAGCGGTCAACTAGTGTCTTCTGTTGGATGAATACCGTGCAAGTAGACACGTAAGATTTGCATGAATAAGGGAAGAGGAGTACCATTTTGGGTTGCCAGTGTGGTCGCCTACACATGTCGCGATGATCTTCTTCTTTTTGCCGGGCAAACCCATGTTCTGGAGGAGGGTGCAGGCTTGGACGAACCCATGGCCAAATTGTTGACTGTGTTGCCGTGGCCGTATGTCGGCGGAGGGGAAGCAGATCCGAGGCAGCGAAGGACGGCGTAGCAGGAATAGCTCCGGTGCGGTGGAGGGTGGCGAAGTAGGAGCAGCAGCGGTGAGGCGCAGGATGGCGTGGTTGAACTGGCTCAGGTACGGACGGCTCGGCCTTGGCTTCAACTACTAGCCGTGGAGGGCGTTGCAGTTGAGGTTGTGGTGGACGACAACGTCGGGGTATCGGCTCTGGCGTGATGGAGGAGGGCGGTGGTTGATGGGTGGAATGGGGTGGCGGACGGAGGAGACAGGGGTTTCGCGGCTGGTGGAGAGGTAGTTTTGCGCCCACGGAGTACGAATGGGGAATCATACGGGTGGGCGGGATGGGGCGGAGAACCATGTTTCGGTCTGGGATGCGCATGTTTTTGGCTCTTTTGAACAGAAGATGGGACACGCTTGTTTGAAATTTGGGGAAAGTACAAATTTTGCCCCCCTCTTAAATTTCGGACCTACTGCGGGTCGGCGGTAGGATGGTAATCCCAGGTGTCCCAAATGGTGGGCGGTAGCGATTTCGGCCGCGCGCATGTGTGCTTAGGCAGCCATTGTGTATGAATGTTTTTCGGAGGCGGTTGTGCGGCGTCTAGATGAAGCTAAAAGCCTACCCTAGTTTAGACCTTTGGACATCGGGCTGGTAGGTTTCATGGGTCAGAGTTATTAGAAAAGTAGTTTCCTTTTACTACCAAACATTGGTCTCACGCGGTTTCGGGCGAGTAGAGGCTCTTTTGGCGCTTCATTCAAAAATTTGAAACACAAGCATTCACTTTTAGAGTACTCTTGAACTTTGAGGATTGTCCTAAATAGAAAACTTTAAATTTGACCTTGTATGTTTGAAAACCTCATTAAATTATCCGCTTCTTTTTGAAATTTTGACACTTGAAAATCCTATAACTACGATTATTTTGGAATAGAGGAGCTAAATTGGAATCTATTTTGTACACGACTACATATGCTATTATGTACAAAATCAGAGCAAAGATTGGTGCCCCAATAATTTAGGTATGATTTACAAATGCCATGATATCAAATTCGAATAATTGAATGGACTTCATGTTGAATTTGATTTTTTTAAACCACCTTAAGTTGAATTCAAATGTATGCTAGTTCATAGGTAGCTATTTATAATGTTCATTGTGTAACTTTTGTATGTATAATGTGCTTTACACACACAACATGAACTATACTCACGTTTATATTCGATTGCTAAAGCGATGCATTGTATGGAGTTCAAAATACTAACTATGTGGATCAATTGTGTTGAATAATAACATTGACATGCTCAAATTCGATAGAATCTAGATGTATGATGGATCAATGAACGTTCCGTACGTGAATTGCAAATATCATGATCCCATCCTAATATTTGGATACAATTTATATCTTTAATTAATGTGTACAACAGTCTTGTACGTGTAGTTTCACTCTCCATCGGTGGTCTCTCACACATGATCACACACTCTCTCCCGAGGTGTCTTTCTCGCACACATGCTCTTGATATAACCCTCCCTCCCTCTCGTAACCATTTACGACTGTTTTCACTAACCTTTGTCACAAGCACTCTTCCTCTCGCAAGCATACACACGCATAATCCCCATCGACCCTTTCTATATACATAGACATGCCTACGTGTCTCCTGTACACACATTATCTTTAGGCCTGTCTCTCACGCATTGTCTCACACCTCTCTTCCTAATCGACGAGTATGATTCTAGCAGAGCATTCTGTAGGATGCCCCTTAGAGTTAGGTTGGATGAATAGTAATATCAGAGATAAAGGGGTTACCTTAGTCTGAGAACCTAGGGTTACAAATCCTAACCGGCTTTGTCAGTGGACATAGAGTCCTTCACAATTATGCTATCTTTGTCTTGTACGACTAGTCATCCATGGGTCTCCCTAAACGCGTCACGGGCCTACCAATGTGGCGCAGGACGAAACCGAACGAAGGGCCTCACCTCGACCCACCGGACCTCACGCGGTGACACACCCACTGCCCCCACGTCTCGTTATCTTCTCACACCCACACATACCAACACAGACACCACACAAAAAAAATATTCTCCTGGTGCCTCTATCCACTCCCCCATTGCATATACACACTTAAGGGAATCTCTCGCCGTGACGTCATATTCATCTCTCTCTAGACCACTCTCATTTCTCGTGCTATCTCTCCCACGCCCCCTGTCGGCCCCTCTATCCATGCCTCTCTCGAATACGTAATACACACACACCTCTCTAGGCCTTGCCAAATGCATCAACTACACATTCACACATGTTACATCACGTACCCCATTGATCTTAAAAGCCCTCTCTTCACGTTTATTTCACATACAACATTTCTTTTGAATAAAGTGTGGCCAAAAAATATTTTATAATTTCTACATATATACAACATTAGAAAGTTATATGTAGGAGTATGAACGCTTGCATTGCATGGTGCCCACAATGATATTTATTCCGCACTGTGAATTTGTATATTTTTATACTATATATAAAGTTAGTCATAATAAAAGAGAAACGAAGAACATCTCTCTCTCCATCGCATACCCACCCCCCCTCTACGCCCATTTCACGTACGCAGACAAACTATCTCCAGGTCCTCTAAAAGTAAGCCCCCAGCACATTCACGCATGTTTCATCTTTCTCTCGCGATATATATAGTGACGATCATTGTATTTGAAGTGAAAGCACGATACGTACATTGGACATCAGAATCCACTCATTACGGTCACCATTTATGTTTTGTGGTTATTACACAGTCACGGGCTCACCGTACAACTCTGTATTTGCTCAAGACACGACTAGTTGACCAGTTAAACGCTCCACGTGGCACCTCTAGTGTTGCTTCACATTATCTCACTACCATCAGGCCCACCTGTCGGCTTGTATCTACTCTACATCTACACTCTTATAAAATACTAGCAAGATGCCCATGCGTTGCACGAAACATCAAGATGCATTTGTATGAGTAGTTTATCTTGTGGGAGAAAAGGATGAACAAGGGAAGGCCTTATTTGCAAGTGTGGAGAGGGGTGTGGGTATCTTTTTGCAAAATTGCCATTGTTTCCTTCCTATCCATCAGATATAGATCGACGACCTATATTGCAGGATGGCAGGCACATGATCATCACCGACTATGCTTTTTATAAGAGTAGGGATAAAATACACTGTTATAAAAAATAGAGTTGGTGATGATGGTGTGCCTACCATCCTGCAGGATAGGAAAGAAACTATGACAATTTTGCAAAAAGGTACCCACACACCTCTCCACATTTGCAAATAAGGCCTTCCCTCGTTCATCCTTTTCTCTCACAAGATAAACTAATCATACAAATGCATCTCGATGTTACGTGCAACTCACGGCCATCTTGCTAGTAAGAATGAAAACAAACGACAAAAAAATATTGGACGGTGGTTCGAAGTCATGACCGCGGGCACAACGGACAAGGTGGCCTTGTATTGGTATGCTGAGCCATCTATTTTAACACACAGGAGCTTGTGTGGTGATTATACACACACGCACTCATGCACACGAACTGCATGCACGCAACACTCACACGAACACATGCACCCACGCACGCACGCAACACTCACACGTACACACGCAGCCACACACGCACGCAACACTCACACACATGCATGCACACACCAGTACACCACATGACCAACACACACTCTCACACTCAAGTGCTCAACCTATACGTGCATGCGCACACATCAGGCCCTGACAGACACATACACAACCAGGTGATTCCCGAGCACGGGGTGGAGTCTTGTTGCGTCTTCGTAAATTTGTGTTTATCTGAGCTTTTCCCTATGCGAACTGACAGGTGGGACCCCCAAGGAACATGGTCAATTTAACTAGTCAACATGGTGCCACACAGACTATTTGGCCGGTCAACAGAGTGCAATCCAATGTTGAACCGTGACCAAGTGACTGTATAATCATCGCAAAATGTATATAGTGACCGTAATCAGCTTATTCTGAAGTTTGGTGAACGTATTACGCTTTTCCCTCTATAGGCCCTCCAAAACTACATCTCTAAACGTTCTCGCATGTTACATCTAACAACTATGCAATACAACACTACTACTACACTCTAACACAATAAAACATATGTGTTTTTAGTTTTACTAGATATCATATTGTTACTTAATTATTCAGTTTGCATACATTAAAATTGCCTTTGAAATGTATGGCTAGTATCATATACCGCGCAGGAAAAATCTCGCCCTTTCCTGTTTAATCGTGTTTGTATCGATGGATCGTGCGAAACAGCAAAACTATAGTACTATATACAGTACAAGTGACAGTTCACTGGGCCGTCGTGTCGTGTACTCCTCCGTCGTAAGAGTGGAGCGCTCTCTTTCATAAATCTTCTAGTCCCTTTCGCCAACATGTGGGGCATCAAGCTACCGGGTCCATGTGCCATACCGGAATACAATGCAGAGCAGCCGGGGTGAAGCACCCAGTCATGGCGCCGGCGTAGTAATGAGCAATGAGGCGTCAAATCACAAAGCTGCATCTTTCCCGCAGTTAAGTTGGAGGGACGAAGCAACCATCATTTCACTCGTTGTTGAATCCGCTTCTCCCTCATCTTCTTCAAGTTAACCACGTGTTGCTTCTGCCGTTGTTCTGCCTCATGTGGGAAGCAGATCGGCTTGGTAAAGCACTGACATGTGGCACCGCATGTTAGCAAACCGCCAGGACAACGTCCCCTAAAAATAAGAAACCTCCCCCGCCATCCGCGCGGCGAAATCACCTCCTTTTTACTAATCTTGATTCTATAATTTTTTAGATCAATATAATTGAGATTTGTATAGATAGCACAGAGGAGCAAAACCAAGTGGTACGTTTAAGGGCATCCACAATGTGTAGCCAAATGCGAAAATAGCTTTTGGCATCGTGGGAACCATTGTGGATGGTCTTGCCAAAGCCAAAAGGATGGAACCGGAGCTCCCTGATTGATTGATTGAAGGAATAGAAAAAATGCAACGTCTCTCCTCTTTCTCCCGTGCTTGGATGCATGTACAGTATAGAGGACAGAGTCTACTCCCCTGTCCCTTCTTTCACAAATCACAAAGCGGTGAGGCGTCAAATCAGAAAGCACGGACGAAGCAACCATCATTTCACTCTGGGCTGACTCCGCTTCTCCATCGTCTTCTTTGAGAAACCATCTCACCGCACTAAGCTAGACGGACGATGCTATTGTGTGCGAGTAGTACTAGTACATTTACGCGTCCTTTGGTTCAACAAACTTCCTGGATGCAAATAAGGCAGTTGTCTCAGCTTGCAGGCGACACTTGCGAACGACTTACC
The DNA here is from genome assembly GCA_032464435.1 of Aegilops umbellulata. Lineage (NCBI taxonomy): Eukaryota > Viridiplantae > Streptophyta > Magnoliopsida > Poales > Poaceae > Aegilops > Aegilops umbellulata. Next base: position 246,236,174 of record CP136056.1, read on the forward strand.
GTGGTCTCCCTCAATGGTGTTCTCCGTCGAACGCACTTCGCCAAACCACAACGTTCGAGATATCGTCGACGTCACCGCAATGGGGAAGGAAGTCAAATATAGTTACTACCTCCATTTTGTTGTACACAAGGCCAGTATATCAAAATTACAATTTGTAAAAGGCCACTAACCCTAATCGAGGCAAAATTGATGGGGTTTGCCTCGTACTAGCAACCAAGGACATTAATATCCCCTGCATGCATGCGGAAGTGACAAGGTTGGTTTGCATGGCGCTGCATTAATCAAGCGATGAGGAGTGAGATGGTTAGCTCTTTGGGCTTTGGAGAAAAAATACGCATTAATTGACACGTGAAACGAGGATTTGTATCGATTATTCCTGCGAAGGAAAACCCTGCATTTCTTTTTTAACACTAGTACTCCTAGTACGTAGTACTACGTACTTATCCTGTTTCGGTCTAGGCCTTGCATTGCCATACTTCGCCACACATTTTTGCCAAGCTTGCCTAAAGTTTTCAGAATGAAAAGGAGGTACACTTGCGCACGGCTATCACGGTCGCACCGCACCCTTACACGGTCGCTCCTGCACGCCGCGGTCGCACAGCACCCTCACATGCACAGTCGTTCCTGCACGCCGTAAACCCAACCAAGGGAACACACCCTCACTGACACGTGCTGTCGCATGTAAACAAACCAAACTCAGCCATCCTACCGCTGACATATAATTTTCGTTCATAGAGTATGTTTATCCAACCGCATGATGGGGAGTATCTGTACGACCCGTGCGGTGGTCTGTTTGGGAAGAAGAAGAGGTGAGGAAGAAGGGTTAGGAGACGTAGGATATTTATCCAACCGCCTGAAATGGTAGACTGACCCAAGTCAGGCGACTTGCATAACAATATATGTTTTTACACAACAAAAGATCCATCAAAACAACAACATAAAGAAAAACTATCACTGCTCACGGAACAAGACGGCCTCGTCGTCTTTGGCTGCCGGCGAGAACCAGCCATAGCTGCCGACATGTGTCTCCGCACCATGGTTGTCCTTGGCCTCTAGCTACTCATTCACACGGAGCGTGCGGGCGCTCTGCACGGACGAGAGCACCGCCCGGTTCAAGTCGAGGACGTCCAGTTCCGCCTACAGGAGGGCCTCGATGGCAGCGACATCCACGCGCTCCACGTCGAGTCGAGCCTCTGCCGCCCGGTTCAAGTCCAGGACGTTCGGTTCTGCCTGCAGGAGGGCCTCGATGAGAGCGGCATCCACGCACTCTGCATCGAGTCGAGCCTCTGCCACCCGGTTCAGGTCCAGGACGTCCAGTTCCGCCTGCAGGAGGGCCTCGATGGCAGCGGCATCCGCGCGCTCCGCCTCATGTATAGCCTCCGCCGCCCAGTTCACATCCACGACATTCGGTTCCGCCTGCAGGAGAGCCTCGATGGCAGTGGCATGCGCGCGCTCCGCATCGAGTTGAGCCTCTGCCTCCCGGTCCTCCTTTAGTATTGCCAGGTTGAACCGCTGGTCCGCCTGCACCATGGGGGACTCGGACGCTGGCACGAAGTCGATGTCCATCGTCTCATACCCGTCGGGGGCCTTCTGTGCCGCGACCTCCGCCATGAACATTGGATCTGCTTCCTCCTCCTCGTAGCTTGGCTCCAGAGAACTCGGTGATTGGCCCGCCGCAAAGCGAGCTTGGGAATGGAGGTCTCTAGCGCCGACCGCCGCTGCGATTTCTGTGCGGCGCTCCGACGTCAGCATCTTGTAGTACATGATCTTGCGGCGCACCATGGCTTTCCGGCGAACTAGGGGACGCTTGATGCGGGCTAGGGGATTGAAAGGTGGGGGAAGGTGCTGGAGATTAGGTGTGGTTTTATGGCAGTGGCTGGCGTAGGCCGAGCAGCGAAGGTTCTGGTGTGAATAGTGGTTCCGGTGACGACCGGTTAATCGGTTTTGACTGTACATCGCTCTTGTCGCGTTCACGTAGCAGCCCGACATGCTGGACCCTCCACGTCGCTCACCGAATGGAACACGCTTTGTCTTGCGTTTTCGCTCGCTTGTGGGACCGCAGTTGAGAGCAAAGAGACGTCCCTCCCCCTGCCCCGCTCGCGACATTTTATGCGGAGTAAATAAAAACAGAGGGAGTATACTACGGATGAGGAACCCCTGACGTGGCCGAACCCATTGAATAACTGACATGCGAGGCCTAGCAAGCATGGGGTCCGCCAGTAGGTGACCGAAAGGGAGGGTAAGGCAGGGATACGTATGTGAAAGGAGCTTCCAATGATATAATTTTCACATTATACATCTCATGTACTATTAATCTTGTCAATAGTCAAATGCGGTTGTGAAAAACACATTAGAGCATGGTTAATAATATAGCCAGTCGATGGCTATAAGGAACTGCCATGTCATCTATAGCCATCATCTATTATATGCACTCATACAGTAGTGTGGGCTATAAGGTTGGCTATTTCCCGCAAAATTTTTTATAAGGTTGGCTATTGTATTAGTACTTTTTTCCATCTCCTCTCCATCTCTTTCTTCATATTTATTGTACGTATTTAACTAGGAATGCGTAAATAGCTAGGCTCTTGCATGAGAGCTCACTCCCCTTACCTTTTCACATCTCTCTCCTCCACATAGGCCCTATATAAATGGAAGGAGGGATACAACTATGAGCACTGCATACTCTAGTACAGATGTTGTCAGTACTCCACTAGTACTATTGGCATGGAGCTTAAAAAAGTTACTATTGGACTGGCTATATAGCCAGTCCAATAGTAACTTGCCACCGACAACCGTTCATGTGGGTCGTTGGGGCCAACAACGGGGCGCAGCTCCAGCACCGCCTCTGGACACGGCGACCACGGTGAGCGACACGCTCATCGCTGCTAGACACGGTCTGCTTCAGTGTGCCGAGGGTGGCGTTAGTGTTGTGGCACGACCAACAGTATGTTTGGTTTGTGCCCAAGGTTGCCCCATCAAAGTATTGGGTAGCCAAAATTTTGGTTGAGGTTTTGGTTGCCCATGATTTGGCCGACATCGGCAAGAAAAATGAACTAGAGTTGGCTAGAGTTCATTGGCATGCCAAAAAATGGCAACCATCCAAACAAAGACCAATCTTTGGGTCATGACCAAAATTTTGGTAAGGTGCACTTTGTGCACAATCCAAACACACCCCAACACCCAGCTCGTCGAGGATGCACGGGGCGCCGGGACGCGTCCGGAGAGTGGTGTAGCGAGGCCAACTGCATCCTCAGGACCTGAGACCATGCCGGGTCGTCTTGCTTTTTCAATGACATGCGTCGATCACATATGAGCAAAGGGCATCTCCAACATTGCCACAACCGCAACTGACTACCCTGGCACACCAAAAACCCTCGTCCCTCGCGCTGTCGCGCGGTGCGTTCCCAGCCGGCGCCAGCTGCCCGCATTCATGCCGTCCGTCCGTATGCTGTCGTTAAGAGGCTCGGTGCCCGAGGAACCAACTTCGGCGACTTAATGACGCACCAGGATGCTTGGCCTCACCGGAATGTGCTACTTAAAGCGGCAACGCCCAGCTAACCTCCACACCATAGCGCGTCATCCTCGTACCTGGCACCACATCCGCCATGACCGCAAGCGCAAACGCTCTGCGGGAGAGCTTGTCTTCGAGGATGGAGCTCGAGGTCGCTACCCTCGCTAAAGTCGCCGCACAAGTGGTGGCCACGCTGGCGTCCGACGACGGGAGCACCGTCAGCCACGCGTCCTACTTGCCGCCGTCCAATGTCCGGCACCTCCGAGGTCGGGGACTCCTCCGAGGATGAGTAGGGCATGAGAGGTGGCAGGGCATGGTGTGCCAACTGGCCGGTCCATCTCCCGTGTTCTACTTTTCCTTGCTGGAGACCGCACCTTCACTTCACGGGTCTTGAACCCTGCCCCCGTCCATGGAGATCGCAGATGGAGGACATCGGTCGCCGCTGTAGAGGTTTAGGGTCGAGTTTCTTTTATTTTTCTGTCCAATAAAAGTTTGAAATGTAATGAAAATCTGCTATGTTTGCATTAATCTCGGCCGGTGTATATGAACTTTCACAATAATATTGTATATTGTAGGAGTACTAGCAAGATGCCCATGCATTGCACGGAACATCAAGATCTTGTGGGAGAAAAGGATGAACGAGGGAAGGCCTTCTCTGCAAATGCACATTCACGCATTTCACATCTTTCTACATCTACGGGAACCTACGAAAGGGTTAACATAAATTGCCTCTCTCTCTCCTCCCCTGATTTTCATGGTGGTGGGCCCCTCCCTCCCCCAATCTACAATCAATAGCTTACACGTTTCACATTGTGTTAATTACGTAACTGGGACTACGTAGGTGTAGCATTACTCGTCCTAAAAAACCAAACTAAGCCAACCTCCCAGCATATCGCGCGGGAAAAGACCCGGCCACGCCGTTTTAGTCGGGATTACCGGATTACTACTAGTAGTAGTATCGATGGATCAAGCGAAGCAACAAGTTTTTTTTGAGGGGGCGAAGCACCTAGTTTAATAGGAAAAAAGGCGGTACACTCACAACACCCCTATCGTGGTTGCATTGCACCCCACACACGTTCAGTCCTGCACACGGCTCACGCAAATGGAACGCGCTTCGGCTTGCCTCTTCACTGACACGTGGGACTGCACTTGGAGAAACCCACCATGCGCCAAACTCCCCCCGCCCACCGCACGAAAATCCTCCCCCCCCCACCCAAAAATTCCCCCCAAATCCTAGATTCAACCGCCCTTCGGCCAACTAGCCAATAATATTCCCCAAACCCCCCTCCCCCCGTCCCCCTCCACTCCATTTGCTCCACCAAAGCCGCCCTCCCCGCCATGCTGATACATCGGCGTCACGTTTCATCGAGGGGACACACGGCGATCCTCTTGCTCCCACAGTACGCTCTCGTAGACTGCCGTCCTCTAGCCGCGCCGCCACCGCTGGCGACGTTCTTGTGGAGGCGCATGGCGGTCAGCGCCACCACCGCTGGCGACGTTCGTGTGGAGATGCACGGCGGTCAGCTTCTACCATGGTACGCGCATTCTAGACCGTGGCCCCATGCATGTCGGTGTAGCGCTGAATGTTAGCTGATAGATGCTGTTCATCTCACTGTTTGCCGAAGTAGTTTACAGTTAATATGCTCTGCTTAAGAAGCTTCCTTGCCCTGTTCTGCACTCAATCTGCTTAGCTGAGATGGCATGCCAAGGCCGATAAGTTGCTAAAATATCCTGCCATATATTTATTGTGACGTAGATTGCCATGGTCTGTTAGGTGAAATAGCCTTACAGCATTTTATACTCGATCTTTGTTGCTGCGATGGCCTTCGATAGTTTGATGGCTTTGTGCTCGGCCTCATTGGCTGCTGAAACAGCCTGCCATAATTTATCACTCAAATCTGTTTGCTGAATTAGCTTTACATATATTTCGTTACTTAGATCCGCTCGTCCAAATATCTTGCCATAGCTTTAGACATCAACCTAGGTATTTTCTTCTAGACTTCATAAAAAAGCATATATGTTTTTCCTGTAATATCTAGTAGAAGAACTAATTTGTATGTCTAGCAGATGGATAGGACTTGGATAACTTCTGCTCAAGGATTCTAAGCTGCATATGTAGAGGGGGTTGAAAACTTCATGAACTCTATAGGAGCTGAGTACGGTGGTCCGAAATCATATGTGCTCTGCCCGTGTAACAGTTGTATGAATTCAGTTACAAGACCCCAGTCAACTGTGTAAAATCATCTACACTTGTACGGGATGCCGGTCACATATACTAGGTGGGTTCATCATGGTGAAGCTGTGAACGTCAATGTTATTGACTATGTGGAAGCAGCAGATCACCATCTTGATCTGCCTGATGCTTAGGTGGAAGAGGAGGAGGAGGAGGAGGAGGTGATGGCGGAGCCAGTGAGTTTGACCAACATCGAAACAATGCTACGAAATGCTCGTGCATTTCGTGAACTTTCATTTGCAGAATAAAAAAGGTGGGCCCACATGTTGGAACAATGCAACGTGGCTGTCACCCCAGGAAATAAGCTGTAAGTATTCTCAGCTATGGTCACCTTTCTTCAGGTGAAGACATCTGAGCGGATGACCAACAAATCATTCGATGCGATGTTGGCTGCTTTCCGCAAAGCTTTCCCAGATGCATCTGAGATGCCACACACCTACAGTAAAATGAAGAATTTCCTTCGTGTAGTTGGAATTGGATATGATATGATCCATGTTTGTAAGCATAATTGTGTTATGTTCCGGAAGGATTATGCCAACTTAAGTGAATGCCCGAAATGCAAATCATCAAGATGGAAAGATGGCGATGCTGTGAAGAGGACTCCTCATAATGTTCTGATACATTTTCCAATTACGCCAAGATTGCAGAGGTTGTTTCATGATGCGGAAACAAGAGAGGATGTACGGTGGCATTCTAGGAACCAGGAGTACAGAGATCAGAATGTAATGAGCCATCCATCACATGGTAGTGAGTGGAAAAGCTTCAATCAGAAGCATGAAAAGTTTGCTGCTGACCCGAGAAACATTAGACTTGGCTTAGCTTCAGATGGATTTAACCCATTTGGCCACCAGAGCGCCACACATAGCATGTGGCCAGTGCTTGTTATCCCTTACAACATGCCTCCAAATATCTGCACCAAAGAATCAAACTACATGATGGCCTTGCTCATCCCAGGTCCAAAAAGTCCTGGAAAGGATTTTGATTTGTTCATGGAGCCTCTTGTGGAGGAACTTCAACAGCTATGAGGGGTGTTTTCACTCGAGACCTATATAGTAGCCCACCAGCTGATTTCTTTCTGCGTGCTGTTATAATTTGGTGCATCCATCATTATCCGGCTTTGGGCACTATGTCAGGGCAAACGACACATGGTTACAATGCATGTGTCCGATGTGACAGGAATCCGCTGTCATACGCAATACTTAGCAAGATCTGTTACATTGGACACCGTTGTTTCCTTGCCAAGCATGAAAAGCATGAAAACCGTGATGCACCAAAGAGGCTCACCGCTGATGAGTTGCCAGTGGAATTAGAGAAGGTCAGGCATATTACACCAGGAAACCATCCTGATAATGGTAGCAGGAAAGGGAAGCGTGGCAGGGCAGAAGAGAGATTATTGTTTACCCACAGGTCCACTTTGTGGGACTCGGAGTATTGGAAAGATTTGGATCTGCAGCATAATCTTGATGTGATGCACATCGACAAAAATATATGTGACTGCATTATCGGCACACTTCTTAATATTGAAGGCAAGACGAAAGATACCTTAAAATCTAGGATTGATTTGACACACCTGGGTATCAGACAGGATTTGCAGGTGCAAGATGAAGGTAAACCACGGGATATGGTACCAACTGTGTACGTCTTGGACAAGGTAAAAAGAAAAGAATTCTGTGAGGTCCTGTCACGTGTGAGATTCCCACATGGATTTGCTTCCAACCCTGAAAGGAGAGTTAGTGCAGATGGAAACAAGGTACAAGGGTTGAAACCTCATGACTGCCACGTCCTACTTCAAAGGGTTTTACCTGTTATCCTTAGAGGATTGGGCCGCCCTGACTTATACAGAGCAGTTGCAGAGTTGGGACAATTCTTCAGGGAACTCTGTAGTAGAAATATCAGGATAGATTCTTTGGAGCGTCTTAGAGACAAGATACCAACTATCCTATGCGACCTTGAGAAGATATATCGTCCAGCCTTCTTTGATGTGATGGTGCATTTGGCTGTTCATCTACCTGATGAGGCACTACTTAGAGGTCCAGTATAGTATGGCTGGATGTACCCTATTGAAAGGTGGCTAGGCACTTTCAAGGGCTATGTTAGGAACAGAGCTAGACCCGAGGGTTCCATTGCAGAGGCCTACATTGCTACAGAAGCGTTGACATTCTGCTCAAAATACATTGAAACAGCTGATCAGCTTAGCAGAGAGGTGGATGAAGACAATCCCGGGCTCAGTGTTTTCAATTATTCTATTCGAGTTACAGGGAAGAGTCGACAAGAGGACAAACCTAAAGATTTGGACAAAATGCTTTGGTATGTGTTTAATAATTGTCCTGACACTACAAAAAAAAGACACATCCATGACATTTTGGGCCGAACGAAAATCTTTTCTGTCATACTTATGACACTTCTATGACGATAATTGTGACAAAACCCGCTATCATCATATATGTGGTGGGGTCCTACTTCTATGACAAAAAATCATGACAGAAAATGGGCTTTTCGTCCTGGGGGCCGGAGACACATCTGCATGACATTCTTTGGGCCGTCCATGACGGAAAAAAACGTGGTAGAAGCAAGGGCGCGGAAAATATCGAGGAGTCCCCGGTTACGGTGGGTGGTCGGGGGCCGAGCGATGCGCGTTTCTCTCGTACGTACGCGCGTGTGTGCGAGGCGTTGGGCTCTAACTAAACCCGAGTGAGGCGTAGAGCTCTAACTGAACCCGAGAGATTGCACTGCAGGCTACGCGTTACTGAACCCGAGCGATCGATCGATGGCTGTTAACTGAACCTGATAGAGCGATTCCTTCGCTACTGCTGCTAACTGAAGCCGATCGATGCTGCCTCTAGATGAACAGTGAGCGTTGTAGGGGGGTGGATGAATAGTTCCCGGTGGGGGTGGATGAACAGGACCCCGTGGCGTTGCCTCTGGATGAACAGTGAGCGTTGCTGGGGGGTTTGGATGAACAGTTCCCGGTGTGGGTGGATGAACATGACCCCAATCGTTCGAGCCGGTTCGGGCTAGATGAACAGGACCCCGTGGAGGCTAGGATGAACAGGTCCACCCCGTGAAGGGCAGGATGAACAGTAGACGGTGGAGGGAAGGATGAACATTACCCCATGGAGGGGTGGTTGAACAAGAGCCCGTGGAGAGGGCTGGTTAAACAGTAGCTGGTGGAGTAGTGCGCGGTGGAGGCTGGATGAACAGGAGCCCGTGGATGAACAGTCGCAGGTGGAGGCTGGAGGAGGTCGACGGTGGATGAACAGTAGCCCGTGGAGGCTGGAGGGGGTCGACGGTGGAGATGAAAAGTATCCTGTGGAGTCCCGTTTTGCGGTACGCCACACCCCTCCCGATGAACACGACCCCCGTTTCGACCGTAGCGCTCCAACACAAATCCGTTTCCTCCGTTTTGCGGTACACCACACCCCTCCAGATCAACAGGGCCCCTGTTCCGACCATAGGAGGCCCGTTTCCTCCGTTTTGTGGTATGCCAGACCCCTCCCGATGAACAGGATCTCATTTCGAACATGGCCGGTCGAACACAAGGCAGTTTCTTCTGTTCTGCGGTACGCCATGCCTCATTTCCATCGGTTGTTCCGTCCAAGCCCTCCCGATGAACATGACGACGCATTCCGTTTCGACCCAGCCTGTTGGCTCCCCATGAACACGACAACGATGTTGTTTCTCCGTTCCATCCCAACCATGTACACGGGCCCTGGCCATACGTACGCGCGAGTAGGCGTTCGAGACCTCGCCCGTATGTATGTACGTGGCCGTATTTACTTTCTTGCACCCTGGCCGCTGTACGTACGTGTACATGCTACGTGCGCGCCTCTACTACAACACATGCGCGCCTCTACATCGTCCAGTTTGTACATACACGTTCCCGACGAGAATGACAACGCTACGTACGCTTTGACCAGGTGGGTCCCGACTATCAGGCACTTCCTTGCGTGCGAAGTTGTAGCTGGTGGGTCCCAGCAGTCAGGGGGAAACATTTTTTTCGCGAAATACGATGGCCCTTCTGGTGGGTCACTACTGTCAGGTGGAGGAATAATTGTTTTGCGCGTAATAAGGAGGCACTTCCTTGCTGCGCCCGTGGATCCAGCTGTCAGCCTCTCCACGTACAGTCCACGTCCGATGGAAGTCGTTCTTTCACCACGTTGACCACGCCGCGCCAAGAGCACCAGGACGGTGGACGACGGCAAGGCCTAGGAAAGGGATGATGCGGAGGCGGGGAAGACGCGGCAATGGATGCCCACGCGTAGAGGAGTACGAGGGTTCACTGGTTCGCTGCGGTGTGAGGCTGCCGTCGCCGCATAATAACAGGGGGTGTGGGTGTGTAGAGTGATGGCCTGGCCAGCAGTGGGAATAGTAGGGGGCGGTGAGGCCTCTGCGGCAGCATAGCCAGTCACGGGAGGTAGGAGCATGCGACACGACCAGCGCTGCTTTGGGCGGCTGGAGCAACAAGACCAGAAGTTGAAGAAGCACTACTGCCGTTGGATGGACATCGTACGGTCACTAGAGCTAGAATCGTTCATATTGACTAAGTTGACAAAGCACTTCGTCCCCGTCAACTTAGTAGGCCCACAAGTCAGCCACCCACCAAGGTGGGTCCCAACTAGCAGGGGGTATTCATTTTTTTGTGCGTAATAAGGAGGCACATCCGGTGGGTCCGAGCTGACAGCGGGGGGAAGATTATTTTTGCGAAATACGGTGACCCGTCCGGTGGGTCCCAGTAGTCAGGGGGGAAACGTCTTTTGCAAAATACAGTGGCCCGTCCGGTGGGTCCCTACTGTTAGGTGGAGGAATCATTATTTTCCGTGTAATAAGAGGCACTTCTTTGCTGCGGCTATGGACCCAGCTGTCAGCATCTCCACGTACAGTACACTTCCGATGGAAGTCGTTCCTTGACCATGTTGACCATGCCGCGTTCCGTTACATGCATGCGTCCATGGGTGTGGTGCGTTCCCACTGTCAGCCTCTCACGTACAGTCATGTTCTAATGACTCTCGGTTGTTGACCATGTTGACCATACCATGCCGAGCGCACCAAAGGCCGGTGGACGATGGCGAGGCCCCATACTGGAACGACCCGGAGATGGGGGAGATGGGGCAGTGGAGTCGCATATGGAGAGGAGTGGGAAACTTGACTAGTTTGGGTGCGCGGCATCACAGCCGTGGTGCCGCCCACGGGAGACAGGAGCAAGAACAGAGGTTGAAGAAGGAGCACGGCTGTTGGATTAACATCCAACGGTCCAGCTGCTAGAATCATTTGTTGATTAAGCTGACAAAGCCTTGCGTACACGTCCGCTTAGTAGACCCACAAGTCAGCCACCAAATCCGACGGGTCCAAGCTGTCAACAAGAGGAATAAATTTTTTTGCATAAGAAGGAGGCACTTCCATTCGTGCGAAGATACAGCCGGTGGGTCCCAGCTGTCAGGTGGAGGAAACATTTTTTTCAGCTTAATAAGGAGGAACTTTCCTTGCGTGCGACCATGGACCTCGTGGGACCCAGTCGTCAGGCTCTCCACGTACAGTCCTCTTCCGACGACTCTCCTTTGTTGACCACGCCGCATCGAGCGCAGCGAGGCGATGGACGACGGCGAGGCCCCGGACGGTAACGACTCAGAGATGGGAAGACACGGCAGTGGAGTCGCCGATTGAGTGGAGGAGAAGGGTTATAACTGGTTCTGGTGCGGCGTGGGGCTACAGTCGGCGGAGAATAACAGGAGGTGTGGAGGGGTGGAGGGATATCCTGGCCGGCGGTGGGGTAGCGCTTTGCAATGATGCGTGCTAAGCAGAGCCACTAGCTGCCGGAGGCCGGACCAAGCGGTCCCGGCGATGCTGGAGGAAGAAGACGAGAGATTGAAGGTGCATGCCGACCAAGTTGACAACGCCCTGCGTAGGCTTCGACCTATTGGCCCACATGTCAGCCTACAAAAATGTGGCATATATTTAACCCATGTTTTCTAGAATCTACAGTCCATTTGCTGGGTTGGGTGAAAAAATAATTTCGCGTCAATGCGGCCCATTTATATTATCTAAGAAATCCCAGCCCATTTGCACTTCCTTCAAATACAAGAATTAGGTGGGCTCGTTATATATATAATGTTATGTTTGAAGGAGCAACTAATATAAAAAATAAACCAGAGAGGCACATTTTTATATACATAATTAACAAATTAGCGAGTTATTGCTCAAAATAAAAATGAGCGCGTTATTCTTACATTGGTCCTTAAAATTTTCCTTGCCTGTGAGTCAAAAACAACCAGGATTTTCCTTGCCAACTTCTATTAAACATTTACTTTTATAAGTTAATAACACGTGGGATGTTTTCATAATGTGTATATAAGTCTCTGAAAAATATACAATAATAGTAATAATATAAATATATATATAATGTAGTTAAAAAAATACATTGGGCTGCCCATCTTTAAGAAAAAGCCCATAGGCCGGTATGGACCTCAAAAAATAAGTTGAAACCACTGTCACCCGTATGTCGTGGGATACGCATGTTAAAAATACAAAGCCTAGGCCTAGCTGATACTTGTTCGCCCTCTAGAAAAAATGATACCAGATCCCCGAGCGAACTGGATTATAGAGGGGGCCGGCGGAACGACTGAAGAAGCACATCAGGAGAGATTTTTTCTTCAGTGGATGGCACTCGATGGCGTTCTTTTACTTGCCTCTGCACCATACAACTTGTATTTTTAGCCTCCCAGTCCATGGTGGACCAGCAGCCCATTTGCTGGGTGGGCCAACCTACAGAAACCAGCACTCGATTTTTCATCAAGCCCCCAAAACAACGCAGTACTATGTTTGTTTTGAGGCCGAAAACATTACGGCAGGGGTTGAGCGGGGGAGGGGCAAGACAGAGCAAAAAGATTAAAAAGAGCTGATGCGCCGTTGCTACCCTAACAAAGCAGGTGCAATTCTTCTCGGGAAGAAGGTGTGCCGTTGAAACCCACATGCCACATACCCCACAGTAGGCATACTAACAAGTTCACACACAAGCACAACAGAAAAGGTAAACATTCGTATCAAACTCAGGTTCACAGGACACGTTCATGTTCATAGACAACATTCACTATCAACAACTCAAAAGATTCATATATACACAAGTTCAACATGTCTATGGATCCAAATGATTGATAGATCACACAACAATATTCGTAGATAATTCACAAAAAGACTCAGATATACACATGTTCAGTATGTTTATGCATCCAAATGATTGAGATCACAACCAATATGATCCATGGACGAATTTTAATTACCTAGGGTACAGACTGGTAAATGGTGTTCAGTCGGAGGTACTTCTTGCTAAAATAAATGCTTCTACGAGTAAACTTTCGAATACATAAGAGGCATCACAGACAATCTGAACTTTGCTTGTAGGGTTATCCCCAAATAGTGGCCTCGTGTCGACGGAGGTTTGAGAAACTTGGCCACTACTTTCATCCAACTAGTTTACTAGCTCATCTTGGTCCTGTATCTCACCAAAATTATACATTGCAGACGAGAAAGGAGGCGGTTGAAAAAATGAACCACCCAAATTTTTTGTGCAGTTCAACTGAAATGGAGCATCCCTGGCATGCAGACTGATTAAGTGCCAGATGAATATACGCGTCAACCAAATTGTCTGGAATCTTTAGACTCCATGCCATACAGTTCGCTACCATATGTGCAGATAACCAAAAGGCACAAGTTGGGACCAAAGACTGGACTGCATTTTTCTGGGCTATGTGCCAAGCAATAATTTTTGGCGTTCACACTCCTATTACTTGGAGCTCGACAATTGGTTGACGTCGGTTGATACTCGAATGAATATCGTCACTTCTTCTTGTCAACATCGATGCTTGTCTGAGTGAACTTTGGAGTACATAGCAGCAGCTTAAGTACCTGTCCATCTGATCTTTTTGTGCAGTTCTACTGAAATCACCCGATGTAATGATTTGCCTGTGAGTTCAGACTCCAAGTTACTCCTTTATGAAATCGACAAACAGTAGCACAATACCAAATTACTAATACATATGATAAGCACAATAATCAGGATAAAGACCAGTACCAACCTGTGTGAGGTAGCATATCAATTACTATTTCCTTTGACTGGAAGCCGAGATAAGCCAAGTGACTGACAGCAAAGGAAGAATGCAAGCTGAGATTAGCGACTAACAGGAAATGAAGGAAGCTGTCGAGGCAATGAAGCACCCAAAGTTTTTGTGCAGTTCCACCAAAATCGAGCATCCCTGTTGGCACACATATTGAGAGAGTGAGATTACTATAATAGTGGGACTAGTTGATGAAACATACACTAACAAATAGAAGCACCCTCATTATCTTAATGTGTAAAGTTAGCATTCCCTCCCTGCTCCACCACATGATTCACCTCATAGACAAACATACACACGTACATGATTCAACATAGGGTGCTACTAAAGATTTGTTTAACTCCGACAGGAAAATTAGGCAGCAATAAATTAGTGGTAGTTAAGTACTCCTAATTAATTAAGTGAGACAACAGAAGTGGAAGGGCTCCCTGGAGGATCGTCTCACATGTAAGGTAGTCGTTGCCGGAGCCCTTGAATGGCCTCGATTGAGGCCCCTGGCTTCAGCAAGATCGCCTTGGCACTGTTTACTCTTCTTCTGCCTCTTCATGCTCCGTTTCTCAGTCTCCTCACCAGTTGGTGAAACCAAGTACATGATTGGCCTTCTCTTTCAGAATTGGTTTTGTCAGTGAGGGAGTACAAGTGTACTAGTAAAAAATAGAATTATTTTCTCATGGCAGTCACAAAATAGAGATGAACACATGCATTAAATATCATTCTTACCTAAACAAAAGTTATGGTGCCAATATGGATGATGAGGATTGGAACACAGATCTCCCTTTGTGTAGTTCCACCGAAATGAACCAACTGTTCCATTCTGACATTCCAGTTAAACAACACAAAAGTCACTTCTTTTAAGAAGAGTTTTGTGCAGTGCACCAAAAGGTCACAACAACATCCAGGTGAAATGGATATCCCTGTTTGCACAAAAAGCTACAGTGGAAACAGTCATAGTCTCAAACAATTACAGGTAAAAACATTTTGCTAAACTTGTCATGGCTTATAACAGTGGCATGGCTTCATTTTTACCAGGGGCATTAGATTAAGAACAACTAAATATTTGGTATAAGGGCATGGGACAGTGGGTGCACCGGCAGTCCAGCACCATGTACCTAAACAGGGGCATAAAGTGGTGATTCATAGTTTGTTGCCCCGAGAAACAAACATCCAAGAAACATATCTGGGTTGGTCCCATTTTTGTTCACTCTAGCCACCTACTCCTATGTGTGGATAGCAAATCTAGTCCTGGTCATACCACTGTGTACAGCGTTACCCCTATATTTCCCTTTTGACCAAGAGACCGGTTGGATGACCAGTCTGTACTACTTTCACCCCTTTCCTTCCTCTTTGTACCAAGTCCAATGTACTACATACTAAAGTCCCCCACCCCCACTTTATTTCTTGTTTGAACCAAGTACAAGATTCGACTCCATGAAGCAGCTTTACCTCTAACAATAGAAGAAAAAATAGGTGGTGTTGGACCATCCGATCAAGAGGGGATGAGAGGTAGAAAATGATGCACATGCAGCGACGTAGCGAGCTGGGGAAGTAGAGTTAACGCGGTTTCGAAGGAAGATATACCTGAAGGTCGTCGGGATGTGGATAGGTGGGCGGCGGGAGGACGGATCCGCCCACACTAGGGAAACGACGAAGGGATCGGAGGACCTCTCGCGCCGGCGCTCGGCCACAGGTAACGGTGCGGCCGGTAGTGGATCTCCTCCCTCGCCGTCGATGACAGCCTAAACGCTGCCCCTCATCCCCTTCACCGACGGAGGGGGATACGTCCGGATCTGTAACCAGCAGTGAGGATAGAAAGACAGTGTTTTTTGAAGGGAATAAGACATTGTTACCACCCCTATCTTGTTTAGATCTGGAGAGGACGAGAGTGTGTGAATAGAGCAACCCTAGCAAGCAAGCACGGAGGCTCCAGCCTATATATAGGTAGTTGGGTAGTTTTCCTTTTTCACTCCATCAAAACAATCGTTTAAAATTGTGTACGTGTCAGGTCACTTTTTTTATTTGTTGATTGTTTTTTGAGATAGCTACCCGCTTATTCCAAGTGGTGTTACGGTGTGCCAGGTCGCACTTTTTTTTAGGGTGCCAGGTCGCACTTTGTATCGTTCAAGTCTGGTACAAGTCCCTCCATTAAATGAACAACCAGCCCCTCGTAAAAATTGTGAACAAGCCTATGGCTAAAATTATCGGAAACGTGGGTTGCCCCAACATGCATTATTATTTATATTTTCTACTCCCTCCGTTCCTAAATATAAGTCTTTTTTTATTCGCCACACCTAAGACAAGAATTTTTTTATTAGCAGTGAACCCCACATGTCATAGACACAAAAAGTGTGGCAAGATTCCCTTAGGCAAGCCAAAGTGTGTCTAACAATTTGAGCAACTCAAGTTAGGCAAGTGTGGCAAGTGTGGGAAAAATAATGTGGCAACATAAGACAAACATAGTCACAATCCAAATAGCCCCGTAATTTTTTGTGACATGCATGAAAATTTGGTTAGTTAAATTTATAGTCAAAATTTGGCAAGGTGCATGAAATCAACACATGCAAGTATCAAAAGGGAGGTCACGACATGCATGCATTAGTTGTACTCCCTCCGTTTCCAAATATAAGTCTTTTTAGAGATTGCAACAAGTGACTACATACAAAGCAAAATATGTCTACATACATCCGTATGTAGTAGTCCATTTGAAATGTGTAAAAAGACTTATATCAAGTGCAGTGCTTTGATGTGTCGCGTCAACTCGTACAAGACCGAGAAGTTTGATTACTACAACGCCCCCTCCCTCGCGCACGAGCGTGGTGGCTGGCAGGACTAGTAGGAGCTTTCGCTACATGCTTCTTGACGGCGGCGAACTTGCGGATTGTGTTGACCATCATGTCGTCCATGCGAGAGGCGAAGCCGGCGTCGGCGAGGGTTACGACGCCGGCGGTTGCCAGCACCGTATGGAAATGCTGCACGGTGCGGGGCCGCAGGCTGGCGCCTTGGATGATTTGGCATAGCCGACTGCCGCTCGCGACTATCGCCTCCGTATGTGCTTCTAGCTTCTGGTCACTTGGTCTTGGATTGGAGTGAGCAGTGCTGCGTAGTGATTGAGAAAGAACATTTATTGTCAATCTAACCCTGCCATCAATAGACCTCTTTGGTTTAGAGTTAGTTCAGGGTTAGAATCTAACTCTAACCTCTAACTGAGTTAGTAGAGTTCTCCTCATCTCGGTTCATCGCCATCATACTTTCCCCATTTCTGTGTTTTCAGTATCCTGCGAATCAAAGAGGCCCTTAGACTGGTTTAGGTCCGGTAGTTTTTATAAACGTGTTATGTCCAAGATTTAATGAATGTGCTCCGGTTTCTATGAAAATAATCTCGTTTCATGTAGTAATTCGTTTATTTATTTATTCTTCTGCGGGGGGTTTGCATGTAATTCATGAGGTCTAAAATGTAAAGTACCCCGACATATGCTCTGAGTCGAAAGGGTGCACGTGGAAATAGCCTAGGAGTACATATAGGAGGATAAATGCGTGAAAAAATATGTACGGTGAAGCGTAGTTGCGGTTCGAAAAGGAGACCTAAAGTGATGACAGGTATAGGTCGCATGCACCCAACTACTGGTAGTACTAGACATACGACTGCTTTTTCCCTAAAAAAAGAGGTACGAGTGCTCAGTACTCCTATTCTATCAACGCGAGTCCCATCTGACAACAGCGTCTGTGCTACAGCTAGCTCTTCTCCCTCATTTCTCTCTTCTAGTAATTCTGAACTCAGCCGACACCCCGTGGGCGGGGTGGGGATTTGCCGATGGTTGGTTTGCTCAACTGCGGCCCCACCTCACAGTGAAAACGTTACAACTAGAATAAAAATGCCATATACTCCTATACTAATAAAACATTAAGGCCACGAGGCGATGCAGTGTTGGTTACAGGAGGCAAGAATAAGAGATGCATCGAACGGCGGCTAAGTAGCAGCGGCTTTCGTGGCCAGGTCGACGTGCTTCTGAACAATGGCGTCCAAAGATTCCAGCTGCTGGAAGAAGGCCAACGTCTTTCTGTCCTCGATGGCCTTGTAGTGGCCTATGTAGACGATTTCCTCGTATACGTGGATGTGCAGGTCGACGGTTTCTTGCATGGTGAGGCGCTGCACGATGAGCGTGGCCTCGAGGTGCACGTTCTTCATCGCGACCTCCAGCAACTGCAGGGCCACCAGGGCTTGAAAGATTTTGTCACCATGGAGGCCAATGAGGGTGTCAGGCAATGAGGAGCCTGGGTGCGCGGGCAGGAGCAGTACGGCAAGGTCGTCCGCGTGCTTCTTGACGGTGGCGAACTTGTGGATGGAGTTGACCATCATGTCTTCCATGCGAGAGGTGAAGCCGGCATCGGCGAGGGCTACGACGCCGGCGGTCACCAGCACCGTATGGAAACGTTGCGCGGTGCGGGGCCATAGGCCGGCACCTTGGATGATTTGGCACAGCCGACTGCTGCTCACGTCCATCGCCTCCATAGGTGCTTCTAGTTTCTAGTCACTTGGTCTTGGATTGGAGTGAGCCGTGTTGCGCAGAGACTAAGGAGTAGATGGATTGGAGTGGTGGGGCGCCTTTATATGAGAATCCAAACTCTGTTGCATTCACATCATGCTGGCTCTATTCTTCTTCTCAAATTAATTCCCTCTGCATGTAGAGTAATTTGAGGATGCATCATTGACCGTTCAACGTCTTGGGAACCGCTACCCTCTCCCTCCTTGGCATTCAAGCACCTATGGAGGCGACTACCGCTCGCGTCTATCGTGTGTCAGGAGACGTTCCCATCGACGACGAGGTGCCTATGGTGACTTCGTAAATTTCAAGATAGTACTAGTATACTCAATATTGTGCACCGCGACCAAGGCCGAGAGGAAAATGAGAGAACTAGTACGTATTTATTTACGGTGTAGATTCACTCATTTTACTCTGTATGTACTCCGTCTCAGTGTAGTCTAGTCACTTGTTGAAATCTCTAGAAAGGCAAATACTCCTTTCTGGTTTACATGGCTATACTAGCAAGTACTTACTACAATAGTGGGCTCACATAGCAATTTTGTCTGATGCAAGAGCCTGGCAATATGCATGCTCCAAGGTTCGCAACTGCCATGTTCGGGTTGCACTTGGTTCTTCGCCTCTTCGAGAAGATGAACAATGATGTTACTACTACTGCTTCTACAGTATCGAATCCACTGCTGCATGTCCGTCCACTGCGAGCGGGAGGGACAGCTTGTTGTAGTAAACTATATAAGGAAAAGCCTGTCCTCGTCTGCGAGCCACCGCGCGCATGGGCGAGGGAGAAGGCGTGGAGTAGTAAAATCAAGCTTCTCCTCGTTGTACGAGTTGACGTGACACATCATAGCACTGGCCCCACATGGTTGCCTCTAAACTTTGCTGAAAGACCCGCAATGTACAATACTCCATTTGCTGCAACCTCTAACATTTATCCCACCACAGATTAAAATATATATTCCTGTCTTGACCAGATGAGCGTGCAAACTAGAATCACCAGGATGACAGGTAGGGCCAGAATATAAATTTTAATCAAAAAAATATAGCATGGAGCCGACCCCAACGATTTTAAGCTTACAGGCATGGTACACGCTATCCTAGACTACTCTACACATGAAACTGCCACACGAGCGTCCCGGCTGCGCTTGGCTCTTCGCCTCTTTGGGAAGTCGAACAAAATGATGGAGCACTACTCCAGTGGAGGAGTACTACAGTATGCTTTTGCCCATCTGACACCGATTGAACTGCTGCATGTCCACCGCGTACGGGAGGGAGAGCGTGTAGCGAACGAAAGCTTCTCCTAGTCCTTCCAACCACCATGCTCATGGGCGAGGGAGGGACGCAGCTTCATGGACTTACTACTCCTTCCTTTGCGTCCATGACAGGTGGGCCCAATAGGTCGGTGGCCCACCTGTCATGCAGCCAAAGGCACGTGCGGTTAAGGCGAGAGGGCGTTGTAGTAATCAAACTTCTCGGTCTTGTACTAGTTGACGCAACACATCAAAGCACTGCACTTGATATATTTCAAAAATTTACGTTTATCGATGCATTAATTACAATGCATGCATGCATGATGTGACTCTCCTTTCGGTACTTGCATGTGTTGATTTAATGCACCTTGAAGTAGTATGAATATGTGACGGTAAAGCTTTGTAATGCCTCGGCCCTAATAAAGCGAGAGATGGTTGTGCACGAGGAGGGCGAGATCATGCAGACGGAATAGGACCCGACGATGGAGCTCTCTATGGTCTCGATAGACCTCACCTTGCTCCATTGCCCCTTGTGCCTCCGCCCCTTGAAGCCTCAAGTGTATGAGGTTTGAATATACACCTCGTCCGTTCAGCTGATCGAGCAAGGTGCAGGTTTCTTGATTTATGTGTTGTTTGATTGATATGTGTAGTGCAAGGGAGGGCACCTGGCTTGCGCGGACTATCGCGTCGAGCGCCCCTGGAACCAACGGCAGTGCCAGAAGTGTGAGCGCGGCTGTGGCTTTGATGTGTGGAACATGGCGGTGGACGCCGTCCTCTCCTTGATGAGGGTGGAGTGCCCGCACAAAGGGTGTGGGCTCTACGTCACTTACCACAAGCTCGCCGATCACTAGAGCGTGTGTCCGCTCGCGCCGTGCAAATGCCCTGTGCCCGTCTACGGCTACGAAGGCCCGCCGCCGTGGCTCTCCCACCACATCAGCACCGTGCATCCCATGCCCGTTCACATGATCTAGTACGACAACGCGCTTCAGCTGCAAGTGCAACTGTCGGAGCCACGACTCTTGCTGTTCGCGGAGGAGGATGGTCATGCGTTTTTCTTGGTCGGCGGCGTGCTTGACATCGGCGCGCCTATCGCCGTGTCAGTCATCTACATCGGAGCGGGGGCTTCCCCACTGCCGCACTACGTGGCCAAGCTGTGGGCGAACGGCCCGGCGGGGGAGCCCAAAGGCA
Organism: Aegilops umbellulata; assembly: GCA_032464435.1. Lineage (NCBI taxonomy): Eukaryota > Viridiplantae > Streptophyta > Magnoliopsida > Poales > Poaceae > Aegilops > Aegilops umbellulata. Next base: position 246,256,999 of record CP136056.1, read on the forward strand.
GGACCGACACTGTCAAGGTGGAAATGGAGGTGACAAGCAGCAGGGATCCCAGCGATGTCGCCGTGCAAGAGCTGACCTTCCTCACAGTTCCGCCCAAGCTGCTGGCCGGGGCTAAGCTGGTGTCCCTCCACATTCAGATTGACAAGCTCACGTCCTAAATGATTCTACAATGCCTTCTGTTTATCTTAGTAATATGCTAATATAGGGGGTAGCTCGGTCTACTTTCGCTTAAGAGATGGTGGGTTTTGGTGGCGATGCAGCAATTACCATGACATCAGATCAGCAGTGAAAGTAATTTCGAACAATCGAATGGATATTTTGTGTTTGTTGGATATAAAGATCCTTTGGGTAAGAAGTAACAGCTTATATGCTTTTTTTCGAAACGGAACAGCGATACTAGTATAATTTTTGTTGACATGCACTAATATTTTCGAAACGGACGTCAGGCTGTAGCTAGAAGGGCGGTTGGGACGTGGCATCGACCCATACCGCGGTGACCCCCGATTGGGACGCATCGACTGTGGATTTTCTCCCTCACCGATGTCGACCGCGTCTATGCAGAATGATGTTCCCTGCCCTAGCTGCGGGATCAGGCCGGATATGTGACCAGCGGTGTGGCCATCGTCGTTCGATGCTTGTGAAGAGAGCAACCTAAGAAAGCAGGCTTGTAGCTTAGGCTCCTGCTAGTGTATATATAGTGGTTTTCTTTTTCTCTCCATATCAACCATTTTATATTGCGTACGTGTCATTGAAGAGTGAAATGATGGTTGCTTCTTCCGACTAACTTACTGTGTGATTGACTGCTCCTTTAGTGGCCCCTACACGTACTCCCCTCCCCCTACGTGTATGCAACAGTCACACGTACACATGGACGCAAAAACGCGCGCGACGCCCTAATGCATGCATGTCCGAGCACACAACGAAACACACACGGTCACGCTCAAGTGCTCAACCTACACGTGCATGCACACACATACTCAGCCAGGGTGAGCTAGTGACCGTATAAACACCGGAAAATGTATATATTGAGCACAATGAGCTATGAAGTCCACTGACCGTATTTTTACAAATATACAGTGACAGATAGTGTATTTATCTCGTTTGAAATTAAGCCATATTAACCGGAGAGGAGGCAGTATGGACTAGCATTACTTTGTTGTGTCCCGTCAACTTTCCGAACAAGGAGAAGCTTGCTGGACGGGAGAAGCTTGCGCACGATGGCTCGCAGGACAAGGAGAAACTTTTGACTAATGCAAGCTGTCCTTCGCTCAGGCGGTGGACGTGCAACAGTTAATTCGGTGTCAGATTGCCAGAAGCATACACTATACTAGTACTATTATTGTTGCACTTCCCCAAGAGGCGAACAGCCAAGCGCAAAGTTTACTAGTACTACTACTATAGTCTATAGAGGTACTATACTAGTACTAGGAACCGGATGGACACTACAAAAAAAGACACATCCGTGACATTTTGGGCCGAACGAATTTTTTTTCTGTCATACATATGACACTTCTATAAAAATAACTGTGACAAAACCCGGTATCATCATAGATGTGGCGGGCTCCTACTTCTATGAAAAAAAATCATGACAGAAAATGGGCTTTTCGTCCTGGGTGGGCCGGAGACGCAACTGCATGACATTCTTTGGGCCGTCCATGACGGAAAAAACCATGGTAGAAGCGAGGGGGAGGAAAATTTCGGCGAGTTCCCGGTTACGGTGGGAGGTCGGGGGTCGAGCGATGCGCGTTTCTCTCGTACACGTACGCGCGTGTGTGTGAGGTGTTGACTCTAACTGAACCCGAGCGAGGCGTTGGGCTCTAACTGAACCCGAGCGATTGCACTGCAGGCTACACATTACTGAACCTGGGCGATCGATCGCTGCTGCCTCTGGGATGAACAGTGAGCGTTGCGGGGGGGGGGGGGGGGTTGGATGAACAGTGAGCGGTGGCGTTGCCTCTGGATGAACAGGACCCCGTGGTGTGGTGGAGGGCTAGATGAACAGTAGACGGTGGAGGGGTGCCCGTGGAGGGGTGGATGAACCGGACCCCGTGGTGTGGAGGGCTGGTTGAACAGTAGACGGTGGAGGGGTGGTTGAATAGGACCCCGTGGTGTGGAGGGCTGGATGAACAGTAGACGGTGGAGGGGTGCCCGTGGAGGGGTGGTTGAACAGGACCCCGTGGTGTGGAGGGCTGGATGAATAGTAGACGGTGGAGGGGTGCCCGTGGAGGGGTGGTTGAACAGGACCCCGTGGTATGGAGGGCTGGATGAATAGTAGACGGTGGAGGGGTGGTTGAACAGTAGCCGGTGGAGTAGCGTGCGGTGGAGGCTGGTTGAACAGGAGCCCGTATAGGCTAGAGGAGGTCGACGGTGGAGATGAACAGTATCCCGTGGAGTCCCGTTTTGCGGTACGCCACACCCCTCCCGATGAACAGGACCCCCGTTTCGACCGTAGCGCTCCAACACAAGTCCGTTTCCTCCGTTTTGCGGTATGCCACACCCCTCTCTATCAACAGGGCCCCCGTTTCGACCGTAGGAGGTCCATTTCCTCCGTTTTGCGGTACGCCACACCCCTCCTGATCAACAGGACCCCGTTCCGAACGTAGGAGGTCCGTTTCCTCCGTTGTGCAGTACGCCAGGCCTCGTTTCCATCGCATGTTCCATCCAAGCCCTCCCGATGAACACGAGGACGCATTCCGTTCCGACCCAGCCGGTTGGCTCCCACGCGTTCCGTTGCCACCCGATGAACACGACGCATTCCGTTGTCTCCCCATGAACACGACGCATTCCGTTGCCTCCCCATGAACACGACGACGACGCTGTTTCTCCGTTCCGACCCAGCCATGTACACGAGCCCTGGCCGTACGTATGCGCGAGTAGGCATTCGAGACCCCGCCCGTAAGTACACATACGTGGTCGTATTTTCTTTCTTGCACCCTGGCCATTGTACGTACGTGTACATGCTACGTGCGCGCCTCTACTACGACACATATGCGCCTCTACTACGACACATGCGCGCCTCTACATCCACCAGTATATATGTACGTACACGTTCACAACCAGACTGACAATGCTACGTAAGCTTCGACCAGGTGGGACCCGACTGTCACGCACTTCCTTGCCTACGAAGATGGGTGGCGGGTCCCAGCAGTTAGGGGGGTGAATCATTTTTTTGGCCCGGACGCACTTCCTTGCGAGCGAAGATGTAGCTGGTGGGTCCGAGCAGTCAGGGGCAAACGTTTTTTCATGAAATACGGTTTCCCGTCCGGTGGGTCCCTGCTGTCAGGTGGAGGAATAATTATTTTGCATGTAACAAGGAGGCACTTCATTGCTGTGGCCGTGGACCCAGCTGTCAGCCTCTCCACGTACAGTCCATGTCCGATGGAAGCCGTTCCTTGACCATGTTGACCACGCCGCGCCGAGAGCACCAGGGCGGTCGACGACGGCGAGGCCTAGGAAGGGGGAGACACGGAGCCGGGGAAGACGCGGCAGTGGATGCCCACGCATAGAGGAGTACGAGGGTTCACTAGTTCGCTGCGGTGTGAGGCTGCCGTCGCCGCAGAATAACAGGGGGTGTGGGTGAGTAGAGGATGGCCTGGCCAACGGTGGGAGTAGTAGGGGCGGTGAGGTCTCCGCCGCATCACAGCCGACCACGTGAGGCAGGAGCACGAGGCACGACCGACGCTGGTTTGGGCGGCTGGAGCAAGAAGACCAGAGGTTGAAGAAGCACTACGGCCGTTGGATGGACATCGTACGGTCACTGGAGCTAGAATCGTGCATATTGACTAAGTTGACAAAGCCCTCCGTCCCCGTCAACTTAGTAGGCCCACAAGTCAGCCTGACACTATACTGGGTCCCAGCTAACAGGGGGAGTATTCTTTTTTTGTGCGTAATAAGGAGGCACTTCCTTGCGTGCGAAGATATAGCTGGTGGGTCCGAGCTGTCAGCGGCGGTAACGTTTTTTTCGCGAAATACAGAGGCCCTTTCGGTGGGTCCCTGATGTCACGAGGCATTTCCTTGCGTGCGGCCATGGACCCAGTTGTCGTCCTCTCCACGTACAGTCCACTTCAGATGCATGTCGGTCGTTGACCACGTTGACCAGGCCGCGCTGAGAGCACCAGGGCGGTGGACGATGGTGAGGCCTAGGAAGGGAACGACACGGAGGCAGGGAAGACTCAGAAGTTGTTTTCCACGCGAAGGGGAGTACGACTGTACGAGGGTTTTCTAGTTCGTCTGCCGTCGCTGGAGAATAACAGCAGGTGTGGGTGAGTAGAGGGATGGCTAGGCCAGCGATGGGAGTACGGAGGGGCGGTGAGGCCTGTGCGGCAGCAGAGCCGACCGCGGGGAGGAGGGAGCAGGCATTCCCGCCGGCACTTGTTTGAGCGGCTGGAGCAGGAAGAGCAGAGATTGAAGAAGCACGACGGCCGTTCGATGGACATCAACAGTCACTGCTTATGCGTCAACCTTTTTTTAGGAAAGCCTCAAATCTGTCGAAAACAGCATACAACCCATATGCCATTATTTCTAATAATTTACAACCCATTTGCTAATTCTTAAGGGTTTTTTTGGAGCCCATATTCTTTTTGTTAGCATTACTGCCCATATTGTGGCCACGGTTAAAAAATATACGAAATTTTGCATATTTCGGTGCGGTCCGAACTGTTTTTAATCCGGAAATTTCGAATCACATTCAAACTAATTTTAAAAATAAATGTTATCAATATAAAATCCAACAAATTCTCCACGCATAAAAATTAATGTAATTTAAAATCTCGGAATGAAAAAAAGATATATTAAACTAATTGCCGGTTTGATGTGTTTTGAAAATGTATAGCCCATTTCTCATTACTGATGGGCCATTTTCTCGGCCAGCCGAATGAAGCTCTCCTCATCTTGAAAGATTTACAGCCCAACAGGCCTGACAAAGCGACTTACTTGGCAAATCACAAAAAACTGGGCTGTGGCCATGGACCCAGCTGTCAGCCTTTCCACATACAGTACTCTTCCGATGGAAGTCGGCAGTTGACCACATTGACCACGTTGCGCCGAGAGCACCAAGGCGGTGGACGACGGCGAGGCCTAGGAAGTGGACGACGCGGAGCCAGGGAAGACGCGACAGTGGATGCCCACGCGGAGAGGAGTACGAGGGTTCACTTGTTCGGCTGCGGCGTGAGGCTGCCGTCACCGTAGAATTACAGGGGGTGTGGGTGAGTAGAGGGATAGCCTGGGCCAGCGGTGGGAGTAGTAGGGGGCGGTGAGGCCTCCGCGGCATCACAGCCGGCAATGAGAGGCAGGAGCACGCGGCACGACCGGCGCTTCTTTGGGCGGCTGGAGCAAGAAGACTAGAGGTTGAAGAAGCACTATGGCCGTTGAATGGACATCGTAGGGTCACTGGAGCTAGAATCGTTCATATTGACTAAGTTGACAAAGCCCTCCATCCTCATCAACTTAGTAGGCCCACAAGTCAGCCACCCACTATGATGGGTCCCAGCTAGCAGGGGGTATTCATTTTTTGGTGCGTAATAAGGAGGCACTTTCTTGCGTGCGAAGATATAGCTGGTGGGTCCGACCTGTCAGCGGGGGGAACTTTCTTTACTCCATTTGGTGGGCTGGGTGAAACAATGATGTAGCATGTATGCAGCCCATTTAAATCCCATTTGCATTTTTCTCGAAATCCGGGGACTTGCTGGGCTGGGTGAAAATATCATGTTGGGCTAGACGGAGAAATGTTATCGAAACATAAACACATAATTGCACGCCAGTAAAATCTTTGCAAGCTTATGTACGCAATCTCTAGGAGTTAACTTGCCAAGTTATATATAAACAATTATTATTATTATTTTGTAAGAACTTTCAACTTACGAAATAAAATATCATTTTAATTTGATGAGTTAATAGTACGTGGGATATTATTATTTTTTAGGCTAGACGTGGGATAGTTGAGTTGGTTCTAGGGGAAAGTACTGGGAGAAAACTCAGTTTACATCGAAAATGAAATTGGGAGAAAATTCAGAGACCTACTGGGTCCACCTAAGGAGGGGAATATGTTGGGAGGAAGTAGATTCAAAGCACGACAGCCGAGTGAACTAGTTTTTTTTACGGACAATCGAACTAGTTTACATACATAAGCAAATAGCCACTAAAAAAAGCAATCAGGTTAATGGGTTCTTAAAAGAAATATTTCGGACAAAATAGATAATTACGACACATAGGCTAATGCATGAAACACTCAGATGATAAAGGTGCTTATAAACAGATAAAGTACAACATCTAGACCTTCCTGGCACGCTTGATCATGATGCTGCGGTTGTCCGTGTACTCGTCGGTTACGGGAAGCAGACACACCCTCATGTCCAAGATCTGCCTGTACATGTTGTTGCATGCGTATGCGTCCTTGGCCGCGTAGGTTATGTAGGCTAGATTCAGAGGTATCTCCCACGTGTTCAGGTCGTCTTCTTTCATGTTGGCGTATCATGGGTCGATGATGGTCTCAGCAAGGTCAACCAGGGAGTCCTTCTCCTGCCCGTTGCTGATGATCTTGTATTGCTTCTGGATGTCGACAAGCTTGTTGCACCAGATGGACGAATCGTCGCGTTCTTCCTTCTCTCCACCGTAGCGAAGGTGCAGTCGACATTGCCGATGAAACGGGCGAATGCTCCAGAACCTGGTGTAGCCATAGGACTGAGGCGAGGCAGAGCTTCACCGAGTCCGTATCGTTGGTGTACATCACATTCAACTTGGTGCAGCCATAGGACTGAACGGCGAACTCAAAGGGAAACTCCTTATTGAAGTCCATATCCAGCAGGCTCACCCCTCAGATCGCCATTGGAGTCTCTTTGAGTGAACGAGTGTGTAGGCGGCGACAGCAGTTCGTTTTTCAGCTCCTGGGGAACTGGATTCAATAGTAAGCTGAGTGTGTATAGGCGACAACAGTTACTACCCCTCCCTCGTCTGCTGCACGCCCGGCAGAAGATGCACCCTCGGCCACACGTCATTTCATGAGCGGGTTTGTATTGGTACTGTAATAACAGGAGTTAGTGGTCACTTTACTTAAATTTAATTAGCTTTAATAGAAATTTATACTTAAAACAAGCAATGCATTTGCTCGTTCTATCAGTGCCACAGGATCAACATGCACAACAATTAGAATTACTATTCTCAGGACACACACGATCAGCACATTTGTCGCACTTTCACAAAGATAATACTACCAAGTTTGAACTGTTTGTTATGGTTGTTGTCCTCTGCATCATCATGTTGTGTTTCCCAGGTTGCAAGATTCAGAACCAACAAATAAGATCCAAATAATAAGTACAACAAAGATGCCTACGCATCTCATTGATTCCCAGCTTGCATGATTCAGAACCAGCAAATAAGATTCAAATAATAAGTACAACAAAGATGCCTACACATCTCACTGATTCCCAGCTTGCAAGATTCAGAACCAACCCATTAGAGCCTTTTGATAAAGTGAATATCGGGATTAAATCCATCTTGGCTAGCCATGTGATACAATCGAAGAACTTGGCGAATGCTCTTGACCGTCACAACATCTGTAGTTGAGTATTCCTGTTTGCATAGCACAAACCAGGAGAGCATGATTTCACTTTAATAGTGGCCTCCTTTACTCAACCTGCACCTCCACTCGGATGAAGCCTGCCTTGAGTTCCATGATTCAATTCATGTGCCTTTTTCTACAGTTCACCTGAAATGAAGCAAAGATTGCATCATTCAGCTAGCAAGAAGTACTTGCTCTCGTGACCTGGCAGGTTCTTCTTTAGTAGTTGCACTAAAATTGAGGAACATTAAGGTTGGCTGTCCAGCTCATGTAAGGTGCAACTATAATTTTGTTATCCTTTTGTGCAGTTCCACTAAAATAAAGTGCCATTGTGGTGACAGTGACGGCTCATCTTGCAAAGGCTAATAAAATGTTGCACGAGATTACCAGCAGAACTTGACGGAGATTTTGGAAACTCCAATCACCATTTTGTGCAGTTCCACCAAAATTTAGAGATGTTGCCCACGTGACATTTTAGTTGAACTGCACAAGACACTCATTCCAAAAAAAGTGTTTTGTGCAGTTCACCAAAAGGTCACAATAGAAACAAGGTGAAATGGATATCCCTATCTGCACAAAAAGATAGAAAGTAAACAGTTGCTGGTCAATAAGAATATACGAAACATATACAAAATTAAAAGAAGCATCTTAATTATGTTCATGGCAATCACGCAAGGACAGTAGAAATTTTAAAACATCAGCAATGCTTCATGTTACCATAAGCATTACGATCAACAATGAGATTCCTCAAATATGGGATTACTTTAATGGTGGCATTGCTTGTTTACCAGACACAGTAAATCAACAGCAGCTAAAGAGTTGGTTTAAGGCCATGGGACCGTGGGGACACCAGGACACTCAGCAGCGTAAAGGAGCAACTTACTTATCATACTGGGGAAAACAGCAGGAGTGCCATTTGTAACACAGTTTAATTGCATCTTATCACTAGAGGCATTAGATTAACAATAACACTGGTTAGACATGTCCCTAAGGTAACAGTGTGATCTCTTAATTTTACATGCGCCCTTACATTAACAACAGCAAAAGGTTGGTATAAGGACATGCGACAGTGGATGCATCAGCACAATGTACCTACAAGGAGGCATAAAGTGGTGATGTCGAGTTTCTTCATGCTATGTGGGGGCAGAAAACCTAATCTTGGAGACCTTGTACTATGTGAGGGCAGCAAATCTAATCCTAGAGACCTTTTACTATGTGAGGGCAGCAAGTCTAATCCTGGAGACCTTTTACTATGTGAGGGCAGCAAATCTAATCCTGAGACCTTTTACTATGTGAGGGCAGCAAATCTAATCATGAGACCTTTTACTATGTGAGGGCAGCAAAGCTAATCCTGGAGACCTTTTACTATGTGATGGCAGCAAATCTAATCCTGGACATACTCTGTTGACTTGTCCACCAGCCGCCACTTTCTATCCCTTTTTCAACCAATAATAGATCTGTTCCTTATCTAGTTTGTACTGCGTTTTCCCATTATTTCCATTTTCAACCAAGAGACCGGTTGGGTATCTGGTCTCTACTACTTTCACCATATTATTTCCTCTTTGAATCAAGTCCTAGATTCATGCTACAACTTTCCCCCCTTTCTTCGTTGTTTGAACAAAGCCCTAGATTCGAATGCATGAAGTAGCTTTACCTCTAATAATACTAAGTATTTAGGTGGCTTTGGAAGAACTGACGGGAGTAGAAAAAGATGCACATGCATACACGTGGGGAGCTGGGGCACTAGAGCAAGCCCGCTTTTGAAGAACTTATACCTGAGGGTCACTGGGATGTCGGCGGCGGCAGGTCGGATCTGCGGACAATACGACAGGGAGGAAGAAGGGTCGGAGGACCTCCTGAGCCGGCGCTGTGTCGGAGAGAATGACACGGCAGAGGATCGGGCCGCTCCGGCAGCTGTGGGTTTCCTCCCTCGGCGGCGATGACCGCGTGAATGATGCACCTTTTAGTCCTCTACACACACCGGCCGAAGGGATCCGGTCGGATCTGTGACCAACGGTGAGCAGAGAGAAAATGTCGCTATCGCTGTCTTGTTTATATCTAGAGAGGATGAGATAATGAAGAGAGCAACCCTAGTAAAGAAATCGCTCAGGCCCCTGCGTCCATATATAGTGGAGTGATTACCTTTTTTCTCTCCAGGATTAATTTGTGTATGTGGCATTAAAGAAAAGAAACTCTCTATTTAAGGTGACTACTGTACGACTCCTACTTACTACTAGTAGTACTACAGTATTGTTCACTTGTGCTCCCCGCCCCTCCATTCATTGAACAACCCCACGGGTGAATAAACATACACTACTTACTATATTTATATAGAACGAACAAGCTCGAACTATTTTCGCGTAGTTAAAAGTTGAGGGCGAGGCTTTTCCCGGGCAGTACACGCGTCAGTTTTCGGGTAGGCGGTTTGACAGAGAGGCGAGGAGGGTGAGCGAGTGGGGTTGTGTGATTTGACGGCACGTTACTGCTGGAAAGACTTGTGATATGACCAGTCACTATAGTCATGAATTATTGGCGCTCCGATCGGGGTGATGCCCCCCGTCCGTTCCGTGCTCTAATCTGGTGCATGACACGTCGACCCGGATGCTGGCTCTCCCACATGTCGGAGTAGTAAGAAGGAGCAAAGAATGATGCGGTATATACTAGTACTATACTACTCCCTCCGTTCCTAAATATAAGTCTTTGGAGAGATTTCACTATGGACCACGTACGGAAAAAAAGAGTGAATCTACACATAAAATGCATCTATATACATATGTATGTGGTCCACAGTGAAATATCTACGAATACTTATATTTGGGAACGGAGGGAGTACTACTCAGGTCGGAGGAGTGCGAACCACAGTAGCCCAGTGAACCATCAGTAGAAAACAATGTGGTGATATGGCCATAAAAAACAATGTGCTACGGTCCACACTATAGCAAGTACAGTAACACTCCTCTTTGTTTGGATCCCTGAGTTAGAGCTAGTTTGGGTTGAAATAGCCTAAAATTATCAAAACAAGAGGGGTTAGTTTGAGCTAGTTTGCTCTAACCCAGCTAAAAAAACTAGCCCGGTGGAGAGGTTCTAATTGGGTTAGTTATCCTCGGGCCCACTAGAAGAGAACTATAAAAATCTCCCCTGCCCGCACCAGATGCTCCCCCCACCTATCGCACGACTCCTCTCTGTTCCCCATAGGGCCACTCGCCCACTCTCTCCTCCGGCCGCCCTCTCCTTCCGGCCTCCGCCGCCCTACTCCGACCGCCCTCTCCCTCCGGCCTTCGAAGGTCGCCCCACTCCCCCTTCACCAGTCGTTTTTCTCTCTCTTTCGTGCGCGGCAGCGGCGCATCTACCAGGGAGGTCGCGAGAGGGGTGAGTTTGTTCATTCCTTCTCTGTCTCACGGCCATATCCGTGATCTTGCTTGCTCTAGCGCTAATTCTGATTTGGAAAAGTTGATCCTGATCAAACATGGTATAGATTTGTGGTGCACCCATGGAATTGTTTGATGCTGCTTGAGGAGGTAATAAATCTTTCTAGAGGTCCAAGATTTAGGTCACCTTTCTAGGTATTTCAATTTCAGGCTTGCATTATTTCTAGAGGCCCAAAGATTCAGTTCACCTTTCTAGGTATTTCAATTTCAGGCTTGCATTATTTCTAGAGGCCCAAAGATTCAATTCACCTTGCTAGGTATTTCAGTTTCAGGCTTGCATTATTTCTAGAGGCCCAAAGATTCAGTTCACCTTTCTAGGTATTTTAGTTACAGGCTTGCATTATTTATAGAGGCCCAAAGATTAAGTTCCTAGTCAGCGGCAAGCGGCCCTGCTACCCATGCCGGTGTCGACCTCAACTCGCAAGGGCCGGCGTCGGAGGGGTTCCCGGGGCTTGGGCTCTACAGAGCCTTCCTCCAGAGCGACAATGGCGAGATCCTCCCTCGGTGCGTGAGGGGCTCCGGGCTCCCTCTATATCGTGAATGACTTCCGTGATGAGTTAGCTCATTCTTTGTTTCATGAAGTGTTTTTTTATTTTGTGAAGCTTGATTGATGACTTGTATGTTTAAGTGGGATATCGCATTTGTATGGACAAAGTAAAAATTATCATGTTTTGCATGCTTGATTTTTATAGATGGTTCGTTTATGTCAATTTTGAGCGGGAGGAGGCCACGGAAGAGCCGTCCACACCAAGAGGGTGCTTGGATCCAAGGGACTTATTTTAGTCTGACTAAAAATAGTCTCTTTAAGAGGCTAAAAGTTCCAAGCACCCCTGACTAAAGATGGGCTAAAACTAGTCTTGAGACTAAAAATTTTTTAGTCAGGGGTACCCCTACTAAAATGTGGATTAGTCATCTCTCTCCTCATTTAACTCCTCTCCTTTAACACAGGCGAGTTCTGGATTGGTGGGTTTGGAGGATGATAAATGCTCATTAACTTGATGTTAGTCTATTTAGTATTTGGATCCAAGCATGGGTGAGGCTAGCAAGTTTTAGTCTCACTAATTTTAGTCATGGAACTAAAACGTATCCAAGCACCCTCCAAATCCGGCAGGAAATAGGGTCCAAAGTAGTCAAATGATTGAGATAGAGCATTTATTGTCAATCTAACCCTGCCATCCATACACCTCTTTGGTTTAGAGTTAGTTCAGGGTTAGAATCTAACTCTAACCTCCAACCGAGTTAGAATTCTCCTCGTCTCGGTTCATCGCCATCATACTTTCCCCATTCCTGTGTTTTCAGTATCCTGCGAATCAAAGAGGCCCTTTTTTGCGGGAAAAATCAAAGAGGCCCTTAGACTGGTTTCGGTCCGGTCATTTTTTATAAACGTGTTATGTCCCAAATTTAATGAACGTGCTCCGGTTTCCACGAAAATAATCCGGTTTCATGTAGTAATTCATTTATTTATTTATTCTTCTGCAGGGGGTTTGCATGTAATTTGTGAGGTCTGAAATGTAAAGTACCCCGGCATATGCTCCGAGTCGTGCATGCACTACGACCCAGATGCTCTATGTCCCACATGTCGGCGAATGGGAGCACGTGGAAATAGCCTAGGAGTACATATAGGAGGATAAATGCGTGAAATAATATGTACTGTGAAGCTTAGCTGCGGTTCGGAAAGGAGACCTAAAGTGATGACAGCTATAGGTCACACGCACCCAACTAGTGGTACTAGACATACGACTAATTTTTCCCTCAAAAAAAAAGAGGCACGAGTGCTCAGTACTCCTATTCTATAAACACGATTCCCATCTGACAACAGCGTCCATGCTACAGCTAGCTCTCCTCCCTCGTTTCTCTCTTCTAATTCTAAACTCGGCCGACGCCCGGTGGGCGGGGTGGGTTTGCTCAACTGCGGCCCCACCTCACAGTGAAAACGTTACAACTGGAATAAAAATGCCATATACTCCCTCCGTTCATAAATATAAGCCTTTTTAGATACTATTTCAAATGGAATACAACATACAGATGTATGTAGACATAGTTTAGAGTGTATATTCACTCATTTTTCTCCGTATGTAGTAGTCACTTGCTGTAATCTTTAGAAAGACTTATATTTGGGAACGGAGGGAGTACTATACTAATAAAACATTAAGGCCACGAGGCAATGCAGTGTTGGTTACATGAGGCAAGAATAGTGCGTGAGGGAGCGGGCGGGACGAATAGCTTGTTGTAGAAGTACTACTAAGCAAAAGCCTGTCCTCGTTTGCGAGCAACCGCACACATGGGTGAGGGAGAAGGAGTGTAGTAAAATCAAGCTTCTCCTCGTTGTACGAGGTGACGCGACACATCATAGCACTGGCCCCACATGCTTGCCTCTAAACTTGGCTGAAAAACCCGCAGTGTACAATATATTTGCTACAACCTCTAACATTTACCCACCACAAATTAAAATATATGTGGTTGTATGCGTCGTTCTGATGCAGAGGCCGGGGAGTCCCCCCTTTTTGAAGAAAAAAACAAATTAAAATATATATTCCTGTCTTGACCAGATGAGCGTGCAAACTACAATCACCAGGGTGTCAGGTAGGGCCAGAAGACTATTTTTTTAAAACTTCGAGACCGCCACATTGCATGGAGCCGACCCCAACGATTTTAAGCTTACAGGCACGATACACGCTATCCTAGACTACTCTACACATGAAACTGCCACACGAGCGTCCGGGCTGTGCTTGGCTCTTCGCCTCTTCGGGAAGTCGAACAATGATGGAGTACTATTGCACTAGAGGAGTATTACAGTACGCTTCTAGCCATCTGACACCGATTGAACTGCTGCATGTCCACCGCGTGCGGGAGGGAGAGCGTGTAGCGAAAGCTTCTCCTAGTCTTGCCAGCCACCACGCTCATGGGCGAGGGAGGGACGCTCCTGCCTTTGCGTGTATGATAGGTGGCCCCAACAGGTGTGTGGCCAACCTGTCATACAGCCAAAGGCAGGTGCATTTAAGTCCGCGAGGGAGAGGATAATCAAACTTCTCATTGATGTACGAGTTGACGCGACAGATCAAAGCACTGCACTCAATATATTTCAATAATTTGCGTTTACCGATGCATTAATTACAACGCATGCATGCATGCCATGACTCTCATTTTGATACTTGCATGTGTTGATTTAATGCACCTTGAAGTAGTATAAAATATGTGACGGTAAAGCTTTGTAATACCCCGTCCCAAGTCGAGAGATGGTTGTGCACGAGGAGGGCGAGATCATGCAGACCGAACAGGACCCGACGATGGTGCTCTCTAAGGTCTCGATGGACCTCACCGTGCTCCACTGCCCCTTGTGCCTCCGCCCCTTGACGCCTCAAGTGTATGAGGTTCGAATACACCTCGTTCGTTCGGCTGATTGAGCAAGGTGCAGGTTTCTTGATTGATGTGCTGTTCGATTGATTTCTGCAGTGCAAGGGAGGGCACCTGGCCTGCATGGACTGCCGCGTCAAGCGCCCCAGGAATCAGCGGCAGTGCCAGAAGTGCGAGCGCGGCGGTGGCTTCGACATGCGGAACTCGACGGTGGACTCCGTCCTTTCGCCGGTGAGGGTGGAGTGACCGCACGAAGGCTGTGGGCACTACGTCACTTACCACAAGCTCGCCGGTCACCAGAGCGTGTGTCCGCTCACGCCCTGCAAATGCCCCGTGCCCGTCTGCGGCTACGAAGGCCCACCGCCGGCTCTCTACCACCACATCAGCACCGCGCATCCCATGCCCCGTGCATAGGATCCAGTACGGCAAGGTGCTCCAGGTGCAAGTGCCACTGTTGGAGCCACGACTCTTGTTGTTCACGGAGGAGGACCGCCGCATGTTTTTCTTGGTCAGTTGCGTGCTCGACATCGGCGCGCCTATCGTCGTGTCGGTCGTCTGCATCAGAGCAGGGGCGTCCCCACTACCGCACTACGTGGCCAAGCTGTGGGCAAACGGCCCGCCAGGGGAGCCCAAAGGCACGACCGACGCCGTCAAGGTGCAAATGGAGGTGACAAGCAGCAAGGATCCCGGCAACGTCGACGTGCAGGAGCTGACCTTCTTGACAGTTCCGCCCAAGCTGCTGGCCGGGGCTAAGCTTGTGTCCCTCCACATTCAAATTGACAAGCTCACGTCCTAAATGTTTCTACAGTGCCTTCTGTTTATCTTAGTAATATGCTAATATAGGGATTACCTTGGTCTACTTTAGCTTAAGAAATGGTGGGTTTTGGTGGCGATAAAAATTATGTTTATTAATGCATTAATTGCAATGCATGCATGCATAAAGTACATGCATTGGTCAATTTTCTCTTAATACTTGCATGCAATTATTCAATGCACCTTGGAATCCAAACATGTGTTGGGGAACAACCAAATTGAGCCTTATAAAATGGAAAAACTAAAATTTTGAGATAAGCCCTATAAAATCGGAAAGGAGGGAGTAGAAAAAGAAGTATTCCATCCGGGAATAGTGCCGTACTTCGAAACTTGAATCGTCAATAAATTTTGAGCTTGCGTCTCGTCACATTCCAAATTACTCCATGCTATATTGAATTGCAAACCTGTTCACACCGATCACAACCTAAACGGTTTCCCACTTAGGAGCGTATTAGTACTCGGTTATAAATACTAGTATGCCAAGATGACTGCGCATTCCTCCTCAACTCCTAATCTACAAAAACAAACAAGTCATTCAGCATCCTTCCCTTGCGTCTACCATGGCCAGCGTGAGTTCTGCGTCGAGAGATTGCAACCAGGGAGAGGCGAGCATGGAAGTGAAAGCACGAGAGATGTCCCGCATCGCTGCGAGAGCAGCCGACATGTCCCGCCGCGCGGAAGTAGCAGCATAGAGGTCCCGCCGCGCCGCTGAAGCAGCACGGAGGTCCCTCCGCGCTGTCGATGCAGCTGACTAGTCCGGCCGCCCTGCGGAAGCAGCAGAGATGCCCCTCGCGCCACGAATGCAGCAGAGATGTCCGGCCGCACCGCGGCGGCCTGGGAAAATTTCTTGCGGGCAGGCGACGACTTGTACAGGCGCATGCATGCGATATTCCATAGCCAGATGGATCAGATCTCCCATTGGGCGAGGTTGCAGGATGACATGAAAGCCTCGTTTGAACAGGCTATCGGCGCAATAAGGTAGGGCAATGAGAGGCTCCGGGCCGAGCGTGACCTGCTGAGGGAGAAGATCGTCCGAAGTGCAGACCAGCAGAAGGAGACCAGTGCCTTGTTGAAGAGGACCGGCGTCATCGTCAAGAAACTTATGGACGAGAATGACATGCTCCGCAATGAGCGCCAAAGGCTGGTGGAGGAATCCGTGGATGTTCTCAAGCAGCGTCTTGAGGACACAAAAGAGCTCATCGCCTCTCGCCGTGGAGACTAGTTGCTGCTGGGCTTCCTTCAGTTTCCTGGTTTCTTTTGATGTAATAATCGGTTTAGGATGTGGATTTTGTCGTCGGTTGTGAAATGTTGGGTTCTAGCGCGGATGTTTGGCCTTTGTTGGCCTCTTGGGATGTTGCAATTTCAATCTGGTAGCTTTTAGTCCTTCGTGTTAGGCTGGAGTTGTGCTGAACTTCTTGTGAATTATGGTGGTTTTCAGTAATGAAAATCGGAAGGGACAAGCCCTTCTTTGATCAATTTTTTAATCGTCCTTATATATTCATCAGTCTTGCTATAAGTCGCAGTAGATGCTATATAGGTCCATCGGATCTTACATCAAGATCCGTGCTTTCAGATTTTCCTTTTTCTCTCTTAAATCTCAGTCGAGTGGGACATAGCCACACCATTAAACAGAGGCTCGGGCGCCATTAATGGAGACCTTGGGAGAGAGGTGTACGGCAGATGGAGGTCAAAGGGCTCTCCTCCCGATAAGCACGCGCAGGGGTCTGATCGCACGCCTCTCGTACTCAAATAGCTACCCTGCATGGCGCCTCCTAGCTAATAAAAAATGGGGACGCGTGGCGGCACGTAAATGGTACTAGTAACTAGAACGCCCACGGTTTCAACAATACTTGTGTTTTCGATTGTAACGTGACAACACTTGTTCCAAAATGACTTTGTTGATTGTTAATGTGTGCGCCTTCGCAAATCGGACTGCAAATTTACCACAACATGTTGGTGCCATGTCATGGCACCAAGCCAAGTTTCATTATTTTCATGCGTGTTTTGGATTTACAGGAATTAAAAAACTAAGTTTCTCAATGTTTCCAACCCAGCCACGACGCCCAGAATTTCGAATTTCATTCCCATTTCTTGCATGGAACATAGAAATTTACCCGAGGACACACACGTGATTTTTCAACCAACTTTGGTGCACTGGAACATGTGCTTGTATTTCAAATTTGAATTATGCACACAAAGGTGACACGTTCCCTCCCAAAACCACAAGCCTTCTTGAGAGAAGCTCCGATTTGCAAGAAGCTTATATCAAATTTTGTTCCTATTCGGCCAATTTTTTTACCACGGCATGGGACTACCATGACATGACACCATGCCAAGTTTCATGATTTTAAAACCAAGTTTCTCGATGTTCTCGACCGAGCCACGATGCCCAGATGTTTGAATTTTATTCTCATTTTTTGCATGGGTCCTACTCCCTCCTTCCATCTATATAGGGCCTAATGTGTTTTTCAAGACAGCCTTTGACTATTGACAAGATTAATAGCACATGAGATGTATACTATGAAAATTATATTATTGGAAGCTCCTTTGACATACAAATTTGAAGGTATGCTTTGTGTAAGTTGCATGTCATATACTATTGCTCTAACGTTTGGTCAAAGTTAGCTTCGAAAAACGCATTAGGACCTATATAGATGGAAGGAGGGAGTAGAAATTCACCCGAGGACACAATATTTTTCAACCAACTTTGGTGCACGGGAGCATGTGCTTGTAGTTTAAATTTGAATTATGCACATTAAATGACCAAAAACTCAATTAATGTGTAAATAAGGCCAAACGAAGACGGAATAATTCCAAAATTTAACAGGGCACTCATGTAGTTCTATGTTGCCTTTGTAAATAAACTCAAGGGGGGCAATGTATATCGTTTCACACTCAAAGATGGCACGTTCCCTCTCAGAACCACGAGCCTTCTTGAGAGAAGCTTGGGTTTGCAAGAAGCTTATACCAAAATCTGTTCCTATTCGACCAATTTTTTTACCACAACATGGTAGTACCATGACATGACATCCATGCCAAGTTTCATGATTTTCAGACGTGTTTTGGATTTACAAGAATTTTAAAACCCAGTTTCTCAATGTTCTCGGCCGAGCCACGATGCCCAAATGTTTTAATTTTATTCTCATTTCTTGCATGGGACCTAGAAATTCACCCGAGGACACAAATGTGATTTTTCAACCAACTTTGGTGCACGAGAGCATGTGCTTGTAGTTCAAATTTGACTTATGCACATTAAATGGCCAGAAACTCAATTAATGTATAAAAAACGACAAATGAACCCGGAATAATTCCAAAATTTAACAGGGCACTACTGTAGTTCTATGTTGCCTTTGTTAAGAAACTCAAGGGGGGGGGCAGCGTATATCGTTTCACACTCAAAGGTGGCACGTTCCCTCTTAGAACCACGAGCTTCCATATCGGCCCAATTTTTTACCACAACATGTTAGTGCCATGACATGACACCATGCCAAGTTTCACGATTTCTAGGCGAGTTTTGGATTTACATGAATTTAAAATCAAAGTTTCTCGATGTTCTCGGCCGAGTCATGACGCCCAGATGTTTGAATTTCATTCTCATTTCTTCCATTGGACCTAGAAATTCAACCAAGGACACACATGTGATTTTTCAACCCACTTTGGTGCACCGTAGCATGTGCATGCAATTCATATTTAGATTATGCACATTAAAAGTCCAGAAACTCCATTAATGTATAAAAAGGCCAAATGAACCCAAAATAATTCCAAAGTTTAATAGGGCACTCATATAGTTCTATGTTGCCTCTTTAAATAAAATCAGGGGGGAGGCAGCGTATATAGTTTCGCACACAAAGGTGACACGTTACCTCTGGGAACCACGAGGCTTGTTGAGAGAATCTCTGGTTTTGCAAGAGGCTTATACCAAAACTTGTCCCAATTCAGCCAAAAATTATACGTATGAAAACAGGGTTTAGATTATCCCAAACATCTCGCTACCTAGACCAATAATGTACTATGATTTGAATTCAACATAAAATGGATACAAATATTTGAATTGGAGAGCGTATGGTACATGTAGTTCATAGTGAAATATGATTACTGCTATATGTATGTTTTTTGTTATCAAGATAATATTTAAATTATTGTATAACTTGACAACAATCGTATTCAAATAAGGAAAATTGATTCAAATTTAGTCGATATGGTAGATGACAATATATATGTTCACATGGTGGAGTAAAATGTTCATATATGATGGAAGATCAAAATGTACGACTACATCAATTATAAACCGCAAGGTCACCTAACGATATATTTGAATTCAACATAACGTGGATTCAAAAATTGAAATTCGAGATCATGGCATCTGTAATCATATAAAAAGGGACATTACTCTTTCTTTGGTGGGAATTGATTTGTTTTTTTTGTTGTTGTTGAGCGAAGTGCGAATCGATTTGGTACTGTGCAGGGTAATCTCGTTCTCCTGATTTTTTTTACATTTTCTTGTAGTTTTTTCAATGGCATCTATAGCAATATAGTAAAAGGGGACATGAATCTCTTGTGTCTTGTATGAATCTTTTTTTACACGTTAAGTTTGTTCTGTCGAACAAGGAATCCGCACCTTGTTATCCCGAAATTTTCAAGCTCGAGTATCTTTTGTCTCGCCTGCTTTGAAACTCTCGCTTGTTCAACCCGCGCCGCGCCTTGTTATCCCGAAATTTGGACGCGCGCGAGAACTCCCTCCTCATCCGAAATCGCTCCCGCATCCCAGACACGCAAAATCCCCCTTCTACCCCTTAGCCGGAAATGAAGCTCCACGTCGTGGTGTCAAAACCGGTGGGGGTATGCTGGTAACTTACCCTACATTTCGGACAAGCGCGTCCCTAAGCTTGGCTCCCCTCCCCCTTCGCCGCCCCCATTCATACACCGAGGCCGCCAAAACCCGCGAAACCCCACGCTCCTCCGTTGGCCTCCCGACCGCCGCCCAGCCGGAGACTCTTCCCCGACTACGTCGTCCACCGCAACAGCTCGCCGTCCCTCATCCGCCGCAGCGGATGAGGATCCATTGTCGATCTCGTCGTCCCGCCGGATCAGCCGCCCTCTCCTCCACCTCCAAGGAGCTGCCCCGACGTTCGCCTCGTCTATCGCGCCACCTCAATCCCCACAGCGCCATCTTAACCTGCCCCACCGGAACCGCAGCACCCTCACCAATTCCTCTGATGAAGCCGAGGCCAACTCAGCGCCACCAAGGAGGTTCTGCACTCACCGCTGCATTTTATCTTTTATTCGATCTCACAGGGCTGCCGGTGCTCGATACCAAGCAGACATGGCGTGTCTCCATCGACGGCGCCGTCGCCGGCCACATCATCCACGGTGTCTATCCCCCATGCCGTTGCTTCCTCGGTGGTGACTTCCACAACGGCACTAGCTGCAGCTGCTCCGGCTCTCGCTCGCGTTGCGGCTCTGTTCTTGCTGTCGGTCGCGCTGCTGCACTGCTCCTGCTTTTGTTCGTGCTGCTGCTCTGCTCTTGCTCTCGCTTGCGCTGCTGCTGCTGCACGACATCCGGCAGCTACAGGAGTTACTACTTTAGCACTCGCTCGCGGTGCTACTGCACGACTTGCTCTCTGCTAGCGCGTTCCCTGCTCGAGCGTCTGCTGATTTAGGTCACTACTTCTCTGCTACTAGTGCTTGAACTCCCTAAACATCTATTGCAATGCTCTGTTACTATTTCAATTAGTTTCGACAGTAAAATTCAGTTTCGACTGTGAAGTCCATTTTCTTCAGTTAAGTTCAGAGTGAACAATACTTACAACATCTGTCGGACCGGCCATGGCGCGGCTGATGCGTTTTAGATCTAGCACTTTTTGGTGATGTATTTTACATCATCTATTGCAGATGATATTAGGGCCCCACTTCAGATTAACATTGTCTGTCTTGTCATGCTTCAGCCTCGTCGCCGTACACCTTCGTAGAGCTGCTCCAACGACGGAATTGTCCATCATAGTGGAGCAGTACCCTCGGCGCCGCTTCTAGAGGCCCCGAATCTTCTTCCCCGCCTCCGACAGTCACACCAGCATCATCACCATCCTCCACGTCCAACCCAATGATGCTGAGGTCCACAAGGCTATGCCAAAGAGGTTGTACACGCGTCGCATCACTTTGTTTCTCCATTCCTCTATTCTTCCAATTCGTGTGAGCCAAACACACAGGTTGACTGAAATCCTATGTTTCCAAATGCTCTGTTTTGCACGTGCATTCCTATCCTATTCCTGTGTTTTTCCTGTCCCTGCGTTTACAGAATCCTCCAATTCTAAGGAGCCCTTACAGATTTACTTCATTTCCAGATAGGCGTCAAAGAAAACTCTGTGTGTTATGTCCCGCTCCTACCATGCCGTCATCCACCCCACCTGAGGTGCACCATCGACAGAAGCGTTCACTTCAGCAGAGATCCCCCTGCAGACTTCCTATGGCCGCCTCAGATCATCTTGCCCGTTGCCGGCAGCCACGCCAACCGCATTACCATCATCGTTTGAGCAGATGAACCTCGGGACTACACAATTCCGGAAGAGAGGTCGCAGTCTTTCGTGTTTGCTTACGTTATACATCGGTTATTATTACCTGCTACTTTATCGTTCAATCTTGAGTTTTGAAGTGCCCATGGGTCTCATATCGAGCCAACAACGAGTAGTATCTATCTACTATCTGTTTCATCCGGGGTCTTCTATGTGGTTCATGTTGGGTGGGCAACAAACAATAGATGATCCATTGTCTATCTTTTTAAACTGAAGCTATAATCTACCTGCTATTATTAGTTATGGATTGAAAGCACAAGTGCTCCCCAGGTGGTTTTGGTGATTAATGTCAACATATCTCTTGTTGGACTAACGTTTCTATCTAGCATGTTTCAGATAAGTTCAACAATGGAGTGGCATGGACTAAAGGATGTGGGAACTCCTTCAAGATGCTAAGGACAAAGGATTGGCTCAAGCTTGAAGCTCAAGACTCTTCATTTTACATTTTAGTGATCCAAGATCACATTGAGTCCATAGGAAAAGCCAATACTATCAAGGAGGGATGAGGTGTTGCTTAATGAGCCTTTTGCTTGGTGTGCTTAATGATATGCTCCAAAACCCTCAGCTACTTTCCCACTTCCACATATGACCTAAACCAAAGCCAAACTCGGACCTACCGATTCTTTCTATCCGGCGCCACCGAGTTTCACTTGTCATAGCCACTGCCAAACCCTAAGCAAATCGACTTCACCGATAGGGATCTCGGTCTCACCGAGATGGGATTGTAATCTCACTTTGTATGTCCATTACCAAAATCGGTCTCACCGAGTTTGTGTAATCGGTACTACCGAGATTACAATGCAAACTCTCTAGTTAACTTATTACCAAAATCGGTCCAACCGAGTTTAGTAATCGGTCCCACCGAGTTTGCCTGACCAACTCTCTGGTTAGCTAATTACCAAAACCGGTCTCATCGAGTTTGTGTAATCGGTCTCACCGAGATTACGTTATGCCCTAACCCTAACCATATCGGTCCTACCGAGTTGCATATTAGTCCCACCGAAAATCTCTAACGGTCACTAGGTTTACTATTTCGGTCCGACCGAGTTTGTTGATTCGGTCCCACCGAGATTGGTAAATTGTGTGTAACGGTTGGATTTGTGTGGAGGCTATATATACCCCTCCACCTCCTCTTCACTCGAGGAGAGAGCCATCAGAACACATCTACACTTCCAACTCATATGTTCTGAGAGAGAACCACCTACCCTTGTGTTGAGGCCAAGATATTCCATTCCTACCATATGAATCTTGATCTCTAGCCTTCCCCAAGTTGCTTTCCACTCAAATCTTCTTTCCACCAAATTCAAATCCTGTGAGAGAGAGTTGAGTGTTGGGGAGACTATCATTTGAAGCACAAGAGCAAGGAGTTCATCATCACCACAACATTTGTTACTTCTTGGAGAGTGGTGTCTCCTAGATTGGCTAGGTGTCACTTGGGAGCCTCCGACAAGATTGTGGAGTTGAACCAAGGAGTTTGTAAGCAAGGAGATCGCCTACTTCGTGAAGATCTACCGCTAGTGAGGCAAGTCCTTCGTGGGCGATGGCCATGATGGGATAGACAATGTTGCTTCTTCGTGGACCCTTCGTGGGTGGAGCCCTTCATGGACTCGCGCAACCGTTACCCTCCGTGGGTTGAAGTCTCCATCAACGTGGATGTAGGATAGCACCACCTATCCGAACCACGACAAAGACATCCTTGTCTCCATTTGCGTTTGAATTCTCCAAACCCTTCCCTTTACATTCTTGCAAGTTGCATGCTTTATTTTCCGCTGCTCATATACTCTTTGCATGCTTGCTAGATATGTATTGTGTATGTTGAAATTGTGCGTAAAACTCCAATTAAAGTGAAAAAGCTTAAAAACTGTAACTTTAGCACTAAGTGTCTAATCACCCCCCCCCTCTAGACACATCTACTTCAAGGTCCTACAAGTGGTATCAGAGCTTTGGTCTCCATTTCCTTGGTTTAATCACCATTGGAGGAAGATGGATGTGTCTACTTTAGGGAGTCTTAGACATAGATTGCCTATTCTTGATGGAGAGTATTTTCATGAGTGGAAAAATGAGATGCTTGTAATTTTCAATCAATATCATTTGAACAAGTATATTGCTAGTCCTTGTGCACCTCATGTTGATTCTATGCATCCCACCCTAGATGAAGATATTGACATGATTCGCAATCTTAGAACCATTGAGCTCATCATTAGAGGATTGCCCAAAAACTTGATTGCTAGTTTACCTACTCTTAATTGTGCCTATGCTATATGGAAATTTCTTGAGGAACGATTTCCCGATTATTCCTTGAAAAATCTAGATGAAATTCTCCATAAATCTGTTGCCTTGAGTAAGATGAACTCTAGTGATCCTAGTTTTGGTGATTGTCTATTTGAGCTTACTAATCTCATGCACACTAAAGGAAATGTTGGAATCATTAGTGATATTATATCCGAAGCTATAAGAATTCATAAAAGTGACCACTTTGATGATCATTTATCTAACGAATTACTCTCTCTGCGAGATGATGAGTCACAAGATCATGTTGAACATGGATACTATGATGAGGATGATGATAGTGACTTCGATCTTGATGATGCAATGAGACATTTTGGTCTCATGGCAAATCTTCGGGGATACGTGTCAGGAGGAAAGGAATGGGTTCTCTACAGTGGATGTACTGATCATATGACCGGAGACGAAGAGATGTTTCGTGAGCTTGCTGAAAATGACGGCCCTCGAAAATATGTCACCTTTGGTGATAATTCAAAGGGTAAGGTGGTTGGCCTTGGTAAGGTGGCCATCTCACACGATAGCTCCATTCAAAATGTCATGCTCTTTGAGTCTCTCGGCTAAAACTTACTTTCAGTATCTAGACTTGCTGATTTCGGTTTGAATGTCCTATTTACTGAGGTAGATTGCCAAGTGTTTCGTCGAGACAATCATAAAATGGTCTTTACCAGTATACGTAGAGGTGATCTTTACATTGTCGATTTCTCTAAAAAGGCACAACCTAAAACTTGCTTTATCGCTAAATCCTCAAAAGGTTGGTTGTGGCATAGACGACTAGGTCATGTTGGCATGAGAAACCTTGACAAGCTTATTAAAGGAAATCATATCCTTGGAGTTAACGATGTCATATTTGATAAGGATAGATTTTGCAGTGCTTGTCAAGCAGGTAAACAGGTTGGAGGAAGGCATCCCGTGAAGAACATCATGACCACAAGGAGGCCACTCGAGCTACTTCATATGGATCTTTTTGGTCCCAACGCCTACAAGAGTCTCGGTGGAAATTCTTTTGGTCTAGTTATAGTTGATGATCTTTCAAGATTTACGTGGGTGTTCTTTCTTGAAGACAAATCGCAGGTCCAAAAGATCTTCAAAAACTTCGCTAGGAAGGCCCAAAATCAATTTGAAGTGAAGATCAAGAAGGTTCGCAGTGACAACGGAACGGAGTTCAAGAACGCAAATGTGGACACCTTTCTTGACGAAGAAGGGATTTCACATGAGTTCTCAGCTACGTACATGTAACGCCCCGGATTTGATGCGCCAGGTGTCCGCCAGTTATTCGCCATCATGGCCATGTCATGTGCTTGCGTGTTGCACTTTGCCATGTCATCATCTGCATTTCATATCATGTCATCATGTGCATTGCATTTGCATACGTGTTCGTCTCATGCATCCGAGCATTTTCCCCGTTGTCCGTTTTGCAATCCGGCACTCTTATGTCCCCCGGCGCCCCCTTTTTACCTCTTTTCATGTGCGGATGTTAAAATTTCTCGAAATGGACCGAAGTTTGCCTTGGTATAGCACCGCTAGACCGCCTGTCAAGTTTCGTGCCATTTGGAGTCCGCTTGATACTCCAACGGTTAACCGGGTAACCCAAAGGCCTCTTTTGGTGCAGCCCAACACCCCCTTCAAAGTGGCCCAAAACCCATCCTAACCCCCTCCATGATGTCGGTCGTTCGATCACGATCGCGTGGCAGAAAACCGCGCTCCATTTGGACACTCCCACCTCCGTCTACATATAAATATGTGTCTCCATCCGAATTTTGCGCGCAGTCCAACCCTAGCCATTTTCCACCTCCCGCAGTCGGACATGTCCGTACCGCCGCCGGACGCGTCCACCCCCGCCGCCACGTCGCTCCGACGAATCGGAGGCCGCCACCTCAGCCGCGTCGCCGCCGCCAGCCACTCCCACGCCGCCACGTGTCTCCGCCGCTGTCCCCGCGCCCGCGGCCCGCCGAGTCCACGCGCGGCCCGCGGGGCCCATCTGCCGCCGGCCGCTGGCCCGCACGCCGCCCGACGCCGCCCGGCCGAGCCCGATCTCGCCGCCGCCGCGACCGCGCCCCGTGCCGTGCCGGATCTCCTCTCGCCGGCGCCGCCCGTGCGCCCCGCCGCCTCCGCCGCCCTGCTCGCCGGCGCATCCCCGTGTCCTGTGCCCTGGCCCGAGCCCCGCGCCGCCTCTCCGCCATGGCCGCCGCCCGCCGCCGCCCCGCGCGCTCGCCGGCGCCGCTCCGCCGCCCTCCGCGCCAACCGACGCCGGACGCTACTCCATCACCGGAGCTCCTCGCCTCCCCGTGCGCCATGCCCTCGCCCGGATCCGGCAAGGTGCCGCCGGATCCGCCCGTCCCCGAGGCCGCCTCGGCTTCTGCGCCCTCGCCGAAGCTCTCGCGAGCTCGCCGGAGCTCGCTCCGGCCAGATCCACCCCGGGTGGATGAGATCCACCGGGTCATCCAACCAAACGGCGCCCCTCCGCGTCCCGGTTCCCTCCTTCCTGAACCACGAGATCCAGCTTTTCCCCGAGGTCCAAAGTTTGCCCAAGTCCCAGATTTTTGCTTATTATGTGTGCTTGTTCATCATGCCATAACTTGTTGCACACTGCTCCGTTTCATGCATATGATATATGAAAATGTTCATATGGTTGTGCTCCTTATTTTGTTCCATAGTGCCATGTTCATTAGAGTCTATCTTAATGCCCTAATAATCGTTGCAAAAGTGCTATGTGATATTAACTGCTGTCTGTTATCAGAACATGCTCATTTATTATTTTTGTATCTTTTTGTGTAATTTTCTTCTGAGCATGAAGTCTACATGTGTTATGAGCTATGCCATGTTATCTTTGCTGTGGTGCAACTCATTTTTCAGGATATGCCATCTATTGATTGTTTCAAGCTTGCAAAGTAGCTTACTCAATGTTGCTGATTTCAGAGACTTAGAATTTCACTAAGTCTTTGTCTGCTGTTATTTTGATGCCATGTATTCATGTTCCTACAGTGAGATCCATGCCTATTTTGAGGATGATCAGTAAGGATGTTTTGTAGATATGGTTATGATCTATCCATACATGCCTCTCTTTGCATTTATGGAGCATCTTAGCTTGACTCAATCGAGCTCTACGTTTGCTATAAAATATTCCTGGCAGATTGTTTACATGTTATTCAATTTTGCCAAGCTTGTTGTAGTTGTTCCATGCATGCTATGTTGTTGTTCTTGCCATGTATAGCTTCTATGCCATGTATAGTTTCTGGGTGTATGCTTAGTTTGTCATGCAATGCCTCGTAGTGAGTGCATTGAGCTCACCAACATGCCTACTTGTTATCTGTTTTGCCATGCTTCAGTTTTTCACAAAGTCTGAATCTGTTTATGTTTTTGCTATGTTCACATGCTTGCAATTGTATTTTCTGATCCCTTTTGGCTTATGGTCAGTAAGGGACTTTTGTTATATGCTTTGAGTAGATTCAGGCCATGCTCTAGCTTGACATGATAGCTTGCTGTAACATGTTGTTTGCTAGATCTAAACATTGCAACCTGATGTTATTGCTGCCATGTCCTGAAATTCTGCAAGTCTGTGAACCTGTTATTATTTGCAATCTTGCCATGCTTGTTTGTGTATGATCTAGTGATTTATGGAGATAGATAAGTGTTCATCTTTTGTCATGCTTTACCCGTACATCATGTCCATGCCTTTTGTTTTCATTTTGATTTCTTGTAGCTTGTTGATTTGATGCTTGCTAGATGCCTACTTGCTGTTTTGGACAGATTGTTGTTATATCTTGTATAGGGTGTATGTGTTGAACCGTTGCTCCGTTTTGAGTGTGTTCTATATGAAACTTGCTTAGAATTGCATGCAGCTTCATATTATCATGTTGAATCCTTGTTTTGAGGTGTTTGCTTGATGTTTGTATGCATTTTGCATCGATGCCATGTTTATCTTGTTTTGCTCATATCTTCTAGGTCGTAGCTCCGAATCTATTGATCTTTATATGTAACTTGACTAGAATTTCGTGTAGTTCATGTTGGTGCATCTTAACTTGCTATTTAACCACTTGAACATAAGGTTTATTCAGATCTGGACCAATTTCGAAATTTGCATATGAGGACTTACCGGATTTGTTATATGTTGTTTCCGACCTCATTTAACCTTGCTTTGATGTGTTGCTCTTGTATGCATCATCTCTTGCCATGAGTAGCATCATGTAGCCTTGTCATGCATCATACTTAGTTGAGCATCATGCCTTGTTCATGTGTGGTGTGTTTTACTATGTTGTGTGCTTCTTCTCGATAGTTCCCGTTTCGTTGCGATCGTGAGGATTCGTTCGTCTACACTTGGTTCATCTTCGTGGCTTCATCTTCTTCATGGATTCAGTCTTCTTTCTTGCGGGATTTCAGGCAAAATGACCGTCACCTTGGATCTCATTACTATCATTGCTATGCTAGTTGCTTCGTTCTATCGCTATGCTGCGTTACCTACCACTTGCTTATCAAGCCTCCCAAATTGCATGAACCTCTGACCTTTGTTACCCTTCCTAGCAAACCGTTGTTTGGCTATGTTACCGCTTTTGCTCAGCCCCTCTTATAGCGTTGCTAGTTGCAGGTGAAGATGAAGATTGCTCCGTGTTGGATTATGTTTATGTTGGGATGTCACAATATCTCTTATATTATTAATGCATCTATATACTTGGTAAAGGGTGGAAGGCTCGGCCTTATGCCTGGTGTTTTGTTCCACTCTTGCCGCCCTAATTTCCGTCATATCGGTATTATGTTCCCGGACTTTGCGTCCCTAACGCGGTCGGGTGATTTATGGGACCCCCTTGACAGTTCGCTTTGAATAAGACTCCTCCAGCAAGGCCCAACATTGGTTTTACCATTTGCCTACCACCTATACTTTTCCCTTGGGTCGGCCAGCCCGAGGGTCATCTTTATTTAGCCCCCCTGGGCCAATGTTTGTCTAAGTGTTGGTCCAAACTAGAGCCCCTTGCAGCGCCACCTCGGGGAAACTTGTGGTCTGGTTTTAGTTGTACGGACTGCTCATCCGGTCGTGGCCTGAGACGAGATACGCGCGGCTACTATCAGGGTGTCGACACACCGGGAGGTCTTGCTGGTCTTGTTTTATTACTATCGAAATGTCTTGTAGCCGGGATTCCGAGACTGATCGGGTCTTCCCGGGGAGAAGGAATATCCTTCCTTTATCACGAGATCTTATAATGGGCTAAGTTGGGACACCCCTGCAGGGTTTGAACTTTCGAAAGTCGTGCCCACGGTTATGTGGCAGATGGGAATTTGTTAATGTCCGGTTGTAGTAAACTTGAAGTAAACTCTTCTAAAATACACCAACCGTGTGCGTAACCGTGAGTGTCTCTTTTCGGGGTGGATCGAGAGGAGAACACGGTTTCTGGGTTATGCCTGATGTAAGTAGGAGTTCAGGATCACTTCTTGATCATTACTAGTTGGCGACCGCTTGCTTTGCTACTCTTCTCGCTCTTATTTGCGTAAGTTAGCCACCATACTTGCTTAGTCGCTGCTGCAACCTCACCAGTTTACCCCTTCCTTACCCATTAAGCTTTGCTAGTCTTGGTACCCATGGTAATGGGATTGCTGAGTCCTCGTGGCTCACAGATTACTACACCACCAGTTGCAGGTACAGGTTATGCGATGATCATGACGTGAGAGCGATGTTTATTTGTGTTGGAGTTATTCTTCTGCTTCTTCTTTGATTGAGGGCTAGGTTCCTGGTCGGCAGCCTGGGCTAGCAGGGTGGATATTGTTTGAGTTTCTGTTTATGTATCATCCGTAGTCGGATGTTGATCTTGTATATGATGTATTGTTGTATTCATGTGACATTGTATGTATTGGATGTATCCCCTCTATTTATGTAATGTTGATGTAATGATATCCACCATGCAAAAGCGTTTCAATATGCGGTTCTATCCTTGGTGGGACCTTCGAGTCTCTTTAGGATAGTATTGCATATTGGGCGTGACAAGTTGGTATCAGAGCCTCGACCGACCCTAGGAGCCCCCTTGATTGATCGTGTAGTTTGGCCGTTGTCGAGTCTAGAAGAAAATTTTCCGGAGTCTAGTTATATCGGAGAGTAGGATTTCTTTTACTCCTCTGCCCCTTCGTCGCTCTGATGAGAAATCTTGACGTAGGTGTTTTGAACTACTCCTCTTCCCATTCAAATTTTTCTTAGGTTCACGCGTTTAGTTTTCGTTCGTTGTCCTTCCTCTTTTATCCGGCGCATTTCTCTTTGAGTGGTTTCGTCCCTCGCCATCTTTCGCAAGATCAGTCGTCAGTTCTTTCTCTTTCGATGGTGTTTTCCCTGACCGAAGTTGTCCTTGTTTTTCCCACCCGCCCTCCCTTCTTCTTCTCGGAACCGGAGTCTGTAATCGAGTATCCATTCTACTCGTGCGAAGCCTTTGCATTCTTTCCTCAATGATTTCAATCGGTGCTTTCTCTTCAAGCTATTCGTCGGTTCCCCATTCCAAGTTGCCTTGTTTATTCCCGCCCTCCCACCCTTTTTATTCCCGAACTCTAAGCCTCAATTCGAGTAATCAATTCAATTCGTGCGGAGTATCTTCAGCTTTTCCTCAATTGTCTCAACCGGTGAATTCTCGCCTAGTTAATCATCGTTTGTCTCGTTTTTCTTTCCGATGGATTCAACTCAATTTTCTCGGTTTGATCATATTCCTGTCCTCGACTTAAGTGCTTCCTTTGCTCGTTCGCCTCTCGCCTTTTCATCCATCCGGAGTGTTGAAGACATCACAGAAGATTCGTGTTCGCATTCAATTATTTCGAGGTTGTCACCTCATTCGAGTCTTTCAGTCGTTCCGGTGCATCATTTCTCATTCAACAATCCTTTTCCAACGGTGTTTTCTTTTCAGTGGGCCCTAACCCACAGTGTCGGGGATATACCCCGCGGTGTAAACCGGCCGGAAGTTAACCCGGCCAGACTTGGCGGTTTATCTGAAGACCCGCCCTGACCTTGGCGGTTTACAAGCAATCCGCTTGGTCGTTATGACTCACTGGTAAACCGACGGGGGGATCAGACGGATGACAAGACCCAAGGCCTAGAAGGCCGGTTCAACTATGGTGGGCCGGTTTAAGAGGAAAGGAATATTTATCTTACAAAGAGTTAAGACCAGGACTTGTATCCGGTTTGTATTAGAGATAGACTAGTCCTAATCTCAATAGGACTCCACATGTAAACTGCCCCTTCAGCATATATAAGGAGGGGCGGGGCTCCCCAAAGCGGGACAAGTTAGAAGCTACAAGCTACAAGCAATCAATAATCTCTAGGGCTAGACACAAGAGCCGGTTTACGGCGTCTCCCTCGGGATGATAATGAGACCTAGCCTCAAACAACATGTAGGGTTTTTACCGGATGATGTTTCCCGGGGCCCGAAGCTTTCTAAACCCTTGTCTTGCGTGTTGATCCGCCCTGCGTCTCTCGTCCCACTCAACCCCTCTCAAGCTACCACATGGATGCGTTGGCCTCGCGACTAAGTCCTGACACTAAGGACATCTGCCGTGACAAATCCACGACAGTTGGCGCCCACCGTGGGGCCTGCGCACGGTGGTGTTGAGTTCTTGGAGGGATCTTTTTTAGTTCGAGAAGTTTGCAAATTTCCGCATAAAGAAAGCCGGTTTGAGCAGCGCGAGCAAGGTTGAGGCGAGAGTTCGGGTTATGAGTCTGCACGCCGCCGCGAGTCGCCGTTTTCATTACAGGTTCGACCAAAAAGCCGCTACTCGTATCCAAGTCGTCGGATCCAAGATGGATAAAAAGCCGAACTGGCCAGTGCTGTCCACGTATGTTTCCTAAGGCAGAGGCAGCAAGAATTTTTCGAGCAGTAATACAACAGCCCAAATGCTATTACTTCAAAGTCTTCAACTAGTACTAGACATGTCAAGCTACAACGTTCAGTACCTACTACAATGGTTTGCAGTCCAAAATAGGTTGACACTGGAGGCCCTGCAAGCATCACCATGCCAGGCTACCAGAAAGTTCATCCAACGCCAGCATCCTTGTTTATTTGATAAAAATACCAGGTGCTATTTATCTTGTTTATTTTTAAGCACATATTAATTCATCCAAAACAAAACTACTTTTCCCTGCTATATCTCATATGCAGGAGAATTATCTATTACAAAGTCCGCTCTCGCGTTTGCACCGGTTCACAACACCACGGACGACTCACCCGTCTGCTCTCATGGCGGTTCACGCGTCCGCACTGGCTTACAAATGTCACGGCCGACTCACCCATCCGCAGCGGTTTACCACACCGCGGCCGGTTCACCCGTGAAGCGATTTCAATCTCATGTAGCGATCATCAATTTCATGACAGATTATTTCCGGCCTGACATATCAGGTGATATCTATCTAAAACATATTTTATTGACACATATTATTTTGTCAAAAGAGCAGTTTATCTTTGCCTTGGTTTGCAATATTGTCGATGCAGGACAATTGTTCACTACATCAACACACGTGATTGACTTATTGTCTGCCTCTGCGGCCGATCCTCCCGCCCGCACCGGTTTACATCAGCTTGCCGGGACCGCACCCGCGATTACCTCGCCCGTCCGTGCCGGTTTACGACACCGGTGCCGATTTTCCCCGTCCGCGTCGGTTTACAATGCCGCGGCCGATTCATTTATCCGAGCTGCCTCTGATACTGCGGTCGTCTTTGTCATCCGTCTCTCGCGGCCTGGTCTACATCAACATACCGGGTCGCACCTGTCTGCATGAGCTGTTTATTGAGCATGAGCAAGTCACAACTTGGGTAACCCGGTTTTTCTTTCAGACAAAATGGAGGCAAATTATCATCAACCGCCGTCGGCACTGGATGGCTCAATGCGCAGGCACACCAGTCGCCGCCACTACAGTTCGAGTAACTTCAAATCACCAGTTGGAAGGAACCATTGGCCGAGTTGCTGACACGGTTCACACGGGATCATTTACAACCCGCCGCAGTCACCCCAACCTTCTGTGGATTCACATTGTGCTGTCAACACCAATGATATACAAGTTATGCCGGTTTATATCACGGTCAAATATGGAGAATCTCAAGCCAACTCCTCGAGTCACCTTGAGACTTGGGGGCTACGATGATATGACGCAGCACGTCTTGCAAGTTTCAGCCAGTTTAAGAACCCGAGGACGATGGAGGGAAAGATAACCCGATCCCGGAGGCTATTGTTATGTTGATGAAAATTTAGAGGCCGTCAGAAAATTTCCGGTTTAGAAAGTATATGACAGTTACAAAATCCCGACTCAATGAAGAAGTTTCGGATCACCAGAAAGGATTCCGGTTTGAAACCTGGCTGAAGGGAAGTCAGTATCACTGAAGCTCTCAAATATCCGGTTTACAATCCGGTTCAAGAGAAATCTATTCTCCCACAAAGTTCTGAAGCACTCAAATCCGGTTTAACAATGTCCGGTTCAAAAAGGAATTAACTTCTCGCAAGCTCGAGTTTAAAGGCCGTCAAAAAATTTCCGGCTGAAAATGAAGATTCCGGTTTAAAATCCGGTTCAAGGGGAAGATGTCTCCCATAGCTTTGAAGCTTTAAATATCCGGTTCAAGATCCCGGTTCAAGAAGAATTTACCTCTTGCAAAAAAGTTAAAAATTACCGAAGAGGACCTGCTGCCATGATGCGCGGTTCAAACATGGGTATCCGGCCTTATTGGCTTGACATATTATTTATCACATGGGGGCTCCCGCTTTGTAAAGCGGGGTATCTATTCTTTATATCATGCGTGGTTACACGGAGTTGATTCGCTTTAGGGCAACCTCCGGTTTACCCCTTGAGGTCGCTTCACAGAAGAGCAACAAAGTCAGTTGGGGACCTAGTCGACTTGAACCGTAGCTACACCTCCTGGGAGCTTGGTCATGTCTTGACGATGGTAATGCCTTCTGGCTGGCACATTTGCCACTAAGTCAGTTGGGGACCTAATCGACTTGAACCGTAGTTACACCTTATGGGAGCTCGGTCATGTCTTGATGATGGTAATGCCTTCTGATCGGCTTTTAAACAGCCAATAAGTCATTTGGGGGCTTGGTCGTGTCCGAACCAATGCAATGCCAGTTGATCGGCCCTAGGCCACTGAGTCACTTGGGGGCTTGGTCGAATCCGAACCAATGCAATGCCACTTGGCCGGCGTAACGCCACGCGTCATTTTTGGGTCCTGGCTGACTGGCACCATTGCTACGCCTTCGGGGGGCTTGGTTGCGTCTGACCATGGTAATTCCATCTGACCAAGCTCAGTAGAGCTCTTCTTTTGCAAAAAATTGTTGCCATTGCTTTTGCTTTAATAGCCTTTCTTGAGAAGTTGCTATTTTATTTGCGTTTTTTAAACCGACAGTATTTTGTACCGGTTCAAACAGCTAAATTGGCGGAACACGGTCCATTTTTAGACCGGAGATTATCTGCCCGGTTTAATTTTCTGTTACCATCCTATTTTGGAGTAAACCGGTGTTTACCAACCCGGCTCGGCTTTCAATTACAAGTTGTGAGTGCATGGTCAAATTATAATCCAGAGATTATCAGCCCGGTCTGGTTTGACTACAAGTCACCAGTATATATATGGTTAATCCGGTGTTTATCACAACCCGATACGGTTTTATCATAAATCGGCGCAATATGGAAGGAGTTATCATTACTCAAGATTGGGGTTATCACTCTTACTACAAAAAGTTGGTAAACCAACAATGTGATTCAATGTCACAGGTATGATATATTTCATATTTTTAAGTGCAGCCCTGGTTATAAACCCAGGTTATATGTTGAGCATTATGACCCATCCGGCGGTAAATCGCCAGGACACTTTAAACTTGTTGTATGCAGAAACAGGTTGAATAAAGCATGATTATAAATTATCCGGTGTTTGTTAAACCGGCCTGGCTTTAAGACAATAAGTCGCCAGTATGATGATAAATTATCCAGTGTTTATTAAACCGGCCTGGCTTTGGACTATAAGTCGCCATTATATATTTGGATTGCGCCATTGGAATCATGCGCTTATAAATTATTGGGTTATATTATTCAAATAGCCACACTTGGCTGAATTTTTCATTATGATATTGAATGAATAAGGTTTTCATACCGGATTATATTATCTTGAATAGCCAACATGGCTGGATTTTATT
Source organism: Aegilops umbellulata (assembly GCA_032464435.1). Lineage (NCBI taxonomy): Eukaryota > Viridiplantae > Streptophyta > Magnoliopsida > Poales > Poaceae > Aegilops > Aegilops umbellulata. Next base: position 246,292,137 of record CP136056.1, read on the forward strand.
ATGGTTATTAATAACCGATATTATTGAGGTTTTCAAAGTCGCTTTAGCGCAATGGCTATCATATTAACAATGGATATGATTTATTCTACAATTGAAGGAATAGTCCCGAGTTGCTGCAGGCTTACAACCCGGCACCTGGGGGCTACATTATTCAAAATTGAGATTACATCAAATATGCAAGTCTCATGTTGCTGCAAGCATGCACCATGACACTTGGGGGCTAATGCAAGGTCATTTTTGCTCATCTTATTGAAGACCCAACTCATCACATCGTAATGAGCTGGCCCTTGGGGGCTACCAATTGCTCCTGTCAACTATTCAAGGTACAAAGCTTTTTATCTATTATATTGAAGGGTCTAATGATCAGTTGGTAAAACACAAGGCTCTTAACCTTGTGGACGTGGATTCAAGCCCCATGGTGGGGGGTTACATCATATGATGTTATTTTCACAGAAGTATATATCAAAGTCCCTGCTGATTATTACATAATGACTCGACCCTTGGGGGCTACATTGGTTGAAGTTTTATGGGCATCAGTCAATTACAAGTCCCAGGTTGCTGCAAGCATGACAACCCGGCACTTGGGGGCTACAGGTATTATATTATTATCGAAGAAAGATTTTCAAATTCTCTGTTGAGCAAATCAGATTGACCCGGCGTCACCAATCATAAACCGATGTTGGCAACAATCATGAACCGGTGTATGCAACAATCATAATCCGGGATCATCTTCAAACCGGCTGAATATCAGATGAATATTTCAAGACCAATATTTCTTAAACCAGCGTTTTGGAAGCCGACTCAAGTGGATTATTTCTTCACAATATTTTTCTGTGAGAAACCAATGTCAGCAAATTGAGTATGACGCTGGCTTATTGACCTGGATTTTCTAGAAGGAGGAAATGACAAGGACTTAAGGATGATCAGGTGCCGGTTTACAAGAGTTCTTAAACCGGAGCGCAACCTGTCAAATTTGTTCTTATGTTTATTTTGCAGCATAAGTTTACCATGGATGAATCCAAGCTAAACTTGGGGGCTAATGTCGGGGATATACCCCACGGTGTAAACCGGCCGGAAGTTAACCCGGCCGGACTTGGCGGTTTATCTGAAGACCCGCCCTGACCTTGGCGGTTTACAAGCAATCCGCTTGGTCATTATGACTCACTGGTAAACCGACGGGGGGATCAGACGGATGACAAGACCCAAGGCCTAGAAGGCCGGTTCAACTATGGTGGGCCGGTTTAAGAGGAAAGGAATATTTATCTTACAAAGAGTTAAGACCAGGACTTGTATCCGGTTTGTATTAGAGATAGACTAGTCCTAATCCCAATAGGACTCCACATGTAAACCGCCCCTTCAGCATATATAAGGAGGGGCGGGGCTCCCCAAAGCGGGACAAGTTAGAAGCTACAAGCTACAAGCAATCAATAATCTCTAGGGCTAGACACAAGAGCCGGTTTACGGCGTCTCCCTCGAGATGATAATGAGACCTAGCCTCAAACAGCATGTAGGGTTTTTACCGGATGATGTTTCCCGGGGCCCGAAGCTGTCTAAACCCTTGTCTTGCGTGTTGATCCGCCCTGCGTCTCTCGTCCCACTCAACCCCTCTCAAGCTACCACATGGATGCGTTGGCCTCGCGACTAAGTCCTGACACTAAGGACATCTGCCGTGACAAATCCACGACAGTTGGCGTCCACCGTGGGGCCTGCGCACGGTGGTGTTGAGTTCTTGGAGGGATCTTTTTTAGTTCGAGAAGTTTGCAAATTTCCGCATAAAGAAAGCCGGTTTGAGCAGCGCGAGCAAGGTTGAGGCGAGAGTTCGGGTTATGCGTCTGCACGCCGCCGCGAGTCGCCGTTTTCATTACAGGTTCGACCAAAAAGCTGCTACTCGTATCCAAGTCGTCGGATCCAAGATGGATAAAAAGCCGAACTGGCCAGTGCTGTCCACGTATGTTTCCTAAGGCAGAGGCAGCAAGAATTTTTCAAGCAGTAATACAACAGCCCAAATGCTATTACTTGTTTTTCCCACCTGCCCTCCCTTCTTCTTCTCGGAACCGGAGTCTGTGATCGAGTATCCATTCTACTCGTGCGAGGCCTTTGCATTCTTTCCTCAATGATTTCAACCGGTGCTTTCTCTTCAAGCTATTCGTCGGTTCCCCATTCCAAGTTGCCTTGTTTATTCCCGCCCTCCCACCCTTTTTATTCCCGAACTCTAAGCCTCAATTCGAGTAATCTATTCAATTCGTGCGGAGTATCTTCAGCTTTTCCTCAATTGTCTCAACCAGTGAATTCTCGCCTAGTTAATCATCGTTTGTCTCGTTTTTCTTTCCGATGGATTCAACTCAATTTTCTCGGTTTGATCATATTCCTGTCCTCGACTTAAGTGCTTCCTTTGCTCGTTCGCCTCTCGCCTTTTCATCCATCCGGAGTGTTGAAGACATCACAGAAGATTCGTGTTCGCATTCAATTATTTCGAGGTTGTCACCTCATTCGAGTCTTTCAGTCGTTCCGGTGCATCATTTCTCATTCAACAATCCTTTTCCAACGGTGTTTTCTTTTCAGTGGGCCCTAACCACAGGTCTTTTCCCAGGATCTTACCTGACTCTTCTGATTTTCCAGGAGGTATTCTCAAGTTCTTTTGAAGTTTGACGTAAGCATGAATTTCATCAGTCAGACGCCTTTCCAAGATCGATTACAAATCATTTTCATCGTTGTCTCAACCTCTTCAATTTTCATTGTCCCGAAGTATCTATCTAATTCTTCAAGGTGTTTCTCATCGACCAAAGAAGAGTTTTCCCCTAAATCTTGTCAGTTCTCCCGGAGATTCGCGGTGCGAGCTCGATGTTACCCTATATAATTGTTTCTAGTCGTGCAAATTCTTTTCATCCATCCGGAGTATTTCAGGAGTTGTTTTCTCTCTCGATAGTCCAGAGGTCATCTTTTTCGGAATATTTCTTCGTTCCAAGTTTTCAGCTTCGTTCATTCCATAGTTGTACCGGTGCTTTGTTCAAGAATTCTTCAATCAGTTCGCGATCTCTACATTCTCTTCTCTTTCAATTCTCTCAAGTATATTCGTGCTTTTCTAATTCTTCCCGGTGATTCATCCTCCTTCGTCATTCGATCCTGTATTCTTACGGTGGTTCGTTGAAGATTCCTTTCCCGTTCTTATCATTGTAATTCATTCGTTTCTTTTCAATCCTACCGGTGGTTCATGAAGACCTTCCCAAACTTCGCGCTATATCTTCCCCTTTTATCCTTTCCAACGCGAATAAGTAGTATGCAAATCCATTGCTTCTCATCAATTTAATTGGTGGAGGATGAGCATAACATAATTCTTATTCTTCTTTCATCAAGTTGATTTATCTCTTCTTTTCGGAGATTGTTCATGATGAATAATCTCTTGGTTCTAAGTTGTTCATCTTTCCCCTTCCGGAGTGCCAAGCTTCTCTCTTGTCTCGACGCGAAGCTCCATCTAAATCATAGCGAGGCTTAATCCTTATTCTTTCCATCCTTCAATTGTATCTCATCATCCTTTTGTTACCGGAGTTCTTCATGGTGGTTCGTCTTGATTTAATTCATTCTTCAAGTGTTCATCAAGATTCTTTTGGAGGAGCTTAAGAATTTTTCCTTCTTGCGTCTCGAAGTGCAATCAATTCTCCATATTCTTTTCAAGTGGAGTTTTGCATTTCTTCTTTCTTCTCAACTATTTAATCTTTTCCGCTTGTGGTTGGTTATCTCCTCATAATTTTGAGATGTTATCCATAAGCCCACAACAAGCTTATTCTTTGTTGTTGATTTTTCTCAACAACTCCGTTCAATCCTTTTTTCTAAGGTTGCTTTCTATTTCATTCGTGGTAGAAGATGTCGTCTTCTTCTCCGTTCTTTTCTTTCAACTCTTTCAAGTCTTCCGGAGGCATTGTGTTGTTCCTCTCGTCAAGTGTCATGCCATCTTGTTAAGTTCATGTTCTACTCTTTCCATGTTCAGCAGGAGTGCCGTCTAAATTCTTTCAGACTTACTCCATTCTTATCTTGTTCTAACCGGAGTGGTTTCAGAATCCATCGTGTTCTTTGAGATTTTGGTTCTCGTCATAATCGTAATTCCTCTTTTTCTACCTGAGTGTTCTCGACTTTGTTCATCCCCTCTCTTTTGTCCTTATTTCACCTCACCCCTTTTCCCCTTCCTTCTCGGTCCTAAGATCTCAGGACGAGATCTCTTGTTAGTGGAGGAGAGTTGTAACGCCCCGGATTCGATGCGCCAGGTGTCCGCCAGTTATTCGCCGTCATGGCCATGTCATGTGCTTGCGTGTTGCACTTTTCCATGTCATCATCTGCATTTCATATCATGTCATCATGTGCATCGCATTTGCATACGTGTTCGTCTCATGCATCCGAGCATTTTTCCCGTTGTCCGTTTTGCAATCCGGCACTCCTATGTCCCCCGGCGCCCCCTTTTTACCTCTTTTCATGTGCGGATGTTAAACTTTCTCGGAATGGACCGAAGTTTGCCAAGCGGCCTTGGTATAGCACCGTTAGACCGCCTGTCAAGTTCCGTGCCATTTGGAGTCCGTTTGATACTCCAACGGTTAACCGGGTAACCGCAAATGCCTCTTTTGGTGCAGCCCAACACCCCCTTCAAAGTGGCCCGAAATCCATCCTAACCCCCTCCATGATGTCGGTCGTTCGATCACGATCGCGTGGCCGAAACCGCGCTCCATTTGGACACTCCCACCTCCATCTACCTATAAATATGTGTCTCCCTCCGAATTTTGCGCGTAGTCCAACCCTAGCCATTTTCCTCCTCCCGCAGCCGGACATGTCCGTACCGCCGCCGGACGCGTCCACCCCCGCCGCCACGTCGCTTCGACGAATCGGAGGCCGCCACCTCAGCCGCGTCGCCGCCGCCAGCCACTCCCACTCCGCCACGTGTCTCCGCCGCCGTCCCCGCGCCCGCGGTCCGCCGAGTCCACGCGCGGCCCACAGGGCCCATCCGCCGCCGGCCGCTGGCCCGCGCGCCGCCCTACGCCGCCCGGCCGAGCCCGAGCTCTCCGCCGCCACGACCGCGCCCCATGCCGTGCCGGATCTCCTCCCGCCGGCGCCGCCCGTGCGCCCCGCCGCCTCCGCCGCCCTGCTCGCCGGCGCATCCCCGCGTCCTCCGCCCTGGCCCGATCCCCGCGCCCCGCGCCCGCTCTGCTCGATGCCGGCCTCGCCCGCGCCGCCTCTCCGCCGCGGCCGCCGCCCGCCGCCGCCCCGCACGCTCGCCGGCGCCGCCCCGCCGCCCTCCGCGCCAACCGACGCCGGACGCCGCTCCATCGCCAGAGCTCCTCGCCTCCCCGTGCGCCATGCCCTCGCCCGGTTCCGGCAAGGTGCCGCCGGATCCGCCCGTCCCCGAGGCCGCCTCGGCTTCTGCGCCCTCGCCGGAGCTCGCTCCGGCCAGATCCACCCCGGGTGGATGAGATCCACTGGGTCATCCAACCAAACGGCGCCCCTCCGCGTCCCGGTTCCCTCCGTCTCGAACCACGAGATCTAGCTTTTCCCCGAGGTCCAAATTTTGCCAAAGTCCCAGATTTTTGCTTATTATGTGTGCTTGTTCATCACGCCATAACTTGTTGCACACTACTCCGTTTCATGCATATGATACATGAAAATGTTCATATGGTTGTGCTCCTTATTTCCATTGTGCCATGTTCATTAGAGTCCAGCTTGATGCCATCATCGTTGCAAAACTGCTATGTGATGTTAACTATTGTCTATTATCAGAAGATGCTCATTTGTTATTTTTGTATCTTTTTGTGTGATTTTCTTCTGAGCATAAAGTCTACATGTGTTATGAGCTATGCCATGTTATCTTTGCTGTGGTGCAACTCATTGTTCATGATATGCCATGTATTGATTGTTTCAAGCTTGCAAAGTAGCTTACTCAATGTTGCTGATTTCAGAGACTTAGAATTTCACTAAGTCTTTGTCTGCTGTTATTTTGATGCCATGTATTCATGTCGCTACAGTGAGATCCATGCCTATTTTGAGGATGATCAGTAAGGATGTTTTGTAGATATGGTTATGCTTTATCAATCAATGCGTCTCTTTGCATTTATGGAGCACCTTAGCTTGACTCAATCGAGCTCTACGTTTGCTATAAAATATTCCTGGCAGATTGTTTACATGTCATTCAATTTTGCCAAGCTTATTGTAGTTGTTCCATGCATGCTATGTTGTTGTTCTTGCCATGTATAGCTTCTATGACATGAATAGTTGCTGCGTGTATGCTTAGTTTGTCATGCAATGCCTCGTAGTGAGTGCATTGAGCTCACCAACATGCCTACTTGTTATCTGTTTTGCCATGCTCCAGTTTTTCACTAAGTCTGAATCTGTTTATGTTTTTGCTATGTTCACATGCTTGCAATTGTATTTTCTGATCCCTTTTGGCTTATGGTCAGTAAGGGACTTTTGTTATATTCTTTGAGTAGAATCAGGCCGTGCTCTAGTTTGACATGATAGCTTGCTGTAACATGTTGTTTGCTAGCTCTAAACATTGCAACCTGATGTTATTGCTGCCATGTCCTGAAATTCTGCCAAGTCTGTGAACCTGTTATTATTTGCAATCTTGCCATACTTGTTTGAGTATGATCTAGTGATTTCTGGAGATAGATGAGTGTTCATGTTTTGTCATGCTTTACCTGTACATCATGTCCATGCCTTTTGTTTCCATGTTGAGATCCTGTAGCTTGTTGATTTGATGCTTGCTAGATGCCTACTTGCTGTTTTGGACAGATTGTTGTTATATCTTGTATAGGGTGTATGTTTTGAACCGTTGCTCCGTTTTGAGTGTGTTCTATATGAAACTTGCTTAGAATTGCATGTAGCTTCATATTATCATGTTGAATCCTTGTTTTGAGGTGTTTGCTTGATGTTTGTATGCATTTTGCATCGATGCCATGTTTATCTTGTTTTGCTCATATCTTCTAGATCGTAGCTCCGAATCTATTGATCTTTATATGTAACTTGACTAGAATTTCGTGTATAACATGTTGGTGCATCTTAACTTGCTGTTTAACCACTTGAATATATGGTTTATTCAGATCTGGACCAATTTCGAAATTTGCATATGAGGACTTACCGGATTTGTTATATGTTGTTTCCGACCTCATTTAAACTTGCTTTGATGTGTTGCTCTTGTATGCATCATCTCTTGCCATGAGTAGCATCATGTAGCCTTGTCATTCATCATACTTGGTTGAGCATCATGCCTTGTTCATGTGTGGTGTGTTTTACTATGTTGTGTGCTTCTTCTCGATAGTTCCCGTTTCGTTGCGATCGTGAGGATTCGTTCGTCTACGCTTGGTTCATCTTCGTGGCTTCATCTTCTTCATGGATTCGTTCTTCTTCCTTGTGGGATTTTAGGCAAGATGACCGTCACCTTGGATCTCATTACTATCATTGCTATGCTAGTTGCTTCGTTCTATCGCTATTCTGCGTTACCTACCACTTGCTTATCAAGCCTCCCAAATTGCATGAACCTCTAACCTTTGTTACCCTTCCTAGCAAACCGTTGTTTGGCTATGTTACCGCTTTTACTCAGCCCCTCTTATAGCGTTGCTAGTTGCAGGTGAAGATGAAGATTGCTCCGTGTTGGATTATGTTTATGTTGGGATATCACAATATCTCTTATATTATTAATGCATTTATATACTTGGTAAAGGGTGGAAGGCTCGGCCTTATGCCTGGTGTTTTGTTCCACTCTTGCCTCCCTAGTTTCCGTCATATCGGTATTATGTTCCCAGACTTTGCGTCCCTAACGCGGTCGGGTGATTTATGGGACCCCCTTGGCAGTTCGCTTTGAATAAGACTCCTCCAGCAAGGCCCAACATTGGTTTTACCATTTGCCTACCACCTATCCTTTTCCCTTGGGTCGGCCAGCCCAAGGGTCATCTTTATTTAGCCCCCCCGGGCCAATGCTTGTCTAAGTGTTGGTCCAAACTAGAGCCCCTTGCAGCGCCACCTCAGGGAAACTTGTGGTCTGGTTTTAGTTGTACGGACTGCTCGTTCGGTCGTGGCCTGAGACGAGATACGCGCGGCTACTATCGGGGTGTCGACACGCCGGGAGGTCTTGCTGGTCTTGTTTTATTACTGTCGAAATGTCTTGTAGCAGGGATTCCGAGACTGATCGGGTCTTCCCGGGGAGAAGGAATATCCTTCGTTGATCGCGAGAGCTTATAATGGGCTAAGTTGGGACACCCCTGCAGGGTTTGAACTTTCGAAATCCGTGCCCGCGGTTATGTGGCAGATGGGAATTTGTTAATGTCCGGTTGTAGTAAACTTGAAGTAAACTCTTCTAAAATACACCAACCGTGTGCGTAACCGTGAGTGTCTCTTTTCGGGGTGGATCAAGAGGAAAACACGGTTTCTGGGTTATGTCTGCGTAAGTAGGAGTTCAGGATCACTTCTTGATCATTACTAGTTGGCGACCGCTTGCTTTGCTACTCTTCTCGCTCTTATTTGCGTAAGTTAGCCACCATACTTGCTTAGTCGCTGCTGCAACCTCACCAGTTTACCCCTTCCTTACCCATTAAGCTTTGCTAGTCTTGGTACCCATGGTAATGGGATTGCTGAGTCCTCGTGGCTCACAGATTACTACACCACCAGTTGCAGGTACAGGTTATGCGATGATCATGACGTGAGAGCGATGTTTATTTGTGTTGGAGTTATTCTTTTGCTTCTTCTTTGATTGAGGGCTAGGTTCCTGGTCGGCAGCCTGGGCTAGCAGGGTGGATATTGTTTGAGTTTTTGTTTATGTATCATCCGTAGTCGGATGTTGATCTTGTATATGATGTATTGTTGTATTCATGTAACATTGTATGTATTGGATGTATCCCCTCTATTTATGTAATGTTGATGTAATGATATCCACCTTGCAAAAGCATTTCAATATGAGGTTCTATCCTTGGTGGGACCTTCGAGTCTCTTTAGGATAGTATCACATATTGGGCGTGACAGTACACACCTCAACAAAATGGAGTTGTTGAGAGGAAGAACCGGACGCTCATCGAAATGGCGAGAACGATGCTTGATGAGTACAAGACGTCGAAGCACTTTTGGGCAGAAGCGGTTGAGACGGCTTGTCATGCAACAAATCGCTTGTATCTTCACAAGCTACTCGGCAAGACGGCATACGAGCTTCTCACCGGTAACAAACCCCAAGTTGGATACTTTCGAGTATTCGGCTCAAAGTGCTACATTCTTGATAAGCATCGTCGTTCAAATTTTGCTCCTAAATCTCATTAAGGTTTCCTACTTGGTTATGGCTCAAACTCTCACACTTACCGTGTCTACAACAATTTCACCCGAAAGGTTGAAGAGACGGTAGATGTGAGGTTTGATGAATCTAATGGCTCGCAAGTAGAGCAATTGCCAATTGATGTAGGAGACAAAGACCCTTCAGAAGCAATCCAAGACTTGTCTATTGGCAAAATTTGTCCAACGGGGGTGAAGGAGAGTACCTCTTCCATCCGAGCGGAAGCTTCTACATCACGTCAGGGTGAACCAAGAGTTGATACGGAAGCATCCACAAGTGGGACACGTCAAGATGAAGAAAACGAGGAAGTACACCAAGATGAACATCAACAACCTCCTTCTCCACCACGACAAGAGAACAACAACGTCAACAATGAAGAAGGTCAAGAAGTAGAAGGCCAAGAAGAAGAACAAGATGAAGAAGATGTTCAACGAAGACCCAAGCAAAAGCTTTCACGAGTTCGAACAAGAATTGCTAAGGACCATCCCGTCGAGCAAATCTACAATGATATTCAAACCGGGAGAATCACTCGCTCAAAAACTCGTTTAGCTAACTTTTGTGAAAACTATTCATTCATCTCTAGCATTGAACCTATGAAGGTTGAAGAAGCATTGGAAGATCTGGACTGGATAAATGCTATGCATGAAGAGCTACACAACTTTGAGAGAAACCAAGTTTGGACATTGGTTGAGAAGCCCGACAACAACCACAACATCATTGGTACCAAATGGGTGTTTCGCAACAAGCAAGATGAAGATGGACAAGTGGTTCGCAACAAAGCACGTCTCATCGCCCAAGGGTACACACAAGTCGAAGGTATGGACTATGGTGAGACATATGCTCCCATTGCTAGACTTGAGTCCATTCGCATCTTACTTGCCTATGCTAATCACCATAATATCACCTTGTACCAAATGGAAATTAAAAGTGCTTTTCTAAATGGTGAAATAGAGGAGGAAGTTTATGTCAAACAACCTCCCGGCTTTGTCAATCCTAAGAAGCCAAATCATGTTTACAAACTTCATAAAGCTCTTTATGGTCTTAAACAAGCTCCTAGAGCATGGTATAAATGCTTGACCAAGTTCCTTATTGCAAGTGGTTTTGAAATTGGAAAATTTTGATTCCACACTTTTTACTAAAAGAGTTAATGGAGAACTATTTGTATGCCAAATTTATGTTGATGATATCATATTTGGTTCAACTAACCCTCTTTTTAGTGAAAAGTTTGGAAAGCTAATGTCGAAGAAGTTTGAGATGTCTATGATGAGTGAACTCAAATTCTTTCTCGGTTTGCAAATCAAGCAAACTAAGGAAGGTACATTTGTATCTCAAACAAAGTACACCAAGGACTTATTCAAGAAGTTCAATATGCAAGAATGCAAAGGTATGCCTACACCCATGCCTACTAGTGGACATAATGATTTGACCAAAGATGGTGAACCGGTTGATCAAAAGGTCTATCGCTCTATGATTGGTTCATTGTTATACCTATGTGCTTCACGTCCCGATATTATGCTAAGTGTGTGCATGTGTGCACGATATAAAGCTGCTCCTAAAGAATGTCATCTTAAGGCTGTGAAAAGGATAGTGAGATACTTAATCCATACACCAAATTCTGGCATTTGGTATCCTAAGAGGTCCTCTTTTGATCTTGTTGGCTATTCCGACTCGGATTATGCCGGAGACAAGTTTGATAGAAAGTCCACTTCGGGTACTTGTCAATTTCTTGGTAGATCTCTTGTGTCTTGGTCCTCCAAGAAACAAAACTCGGTATCCTTATCTACCGCCGAAGCGGAGTACATTGCCGCTAGTTCATGTTGTGCTCAATTACTTTGGATGACCCAAACTCTTAAAGATTATGGGATCTATGTGAAACATGTTCCATTACTTTGTGACAATGAAAGTGCTATCAAAATTGGTCATAATCCTGTACAACATTCTCGAACTAAGCACATTGAAGTTCGTCATCATTTCATCCGAGATCATGTTGCTAAGGGAGACATTGATCTTAAGCATGTTCGCACCGATAAGCAATTAGCGGATATATTCACCAAACCACTTGATGATAAAGTGTTTTGCAGGTTGAGAGGAGAATTGAACATCATTGATGCTTCAAACTTGGAGTAGGAACTCCATTTGATACATGCAAGACATGAGCTTATGACTAATCCTTGATATTTCTCTGATGATGCTATAAATATGTCTTGGATATATTTGCACCTTGCATGTTATCTAACCCATGTAGGTACTTGGTTGGATCCAATTTTATGAGATTGCAACTCATTCACATCTTGAGCAATCCCTACATCACCAAGTCTCTACACAATGGTGGATGAAGACAAGGAAGCACAAAACCATTCAAACATGTCCTTTGACAAATTCTATGTTGAGCTTCATGATTATCATTTTTGGATACATAAGTGCTCTTCCTTGCAAGAACTAACCCATGTAGGTAGATGAACTCAAACTCCAAGTGGTGCTCCCAACTCTTGATGAACTACATCAACCTCGAGCACCCACACAAGTTCAACTACATGAGCAAGATCCACACCACCACCCAAGGTATGTTATTCCATCTTAGAGAAGCTTTACTCCAAGTCATGAGTCAAAACAACTCAACAAGATGAGAATACATCAAGATGCTTAAACAAAAAATGGTAACCCCATTTTGAGCTTAAACGATGAGTATGACCTATGATCAAGTGTTCTCACTTGACTCCTAAGTCAATATACTCTAACATAGGTGACTATGTCACCGCCCAACTCTAGATGAAGTTCTCTTGTGTTCTTTTCTGTGTTATTGCATTTGTCCCTTGTATATTTGTTTCCCTCTTTTTCAAACAAAAAAAACAAACTTCATCTAGAACCTTCATTCTTTTTGCTTCTTGTTCTGCATATTTCTGCATCTAATTCCTTGCAAATCCTTCAGTTAATTCATTGCAAATCTTTGTGAGATCTTATTTGTCTACTGAGCTGAGGTGACAAGTGTTTTTCTCTGTGATGAACTCGGTTTCACCGAAGTGTAGTTTTTGGTCCAACCGAATCCTTTCGGTACCACCGAAACATGCCACTCGGTGCCACCGATTTCACAACAGGGAAAATAGTTTGCCACTTGTCCCATATTTCTTCTGATCCAGCTCCACTCAATGAATCTTGTCCTCTACAAGCATCACATTTTTATCCATTGCTTTGTGCTGAGTCTCAAGGACCAAACCCATTCGACAGATTCCAGAAAGCCCTTCTTGGAAATTGATGTCAAAGGGGGAGAGAGAGATCACATCAAAGCTTATCACCTACAAAGGAGAAAGTATTAAGGGGGAGAAAGAGATCTCCAGGGGGCGAGAATACTCAAGGATCCCAGATGCTTGATGTTCAAGAGGAGAGATGCCACATGTCTTTTTTTTGGGGGGGGGGGGGAAGACATAACATGTCTCTTTTTGGGGGAAAGACATGTTCATATGTGCTTACTTGCATTAAGTTCTATCCATTTATATCTTTCAGCTCTGATTTTCTGTTTCCTATCTTCTCCCAATATCCCATGTCAGATTCAGGGGGAGCAAGACATCTAAGGGAAAGAAATCATTCAAATTCATTGCATATCTTTACTCTTGGGGACATGTCTAATCCAATGTGGTACCTTGTACTCACCTTCTACATGTCATCCCAGTCTTGGTATTCTTGTGGTTTCTTTTGGTTTGCTCTAGCTAGTGGATGTACCTGTGTTATCTAACCTTGTTTGTGTAGGTTCATTCCATCCTAAGCCAACTCAAGACTACAAGGTAAGTATATGCATCAGAATCATGAGTATGAGGAATTCTTGCTTATGCACATACTATTTGCAAGAAGGACTCATGAGCATGAAGGTATTCTTCTTAATAATCTTTTGCTCTGATGCATATGGCCAAGATACATGTAACACATTGCCTACTCTGTCATGATTATGCTCTCACATGCTTCTATATTTTATATTCATATGATTGCATACATGTAGGGGGGGCCTATGTTTGTTACATGTCCTTCCAAAGCTTTACTTGCTATTCTTCATATCTTTACATAAAGCTTTGATATATGTTGCCATCAATTACCAAAAAGGGGGAGATTGAAAGCACAAGTGCTCCCCAGGTGGTTTTGGTAATTAATGTCAACATATCTCTTGTTGGACTAACGTTTCTATCTAGCATGTTTCAGATAAGTTCAACAATGGAGTGGCATGGACTAAAGGATGTGGGAACTCCTTCAAGATGCTAAGGACAAAGGATTGGTTAAAGCTTCAAGCTCAAGACTCTTCATTTTACAATTTAGTGATCCAAGATCACATTGAGTCCATAGGAAAAGCCAATACTATCAAGGAGGGATGAGGTGTTGCTTAATGAGCCTTTTGCTTGGTGTGCTTAATGATATGCTCCAAAACCCTCAGCTACTTTCCCACTTCCACATATGACCTAAACCCAAAGCCAAACTCGGACCTACCGATTCTTTCTATCCGGCGCCACCGAGTTTCACTTGTCATAGCCACTGCCAAACCCTAAGCAAATCGGTTTCACCGATAGGGATCTCGGTCTCACCGAGATGGGATTGTAATCTCACTGTGTATGTCCATTACCAAAATCGGTCTCACCGAGTTTGTGTAATCGGTACTACTGAGATTACAATGCAAACTCTCTGGTTAACTTATTACCAAAATCGGTCCAACCGAGTTTAGTAATCGGTCCCACCGAGTTTGCCTGACCAACTCTCTGGTTAGCTAATTACCAAAATCGGTCTCACCGAGTTTGTGTAATCGGTCTCACCAAGATTACGTTATGCCCTAACCCTAACCATATCGGTCCTACCGAGTTGCATATCAGTCCCACCGAAAATCTCTAATGGTCACTAGGTTTACTATTTCGGTCCGACCGAGTTTGTTGATTCGGTCCCACCGAGATTAGTAAATTGTGTGTAACGGTTGGATTTTGTGTGGAGGCTATATATACCCCTCCACCTCCTGTTGACTCGTGGAGAGAGCCATCAGAACACATCTACACTTCCAACTCATATGTTCTGAGAGAGAACCACCTACCCTTGTGTTGAGGCCAAGATATTCCATTCCTACCATATGAATCTTGATCTCTAGCCTTCCCCAAGTTGCTTTCCACTCAAATATTCTTTCCACCAAATACAAATCCTGTGAGAGAGAGTTGAGTGTTGGGGAGACTATCATTTGAAGCACAAGAGCAAGAAGTTCATCATCAGCACACCATTTGTTACTTCTTGGAGATTGGTGTCTCCTAGATTGGCTAGGTGTCACTTGGGAGCCTCCGACAAGATTGTGGAGTTGAACCAAGGAGTTTGTAAGGGCAAGGAGATCGCCTACTTCGTGAAGATCTACCGCTAGTGAGGCAAGTCCTTTGTGGGCGATGGCCATGATGGGATAGACAAGGTTGCTTCTTGGTGGACCCTTCGTGGGTGGATCCCTCCGTGGACTCGTGCAACCGTTACCCTCTGTGGGTTGAAGTCTCCATCAACGTGGATGTAGGATAGCACCACCTATCCGAACCACGACAAAAACATCCTTGTCTCCAATTGCGTTTGAATTCTCCAAACCCTTCCCTTTACATTCTTGCAAGTTGCATGCTTTATTTTCCGCTGCTCATATACTCTTTGCATGCTTGCTAGATATGTATTGTGTATGTTGAAATTGTGCTTAAAACTCCACTTAAACTGAAAAAGCTTAAAAACTGTAACTTTAGCACTAAGTGTCTAATCACCCCCCTCTAGACACATCTACTTCAAGGTCCTACATGGATCCATCCACTCATTTGCTACCATCAGTCTTGATTTTTGCATGCACCCCTTAGGCCTTACAAAATCTAACTATTTTTTTATGCATGTCAGATATTGTACACAATCGTACTGAACATGTAGAGAAAAAGAGAAGACCATTGCGTGCGAATATAATGTCATGCAGACGCCGCTCCATGGTGGGCGAAGTGCCCCCCTCCTGTATTTCCAGATTGTATTCCAGAGGAAGATAACTGTTCATATGGAGATTCAGAAGGAGCCGACCACGCCTGTTTACCACCTGAGGTGTTTGCTCTAACCTAACATGCTGATGTTGGTCATATCATGCATATGGCGCCTTGCATTGCTTACATTATACATCTTATATGTCATCAGCTTAGTTTAGATTTGCTTTGTCTGAATGCCACCTGTTTGGTTTCTATATCATACTCCCACCATTCCTAAATATTTGTCTTTTTAGATATTTCAACAAGTGACTACATACGGACCAAAATGAGTGAATCTACACTCTAAAATATGTCTTTATACATCCGTATGTGGTAGTCCATTTGAAATCTCTAAAAAGACAAATATTTAGGAACGGAGGAAGTATATGGGAATTATGCAATGCCATCTTCTTTAGCCAGGCATCATATACGTGAATCATGCAATGTCATCCTGTTTAGCCAGTCATCGTATATGTGAATTGTATCGTGCCATATTTTTTCCATAATGTATTCCATTTGTCAACAATGTTTATACATTCATCTACTCTTCCTGTGCATCAGCCATTTGAGTCGGTCATGGGAAAATCTGGAGTGAAAACAAGGTCTTCTGAGCAGTCAGTGCTACCTGTTGAAAGTGCGTTATATCGACTAGAGGGGGGTGAATAGGTGATTTTTATGAAATTCTTCACTGAGGAATTTGATCGTGAGGAAATTCCTTAGCGAAGAACTACTAGCAGCGGAATAAGTACTCAGAGGTAAACATAGCAAATTACATGCATGGTCATCATGATGAAATGAAGACAAACACAGAGTACAGAAAGCGTAAACACAGGATAGCACAAGATGAAGACAAACAGACTGAAGAAATTGAACTGAGGAAATTGAGAAAGTCTTCAGTCAAAGTCTTCAAACACAGATATGAACAAACACACAACACAGTAATGAGGAAATGAAAGTGTTGAGGAAATAGAACCAGTAAGCTTGGTGAAGACAATGATTTGGTAGACCAGTTCCAACTGGTGTCTCAGTTGTACATCTGGTTGGAGCGGCTGAGTATTTAAACTCGAGGACACCTAGTCCCGGACACACAGTCCTCACCGTATTCTCCTTGAGCTAAGGACACACAGTCCTCGCCCAATCACTCGTGGCAAGTCTTCAGGTGACTTCCAAACCTTCACAGACTTGGTCACTCGGCGATCCACAATTCCTCTTGTATGCTCTAGACCTTGACGCCTAACCGTCTGGAAGAAGCACAGTCTTCAAAGGTAACAAGCGTCGGATCCACGCAGGATCAATCTCTTCAGTGATGCTCAATCACTTTGGGTTTGTAGGTGTTTGGGTTTGGGTTTGGATTTTCCTCACTTGATCAGAGCAAAGTCCTCGGTGACCAGAAGAACTGCGTCTCTGTCACTGAAGACATTGACTGAACTGTATGAGATTTCCAATAGCTTCACTTGAAGGGGTTGGTAGGTGTAGGATTTGAGATGAGCATCACATGGAAATTTTCTCCTTAGTATTTCCTCGACCCCCTTTAACAGTATGGTGTTTCCTATGACTCAAGAAAGAGAAAATGAAACTACGAAAACAAAAGTCTTCACGCTTTATGTTCCTCGAATGAATACCAAGTCTTCAAGATCACACCAATTTCTTCACTTTCAAAGTCTTCAGAAAGTCTTCAGTATATCAAAGTCTTCAGTCGAAGAACTTCATTTTTAGGGGTCGACTTTCTCTGTAAATATCAAACTCCTCATAGACTTATAGACCTGTGTACACTCATAAATGCATTAGGCACTTAACCTATAAGTCTTCAATACACCAAAATCACTAAGGGGCACTAGATGCACTTACACCTGTCGATGCAGATTTCTTGCTGGTTACAGATAGCTCCTGAGAGGAGGATTCAGAGAGAGATGACAGTCGTATTCCCCCCCCCCCCCCCCGAGGTGCATGCTCTAACTTGGCTGGGTTATATTGCTCATATCATGCATATGGTGTCTTGCATTGCCAGGCTATCTGCTTAGATTAGACATGCTTTGTGTGAATGCCTCCTGTTTGCTTTCTGTATCAGATATGTGAATTATGCAATGCCATGTTTTCAGCCAGTTATCATATATGTGAATTATGCACCGCCATGGAGCCAGGCATCATATATGTGAATTATCTCATGCCATCTTTTTTTTATTACGTATTCCATTTGTCGACAATCTGTGTATATTGAACTACTCTTCATGTGTATCAGCCATTTGAGCCGGTTATGGAAAATCTGGAGTGAAAACAAGGTCTTCAGAGCAGGCAATGGTACCTGTTGAAGCATATATCTCGATGGTTACAGGGAGCTCCTCAGAGGAGGATTCAGAGACAGATGACCAGTCCTATATCCCACCTGAGGTGTATGCTCTAAGTTGCAATGTTTATATTTCTCATATGATGCATATGGTGTCTTGCATTGCTTAGTTTAGACATCATATGCACACTATTGAATTCTATCTGCTTAGTTTAGAGATCATACATGCGAGTGCCAGCTGCTTAGTATATGAATCAATTATGTCAATTATATCATGCCATCCTGTATACTTAGACAACATGTATGTGAATTATTTCATCCCAACCTATTTTAGAAAGACATTATATAGTTTTGTCATGTCATCCTCTTTAGGTACTCATCATATGTTGAATTATGCCATTATATCATGTTAAGTTATCCATCATATATCTGAAACTGTGTCATGCTATCCTGTTTAGTTAGGCATCATATATGTGAAATTGTGTCATGCTGTCATGTTTGGTTAGACAACATACATGTGAATTACCACATCTGTCTATCATACAATGTCTATACGTTCAATTTCTTTTCTTGTTTATCAGCCATTTGAATTGGAGGGGGCGATGGCAGTATCTAAGGGAGCAAAAACCCGTTCTTCACAAAAGACAGTGCTACCCGTTGATGCAGATAGAACCATGGTTGTACTGGCCCACAAACTAGCCCCACCACACATAATAGAGACTCTTCCAGATTGCACACTTACACCTTGGGCAGAGAACCAGCTACAACCCATCTAACCGCAACCCCAGCGGATAGTAACCCACTTATAGTTGACAAAGCACCATGTCGACCACAGAGTACCCCCACACGAGCAGTTTGTAAAGCTACTGTAGTGCCCAAAGCACGAAGACCACCACAGCTAACCCAAACTCCACGTTTAAAGCAGAAGAGCAACTGTTCTCAGGTCAGATTCTGTAGTTGTGGTCCATACTCCTTTGTTGTTGCATCACTGTATTTACTCATACCAACTACTTTCGAATTTGAAGGATCCAATTGAAACTCCAATGGCGCAACAGGTATGTTTTAAACCTATTTTTTAACTGGATTGTTGTTCTAACTTCTTGCTCTATGTTGATTTCAGTTTAAGTTGCATAAACAGTTATGTTCTCATGTGATGCACATTACAAGTGCTGCCAATGCCGTGTAGTTTCTCACACTTATATTCTGTCTATGTTGTTGTGTCTTAAAAATATATGAGTTCAATTGTGTCTCTATCTTGTTAGGGAACATAAACTAGAATGATATGGACAATACAGTGAGCATAGTACATAGATATATGTTTGTTTCATGTTGTTATCCTGTCCACCTTACTACTGAACTGGTTTACCAAAATGAGTTTCGTATACTACAAGCTAGACCTGTGATGTGTCTGCTTGTTTCTCTTGTAGTATGCAAACAGAATATTGGAGAAGAGCACCCCACTATGCAATGGTAGAGAAAGTAATGCATATAAGGTTCAAGATAGTGAGACAACCCTGTTAGTCTCCAAGAAAGGTGATAAAAACGATCTTGTAGACAGTGAGAAAACCCCACAGTCCTGCGTTGATGTAGTGTTCGAGTTACTGGCCAGTACCGCTGGCACAAGCTCTTCGAACTCGCTGCCTGAATCACTTTGGCTTCTTCAGTCTCAGCTACAAGCTGAAAGGCATCAGTCAGCTGTGCTGTGGCAAGAAGCCGAAGGACTGAGGAAGTCCCTGCAGAATTCAGATGCGTACTTTCTTGTGCAACAGCAAGCGCTGGAGGATTTAAGCGCCAAACAAGAGAAAGTAAATAAGCTTGCTAAGCATCTTGCCAGCATTATGGGTACCCAAGATATTGTTTCTTGAGCTCTTCTGAAGTGGTTTCAGTTCTGGACTTGCTTTGCTGCGGGGTTTATATGCTGCTGTGTTCCATATATTTGCACTGGTGGCGAACTTTGATGCCCAGTGGATGTAATATGTGTAATAGCCGTGATAGCCTACATAAGTTGCTTGCTTATTTATTTCCTTGTTGTCTTGTTTATTAGTTTGCTTGTAGTCAGTGCAGTTCTTTTTCCGCGGTTTGCTAGTGGCTGCAATAACCTATTTTTTAAAACTAGGCCACAATAACCATGGGCAAATATTTACTGTACTGACACTGGGCCTCCTACGGGCCGTAGAAACAGTGGGCCTTCTACGGGCCGTAGAAACAATGGGCCTTCTACGGGCCGTATCATCAATGGGCCTTATACGGGCCGTATGATCGATTGGCCAAACATGGGCCAATAACACGCCGCATTATGGTCGTAAACGGGCAAGAGTTGGAATCTCCGTTCATGGGCCGACCATAACGGGCCATCATTAATAGGCTGTATTTGATGACGCTATGAAAACGGCCCAACGAATTAACGGACCACAAACGGGCCGACTGTAACCACGGGCTGAATTTGGCCCACAAGTAGAAATGACAGTAACGGGCCGTAAGTAAACGAATGCTGGAAATGAGCCCTAGAATAAATGGGCTCTGAGAAGGCCAAAAGATAACATGGGCTGGAAACGGCCCAATGGAATAACGGGCCATTAATGGGTATAAAGTTATACACTGTTCATTACGGGCCAGTTTCACCACGGGTCGTTAATAGGCCAAGAGTTACATAGGGCCTCGTATGGGCCGAAAGACATCATGGGCCATACATGAGCTAGAAGGGAAAATGGGCTGGAATCATATTGGATGGCCCAGATGACGCTACTGGGCATAATTCGGATAGGGCGTAATGGGCCTTGGGTTAGCGAGCTGTAAATGGGCTATATTCGAACAGGCCGTTAACAGGCTTTCCATGGGTCCGCCCACCAGCTTTTGACCAAGTCAAACGGGCCGGCCTTTTCACAGGAATGGGCCTCTGTTGGGCCGTGCCACGTGTCTACGTATCATAGGCGCCTTCCGTCTAATGAGTGGTTGACATCTGTCCCAACGATGAGCCGACACGTGTTTCCTCCAGCCAATGATGATTTTACACGTGAAAAATCCCCATTGGTCGGGGCTGTTAACGGGTTAACGGATCCAAAACCGGACCCGATAGCTTAACGGCGTTCCGTTACGGTGGATGCCACGTGGCGGTCACCCTTTACGAAAGCACTTCTGTGACGCGCGATTTATCGTCATGGAAGTGGACACTTCCGTGATGATAATTTTGGTAATGTCATGGAACACTTCTACGACAGCACATGTATGACTATCTTGATTCTGTCATAAATTTGTCATGGATGTACATGCATGACAAAAAACACGACCTACTATGACAAACATGTATCATCACGGAAGTGTATTTTTTTGTAGTGGGAGGAGCGTCTGCACTCTTATTATATGTTTAAAATGTGATAAAGCAATCTTCAAAACATTTGGTTCTCTTCGAGGGTTCTCGCATGTGATAATGGAAGTTGATTGCACGGAACAGTCACCACAATTCTCACTTAATTCTGGCTCATATCCTGTTACAAATAGGAGCGCTCGGTAATATTTCCTCTCTTTTTTGTTATTCAGCATGTAAATAGGTCAGCAAACCTTACGGCGCATCTTTGTGCGAACCGTGCTTGCTGCACTTTGAATGTGGCCGAGAGCTTGATTGATGAATAACCTCGCTTCCTACTTCTTTTTTTGCGGGATACCTCGCTTCCTAGTGACTAGTGTCTTGGCTGATCGTCCTAAGAATGCTTATATATGAATAAAGCTCTCTCATTTACCCACAAAAAAGATTAAGCCATATTAATCGGAAAGGAGGGAGTATTGACTAGCACTACTAGTTGGTGTGTCCCGTCAACTCGCAGAACGAGGAGAAGCTTGCAGGACAAGGTGAAGCTCGCTTACGCCTTTTGACTAATGCAACGTACCTCGCCCAGGCGGTGGACATGCATCAGTTCATTCGGTGTCAGATTGCCAGGGGCATACACTGTAGTACCGAACATGCGGAGTACCATCATTGTTTGACTTCACGAAGAGGCGAAGAGCCAAGTGCAAGGTTTAGTACTATGAGTAGTAGTACAACTAGAACCGCATGGTGGAGCCTATGTAATCTTATTTTTCTTAATCTTTGATAAAGTACACATTTATTCCGGAGAAGGGCGGAAAACGGCAGCCCAACATGTAATGATGATATCGATCAACCATGCTCGAATATATCTTGGCCTCCGTGCAAGCCCGTCTGTGTGTTCTCGCTCCTCGTCTCTCTCAAGGAACGGCGGGGTGGCCATTTTGCCGTCAATTGGGATCGGTTTGCTCCCACTCCGGTCCCACATGTCAGTGATATGCCAAGATGAGGTGCGTTGACCGACTGGCCATACGCGTACTTGGTTTTGCACCTTCATACTACTACTCCCTCTGTCATAGTTTACAGGGCGCGCTTCATTATGATGCTTTTCTCTCAATGCATTTCCACCACAGAGAGACTTTAGACGCGTTTGGTTTAATGCTTAATTAATTAGGGCGTGGTAACCGCAATTTTCTCTCGATGTAGTACTACGCAGTGGAGTACGTGCATGCATGTGTCTACCCAGGGTGGAAGCACTGAAGCACTGCATGCATGTGTGTACGCATTATTTCCTCTAGTAATAGACGTTGTGCTATAACTACCAATGCTATTTTTCAGGCCGACCGCTAGTCGCCTTGGTCCCATAGATTTTCTCTTTTTCTGAAGCGCGCTCTGTAAACGGTGACAGATGGAGTAGTATGAGCAGATTCAAAGAAGAGAGTATTGATGGTTGCTTCTTCCGAGCAACTTACAGTGGGGAAGGTGGGGCTTATGATTTGACTGCTCATTACTCACTATTAATGTGGCACAACGACCGGTCTGAGTCTCCCATGCGGCTGTGCACTACCCCATCAGTTCTTAAATATACTCCGGAGTATTTGTCTTTCTAGAGATTTCAACGAGTGACTACTCAAATATTTGTCTTTTTAGAGATTCAAATGGACTACTACATACAGATGTATATAGTCATATTTTAGAGTGTAGATTCACTCATTTTGCTCCGTATGTAGTCACTTGTTGAAATCTCTAGAAAGACAAATATTTAGGAACGGAGGGAGTACACATACGAAGCAAAATGAGTGAATCTACACTCTAAAATATGCCCATTTGAAATTTGTAAAAAGATAAATATTGCTGATGACAGTTCCGACGACAAAAAGAAGCATATTCCTTGTCCTAAGGGAAGATAACAACACGGCTGTGTTTGTCTAAAACAGTGTGAGGACAAGATTGCAATATGGAAAGTACGCCGGACGAGCTATGTTTTGTGCAAAGAACTATGGAAGATCCACATGCAGCGACATGGGAAGATGGGCAGTGGAGCAAGGCCGGAGGGGATACCTGGAGGTCGTCGGGATGTAACTAGGTGAGCGGCAGCGAGCGGAATCTTCCCACACTGCGCAACGAGTAGGTGGCGTAGGCCCTACCGCGCAGGAGCTTGGTCAGAGAGAATAGCGTGTACTGCAGATCGAGACGTGCTGCCTCGGCGCCGTCGAACGGAGAAACGATGCATGTCCTCCCTTTCCGCCGGCAGACGGGATGGAGCCGGATCAGTGACCAATGGTGAGAGAGAGAGAGAGAGGCCACCACAGCCTTGTGTGAGATACTCTGAAGAGAGACAAACCAGGCAGGGAGGCTCCATTGTATATAGTGGAGCGGACTACCTTTTTCTCCATAAAAATCGGTTTATATTCTGTGTACGTGCCATTGAGCGATACAACTTTATTTAAAAATAACGCGCCAACGCATCAAGTCGAACTTTGTTTCGTGCACGTGTGGTACACGACCTCCGTAGGTAAACAACCGCTACACGCATTCAAATTAGCACGTGGGCTACCATTTCGTACAGAAATGAGCTCCACCATGTACCCGTGCGGGTGTGGCTGGGCACGAAGCGTGAGTACGTGCACGGTGCACCTATTCTCTTCTTGTATACGTACACCACCTACGTGGGGTTGTGTGAGAGAGATACAAACGTAGAGAGATATAGTGTGTGGGTTTGTGAGAGTTTTTTTAGGGGGGGGGTCAATAAAAATGTAACATATCCAATGTGTGTGAAATAGACTCCTGGATATATCATATATATAGAGGGGGCGATCCACGAGAAGAGAGTGGAGGTATCATCGACTTGAGGTGTCCATAGAATCGAAGAGAGGGATGATGTTTGTGTGTGTGTGTGCGCGCGCACGGTCGATAAAGAGTGCCATCGAATTTGTGTGTGCCCACGTCAAAGATATAGAGTGGCTGGCCTACTAGAAAGAGAGAGGGGACATGTGCGGTTTGTCTCTGTGGCATGGATACCTACCTACAGCTGAAAGCACAAGTGCTCCCCAGGTGGTTTTGGTAATTAATGTCAACATATCTCTTGTTGGACTAACACTTTTATCTAGTATGTTTCAGATAAGTTCAACAATGGAGTGGCATGGACTAAAGGATGTGGGAACTCCTTCAAGATGCTAAGGACAAAGGATTGGCTCAAGCTCAAAAGCTCAAGACTCTTCATTTTACATTTTAGTGATCCAAGATCACATTGAGTCCATAGGAAAAGCCAATACTATCAAGGAGGGATGAGGTGTTGCTTAATGAGCCTTTTGCTTCATGTGCTTAATGATATGCTCCAAAATCCTCAGCTACTTTCCCACATCTACAAATGACCTAAACCCTAAGCCAAACTCGGACCTACCGATTCTTTCTATCCGGTGCCACCAAGTTTCACATGTCATAAGCCACTACCAAACCCTAGCAAATCGGTTCTACCGATAGGGATCTCGGTCTCACCGAGATGGGATTGTAATCTCTCTGTGTATATCCATTATCAAAATCGGTCTCACCGAGTTTGAGCAATCGGTACTACCGAGATTACAATGCAAACTCTCTGGTTAACTTATTACCAAAATCGGTCCAACCAAGTTTAGTAATCGGTCCCACCGAGTTTGCCTGACCTACTCTCTGGTTAGCTAATTACCAAAATCGGTCTCACCGAGTTTGTGTAATCGGTCTCACCGAGATTACGTTATGCCCTAACCCTAACCATATCGGTCCTACCGAGTTGCATGTCAGCCCCACCGAAAATCTCTAACGGTCACTAGGTTTACTATTTCGGTCCGACCGAGTTTGTTGATTCGGTCCCACCGAGATTGGTAAATTGTGTGTAACAGTTGGATTTTGTGTGGAGGCTATATATACCCCTCCACCTCCTCTTCACTCGTGGAGAGAGCCCTCAGAACACAAGTACACTTCCAACTCATATGTTTTGAGAGAGAACCACCTACTCATGTGTTGAGACCAAGATATTCCATACCTACCATATGAATCTTGATCTCTAGCCTTTCCCAAGTTGCTTTCCACTCAAATCTTCTTTCGACCAAATCCAAATCCTGTGAGAGAGAGTTGAGTGTTGGGGAGACTATCATTTGAAGCACAAGAGCAAGGAGTTGATCATCAACACACCATTTGTTACTTCTTGGAGAGTGGTGTCTCCTAGATTGGCTAGGTGTCACTTGGGAGCCTCCGACAAGATTGTGGAGTTGAACCAAGGAGTTTGTAAGGGCAAGGAGATTGCCTACTTCGTGAAGATCTACTGCTAGTGAGGCAAGTCCTTCGTGGGCGATGGCTATGGTGGGATAGACAAGGTTGCTTCTTTATGGACCCTTCGTGGGTGGAGCCCTCCGTGGACTCGCGCAACCGTTACCCTTCGTGGGTTGAAGTCTCCATCAACGTGGCTGTAGGATAGCACCACCTATCCGAACCACGGGAAAAACATCCTTGTCTTCACTTGCGTTTGAATTCTCCAAACCCTTCTCTTTACATTCTTGCAAGTTGCATGCTTTACTTTCCGCTGCTCATATACTCTTTGCATGCTTGCTTGATATGTATTGTGTATGTTGAAATTTGCCTAAAACTCCACTCAAACCGAAAAAGTTTAAAAAATAGAAACTTTAGCACTAAGTGTCTAATCACCCCCCTCTAGACACACCTACTTCTATATCCTACAACAGCGCTCGACTATCGGTGTGTGGTTGGGGGGGGGGGGGCGGGAGGGAGGCCTAATTAACTATAGAGGTACAATGGCTGGTATATGTGTGGAGGAGGAGAGAGGCCTACCTCATGTATTAAGGGAGATCGATCTACCTCATGTATTAAGGGAGATCGATGGCATCCATGCATATGTGCAGGAGAGGAATAAGGTTGGGAGAGAGACAGAGCTAGAGTGTGGAGGGGGTGGTAGTGGAGTTTCTTCTAACAAATGGTGGGATAGGATTGCTAGACCATCGGAGGGCACGCCTGCAATATCAATAAGAGAGGGGATTGCTGCATGTGTGTGCACGTGCGTGTGAGAGAGGGGTCAGGAGGCATGCACGAATGATGGGGGGACGATATGGATGTGGTAAGCAGACATAACTACATAGGAAGATCAATCGTCCTTTGTCAGAGAAAGGAGAGACATAACTTGTGAGGTACGTCGATCGATGGGGGGGATAGTTAAAGTCGACCTAGGTATATGTTGGGAGATCGATCGGTATACATGCATGTGTGTGTTAGAAGCAAATGAGGCACATGGAGAAGGATAGAGAGAGAGAGAGGGATGCATCTAGGAGGTGGTGCGAGAGTCATACTATATCGAGGGGGAGAAGTGTGCGAGTACGAGATCGGTGAAAAGAGTGGTGGGAGTGAGGCATGGACGGTGATAAGAGAAGAGGGGAAGCTTGTGTTTTGTGCTAGGCACACCTGGCTAGAGAGGCATATCGATCGATGTGTGACGTAAAGAAGGAGCTAGGGGGCCTGCACACATCATGGGAGAACGACCTAAAGTGAAAAGACGAATTTGCACGATGGAGCTAGAGAATGCTGAGGGAGGGTTAGAGGGATGCGGGCGTCTGCATGCACGAGAGAAAGTTAGCGCTAGCTAGCTACAAAGATAAGAGGATTATGTGGGTGTAAAAGATGAATAGAGATCATACTTCAATATAAAAAGTGAATTCGGATATTTGAAGAATTTATCATAGTGTTTTAAATCGACGCTTGTGTGAATCTTCTATAACTAAATAGCTAGCCCCCACTACCATATTTCTCTCAACATGCAAGCATGCCACATCATCATTCGACATGCATAGGAAAAGGCCCACCTCAACATGCAACTATGCATATTAAAAATCCACTTCAACATGCAAACATGCATGCATGTAAAATTCCATTCTATTATGGTATTACATTTAATTCTTATATACTTTCAAAAACTGTTATTTCAAATATTCATGTTCCATATAATCAAAATCTCATCGAAATATTGAAAAATATTCCCGCAACAACGTGCGGGCATCATCTAGTATATATAATGGTGATACACATGGTGTGGTTATGAACATCTTATACTACATATAATATATTTTATCTCTACTCTTATAAAAAACGGAGTTGTTGATGATGGTGCCATCCTGCAATATAGGTCGTCCAATTTGTATCTGATGGATAGGAAGGAAACTATGGCAATTTTGAAAAAAGATACCCACACCCCTCTCCATATTTGCAAATTAGGCCTCCCCTTGATCATGTTGATGTTCTTTGGAACGCATGGGCATCTTGCTAGTACTATGTATAACATATAGAACATTGATCATAATTTGGGCTAATGTGTGGCTTTTGCAGCTTAGGTCTAAATACTTGTCATAATGTAGGGCCGGGGCACTATACTATGTGTGATAAACATAGTGTACACGTATGGAACATGGTTTAGATTATTAATATATAGTTAGTACATCAAATGTACTATTATTTGGAATCAACATCAATTGTATTCAAAAAATAGAATTCGAGTTCATGTAGTACACATAGTTCATATCTATCTCTATAATAATCATGTGGTGTGTTATTAAGGTAATACATGATTTGATGGTTGAAGTTGGCAACAATCATGATTGTAGATTTGTTATTGAAATAGAGAAACGAATTCAAATTCAGTTCGAATTGCAGCGGTAGTATAGACATTTGGAATGCACTAAAATGTTGGTATGAGCAGGTTACATGCATTATACAGCAAGCGAAAAAATTTAATTGGACATAACATGGATTCATACTACCGAATAGCATTTAATTGCACTAAATTGTTGGTATGAGTAGCTTTAAATAACATTTTTATAGTAAAACGGGGCAAGACTCTCTCTTTGTGTGGTGTGAATAGTTTTATTTTTTTCGTTTTCTTTTTGGTCGAGGGAAGTGTGAATTGATTTGGTACGTACAAGTACAATATTACACGTTTGGCTTGTCCCTAAAATTCAACCCGCGCCTTGTTATATCCCGAAAATTCATATATCATGCTCCCAAAACTAGCGCCTTCACAACCCGCCTTGCTATCCGAAATTACAACGCGCGCGAAAACTCCCTCCAGCTGCCAAATCCCGACACGCAGGGCTGCTAGTTCAAATCAGTGTGGGGTACTTTTGTAACACACCCTACATTTTGGACAAGCGCATCCCTAAGTCATGGTTCACCCCCTCCCATCGCCTTCTTTTTGCCATTCGAAATCCCAGGCTGCCATAACCTCTCCGCTCTAGCCGCGAAACCCCACCCTCCTCCATCCGCCACCTCACCGCTGCTTAGCCGGAGCCTCTTCCCTAACGACGTCATCCACCGCAACAGCTCGACATCCCTCGTCCACCTCCCCAGATGAGGATCCGTCGTCCATCTTGTCGTCCCGCCAGTTGAGCCGCCCCGTCCTCCACCTCCAAGGAGCTGCTCCGATGATCGCCTCATCTATCGCGGCTGCTCCATCCCCACAGCGCCGCCTTAACATGCTCCACCGGAACCGTAGCATCCTCACTGACTCCTCGGACGAAGCGGAGGCCTACTCAGCGCCACCAAAGAGGTTGTACACTCATCGCATCGCACCTTCTCCTTAGCTCGACCTCCCGGCGCCGACGGTGCTCCATCCCGCACCCCCATGGAGTGGCTACCTTGGAGCCGGCGCCGCGGGCAACATCTCCACGGCGGCTCTCTCCCAGTGCGAGGCCCCTTCGGCGGCGGCGTCCATACCAGCCGGATCTGCTGCTGTTGCTCCAGCTCTCGCTCGATCGCTAGCTCGCCCAGCTGTTGCTGCTGCTCCGGCTCTCACTCGCTCGCTCGCGCTGTTGCTGCCACTCTCCCCCTCGCTCGTGCTGCTGCTCTGCTCCGATTTAGCTACACTTCAGTCGACTGAATCCACTATTGGGTCAGTCGATTTTCCGGGGGTGGGGGGCTCGCCGGAGTTAAGGAAGAACCACCCGCAGCGGGGACGACGGCTCGCCGGAGAGGTACCCCACTATCTACCTTAGGGTTCAGGGTGGGGGCGGGGGGCCTATAGGGCTGGCCGGGGCGGCGGCGGACCGACGGTGGGGAGTTGTTTCGTTGCGGCGAGGCGGCGCTGGGGCCGGCGGTTCAGCCGGTGGTGGCTGGCAGCTCAGGGGTTGTAGGTTGAAGATGAACTGCAGGCCCTCCCTAAACTACATGTCAAGTGCCTCTTTGCTACCATTGCGTTCAGTTTTGACAGTAACATTCAGATTCCACAGTAAATTTCAGTTTCGACAGTTAAGTTCAGAGTCAACAGTTTTACCTCATCTGTTCTAGTCAGGTGGTTTTTTGGTGATGTAATTTTTACATATATTTTATATCATCTATTGGAGATGCTATTAGAATCCCACTTGAGATTGACGATGTCTGTCTTGTGCTGCTTCAGCCTTGACGTCTTACGGCTCACCGGGGCTGCTTCAGCCTTGACTTCTTACGGCACATATCGAGGAAGCAATGAATAGTATCTATGTGTAATATCTGGTTCGCCTAGGGTATGCCTATGTTGTTCATCTTTGGTGGGAAACAAATAGTAAAGCCATCATCATATGTCTTTTTATTAAACTAAAGCAATCATCAGCCTGCTATCATTATTTTTGGATCCATCCACTGGTTGTTACCATCACTCTAAATTCCTGCATGCTCTCCTTACATAAGCTCACCATAATTTTTTCGTATGCATGTCAGATATTGTAAGTCATGCTAAACATGTAGAGAAAAAGAGAAGAGTTTTGCGCGGCAATACAATGTCATGCAGACATCGCTCCATGGTGGGTTCAATGGCACACCCTCCCCACCCCTCTCCAGATTGTAATCCAGAGGAAGATATCTGTTCTGAGGCGGATTCAGACGCCGCTGACCACTCCTATTTACCCCCCCAAGGTGTTTGCTCTACCTTGGCATGATGATGTTAGTCATATCATGCATATGTTTCCTTGCAGTGCCTACTTTTGAAATCATATATGTCATCTGCTTAGTTTAGACATGTTCTGTAATGCCACCTGTTTAGTTTCTATATCATATATGGGAATTGTGCAGTCTCATGTCTTTCAGCCAGCCATAATATACGTGAAATGTGCAATGCCATCCTGTTTAACCAGGCATCATATATTTCAATGATATCTTGCCCATCCTTTTCTCCATTACATTTCCATTTGTCGACAATGTTTGTACATTAAACTACTCTTCCTATGAATCAGCCATTTGGGTGGGAGATTGAAAAATATGGAGTGACAACAAGGCCTTCTGAGTAGACAGTGCTACCTGTCGAAGCAGATCTCTTGTTGGGTCCCGATAGCTCCTCAAAGATGGATTCAGAGACAGATGACCAGTCCTATTCCCCCACCGAGGTGTATGCTCTCACTTGGCACGATTATACTGCTCATATCATGCATATGGTGTCTTGCATTGCATAGATTAGACATCATATACACAATATTCAACACCATGTTCTTAGTTCAAACATCATATCTAATGCCCTCTATTTAGCATATAAATCACATATGTGAATTAAATGATGCGATCCTGATTACTTACATAACATGTAGGTGAGTTATGTCATGTGATCCTGTTTAGTTATTCATCATATCTTTGAATTATGGTATGCTATGCTATCCATTTTAGTTAGACATCATATATGTGAAATTATGTCATGCTATCCGTTTTAGTTAAACAATATACATGTCAACTATTTCATGCCCTCTTTTTTCCACACTATCTATTGCATCTGTCTCTCATACAATGTCTGTACATTCAACTATGTTTCCTGTTTATCAGCCATTTGAATTGGAGCGAGTGATGCCAGCATCTAGCGGACCACAAACACGGTCTTCAAATAAAACAGTGCTACCTCTTGGTGGAGATAGCACCCCGGTTGTACATGCACGAGAACCAGCCCTACGACACATAACCCAAACTCTCGCAGATTGTACCCCTACTGTGATGGACAGAGAACCAGCTTCACCCAATCTAACCCCAACCCCAGCAGATAGTAACCCAGTTCTTGTTGACACAGCACCATCTCCACGACAGAGCTCCCAAACAAGAGCAGTTAGTAAGGCAGCTCCAGTGCCCAAAGGGCCAGTACTACCACGGTGAACCCCAACTCCACCAGTTAGTACGCCTATTCCTGTGGAGGAAGCACAACGAGCTAGTCGTAGTTTAGCATCTATCGCATTTGATGTTGTTAAATCGTATGTGCGTATCTTCCCATCTTGGAAATATTATACTGAAGATGAAGGAAAATGCCAGTTGCAGGTGTTTGTCCAGGAGTTATGTGTAAGTAATGTTATTCATGGCAATTACTTTGCTTTGTCCCATACATCCAGGTGTTTGTTTGATGCTTTTATTATGTACTAGTACTTGGCAATAGAAGACTTGGTATTTTAATCTTGTCCACCTTACTAATGAACTGATTCACCGAAATGACTTTCATATACTAGTACATGCTAAACTGTTATGTGTCTGCTTGTTTCTTCTTTTAGAATGCTGACGGAATATTGGGGAAGAGTGCCTTATTAATCAATGGTAAAGGAATTAATGCAGATAAGGTTCAGGATAGTGACACATCCTTGTTGGTCTCCAACAAAGCTGATAAAACAGCTAAGGAAGACTATCTCGAAGACAGTGAGACAACCCCAAAGTCTTGTCTTGGTTTAGTAATGGAGTTACTGGCCACTACCGCTTGCACAAGCTATTCAAACTCACTATCTGAATCATTTCGGTTTCTTGAGTATCAACTACAAGCTGAAAGACATCGATCAGCTGTGCTGCGACAAGAAGCGGAAGGACTGCGGAAGTCCCTGGAGCATTCGGATGCATACTTTCTGGTGCAACGGCAAGCGTTGGAGGATTTTAGCGCCAAACAGGACAAAGCTAATAAGCTTGCTAAGCTTGTTGCCAGCATGGTAGATACCACGTTTCTTGAGCTCTTATGAAGTTGTTTCAGTTATGCTCTTGTTTTGTTGCCGCATTTATTTGCACCGGTGGCCAATTTTGACGGCCAGTGTATGTAATATGCTACTTTGTTCCCTATATTTGCACTGGTGGCGAACTTTGATGCCCAGTGGATGTAATATGTGTAATAGCGGTAATAGGCTAGCATTAATTGCTTTCTTATTTATTTCCTTATTGTCTTATTTAGTTGTTTGCTTGTAGTCACTGCAGTTCTTTTTCTGTGTTTTTCTAGTGGCCACAATAACCTATTTTTTGAAACTAGGCCAAAATAATCATGGCAACACACGGACTGTTGTAACCATGGGCCTCCTGCGGGCCGTATGATCCATGGGCCTTCTACGGGTCGTAGGATCCATTGACCTTCTATTCGGGCCATAGGATCCATGGGCCTTCTACGGGCCGTACGATCCATGGGCCTTTTACGGGCCGTAGGATCCATGGGCCTTCTACGGGGCGCATCATCATTTCGCCAATCATGGGTCGTACTATTCGTGGACAATAACGGGCCGTTTATCGGTCGTATTGATAACTCTATGAAAACAGCCCAACGGGTTTTTTTTCAACATGAAAACGGCCCAACGTATTAACGGGCCGCAAACGGGCCGACTGTAACCACGGGCTGAATTTGGCCCACAAGCAGAAAATGACATTGACAGTCCGTAAGTAACCGAATGCTAGAAATGAGCCCAAGATTAAATGGGCCCTGAGAAGGCCGAAAGATATCATGGGCTGGAAACGGCCCGATGGAATAATGGGCCGTTAATGGGTATAAAGTGATACACTGTTCATTACGGGCCAGTTTTACCACGGGCCGTTAAGGGGCCGAGGGTTACTAAGGGCCTCATATGGGCCGAAAGACGTCATGGGTCATACATGGGCCGGAAGTTAAAACGGGATGGAATTATATTGGACGGCCCAGATGATGCTACTGGGCCTAATTCGAATAGGCCGTAAACGGGCCCTGGGATAGCGGGTTGTAAATGGGTTATATGCGAATAGGTCGTTAACAGGCTTGTCGTGGGCCGGCCCGCCACCTTTTGACCAAGTCAAACGGGTCGGCCTTTTCACAGGAATGGGCCTCTGTTGGGCCGTGCCATGTGTCAGCGTATCATAGGTGCTTTGGGTCCAATGAGTGGATGACATCGGTCCCAAGGTGAGCCGTCACGTGTTTCCTCCAGCCAATGATGATTTTACACGTGGAAAATCCCCATTAGTCGGGGCTGTTAACGGGTTATCGGATCCAAAACCGGACCCGATAGCTTAACGGCATTCCGTTACGGTGGATGCCACGTGTCGGTCACCCTTGACAAAAGCACTTCTGTGGCGCACGATTTATTGTCATGGAAGTGGACACTTCCGTGATGATAATTTTGGTAATGTCATGGAACAATTCTACGCCAGCACAGGTATGACTATCTTGATTCTGTCATAAATTTGTCATGGATGTACATGCATGACAGAAAACGTGACCTACTGTGAAAAACACGTATCATCACGGAAGTGTATTTTTTTGTAGTGTGAGATACTACCTTATATCAAATAAGTGCTAAGTACTGCAGCTTATACATCGTAATCTACTAAACTTGCAGCACATTATTATATATTTAGATGTTTGATGTGATCACTATGTTGTGCAACATCTACAAAAAGGAGTTACTGCCGCAAAATCCAAGAAACATTGACAAACTGGTTATGGCAGGATTTGCGAAATGGTTCAAGAGCAATGTAAGCTTTTGAATTGCACTGTCAGTTTTTTTAATATATTGAGTACATAAGATGATCAGCTTGTCTATTTTCTAACCATAGGTTAAGAAGATGTGGGAGGATGGGCATGCAGTTGATGATGCCCTTTACTCACTAGCAATGGGTCCTAATACTCGGGTAAGACATTATGAATCTTGCATTGTTGGAAATGTGCGCTACAACACCCTTGCACGGGACGAAGGAAGGAAGACACAAAACAGTGCCATCATGAGCACGGATACGTATGACAAAGACAAAACTGAAATGTATGGTAACATAACAGACATTGTTCAGTTGCAGTATATCTCCAGTTTCGAGGATCATTGGTGTGTGGTTCTGTTGTGCTGTCATTGGCATAACCTGTTTTCCAGAATCGCAAAACCCAGAGTTGTTGATTATTTCAAATCCATCAATGTCAAGGCGGCGTACCAGACCAACGAGCCTTTTATTTTGGCAAATCAAGCAACACAGATATTTTTCTTGGAAGACACATTTGCACGTAGCGATGACTGGAGAGTATTGCAATGGTTTGAGTAGAGGAATTCGTTTAATGAAGTTGCACAACAAGATGATGCTTACACTGCTCCAGATGTACAAGATAACACAGATGTTCCTAATATCTTTGAGAACCATCACGTCAATGACGCCGGCGAAAAGATTGCCTGTCGTGCTGTGGACATACAAGAGTTGATCAAGAAGAAGCCAACGTTCGAGGACATTGAGGATGAAGAAGAAGATGACACCATGGGGAATTACGATTCAGACTGATACACATGGTGAAGATGTTGGCGCTGCTGCTGCGGATGATGATTACATTGCTTTTGTCGTATTTGCCTTTCAGAAGACTTTTTTTATCTACTATGTGAAATTGTGTTTGCTATGACAACTAAAACCCGATGAACATGTTCTTTAGTATTTTCCTGTGAGAACATCACTTGTTATGTATGCTAATTTGTGTTTGGTGATTGTATGACGAATAAAACATGATGAAATTGTTGTTTAGTTGTACTCATATTTGGCTGTGAAACTTGAATTTGATGACATAGTTTGCTGTTGGACTGCAATTTGCTCGACGTCTTCGAATGAGAACAAAGCTGACCCGACAGGGCCTCTGCTAATTTATTTATTTATTACCAAAAGGGCCTTTACTATTTATTTATTTATGAGCAGAAGGGGATACCCGTTGATTTCTGTTAATAGAAATCATTAGATGTTCACAACACTATGCCCAGCCTGCTACACAGGTTTCATTCATTACTAGTTTCAGCAAAGTGCTCATGTCATGGCCATTGAATACATCACGAGTGCGACATGCACTGCAAATAAAGAGACAATCATCCTACAGAGCACATCGATTTTGCCCATTATATTCACAAGCTCTTTCATCTCCTCATTGTTGTCAAGGCCGTTCAGCAGCTATTGCTTGGCCCGGATCAGAGGAACTGCATCTTTAACCTTCTGCTCTGCATCTTCCTCTTCTGCCGTTCCTTCAGTTACTTGTCCAACACCCCAACCTGCTGGTATTGGGATTCCTCGGCTAACCAAATAATCAGCGTAGTTGCACTCCCCCACATCAGCAACTTCCCAGAAATACAAGTCACACGAATCTTCCCTTTTCTGCACGAATCAAATTGGAAGATCATCAACCAAACTATTAAAAAAATCAGTAACTGAAAGTAGTAGAACAACACTTAAACATATTATTACCCCGTGATTCGGGCATTTGTAGAAGACTCGGCCAGGGTTGAGGATTGTGGTTGAGACGCGACGGATGACTCTGCGTGATTTGCAGCAGAGGCACCACACCAATGGCGGCGGGTTGCGATGAGCAACTAGCTGCAGTGCGCGTGCCGGCGGGGGTGTGATGAGACCCATAGGCGATGGTATGGGTGGCAACCTGGCGCATATTTGGTTGTTGCCTGCTGAAGAGCAGGTGGACGAGCAGCCAGCGGACATGGTTGCTGCGGCCAGAGCTTCCGATGCTAGGCAGAGTAAGTAGAGAAGAGGAGAAGCAAAAGTTGGATATGTTAGTTTCATTACTTGTAGAGTAGCATAGCACCATATATAGTCAAAGTCTAGGTTTGGATTCGAACCAGCTACAGGAGCACGTCTCTCTTTTTTCTAAAACTCAGCAACATCTCTTTACTGGTACACTAGCTTGTTCTGTACGCCTTCTCAAGTCTTTGATTCCTCCACATGACATCTGGGACCCACCAGAAGGGCCTCTGTATTTTGAAAAAAACGTGCACCCCGCTGACAGGTCGGACCCACCAGCTATCTTCGCACGCAAGGAAGTGCCTCCTTACTACGCACAAAAAAATGAATACTCCCTCTGCCAGCTGGAACCCAGCATCGTGGGAGGCTGACTTGTGCGCCTACCAAGTTGACGGGGACGGAGGGCTTTGTCAACTTAGTCAATACGAACGATTCTTGCTCCAGTTACCGTACGATGTTCATCCAACGGCAGTAGTGCTTCTTCAACCTTTGGTCTTCTTGCTCCAGCCGCCCAAACTAGCGCCGGTCGTGCCGCGTGCTCCTGCCTCCCGTGGCCGGCTATGATGCCGCGGAGGCCTCACCGCCCCCTACTACTCCCACCGCTGGCCAGGGCATCCCTCTACTCACCCACACTCCATGTTATCCTGTGGCAATGGCAGCCTCACACTGCAGCCGAACCAGTGAACCCTCGTACTCCTCTCCGCGTGGGCATCCACTGCCGCGTCTTCCCCAGCTCCGCGTCGTCCCCTTCCTAGGCCTCGCAGTCGTCCACCGCCTTGGTGCTCTCAGCGCGGCATGGTCAATGTGGTCAACGACCAACTTCCATCGGAAGAGTACTATACGTGGAGAGGCTGACAGCTAGGTCCACGGCCGCAGCTGGGTCCACGGCCACAGTCCAGTTTTTTGTGATTTGCCAAGTAAGTCGCTTTGTCAGGCCTGTTGGGCTGCAAATCTTTCAAGACGAGGAGAGCTTCATTCGGCTGGCGGAGAAAATGGCCTATCAGTAATGAGAAATGGGTTGTACATTTTTAAAACACATCAAACCGACAATTAGTTTCAAATTTCACTTTTTTCATTTCGCGATTTTAAATTGCATTGATTTTTATGCGTGGACAATTTGTTGGATTTTATATTGATATACATTTATTTTTAAAATCAGTTTGAATGTGACTCAAAATTTCGGGATTGAAAACAGTTTGGACCACACCAAAATATGCAAAATTTCGTATAATTTTTTAACCGTGGGCACAATATGGGATGTAATGCTAACAAAAAGAATATGGGCTCCAAAAAACCTTAAGAATTAGCAAATTGGCTGTAAATTATTAGAAATAATAGCAGATGGGTTGTATGATGTTTTCCACAGAATTGAGGCTTTCCTAAAAAAAGGTTGACGCACAAGCAGTGACTGTTGGATGTCCATCCATTGGCCGTCGTGCTTCTTCAATATCTGCTCTTCCTGCTCTAGCCGCTCAAACAAGCGTCGACGGGACTGCCTGCTCTCTCCTCCCCGCGGCCGGCTGTGCTGCCGCGCAGGCCTCACCGCCCCACCGTACTCGCATCGCTGGCCTAGCCTTCCCTCTACTTACCCACACCTGCTGTTATTCTCCGGCGACGGCAGACGAACCAGTAAACCCTCGTACAGTCATACTCCCTCCGCATGGGAAACAACTGCCAAGTCTTCCCTCCCTCCGTGTCCTTCCCTTCCTAGGCCTCGCCATCGTCCACTGCCCTGGTGCTCTCGTCGCAGCCTGGTCAACATGGACAATGACCGACATGCATCTGAACTGGACTGTACGTGGAGAGGCTGACAGCTGGGTCCATGGCCGCACGTAAGGAAATGCTTCCTTATTACACACAAAAGAATGATTCATCCACCTGACATCTGGGACCCACCGGAAGGGCCTCTGTATTTCGCGAAAAAACGTTACCGCCACTGACAGCTTGGACCCACCAGCTATATCTTCGCACGCAAGGAAGTGCCTCCTTATTACGCACAAAAAATGAATACTCCCCCTGCTAGCTGGGACCCAATATAGTGGCAGGCTGACTTGTCGGCCTGCTAAGTTGACGGGGACGGAGGGATTTTTCAACTTAGTCAATATGCACGATTCTAGCTCTAGTGACCGTATGATGTCCATCCAACGGCCGTAGTGCTTCTTCAACCTCTGGTCTTCTTGCTCCAGCTGCCCAAACCAGCGCCGGTCATGCCTCGTGCTCCTGCCTCCCATGGCCGGCTGCGATGCGGCGGAGGCCTCAGCGCCCCCTACTACTCCCACCGCGGGCCAGGCCATCCCTCTACTCACCCACACCCTCTGTTATTCTCCGGCGACGGCAGCCTCACACCGTAGCGAACCAGTGAACCCTCATACTCCTCTACTCATGGGCATCCACTGTCGTGTCTTCCCCGGCTCCGCGTCGTCCCCTTCCTAGGCCTCGCCATCGTCCACCGCCCTGGTGCTCTTGGTGCGACGTGGTCAAGGAATGACTTCCATCCGAAGAGTACTGTATGTGGAGAGGCTGACAGCTGGGTCCACGGCAGCCGCAAGGAAGTGCCTCCTTATTACACGGAAAATAATTATTCCTCAACCTGACAGCAGGGACCCACCGGACAGGCCACCGTATTTCGTGAAAAAAAATGTTTCCCCCCTAACTGCTGGGACCCATCGGACGGGCCACCATATTTCACGAAAAAACTGTCCCCCCCCCCCCGCTGTCAGCTCGGACCCACTAGAAGTGCCTCCTTATTAAGCACAAAAAAATGAATACTCCCCCTGCTAGTTGGGACCCACCTTGGTGGGTGGCTGACTTGTGGGCCTACTAAGTTTACGGGGACGGAGTGCTTTGTCAACTTAGTCAATATGAACGATTCTAGCTCCAGTGACCATACGATGTCCATCCAACAGCCGTAGTGTTTCTTCAACCTCTGGTCTTCTTGCTCCAGGCGCCCAAAGCAGCGCCGGTCGTGCCGCATGCTCCTGCCTCCCGCGGTCGACTGTGCTGCCATGGAGGCCTCACCGCCCCCTACTATTCCCACCGCTGGCCAGGCCACGCGGTGACGACAGCCTCACACCGCAGCCGAACCAGTGAACCCTCGTACTCCTATCCGCGCGGGCTTCCACTGTCGCGTCTTCCTCGGCTCTGCCTCATCCCCTTCCAAGGCCTTGCTGTCGTCCACCGCCCTGGTGCTCTCGGTGCGGCGTGGTCAACGTGGTCAAGGAACGACTTTCATCGGAAGAGTACTATACGTGGAGAGGCTGAGAGCTGGGTCCACGGCCGCAGCAAGGAAGTGCCTCCTTATTACGCGCAAAATAATTATTACTCCACCTAACAGCGCGGACCCACCGGACGGGCCACCTTATTTCGTGAAAAAAAAACATTTCCCCCTGACTTCTGGGATCCACCAGCTACATCTTCGCACGCAAGGAAGTGCGTCCGGGCAAAAAAAAGGATTCGCCCCCTTGACTGCTGGGACCCACCAGCTACATCTTCGCACGCAAGGAAGTGTCTGATAGTCGGGACCCACCTGGTCGAAGCGTACGTAGCGTTGTCATTCTACTCGCGAACGTGTACATACATACTGGTCGATGTAGAGGCGTCCACGTGTCGTAGCAGAGGCGCGCACGTAGCATGTACACGTATGTACAGCGGCCAGGGTGCAAGAAAGTAAATACGGCCACGTACGTACATACGGGCGGGGTCTCGAACGCCTACTCGCACGTACGTACAGCCAGGGCTCGTGTACATGGCTGGGTCAGAATGGAGAAATAGCGTCGTGGTCATGTTCATGGGGAGCCAACCGGCTGGGTCAGAACGGAATGCGTCATCGTGTTCATCGGGAGGGCTTGGCCAGAACAGCCGATGGAAACGAGGCCTGGCGTACCGCAGAACGGAGGAAACGGCCTTGTGTTCGACCCGCCACGTTCGAAACGGGATCCTGTTCATTGGAGGGGTCTGGCGTACCGCAAAACGAAGGAAACAGACCTCCTATGGTCGAAACGGGGGTCCTGTTGATCGGGAGGGGTGTGGTGTACCGCAAAACGGAGGAAACGGACTTGTGTTGGAGCGCTACGGTCGAAATGGGGGTCATGTTCATCGGGAGGGGTGTGGCGTACCGCAAAATGGGACTCCACAGGATACTGTTCATCTCCACCGTCGACCCACTCCAGCCTCCACGGGGTACTGTTCATCCACCGTCGACCTCCTCCAGCCTCCACCTGCGACTGTTCATCCACGTGCTCCTGTTCATCCATCCTCCACCGTGCGCTACTCCACCGGCTACTCTTCAACCAGCCCTCTCCACAGCCTACTGCTCAACCACCCCTCCACGGGCTACTGTTCATCCTACCCTGCACCATCTACTGTTCATCCAGCCCTCCACGGGGTGGTCCTGTTCATCCAGCCCTCCACGGGGTCCTGTTCATCCAGCCCCAACCGGCTCGATCGATCGGGGTCCTGTTCATCCAGAGGCAACACCACGGGGTCCTGTTCATCCACACCCACTGGGAACTGTTCATCCAAACCCCCCGGCAACACTCACTGTTCATCAAGAGGAAGCATCTATCAGCTTCAGTTAACAGCAGTAGCGAAGGAATCGCTCGATCGGGTTCAGTTAACAACCATCGATCGATCGCTCGGGTTCAGTAATGCGTTGCCTGCAGTGCAATCGCTCCGGTTCAGTTAGAGCCCAATGCCTCGCTCGGGTTCAGTTAGGGCCCAACGCCTCGCACCCATGCGTGTGCGTGTACGAGAGGAACGCGCATCGCTCAGCCCCGACCACCCACCGTAACCGGGAACACCCCGATATATTCCTCGCCCTCACTTCTACCACGGTTTTTCCATCATGGACGGCCCAAAGAATGTCATGCAGCTGCGTCTCTAGCTCACCCAGGACGAAAAGCCCATTTTCTATCATGATTTTTTGTCATAGAAGTAGGACCACACCACATCTATGATGATACCGGGTTTTGTCACAATTATCGTCATAGAAGTGTCATAAGTATGACAGAAAAAATTTGTTCGGCCCAAAATGTCACAGATGTGTCTTTTTTTTGTAGTGACCACATGTGGTGGTGTGCTGGAGGAGTACCTGCATTTCCCAGCCATCCCTGTGCTCATATATTATGAGATCTTATGGAGTAGAATCTTATTCCGTTTGCCATGCAATGTTGTAGAGCTATCATATGTCTCCTGTCATTTATTTTTCAGCCACCTGCTATCTGCTACTTTTCTAGTGCACTAGTTCTGCACACACTTCACCCATACTCTCACTATTGTTTTTTATGCATGGGTATTTCAGCCTCTGCCAACCGGTTGATAGAAGCACAAAATAAAAGAGATAAGTCGCTCCAGCTTTTTTCGTGCTTAGTTAAGACACATTTCGGCACTATAAAGGGTGAAGTGTCAGCAGATGGAGATGGTAAATGTAGCTTTGGAGTTGATGATCTCGTTCGCCATGGACCACCATCCCATGTGCTTGCTTTGACTTTGCGGTGTCATATTTGGTTGCATGTTGCATATGGTGTCTAGCTTGTATTCGAAAGGCCAAAGTTGGTCTTTATTAAGATATGGAAAGATATTTTTTACATGAACCACCATCCCGGGAGCACCAGAAGCCAAATAGCTATTCAGGGCACTGGCTGAGCTAGTGACAAGCCCAACACAGACAAGTATCACCTGCAAGCCAACTAAAAATCCATGGTGGTGGTGAAGCATCCCACCTCCCACCAGGCTCTCGGGTCCTTGATGAC
The DNA here is from genome assembly GCA_032464435.1 of Aegilops umbellulata. Lineage (NCBI taxonomy): Eukaryota > Viridiplantae > Streptophyta > Magnoliopsida > Poales > Poaceae > Aegilops > Aegilops umbellulata. The sequence continues at coordinate 246,333,481 of CP136056.1, forward strand.
CATGCTCACCACTCCAGCCGGGTGTCTAGCTTGTATTGCTTCCAATTTGGTTAAATTGCATCTGCTTATCTTACACATTTTACCTTTGAATATGAAATGCCTTCATGTTTTTGGTACATACTACTACATCTGTCTATTAACCATGTTCTTACATCAAACTAATGTTCTTGTGTATCCCTCATCAATCACTTATGATGAGACAGTTAGGCTCGTGGACTACTGTAAGATAAGATCCTCTTTTAAAGAATACAGTGTCAGCCTCCCCACATGATTCTCAAGAAACAACAATGCTAGATGAAGATAGTCAAGGTAGCTCTATAGTTGATGACCGCATTTCCCCTACACCACCATCGTAGGTGCTTGCTCTAACTTGGCAGCTTGATAAGTGGTTGCATGTTGCATATAGTGTCTAGATAGTACTTCTTCCATTCTGGTTAAATTGCATGTGCTATTCTGCTTAGTTTATACATTATACCTGTTAATGTGACATGTCTTCCTGTTTTTGGTGTTGGAGATATGCCCTAGAGGAAATCATGTATGATTACATTTCCTATGTGTTTATGAATAAAGATAGTCCTTGGACATTATCAATGATGTGTATCAGCAAGTACGTGACTTGTTTGTGGGACTATGCATTATATGATGACTGTCCTAAAAGGTCCCTAGTCGAAAGGGTTGTGTGGACGCGCAGCAGACTAGACTAGCATATGACACGGTCGATGGCTTGGTGTCACTAGCCATGGAGCATTGGACGCTAATCGGATAATATGGACTTGGAAGGATCTGGTCCGATGCGACATAGTCGGATCCGAGTCGAGATAAGGTCCAAGTCGGATAGACGCAACTATGAGACGCAGCGATTTGTCATCTGTGAGTCTCTAGTACAACATACGTTCTCTGTCCTAAGACCTGAGCTAGCACATGTGCTCAGGATGGTGACAGGCCTGCTTTGGGCCGACCAAACGCTACTCCGTGACTGGGTAGTTACAAAGGTAGGTTTCAGGCTTGTCCAGACCCATGCTGCGAGACATGGTCGAGCAAGATGGGATTTGCCCCTCCGACCAGGAGAGATATACTCTAGGCCCCTCGTGTGATTCGACTAGGATAAGCATGGCCATGCGACAAGGATTATGAGATAATCTGGTTTGTGGCCGGCATCACTGAAACGAGAAAGAGGTCGGGCTAGCACAAGGATGACAATCTCGCCTTGAGCCCGACAACATATATCGTGTGGGCAATGGGAACAGAAGTGTGACATGTTGTACAGGTTCACCTAACCAGCTTCACCGTCTTCTTGGTGGTCGGCATGCCTTGCTAGAGGCTGCTACCAGCCATGTAGTCCGAAGGTGATCCGAACTACGACCAAGCCGGTGTGAACCTAAGGGGTCGCGCGCTTAAGGGAAGGAACCTACGAGGTCAGATCCGAGGACACTGGTCGGATGTGATCCGAGCTGTATTCGGATTGTGGCCGAGTAGACTTATGGGCTTTAGGGTCCATGCAAGGCCCAAGTGTTGAGCCCGCGACGGACGCCTATATAAAGTGGGGGTGCTGCACACTCATGCGGTTGATCGCTTTGGCGCTATTACTAGGGTTTGCATTTGTAGCGAATAGACACCTCTACCAGCCGCAGGTTGTGTGATCGGACCTAGCATTCCGCCGCATAATGTTCCTCCTGCACGCGCGGATACCGTTAGAGGCGGTGCACCTGCGCCGCTCCGGCGAACCTGTACGAGGGATCCGACGACCGACTGTTCGAGGCAGATCGGACGAGGAGGAGACGATCCACCAGGATGCGCTGCCCCAACTCTTCTTCTACTGCACGGCACTACACGCCTAGTGCTAACGATCTGTGATCCATCTCCAGTAGCATGTTCTTGGTTGTTGTGCGCGTAGGAAATATTTAATTTGCAGTCGACGCACCCTACCATAGAACCCAACATTTGGTTCATAGTACATCTGTCTATTAAGCATGTCCTTACAAAAAACAACTGTTTTTTTGTATCCCGCATCAATCAATTATGATGAGACACCTTTAGTATATGCAAAGCGACATTGGTTGCATATTTCATATGATTTATAGCATGAACTGCTTCTAATTTGTTGAAACGACATTTATGATGGAACGCTTTTAACTTTGCAGAGTCATATTGGTTACATCTTTCATGTGGTGTCTAGCATGCATTGCTTCTAATTTTTTGAAATGGCTTCTGCTTAGTTTACACAAATAGTTGTGAATATGCCAGGCCGTCCTATTTTTCGTACATATTCCATCCTCGTATCATGTGTTTGCCTTACATCAAAGTAGTGATGGTCAGTATCATGCATGAACGAGTTCTGAAGAGTAAATTTTATTACTTTTTCTTGTTGGTTTTACTAGACAATGCAAAATCAATAAAGCGGAAGGAAATTAGCAAGGCAGTGGATAAAGGTCCGCCTTCCAAACAACTGAAACGGAGGGCCTCTACAGATTCTTCTGCGCCATCCCCCCAAGAAGATTTGCAATACAACACATGCATAGACACTCAACGTAGTTGTGTTGATGATGAGAAAGTCTCCCCTAGTCCACCATCACAGGTGCTCCCTGATAAGTCTCCAATGTATCTATAATTTTTTTATTGTTCCATGCTGTTATATTATCAATCTTGGATGTTTTATATTCATTTTATAGTTGTTTATATCATTTTTTGGTACTAACCTATTGACATAGTGCCAAGTGCGAGTTGTTGTTTTCTGCATGTTTTTTACATCGCAGGAAATCAATACCAAATGGAGTCCAAATGCAACGGAACTTTACGGAGATTTTTTTGGATCTGAAGACACCTAATGGGCCAAGGCTGCGCCTGGGGGGTGCTCCGAGGAGAGCACAAACCACCAGGGCGCGCCAGGAGGCCCATGCGTGCCCTGGTGGGCTGTGCCCACCTTGGGTGCCCCCTGGACTGCCTCTTTGCTCTATAAATACCCCAATAATCCAGAAAACCTAGGGGAGTCGACGAAAATCAATTCCAGCCGCCACAGAGTCCAGCACCACCCGATCCAATCTAGACACCATCACAGATGGGGTTCACCACCTCCATTGGTGCCTCTCCAATGATGCGTGAGTAGTTCTTTGTAGACCTTCGGGTCCGTAGTTAGTAGCTAGATGGCTTCCTCTCTCTCACTAAATTCTCAATGCAATGATCTCTTGGAGATCCATATGAACTCTTTTTGTGGTGTGTTTGTTGGGATCAGATGAACTTTGAGTTTATGATCAGATCTATCTTTTTATATCCATGAAAGTATTTGAGTTTCTTTGATATCTTTTATGCATGATTGCTTATAGCCTCGTATTTCTTCTCCGATATTTGGGTTTTCTTTGGCCAACTTGATCTATTTATCTTGCAATGGGAAGAGGTGCTTTGTAGTGATCTTACGGTGCTTGATCCCAGTGACAGAAGGGGAACCGACACGTATGTATCGTTGCTACTAAGGATAAAAGAATGGGGTCTATCTCTACATAGATAGATCTTGTCTACATCATGTCATCGTTCTTATTGCATTACTCTGTTTCTCCATGAACTTAATACACTAGATGCATGATGGATAGCGGTCGATGTGTGGAGTAATAGTAGTAGATGCAGGTAGGAGTCGGTCTAATAATCTTGGACGTGATGCCTATATAATGACCATTGCCTAGATATCGTCATGATTATTTGAATTTCTATCAATTTCCCAACAGGAATTTGTTTACCCACCGTTTGCTATTTTGCTCGAGAGAAGCCACTAGTGAAACCTACGGCCCCCGGGTCACTTTCTCATATTATTTACCTTTGCGGTCTATTTTCCTTTGCTTTTATTATCAGATCTATTAAACCAAAAATACAAAAATACCTTTTTGTGTTTTCTTCTTATTTTATTTATTTGGCGTTTGATTTATCAATCTACTACAATTTTATCTCCCGTCCATGTGCCAATTTCGGGCGCCGGTACCCGAAAGAGATTGACAACCCCTTTTACACGTCGGGTTGGGAGAAGTTGTTATTTGTGTGCAGGTGTTGTTTACGTTGTGTTGCTTAGTTATCCTACTATTTCGATAACCTTGGTCTCATAACTGAGAGAAATACCTACATCTGTTGTGCTGCATCACCCCTTCGTCTTTGGGGAAATACTGACGTAGCTTCAAGCCGCATCAAAAGGAATTTCTGGCGTCGTTGCTGGGAGGATCAAGTGAAGATAGTCTCCCGAAAACTTGCCAATTTCTGGCGCCGTTATGGGGGAGGATCTTCAACATATACTAGGTTCCTAATCACAAATCTCATCTCCTCGCAATTTACATTATTTGCCATTTGCCTCTTGTTTTCCTCTCCCCAACTTCACAAAAATTTGTCGTTTTATTCGCCCCTCTTTTTCGTTCGTCGTTTTCTCGTCTGATCTATCCTTTGCTTGCAATCATGAGTGATTTCGGTATGGCACCATTAGATGATGGCCTTACTCCTAATATTGGACGTATGGGCAATCTAGATGCTAAAACTTTTATCTTGGGGCAAGGGAATGTTATGGGAAAAGAACGTATTCAAGAATTTTTCAATTGTGTTGGAAATTTGAGTCTTGATGATGCTCCTACACTTAAGACTACTAAATCTTATGCGGATGCTATTTCAGCGCTATCTGAAATTCGAAAGAAAATTTATTCGTACTCATCCTACTTTGCAAAGATTGTTTTTTGAGCTCCCCGTTATAAAGAATCCTAAGGCTAAAAGTTGGCCACTCTCGTTCTTATGAATGAATTTGACTACATAATACGGGAAGCTAGGGAAGTCTTTGATTTTTATGGTATGAATCGTGAAAACCCCGTGATAGATGAAATTCTTTACAATAGTGATTATGCGCAAAGGCATTTGCTTGGGGATAATAAAATCTTTGATGAGAATCTTAAAAAATAAGTCCCCGTTTTAGATATAATCCAACAAGTTTTCAATAATGTTAATCAACATCACTCTTGGATTGTTGCGGCAGATCAAAGGGGCTATGATGAAAACAAACTTAGAAATGCTAAGGTTTCTCTGGATAATATGTTTTATGTTGTCTTTACAAAACCCCATGATGAAAACACCTCTAAGAAAATTAAGAACAAAGATGACAAAACTTAGATCCTTGCTTTTTTCCTAGCTAAGGGCGTAAAACTATAGCGCTTGTTGGGAGGCAACCTAATGAATAAAATTTATTTTTGCCTTTTGCTTTTTGTTCTTGAGTGTTTGCACAATTATGCTACTGTTATGATTGTGTTTTTTGTGTTTTAATTAGTGTTTGTGCCAAGTAAAGCCTTTACGATCTTCTTGTGTGATAGTTGTTTGATCCTGCTGAAAAATAGAAATTTTTGCTCTCATGAAAACAATTCTCATTTTTACCAGAGCATGCTAAAATGCCAATTCTTTTTGCAGTAGATTTATATACAAATTGCTCGGGCCGTCCTAATTTTTCAGAATTTTTGGAGTTTCAGAAGTATTTGAAATAGTCAGATTTCTACACACTATTCTGTTTTAACAGATTCTGTTTTCTTTGTGTTGTGTGCTTGTTTTGATGGCTCTATGGTTTTGTTTGATGAGTTTTGCCATAGAAAAGTTGGAATACAGTAGATATAATGCAAGAACAAAATATGAATTGGTTTGGTACAATACTTATAGTAGTGATTTGCTTTCTTGTACTAACGGATCTCACGAAGGTTTTGTTGAGTTTTGTGTGACTGAAGTTTTCAAGTGTTGGGTTATCTTACGATAGATGAAGGAATAAGGAGTAAGAAGAGCCTAAGCTTGGGGATGCCCTGGCATTCCAAGCTATTATACAAAAGAGAGCAAGCGGGATGCCCCGAGTGGTATCCCCTCTTTCTTCTAACGACCATCGATATTTTACTCGAAGCTATATTTTTATTCCTCACATACTATGTGTTTTGCTTGGAGCGTCATGTATGATATGAGTCTTTGCTTGCTTTAATTTATGTTTTAAGTCTTGATTCCTTGCTGGACACACCTATTTGAGAGAGCCAAATTTATGTCATGACTTGTTAGAATTGCTCTCTATGCTTCACTTTATTTTTTTATGAGCTATGGACTTGCTCTAGTGCTTCACTTCTATCTTTTTGAGCATGGTGCGCTTTAGTATTTTTGAAGAAATGCTCTCTTGCTTCACTTAGATTTATTTGAGAGTTAGTAAAATTTTCAAGAAATTCTCTCTTGCTTCACTTAAATTAATTTGAGAGAAAGAAAAATTATGCTCATGATCTTCACTTATATTTGTTTGAGCTTATCAAAAGCAACACATGAAAATTAGTTCCAAAGTGATAGATATTAAACAAGGATATAATAAAAACTTTCATGAAGATCATTTGACAAAATAAACTTGATTCTTAGTAATAGTTTTGAGATATGATGATGTGATATGTGAGTCATGTTGATAGGTAATTATGCTTTAGTAAGAATATTGGTGTTATGGTTTGTGATTACCTAAGCAAGCACAAAAGTCTATAATTAAGCAATGAAATTATATCCTACTTGTGGTGCATCATTCGGTGTTAATTATGCTTAATGCTCGCTTATGAGATTATTCGTTTCTTGGTTGGTCGCTTCTCAATCTTTTGATAGCCTTCATTTGGCACTAAGTATGATCACTACTTGTGCATCCAAAAACCTTTAAACCAGTTTTGCCACATGAGTCCACTATATCTACCTATATGTGGTATTCTTTTGTCGTTCTAAGCAAATTTGTATGTGCCATCTCTAATTTTCAAAATAAACTTCTCTTTTGTGTGTTCGTTTCACTCGCAGAGCGGTGAGGGGTGGCTAATATTTTCCATGCTAGATGTGTTATTCTCACGATGAGTGTTTATTCACTTGTCATTGCATGAGAGTAAGGCAAAGGTATTAGGGATGCTCATTCCCGAAATGAAAAATGAATTTACTTTATGTTGTCAAATAATAAATTCCTTGGAAAGTGTTGGTAAGGAAGGCGACCATGGATACAGCTATCCATGGAAAGTAAAAGTATAGTTGAAAAAGGAATAAACTTTATTTTCCATTTGGGAATCGCCTATGATATATCTAGCATGGAAAGTGTTGGGAACTCTAAGTCGTTTTCATTGGTGGGAAGGACACACCTCCCAAAATGTTTTTATCTCTCAATTTTCACTTTGAGCTTTGGCACCTCTACAAATCCCTACTTCCCTCTCCGAAAGGCCTTTCTTTTACTTTATGCAATTTTTATTTTCGATTTGAGTCTCCATCTTGTTTATAAAAGAACCAACTAGGAAGCAATATGATCGTACTTGAGCATTAGGTGTAGCTAATATGCGAGTGTGTTTCATGAATGTAACATCCCAAAATTCTAAATTTTGGAATGTTATATTAAATAAATAGTTTTTGATTGTTTGTTTGATTGTGTTGTGGTTCCTTGTGTGAAATTGAGTGAAATTGGAAACTTTTTAAAAGTTAAATGAGAGGGAATAAAACGACTTTCCCAAATTTTCACTTTGCTTTTATGATCTCCATGAATTCAAATCTATTTCATCACCAAAACCCTAGAGAGAAGATAACATGACTTCTTCCATTTAAAATGAAAAGGGATTTGAAAAGATTTGAATTCCATTTGGAAATATTTAAAATCCAGAAACTTTAAGCAACTCAATGATTTTCATGAGAGAAGATAAAATGACTTCTTCAAAGCATATGGAATATGAGTTGGAAGTTTCAAACAATTAAATTTAAAAGTCCTTTTTGAAAACCATTTTCAATTTGGAGTTATTTGGTTTTATTCAAATTAGTTTTCTCCAAAAAAAAGAACATGGAAAAAAGGGTAAAATGATTCCCTACAGTAGAAAATTGGTGAGAAATAAATTTGAAATCATTTTGGTATTTTTAAAATGATTTTTATTGGGTTTTATCGCAATAGTAGCATTCTTTGCTTTATTTAAATTTTTGTGGATTTTATTTGGCGTTAGAAAAATTTCCATGTTATAGAAAATCGTTTTCTGAAAATTCTGATATATTATATGCCTATATAATATTTTTTATTTCTTTTTATTTTCTTCTTTTTGTCTGACTATTTAAAAAAATCTTTTCTCCCGCCGACCGGGCCGGCCCAGCCAACCGGGCCAGGCCAAAGCCCAGCCCAGCGCGCCACCCCTCTCCTTCCCCGAGTAGGAGTCCCGCTCGGGCATGCCGTCGTGCTGCCATAGGAGGTCGTGCCGCCTCCGGCTTCCTCCTGCCCCCTCGCGACGCCTCCCGCCGCTGCCGCTGCTTCCGCCGCCGCCGCCGCACTGCTGCCTCGCGCCATCGCCAACCGTCGCCGGAGCCGAACGCCGCCGACGTCCGATCCGATCCGCCACCAACTCGCGAGAACCGGTATAAACTGCCCCGGTTTGCCCGGTTTTATTTTGAGTTTTCGGTTTTTTTATCTGGTTTATTTCTTTAGGTTAACTTAATTAGAGATCGTTCGTTCGTTTAGGTTCTTCAGTGAATGGGCTCATTAGGTCAGCTACTGTTAGCGAACGTTCGTCCGATAGTTTTTTCTTTTTCTGTTTTAATTTCGGCTAGGGACCTATCCGTAAATATTTTCTTCACAAATTAGTCCTTAATCTTCAAACGATCACAAGGTTTTGCTCGTTAGTCGGAATTCAACGAAACCAATGCCCACTTCTTCTTTACGATCTCCTCTATCCAGTTAATCAACTTGAACATGTTTTTGAAAGTTTAAAATTTTATTTCAAACAGATTTGAATTTGAACTTCTTTTGTTCATAACTTGAGTTTCGTAACTCCGTTTGAGTTGATTCTTCTTGGAAATTGAAGCTCTTGACCTAAACTTTATCATAAGGAAAAATACACCTAACTTTGGTACTATTAGAAATTGTTTTCTATTGCTAGAGTTAATTACTTGTTTTCGAGGTTTTCTGAGATCTTTTCTTCGATTCTTTTGCATGATTGCTTATGTGTGGTTACTATTGCTTGCTTACGATAGATTGATCGGAGTGTGACGAGTAGAACTATCAGGAGTTATGAGTGTGAGTCATGTTCATCAACAGTACAAGGCAAGTTCACAATTTGATCATACCCCTTTACTACCTAGTTTTATGCATTAGTTTCAATCCTCAAACATTGCATGAGTAGGATTGATAACATGTGGGTATTGTGAAGTAGTTGATGAGGTAGGAACCTATTGTATTGCATTCAAACCCAGGGTGTTACTACGTTATGCTTACTGCTATGCTATGCTCGTAAACATGGTTTGGTTTTGAGAGAATTCATGAAAGATCTGAGAGTTACTGTTAACTAATGTTTAACTTAAGGTGGTTACTTTAATACACATCTGGGTGGATTGGTTGGGGCACCCTGGAGCAGCGAGTGGTTTTCCTGGGCACCTGGAAAACCCAGTGCTTGCCCAAGGAATCCCGGAGTACCCGTGTGATCACCCTATGGAATGCCACCCAGGCTCAAAGGGATCATAATATTATTCATGCTAGAAACTTCCGTGTGCAGCCACAAGCCATTATGGGCTCTGGCATAGTTGAGTAAGTTGTGGGAATCCTTTCCATGATGGTTTAGCAGATGTAGGGGATTGTAGGTGTACCGGCCTATCTATCGGTTAAGAGGACCTCTTCGAAAAGACTGTGTCTCAGTCATCCGTTTCCCTAACACCATGCAGTGCGAGAAATGCAACGGAGGAGATCGAGTCTTGTGGGGAAAAGTGCGCAAACCTCTGCAGAGTGTACAAACTAATCATGATTAGCTATGTCCCCGTTTACGGACATCTTGAGTATCTGGTACTTGAATTATTGGTTTGATCTCATCACTTTACTTAAATTAATTTGTTGGGTTATAATTATTATTTTGGGATTGAGTTGGAGGGACATTCTCAATAAAAAATTTCAACCAACTTGGTAGTTAAATAAAATATATTCCTTTGTTGTAGGAAAAAAATAGCTTTATGCAAAAATTAAAATTAGAGCCTCCACCAGCCAAATATGCATGTAGTGATAGCCATTATTCTTTACAGTGTGAAATTGTCAGTACATTCAATGTACTGACCTATATGGCTACAACGTCTCATGTAGCAGGAATCTTACGACGAGTAAGTGATACGTTAGGGTTTTGGTTTCTACACTCAACTTTGTCGTTGGTGTTGATGGGAATCCACAACCTTGTCGTTACTTCCACTATTTGGATTGAGGTAATAGTATTTATGTTACTTTATACATGTGATTTATCTCTGTTATAAATCCTCGAGTATTGTGTGTTTCAGCATACCAATCCAGGGATGACACTTAAGCACAGAGACTTGACCATTTGAGGTCGGGTCGCTACAATGAATGGATCAATGATAGAGCATGATGGGCTAGAGATAGCTTATTTTAGCGTTGGTATTTTGGAAGACATGGTTGCTTGTTGATATGCTTGAGTATTTAAGTTATCATGTCAAAACTAGACTATTGCTTTGAACAATATAAAAGTCCAAATGTCCATGCTATAAATAAAAGAAATATGATACGACATGATAGGCAGCATTCCACATCAAAAATTCTGTTTTTATCACTTACCTACTCGAGGACGAGTAGGAGTTAAGCTTGGGGATGGTGATACATCTCCAACGTATCTATAATTTTTGATTGTTCCATGCTGTTATATTATCAATCTTGGATGTTTTATAATCATTTTATAGTCATTTTATATCATTTTTGGTACTAACCTATTGACATAGTGCCAAGTGCCATTCCTTGTTTTCTGCATGTTTTTTACATCGTAGGAAATCAATACCGAACGGAGTCCAAATGCAACGAAACTTTATGGAGATTTTTTTGGACCAGAAGACACCTAATGGGCCAAGGCTGCGCCTGGGGGTGCTCCAAGGAGAGCACAACCCACCAGGGCGCAATAGGAGGCCCAAGTGCGGCCTAGTGAGTTGTGCCCAACTCGGGTGCCCCCCGGACCGCCTCTTTGCTCTATAAATACCCCAATATTCTGCAAACCCTGGGGGAGTCGACCGAAAATCAATTCCAGCCGCCGCAGAGTCCAGAACCACCAGATCCAATCTAGACACCATCACAGATGAGGTCCACCACCTCCATTGGTGCCTCTCCGATGATGCGTGAGTAGGTCTTTGTAGACCTTCGTGTCCGTAATTAGTAGCTAGATGGCTTCTTCTCTCTCGCTGAATTCTCAATACAATGGTCTCTTGGAGATCCATATGATGTAACTCTTTTTGCGTTGTGTTTGTTAGGCTCGGATGAACTTTGAGTTTATTATCAGATCTATCTTTTTATATCTATGAAAGTATTTGAGTTTCTTTGATCTCTTTTATGCATGATTGCTTATATCCTCATATTTCTTCTATGATATTTGGGTTTTGTTTGGCCAACTTGATCTATTTATCTTGCAATCGGAAGAGGTGCTTTGTAGTGGGTTCAATCTTACGGTGCTTGATCCTAGTGACAGAAGCGGAACCGACATGTATGTATCGTTGCTACTAAGGATAAAACGATGGGGTCTATCTCTACATAGATAGATCTTGTCTACATCATTTCATAGTTCTTATTGCATTACTCCGTTTCTCCACGAACTTAATACACTAGATGCATGCTAGATAGCGGTCGATGTGTGGAGTAATAGTAGTAGATGCAGGCAGGAGTCGGTCTACTAATCTTGGACGTGATGCCTATATAATGATCATTGCATGGATATCGCCATGACTACTTGAAGTTCTATCAATTGCCCAACAGTAATTTGTTTACCCACCATTTGCTATTTTTCTCGAGAGAAGCCACTAGTGAAACCTACGGCCCCCGGGTCTCTTTCTCATATTATTTGCCTTTGCGATCTTTTTTCCTTTGCTTTTATTATCAGATCTATTAAGACAAAAATACAAAAATACCTTGCTGCGTTTTATTCTTATTTATTTTATTTGGTGTTCGATCCATCAATCTACTACAATTTTATCTCCCATCCACGTGCCTATTTCTGGCGCCGCTACCCGAAAGGGATTGACAACCCCATTTACACGTCGGGTTGCGAGAAGTTGTTATTTGTGTGCAGGTGCTATTTACGTTGTGTTGCTTGGTTCTCCTACTGGTTCGATGACCTTCCTCTCATAACTGAGGGAAATACCTACCGCCGTTGTGCGGCATCATCCCTTCCTCTTTGGGGAAATACCAACGTAGCTTCAAGCCGCATCACTCCCTCTAACTTGGCACTGTTATATGTGGTTGCATGTTATGTATGATGTCTAGCATGTATTGCTTCTAATTTTGTTGAATTCTATCTGCTTACTTTACACATTATACTTGTGAATAAGACGTGTGTTCCTGTTTCTAGAACATACAATATCTGTCTATCACACCATCTTTTTACATCAAAGTACTACTGTTGTGTAACCTACAACTGTTGGTGTACAAAAGTAGGGGCCCTTTTTTGTACCCATCTACTTGTGCATGGGCGGTCAGAGCCGCGCCCGCGGCCATACTAAGTAGGGAAGAGGAAGGCACAACACGGCCAAAGCAACGCCAGGACAGAGACACAAAAAGCAAGAGGGCAAGGCGGACTCCCCCGGCAAGACTCTTGCCGGGGCGGCCTCTGCGGCCCCGGCAAGAGCCTTGCCGGGGCAACTTGCCGAATGCGAGCAGAGCGAGCCACCCTTGAGCCCAAGGCTTCGAGACGCCAACAGCTACATTGGAACCAAGGCTCAGGAGGCACCTCCATGGTTGCATGCAGATCTTTGTGAAGATCATAAGCACTCAAGATCAGATGAGGACCAGAAGACGACGATCCTCGGTGGGATCCTAGCCGAGGAAATTCACGAGACCCCCAGCAAGATCCTTGCCGGGGACGACCGCGATGCCACGGCAAGACCCTTGCCGGGGCCCCGGCAAGGCCCTTGCCGAAGACACCTACACGGCCGCAGCCAGGCCCGCGTCTGCCAAGACTCCACCGCTGTTCCCATGCAGCTGCCAGCCCAACCAGCTGGGCCGGCACCTGTGTGGCGACATGCGGCTTCCAGGCCAACTCAGCGAACACCTACGTGGTGGCATGCAAATCTTTGTGAAGACCCTACCACCACGCCATCTCAGCAGCCTGCTAGCCTACATGATGCTGCATGCCTCGTTGGCTAGGACACGTGTCGGAGCAAGACAGAGCAGCGACGGACGGGACGGGACTCGTTGCCATCCCCAATAAAGCAACAGGATACCTAAGGGGGCGCATTTAACGCGTCTTGTCCCGTAATAACAGGCGATAAGCTTGCGCGCTGTACACCTTTCCACCTCCCGTGTGCCATTCTGGCGACCCGTTTTGTCTATAAAAGGAGGCCCGAGGTGTCCAGGAGAAGGATTCGGATCTTTTGGACTAGAGACGCACCGTAGCTAGTTCAAGAACTCAAGAACACTCAAATACACACCAAAGCAGGACTAGGGTTTTACGCATCCTTGCGGCCCGAACCTGGGTAAACGATCTTTGTGCTAGCTCCTAGACCTGCTCTTTCCACGACCCCATGCCCGTCAACCGTAGAAGGGATCCCAGTGATCCCATCGATGTCGTTTCCACCGACATCTTTGGCGCGCCAGGTAGGGGGTGCGCAGTTGTGAAAATCCGGTCTAGTAGTTCGTCTAGCAGTTTTTCACCGCCATGGCTCCTAGACAATCACGGCGATCGGTTCATCGGGAGCCGAACGGCCCGTACCAGTGCGGGCGAGTGGTGGGGCGGTCGCGGACGAAAGCCGAGGTGCGGCCCGCGAACACCCACATCGCTCTGGCAGTCAGAGCCTAGGGAGTGGCGTCGTTCGTGCGCGAGACGATGGGCCGCACGCCGCCAAATCCAAAGACCGAGCCGGGCCCCCCGCAAGCTTATCGCCTTGGCAATGTAAGTGGATAAGAGTAAACGCTTGGCAATGTAAGAAGAACTTTTCTTGCAGATATCATCATTGATTGCCTTTAAAAACTCATGCTCTTGCTCAAGATTGAGCTTTTCAAAGCGTAACTTCTCATGAGCTCTTAAAAGTTCTCGATGATCTTCGAAGATAGTTTCATGAGCTAACTTAAGAGTGTTTAGTTCTTTAGTTAGAGCCTCAATTTTCTCCTTATCATTGTCATTCGTTTTATCTTGATTAGCATGATTAATTGACGTTTCATCATAGTATTCATCACTAGAGTTGTCAACAAGTAAATCATCATCACCTAACAAGTCATCTTCATCACTATTAAAATCAACATACTCAGGGTGAGTTACCTTAGGACCTTTGGCCATGAAGCATCTTCCAATTCCTTCATTTGGTGAGTCAAATATGTCGTAGGAGTTGGTTGACACAAGTGCTAGACCGGCAACACCTTCATCTTGAGTATATTCGGAATCTGAGTGATAACTTCTCTCGGAGTGGTTGTCGGAGTCGGAGCCGGATACCCATTCACCCACATGAGCTTGATGTCTTCGTTTTGTGTAGCTCCTTCATGATTTTTCCTTTCTTTCCGAATCCTTGCTTCTCCGTGAGTATCTTCGTTCATAACGATCATCTCTACTCCTTCTCTCTCTTGATGGTGATTCTTCTCTTTTGCTTCTTCCTTTTGGAGAATCCTCTCTTCTTTTGTAGGGAGCCGTACACTCATTGGAATAGTGTCCGGGTCTTCCACAATTGTAGCAGTTTCGCTCTCGACTAGAAGATCTTTTGTCATTGTAGGACCTTGACTTGGAGCTTCTATCTTTGCTTCTACTCTTGTAGAACTTGTTGAAGTTCTTCACCATTAAGCTCAATTCTTCATTGAAGTTTTGTTTCTCACTTGATGATGTGGGGGCTTCACATGAGGCTTTGTAGGCACTACTTGATTTGTTGTGAAGTTCCTCTTTATCCTTGAGCGACATCTCATGAGCAACAATTCTTCCAATGACCTCCGTTGGCTTGAGATCTTTGTAATTTGGCATCATTTGGATCAATGTGCACACGGTGTCATATTTTCAATCCAAGGCTCTTAGGATCTTCTTGATGATGAATCTATCGGTCATCTCTTCACTCCCTAAGCCGGCAATCTCGTTTGTGATGAGAGCAAGCCTAGAGTACATTTCAGCGACACCTTCACCATCCTTCATTTTGAACTTGTCAAGTTGACTTTGAAGCACATCCAATTTGGATTCCTTGGCGGAGTCGGTACCTTCGTGCATATCAATCAAAGTATCCCAAATTTCCTTTGCATTCTCAAGACGGCTGATTTTGTTGAATTCTTCGGGGCACAATCCGTTGAAGAGAATATCACAAGATTGAGCGTTGTATTGTAGCATCTTCAACTCATCCGCGGTAGCTTCACGGTTTGGTTCTTTCCCATCAAAGAAGTCACCTTGCAAACCAACACACACAATAGCCCAAACGGCGGGGTTATGTCCAAGAATATGTATTTTCATTTTATGCTTCCAACTAGCAAAATTAGTACCATCAAAGTAAGGACATCTACGGTGATAATTTCCCTTGCTAGACGCCATACTCTCCTAGGTTGTGAAACCAAGGCTATGACCACCAAAAGCTATGGAAATCAAAGCAAATGGAGACCAAAGCTCTGATACCACTTGTAGGATCGGAAGTATGTCTAGAAGGGGGTGATTAGACTACTTGACCAAATAAAAACTTAACCTTTTCCCAATTTTAGTTCTTGGCAGATTTTAGCAACTTTTAGGACAAGTCAAGCAATCATCACACAATTCAAGCAAGCATGCAAAGAGTATATAAGCAGCGGAAAGTAAAGCATGCAACTTGCAAGAATGTAAAGGGAAGGGTTTGAAGAATTCAAACGCTATTGGAGACACGGATGTTTTTCCCGTGTTCGGATAGGTGGTGCTATCCTACATCCACGTTGATGGAGACTTCAACCCATGAAGGGTAACGGTTGCGCGAGTCCACGGAGGGCTCCACCCACGAAGGGTCCACGAAGAAGCAACCTTGTCTATCCCACCATGGCCATCGCCCATGAAGGACTTGCCTCACTAGCTGTAGATATTCACGAAGTAGGCGATCTCCTTGCCCTTACAAACTCCTTGGTTCAACTCCACAATCTTGTCGGAGGCTCCCAAGTGACACCTAGCCAATCTAGGAGACACCACTCTCCAAGAAGTAACAAATGGTGTGTTGATGATGAACTCCTTGCTCTTGTGCTTCAAATGATAGTCTCCCCAACACTCAACTCTCTATCACATGATTTGGATTTGGTGGAAAGAAGATTTGAGTGGAAAGCAACTTGGGGAAGGCTAGAGATCAAGATTCATATGGTAGGAATGGAATATCTTGGCCTCAACACAAGGGTAGGTGGTTCTCTCTCAGAACATATGATTTGGAAGTGTAGATGTGTTCTGATGGCTCTCTCCACGAATGAAGAGGAGGTGGAGGGGTATATATAGCCTCCACACAAAATCCAACCGTTACACATAATTTACCAATCTCGGTGAGACCGAATCAACAAACTCGGTCGGACCGAAATAGTAAACCTAGTGACCGTTAGAGATTTTTGGTGGGACTGACATGCAACTCGGTAGGACCGATATGGTTAGGGTTAGGGCATAACGTAATCTCGGTGAGACCGATTACACAAACTCGGTGAGACCGATTTGGTAATAGGCTAACCAGAGAGTTGGTCAGGTAAACTCGATGGGACTGATTTGCTCTTTCGGTGAGACCGAAAAGTTACAAAAGGGAAACAGAGAGTTTACATTGCAATCTCGGTGGGACCGATCCGCTCTTTCGGTGAGATCGAAAAGTTACAAAAAGGAAACAGAGAAATTGCAATCCCATCTCGGTAAGACCGGGATCCCTATCAGTAGAACCGATTTGCTAGGGTTTGGCAGTGGCTTATGACATGTGAAACTCGGTGGCGCCGGATAGAAAGAATCGGTAGGACCGAGTTTGACTTTGGATTTAGGTCATTTGTGGATATGGGAGAGTAGCTGAGGATTTTGGAGCATATCATTAAGCACATGAAGCAAAAGGCTCATTAAGCAACACCTCATCCCTCCTTGATAGTATTGGCTTTTCCTATGGACTCAATGTGATCTTGGATCACTAAAATGTAAAATGAAGAGTCTTGAGCTTTTGAGCTTGAGCCAATCCTTTGTCCTTAGCATTTTGAGGGTTCCACTTTCACCATCCATGCCATGCCAATCATTGAGCTTTCCTGAAATAATTGTCTTGGAATAGCATTAGCTCAATGAGCTATATGTTGTTATGAATTACCAAAACCACCTATGGATAGTTGCACTTTCAATTGATTACATGGATATCAATAAGGCTTGTCCAAAGGACCCTTTCCCGTTGTCGCGCATTGACCAGATTGTTGACTCCACGGCCGGGTGCGACTTGTTATCGTTCCTTGACGCCTACTCAGGATACCACCAGATCTTCATGATAAGAGAAGATGAAGAGAAGACAACATTCATCACCCCATGTGGTACATTTTGCTTTTTGTGAATGCCTTTCGGGTTGAAGAGTGCTGGCTCAACGTTTGCAAGAGCAGTCCAAATTGGTTTTCAGCCCCAGCTACATAGAAATATGGAAGCTTATATGGATGACATAGTGGTCAAAACTAAGGACAAAGCGACACTCGTGCAAGATTTAGAAGAGACGTTTGCAAATTTGCGCAAGATCGACCTCAAGTTGAACCATGAGAAGTGTGCCTTCGGTGTTCCGTCCGGCAAACTTCTCAATTTCTTTGTGTCACAGCGCGGGATCGAGGTGAATCCAGATAAGATTAAGGCCATTGAACAAATTGAGGCACCTAAGCGGATCAAGGATGTGCGCCGGCTCACTGGCTGCGTTGCTGCCATGAGCAGGTTCATTTCCAAGTCTGCCGAGCGTGCCCTCCCCTTTTTAAAAATCTTGAACAAGGCGGGCCCAATGGAGTGGACCCCAGAGGCCGAAGCAGCACTGCAGGATTTGAAGAAGTACCTTTCCTCTACACCGATACTGGTTGCGCCTAAACCACAAGAGTCGTTGCTGCTGTATCTTGCGGCAACGAACCAAGTGGTTAGCACCGCGCTAGTGGCACAGAG
The DNA here is from genome assembly GCA_032464435.1 of Aegilops umbellulata. Lineage (NCBI taxonomy): Eukaryota > Viridiplantae > Streptophyta > Magnoliopsida > Poales > Poaceae > Aegilops > Aegilops umbellulata. The sequence goes on from CP136056.1 coordinate 246,351,510, forward strand.
GAAGGTCGACGAAGAGGCAGCGGCAACGGCAGGATGGGAGGATGACGAGCCAGGGCTTCCCCCGGCAGGGCCCGGTGCCGGCGAGACGAGGACCTCGGCAGAGTCTGACGCCGGCAGGGCGGGGCCCGTGCAACCTAATGGAGTGGTGCAAAAGAACAAGATGATGCAGCACCCAGTTTACTTTGTCAGTTCCCTCTTACAGGGGGTACATCAAGGTACCCCGGCGTGCAGAAATTCCTCTTCGGCCTCCTTATGGCCTCGAGGAAGCTGTGTCATTACTTCCAAGCCCACGAAATCATCGTCGACCCGCCTCCCGTTGCAACGGATATTGCATCACCCAGACGCAACCGGGAGGATTGTGGAATGGGCCTTGGAACTATCAAGCTTTGGTTTGAAGTTTGAAAGTACTTCCACAATCCAGAGTAGAGTCTTGGCAGAGTTCATTGCCGAATGGACCCTAACGCCCGACGAAGAGATCCAGCAGACCACTCTCCCCGGCAAGGAAACAAGTCGCAACTGGATTATGTACTTTGACGGGGCTTTCTCGCTGCAAGGAGCCGGTGCTGGTGTGCTGCTCGTTGCACCCACCGGAGAGCACCTCAAGTATGTAGTCCAGATGCACTTTCCTAGGGAGATGTCAACAAAAAACACTGCTGAATACAAGGGGTTGCTTGATGGTCTCAGGATCGCGGCAGACCTCGGGATCAAGAAGCTCATCGTCAGGGGTGATTCACAGCTCATCGTCAAGCAAGTTAACAAAGATTATCAAAGCTCTTTGATGGATGCCTACTTGGATGAGGTGAGGAAGCTGGAGGAGCATTTTGACGGTATAGAAGCGGAGCATGTTCCCCGAGTGGAGAATGACACCGCCGATTACCTGTCGAAGCGCACTGCACTCAAACTACCTATGGAACCAGGTACTTTTGTGCTTCAATTAACTCAACCATCCGTTGAACCATCAATAGAGCAGAACAAGCGCAGGAAATCAGGCCCTGGCAAGTACTTTCCCGCCGAGCTCCCAGGAGCCGCCGGCAAGGATGTTGCCTCGGACACCAAGCCTGCCATGTGCCCACAGACTCCGGCAGGGCATCAAGCCCTGGCAGTAGACACAACCGCTCCCATGGCAGAGGAAATACCTTTGGTCCTCACCGTCGAGCCCCAGGCTCCGGCATGGGCACAACATATTGTCTGATTCCTCCAAACAGGGGAACTCCCTGAGGAGCAGGAAGAAGCGGAGAAAGTAGCCCGTCGGTCTGCCATGTATCAGTTCATTGATGATGTTTTGTACAGAAAAAGACCAAACATTGTGAAATTGAAGTGAATTGCCCGAGAGGAAGGACTGGAGCTGTTGGCAGAGATACACAGAGGCATATGTGGTTCCCACATAGGGTCGAGGGCCCTTGCCGGCAAGGCATTCCGGCAAGGTTTCTTTTGGCCTACAGCCCTCCAGGATGCAACGACACTAGTAACCAAGTGTGAAGCGTGCTAGTTTCATTCAAAGAAGCTTCATCAACCAGCTCAAGCTCTCCAGACAATCCTTCTTTCCTGGCCATTCTCGGTTTGGGGGCTCGACATACTGGGCCCTTGCCCCCGTGCTGTCGGGGACTTTGAGTACTTGTACGTTGCGATCGAAAAGTTCACAAAGTGGCCGGAGGTGGAGGCAGTGAGAAAGGTGACATCACAATCAGCCGTCAAATTCTTCAAAGGGCCAGTCTGCCGTTTTGGTGTGCCAAACAGAGTCATCACCGACAACGGCACAGAGTTCATGAGCCACACCTTCATGCAGTACCTCCAGGACCTCGGCAGCAAGGTTTGTTTTGCTTCTGTTGCACATCCACGCAGCAACGGCCAGGCTAAGAGGGCAAATTCTGAAGTGTTGCAAGGCCTCTGGACAAGGACTTGATAGGATATGCAGGTGTGGACGATGCTTGATTGATGAATTGTCGGCGGTTCTTTGGTCAATCAGAATGACACCAAATCGAGCCACCGGCCAGACACCCTTCTCCCATGTTTACGGGGCAGAAGCGATTCTCCCCACAGAACTCACGTACGGGTCACCTCGAGTACTCGCTTATGATGAGCTTGAGCAAGAGCAGTTGCAGCAAGATGATGCAACGCTCCTTGAGGAAGATCGTCTTCGGGCGGCTGTGAGAGCAGCATGCTACCAGCAAGCCTTGCGCCGCTACCATAGCCGCAAGGTTCATGCCCGAAGCTTTAAGGAAGGCGACCTTGTTCTTCGGCATGTTCAGTCGGCCAAGAATTCCAACAAGTTGACGCCAAAGTGGGAAGGCCCTTATTGGGTAACACGAGTCACCAGGCCCGGTGCAGTCCGCCTGGAGAGCGAAGATGGTATTCCAGTGAGCAACTCCTGGAACATCGAACATCTTCGCAAGTTTTACCCATAAGGAGTGGTTGCCGGGCTCCCCGGCAGACCACCTTTGGTACAAGCCTTGCCGGCAAGGCATGTAACCCTTTGTACAAAGCCAGGCGCAGACCCTGAGCATAAATAAATGAAGCACTGGCGCCTTATGTTTTAGCATGCATGCTAGGTTGAGTCTCTCTCTGTATTAGGGTTGATAGTGCTTGGCGGTGACTAACCCTTAGCATAGAGGTCGAGTATGCATCTCTCTATTCCTTTCCGTTCTTTTTGGGTTCACAGGGTGCATGGACATTTCTGCTGAGCTATTTTGGAAGAAAAGGGAACAGGCCGACGCCCGGACCCTGACAAGACAAGGTTGCCGAGGGCTGCGGGTCTGAGAATCCAGACACGACAAGCCAAGGTTGCCGGGGGTTGCGACATCAGATAAGTTTTTCTCCCCCACTCCAAGACTCCATATGAAACTTTAATGTACGAGACTTCACTCGCTCTCACACCATTTTGCTCCCTCTGTCCCGTGTCCAAAAGCCTTACTTTGGGCTGGAACTTGGTTGTAGTGCGATGGGAAGGGGGCGACCGAAGGGCCTAAACCTACTTGGCCCCTACCTCCGCCAAGGGCGTGAGTGTAGTCGAGCTATAGGGCAGGACGGCAAGGCCTGTTGTCGGGGTATAGTGTTTATCTTAAGATAACGAGGACTCACTCCTTGGTGTGGCCCTCGCCCAGCGCAAACAGAACCCGACAAACACCCTTCTCTTCATTGATACGTTGCTAACAAGTACAATTTGTACGGAATGCATACATGAGCAAGGGGGTTACAAGGTCTAAATTCTACTAAGGCCTGTAGGCTAAAAAACTGAAAAACGATAAGTGCCCCGTGATCCCCATTCTTGCCCTTTTCCTCCCAGGTGCGGCAGGTGAAGGCAAAAAAGGGGCGATGGGGAACACGCCGATGGAGAGCTTGATGAGGAAGGCCCTTGGCAGGGTGCATGGCCAAGGGAGGAGCGACGCGGTCAGTCGGAGTCGGCGTCCCATCGCTCGACGCCCTCGTCGTCGCTGTTACTGCCCTCCTTGTCACTCCCGCTTCAGGAAGAGTTTTTGTCATCGGAGGAGCTCTCCACGCACCACTTTAGGCGAGTTCCAAGATCTCCAATGACCTTGACAGAGAGCAGGCCGTTCTCCATTAATTTTAAATAGAGAACGAGCCCCGCCATCAGGCTATGGATACGAGCGAAGGTCTTCCACCCGCGGCGAAGATACATGATTTGAGGGGTGGGGAAATCGACGTCCACCCGCGTGCCGCCATTCCCGCAGCCCCTCATGTGCAACATCTGAGACTGTGGCGGGTCGAGCTCCATCTCCCGGGCAAAAGGAGTAGGGATACGAAGACGACGACGCGCTGGATGGTGCAACCTGATGAAGAACTCACGGGGCTGGTCCCCGACGTGGCCCTCCATTGGGGGAGGGACCACCGGCGGAGGCGAGGCCGATGCGCCGCCCCGTCCTCCTCTTCCCCGAGCGCCACGACGACCTCGGCCTCGCCCCCTCCCCCTTCCCCTCGTGGCCAGCTCCACCACCATGAGCTCTTGGGAAGGAGGGGCACGCTGTCGAGAGGAGACCCACGATGCCACCGTCGAAGCACCGGCGCACCCTCTCGCCATGACAGAGGAGAGAACGAAGACAAGGTGGAAAGAGGCAGATGGTGAAGGATTGAGAGGTGCCATCCTCCCCCCTTCTTATAAAGGGGCGGGGTCGGGGCTCAGCCGCCCCGCTCAACCAATCCAGCCATCAAGGGCGCAGAGAATCGAGACCGACCCGTTGCTCCAATCAGCGGCGGCCCGGTTTCCCGCCTCGTCATACAAGGCCTGTGCCCGCCGCCTGCCATCTTCAAGGAATGGAATACACGTGGCGAGCAAACAGAAATCGAGGGGACAAGTGAGGCGACCGTTTTCCACCCCGTGATCGCGGGGCACGGGTGCCTCAAAGGCCACGACCCGAGTCCACTAAGTAAATGAGCCGCGCCCCTGCGTCTCCCTCTTTTTATGGGGAAGGCGCGTGCCGCCTCTTTACCACGATGTGACGCATGAGGGCAACGGCTGCACCACGCATGTCCCCCACGTCACACACGACCCTCCACGACACGCATTCAACGCGGGTCGTGGGGTAGCGCAAGCGAGCGAAGGAATTACTGCGGTAAAATTCCGCCCCGCCTGCCCGCACACTGTTCTGGGCCTGGCCCGACAACGCGTTGCGCTTATGTGTGGCCCAGGCCCGGGGGCTCCTGTCGATGTACAAAAGTAGGGGCCCTTTTTTGTACCCCTCTACTTGTACACGGGCAGTCAGAGCCATGCCTGCGGCCACACTAAGTAGGGCAGAGGAAGGCACAAGACGGCCAAAGCAACGCCAGGACAGAGACACAAAAAGCAAGAGGGCGAGGCGAACTCCCCCGGCAAGACCCTTGCCGGGGCAACTTGCCCAACGCCAGCAGAGCGAGCCACCCTTGAGCCCAAGGGTTCCAGACGCCAACAACCACATTGGAACCAAGGCTCGAGAGGCACCTCCATGGTGGCATGCAGATCTTTGTGAAGATCATAAGCACTCAAGATCAGATGAGGACCAGAAGACGACGATCCTCGGTGGGATCCTAGCCGAGGAATTCACGAGACCCCCGGCAAGATTCTTGTAGGGGACGACCGTGATGCCACGGCAAGACCCTTGTCGAGGCCCCGACAAGGTCCTTGCCGAAGACACCTACAGGGCCGCAGCCAGGCCCGCGTCTGCCAAGACTCCATCGCCGTTGCCATGCAGCTGCAAGCCCAACCAGCTGGCCAGGCACCTGCGTGGCGACATGCGGCTTCCTGGCCAACTCAGCGAACACCTACGGGTGGCATGCAAATCTTCGTGAAGACCCTACCACCACGCCATCTCAGTAGCCTGCCAGCCTATATGGCGCTGCATGCCTTGTTGTCCTGGACGTGTGTCGGAGCAAGACAGAGCGGCGACGGACGGGACGGGCCTCGTTGCCATCCCCAATAAAGCAACAGGAAACCTAAGGGGGCGCATTTAGTGCATCCTGTCCCGTAATGACAGGCGATAAGCTTGCGCACTGTACACCTTTCCACCTCTTGTGTGCCACTGTGGCGACCCCTTTTGTCTATAAAAGGAGGCCCGAGGCGTCCAAGAGAAGGATTCGGATCTTTTGGACTAGAGACGCACCATAGCTAGTTCGAGAACTCAAGAACACTCAAATAAACACCAAAGCAGGACTAGTGTTTTACGCATCCTCGTGGCCTAAACCTGGGTAAACGATCTTTGTGCTGGCTCCTAGACCTGCTCTTTGCACGACCCCACGCCCGCCAACCCTAGAAGGGATCCCAGTGATCCCATAGGTTTCGTTTCCACCGGCAACAACAATCACTTATCATAAGACATGTTTAACTTGGGAGTGTGATATAGGTTACATCTCGCATTCTTTTCTAGCTTGTACTACTTCTAATTTGTTGAAATGGCACTTATGACGAGACAATTTTAACTTGGTAGAGTGATATTCGCTGCATCTTTCATATGGTGTCTAGCTTTCATTGCTTCTAATTTGTTGAAATGCCTTCTTCTCAGTTTACACATCATAGCTGTGAATATGCAATGATGTCCTTTTTTCTTACACATTCAATCGTCCGATCATGTGGTTACCTTACATTAAAATAGTGCTCGTAAGCATCCTGCATCAATGAGTTCTGAAAAGTGAATTTTTATTCATTTTTCTTGTGGGTTTGACTTGACAAGGCAATAAAATTAAGTAAGAGGAAGGAAAAAATTAAGGCAGGGACTGATGGCGGTCTTCCGGCAAAACCGGCATCCCAGGTGCTTTCTCTAGCTTGATAGTGTGATATTGTCTTGCATGTTGCATGCGGTGTCTAGCTTGTATTGCTTGTAATTTGATTAAATTACTTCTGCTTAGTTTACACAAATAGTTGTGAATATGCCATGTCGTCTTCTTTTTCGTACACATTCCATCCTCGTATCATGTGTTTGCCTTACATCAAGGTTGTGATTGTTAGTATCATGCATGAATGAGTTCTGAAGAGTGAATTTTATTGCTTTGTCTTGTCGGTTTTACTTGACAATGCAAAATCAATAACGCAGAACGAAATTAGCAAGGCAGTGGATAAAGGTGCTCCTTCCAAGCAACTCATACGGAGGGCCTCTACAGATTCTACTCCGCCATCCCCCCAACAAGATTTGCAACACAACACATGCATAGACACTCAACGTAGCTGTGTTGACGATGAGCACGTCTCCCCTAGTCCACCATCCCAGGTGTTCCCTCTAACTTGGCACTGTTATATGTGGTTGCATGTTATGTATGATGCCTAGCTTGTATTTCTTCTAATTTTGTTGAATGCCATCTTCTTACTTCACACATTATACTTGTGAATAAGACACGTGTTCCTGTTTCTAGAACATAAAATATCTGTCTACCACACCAAGTTCTTACATCAAAGTACTACTATTGTGTAACTTGCAACAATCACTTATCATAAGACATGTTTAACTTGGGAGTGTGATGTAGGTTACACCCCGCATTCTTTTCTAGCTTGTACTACTTCTAATTTGTTGAAATGGCACTTATGACGAGACAATTTTAACTTGGTAGAGTGATATTCGTTGCATATTTCATATGGATATCTTTCATTGCTTCTAATTAGTTGAAATTCCTTTTGCTTAGTTTACACATCATAGCTTTGAATATGCAATGTTGTCCTTTTTTCTTACAAATTCAATCGTCCTATCATGCGGTCACCTTACATTAAAGTAGTGCTCGTCAGCATCCTGCATCAATGAATTCTGAAAAGCAATTTTTTATTCATTTTTCTTGTGGGTTTGACTTGACAAGGCAAAGAGGAAGAAAAAAATTAAGGCACGGACTGATGCTGGTCTTCCGGCGAATCCGGCATCCTGGGTGCTTTCTCAAGCTTGGCAGTGTGATATTGTCTTGCATGTTGCATATGGTGTCTAGCTTGTAATTTGATTAAATTACTTCTGCTTAGTTTACACAAATAATTGTGAATATGCCATGCCATCCTGTTTTCCGTATATATTCCATCCTCGTATCATGTGTTTGGCTTACATCAAGGTAGTGATTGTCAGTATCATGTACGAATGAGTTCTGAAGAGTGAATTTTATTTATTTTTCTTGTCGGTTTTACTTGACAATGCAAAATCAATAAAGCAGAAGGAAATTAGCAAGGCAGTGGTTAAATTCTACTCCGCCATCCCCCCCAACTACTGAAATAGAGGGCCTCTACAAATTCTACTCCGCCATCCCCCCAACAAGATTTGGAAGACAACACATGCATAGACACTGAACGTAGTTGTGTTGATGATGAGCACGTCTCCCCTAGTCCACCATCATAGGTGCTCCCTCTAACATGGCACTGTTATATGCGGTTGCATATTATGTATGATGTCTAGCTTGTATTGCTTCTAATTTTGTTGAATGCCATCTTCTTACTTTACACATTATACTTGTGAATAAGACACGTGTTCTTGTTTCTAGAACATACAATATTTGTCTATCACACCATGTTCTTACATCAAACTACTACTGTTGTGTAACCTGCAACAGTCACTTTTAACAAGACACGTTTAACTTGGGAGTCTGATATAGTTTACATCTCGCATTATTGTCTAGCTTGTACTAGTAATTTGTTGAAATGGCACTAATGACGAGACAGTTTTAACTTGGTAGAGTGATATTCATTGCGTCTTACATATGGTGTCTACCTTTCATTGGTTCTAATTTGTTGAGATGCCTTCTGCTTAGTTTACACATCATAGTTGTGAACATGCAATGCAGAGAATATGCAATGGCACTAATGAAGAGAGACCTTTAACTTGGTAGTGTGATGTTGTTTGCATCTTGCGTATGATTTATTACTTGTACTGCTTCACATTTGTTTAAATGCCAGTTATGCCGAGACACTGTTAACTTGGCAGAGTGATATTTGTAGCATCTTGCATATGGTATCTACCTTCCATTGCATTGCTTCTAATTTATTGAAATGCCTTCTGCTTAGTTTAAACATCATAGTTCTCATTATCTCATGTCGTCCTGTTTTTCGTACATATTACATCCTCCTATCATGCGGTTGTCTAACATGAAAGTTCATTTCGTCTGTATCATGCATCAATTTGTTCTGAAGAACTAAATTTTTATTCTTTTTTCTTGTCGGCTTGACTTGAGATGACATAGAGAAAGAGGAAGGAACATAAAATGGCAGAGGATGGAGTTAGTACTCACGTCGCATGGAAATGGAACCAAAAGAATTATACAGATTCTGCTGGTATTGATGGCGCAATAGAAGGTCAAAGTCCACCAAAAAATTGTACAAACACGGTATCCCGTGCTACACCAGCTGCAAAAAATCCAAAAAGAAACTAATAGCTGCCACCAAACAAGCAGCGACAGCCCTAATTGTTGCAACACCGTCCACGGTACCAACAGTTGCACGAGTTACTCGTTTGTCTACTTAGCTAGTGACAAGTTCCCAAGCTCCCTTGCCACCTGACACTACTTTCAAAGCACTCTTGACACGAGACGAGTTGGCAAGATTAGATGAATCTTGTGAGCTTCAACAGTAAGAAGGTAGTTGCCGGAGTCCAGTTTTATATGTAGTCTCACAGTTTGATGTACACTAACACTTCCTATGTTTGTTCTTGGACTAGCACCTAGGCGCAAGAGGAAACAAAATCAGGGATAATGCTCGATAGGTTAACTAAATCTAGAGGAGGAAGAATGGATATCCGTTTTGAGGCAGGTTTAAAAAGGCCACGTGATGCTACAGAGTCAGCCAAGTTAGTATTTGAGGCAGCGGTTGCCGTTAGGTGTCATGGATGTATCCTCTCAACATGGATTCAGTACAAGATTGATAAAGACGAAACCTAGTTCAACACCTTCCTCAACCATTTATCTGTAAGTATGGTTATGTATGGAAATTAGTAATATCGTCTTGCTCTGCCCCATACTTTCTAGGTTGCTGGTGATGAGACTCCCATAATTTTCAACAAATGAGGTTCAAGTTGGATAGCCAAGATGATGCAACCAGACAAGCATGGACCCATGTTTTCATGTTTGCTCTGCGATAGTATCGGTATAACTTGAGGAAAACTCACTTTGAAGGCAAGGCTAATAGTGAACTTGCCCAAACATCTCCGGCGGAAAATATATCGCATGAAGACTGGAGAGGCCTCGTTAAACACTAGTCTAACCCAAAGTATCAAGTATGTTATATATATGTGATCAGATCACATGTTGAACTCCTATTTACACATGTACCTCACAAATCTATCTTCTTGTAGGTGAACTGTTCAAAGAACAAGGCCAACCGTACGAAAGTGAAATTCCAACAGACGACAGGATCTCGTAGCTATATTGCACACTCCGAGGCTCTTGTAATTAGCTGCTATTTCACTGTTTTTGTTGTGCCATATTATCATGTCTATATTGACTTGTTCCAAATGTAGCAGAAAGCACGCAAGGACCAAAAGGTACCTGAACCAAATGTTGTGGAAATCTTCAAGGACTGTTGTCACACCAGCAAGACGAAGGGCATGACTACACCACTTAAAGCCATTGTTGTAAGTCCTTAATCCTCATGCCTTTTAACTACAACTTACTCTGACTTGTGCATTGAACTGCATGGTTTGCAGCCAATGTCTATTACTCTTTTCAATTTTATACACAATTTTGTTAGTGTATCATTACACCTTACAAGGTTTAAAAGAGAGGAGTGATGTTCCTTTGATCTTTATCTGTAATCTAGTTCCGTGCTGGAATTGTCTACACAATGTTACAATTGCCTATTTGTTTGTTCTCATTTGTTTTGTGATATGAATGATGTCATACTATGCTTACCGTATTATAAACTTTGTCCCTTTATCCTTAGCTGTGAATAAAATGTGAAGAAATAGACAATACATTAGCCATAGTACTACTAATGTACCATGACTAATACAACTAACATTTTACACGGGTTCACCAGAATAAGTTCTGTATATAGACCAAAGCTATTTTGTTTGGTTTTCTTGCCTCCTTAATATATTCTGTTCTAGTACTACTAATGTAAAAACTCAACTTTTCAGCAAGCTATGGAACAACTGGTGGAACCGCCACCTTATGAAGGTGACGAAGCAACTATAACCGCAATGTCACCTCTTGATGCAGTGGGTCAGTACCTGACCACTAACAATGCCAACAGCACGTTCCTGCGTAATACTGGGTTGGTTGTTAAGGCAATCTCGTCAAAACTGCCTCATGATCAAGATATGTAAGCTCAAAACAATGTTATATATGTGCTCCAGACACAAGTCCATTCCCTAACAGAGACCCTTTGTGAAACAAGGACAACCATTGTTCGTGTCGTCAAGATATGCATGGTTTTGAAACCATACTATCAAACATAGCCTAGGAGAAATGAAGGTGAAGGTTATGGTGCTCCATCGGATTATACAGCATGAAAATGTAACTGTCTGGTCAAATGAACTAAGCTTCTGAACTTCTGGTGGTGCATTTATCTGCAGGACTGTTAACTTTTATGCCAACCTTCCTTTCATTTTATGGTTGTAACTTCTTTTGTTGCGGTACAAAAATTGTTCTTAACATGCAGCGACCGGCTGTAGAAAATAGCAAGCCATTTTTGTATAGTGTAGGGTGTTCCCTATATTTGCACTAGTGGTGAACTTTGATGCCCTATGGATGTAATCTATGCAACCGCCTTAATAGCCTAGCGTTAGTTTCTGGCTTACTTATTTCCCTAGTCTTTTTTCCTTGGTTTGCTAGTGGTCGCAACAACCATGGGCCATATACGGACCATGGTAACCTTGAGCCTGCTACGGGCCGTAGGATCCATGGGCCTCCTATGTGTCGTTGGATAAATGGGCCTCCAACGGGCCGTGGAATCAGTAAGCCTCGGGCCATCGGATAAATGGGTTGACATGGGCCGTAAACGGGTGTAATTGGTATCTGGCCAACGTGGTAATAGGTCGTTAACAGGTCGGAAGACAGTAAAGTCTTAACTATGTCACAGGCATAACGGGTCATTAATGGGCGAGAATACAGGACGGCCTGGAAAGGGTGCAACGGGTTAACAAACCACAAATGGGCCTATTCTAACCACGGGCAAAATTTGGCCCATTAGGGGAACAGGCTAGTAACGGGCCAGAAGTAATCGAGGGCCGGAGAGGAGCCCAAGAATGTATGGGATGTCAGTAGGCCGAAAGCTAACACGGGTTGGAAACGGCCCATGTGAATCATGGGCCGTTACTGGGCATAAAGAAATTTACTGTTTATTATGGGCCAGAGTCACCGCGACCCACTAAAGGGCCCAAATATACGAAAGGCCTTGTATGGGCCGAAAGACGTCGTGGGCCATACATGGGCCAAAAATGAAACTGGCTGGTATTATACTGGACGTCCACATGACGTTGTTGGGCCGATTTTGGGAATGTCTTAACGGGCCATGAGTTATCGGGCCATAAAATGGGTTATATGTGAAAAGACTGTTACAAGCTTTTCATGGGCCGGGTCGCTAGCTTTTGACCAAGTCAAACGGGTCGGCCTTTGTAAGCTAAATGGGCCACTGTTGGGCCGTCGCATGTGTCGACATATCATAGGCGCCTATCTGACCCAAGGACAAGCTAACACGTGTTTCCTGCGGCCAATGAGAATTTTACACGTGGAAAATCGCCATTGGTCGTTGTTGTACGGGTTATTGGATCCAAAACTGGACCCGATAGCTTAAGGGCGCCCCGTCATGGTGGATTCCACGTGTTGGTTACCCTTGACAAAAGCACTTCCATGACGCGTCATTTATCGTCATGGAAGTGAACACTTCCATGATGATAATTTTGGTATTGTCATGGAACACTTCTACGACAGCACATGCATGACTATCTTGATTCTGTCATAAAATCGTCATGGATGTACATGCATTACAGAAAACGTGACCTACTGTGACAAACACATATCATCACGAAAGTGTATTTTTTTGTAGTGTGCCTTGCTACCAAACTATTTGTTACCGATAATTTCAGTGCTTGCAGAGAATAACTTGCTGAAAACCGCTTGTCATTTCCTTCTACTCCTCGTTGGATTCAACACTCTTACTTATCGAAAGGACTCTGATTGATCCCCTATACTTGTGGGTAATCAGGAATCTTTTCTGGCAACTTTGCCGAGGAGTGAAGCGCCTTTTGTAAGTGGAATCTGGTAAGGAAACAATTATATTACATGTTGAAATTTACTGTCACTTGTCACTATGGAAAGTAATCCTTTGAGGGGCTTGTTCGGGGTATCTTCACCTTGACCGGAAGCACAAAGAGTGTTCCCTCAACCTACTGCACCTACTAGAATATTTATTATGAAATTCCTTCGGGTATGATAGAGAAACTGCTAGCTAATCCTTATGCAGGAGATGGAACGATGCATCCTCGTATGCACCTGATATATGCGGATGAAGTTTGTGGATTATTTAAGCTTGTGGGTTTACCCAGAGATGAAGTTAAGAAGAAGGTTTTCCCTTTATCTTTGGGGGGCAAGCATTGACAATGTATAGTATATGTGATGATACTGGAATATGCGACTGGAACCAATTGAAATTGGAATTTCATCGGAAGTTTTATCCTATGTATCTGGTTCATCATGATCGGAATTATATATATAATTTTTGGCCTCATGAAGGAGAAAGCATCGCTCAATATTGGGGGAGGCTTAAGTCAATGATGTATTCATGCCCCAATCATGAGCTCTCAAGGTTAATTATTATGCAGAACTTCTATGTTGGGGTTTCTCGTAATGATCAATCCATGCTCCCCGTAAAAAAATGATCAATCCATGCTCGATACTTCTTGTACTGGTTCTTTCATGAAGAAGACTATTAAATTCAGATGGGATCTTTTATTAAGAATTAAATGTAACTCTGAAGATTGGGAACTCGACAAAGTTAAAGAGTCATGTATAAAGCTTGAGTTTGATTGTGTTAAATCTTTTATGGACACTGATGCTTTTCATAAATTTAGCACTAAGTATGGACTTGACTCTAAGATTGTAGCTTCTTTCTGTGAATCATTTGCTACTCATGTTGATCTCCCCAGGGAAAAGTGGTTTAAATATCATCCCCCCATTGAAGTAAAAGTAGAAGAACCTACTAAAGCTAAAGAAGAAATTATTACTTATGGTGTTAATCCAGTTATTCCTACTGCTTATATTGAGAAACCCCCCTTTCCTGTAAGGATAAAAGAACATGCTATGGTTTCAACTATGGTCAACAAAAGTTATATAAGAACACCTACACCCTATGAAAAAATTGAATATGAACCTAATGATGCTATGGTTAAATATCTCTTGGTTGACAATATTGATGGGCATGTTATTTGTTTTTGTGATGAAGCTGATAGAATTGCCAACCCTGGTCCTAAAGATAAAAATAGACATGTTGTTGGCATGCTTGTTGTCTGTATTAAAATAGGAGATCATTGCTATCATGGTTTATATGATTTGGGTGCGAGTGTTAGTGCTATTCGATTCACTCTATATCAAGAAATTATGAATGATATTGCACCTGCTGAGATAGAAGACATTGATGTTACTATTAAACTTGCGAATGGAGATATGATATGTCTCCAACGTATCTACTTTTCCTAACGCTTTTCCTCTTGTTTTGGACTCCAATTTGCATGATTTGAATGAAACTAACCCCGAACTGATGTTGTTTTCAGCAGAATTACCATGGTGTTGTTTTTGTGTAGAAATAAAAGTTCTCGGAATGGAACGAAAATTTGCGGCGAATTTTTACCCAATAAAAGAAAATTTCTGGAGCCAAGAACCACCAGAGGGGGGCACCTGGGTGGGCACAACCCACCAGGGCGCCCCCCTCCCCTCCACGTGCGCCAGGTGGATTGTCCCCACCTGGTGGCCCCGCAAACCCTAAAGCCGACGCTATAAAATCACATGTTTCCAAAAAAATAAGGGAGAAAGAATTGTCATGTTTCGCGAGACGGGGCCGTCGTTCCATCCTGTTCTTCATCAGGAGGCCAGATCTGGAGTCCGTTTGGGGCTCCGGAGAGGGGGATCTTCGATCTTTGTCATCACCAACCCTTCTCCATCGCCAATACCATGATGCTCCCCACTGGGAGTGAGTAATTCCTTCCTAGGCTCGCTGATCGGTGAGGAATTCGATGAGATTCATCATGTAATCTAGTTAGTTTTGTTAGGGCTTGATCCCTAGTATCCACTATGTTCTGAGACTGATGTTGCTATGACTTTGACATGCTTAATTCTTGTCACTTTGGGCCCAGGTGCCATGATTTCATATCTGAACCGTTTATGTTATCACAATTATATCCATGTTCTAGATCCGATCTTGCAAGTTATAGTCATCTACTACGTGTTATGATCCGGCAACCCCGGAGTGACAATAGCCGGGACCACTCCCGATGATGACCGTAGTTTGAGGAGTTCATGTATTCACCGTGTGTTAATGCTTTGGTCCGGTACTCTATTAAAAGGAGGCCTTAATATCCGTTAGTTTCCAATTGGACCCGCCTACCACGGGAGGGTAGGACAAAAGATGCCATGCGAGTTCTTTCCATAAGCATGTATGACTATTTACGGAATACATGCCTACATTATATTTATGAACTGGAGCTAGTGTCGTATCACCCTAGGTTATGACTGTCACATTATGAATATCATCCAACAAATTACCAATCCAATGCCTACAAATTTATCTTATATTGATCTTGCTAAGTTACTACTACTATAGTTATTGTTGCACTTGCTACAAAATTACGGCTGTCACTGTTACCGTTACTATTGTTGTCGCTACTACTATCAAAACTATCATATTACTTTGCTACTAATCACTTTGCTGCAGATAATTAATCTCCAGGTGTGGTTGAATTGACAACTCAGCTACTAATACTTGCAAATATTCTTTGGCTCCCCTTGTATCCAATCTATAAATTTGGGTTGAGTACTCTACCCTCAAATATTGTTGCCATCCCCTATACTTGTGGGTTATCAAGACCTTTTTCTAGCACGGTTGCCGGGGAGCATAGCTATATTTGTTGAGTCACTTGGGATTATTATCAATTTATCATTATGAAGAATCTGAAGGATGCTAAGACTAAGATTTATCCCTCTAAGATGAGGGGAGGTAAGGAACTGCCATCTAGCTCTGCTTTTAGATTCACCTTCTGTTATAAGTAAACTTGCAACACCACCACATGCTGTTAATCCTGATATGTCCCAAGTTATTGATGATGCTACTTCTGCTATGAATGATACTTATGATGATGCTAGTACCTTGCTTGATGATGCTGATGTGCCACTAGGTGAGTTTCTTGATGAACAAATTGCTAGAGTAAGACAACATGATATTGTTGAAACTGAAAATCTTGAAACACCTACTAGAACTAGCCCTCCTAGATATGAATTGCCAAAAGTACCAGAAGGAATGTTATGAATGAGGAGACAACTAGAGATATTCTTGCTTGTAAGGATATAGATGATCTAGAGAAATTATTATGCAAGTATAAAGAAAAATCCATGAATTCTAGAATGCAATATGATCCTAAGTTTGCTACCTCACCTATCCTTATTGATGATAAGGATTATGAATTCTCTGTCGACCCAGAGTTAATTACTTTGGTTCAATCTGATCCTTTCCATGGTTACGAAACTGAAACTGTTGTGGCACATCTTACTAAGTTGAATGACATAGCCACCCTTTTTACTCATGATTAGAAAATTCGTTATTACTATATTATTAAAGTATTTCCGTTCTCGTTAAAGGGTGATGCTAAAGCTTGGTACAATACTCTTGCTCCTGGTTGTGTATGTAGTCCCCAGAATATGATTTATTACTTCTCTGAAAAATATTTCCCTGCTCATAAGAAACAAACTGCCTTACAGGAAATATTTAACTTTGTGCGAACTGAAGAAGAGAGTCTCCCACAAGCTTGGGGGAGGCTTTGCCAATTGCTTAATGATTTGCATGATCATCCTCTTAAGAAAAATGAAATACTTGATATCTTCTATAATGGACTAACCGATGCTTCTAGGGATTTCCTACATAGTTGTGCTGGTTGTGTTTTGAGGGAATGAACTATTGGGCAAGCTGAAGAATTATTGAATAGTATATTGAAAAATTATGATGATTGGACTCTTCCTGAACCACCACCTAAACCCACTCCAAAGAAGAGGGGTATATTATATCTCAATCCTGAAGATATGCAAGAGGCAAAGAAATCTATGAAGGAAAAAGGTATTAAAGCTAAGGATGTCAAAATTTTACCTCCTATTGAAGAAATACATGGGATTAATACACCACCACCACCTAAGGTGGTAGAGGTAAATTCTCTATAGAAATTCAATGATAATGACAATCCTCACAATGTGCACCCTAGCCAATGCCTTTATGAGTTTGAAAATTACATTAGAAAGCAAGATCACTTCAATGCAAATGTTATGAAACAATGGAAATACAATTCTGATATGATTGCTCGATTGAGTGACTTGTTATTTAGAATCTCAAATGATGTTAGAGGTGTGGGAAAGCATGCTTCTAAGGTTTAAACTCAGCTAGAACAAGTTGATAAATCTCAAAGAGAGTTGCTTGCTGAAATGAATAATAACATAATTGACTTTGTTGTTAGAGTAGCAACTAGAGGAGGTAAAATGACTCGGGAACCACTTTATCCTGAGGGACACCCAAAAATAATTGAACAAGACTCTCAAAGAGCTAACACTGATGCACGTAGTCCTTCTAAAAATAAAAACAAGAAGAAAAATGATAGGACTTTGCATGCCTCTAGTGAACCTGAAGTAGAAAAACCTCTTGATAATGATAATGAAGTTTCTATCTCTAATGCTGAAACTCAGTCTGGTAACGAACACTCACCTTTTGATAATTAAAAAGATAATGATGAGGTTCATGAAAATACTCAAACAAATAGTAAAGAACCAGACAATGATGTTGAGATATAACCCACAGTTGATCTTGATAACCCAGAACCCAAGAATACAGGATATGATAAAAGATACTTTATTGCTAGAAAGCTTGGTAAAGAAAAAGAACCGTGGGTTCAAAAACCTATGCCTTTTCCACCTAAGTCAACTAAAAAGAAAGATGATGAAGAATTTGAACGCTTTGCTGAAATGCTGAGGCCAGTCTTTTTGTGTACTCGCTTGACTGATAACTTGAAAATGCCTCCTTATGCAAAATACATGAAAGACATCATCACCAATAAGAGAGAAATACCAGAAGCTGAAATCTCCACCTTGCTTGCTAATTATACTTTTAAATATGGAGTACCTAAGAAACTTGAAGATCCGGGAATACCAACTATACCTTGCTCCATCAAAAGAAATTATGTGAAAACTGCTTTATGTGATTTAGGAGCTAGTGTTAGTGTTATGCCTTGCTCTTTATATAGAAGGCTTAATTTGAATAAACTCACACCTACTGAGATATCTTTGCAAATGGCTGACAAATCAACTGCCATACCTATCAGTATTTGTGAGGATGTACCCGTTCTTGTTGCTAATGTTACTATTTTGACTGACTTTGTTATACTTGAGATGCCCGAGGACGACAAAATGTCGATTATCCTTGGTAGACCCTTCTTGAATACTATAGGGGTTGTTATTGACTTTGTTGGAAAAGGCAGTGCCTAGGAGGCACTTAGGCAAGCCTAGGCGCTAGGCAATGGCCAAACGCCTCACCTAGGGCATAAGCAGAAGTCTAGGCAGAGCAAGTAAGAAATTGTCTACCCAAGCAAGAAATCATGCCATATTGCACTGATATGCCAAAAGGACCATATTCCAATTGTAATAGCTGGTAGTTAACATACTTATATGCCCTGAATTAATAAAATACACATATAATAACCAGATATTGTCAGTGTACTAAATCAGGGGTCCTTTAGAACCCCCAGACTTGTGCACAGGTAGTTGTAGCCTTCCGGATGCCAAGGGCTTGCCGGAGGACAGCTCTACCAAAGACTCAAGACTTGGGCAACCAAGACCGTGAAGAAGACATCCCGGCAAGTCATCGAGAAATACTAAGTTAGTACTGAAGGACAAGACTCCAATTGTCGGCAAGCTCAGCATCGGCAAGCCACAAACCCCGCAAACTCCGTGCCGGGAAATTCCCCTTCTCACTCTTCAGCCACTCCACCTCACCGACCAGTTGATGGCTTGTCAAAATTAGGTGTCGAGCAGGCAGGAGGCTTGGGGAGGATCAACAGGGCACGTGTCAGCACGTTGCATAAAGGTTGACTTTATTGACACCCGTCTAGTGGACGTGTCAAGAAGATAGAGGTGGCCAGCCCGACGGCATAGAAGGAGAGACGCCTTTGGCCAAAGGATCCTAGTCCGGCAGGATTTGGTTAGATAACATCGAAGCCACTATTCATGCATGTAAATGATCATGATGCCACTTTGGTGACCCCTTTTCGTTTATAAAAGGAGGCCAATGGCTACCTTGGCACGGGCTGACACTTTGCACATGCTTACACAGTAGATGCACCTTGCACGCATCTTTCTGGCAAGTTGCTCTTGCAACTTGTGCCCCAACTCAATCCACCCAAAGCACAGGAGTAGGGTTTTACGCCCCCACGGCGGCCCGAACCTGGGAAAACCACGCTCATCAACTTCTGGATTTTCTCTCTATGCTCGTCGATCACCCCAGCCGGACTAAAACGGGGCCTCGATGATCCCATAGATCGTCGTACTCTGACACATATACACCCTGAAAGTAAAAATTATATAACCGCCTAGGCTGCGCCTAGGGCGCTTAAGCACCGCCTAGGCACTAGGCGAATGCCAACCGCCTCGCTTACGCCTACTGCTTTTTCCAACCTTATTGATTGCAATAAAAGCAAGGTCACTTTTCATATCAATGGTAATGAGCATACGGTGCACTTTCCGAATAAACAATTCCAAGTGAATGGTATTCATGTTATTGAAAAATCTCCGACAATCACTATTGTAAGTTTTCAACTTCCTCTACCTACTGCTAAAATGAAATATGAAATGCTTATTGTTGGGGACATTCATATCCCCGTCGAGGTAACTTAGTGATTTACGAAAGTTCTTCGGTTTCATGCTAATCGAAAGTGGTTGTTAATAAGACTTGATCAACCTTATTAATGGATCATTTTTTAGATGTATGAAGTTGATGAATTTAGTAAGCACTACCTTCTGTCCCTGCTTTTTGTTTTCTGTTTTTATTAAATAAATAAAATAAAGTGCCATGTTTTATCTTTTTCTGAATTTCTCGTGCAATAAAAAAATACCCAAAAATAAAAGTTCTCAAAATGCTCTGAAAATTTAATACGTTTTTTCTGAATATTTAAGAATTTTTGGTGCAAATAATATCAGAGGGAGGTGCACCAGGTGGGCACAACCCACCTGGGTGCGCAAGGACCCCCACACGCGCCCTGGTGGGTTGTGGTCCCCATGTGGTCCCCTCACTTATCTCTTCATACCACTTCATCACCTACCTCCAGAAAAAATCACCATTGCTCTCTCTCATGGTCTTGCTCTCAAACCCGCGGATTTCGATCTCTTTGCTTGAAGCTCCGTTTCCGAAATTGTTTTGGGGGTTTGTTGCTAGGTATCTGACTCCACTGTTTGTCCAATTAATTTTTGCTTTAGTGGTTTATATTTCAAATAATTAGCTACTCTTGGTGCTATTGTAGATGAGATTGCATGTTGAATTCTTAGAGTTCTAAGTAGTTTGAATGCTTGCTATGGCCTCCATATATCCCTATGAGTAGTTGCTATCAATCTTGTAAAGTTTTCTTGAGAAAATTTGATGGACGAAATTTTTGCCGGCGTTCTGGGAACGGGGGTCCCCAGACTTGCCTGCCTGCGGCCTGCGGCGTGGCTCGAGTGGGGATCCAACGTGGCCCATCTTCATCAACACAAGTCTCAAGACCCTCGCGAGGGGCCAAGCCTCGCGAGGCGGACGACATGGAGCTTCCTCCAGCACGGCCTCCTTAGGCTGGCTCGCGAGGAGGTGGAGGGATCAAGGTGGGGTACCTCACGAGGTGCCCATGACGCAAGCCATGACGATCAAAGGTGCCAGGCGGGCGCCAGCCCGCGCGGCGTCCTCCCTTTCCTCTTTGGTGCAAAGGGGGCAAGCGCAGGCGGGAAGATCAAGCAAAGGCACCCATTTCGGTGCAACGAGACCAAGACCAACTCCACGACAAGGAGGAAGTCATTGTGGAGCCCAAGCCGGCGTCATCACCAGAACCTTTTGCAGGGGAAGACCAACTTTAGTCAGGATAAGTATACCCGATGTTCCCCTTCAAATCGGCCAATTGTTGGCGCCCTTCCCGCTCAAATATTTGGGAAGGGGCCCAGGGCCTTTGCCTATATATAGGGACTAGCCGCTCCCAGAGAGGGCATCCAGGAGAGAGCATCTAGAGCAAGTGGAGAGCAAGTAGAGAGGGACACAGATAGACACACACACACACAGAGAGAGGGGCGATCGAACTCCACCTAGCAGTTCATCCCCTAGCTGAGAACAGACCCTCGCGAGGTCGTTCTTCCTTGTATCGTTCTTCCTCATCAGCCCAAGAGGCAATCCACCACACCACACTGGAGTAGCGTATTACACCACAATGGTGGCCCGAACCAGTATAAACCCTGTGTCTCTTGTGTTGTTCTTGTAGTAGTTTAGATCCCAGCGAGACGGAGAGGTAGAGGGCACGATCTCCGCGCGTACCCCAGAGTTTGAACCTTAAGGGTCTGCCGGAACCCGTGATCCGACATTTGGCGCGCCAGGTAGGGGTGCGCCAGAATCAGTCTTCCACCGCTTCGCTCTCCTCTGACCACCGCATCCATGTCTGACGCTCGCCGGGCCCGCGCCGAGCGCCGGGCCGCCATCGCTTCCCGCGCCGTCCAGACGGCCCCCGTCGGCGGGCGTCCTCGTCGTTCCCCATCGCCCGCCGTCAACGCCGCCACCGGCCCGGCGGGGAACGAACAACAAGCGTCCTCTCAACACCCGTCCGTGCGGCGGGATGGCCGCACCGCCACTCCGTCGCTCACCCCAGCCGGTTCCTCGTCGCACGCGCTGCGCGCGCCCTTGGAGGCTCGAGCTATGCTCATCGCGGCGAACGAGCTCCTATGCTACCGCCCTGTCGACGACGTCTACGAGGAGTGGCTCGACCATGTCGCCGAGCTCGTCCGCGCCGCAGGGGGCCCTCCCGCACCTTCCGCACCACTGCGCCGCACTCCGCCCCGCATGGGCAATGAAGCCCCGGGGGTTCCAGCCACCACCTTTCCAAGAAGATGCCATGGCCCCAAGGCGCGCGGCTCCTGGGCGGAACCCGCTCCGCCATGCGCCGGCCTAGCCGGAACCGAGCTGCCAGAAAGTCCCGCGACCGCAAGAGGCCGCCCGGGCGCTCCTGGCCCCGGCTCGTCGAGACCCTGCTCCAGCTCCAGCACGTCAAAACCCCGGGCTACTCCCAGCTGCGGCGCAAGGGGACCCACAAGGCCAAGCTCCCCCTCAACCAAAACCTCCCGCGGCCACCGCTGGCTGCCGCGCCTACACCCGTGAGCTGCATAGCATCGCGTGGCCCGGCAAGTTCAAGCCGGACCTGCCTCCTCGCTACGACGGCACAACTGATCCCATGGAGTTCCTCCAGCTCTACGAGTTGGGAATCGAAGCTGCCAATGGGGACGAGAAGGTCATGGCGAACTGGTTCCCCATGGCGCTGAAGGAAGGTGCTCGCACTTGGCTCCTGAACCTGGCCCCAGGCACGATCTCCTCCTGGGACCAGATGCGTACCCGCTTCATCGCCAACTTCCAAGGTACCCGCGACCGGCCTCCCGCCATGAGCGACATGCGCCGCATCAAGCAGCAACCTGGAGAGACCCTGCAGAAGTACATCCAGCGCTTCAACAGCGCGCGCCTCAAGATCCCCAAGGTGTCCGAACAAGCCATCATTTCAGCCTTCTCTGATGGTGTGCGCGACGTCAAGATGAAGGAGGAGCTGGCGATGCACGAAGACCTCTGCACCTCCCTAGAGCTGTTCAACTTGGCGACCAAGTGCGCCAGAGCTGAGGAGGGACGCCTCTCCCTCCAGGATCTGCCTGCCGCAGACCCAGAAGAGAAGAAGCACAAGGCCTAGGACGTGAAGCGGAAGGGGGCTGCCGTGCTCGCGTAAGAACCAGACACCAAGCGGGGCAAGGACCTGCCCGAATCCTCCAGGGGCAGCCGGTACTGTGTGTACCACGACCTCCACACCCACAACACCAATGAATGCCAAGAACTCCACGCCGTGCGAGAAGGAAGAGTCGGCCGACGCCCTGACCGTGCTGACCGGGGCTACGGTCGAGGAGGGGGAAGGAACACGGGGCGCTGGGAAGACCGCGGCCCACATCCAGGCTGGCGCGACCAACCTCGCGAGGATCGCTGGCGCGATCCGCCTCGCGAGGGGGACTGGAGGGATCAGCCTCGTGAGGATCGCCCCCACGGCAACCCAGGCATGTCGCCGTTGCCGCCTCAGCCAAGAAGGAATGAAGACCGCCACCAAGACGAGGGGGCTGGAGGTTTCCAGGAGCCTCGCGCCATCGCCTGCATCCTGGGCGGGGCTCAAGCCCCAGCCTCCCAACGCATCTTCAAGCAGTTTGCTCGCGAAGTGAATGCAGTTCTCCCCAAGCTCGAAGCAACGCGTCCCCTCAGGTGGTCGGCCTGCACCATCACGTTCAGCTCCGCAGACCATCTCAAGTGCGCGGCCACAGCCGGAGTCCTCCCAATGCTTTGTTCCCCAGTCATCAGCAATGTTCTTGTCACCAGGACCCTCATCGACGGAGGGGCAGGGCTCAATGTCTTGTCTGTGGAAACGTTCAACAGCCTCCAAGTGCCCTATGACCAGCTTCAGCCAACCAAGCCCTTCTCCGGAGTCATCGACGGTTCCACGATCCCGATCGGGCAGGTCCGCCTCCCAGTCACCTTCGGCACCTACAAAGACTACCGCACCGAGCTCATCGGCTTTGACGTCGCCCACATCCGCCTACCGTACAACGCCATCCTCGGGTACCCGGCGCTGGCCAAGTTCATGGCCGTGACTCACCATGGCTACAACGTCCTCAAGATGCCAGGAAGCGGCGGCGTCATCACGGTGCCATGTCAAGAGAAGGATGCAGTGTGTGCGCTGGAGCGAGCCTTTCAGGCCGCGTCACTAGAAGACCCAGATTGCGGAAGCAGGAGGCTTCCTAAGACCACCCCCAAGAAGAAGAAGACAACGTCAGGCTCAGACCCTCAGGAGGCAGGCCCTTCAAGGCCCGCGTCTGCCCAGGGGGACCCTCCTTCAATCGCATAGGAAAGCGCGCCCGGCGCCCTCCTCAGGTAGGGATCGGGGGCTCTCACCTGGAGGGCCACCGACCTCGGCGGGTCACGAGGGAGGCGCTGGGGCACCATGTGGAGGCGTGTTTTGAAACACGCTTCCCTCGGGAGGAAGCCAGGGAAGGAAGGCTAGACCAATAGGAGTTTGTTAGCAAGGCGATACAAGAACTACAGGAGTTGAGGGTCATGAGAGGTTGCCGTCGCCCACCAGCTGTGGCTCCCCATCCAGGCGAGGATGGTGGGTTGCGCGTCTGCGTCGACGTACCAGGGCTCAACCAGGTCGCCACGGCGGAGCGCCTCTGGCCCTCACACGCGGGGCGCTGCGGAGGACCACCCCACAGCTATGTTCGCATGCCTTATGGCCTGCCGAGCGTGGCGGCGGCGTACCAGCGCATCATGAGGAGCATCTTGGAGGCGCAAGAAGGCAGGCGATCCACAGCCCTGGCGGAGATGGAGGCTGCTCACGAGGGGCCACCAGTGCCTCCGGAGCCTCCCGAGGCCCCTGGGCCTGGGGGCTCGTGAGGATCGGCTTCCACATCCCACCGAGTCTGCTGCACCAACGCCACTGCACCGACGACACCTTCAGGTGACATCTTTCAAGTTTCATTCCCAGCTGGGAGCGCCCTCCCAGGGTTGCATCATTCCCAGGCCGCGTGGGTCCGTCCCTGTGGCATATATCCCTTTTTATCTTTTCAGTCGCTAGCTTGCTTTGCTGGGGGCGCCCCACGGGCTGCATCATCCCCAGGCCACTCGGGCTAGGCCCAGCGGCATGTATCCCTTCCGCGTTTATTTCCAATATGCATCATGCTTGATTACTCGATGCCGTCCGCGACACCTTTTCTTCTTCATGTCGACCACTTGCACGTTAAAGGGGGGGTGCCTGAGCATCGCGACTCAGGGCTCTTACTAGCTCTCCAGCCCTCAACTTCTGGCCTTGTCCACGGCATCGCGACCTGGCATACCAGCGACGGCTGAGACAAGCTCGAGGGCCGGGACCCGAGGACGTAGAGTGCTGGCATCTAACCAGACTTTGCA
This sequence comes from Aegilops umbellulata, assembly GCA_032464435.1. NCBI lineage: Eukaryota > Viridiplantae > Streptophyta > Magnoliopsida > Poales > Poaceae > Aegilops > Aegilops umbellulata. The sequence goes on from CP136056.1 coordinate 246,376,339, forward strand.
GGAACACATCTCAAGATACGGCCAAGTGCCAGGCGCAACTCGCCTAGAGGTAGGGCCCCGTGAGTCCCGCGCTGGCTCACGGGTGCCCAGATACACCTCACCTAGCTCTACCGTGCCAGCCACGTGTCAGGGCGGGGCTGTACACGCCCCGGGGGCTCCTCCCGGAGGGGAGCCCCCTCCCACGTACCAGTGGAAGCACCATGCTCCGCGCTGGCTGACGACACTGCCGAGGAGCGGCTATGCCCGTAGACATACGGAAGCGCTATGCTCCGCGCTGGTGATAAACAACTGAGGGTGGCCTCCGGGCCGCGTTAACCTCAGGGAGCCCCGAGCTCAGTGGCCGGCCTCATCGCAACGCCTCCCCCCGGGAGCGCCGCGCGAGGGGGCTGGGCACGGGGGCTACGACTGGGTCACGCCCAGCCGTACGCCCTAGCCAGGCCCCTCGGGCCTGGTTCGTCGCGCGTCTCTCCCCGAGCGGAGCCAAGGTACGAAGGCCGTTTGCACGTCAAGGGGGACTCCTGAGCATCGCGACTCAGGAGCCTAACTGGCTCCGTAGCCCCTCACTCCTTAGTTCTGAAAGGCTATGCTGGGTGAGGTACGCGCGGGGTCGGGCTCTGCAGACGTAGAACGGTAGCCCCGCCTGCATTTCATTTCGCCACCTGCTGTTCGCGCGTCAAGGGGGACTCCTGAGCATCGCGACTCAGGAGCCTAACTGGCTCCGTAGCCCCTCACTCCTTAGTTCCGAAAGGCTATGCTGAGTGAGGTACGCGCGGGGTCGGGCTCTGCAGACGTAGAACAGAAACGCACATACATCGCGCTTCCCTACTTGTTGCTCGTGCGCTAAGGGGGACTCCTGAGCATCGCGACTCAGGAGCCTAACTTGTCACGTGGCCCCTCATTCCTTTGGTCCCGTCCTGGTTTCCGGTCGGGGCTGATGCTGGGTGAGGCATGCACGTGGCCGGGCCCTGCCGGCGTAGAGCATAAGCAAGCAGGGAAGAGGAACATAAAATTCAAGGAACTTAAAAACGAATATTACAACCCATAATGTCGCCTTGGTTCCAAACACAAATTTAAATGCCTCCTCGAGGCGCCGTGCATGTGCAGGAATCGAAAGAAGAACAGGAACAATAGCGGAGTCACTTGGCGGCAGTGGAGTCACGTGGAGTGGCTTTACCTTGCGGGGTAGTAGGGTCAGCAGTACCTCGCTTCGGCTTGGTGCTGAAAGCCAAAACTTCCCCAGCAGTGCCTCCGCGCGCCCCTTCACGGCCTCGACGGCAGCGGCGGCGCCTTCGCCGCTCACTGGCTCCAGCAGGCTGTCAAGGTCGGCACTGGGGTCACGAAGGTAGACATGGGCGAAGACCCGCGTCAACGCGGCGGAAGACTGGACACGCGCCTCGGCTTCGACCGTGGGGACGAGCCCAAGGGCGACATCTGCAAGAGCCTTCACCAAGAAGGAAAGCAGTTTGGCGGTGCCGTCCCCGTCGCCAGCCAGTGGGTAATCCAGGCCACTCTCATAAAGCGTCTTCAGTGAAGCGCGGGCATCCTTCTCCATGTCTGTGAAGGCCACGCGATCCTCAGCAAGGACCCGGGCCTTGACGTCCAGCTCGGCCTTCGTCGTCTCCAGCTCCTTCTTCAGCGCACCTAGGTGGCTGCGGCGCTTCTTGAGCTTCGCCTCCTGGTCCTCGAACGCCGCCTCGCGAGCCTTTGCCTCCTTCTCCTGCTCTTGGCGAAGGCGGGTCTCTTCCGCAAGCTGACCACGCAGGCCTTGCAACTCGTCCTCCAGCTCCTTGCAGCGGCCGCGGATCCTAACCGCCTCTCCCAGGGCCGCGTCACGGGCAGCCTTCGCCTCGAGGGTAGCCTCCTTCTCCTCGTCATAGGCCGTCGAGGCCTGAACCAGCGCTGCCCGGATCGAGGCGCCGGAGCGAATCCACCCCGAGGCCAGCTCCAGGCGCCCGGCCACCAGGCGAGGGTCGGCGCCTAGAAGATCCTGCCGCAGCCGGTCCAGTCCAGCAACAGCTCGCTCCAGGATGGAAGAAGAAGGCGGGGAAGCATCAGGGCACTTCGGGGCAGCAAGAGGAGTCCCGGAACCAGCAGCCGGCGGAACAGGAGGAGAAGTTAGCAGCGGCGAGGCTGCAGTATCCCGAGGCGGAGTCTGCTGCACCTCCCCAGCCGTAGCAGTAGCACCGGACAAGGGCACCTCTGGGGTCGACCGAGCCATGGGGGCTGCGGCCCCAGCCAGATCAGCCAAGCCCTGCAAGGGCGAGTGGGCAGGGGAAGCCTGTGCGTCGCGGTCGCCCTCCCCTGCAGGTGGAGGTGTCGTCGCAGCCGGGGCCTCAGGAGCCCCCTTCAGCTTCTTCGTCGCGGGCGCCAGCCTGCTCTGGAGAAGTGATCGTCAAGTCTCGTCAGCGGAACAAGAAACCAGGAATCAAGGATCAAGCGCTTACAGGTCGTCGGCGGAAAGCTCCGGTGGTCTCCTGCCAAACTTGAAGCCGGAGAGCCAGCCAGAGGGGTCGACCTCGGAAGCAGAAGGCGCGTCCGCGGTTCGCCCAGGAGTCAGGGCGGACCCGCGGGGAATCAACCCGGTCCTGCCCTTCTTCGGGATCGGGGGCGAGCTCCCGCTACCCAGCACGTCGTCGTCGTCATCATCGTCGCTCGGCGAAAGGCGGAGAGAACGGGGCTTGCGCTGGAGCGAGGGAGTCCTAGACTCTCCGTCGGTTGCCTCGGAGTCAGGGCCTGCCCCCTCCTCCTCCTCGCCCCCACCTCCGCTGGAGTCGCCGGAAGACACATTCACCAGATCCTCGGGAGCCACCGCGGGCACGAGCCCGTCCCCGTCGAAGACGGGCATGGACCCCACCACTTGCTCCCAATCGTCGCGGAGGAACAAGGGCGAAGGCGCGCCCTCCGGCATTGCTGCCTCGCCCCCGACCAGGGACTGGAGAATCGCAGTCACATCCCCTTCGCCCACAGCTGCGGGACTCGGGTGAGGCCTCCACATCGGAGGAGAATACCGCCGAAGCGGAGCCAGTTGGTGCTCCAGGAACTCCCTCAGCAACGACACCCCGGTTATCTTCGCCGCCGCCAAGCTGGCCGGCTTCAGATCGGTGTCCATCTTCTCCAGCACCGACTTCGCGCGAGGATCCGTGAGCTCCGCCCGGCTCTAGTCTTCCGAGCTCACGGCCGGCTCCGTGGGAAGGGCCAACTGAGGATCGACGCACCCGGCGTCAACCAATACCCACTTGCTCCGGAAGCCCTCGATCCTCTTCCCTGGATTCGAGATGGCCATGGAGCTGCCGCACGCGACGAAGCCCGCGCACGTAGAAGGAGAACCCTTGGAGGTCCGGAGGTAGAAGTAGTGGCGCAGCAAGGCCACTGAAGGCTGCACCCCCACATGCGCCTTGCAGTAGTAGGCGAAGATCGCCAAGAGAAGAACGGAGTTGGGGTGGAGATGCAAAGCTTGCAAGTTGTAATGGCGGAGGACGGCGAGGAAGAACTCCGAGAAAGGAGGCACCAGGCCCGCCGTAATGGAGCTCACGAAGAAGGGATAGAAGGTGCTCCCCTGCCCTTCAGGGACATCGGAGCCGGCCTTGAACATCTGCGCCCCGTCAATGCCTTGCACCGCGGCCATCCGGTGCAGCAGGGCAAGGCTCGTCTTCGACACGGTGGGCGAATCCAAGGCAGGCGAGAACCAAGCTTCAGCCAGGGTCCGGCGAGGCGCCATGGCTACTTAGGACGAGCGGAGGAGGAGCTCTGGAAGCTTGGAGGAATGAAGAATAAGCGCGAGGAAGGGGATCTAAGCAGCGGATGGAGAAGGAGAGGAACAAAGCCCGAGCAGATGCCACGCCTTTAGTATCCTGCGCGGTTGCAAAAGCACCCACGTCCAGTCAACCACCACGCGGCGCCCGAGGCCGCAGGCTGTTAGGGCCCGCGGCGCTTCTCCCTTGCCCTTTCGCCTCTCGGCACAACCAAGTCCATGCGCGCCTAGGGCCCGGGGGCTACTGTCGGTGTTCTGGGAACGGGGGTCCCCAGACTTGCCTGCCTGCGGCCTACGGCGTGGCTCGAGTGGGGGCCCAACATGGCCCATCTTCATCAACACAAGTCTCAAGACCCTCGCGAGGGGCCAAGCCTCGCGAGGCGGACGACATGGAGCTTCCTCCAGCACGGCCTCCTTAGGCTGGCTCGCGAGGAGGCGGAGAGATCAAGGTGGGGTACCGCACGAGGTGCCTATGACGCAAGCCATGACGACCAAAGGTGCCAGGCGGGCGCCAGCCCGCGCGGCGTCCTCCCTTTCCTCTTTGGTGCAAAGGGGGCAAGCGCAGGTGGGAAGATCAAGCAAAGGCACCCATTTCGGTGGAACGAGACCAAGACCAACTCCACGACAAGGAGGAAGTCACTGTGGAGCCCAAGTCGGCGTCATCACCAGAACCTTTGGCAGGGGAAGACCAACTTTAGTCAGGATAAGTGTACCCGATGTTCCCCTTCAAATCGGCCAATTGTTGGCGCCCTTCCCGCTCAAATATTTGGGAAGAGGCCCAGGGCCTTTGCCTATATATAGGGACTAGCCGCTCCCAGAGAGGGCATCCAGGAGAGAGCATCTAGAGCAAGTGGAGAGCAAGTAGAGAGGGACACGGATAGACACACATAGAGAGAGAGATGGGCGATCAAACTCCACCTAGCAGTTCATCCCCTAGTTGAGAACAGACCCTCGCGAGGTCGTTCTTCCTTGTATCATTCTTCCTCATCAGCCCAAGAGGCAATCCACCACACCACACTGGAGTAGGGTATTACACCGCAATGGTGGCCCTAACCAGTATAAACCCTGTGTCTCTTGTGTTGTTCTTGAAGTAGTTTAGATCCCAGCGAGACGGAGAGGTAGAGGGCACGATCTCCGCGCGCACCCCAGAGTTCGAACCTTAAGGGTCTGCCGGAACCCGTGATCCGACAATTTTTTTCCAGCATTTTTTTCATAGGAAAAAGATGAATATCAATAGGAAGTTTGCTTCCAAGAAGAACTCTACGGGAGTTACTGGGGAGTTGTGTGACAGTGATCTCCATACCCAAAGATTGGCGGAAGTACGGCCGTGCGAATGGCCGCATACTCTGTTCATGGAAGGGGCTGGAATCCTTCAAGAGTTTGCACAATATGCTGCTAATGCCCGCCTCACCGACTTCATCGCAGTTGAATGTGAACAGTAACATCTCCTCACAAACTCCTTTGTGCAAAGTTTTACTTTCCTTCCTAGGAATAATCCTCCTGAGGTGCAGTTTAATCTATACATTGAACCCCATCAGATACTGCTTACTGAGTTCTGTGAAATATGCTTGCTTCCTTCTGATGGTAGTTTGGTAGAGCCTAGGCCTTTGAAGTTTGAAGGCTTTTATTGTACTCCGACAGTGGGTGATGAGAGAAGGGGGTCGAGTATCACCGCCGCTACCTTGCATTTTCCTGTTGTGCATTGTTTTACTCTTTTCATTGCAAAATGCTTGCTTGCTAGAGAGAAGGTGTGTGCACTCAGTGCCCCAGACCTTGCTGTTTTACGTCATGCACTTGAAGGCGACAACACTTATAGCTTGGGAGCTATTGTGGCACGTCGCCTTCACATTAATAAATCCAAGGGCAAAAATACATGGAGGTATTTACGCCACTAATTTGGCGGCTCGCTTTAATGTTGCGATACGCTTGCATGATTATCCTTTTGCCCAAGGTTTACCTAGATCGCGCAGCCATGGAACACCACCAGTTTATTGCTAGTGATTATCCTAACATCCCTATTCCATATAACCTGGTTTTCAGTGTGAGAACTTGTAATATTATTCCATTACCTGCACCTGTTTTGTTTGATCCTATTGCCAGGGATGGATACAGGATTATACGTGCGAATATCATCGCCTATCGGAACAACCAGGCTGCAGCACAGGAGGAGCCTCAGCAGTGGGATCCACAGGTGCCCGCTCCTCAGCAGTTCGACATGGGACCCCATGGTTTCTTCGACTACGGACTGATTTCCAAGTTAGGCCAAAACCTAAGCTTGGGGGAGTACGTATTCCCACCGACATTACATTCATGTTCACACATTTCATTCCAGTTGTCGGTGTCCACACTTTTTCATTGTATTATCCATGTTAAATTTATTTTCTCGCTTTCTTCTTGTGTGTTTGAAAAACCTTGAGAAAATACCAAAATATTTCCTGCTTCTTTTTTATTTTTGTTTCTAGAGTAGTTAGCTGTAGCACCAGAAAGGAAACCCAAAAAGATATCCTTGTTCTTCTTTTGCTTGTTGGGAGCTTTCCCGTGTAAATAGTTATTCTCATTTTTTTCCCTTTTATTTTCTTGTTCAAGGAAACCAGAAAAATCCAAAAATATTTCAGTGTATTTCTCTAAATTTCTTTTCTTTTTATTCGAGTCATACCGAGGAGAAGACCACGATGAAAATGTTGAGTGGCTCTAATTTGCATAATGGTTAATCTCATAAATAGCCCATTTTACCTTGTCTTCTCCTGTTGAATAAAAAGTTTGCAGATTCCAGCTTAGTCCACGGCACTCTTGCACTATTATTATTTTCACATTGTTCGGTCGTGCAAGTGAAAGGCAATAATGACGATATTCGATGAACTGGCCATGTCAGAGAGAAACGGGTATGAACTCGACTTGTTCTGTTTTTTTAAACATGTTTAACCTAGTATCCATGATTCAGCCCATTATGATTAAACATGTTTGCAATGACAATTAGAGATTATAGTTTATCATGCCATGCATAAGTAGCTAGGGGTGGATAATGATTTATCTTGGATATCAACATTGCATTAAAATTATTGTGATGTAGTATGATGATATGGTATCCTCCTCTGAATGTTTGAGTGGCTTGACTTGGCACATGTTCATGCATGTAGTTGAATCAAAACCAACATAGCCTCTATGATATTTATGTTCATGGTGTTCATATCCTACTCATGCTAGTGTCCAATGTTACTTATGCATAATGCATGTTCATGACCGTTGTTGCTCTCTAGTTGGCCGCTTCTCAACCTATTTGCCAGCCTTCGCTTGTACTAAGTGGGATTTCTGCTTGTACATCAAAAACCTTGAACCCATGTTATTCTAGATGAGTCCACCATACCTACCTATATGTGGTATTACCCTGCCGTCCTAAGTAAATTTGCATGTGTCATCTCCAGAAACTTCAAATAAAATCCTTTTTGTGTGCCTGGATCGTTCATGGAAGGATAGGAGGTAGTAGGTATCTTCCATGCTAAGCAGGTTATTCTCAGGATGAGTGTTTATTAACTCGCCATCACACGAGAAAAGGGCGGTAATAGGGACTCCCAGTCCCAAACTCAAATTGCAAATAATTAAACAACACTCCCCCACGGACTGTTGTTGGTATGGACGACACCCGTTGTTTTGGACAAGCCATGGAGTGTGATTGTTGGTGGAGGCGGAGTAAACCTTCACTTTTATCGCTTGGGAACCGCCACTAGCATGCTTAGCATGGAAGATATTGATAACTGATGATCATGAAGTAAACAAGAAGGGTGCATTTCTCAAAATGTCATTTACCACTGTTTAAAAACTTGAGCTCTGGCACCACTTCAAATCACTGCTTCCCTATGCGAAGGGACTTTCTATTTACTTTTATGTCGTGTCATTGATACGTCTCCGTCATATATACTTTTCCAAACACGTTTGCCCTTGTTTTGAACTCTAACTTGTATGATTTGAATGGAACTAACCCGGACTGACGCTGTTTTCAGCAGAATTACCATGATGTTGTTTTATGTGCAGAAAACAAAAGTTCTCAGAATGACCTGAAACTCCACGGAACATCAAGTTAAAAATAATAAAAATCCTTGCCAAATATGAAGACCAGGGGGCCCACACCTTGTCCTCAAGGGTGGGCCCCCTAGGGCGCGCCCCCTACCTCATGGGCCCCCTGGAGCTCCTCCGACGCCAACCCCAACTCTATATATTTTCTTTCGGGGAGAAAAAAATGAGGGAGAAGAAATCACCGCGTTTTACGATACGGAGCCGCCGCCAAGCCCTAAAACATCTCGAGAGGGCTGATCTGGAGTCCGTTCGGGGCTCCGAAGAGGGGGATTCGTCGCCGTCGTCATCATCAACCATCCTCCATCACCAATTTCATGATGCTCACCGCCATGTGTGAGTAATTCCATCGTAGGCTTGCTGGACGGTGATGGGTTGGATGAGATCTATCATGTAATCGAGTTAGTTTTGTTAGGGTTTGATCCCTAGTATCCCCTATGTTTTGAGATTGATGTTGCTATGACTTTGCTATGCTTAATGCTTGTCACTGGGGCCCGAGTGCCATGATTTCAGATCTGAACCTATTATGTTTTCATGAATATATGTGTGTTCTTGATCCTATCTTGCAAGTCTATAGTCACCTACTATGTGTTATGATCCGGCAACCCCAAAGTGACAATAGTCGGGACCACTCCCGGTGATGACCATAGTTTGTGGAGTTCATGTATTCACTATGTGCTAATGCTTTGTTCCAGTTCTCTATTAAAAGGAGGCCTTAATATCCCTTAGTTTCCGTTAGGACCCTGCTGCCATGGGAGGGTAGGACAAAATATGTCATGCAAGTTCTTTTCCATAAGCACATATGACTATATTTGGAATACATGCCTACATTACATTGATGAATTGGAGCTAGTTCTATGTCACCCTATGTTTTAACTGTTACATGATGAACCGCATCTGGCATAATTATCCATCACCGATCCAATGCCTACGAGCTTTCCATCTACCGGTTTACGCTTATTTACTTTCCCATTGCTACTGTTACAATCACTACAAAATACCAAAAATATTACTTTTGCTTTCATTACTCTTTTGTTACCGTTACCACTAATATCATATTACTTTGCTACTAAATACTTTGCTGCAGATATTAAGTTATCCAGGAGTGGTTGAATTGACAACTCAGCTGCTAATACTTGAGAATATTCTTTGGCTCCCCTTGTGTCGAATCAATAAATTTGGGTTGAATACTCTACCCTCGAAAGATGTTGCGATCCCCTACACTTGTGGGTTATCAAGACTAATTTCTGGCGCCGTTGCCGGGGAGCAATGCTCTATTCTTTGAGTCACTTGGGATTTATATCTGCTGGACACTATGAAGAACTTGAAAGACGCTAAGACAACAATTTATCCCTCAACTACGAGGGGAGGTACGGAACTGCCATCTAGCTCTGCACTTGATTCACCTTCTGTTATGAGTAAGTAAGCTTGTGACACCTAAACCTGCTTCTGATATTCGTTCTGATATGTCGCATGCTATTGATGATGCCACTTATGCTATGCATGATACTTATGATGAAACTACTTCTATGCTTGATACTACTGTGCCCCTTAGTGAATTTCTTGATGAACAAATTGCTAGGGCTAGAGAGAAAGAAATTATTGAAATTGAATATAATGATGAAAGTGATGATGAAGATAGGCATGTTATTCCTTAGGGTTATGTTTTTGATATGGAAGCTTCTGCATCTATTTTAGCTTGCAAAGAGAGTCGTGAACTCAAGAGGCTATTAATTAAATGGAGTAAAGAATCTCTTAGAGATAAAATGAAACATGACCCTGCTTTTTGCTACTTCACCTATATGTATTCCCGATAAGGATTATGAATTCTCTGTTGATCCTGATATAATTACTTTGGTTGAATCTGATCCTTTTCATGGTTATGAATCTGAAACTCTTGTGGCACATCTTACTAAATTAAATGATATAGCCACCCTGTTCACTAATGATGAGAGATCTTGCTACTTTTACATCCTTAAAATATTTCCGTTCTCATTAAAGGGTGATGCTAAGATATGGTTTAATTCTCTTGATCCTGTTTGTGTGCGTAGTCCCCAGGATATGATTTATTACTTCTCTGCTAAATATTTCCCTGCTCATAAGAAACAAGCTGCTTTAAAGGAAATATACAACTTTGTGCAAATTGAAGAAGAGAGTCTCCCACAAGCTTGGGGGGGGGGGGCTTCTCAAGTTACTTAATGCTTTTCCTGATCATCCTCTTAAAAAGAATGAAATACTTGATATCTTTTATAATGGACTAACCGATGCTTCCAGAGATTACCTGGATGGTTGTGTTGGTTCTCTTTTCAGCGAAAGAACACTGGATGAGCTGAAATTCTATTGAATAATATGTTGAAAAATGAAAATAATTAGGCACCTCCTGAGCCAGCTCCAGAGCCAATTACTGACCCTATTCCCAAACCAACTCCAAAGAAGAGAGGTGTTCTATTTCTCAGTCCTGAAGATATGCAAGAGGCAAAGAAATCTATCAAATAAAAAGGTATTAAAGCTGAAGATGTTAAGAATGTACCTCCTATTGAAGAAATACATGGTCTTAATCTACCGCCTGTTGAAGAAACATATGATCTTGATCCATTACCTATTGAAGAACCTCCTCATCTTGATAACCCGACACAGGTAGTAAAGGTAAATTCTCTCTACAGATATGATAAAGCTGAAGTCCCTCCTACTAGAATTGCTAGTCAGTGCTTGGATGAGTTTGATAACTTTATGTTTAAGCAAGAAGATTTCAATGCTTATATTGGTAGACAATTAAAACAAAATGCTTATATGATTAAACACTTGGGTGATTATATGGCTAATATTAGAGGTGAACTTAAACTTGTTAGCAAACATGCTTCTATGGTTACCACTCAAGTAGAACAAGTACTTAAAGCTCAAAATGATTTGCTCAGTGAAATGAATAGTAAGAAAAATGATTATGCTGTTAGAGTGGCTACTACAACTGGTAGAATGACTCAGGAACCTTTGTATCCTGAAGGCCACCCTAAGAGAATTGAGCAACATTCTCAGAGAAATAATATCGATGCACCTAGTTCTTCTAAAAGGAAGAAAAAGAAAAATGATAGGACTTTGCAAACTTCTAGTGAACCTATTGCTGAACCACCTGAGAATCCAAATGATATCTCTATATCTGATGCTGAAACACAATCTGGTAATGAACATGAACCTAGTGAAAATGTTAATGATGATGTTCATGATGATGCTCAAACTAGTAATGGTAATGATGTAGAAGTTGAACCTGTAGTTGATCTTGATAACCCACAATCAAAGAATCAACGTTATGATAAGAGAGACTTTGTTGCTAGGAAAGATGGTAAATAAAGAGAACCATGGGTTCAAAAACTAATGCCTTTTCCTCCCAAACCATCCAAGAAAAAGGATGATGAGGATTTTGAGCGCTTTGCTGAAATGATTAGACCTATCTTTTTGCGTATGCGATTGACTGGTATGCTCAAAATGAATCCTTATGCTAAATATATGAAAGATATTGTTACTAATAAAAGAAAGATACTGGAAGATGAAATTTCCACCATGCTTGCTAATTATACCTTTAAGGGTGGAATACCAAAGAAACTTGGAGATCCAGGAGTACCTACTATAACATGCTCCATTAAACGAAACTATGTTAAAACTGCTTTATGTGATCTTGGAGCCAGTGTTAGTGTTATGCCTCTCTCTTTATATCGTAGACTTGACTTGAATAAGTTGACACCTACTGAAATACCTTTGAAATGGCTGATAAATCAACTACTATACCTGCCGGTATCTGTGAGGACGTGCCTGTTGTAGTTGCAAACTTTACTATTTTAACGGACTTTGTTATTTTGGTATTCCCGAGGACGATAGTATGTCTATTATTCTTGGAAGACCTTTTTTGAATACTGCAGGGGCTGTTATTGATTGGAAAAAAGGCAATGTCACTTTTCATGTTAATGGTAATGAGCATACAGTACACTTTCCGAGGAAACAACCTCAAGTTCATAGTATCAACTCTACTGGAAAAAATCCATCGATTATATTTGGAGGTTTTGAATTTCCTCTTCCTACTGTCAAGAAGAAATATGATATACTTATTATTGGGGATGTGCATATCCCTGTTGAGGTAACATAGTGTTATTCGAAATTTCTCAGGTTTCATGTTACTCGGAATGAGTTTATTAACAAGACTTGATCAACCTTGTTAGTGGATTCATTTTGATGAGCATGAGATGGATGAAACTAGAAGGCACAACCTTCTGTACCCTCTTAATACTTTCTGTTATTTAGTTGAAATAAAGTAAAATTAGTATTTTTCTATTCCTGATTTATCCGTGCAATATAAAAATATCCCGAAATAAAAGTCCTCCAAATGCCATGCCAATTTAATATGATTTTTTTGGGAATGTTTGAGGATTTATGGTACTGAAAACACCGCGGGGGGAGCTGCCACCTGGCCACGAGGGTGGAGGGCGCACCCCCTACCTCGTGGGCCCACGGCGGCCCTCCTCCACTTATTCCTGCACCCATCCTCTTCTTCTTCCTCCCACAAACCCGAATAACCAGCTCAAGCACGAGTTCTAGCTCTCTTTGCTGTGATTTTCGATCTCCTTGCTCAAAGCACCTCTCACAAAACTGCTTGGGGAGATTGTTCTTTGGTATGTGACTCCTCCATTGGTCCGATTAGTTTTTGTTCTAGTGCTTTATTCTTTGCAAATTTGTGCTGCATAGGTGACCATGTTCTTGAGCTTGCATGTCAAATTTATATGGTCCCAAGTAGTTCTAATGCTTGATATAGGCTCTAGGCACTTGTAGGAGTAGTTTCTATCAATTTTGTTGAGCTTGGCTCACTTTTGTTTGAAGTTACTAAAAATTTCAGAATATTTCAGAAAATAATGAAGAGATTTTTGAGGGGCTCATCTAGCCGAAGCTCGAAGGAAAAACAAAATGAAGAAGCACAGAGGCCCAAATATAATTTGCCTCGTACCGCGGAGGTCCGGCCGTGTGAATGGCCTTCCGATGACTTCTTGAGACGAGCCGGGATTTATGAGGGTTTTTATTCATTGATTGAGAATGTTGGCCTCACCGACTTCCTCCGCGACCAACGTCATCAGTATCTCTTACTCACAAATACTTTTGTGCAAAACTTCTACTTTTTCCCTAAGGAATCACCACCTTCAATAGAGTTTCATTTATATGATGTTATTAAGAAAATGCCATTAGCTGAATTTTGCAAGGTTTGCAAAATACCCTCTGAGGGTACCTTAGAGGAACCACACCGTAAAGATGTGGAACAATTTATTAACACCATCACTGTGGGAGAAACCAGGAAGGTTTCTGATGCAAGAATCACTAGCATACATTTTCCTGTTTTACGCTACTTTGCCATATTTACCAGTCGTTGCTTGATTGGTCGTGGAAACTGTGGAACCCTTAGTGTTCCTAATATTATCATTTTGTTCCATGGTTTATACCGCGATAACACTGTCAGTATGGGCGGAATTATTGCTAGACGGTTAAGTCTGAACCGTACTAAGGGCCCCATCTTTGGAGGCATTTATGCTTCACGCCTAGCTGCATATTTTAACATACCTATTAGGCTTAATGAGAAAGAAGAAAAATTGCTTCCTAGTGCTTATTTAGATTATAAGAGTATGATAGCGCATGATTTTATTGTTAAGAGTCGGGAAGGGGAGCTCAAATATAAATTATTCTTTCATAAACATCATCCTGAGACTATTACCTTGCCCGCTCCTTCCTTGTTTAATTTTGAAGGACCTTATCTCGTTACGTGGGCTGCTGTCCAAGCCTACCGAAATCCTGCACGAGCCCCGGAACCGGAACCACAATATGAGCCTCCACGGCAGTCTGTCTATTCTTGGGATCCGGAGATGGCTGTCAGCCAATGGTAGTCAGAGTCTTCTTCATCGCAGTACGACCCCAGCTACACCTACGGGTATCTGCCAGGCCATCCCTAGCCATGAACCAACTTAGGCCAAAAGCCTAAGCTTGGGGGAGTACGTATTTCCCACCGACATTACATTTATGTTTACACACACTCATTGCTAGATGTCGGTGCTCATACTCTTTCACTGTAATATCCATGCTAGTTTGCTCTCTTTTTCTTGCTTTCTTCTTGTGTGTTTGTTAAACCTTAAGAAAAACCAAAAATATTAGTAGTAGTTTACTTTTCTTGTTGTAGTAATTAATTAAAAAGAAAACCCAAAAATATTTCCTGTTCTTCTTTTGCTTGTTGGGAGCTTTCCCGTGTAAATAGTTTTTATTTCTTTTCTTTTCTTTGGGGGTCGATAGGAGAAGACCATGGTTAAATTGTTGAAGTGGCTCTTATATGCATTGTCTTGTCTATATGATGAGTAAACTTATTGCCTTGTCTTCTCCTGTTTATTGAATGCTAGCAGATTCCAGCTTAGTCCAATGCACGTACACTCTTAGTATTATTCACATCGTTCGGTCGTGCAAGTGAAAGGCAATTATGATGATATATGATGGACTGACTGAGATGAGAAAAGCTGGTATGAAATCGACCTATCTTGTTTTTGTAAATATGATGAGTTCATCGTTCCTGATTCAGCTTATTATGAATAAACATGTTTGCAATGACAATTAGAGATCATAGTTGCTTATGCCATGCTTGATTAGCTATGAGTTATAATGGTTTACCTTGCGTGCCAACATGCTATTAAAATGGTTATGATGTGGTATGGTGGGGTGGTATCCTCCTTTGAATGATTTAAGTGACTTGACTTGGCACATGTTCACGCATGTAGTTGAAAAATCAACATAGCCTTCACAATATTTATGTTCATGGTGGATTATATCCTACTCATGCTTGCATCCAATGTTTATTAATTTTAATGCATGTTCATGGCTGTTGTCGCTCTCTAGTTGGTCACTTCTCAGTCTTTTGCTAGCCTTCACTTGTACTAAGCGGGAATACTGCTTGTGCATCCAATCCCTTAAACCCCAAAGTTATTCCATATGAGTCCACTATACCTTCCTATATGCGGTATCTACCCGCCGTTCCAAGTAAATTTGTATCTGCCAAACTCTAAACCTTCAAATAAACATTCTGTTTTGTATGCTTGAATAGCTCAGGTATCAACTAGGGATGCCCTTATCTTCCATGTTAGGCGGGTTATTCTCAAGAGGAGTGGACTCCGCTCCTCACTCACGATAAAATGGCTGGTCACCGGGATGCCCAGTCCCATGCTTTATGCAAACTAAATCAAAATAATTGCAAACAAAACTCCCCCGGGGACCTGATGTTAGTTGGAGGCACTCGTTGTTTCGAGCAAGCCATGGATTGATGCTTGTTGGTGGAGGGTAGTATAAACTTTACCATTCTGTTTGGGAACTGCCTATAATGTGTGTAGCATGGAAGATATCGCCATCTCTTAGTTGTTATGTTGACAATGAAAGTATATCGCTCAAAATATTATTTATCTCTATTGCAAAACCGAGCTCTGGCACCTCTAAAATCTCTGCTTCCCTCTGCGAAGGGCCTATCTATTTAATTTTATGTTGAGTAATCACCCTCTTATTAAAAAGCACTAGCTGGAGAGCAAAACTATCATTTGCATTCATTAATGTTAATTTATATTGGGTATGACTATGACTGGATCTCTTTTACCATGAATTACAATGTGTAGTCAGTCCTTGATCTTTAAAGGTGCTCTGCATTTATGTTTTGCGGTCTCAGAAAGGGCTAGCGAGATACCATCCTGTTATATCATATTATGATTGTTTTGAGAAAGTGTTGTCATCCGAGATTTATTATTATGGCTCGCTAGTTGATTATGCCATTGATATGAGTATACATGAGACCTAAGAATTATTGCAAATGTGGTTAGTCATGATCTTTGCTGAAAACTTGAATGCTGGCTTGATATATTTATAACAACAAGAGCAAACAGAGTTTGTAAAAGTTTTTCTTTATCACTTTCAGTTTGTCAACTGAATTGCTTGAGGACAAGCAAAGGTTTAAGCTTGGGGGAGTTGATACGTCTCCGTCGTATCTACTTTGCCAAACACTTTTGCCCTTGTTTTGAACTCTAACTTGTATGATTTGAATGGAACTAACCCGGACTGACGCTGTTTTCAGGAGAATTGCCATGATGTTGTTTTATGTGCAGAAAACAAAAGTTCTCGGAATGACCTGAAACTCCACAGAACATCAAGTTAAAAAAAATAAAAAATCCTTGCCAAAGATGAAGACCAGGGGGCCCACACCCTGTCCACGAGGGTGGGGGCTCCCCCCAGGGCTCGTCCCCCTACCTCATGAGCCCCCTGGAGCTCCTGCGACGCCAACTCCAACTCTATATATTTGCTTTCAAGGAGAAAAAAAATGAGGGAGAAGAAATCATCGCGTTTTACGATATGGAGCCGCCGCCAAGCCCTAAAACCTCTTGGGAGGGCTGATCTGGAGTCCGTTCGGGGCTCCGGTGTAACACCCCGGATGTAACTTGCCATAATTGTAACTCCAACTCTTGCCATTTTCGGCAATGTGATATGATATTCCCTTCGTGGTTGGGTTTCCCGTCATTTTGCATTTTGTTCATTTCATGCATTTCTTATCATGTCATCATGTGCATCACATTCGCATACGTGTTCGTCTCATGATTCCGAGCATTTTCCCCGTTGTCCGTTTTGCAATCCGGCGCTCCTATGTCCCCCGGCGTTTCCTTTTACCTTTTTTCCGTGTGCGGGTATTAAACCTTCTCGGAATGGACCGAGGTTTGTCAAGCGGCCTTGGTATAGCACCGGTAGACCACCTGTCAAGTTTCAGGTCATTCGGAGGTTGTTTGATACTCCAACGGTTAACCGGGTAACCGTGAAAGCCTCTTTTGGGTTGCAGCCCAAAACCCCTCCAAAACAGACCAATAACCCATCAAAGCCACTCCCATGTCCATCACCGTTCGATCGCGATCGCGTGGCCGAAAACCGTGCTCAATTTCGAGCTTACTAGCTCCTCCTACCTATAAATAAGTGGCCTCCCCCGAAATCCCGCAGGCCAAACCCTAGCCCCGCTCCCTCTCCGCCGCCGGACACGTCCGAGCGAAGCCGGACGCGTCCACCGGCCACCTCGCCCAGGCCAATCCCGGGCTGCCACGTCAGCCGCCGCCGCCGCCTCGCCCAATCCCACCGCGCCAACTCGCCCCGCCACCTTCTCTCTCCTCCCGCCGGCCCGCCGCGGCCCGTCCCCGGCCCCCGCGGCCCACGCTCCACCGCCCGCCGCCCGGCCTCGCCCCGCCGCCGCGCTCCCCGGGGAGCTCTGCCGCGCCGCCCGCCGCCCGGCCTCGCCCCGCCGCCGCGCTCCCCGGCGAGCTCCGCCGAGCCGCCCGCCGCCCGATCCCGCGGGATCCGCCGCCCGCGCCTCCCCATCGCCGCCCCTGCTTCGTCCCGGGCCGGATCCGGCGAGACCCGCCCGTCTCCGGCCGTCTCCCTCCTCTCCGGCGTCTCTCCGGCGAAGATCCGACTAGATCCTCCGCCGCCTTGGTCTCCGCGCCGACAAACCCTAGGTCGAAATCTTCCAAGTCTTTTTGCTGTCGTAATTTTGTTGCATCTTCATCGCGTCATAACTTGCTGCATACTGCTCCGTTTCGTGCGTGTAATATGTCAAATTGTTTGCCTCGAGGAGTACATCATTTCACCTCATTGCATAATTTTCATTTGAGCTCATCTTGATGCCCGAAATGCTATTGGAAGGGGGTATGGGTTGTTAGTTTCAGATCTGTTTCAGTAGATGCATTTTTGTCATTTTTGCCATGATTGATGTGTGCACCCTATAAATTGGAGTCCTACATGTGTTTTGTAATATGCCATGCCGTCTTTCCAGGGGTGTATGCCATGTATTTTTGTGATCTTTTTGGTGACTAGCACAAGCATGCAAACTAGGGATCATATTATTGCTGATTTCAGAGACTTAGTATTTTCACTGTCATGTTCTGCTGTTATTTTTATGCCATGTGTTCATGTTGTTTCAGAGAGATCTATGCCTCTTTTGAGCATGATCAGTAAGAGTGTTTTGAGCATATGGATTTTCTCTATCCATCCATGGCTTTGATTGTATTTATGGAGTGCCATAGCTTGAGTCAATCGAGCTCTACTTTTGCTATAAAATGTTACTGGCAGATTGTTTACATGTTACTCGATTTTGCCAAGCTTGTTGTAGTTGATCCTTGCATGACATGATGTTATTCTTCCCATTTCTAGCTTCTATGCCATGTATTATTGATGGGTGTATGCTTAGTTTATCATGAAATGCTCTGTAGTGAGTGCATCGAGCTGGTAAATATGCCTACTTGTTATCTGTTTTTGACATGTCCAGTTTTCTGCTAAGTCTGAAATCTGTACCGAAACATGCTTAATTGACATGGGTGTTATTATATTTTCTGGTCCTTTTTGGCTAATGGTTAGTAAGGGTCTTTTGTTCAATGATTTGAGTAGATTAATTACATGCCTTATTTTGCTATGTCCTGTTCCTGTAGCATATTGTTTGCTTGCTATAAACATGTCATCCTGATGTTAGTTTCTGGCACGATAGTATTTCCACCAAGTCTGTGAACCTGTTATCTTTTGCACTTTTGCCATGCTTGTTTGAACCTGTTATGGTGTGATTTAGCCGTAGCTCAGTGTTCATTTTTTGTCAAGCATCTTGAGTAGTTCACTTACATATGCTTTGCTGATATGTTTGGGTGCATTAGCTTAATTACTTGTTGCATGCTAAGTGGCATCATGCTGTTTAACGCAGAAATATGTCATTCTTGTTTTGCTTGCCATTTGCAAACCGTGCATCCGATTCAGGTGATCTTTATATCGATTTCAACCGAAATCACCTCACCGTTCCAGTGGCATACTTGGTTTGCCAAGATTATGCCTTGTTCATGCTTGTCCTTCCGGAGCACGCATATGCATTGCATATCACGTCTCGCATATCATGCCATGTTTTGCATCATGTTGATTGCGCATTGCATCGTGGTTGATAGTTGTTACTTTGCTTGTGTTCTTGTTTTGGGTAGAGCCGGGAGACGAGTACGTGAACGAGGAACCTGTTGAGAGCGCTTACGAAGACCAAGCTTTCGACAACTCTGAGAACCTTGCAGGCAAGATGACCATACCCTCGAAATCACTTCTATCTTTGCTTGCTAGATGCTCGCTCTTTTGCTATGCCTATGCTGCGATACCTACCACTTGCTATATCATGCCACCCATATTGCCATGTCAGCCTCTAACCATCCATGTCCTAGCAAACCGTTGATTGGCTATGTTACCGCTTTGCTCAGCCCCTCTTATAGCGTTGCTAGTTGCAGGTGAAGATGAAGTTTGTTCCATGTTGGAACATGATTACTTTGGGTTATCACAATATCTCTTATTTTAATTAATGCATCTATATACTTGGTAAAGGGTGGAAGGCTCGGCCTTATGCCTGGTGTTTTGTTCCACTCTTGCCGCCCTAGTTTCCGTCATACCGGTGTTATGTTCCTTGATTTTGCGTTCCTTACACGGTTGGGTGATTTATGGGACCCCCTTGACAGTTCGCTTTGAATAAGACTCCTCCGGCAAGTCCCAACTTTGGTTTTACCATTTGCCACCTAAGCCTTTTTTCCCCGGGTTTTCGCGAGCCCGAGGGTCATCTTTATTTTAACCCCGGGCCAGTGCTCCTTCGAGTGTTGGTCCAAACTGTTAACCGCCGGTGGCCGCCAGGGGCAACTCTGGACTGGCCTACCGGAAGTTTGGACAATCCGGATGTGCCCTGAGGCCGAGATATGTGCAGCTCCTATCAGGATTTGTCGGCACAACCGGGCGGCTTTGCTGGATTTGTTTTATTACTGTCGAAATGTCTTGTAGTCCTGGATTCCAAGACTGATCGGGTCTTCCCGGTAGAAGGAATATCCTTCGTTGACCGTGAGAGCTTATAATGGGCTAAGTTGGGACACCCCTACAGGGTCTTATCTTTCAAAAGCCGTGCCCGCGGTTATGAGGCAGATGGGAATTTGTTAATGTCCGGTTGTCGAAAACCCGAAGTTGACCTTAATTAAAACACATCAACCGCGTGTGTAACCGTGATGGTCTCTTCTCGGCGGAGTCCGGGAAGTGAACACGGTGTTGGAGTTATGTTTGACGTAGGTTGTTCTAGGATCACTTCTTGATCACTTCTAGCTTCACGACCGTGCTTTGCTTCTCTTCTCGCTCTCTTTTGCGTTGTTAGCCACCATATATGCTAGTCGCTTACTGCAGCTCCACCTCACAACCCTATCCTACCTTTAAGCTTAAATAGTCTTGATCTCGCGGGTGTGAGATTGCTGAGTCCCCGTGACTCACGGATTCTACCAAAACAGTTGCAGGTGCCGACGATGCTAGTGCAGATGATTCAACCGAGCTCACGTGGGAGTTCGACGAGGAAGGTGGTCGTTACTATGTGTCTTTTCCTGATGATCAGTAGTGGAGCCCAGTTGGGGTGATTCGGGGATCTGTGTAGCATCTGGGGTAGTCTTCTTTCATTTTGGTTCCGTAGTCGGACCTTGAGTGTAATCTGAATGATGAATGTTTGTTTATGTATTGTGTGAAGTGGCGACTGTAAGCCAACTATGTATCTCTTTCCCTTATGTATTACATGGGTTGTGTGAAGATTACCTCACTTGCGACATTGCTTTCAATGCGGTTATGCCTCTAAGTCATAAAAACCGGCCTTACAAGTTGGTAATCAGAGCCTTCCCCGACCTTAGGAGCTCCCACTGATTGATCGTTTTTAGCGGCCGAGTTGTGTCTCGAAAAATGTTTTGAGTCATTTAGGAATTATATATCAGAGAGTTTAGGAATTCTTTTTACTTCCCAGTCTCCTCATCGCTCTGGTAAGGCATCCTGACATAGAGTTTTGACTTTTCTCTTCTCAAATTTCACTATAAATTTTTTTTAGGATCACACGGGTATCTTAGAATCGTTCCGATGGTGCCTCCTGTCAGCAGGGGTTTAGTGGAGGTGTCCCGGGGAGTTGAGCTCCGAGGTGTTGTCGTCATAATTTTATCGTTGCAGTTCTGGAATACCTGAGTTTAGTACGCCGACATCGAAAATATCTTTTGTACAGTTGTTGGTGAGATAACCCTGATAGCCCAGTACTGAGGCGAGTGCGGGAGTATTTCCATAACTCGTATAACGGATGCTTTTCGAAGGTTGAGGTAGACGATTTCCGAAGGTTTCTTGGTTATGTGTTGAAGGATGGATACAGCTGGATCTAGGTATTGTTAGTTTGGGTGATATACTTTGTGTCCCCTGTATCCCCAACACCTGATTGCATAACCAGAAAGTTTCGGGAGTTTATAAGTGGGAATTCATGTAGCTCTAGTATTTCTTCCCGCAGATATTTGGTTCGTGATTGGGTAATCCTTACCAAGTATTTGTTCACATCCGTACCTTGTTGATTTTATTCCATACCTTTTTCTAAGTGGCTTCTCAACTTATAGAAGTGTGATGCTTTACTTTGGAATTCATTCGTTCATTCTTGTTCGAATGTTTATTGTGAAGACTATATGTTGCAATTTCGATCCTTTGATTCAGCTGGAATATATGTCTTTCAAGATGCTAATGGATGTCACCCTCTTCAGGATGGCTCCGCCAACGCGTCAGAATCCGAAACGCAATGAAGGAAGTCAGGCTAACCCTCCGCCACCACCTCCGCCTCCGGAGGCATGGCAAGCCTTGATGACAGCCACCAATGCCAACGCTCAGATTCTGATTCAGCTCTTGCAAGATCGCAACCAAGGGCAAGGTAATCAGGGAAATCAAGGCCAAGGCAACAATCAGCCGCATTTTGCTACCCTCAATCAGTTCCTTGCAAATCAGCCAAAGACTTTCAGCTACTGTGTCGAGGCCACAGACGCCGATGATTGGCTCGTGGACATCAACAAGCACTTTGAATGCAGCAATGTCAGACATGAGGACTTTGTCAAGTTTGCCTCTTTTCAACTCAAGGATCAAGCTGCTGAGTGGTTCCAACAATACAAAGATTCCAGAGGAGGTCGTGTGATTACCTGGGATGATTTCCGCCGTGATTTCAAAGCTCATCACATTCCAGAAAGTGTTGTTGAGAGTAAGCGTGAGGAGTTCTGCAATCTCAAGCAAGGCAACATGTCTGTGTATCAATACAACACTCAGTTCCAGAAGCTCTCTCGTTTTGCTAAGCAAGACATCCCTAATGAGAAGAGCATGATTTACCAATTCAGGCGTGGCCTCAGAGAAGATCTGCAACTAGCTCTCGTGCTTTTTGAGCCGTTAAAGTATGATGAATTCTACAACATGGCACTGAAACAAGAAGCTGCTCAGCTCAAGTGTGAGGCTTCTAAGAAGAGAATCAGAGACGCAGTTCAGTCTTCTTCTTCCTCCCTTGTGGCAGCCAAGCAACAGAAGTTCTGGTTGCCTCCTCCTCCTCCGTTCTGTCAGCCTTATCAGCAGAAGAACTCAGGTGGTCGTGGATCTTCCCACCCACCCAACCCTGGCTATCAGAACAAGTCTCAGAACCAAGCTCCAAGACCAAATGCTCCTTATCACCGTCCGCTCTCGGAGGTGACTTGCAACAAATGTCAGCAAAAGGGTCACTATGCGAACAAGTGCTTCAATCAAAGGCGCCTTCCGCCTCCTCCTCCTGTGAAATCTTCCAGCAATGCAGTGGTCAAGCATAATCGTAAGTATGCCAAGGTGAACATGTTGAATGCAGCCCAAGAAGAGGATTCTTCAGAAGTGATCATGGGTAACCTTCCTGTTAATGATATTCCTGCAAAAGTCTTATTCGATACTGGTGCATCGCATTCTTTCATTTCAAGACCTTTTGCATCGAAGCATGAGTTGTCTTTCCAAGGTTTGCCTAAGCCGTTGCCAGTTGTCTCTCCGGGTAAATGCATGAACGCAAGCTTTATGGTTCCGGATGTTTCCATCAAGATGGGCGACTATAGATTTCTGGCTAAACCAATTGTTCTTGGTGACTCTGATATTGATCTTATTCTCGGGATGGACTGGCTTTCTAAGCACAAGGCTCAGCTTGATTGTGCTGCCAGGGAAATTCAATTGACTCACTCTTCTAACGATGTGATCATCTATGCCGCTCGCGATGAAACCATTCGGTTGTTTTCTCTCAATGAGAAGGGCGAATTGGATGCTATCTCTCAGATTTCAGTCGTTTGTGAGTATCAAGATGTCTTTCCAGAAGAGCTGCCGGGTATGCCTCCTCACCAGCCAGTCGAATTCGTTATTGATCTTGAGCCTGGCACGGAACCCGTTTGCAAGCGTCCATACAAGCTTGGGCCAAAAGAGTTGAAGGAATTGAAGAAACAACTCGATGAACAAGAGCGTCTGGGTCTGATCAGACCGAGTTCTTCTCCTTGGGGTTGTGGTGTTCTTTTTGTCCAGAAGAAGGATGGCACGGACCGACTTTGCGTCGATTACCGTCCATTGAACAAGAAGACTATCAAGAACAAGTACCCACTTCCCAACATCAATGAGCTATTCGAGCAACTTAAAGGTGCTAAAGTCTTCTCCAAGCTTGACCTTCGTATGGGTTATCATCAAATTCGCATTCGTGAAGAATATTCCCAAGACAGCATTCAGAACAAGCTTTGGTTCTTATGAATATACTGTCATGTCTTTCGGCCTTGTCAATGCTCCTCCAACTTTCTCTCGAATGATGAACTTCATCTTCAACCCCTACACCAATGAATTCGT
This sequence comes from Aegilops umbellulata, assembly GCA_032464435.1. NCBI lineage: Eukaryota > Viridiplantae > Streptophyta > Magnoliopsida > Poales > Poaceae > Aegilops > Aegilops umbellulata. Next base: position 246,399,890 of record CP136056.1, read on the forward strand.
CTTGGTCTATCTCGATGATATATTGGTCTTCTCCAAGAATAAGAAGGATCATGCCAAACATTTGCGATTGGTGCTCGACAAGCTCAGAGAGTATAAATTCTATGCGAAGTTCTCCAAATGTGAATTCTGGCTTGATGAAGTTCTTTACCTTGGGCATATCATCTCTGCCAAGGGCATTGCTATTAATCCCGAGAGGGTGTCTGCAGTTCTGAATTGGGAACCTCCTCAGAATGTCAAGCATCTTCGCGGCTTTCTTGGACTTGCAAGTTATTGCCGAAGATTCGTTGAGAATTTCTCAAAGATTGCAAAGCCTCTTTCCAACCTCCTCCAGAAGCACGTGAAGTATGTCTGGTCTCCTGAGTGTGACGTTGCTTTCAACGCTATCAAAGAGAAACTCGTCACTGCTCCAGTTTTGACTCCTCCTGACGAATCCAAGCCTTATGAAGTTTTCTGTGATGCTTCTCTTCAAGGTCTCGGTGCTGTGTTAATGCAAGAGAAGAAGGTTGTGGCCTATACCTCTCGTCAGTTGAAGCCCAACGAAAAGAACTACCCCACTCACGATCTTGAGTTGGCGGCAGTTGTCCATGTATTGATAACATGGAGACATCTCTTGTTGGGAAGGAAAGTGGACATTTTCACCGATCACAAGAGACTCAAGTACATCTTCACTCAGCCGAACCTCAACCTCAGGCAAACTCGATGGGTCGAAATGATTCAAGAGTATAATCCGAGTATTGAATATACTCCAGGCAAGGCTAATGTGATTGCAGACGCTTTGAGCAGGAAGGCTTATTGCAACAGCTTAATCCTCAAGCCCTTTCAAGCGGATATTTGTGAAGCTTTCCGCAAGTTGAATCTCCAAGTTGTTCCTCAAGGTTTTCTTGCCAACCTCATAGTCTCTCCTACTTTGGAAGATCAAATTCGTGAGGCACAACTGATGGATACCATGGTGAAGAAGGTGAAACGTGGTATTGACAAGGGCATTTCCAAATACAAGTGCTATCGCGTTGATGACAGAGATACTCTTTTCTTCGAGGACCGGATTGTGGTTCCTAAGGGTGATCTTCGTAAAGTCATTATGAACGAGGCGCACAATTCTCTTCTGTCCATTCATCCTGGAAGTACAAAGATGTACCATGACCTCAAGCAGTCGTATTGGTGGACTCGAATGAAGCGAGAAATTGCTCAATTCATGAATGAATGTGATGTCTGCAGAAGGGTGAAAGCAGAACACCAACGACCAGCTGGTCTACTCTAACCTCTTGCTATTCCAGAATGGAAGTTTGATCATATCGAAATGGACTTCGTGACTGGTTTTCCAAAGTCCAAGCGTGGAAATGATGCCATCTTCGTCGTCATCGACAAGCTCACTAAAGTGGCTCATTTTCTTCCTATCAAAGAGTCTATCACAGCAGCACAGCTGGCAGAGCTTTACACCTCCAGAATTGTCTCCTTGCATGGCATTCCACAATTGATTTCTTCAGACCGTGGCAGCATCTTTACCTCCAAGTTTTGGGATTCTTTTCAGAAGGCCATGGGCACAAACATTCGCTTCAGCACAACTTTCTACCCTCAAACTCGTGGACAAATCGAGCGTGTCAACCAAATTCTTGAAGATATGCTCAGGGCTTGTGTTATCTCTTTCGGCATGAAGTGGGAGGATTGTCTTCCTTATGCTGAGTTCTCTTACAACAACAGCTTTCAAGCCAGCTCGGGCAAAGCCCCATTCGAGATTCTCTATGGCAGAAAGTGCCGTACTCCTCTCAATTGGTCTGAGACGGGTGAACGCCAACTTCTTGGCAACGATTTGATCTCAGAGGCTGAGGCAATGTATAAAGTCATTCATGAGAATCTCAAAGCCGCGCAGTCGCGCCAGAAGAGCTATTACGATAGCAAACATCGTGATGTGGCTTTCGAGATCGGAGACCATGTCTACCTCCGCGTCTCTCCAATGAAAGGCACTCGTCTCTTCGGTATCAAAGGTAAGCTTGCCCCTAGATACGTCGGTCCTTTCAAGATAATCGGCAAACGAGGCGATCTCGCCTATCAACTTGAGCTACCCCCCAACTTTGCAAATGTGCACGATGTCTTCCACGTGTCACAGCTTCGCAAGTGCTTCAAGACGCCTGAGCGCACCATCAACTTCGAAGAGATTGATCTTCAATAAGATTTATCCTATCATGAGCATCCCGTTGCTGTTCTCGAAGAAACTGAGCGCAAGACTCGCAACAAGTCAATCAAATTCCTGAAAGTGAAGTGGTCTCACCATTCAGACCGAGAAGCCACCTGGGAGCGCGAGGACCACCTCTGTTCCGAGTATCCGGAGTTCTTCCAGTCCTAGATCTCGAGACGAGATCCTCTCGTAGTGGTGGAGTGTTGTAACACCCCGGATGTAACTTGCCATAATTGTAACTCCAACTCTTGCCATTTTCAGCAATGTGATATGATATTCCCTTCGTGGTTCGGTTTCCCGTCATTTTGCATTTTGTTCATGTCATGCATTTCTTATCATGTCATCATGTGCATCGCATTCGCATACGTGTTCATCTCATGATTCCGAGCATTTTCTCCGTTGTACGTTTTGCAATCCGGCGCTCCTATGTCCCCCGGCGTCCCCTTTTACCTTTTTTCCGTGAGCGGGTATTAAACCTTCTCAGAATGGACCGAGGTTTGTGAAGCGGCCTTGGTATAGCACCGGTAGACCGCCTATTAAGTTTCGGGTCATTCGGAGGTTGTTTGATACTCCAACGGTTAACCGGGTAACCGTGAAAGCCTCTTTTGGGTTGCAGCCCAAAACCCCTCCAAATCAGCCCAATAACCCATCTCATCCACTCCCATGTCCATCGCCGTTCGATCACGATCGCGTGGCCGAAAACCGTGCTCAATTTGGAGATTCCTAGCTCCTCCTACCTATAAATAAGTGGCCTCCCCCGAAATCCCGCAGACCAAACCCTAGCCCCGCTCCCTCTCCGCCGCCGGACACGTCCGGGCGAAGCCGGACGCGTCCACCGGCCACCTCGCCCCGTCCAATCCCGGGCTGCCACGTCAGCCGCCGCCGCCACCTCGCCCAATCCCACCGCGCCACCTCGCCCCGCCACCTTCTCTCTCCTCCCGCCGGCCCGCCGCTGCCCGTCCCCGGCCCACGCGGCCCACGCTCCGCCGCCCGCCGCCCGGCCTCGCCCCGCCGCCGCGCTCCCCGGCGAGCTCCGCCGCGCCACCCGCCGCCCGGCCTCGCCCCGCCGCCGCGCTCCCCGGCGAGCTCCGCCGAGCCGCCCGCCGCCCAGCCTCGCCCCACCGCCGCGCTCCCCGGCGAGCTCCGCCGAGCCGCCCGCCGCCCGATCCCGCGGGATCCGCCGCCCGCGCCTCCCCATCGCCGCCTCTGCTTCGTCCCGGGCCGGATCCGGCGAGACCCGCCCATCTCTGGCCGGCTCCCTCCTCTCCGGCGTCTCTCCGGCGAAGATCCGGCCAGATCCGCCGCCGCCTTGGTCTCCGCGCCGACAAACCCTAGGTCGAAATCTTCCAAGTCTTTTTGCTGTCGTAATTTTGTTGCATCTTCATCGCGTCATAACTTGCTGCATAGTGCTCCATTTCGTGCGTGTAGTATGTCAAATTGTTCGCCTCGAGGAGTACATCATTTCTTCTCATTGCATCATTTTCATTTGAGCTCATATTGATGCCCGAAATGCTAATGGAAGAGGGCTATACGATGTTAGGTTCAGATCTGTTTCAGTAGATGCATTTTTGTCATTTTTGCCATGATTGATGTGTGCACCCTATAAATTGGAGTCCTACATGTGTTTTGTAATATGCCATGCCGTCTTTCCAGGGGTGTATGCCATGTATTTTTGTGATCTTTGTGGTGACTAGCACAAGTATGCAAACTAGGGATCATATTATTGCTGATTTCAGAGACTTGGTATTTTCACTAAGTCATGTTCTGTTGTTATTTTTATGCCATGTGTTCATGTTGTTTCAGAGAGATCTATGCCTCTTTTGAGCATGATCAGTAAGACTGTTTTGAGCATATGGATTTGCTCTCTCCATCCATGCCTTTGCTTGTATTTATGGAGTGGCATAGCTTAAGTCAATCGAGCTCTACTTTTGCTATAAAATGATACTGGCAGATTGTTTACAAGTTACTCGATTTTGCCAAGCTTGCTGTAGTTGATCCTTGCATGACATGATATTATTCTTGCCATGTCTGGCTTCTCTGCCATGTCTTCTTGGTGGGTGTATGCTTAGTTTATCACGAAATGCTCTGTAGTGAGTGCATCGAGCTCGTAAACATGCCTACTTGTTATCTGTTTTTGACATGTCCAGTTTTCTGCTAAGTCTGAAATCTGTAACGAAATTTGCTTAATTGACATGGGTGTTATTATATTTTCTGGTCCTTTTAAGCTAATGGTCAGTAAGGGTCTTTTGTGCAATGCTTTGAGTAGATTAATTCCATGCCTTATTTTGCTATGTCCTGTTCCTGTAGCATGTTGTTTGCTTGCTATAAACATGTCATCCTGATGTTAGTTTCTGGCACGACAGTATTTTCACTAAGTCTGTGAACCTGTTATCTTTTGCACTTTTGCCATGCTTGTTTCAACCTGTTATGGTGTGATTTAGCCGTAGCTCAGTGTTCATATTTTGTCAAGCATCTTGAGTAGTTCACTTACATATGCTTTGCTGATATGTTTGGGTGCAGTAGCTTAATTACTTGTTGCGTGCTAAGTGGCATCATGCTGTTTAACGCAGAAATATGTCATTCTTGTTTTGCTTGCCATTTGCAAACCGTGCATCCGATTCAGGTGATCTTTATATCGATTTCAACCGAAATCACCTCACCGTTCCAGTGGCATACTTGGTTTGCCAAGATTATGCCTTGTTCATGCTTGTCCTTCCGGAGCACGCATATGCATTGCATATCACGTCTCGCATATCATGCCATGTTTTGCATCATGTTGATTGCGCATTGCATCGTGGTTGATAGTTGTTACTTTGCTTGTGTTCTTGTTTTGGGTAGAGCCGGGAGACGAGTACGTGAACGAGGAACCTGTTGAGAACGCTTACGAAGACCAAGCTTTCGACAACTCTGAGAACCTTGCAGGCAAGATGACCATACCCTCGAAATCACTTCTATCTTTGCTTGCTAGATGCTCGCTCTTTTGCTATGCCTATGCTGCGATACCTACCACTTGCTATATCATGCCACCCATATTGCCATGTCAGCCTCTAACCATCCATGTCCTAGCAAACCGTTGATTGGCTATGTTACCGCTTTGCTCAGCCCCTCTTATAGCATTGCTAGTTGCAGGTGAAGATGAAGTTTGTTCCATGTTGGAACATGATTACTTTGGGTTATCACAATATCTCTTATTTTAATTAATGCATCTATATACTTGGTAAAGGGTGGAAGGCTCGGCCTTATGCCTGGTGTTTTGTTCCACTCTTGCCGCCCTAGTTTCCGTCATACCGGTGTTATGTTCCTTGATTTTGCGTTCCTTACACGGTTGGGTGATTTATGGGACCCCCTTGACAGTTCGCTTTGAATAAGACTCCTTCGGCAAGGCCCAACTTTGATTTTACCATTTGCCACCTAAGCCTTTTTTCCCTGGGTTTTCGCGAGCCCGAGGGTCATCTTTATTTTAACCCCGGGCCAGTGCTCCTTCGAGTGTTGGTCCAAACTGTCAGCCGCCGGTGGTCGCCAGGGGCAACTCTGGACTGGCCTACCGGAAGTTTGGACAATCCGGATGTGCCCTGAGACCGAGATATGTGCAACTCCTATCAGGATTTGTCGGCACAACCGGGCGGCTTTGCTGGATTTGTTTTATTACTGTCGAAATGTCTTGTAGTCCGGGATTCCGAGACTGATTGGGTCTTCCCGGTAGAAGGAATATCCTTCGTTGACCGTGAGAGCTTATAATGGGCTAAGTTGGGACACCCCTTGTCGGTGTACTAAAGTAGGGGTACCTTAGTACCCCGAACTTGTGCACGGGCAATCGTAGCACCCCGCGGCAGGGCTTGCCAGGTGATCGCCAAAACTCTCCATGGTCCCTTTTTGGGCCATCCAAGAACAAAGTATTTGAGCCAAGGCCCCGGCCGGAGGAGCTTGCCGGGAAGGCCACCCGAAGAGAGCAAGGCCCCGGCAAGAGGAGCTTGCCGGGACGGCCGCTCGAAGCACAAGGCCCCGGCAAGAGGAGCTTGCCGGGAAGGCCGTCCAGGGCACGACAAGAGACTTGCTCCGACGCGCCACGCGTCCCGGCAAGGACCGGTGAGCAACAAGCTCCCGGGCGCGACAAGGCATCAACCGTGGCAAGGCGTTTGCCGCGGCAAGTCACCACCCCACGCCTGCGTTCCAGCTCATCCACCAACGTGTCGCTCTGGAGCCATTCCAGGTGTACGTGGCGAAAGGCTGCGCGGCCAGGGGCATGCGGTGGCGAAGCAACGCTGACAGGATAGCCGTCGTGGCAAACGGTCGCGCCCCTGACGGTCCCTTTTCTGCACTGTTTGGGCGACCTAGACGGGCATTTAATGCCCTTGTCCCCTGCCGTCAGAGTTAGGTATGATAGCACTGTGCAAACAGTTGTACCCAGCACAGCGTTTTCCAGTTTTACCCCCGCCTACGTTGCCACCTGTGGGTAACCCCTTGCGCATATAAAAGGAGGCCCCATGCGCAACGTAGAGAAAAAAGGGAGAAAGGAGAGGAAGAAGGAGGCCACTCACGCTCGGTCTGATTAGTGTCCTGAGTGTACTGTAGCACTCAGCGCTCCCGAACAAGAACACAATACAAACCACAAAGCAGTAGTAGGGTTTTACGCATCCGTGCGGCCCGAAGCTGGGTAAACCCCTTGTGTGCATCGTCTCGATCCGCTCTTCGCACGACCTCCGCCCCCCGCTGAACCAGAAAGGGGCTCGGTCCCCATAGGTGTTCGTGGAGGCAGATTTCCCCCGACATCTTTGGCGCGCCAGGTAGGGGGCGTCGAGGTTGTGTGAACCTGATCTGGCGTCTGCACAGGCTAGATCTCCAGTGTCTTCATCGACATGCCACCGAAGAAGAAGGCTCCGGAGGTGCCTGGTCCGTCCGCGTCGAACCCACCGCCCCTGGAGAAAACGGGTGGTGGGGACGGCACCGGCGGCGAAACGGACGTCGCCGAGCCAGCTCATGGTACGACGGCGTCCGAACATGCACCGCGCCCCTCTCAGGAGGCACGGGACCAGTAGCGTCTTGGCACTCACGGTACCATACGCTCGCTGGACCCAGATCGAGCTGGCGGATCCCAGGGTGCTCAAGGCCAGCATACACACCAACATGCTGGCGCGAGCGTGGTGCGACTGCCTGGTCCGGGTGCTGCTCCTTCTAACATAGTTAGAAGTTCGAGCACATCCCGCTCCACGCGTCGTTCGCCACCGCTGCCCGCCACTCCAGCAGAAGCTCTAGCACGAGCTCAACTGCTCCTAGACTACCCTCCAACGGCGGACAAGCTCGACGACTGGAGGGCCACAATACAGAGTCTCATCGGCTTCGCTAACGGCGACACCCCGCGGCAGCACAGTGCGTCGCAGCCGCGGCAGGTCGGCCAGGCGAGAACCGATGGCGCCAAGACCGGTGGGGGTGCGACCATCGTGCATTCCCCGCCCCAAAGGCCAAGATCGCCGACTCGCCAGAACCATCATGACAACGACTCCACCACGTCGTCAAATCCGCGAACTCGTCGCGATCAACGCCAAGTTCTTCACGAACGAAAGCAAGAGGACGCTCGTACTCGCATCGAGCGTCGAAGAGAAGCGCGGCGTCAATCAGACCAGCGCGTTGAGCCCTCTGTCGACATGCATGCGCCGGGGGGACCAGGCGACCTGCCGTACACGGTAGGCTGCCCTGCGTTCACCCGTGAGCTGCGGCAAGTCCAGTGGCCCAACACGAAGAATTTCAAGCCAGACGTACCAGAGAAGTACGACGGCAAGTCGCATCCGTCAGAGTTCCTCAGCATCTACACCATTGCGGTGCAGGCTGCTGGAGGGCGAGACGACAAGATCCTTGCCAACTACTTCCCGCCGGTACTCAAATCCAACGTCAGATCCTGGCTCATGCACTTGCGGGACAACTCCATAACCTCCTGGACAGATTTGTGCCATCAGTTTGTTCGCGCCTTTACAGGCGGCCACAAACCCCATGGCCAAGCGAGCGACCTTCATCTGCTCGTCCAGAAAGAAGGGGAACCCTTGCGCAAGTTCATCCAGAGATTCAGCCGTGTACACTACAACATCCCATACGTCCACCCTGCCGCGGTCATCAGCGCGTTCCATCAGAACATGCGTAACCGCAGGATGCGGGAGGAGATGGCGATGTGCAAGATCAAAGACGTCAGCGAGCTATATGCCCTGGCCGACAAGTGTGCACGTGCTGAGGAAGGAAGGAAACTCCCCGGAGAGAACACTGGAGCAGGAGAATCTGACAGTGAGGATACCGCCCCGGCAAGGAAGAACCGGCAGCGGAGCAACAGGAAGAAGAAGAGCCAAGAAGTACTGGTTGTTGAGTAGTCCGGCGATGAAGGCGCCGCCAAGAAGGCCCAGGCTGGTAGCTCCGGCAAGGAGGTTGCCGGATGCACCAACTGCCAGGCTGTGGCGGTCGCCGACAAGCGGGACGGCACCAACAAACAGTACTGCAAGATCCACCGCACCAAGGGCCATGACCTCCAGAGCTGCAAGCAGGTCGAGCGGCTCGTCGAGCTGCAAAAGGCCGAGTACGAGCGACGCGACAAGGAGAAAGCCCGGGGAGGTGGTGGAGGATCCGGCACGAAGCGCCCCAGCCAGGGAGGACGCCGCGACAAGGACAAGCAGCGGCAAGCAGACAGACCTCCCCGCGGCCGCGACAAGGACGAAGACGACGACGAAGACGAAGACATGGATGATGTCGAGACCAGTGAGCAGGAGTTTCAGAAAGCCACGGAGGTCTTGTGCGTAGACGGCGATGCTTCTCTGCATACTTCTCGCCGCCAGCTCAAGCAGTGGGCGCGGGAAGTCAATGCAGCGGAACCACCCGTCGAGTCACGCAAGCCTCTGAAATGGTCCAGCACGCCTATCATCTTCGATATTGAGGACCACCCTGACCGCACAACTGCGATCGGGTGCTTGCCGATGTTGGTCTCGCCAACAGTCCGCAACCTCAAGGTCACTAAGATGCTAGTCGACGTTGGGGCCGGCTTGAACCCGATCTCCTCCGCTGTGCTCCAGAAACTCCAAGTCCCCGACAGCGAGCTCGAGGAGACCGGCACGTTCCAAGGAATCAACCCGGGAAGGAGCAAGCCAAAGGGGAAGATAACGTTGCCAGTGACATTTGGCAGCGAGCTGAACTTCAGGACAGAGAGGATCACTTTTGACGTTGCCGATTTTCCATTGCCCTACAATGGAATTCTCGGCCGTCCAGCGCTCGCCAAGTTCATGGCGGCCTCTCACTACGCATACAACATGCTCAAGATGCCAGGCCCGATAAGCGTCATCTCTGTCCCCGGCGACAAGAAGCATGCCCTTATCTGTGCCGACAAGATCTACCGGGAAGCAGTAGCCGCAACGGATCACAAGCCACTTGTCGCTGAAGCTCCCGGAGGGAAGAAGAAGACCAAGCCCAGCAAGTGCTCTGGTGCCCTCTCCGGCAAGCGCACCTCTTTGGAGTGCTGCGCTACCGTCGAGGACGCGCCATCGAGCTCCACCGGCAATAGTAAGAAGTCAATGGCAGCCCCGCCAACGACCAAGAAGGTGTCCGCCAAGGAGGACGACACTGGTGGAACCTTCACCATCAGTGCCACTCTCGATCCCAAATAGGAAAGCGCACTCGTTGCTTTCCTACGAGCGAATGTCGATGTGTTTGCCTGGCAACCATCTGACATCCCTGGCGTTCCCAGGAAAGTGATTGAGCACCACCTCGCCGTCTGTCCTCATGCGCGGCCCGTCAAGCAGAAAGTCAGGAGGCAAGCGGTGGAGCGCCAAGAGTTCATCACAGAAGAGATCAAGAAGTTGGAAGCGGCAGGCCTTGTCAGAGGTGTGCTCCATACGACGTGGTTGGCCAATCCTGTTGTCGTGCGCAAAGCAAATGGGCAATGGAGGCTTTGCATCGACTTTACTGATGTTAACAAAGCTTGTCCCAAAGATCCCTTTCCCTTGCCGCGCATGGACCAGATTGTTGGCTCCACGGCCGGATGTGACCTGCTTTCATTTCTTGACGCATACTCAGGATACCATCAGATCTTCATGGCTGAAGAAGATGAGGAAAAGACCGCATTCATCACTCCATGTGGCACGTACTGTTTCGTACGGATGCCTTTCGGTTTGAAGAATGCTGGTTCGACGTTTGCGAGGGTTGTCCATAGCGCTTTTGAGCCGCAAATCCACAGAAATGTGGAAGCCTACATGGATGACATAGTGGTCAAAAGCAGGAACAGGGCAACTCTGATTCAAGATTTAGAAGAGACCTTTACGACCCTGCGCAAGGTCAGCCTCAAGCTCAACCCCGAGAAGTGCGTGTTTGGAGTACCTTCTGGCAAGCTTCTCGGGTTCTTCGTGTCTCAGCGAGGAATCGAAGCCAATCCAGACAAAATCAAGGCCATCGAGCAGATTGAAGCACCAACACGCGTCAAGGATGTACGAAGGCTTGCCGGCTGCGTCGCGACTCTCAGCAGGTTTATTTCCAAGTCTGCAGAACGCGCCCTGCCATTTTTCAAAGTTTTGAAAAAGGCGGGTCCAGTGAAATGGACTCCGGAAGCGGAGGCTGCACTGCAGGACTTGAAGAAATACCTGTCCTCCGCTCCAATACTTGTCGCGCCTAAACCACAAGAGAAGTTGCTGCTGTACCTGGCGGCAACCAATCAAGTGGTTAGTGCTGCGTTAGTAGCGGAGAGGGAGGCAGATGATGAGCTAGCAACCGCGGCAAGCGCATCCAGTGACAAGCAGGAGGCTTCCCCGACAAGCTCTGGCCCCGACAAGGATGAATCTGCGCAGGAGCGAGTGGAGGTGCAGAAGAAGAGAATGGTGCAGCGCCCAGTTTACTTTGTCAGCTCCCTTCTGCAGGGGGCTAGGTCAAGGTACTCTGGTGTGCAGAAATTGCTTTTCGGCCTTCTCATGGCCTCGAGAAAGCTGCGCCATTACTTCCAAGCACATGAGATTACAGTTGTCACCCGCTTTCCGCTGAAGAGGATACTGCAGAATCCAGAAGCAACAGGCAGGATTGTCGAGTGGGCACTGGAACTGTCAAGCTTCGGTCTCAAATTCGAGAGCACTTCAACTATCCAAAGCAGAGCATTGGCGGAGTTCATAGCAGAGTGGGCACCGACACCAGACGAAGAGATCCCAGAGACGAGCATCCCGGTCAAAGAAGCAAGCAAAGAGTGGCTGATGTATTTTGATGGTGCCTTCTCGCTGCAAGGCGCCGGTGCTGGCGCGTTGCTTATCGCGCCCACCGGAGAGCATCTCAAGTACATTGTCCAGATGCACTTCCCCAAGGAGCAAGCAACCAACAATACTACAGAGTATGAAGGTTTGCTTGCCGGTCTCAGGATCGCGGCAGAACTTGGGATCAAGAAGCTCATTGTCAGGGGTGACTCGCAGCTTGTCGTCCGCCAAGTAAACAAAGATTACCAGAGTCCGTTGATGGAAGCGTACGTTGATGAAGTGAGGAAGCTAGAAGAGCACTTTGACGGCCTGCAAATGGAACACATTCCAAGAGCTAAGAACGACATTGTTGATGGCCTGTCAAAGTGCGCAGCACTTAAGTTACCTGTGGAGCCAGGAACCTTTGTGCTCAAGCTGACTCAGCCATCCGTAACACCATCAACCGGACAGAGCAAGAAGAGGAAGTTGGTCTCCGGCGACTATCTTCCGGCAGAGCTCCCCGGAGCCGCCGCCAAGAAGGTCCCCAAGATCGACGCCAAGAGTGCTGAGGAGCAGTCTGCTCCGGCAAACCCCAGGGTTTGTTCCGTAGAAGCAGGCGCTCCCGACAAGTTTTGCTCCGGCAAGCTTGCCGGGGAAAATCAAGCTCCGGCTGAGCCCAAGATCCTCGCCGTAGAAGCGGACATTCCCGCAGCAGCAGATGTGCCTTCAGTCCTTGTTGTCGAGCCACAGGCTCCAGCATGGGCGCAACGGACTGTCCGTTTCCTCCAGAACGGAGAACTTCCCGAAGAACAAGAAGAAGCAGAAAGAGTAGCCCGGCGCTCAAGTATGTACCAGTTCGTCGACAACACACTGTACAGAAGAGGGCGCAACGGTGTGAAATTGAAGTGTATTCCCCGGGAAGACGGACAGGAGCTGTTGGCGGAGATACACGGAGGCATATGTGGACACCACATTGGCGCTAGAGCACTTGCCGGCAAAGCGTTCCGGCAAGGTTTCTTCTGGCCCACAGCCCTCCAGGATGCAACTGCACAAGTAACCAAGTGTGAAGCGTGCCAGTTCCATTCCAAGAAGATACACCAGCCAGCTCAAGCTCTCCAGACGATCCCTTTATCCTGGCCATTTTCGGTCTGGGGGCTCGACATCCTCGGCCCCTTCCCCCGAGCTGTCGGGGGCTTTGAGTACTTGTACGTCGCAATCAACAAGTTCACAAAGTGGCCGGAAGTGGAACCAGTGAGGAAGGTGACAGCACAGTCAGCAGTCAAGTTCTTCAGGTCGATTGTTTGCCGCTTCGGGATCCCCAACAGGATCATCACCGACAACGGTACGCAATTCACGAGCCGCGCCTTCATGCAATACATCCAAGATCTCGGCGCCAAGGTCTGCTTCGCTTCTGTTGCTCATCCCAGGAGCAACGATCAAGCGGAGAGGGCCAATGCCGAAGTGCTGCGCGGGCTCAAGACCAGAACTTTCGACAGGCTGCACAAGTGCGGAAGAAACTGGATCGAGGAGCTGCTGGTGGCTCTTTGGTCGATCAGAACAACGCCAAATCGAGCCACTGGCCAGACACCATTTGCTCTAGTCTATGGAGCAGAAGCAGTTACCCCCGGAACTCGTATACGGGTCACCTCGAGTGCTCGCTTATGATGAGCTTGAGCAAGAGCGGCTGCGTGAAGATGACGCACTGCTCCTTGAGGAAGATCGTCTTCAGGCTGCTGTGCGAGCCGCTCGCTACCAGCAAGCTTTGCATCGCTACCATAGCCGCAAAGTTAAAGCCAGAAGCTTCAAGGAAGGCGACCTTGTTCTTCGGCGCGCTCCGTCCGCCAAGAATCACAACAAGTTGACGCCGAAGTGGGAAGGCCCTTACCGGGTGAGACGAGTCACGAGGCCCGGTGCTATCCGCCTTGAGACCGAAGATGGCACACCGGTGAGCAACTCCTGGAATATTGAGCATCTTCATAAGTTTTACCCGTAAGGCGCGATTGTCGGACCCCGTCCGGCAACCACCCTTTTGTACAAGTCTTGCCGCTGTTGCATGTAATCCTTTGTACAAAGCCAGGCGCAAACCCTGAGCAGCAGTAAATGAAGCGCTGGCGCCCTAAGTTTTAGCATGCATGCTGAGTCGAGTCTCGTCCTTGGTTAGGGTTGATAGTGCCTAACAGCTGCTAACCCCTAGCTTAGAGGTCGGGTCTGCGTCCCTTTTTCCTGTTCTTTCGTTTCCCTTGGTTCGCAGGGTTTTGCATATCCTGGCGAGACCGCTTAAGGACGAAAAAGAGAAGAAGGGCGGACCAGCATCTGGTCCCCGGCAAACCAGTGTTGCCGGGAGCTGCAAGTACAAAGATTCGCCCGTGGCAAGCCAAAGTTGCCGGGGGATGCAATCCCAGATAAGTTTTTCATCCCTTGTCATGCATTCTCTTATGGACTGAGGAATGCGAAAACCTTGTTTCTTCCTAAAAAGCTACCGTGCTCCCTTAACTCTGGGCCCCAGAGCGCGTTCCTGGGGCCAGTTTTGGTAGTAGCCGCGGCGGCAAAGGGACGGAATGAGGAGCCCGAACCCGCCTCATCCTTACCTCCGCCAGAGGCGTGAGAAAGGTCGGGTGGCGCGGGAAGACGGCAGGGCCTGTTGCCGGGTAAAGAAGTGTCTATCTTAACGATATAAAGGATTCGCTCCTTGGCGTGGGTTTTACCCGCGGGACAAATGGCCCGGCAAACATCCCCTTTTCATTAAAAAAACATTCCGCTCAGGTACAGTTCAGAGAGAATGAAAAACATGAGAGATGGGATTACAAGCTTTAAATGCAACTAAAGCCCGAGGGCTTACAAGTTAAAAAGAGATAAGGTGCCCGTAATCCCTTTCTTGTCTCTCTCCTCAGGAGGTAGGACAAGGAGACAAGAAGGGAAAAAGGGGCGCCTAGGCGAGCTACGGGTGGCAGAAGACACCAAGAGAACACCCCGGGGGCCGTCTGAAGGCTGGATTGTGACAGCGGCGCCGGAAGCAGGGCTCGACGAGGCGGTAGGACGTCAGCACGCTGTCGAGGGCGCCGTACCCCCGTACTCCGAGTTGACGGCCTTGCCACCCGCCCTCTTCCTCTTCCGCAGCCTCCCTACGCCAGCCGCTAAGGAGACGACCCCGAGAAGCTCAAGGAGCCGGCGACACGGATGATGGGGTCGCCGGTACCACACGGAGCCGCGACCGGCGCCTAGTCAGACCCGTCATCCCGACGACCGCTACCCACGTCGTCGCTGTCGCTCCCCTCCTCGTCGCTCTCGCTCGAGGAGGAGCCTTCGCTGTCGGAGGAGCTATCCACGCAGCACCGGGCCCGGGTCCCGTAGCACCCGAAGACCTTGACAGAGAGGAGATCGCCCTCCATCAACTTAAAATGGAGGGTGAACCCCTCCATCAATCTGTGGATACGGGCGAACGACTTCCACCCTCGACCAAGATACATCACGCCGGGGGCTGGGGACTCAACGTGGACCCGCGTGCCCCTCATGCGCAGTCCCTCATGCGCAGTCTTAGCGTCTCGGGTTGTTCCATCTCCATCACGCTTGCGAAGGGAGCCGGGAGACGGAGGCGACGACGAGGCGCCCGGCTCAGCCTGACGAAGAACTCGCAAGGGTCGTCCCTGATGTGGACCGCCGTGAGAAGAGGAGCCGCTGGTGGAGGCGAGGCCGGCGCGTTGCCCCGTCCGCCTCGTCCCCGAGCGCCTCAGCCTCGTCCACGACCTCGCCCCCTCCCCCTTTCCCTTACGGCTGGCTCTGCCACCGCGGGTGCAAGGGGAGGAGGGGCGCGTTGCCTAGCGGCGACCCTCGTCGCCACCGATGAAGGACCAGGGTTCCCTTTCTCCATGGCGAATGGAGAGAGGGGATCAGAAGCTGAAGGGAAGAAAAGATGAAGGAGTGTGGATTTCCGTCGCCCCCTCTTGCTCTTTATAAAGGAGCAGGGTGGGGGCTCGGTCGCCCCGCTCAGCCAATCAAGACGCAGGAAGAGCAGGCGACTGGGACCGGCCTGCTGCCTCGACCCGCGACGACCCGGTTTCCTGCCTCCACCGTCCGCAACTCCAGGTGCATGGAAGCCGCGTGGCTGGCGTGCAGGACCAAGGCGACGGATGAGGCGACCTCCCCCCGCCCCGTGATCGTGGGGAGCGGATGCCTCGGAAACCGTGCCTCGGCCCCGTCCAGCAAACGAGCCGCGCCTCCACGCCTCCCTCCACTTATGGAGATGGCGCGAACCATCCGCCTTTATTGCGACGTGACGCATGCCTGCGGGGCTCATCCCTGCGCACGCCGCCCACGTCACGCACACCTCTCCCCACGATGCTGCATTCGACGCGTGCCGTTCGGGGAGGACGTGGTGGATGCAGAAGAAGATGCTGCGTGACCCAGGCCGCGCGTGCCCGTGCACTGTTTTGGGCCTGGCCCAACAGCGCTCGGCACCGTGTATGGCCCAGGCTCGGGGGCTCCTGTCGGTGTACTAAAGTAGGGGTACCTTAGTACCCCGAACTTGTGCACGGGCAGTCGTAGCACCCCGCGGCAGGGCTTGCCAGGTGATCGCCAAAACTCTCAATGGTCCCTTTTTGGGCCATCCAAGAACAAAGTATTTGAGCCAAGGCCCCGGCAGGAGGAGCTTGCCGGGAAGGCCACCCGAAGAGAGCAAGGCCCCGGCAAGAGGAGCTTGCCGAGACAGCCGCTCGAAGCACAAGGCCCCGGCAAGAGGAGCTTGCCGGGAAGGTCGACCAGGGCACGACAAGAGACTTGCTGCGACGCGCCACGCGTCCCGGCAAGGACCAGTGAGCAACAAGCTCCCGGGCGCGACAAGGCATCAACCGCGGCAAGGCGCTTGCCGCGGCAAGTCACCACCCCGCGCCTGCGTTCCAGCTCATCCACCAACGTGTCGCTCTGGGGCCATTCCAGGCGTACGTGGCGAAAGGCTGCGCGGCCAGGGGCATGCGGTGGCGAAGCAACGCTGACAGGATAGCCGTCGTGGCAAACGGTGGCGCCCTTGACGGTCCCTTTTCTGCATTGTTTGGGCGACCTAGACGGGCATTTAATGCCCTTGTCCCCTGCCGTCAGAGTTAGGTATGATAGCACTGTGCAAACAGCTGTACCCAGCACAGCGTTTTCCAGTTTTACCCCCGCCTACGTTGCCACCTGTGGGTAACCCCTTGCGCATATAAAAGGAGGCCCCATGCGCAACGTAGAGAAAAAAGGGAGAAAGGAGAGGAAGAAGGAGGCCACTCACGCTCGGTCTGATTAGTTGCCTGAGTGTACTGTAGCACTCAGCGCTCCCGAACAAGAACACAATACAAACCACAAAGCAGCAGTAGGGTTTTACGCATCCGTGCGGCCCGAAGCTGGGTAAACCCCTTGTGTGCATCGTCTCGATCCGCTCTTCGCGCGACCTCCGCCCCCTGCCGAACCAGAAAGGGGCTCGGTCCCCATAGGTGTTCGTGGAGGCAGATTTCCCCCGACACCCCTGCAGGGTATTATCTTTCGAAAGTCGTGCCCGCGGTTATGAGCCAGATGGGAATTTGTTAATGTCCGGTTGTAGAAAACCCAAAGTTGACCTTAATTAAAACACATCAACCGCGTGTGTAACCGTGATGGTCTCTTCTCGGCGGAGTCCGGGAAGTGAACACGGTGTTGGAGTTATGTTTGACGTAGGTTGTTCTAGGATCACTTCTTGATCACTTCTAGCTTCACGACCGTGCTTTGCTTCTCTTCTCGCTCTCTTTTGTGTTGTTAGCCACCATATATGCTAGTCGCTTGCTGCAGCTCCACCTCACAACCCTATCCTACCTTTAAGCTTAAATAGTCTTGATCTCGCGGGTGTGAGATTGCTGAGTCCCCGTGACTCACAGATTCTACCAAAACAGTTGCAGGTGCCGACGATGCCAGTGCAGATGATTCAACCAAGCTCACGTGGGAGTTCAACGAGGAACGTGGTCGTTACTATGTGTCTTTTCCTGATGATCAGTAGTGGAGCCCTGTTGGGGTGATTCGGGGATCTGTGTAGCATCTGGGGTAGTCTTCTTTCATTTTGGTTCCGTAGTCGGACCTTGAGTGTAATCTGAATGATGAATGTTTATTTATGTATTGTGTGAAGTCGCGACTGTAAGCCAACTATGTATCTCTTTCCCTTATGTATTACCTGGGTTGTGTGAAGATTACCTCACTTGTGACATTGCTTTCAATGCGGTTATGCCTCTAAGTCATGCCTCGACACGTGGGAGATATAGCCGCATCGAGGGCATTACATCCGGAGAGGGGGATTCGTTGCCGTCGTCATCGTCAACCATCCTCCATCACCAATTTCATGATGCTCACCGCCGTGTGTGAGTAATTCCATCGTAGGCTTGCTGGACGGTGATGGGTTGGATGAGATCTATCATGTAATCGAGTTAGTTTTGTTAGGGTTTCATCCGTAGTATCCACTATGTTTTGAGATTGATGTTGCTATGACTTTGCTATGCTTAATGCTTGTCACTAGGGCCAGAGTGCCATGATTTCAGATCTGAACCTATTATGTTTTCATGAATATATGTGTGTTCTTGATCCTATCTTGCAAGTCTATAGTCACCTACTATGTGTTATGATCCGGCAACCCCGAAGTGACAATAATCGGGACCACTCTCGGTGATGACCGTAGTTTGAGGAGTTCATGTATTCACTATGTGCTAATGCTTTGTTCCGGTTCTCTATTAAAAGGAGGCCTTAATATCCCTTAGTTTCCGTTAGGACCCCGCTGCCATGGGAGGGTAGGACAAAAGATGTCATGCAAGTTCTTTTCCATAAGCACGTATAACTATATTCGAAATACATGCCTACATTACATTGATGAATTGGAGCTAGTTCTATGTCACCCTATGTTATGACTGTTACATGATGAACCGCATCCGGCATAATTATCCATCACCGATCCAATGCCTACGAGCTTTCCATCTACTGGTTTACGCTTATTTACTTTCCCGTTGCTACTGTTACAATCACTACAAAATACCAAAAATATTACTTTTGCTTTCATTACTCTTTTGTTACCGTTACCACTATATCATATTACTTTGCTAATAAATAGTTTGCTGCAGATATTAAGTTATCCAGGTGTGGTTGAATTGACAACTCAGCTGCTAATACCT
This sequence comes from Aegilops umbellulata, assembly GCA_032464435.1. Taxonomy (NCBI): domain Eukaryota; kingdom Viridiplantae; phylum Streptophyta; class Magnoliopsida; order Poales; family Poaceae; genus Aegilops; species Aegilops umbellulata. The sequence continues at coordinate 246,418,393 of CP136056.1, forward strand.
GAGAATATTCTTTGGCTCCCATTGTGTCGAATCAATAAATTTGGGTTGAATACTCTACCCTCGAAAGCCGTTGTGATCCCCTACACTTGTGGGTTATCAATCATCACCTTCTAAAATAAGCGCCAGAACGTGAGAGCACTGTTGTCATGCTGATGCATTGTGTGTAGCTAATGTTGGGTGCATCATGACTGGATCTTTTCTACCATGAATTGCAATGTTTAGACGCTACTTGAACTTTGGAGGTGCTCTGCATTTATGTTTTGGAGTCTCAGAAAGGGCTAGCGAGATACCACTATTGTCATATTATATCATGGTTGTTTTGATAACGTGTTGCTGTTTGAGATATCTTATTATTGATTGGTAGTTGATTATGTCATTGATACGAGTTAATATAATTTTTAAGAGTTATTGTCGGCATGGTTAGTTATGATACTGGCTGAAAACCTGGGTGTTGTTTAAGCTTATTTATGCAAACAAGAGAAAAAGAGTTTGTAAAAGTTTTTCTTTTTCACTTTCAGTTTATCAACTGAATTGCTTGAGGACAAGCAAAGGTTTGAGCTTGGGGGAGTTGGTACGTCTCCAACGTATCTACTTTTCCTAACGCTTTTCCTCTTGTATTGGACTCTAATTTGCATGATTTGAATGAAACTAACCCCGGACTGATGTTGTTTTCAGCAGAACTTCCATGGTATTGTTTTTGTGCAGAAATAAATTTTCTCGGAATGGAACAAAACTTTGCGAGAAAATTTTACCCAATAGAAGAGAATTTCTGGAGCCAAGTACCACAAGAGGGGGGCACCTGGGTGGGCACAACCCACCAGAGCCCCCCCCCCTCCAGGCACGCCCAGGTGGGCTGGTGGCCCAGCAGAACCTGAAACCGACGCTATAAAATCACATATTTCCAAAAAAATCAGGGAGAAAGAATTATCGTGTTTCACGAGACAGAGCTGCCATCACCTCCTGTTCTTCATCGGGAGGCCAGATCTAGAGTGCATTTGGGGCTCCGGAGAGGGGGATCTTCGATCTTCGTCATCACCAACCCTTCTCCATCGCTAATTCCATGATGCTCCCCATCGGGAGTGAGTAATTCCTTCGTAGGCTCGCTGGTCGGTGAGGAGTTGGATGAGATTAATCATGTAATCTAATTAGTTTTGTTAGGGCTTGATCCCTAGTACCCACTATGTTCTGAGATTGATGTTGCTATGACTTTGCCATGCTTAATGCTTGTCACTTTGGGCCCGGGTGCCATGATTTCATATCTGAACCATCTATGTTATCACATTTATATCCATGTTCAAGATCTGATCTTGCAAGTTATAGTCACCTACTACGTGTTATGATCCGGCAACCCCGGAGTGACAATAGTCGGGACCACTCCCAGTGATGACCGTAGTTTGAGGAGTTCATGTATTCCCCGTGTGTTAATGCTTTGTTCCGGTTCTCTATTAAAAGGAGGCCTTAATATCCCTTAGTTTCCAATTGGACCCCACTGCCACAGGAGGTAGGACAAAAGATGTCATGCAAGTTCTTTCCATAAGCACGTATGACTATTTACGGAATAACTACCTACATTATATTTATGAATTGGAGCTAGTGCCATATCACCCTAGGTTATGACTGTCACATGATGAATATCATCCAACAAATTACCGATCCAATGCCTACGAATTTATCTTATATTGTTCTTGCTAAGTTACTACTGCTATCGTTACTTTTGCACTTGCTACAAAATTACTTCTATCACTATTACCGTTACTATTTCTATCGCTACTACTATCAAAACTAACATATTACTTTGCTATTGACCACTTTGCTGCAGATAATTAATCCCCAGGTGTGGTTGAATTGACAACACAGCTGCTAATACTTGCAAATATTCTTTGGCTCCCCTTGTGTCGAATCTATAAATTTGAGTTTAATACTCTACCCTCGAAAACTATTGCGATCCCCTATACTTGTGGGTTATCAAGATACTGTTTCACCGCTTGGGATTGTCAGAGATGTAGAAGTCTTGTCTGAGAAAATTAAATACCCTACTGATTTTCTAGTTCTTGGTTCCCCGCAAGATGATTTTTGTCCCATTATATTTGGTAGACCTTTCCTGAATACGGTTAATGTTAAGATTGATTGTGCTAAGGAAACTGTCAGTGTTAACTTTGGTGATGTGTCTCATGAGTTTAAAGTCTCCAAATTCCGTAGACAGCCTCATGATTAAGAATTGCCTAGTAAGGATGAAATTATTGGTATTGCTTCTATTGCCATGCCTCCTACTGATCCGTTATAACAATATTTGCTAGACCATGAAAATGATATGCATATGAATGAAAGAAACGAAATAGATGAGATATTCTTCAAACAAATATCTATTTTGAAACACACTTTTCCTGTTGAGACTCTTAGAGATCCTCTTCCACCCAAGAGTGATCATGTGTTTGAGCTTAAGCAATTGCCTGACACACTGAAATATGCTTACCTTGATGAAAAGAAGATATGTCGTGTTATTATTAGTGTTAACCTTTCAGAGCATGAGGAAAAGGATATTGCTGAAAACTCTAAGAAATCACTGTGCTGCTATTGGATATACTCTTGATGATCTTAGGGGCATTAGTCACTATCGGTGTACTAAAGTAAGGGTACCTTAGTACCCCGAACTTGTGCACGGGCAGTAGTAGCGTCCCGCGGCAAGGCTTGCCGGGGGAGCGACAAGAGTCTCCACGGCCCTTTTTGGGCCGGACGAAGGCCAAGTGATCGAGCCTAGAAGACCAAGCCCCGGCAAGAGGAGCTTGCCGGGCCAAGAAGGCGAGGTCCGGCAAGAGGAGCTTGCCGGGCCAAGGCGACAAGGCCCCGGCAAGAGGAGCTTGCCGGGACGACTAAGCCGAAGCACCAAGGCCCCGACGGGAGGAGCTCGCCGGGACGGCCAGGCCAAGGCACCCCAAGAGAAGCCCGCCGCGGCGCGCCGCGCGCCCCGGCAAGGCCTGACGAGCGGCAAGCTCTCAGGTGCGGCAAGACAACCACCGCGGCAAGCCACTTGCCGCGGCGAACCACCACCTCAGGCGTGCGCTCCAGCTCACCTGCCCACGCGTCACTCTGGAGTTTCCCCATAGGCACGTGGCGGGGCGCCGCGCAACCTGAGGCGCGCGCGTGGCATGCGACGTTGGCAGAGTCGCCCCCGTGGCAAGCGGAGGCGCCCGTAACAGTCCGCCTCGGCACTGTTCAGGCGATCCAGACGGGCATTTAATTCCTTTGTCCCCCGCCGTCAGAGTTAGGTGCGATAGCACTGTGCGGCCACTGTTCGCATAGTTCCTTGCCATTTTTACCCTCACCTATGTTGCTACCTGTGGGAAACCCCTTAGCATATAAAAGGAGGCCCATGCGCACGTAGGAGAGGGGGGACAGAGACAAACAGAGAGAGAGGAAGAGGGAAAGGAGGACACCCAGTAGACCCTCGTCTACGTCCAGCTCCAACTTACTGTAGCTTCTTGCGCTCCAAAGCAAGAACTCGAATCAACCAGACAAGCAGCAGTAGGGTTTTACGCATCCGTGCGGCCCGAAGCTGGGTAAAATCGTTGTGTGTGTGTGTCACCTCGATCTGCTCTTTGTGCAACCTCCGCCCCCGCCGAACCGACAAGGGGCTCCGTCCCCATAGGTGCTCGTGGAGGCCTATATCCCCCGACAGTCCCACTCTATGTCAGCACAAGATTAATATGGAGCCTGATGCTAAGCCAATTGTTGATCACCAGCGACGATTAAATCCTAAGATGAAGAAAGTGGTAAGAAATGAAATATTAAAGCTCCTGGAAGTAGGTATAATCTATCCTATAGCTGATAATAGATGGGTATGTCATGTTCATTGTGTCCCTAAGAAGGGAGGTATTACTTTTGTCCCCAATGATAAGAATAAACTTATCCCACAAAGAATTATAACAGGTCATAGGATGGTAATTGATTTCAAAAACTAAACAAAGCCACTAGGAAGGATAAATGCCCCCTACCATTTATTGATCAATGCTAGAAATGTTATCAAAGCATACACCTTTTTATTTTCTGGATGGATACTCTGGTTTTTCCCAAATACCTGTATCACAAGAGGATCAAGAAAAAACTACTTTCACATGCCCTTTTGGTACTTTTTCGTATAGGCGTATGCCTTTTGGTTTATGCAATATACTTGCAACTTTCCAAAGATGTATGACTCCTATATTCTCTGGCTTTTGTGAAAATATTGTTCAAGTTTTCACGGATGATTTTTTCGTTTACGGAACTTCTTTCGATGATTGCTTAAGCAACCTTGATTGAGGTTTGCAGAGATGTGAAGAAACTAATCTTGTCTTGAATTGGGAGAGGTGCCACTTTATGGTGAATGAAGGTATTGTCTTGGGGCATAAAATTTCCGAAAGAGGTATCGAAGTTGATAATGCTAAGGTTGATGCAATTGAGAAAATGACATGTCCTAAATATATCAATGGTATAAGAAGTTTCCCTGGTCATGCTGGTTTCTATAGGAGATTTATTAAAGATTTCACTAAAATTTATAGGCTTCTTACTAATTCTTGCAAAAAGATGTTTCGTTCATTTTTTGTGATGATTGTGTAGAAGCCTTTGAAAAACTTAAGAAAGCCTTAATCTCTGCACCTATTGTTCAACTACTTGATTGGAACTTACCCTTTGATATTATGTCTGATGCTAGTGGTTATGTTATTGGTGTAGTTCTAGGACAAAGAGTTGATAATAAATTAAATGTTATTCACTATGCTAGTAAAACCATAGATAGTGCTCAAAGAAATTATGCTACCACCGAGAAAGAATTCTTAGCAGTTGTGTTTGCATGTGATAAGTTCAGACCTTCCATTGTTGATTCTAAAGTAATTATGCACAAAGATCATGCTTCTATTAAACATCTCATGGAAAAGAACGATGCAAAACCTAGGTTAATTAGGTGGGTGCTATTGTTACAATAATTTGACTTGCATATCATTCATAGAAAAGGAGATGAGAATCCCGTAGCAGATAATCTTTCTAGTATGGAAAATGTTCTTGATGACCCACTGTCTATTAATGATAGTTTTCCTGACGAACAATTAGCTGTTATAAATGCTTCTCATAATACTCCTTGGTATGCAGACTATGCCAATTACATTGTTGCTAAATATATACCGCCTAGTTTCACATACCAACAAAAGAAAAAGTTTTTCTTTGATTTAAGACATTACTTTTTGGATGACCTGCATCTATATAAAGAAGGAGTAGATGGTATTATTAGACGGTGTATACCTGAGCATGAACAGGAACAAATCCTATAGAAGTATCACTCCGAGGCATATGGGGGACACCATGCGGGAGACAGAACCGCACACAAGGTATTACAATATGGTTTTTAATGGCCTACTCTTTTCAAAGATGCATGTAAGTTTGTTCTACCTTGCAATGAATGCCAAATAATTGGTAATATTGGTAGACGCCAGGAAATGCATGTGAACTATCCACTTGTTATTGAACCATTTGATGTTTGGGGATTTGATTATATGGGACCTTTTCCTTCCTCCAATGGGTATACTCATATTTTAGTTGTTGTGATTGTGTTACTAAGTGGGTAGAAGCTATTTCAACTAGTAGTGCTAACCACAACACTTCTATTAAAATGTTTCAAGTTATTTTCCCGAGATTTGGAGTCCCTAGATACTTAATGACAGACGGTGGTTCACACTTCATTCATGGTGCTTTATGTATACTTCTTTCCAAATATGATGTTAACCGTAGAATTGCTTCTCCTTATCATCCTCAGCCTAGTGGTCAAGTAGAATCAAGTAATAGGGAAATAAAGCTGATCTTGCAAAAGACGGTCAATAGATCTAGGAAGAATTGGTCTAAGAAACTTAATGATGCACTATGGGCTTATAGAACTTCTTATAAGTATCGTATGGGTATGTCTCCATTTAAAATGGTTTATGGAAAAGCATGTCATTTACCTCTTGAATAAGAACATAAAGCTTATTGGGAAATTAAAGAGCTCAACTATGATTTTAAATTGCAGGTGATTGAGGTTATTTGATATTAGTTCACTTGATGAATGGAGAACCCAAGCCTATGAAAATGCTAAACTGTTTAAAGAAAACGGTTAAAAGATGGCATGACAAAATAATACAAAACGGGAATTTAATATAGGTGACCAAGTCTTGCTATACAATTCTCATTTAATTTTGCAGGAAAACTTCTCTCCAGATGGGAAGGGCCTTACATTATCGAAGAACTTTATCAGTCCGGTGCTATTAAGATCAACAACGCCGAAGGCACCAACCCGAGGGTGGTGAATGGACAAAGAATTAAGCATTATATCTCAGGCACGCCTATAAATATTGAGACTAATATTATTCATTCCATAATGATACTTATCCAACGTATCTATAATTTTTTATTGTTCCATGCTATTATATTGTCTGTTTTGGATGTTTTATATGCATTAATATGCTATTTTATATTATTTTTGGGACTAACTTATTAACCTAGTTCCCACTATTGCACCTTGCAGATTCCACTATTAAGAAACCTATGGGAAGAATTAATGATGTTCTTATTGTTGCAAATAGGAATTATGTGCGCGTAGATTTTATTGTTCTTGATATAGATTGCAATCCTTCATGTCCTATTATTCTTGGTAGACCTTTCCTTAGAACGATTGGTGCAATTATTGATATGAAGGAAGGGAATATTAGATTCCAATTTCCATTAAAGAAAGGCATGGAACACTTCCCTAGGAAGAAAATAAAATTGCCATATGAATCTATCATGAGAGCCACTTATGGATTGCCTACCAAAGATGGCAATACCTAGATCTATCCTTGTTTTTATGCCTAGCTAGGGGCGTTAAACGATAGCGCTTGTTGGGAGGCAACCCAATTTTATTTTTAGTTTTTTTGCTTTTTGCTTCTGTTTAGGAATAAATATTTGATCTAGCCTCTGGTTAGATGTGTTTTTATGTTTTAATTAGTGTTTGTGTCAAGTTAAACCTATAGTATCTTCTTGGATGATAGTTATTTGATCTTGCTGTAATTTCCAGAAACTTTCTGTTCACGAAAATAATTGTTAAAAATCACCAGAACGTGATAAAATAGTGACTCCAATAGCTGCTGATCAATAAAAAAATTGTCTAGGTCGTCCTGGATGATTTTTTGGAGTTCCACAAGTTTGTTTTAGTTACAGATTACTACAGACTGTTCTGTTTTTGACAGATTCTGTTTTTTGTGTGTTGTTTGCTTATTTTGATGAATCTATGGCTAGTAAAATAGTTTCTAAACCATAGAGAAGTTGGAATACAGTAGGTTTAACACCAATATAAATAAATAATGAGTTCATTACAGTACCTTGAAGTGGTCTTTTTTTTTCTTTCGCTAGCGGAGCTCATGAGATTTTCTGTTGAGTTTTGTGTTGTGAAGTTTACAAGTTTTGGGTGAAATATTTTGATGGATTATGGAACGAGGAGTGGCAGGAGCCTAAGCTTGGGGATGACCATGGCACCCCCAAGATAATCTAAGGACACCATAGAGCCAAATCTTGTAACTTTCATCTACTTTCATCGGTATCTTTACTTGGAGCTATATTTTTATTCACCACATGATATGTGTTTTGCTTGGAGCGTCTTGTATGATTTGAGTCATTGCTTTTTAGTTTACCACAATCTTACTTGCTGTACACACCTTTTGAGAGATCCATACATGATTTCGCATTTGTTAGAATACTCTATGTGCTTCGCTTATATCTTTTGAGTTATATAGTTTTGGTCTAGTACTTCACTTATATCTTTTAGAGCACGGTGGTGGATTTGTTTTATAGAAACTACTGATCTCTCATGCTTCACTTAGATTATTTTGAGAGTCTTAAATAGCATGGTAATTTGCTTAAATAATCCTAATATGCTTGGTATTCAAGATTAGTAAAAACTTTCTTATGAGTGTGTTGAATACTAAGAAAAGTTTGATGCTTGATAATTGTTTTGAGAAATAAAGATGGTGATATTAGAGTTATGCTAGTTTAGTAGTTGTGAATTTGATAAATACTTGTGTTAAAGCTTGTGATTCCCGTAGCATGCACGTATGGTGAACAGTTATGTGATGAAATCGGAGCATGATTTATTTATTGATTGTCTTCCTTATGAGTGGCGGTCGGGGACGAGCAATGGTCTTTTCCTACCAATCTATCCCCCTAGGAGCATGCAAGTGATACTTTGCTTTGATAACTTGCAGATTTTGCAATAAGTATATGAGTTCTTTATGACTAATGTTGAGTCCATGGATTATACGCACTTTCTTCCTTCCACCATTGCTAGCCTCTCTAATACCGTGCACTTTTCACCGGTATCATAAACCCACCATATACCTTCCTCAAAACAGCCACCATACCTATCTATCATTGCATTTCCATAGCCATTCCGAGATATATTGCCATGCAACTTTCCACCGTACCGTTTATTATGACACGCTCCATCATTGTCATATTGCTTCGCATGATCATGTAGTTGACATCGTATTTGTAGCAAAGCCACCAGTCATAATTCTTTCATACATGTCACTCTTGATTCATTGCATATCCCAGTATACCGCCGGAGGCATTCATATAGAGTCATATTTTGTTCTAAGTATCGAGTTGTAATTGTTGAGTTGTAAGAAAATAAAAGTGTGATGATCTTCATTTTTAGAGCATTGTCCCAAATGAGGAAAAGGATGATGGAGACTATTAATCCCCCACAAGTCGGGACGAGACTCCGGACGAAAAAAAGAGGCCATAAAAAAGAGAAGGCCCAAATAAAAAAATGAGAGGAAAAGAGAGAAGGGACAATGTTACTATCCTTTTACCACACTTGTGCTTCAAAGTAGCACCATGATATTCATGATAGAGAGTCTCTCATTTTGTCACTTTCATATACTAGTGGGAATTTTTCATTATAGAACTTGGCTTGTACATTCCAATGATGGGCTTCCTCAAAATGCCCTAGGTCTTCGTGAGCAAGCGAGTTGGATGCACACCCACTTAGTTTCTTTTGTTGAGCTTTCATATACTTATAGCTCTAGTGCATCCGTTGCATGGCAATCCCTACTCACTCACATTGATATCTATTGATGGGCATCTCCATAGCCCGTTGATATGCCTAGTTGATGTGAGACTATCTTCTCCCTCTTTTTGTCTTCTCCACAACCACCATTCTATTCCACATATAGTGCTATATCCATGGCTCACGCTCATGTATTGCGTGAAGATTGAAAAAGTTTGAGAACATCAAAAGTATGAAACAATTGCTTGGCTTGCCATCGGGGTTGTGCATGATTTAAATACTTTGTGTGCTGAAGATAGAGCATAGCCAGACTATATGATTTTGTAGGGATAACTTTCTTTGGCCATGTTATTTTGAGAAGACATGATTGCTTAGTTAGTATGCTTGAAATATTATTATTTTTATGCCAATATTAAATTTATGTCTTGAATCTTTCGGATCTGAATATTCATACCAAAATTAAGAAGAATTACATTGAAATTATGCCAAGTAGCACTCCGCATCAAAAATTTATCATTTACCTACTCGAGGAAGAGCAGGAATTAAGCTTGGGGATGCCTGATACGTCTCCAACGTATCTATAATTTGTGATTGCTCCATGCTATATTATCTACTATTTTGGACATTATTGGGCTTTATTATTCACTTTTATATTATTTTTAGGACTAACCTATTAATCGGAGGCCCAGCCCAGAATTGCTGTTTTTTTGCGTATTTCACAGTTTCGCAGAAAAGGAATATCAAACAGAGTCCAAACGGAATGAAACCTTCGGGAACGTGATTTTTAGGAAGAATATGATCCAGGAGACTTGGACCCTACGTCAAGAAACAAAAGAGGAGGCCACGAGGTAGGGGGCGCGCCCACCCTCATAGGCCCCCTGTTGCTCCACCGACATACTCCTTCCTCCTATATATACCTACGTACCCCAAAACGATCAGATACGGAGCCAAAAACCTAATTCCATCGCCGCAACCTTCTGTACCCACGAGATCCCACATTGGGGCCTGTTCCGGAGCTTCACCGGAGGGGGCATCCATCATGGAGGGCTTCTACATCAACACCATAGCCTCTCTGATGAAGTGTGAGTAGTTTACCTCGGACCTTTGGGTCCATAGTTAATAGCTAGATGGCTTCTTCTCTCTTTTTGGATCTCAATACAATGTTCTCCCTGAGGGAGTCCTGGATTAGGGGGTGTTCGGGTGGCCGGACTATACCTTCGCTGGACTCCAGGACTATGAAGATACAAAATTGAAGACTTCGTCCGGTGTCCGGATGGGACTTTCCTTGGCGTGGAAGGCAAGCTAGGCGATGCAGATACTCAAGATCTCCTACCATTGTAACCGACTCTGTGTAACACTAACCCTATCCGGTTTCTATATAAACCGGAGGGTTGTAGTCCGTAGGACGAACCATCATCATACACAATCATACCATAGGCTAGCTTCTAGGGTTTAGCCTCCTTGAGCTCGTGGTAGATCTACTCTTGTACTAGACATATCATCAGTATTAATCAAGCAGTAGTAGGGTATTACCTCCATCGAGAGGGCCCGAACCTGGGTAAAAACATCGTGTCCCTTGTCTCCTGTTACCATCCGGCCTTGACGCACAGTTCGGGACCCCCTACCCGAGATCCGCCGGTTTTGACACCAACATTGGTGCTTTCATTGAGAGTTCCTCTGTGTCGTCGCCTTTAGGCCCGATGGATCCTCTGATCATCAACAACGATGAGGTCCAGGGTGAGACTTTTCTCCCCGGATAGATCTTCGTCTTCGGCGGCTTCGCTCTGCGGGCCAATTCGCTTGGTCATCTGGAGTAGATCGAAAGCTACGCCCCTGGCCATCAAGTCAGGTTTGGAAACCTAAACTACACGGCTGATATCCGCGGAGACTTGATCTTCGACGGATTCGAGCCACAGCCAAGCGCGTCGCACTATCTCGAGGGGCATGATCTAGCTCTACCTCCGAACAGTGTCCTGGAGGCCACACACACACCGGTTCCGACTCTTAACTCGGAGCCTATTGCGCCAATTGAGGATGAGCAGTTGGACGTCACCTCGGGGGCTGCGATCTCAAAGGCGATCGAGCCGAACGCCAGCCCCGCACTCCGCGTGACCCGTGACCCCGAGGGTCCGGACTCCTCCCCGGACTCCTAACAACCCGCGCCCCTGCCAGTCGAAGCCGATTGGGCGCCGATAATGGAGTTCACTGCCGCGGACATCTTTCAGCACTCGCCTTTTGGCAACATCCTGAATTCTCTCAAGTCTCTCTCTTTATCAGGAGAGCCCTGGCCGGATTACGGTCAGCGAGGATGGGATACGGACGATGAAGAAATTCAAAACCCACCCACCACCCACTTTGTAGCCACTATCGACGATTTAACCGACATGCTTGACTTCGGCTCCGAAGACCTCGACGGTATGGACGACGAGGTAGGAGACGAACAGGAACCAGCACCTGTAGGGCGCTGGAAGGCCACCTCATCATATGACATATATATGGTGGATGCTCCAAAAGATGGAGATGGCGATGGAACAGTGGGGGATGACACCCCAAGAAACAGCCAAAGGGCCGGCGTCAGCGGCGCCGCTCTAAAGCCCGCCAAAGCAAAAATGGTGATTCCGGCACGGGAGACAATACTACCCCGGATAGCGCCAAAGAACACCCCACCCAGCAGGATTTGGCGCAGGAAGATGGAGAAGCCAGCCCTCATGAGAGAGCGGCAGAACGAGAGGTTGAGGACGATAACTATATGCCTCCCTCAGAAGACGAGGCTAGCCTCGATGACGATGAATTCGTCGTACCATCAGACCCCGCCGAACAAGAGCGTTTCAAACGCGGGCTTTTAGCCACGGCGAACAGCCTAAAGAAAAAGCAGCAACAGCTTAGAGCCGATCAAGATTTGCTAGCTGATAGATGGACTGAACTCCTTGCGGCCGAAGAGTATGAACTCGAGCGCCCCTCCAAGAATTACCCAAAGAGCAGGCCGCTACCCCGATCAGAGGAGGAAGCGCCTACATCACCAGCGCACGACATGGCAGACCGGCCACCTCATGGCCGCGACAGAGAGGCCTGTCGGACCTCCGCCCAAGCCATGCCCCGACGCCGCTCAACCAAGGCACGGGAAAATGCGCCAGACCTGCAAGATGTACTGGAGGATAAAGCAAGACAAACAAGATCGATCTACGGATCGCGCAGGCGCCCGACGACACGGGACGACGATCTTCACTTCGGACACAATAAATCCGGCCGGGCCGAACACAACAGACATAGCTCTTCCGAGCTGCGTCGTGACATAGCCCAGTACAGGGGCGCCGCACACCCACTATGCTTCACAGATGAAGTAATGGATCATAAAATCCCAGAGGGTTTCAACCCGTAAACATTGAATCATACGATGGCACGACAGATCCGGCGGTATGGATCGAGGATTATCTCCTTCACATCCACATGGCACGTGGCGGTGATCTACACGCCATCAAATACCTCCCTCTCAAACTCAAAGGACCAGCCCGGCACTGGCTTAACAGCCTGCCAGCGGACTCAATCGGTTCTTGGGAGGACCTAGAAGCAGCATTCCTCGACAACTTCCAGGGCACTTATGTGCGACCACCGGATGCCGACGACCTAAGCCACATAATTCAGCAGCCAGAGGAATCGGCCAGGCAATTCTGGACACGGTTCCTAACAAAGAAAAACCAGATAGTCGATTGTCCGGACGCAGAGGCCCTAGCAGCCTTCAAGCATAACATCCGCAACGAGTGGCTTGCCCGGCACTTGGGACAGGAAAAGCCGAAATCTATGGCAGCCCTCACGACACTCATGACACACTTTTGCGCGGGCGAAGATAGCTGGCTAGCTCGCAGCAACAACTTATCAAAGAACCCTGGTAATTCGGATACCAAGGACAAAAGTAGCAGGACACGTCGAAATAAGCAAAAGCGCCGCGTTAGCAGCGACAGCAATGAAGATACGGTAGTCAACGCCGGATTCAGAGGCTATAAATCCGGTCAGCGGAAAAAGCCATTTAACAAGAATACTCAGGGCCCGTCCAGTTTGGACCGAATACTCGACCGCTTGTGCCAGATCCATGGCACCCCCGAAAGGCCAGCCAATCACACCAACAGGGATTGTTGGGTGTTCAAGCAGGCAGGTAAGTTAAGAGCCGAAAACAAAGACAAGGGGCTGCATAGCGACGACGAGGAGGAGCCCAGGCTGCCGAACAACAATGGATAGAAGGGGTTTCCCCCACAAGTGCGGACGGTGAACATGATATACGCAACCCACATTCCCAAGAAGGAGCGGAAGCGTGCGCTACGGGACGTATACGCAATGGAGCCAGTCGCCCCAAAGTTCAACCCATGGTCCTCTTGCCCGATCACTTTTGATCGAAGGGACCACCCCACTAGCATCCGTCATGGCAGCTTTGCCGCATTGGTTCTCGACCCAATCATCGACGGATTTCATCTCACAAGAGTCCTCATGGACGGCGGCAGTAGCCTGAACCTGCTTTACCAGGATACAGTGCGGAAAATGGGCATAGATCCATCAAGGATTAAGCCCACAAGGACGACCTTTAAAGGCGTCATACCAGGTGTAGAAGCCAACTGTACGGGCTCCGTAACACTTGATGTGGTCTTCGAATCTCTGGATAACTTCCGAAGCAAAGAGTTAATCTTCGACATAGTCCCGTTCCGCAGTGGCTATCATGCCCTGCTTGGACGAACCGCACTTGCCAAATTCAATGCGGTGCCGCACTAGGCATATCTCAAGCTCAAGATGCCAGGCCCTCGAGGAGTAATCACAGTCAACTGAAACACCAAACGTTCCCTCCGTACGGAGGAGCACACGGCGGCTCTCGCAGCGGAAGTACAAAGCAGCCTTTTTAGGAAACTCTCAAGTCCGGCCGTTAAAAAGCCAGACACTGCCAAGCGCGCCCGGAGTAACCTACAACAAGACTGCCCGGCATGTTCTGGGCAGGCGTAGCAATGCGACCCCAACCCCAGCCATCGCGACATAGCAAAGCTAGTACCTCGCATACATAATTACGCCCTTGAAATACCATGGGCACAGGGGAAGGGGCACAGTAACGGCATGCCCGAAATATTGCTTAAAACGTACTAGGGGCTGCCGGATTCTTTTTTTTACTTTCAGGACTCCACACTTTGGACGACCTGTTCGGCAATTCGACTGCCGCACAAACGATGCAAAGATCTAGGGAAGCAGACAAAGCTACGCCGCATTATGAAACTCTCAGGTGGTCTCTATTACGAGCGGTATATCTGTTTCGAACACAATTCCGCGGCCTGCCCCTGGTCAGGACATGTTAAATAGTCTAATATCTTTTTGCTTATCGCACTACTTGTATCGTTCGGCTTTGATAAATAGCCTTTTAATAAACAATGCATAGCTTTTGGTCTTTTTTGCATTATCCTTTTTTAATATATATGTTTATTCAATAACACGATCGCACCCATACACCATGGTATGGCAAACACGCCAGGGGCTTCAGTACCCTTCGATCTGGTGTGAGAAGTCCGTACACTTTCACAAGTGCGGCACCCCGAACTTATAGCACTATATGCATCAGCTCCGAATCATGATTTGGGTCAATAGTTGGGTTTGCCCGGCTCCTATGTTTTGGTGCCTTACGTTCCGCTATATCGGCTAAGGTAGCACTAGGAGAACCACTGCGATTGTGCCCCGGTTCAGCTGGGTTAAGCACCTCAGTGGAGAAAGCTAAAGCTGACTGTCATGATAAGGCGAGAGACCGGTCGCTGTTCGAGAGGTTTTTCGAGTCCCTAAAGACTCATGCCGCTACGAGCGAGGAGCTGGCTCTGTCCGGCCAAAGGCATGGATAGCGCCTCGAATTCGGTCTTCCGAACTAGGGGCTTCGCCGAAATTTAAAATTATAAAGTTCTATGGCTAAGTGAGAGTGTTCAAGCATTATAGTCCGATTTTCTGGTTCGTTATGCTGAGCGCCTCCCTCGAAGGACCCAACCACGGAAAAAGAGCGCTCAGGTTTATCCCGAACACCCCAGCACTAGCGGCATGGGGGCTGAAGCCGACGACTGGCCATCTCTCAATTTTTGATAAACGATCGCACAGAAAATAATATTTTAAATTCAATAAGCATTGCTTAGCGCATATGAACAAGTTTTCAGCGCACAGGATAAAACACAAGCGAGTTCATTCAAATATTACATCTTTGGTACATTCATCTGCAATAAGGCGGGCACCTACAAGAACATCCTTGTAGTAGTTCTCCGGCTTGCGATGCTCCTTCCCCAGCGGCGGCCCGTCCTTCACCAGCTTCACACCGTCAAGCTTACCCCAGTGCACCTTTGCACGAGCAAGGGCCCTCCGGGCACCTTCGATGCAGACGGAACGCTTGATGACCTCAAGCCTTGGACAGGCCTCCACCAGCCGCCACACCAGCCCGAAGTAGCTCCCAGGCAGGGCCTCTCCGGGCCACAGCCGAACTATGAAGCCCTTCATGGCTTGTCCGGCCGCCTTGTGGAGCTCGACCAGCTGTTTCAGCTGGTCGCTCAAGGGCACAGGGTGTCCGGCCTCAGAATACTGTGACCAGAACACACTCTCCGTCGAGCTTCCCTCTTCAGCTCGGTAGAATGCGGCGGCGTCGGATACGCTGCGGGGAAGATCTGCAAACACCCCTGGAGAACTCCGGATTCGGGTAAGTGACAAGTAGTTTACTTTTATATTCCTACTTTACATTAAGAATGCCTTACCCTCTGCTATCTTTTTCATCTCCTCCAACTCTTGGAGGGCCTTTTGGGCTTCGGCCTTGGCACCCTTGGCGGTCTCAAGGGACGACGCGAGCTCGGATGCTTGCGCCTTTGACTCAAGCTCCAAGCTCTCATGTTTTTTCATGAGAGCCTGCAGCTCTTGCTGCACCTCGCCAACCTGAACCCCAAGTCTTTCTCGCTCGGTGCGCTCCTCGTCCGTTTTCTTTTCGGCCTCAGATAGCGCCTGCTTGAGGGTCGCCACCTGAGTTGTGGCCCCTACAATAAGCAGTACGATCATGTTATTCTTTTCAGTCACGTCTTTCTATAGGCACCTTTTTCTGTAGGGTATTTCTTACCTTCTTTTTCCTCGAGCTGCCGTTTGGCAAGGCCGAGCTCTTGCTCGGTCCGCCCGAGGTCCTTTTTTAGGACATCCACCTGTGCAGTCAGTGCGGCGGTGGATAGCAGCGAAGCCTGCATACGCATATTGACTCTTTATTGTTAGACTCCTGCGAAAATTAATAGATCCTCTATTCGGCTTTTCTTTCCGAACGCCAACCAGAGCATCAGGGGCTACTGTCTATGCGGTAATATTTTGACATATTTTTACTTACCTCGAAGCCTGTCAGAAGGCTAGCGCAAGCTTCAGTCCGTCCGCTCTTGGCGGACTAAACCCTTTGGATCACCGTACTCATAATAGTACGGTGTTCCTCATCGATGGAGGCGCCGTCAAGCACCTCCAGCAGATTGTCCGGTACCTCCGGTTGGACGGAGGCCGCCGGCTCAGAAGGCTTGCTCCTCTTGGAAGGAGTTCGCCTACAGCGGACCGGAACTGTTGAAGAGTCCGGCGCGGCGTCCGGCACAAAGCCGGACTCAGAGCCTTGGGGGGTCTTGTGCCCTTTATTCCTGGGGTCCGGGAGGTCGCCTTTCGGCTCCTCCAGGACCACCTCCTCCTGCCCCGGAGCTTGTTGCGACGCCACTTCGGCGTCGTCTGCAGTGCGGGGGGAGACAGTGGGCGGAACTGAGTTCACGTCCGACGAATCCAGGGAGCCGCTCGACGAATCGTCGAGTTCGGCCCGGGGCGGGCTGCACAATTATGTTCGAGATTATGGAAAGCTGAACAACCTAGGAATATCATGAGTCACTCTGGTATACGAATACTTACGATTTCGCCGGACGCTTGGCCCTGTTCGGCCACTCCTCTCCGCTCTCTTTGGCGTCGTGGGAGTAGTCCGGCGGAAGGGTCTTCCTTTTCCTAGACCCCTCGGCCTCCCCTGATGGGGCGGCCTTCTTCTTCTCTTCTCCCTCCGCTAGGGGGGGATAGCTTCCTTCTTCCTCCTCCTCGTTTTCACGAGAGGAGGGCGTCTCGGACTCGTCAGATGACGAGTCCGACACCGCCAAGTTACGGGCACTCTTTCGAGTCCCAGTGGTTCTTCTTCTTGACCTTCCTCTCCGGCACCACATAAGGTGCCTGAGTCAGCAGCTTCACTAGGAGAGCTGGGGCTGGGTCTTCAGGCAGGGGAGCCGGACAGTTAATTGGTCCGGATATCGCCTGCCAAGCCTATCAAAGGTAAGGGAGTTTAGGTCCCGCATAGAGTTAATCTATGAAAAAAGAGCTTAATAATCCTGTCAAAGGTACATATAGCTTACCTCGCTAGCGTGACGTTGCATGCTATATCCGCGGTCCTCGGAAGCGGATGCGGGGGCCCCGGCGCCTTGATTAGCACCTTCCAGACATCTTCATACGACGTGTTGAAGAGCCTGTTGAGGGTTCGGTGATGCGCTGGGTCGAACTCCCACAAATTAAAATCCCGTTGTTGGCACGGGAGGATCAGACGAATGAGCATGACCTGGACTATATTGACCAGCCGGATTGGCTTGTCTACCAGGGACTGGATGCAGGTCTTCAGTCCGGTCAGCTCTTCCTCGTTGCCCCACGACAGGCCCGTCTCTTTCCAGGACATAAGCCGCGTGGGGGGTCCGGATCTGAACTCGGGGGCTGCGAACCATTTCGGATCATGTGGCTCGTTGATGTAAAACCACCCGGCTTTCCACCCCTTTAGGGTCTCCACAAAGGAGCCCTCGAACCAGAGGACGTTGGCTATCTTGCCAGCCATGGCGCCTCCGCACTCCGCTTGGCTGCCGCGCACCACCTTGGGCTTGACGTTGAAGGTCTTGAGCCAAAGGCCTAAATGGGGGCGGACACGGAGGAAGGCCTCACACACGACGATAAACGCCGAGATGTTGAGGATGAAGTTCGGGGCCAGATCATGGAAATCTAGGCCATGGTAGAACATGAGTCCCCGGACGAATGGATGAAGTGGAAAACCCAGTCCGCGGATGAAGTGGGGAAGGAAAACTACCCTCTCATGGGGCCTTGGGGTGGGGAGAAGCTGCCCCTTCTCGGGAAGCCGGTGCGGGATGTCTTGGACAGGTATTCGGCGTTCCTTAGCTTTTTTACTTGGACCTCCGTGACGGAGGAGACCATCCACTTGCCTCCCACTCTGGACATTGTTGGAGAAGGTTGAGGTGGGAAGAGCGGGCTTGGGCGCTGGAGCTTGAGTGCGCGAGAGATGGGTTGGCAAAGGAGGAAGAAGGCGTAGGTAAAAAAGGTGGATCCTTATCCCCTTATATGGGCGGATGCGGTTATGCGTCCCCACCTACCTAATAAAACTCGCTTGCCTCCCAAGTGCCATGGTAAATGGCATGGTTGGGTTACCCACGTCCGTATTGATGAGAATCCCGTTAAAAGGGGCACAAGATCTCTGCTTTGACAAGACGTGCCAAGGAAACCGCCTCGCTAAACCCGCTGAGGTGGGAAAGTGAAAACAATTTGTATAAAGAGCTTGGCCACGGTGTGATGACGCACTGCGGAATACGTCAGCAAATTTGATTTGTGTTAATATTATTCTCTCTATGGCAATATGTGGAAACTTATTTTGCAGATCCGGACACTAGTTTTGGTGTTTACAATCTTCTATGAAGGACTTGGAGGAGGAACCCGCCTTGCAATGCCGAAGACAATCTGCATGCCGGACTCGTCGTCATTGAAGCCTGGTTCAGGGGCTA
This sequence comes from Aegilops umbellulata, assembly GCA_032464435.1. Taxonomy (NCBI): domain Eukaryota; kingdom Viridiplantae; phylum Streptophyta; class Magnoliopsida; order Poales; family Poaceae; genus Aegilops; species Aegilops umbellulata. The sequence continues at coordinate 246,437,245 of CP136056.1, forward strand.
CTGAGGGAGTCCTGGATTAGGGGGTGTTCGGGTGGCCGGACTATACCTTTGTTGGACTCCAGGACTATGAAGATACAAGATTGAAGACTTCGTCCCGTGTCCGGATGGGACTTTCGTTGGCATGGAAGGCAAGCTAGGCGATGCGGATACTCAAGATCTCCTATCATTGTAACCGACTCTGTGTAACCTTAACCCTATCCGGTGTCTATATAAACCGGAGGGTTGTAGTCCATAGGACGAACCATCATCATACACAATCATACCATAGGCTAGATTCTAGGGTTTAGCCTCCTTGATCTCGTGGTAGATCTACTATTGTACTACCCATATCATCAATATTAATCAAGCAGGAGTAGGGTATTACCTCCATCGAGAGGGCCCGAACCTGGGTAAAAACATCGTGTCCCTTGTCTCCTGTTACCATCCGTCCTTGACGCACAGTTCGGGACCCCCTACCCGAGATCCGCCGGTTTTGACACCGAGACTCCCCCTCTCTTGTGGAGATCTATTTGATGTAATCTTCTTTTGCGGTGTGTTTGTTGAGACCCATGAATTGTGGGTTTATGATCAAGATTATCTATGAATGTCGGTGTACTAAAGTAGGGGTACTCTAGTATCCCGAACTTGTGCACGGGCAGTCGCAGCACCCCGCGGCAAGGCCCGCCAGGTGATCACCAAGGCTCTCTATGGTTCCTTCGGAGCCATCCAAGAGCAAAGTATTTAAGTCAAGGAGACAAGGCCCCGGCAAGAGGAGCTTGCCGGGAAGGCCATTCAAGGTACAAGACCCCGGCAAGAGGAGCTTGCCGGGAAGCCCAACAAGAGCATCTCAAAGAACCTGCCGCAGCACGCCACGCGTCCCGGCAGGACCCGGTGAGCGACAAGTTCCCGGGCGCGACAAGATGCCGCGGCAGGCAGCCACTCTGTACCCGCGCTCCAGCTCACCCACCTACGTGTCGCTCCGGGACCCTTCCCAGCGTACGTGGCGGGAGGCTGTGCAGCCAGGGGTACATTATGGCATGCAGCGCTGACAGGATCGCCATCGTGGCGAGCGGTGGCGCCCCTGACGGTCCCTTTTCTGCACCGTCTGGGCGACGTAGACGGGCATTTAATGCCTTTGTCCCCTGTCGTCAGGGTTAGGTATGATACACTGTGTAGGTAGCTGTACCTACCACAGCATATTTACACTTTTGCCCTTACCTATGTTGCCATCTGTTGGAGACCCCTTGAACATATAAAAGGAGGCCCATGCACAACGTAGGGGGGGATGGATCCTCAGAGAAGCGCTCGGTCTCGTTAGCTGCTCGAGTGTACTATAGCACTCGGCGCTCCTGAGCAAGAACTCAATACAACCCACAAAGCAGCAGTAGGAGTGTTATCTCTCCGGAGAGCTCCGAAGCTGGGTAAAAACCTTCCCCCGCGTGCCTCGCCTCGATCCGCTCTTCGCGCGACCTCCGCCCCCACCCCCCCCCCCCCCCCCGCCGAACCGAGAAGGGGCTCCGTCCCCATAGGTGCTCGGGGAGCCCAGGAAGACCCCGGCATCTCTGGCGCGCCAGGTAGGGGGGCGTCGAGGTTGTGTGAACCTGAACGCGAGCTGAATCTTCATCGACTTCATCGACATGCCGCCGAAGAAGAAGGCTTCGGAGGCGGCTGCGCCGTCCGCGTCGAATCCACCGCCACCGCAGCAAACGGCCGGCGGGGAGAACGCCGGCGGTGGAACGGGCGCCGACGAGGGATCCCACGGTGCCAACAAGTCCAAGGACAAAACCGCGCTGCCCGCTGGCGGCGTACTCGGCTCCCCCGACGACTGGGCGTCCATAGACGCACCGCGCCCATCTCAAGAGGCGCAGGACCGGCAGCGTCGTGGTACTCACGGTGCCATACGCTCGCTGGACCCAAATCGAGCTAGCAGATCCCAGGACGCTCAAGGCCAACATGCACGCCGACGTGCTGGCGCGAGCGAGGCACGGTCGCCTGGACGGAATACTGCTCCTTCCAACATCGTTGGGAGCCCAAGCATATCCCGCTCCTCGCACCGTTCGCCACCGCTACCCGCCACCACAACAGAAGCTCTAGCGCGAGCTCAACTGCTCCTAGACTTCCCTCCAGCGCCAGACAAGATCGGCTGGAGGGCCACCATTCAGAGTCTCATCGGCTTCGCCAACGGCGACACTCCGCGGCCAGCGACCACATCGCAGCCTCGGCAGGCCAGCCAAGTGCGAGCCGATGGCGACAAAACCGGTGGGGGTGCAACCACCGTGCACTCTCCGCCCCAAAGGCCAAGATCACCGACTCGCCGGGTCCGCCACGACAGCGACTCCACTGCTTCCTCAGATCCGCGGACTCGTCGCGATTAGCGCCACGTTCTTCACGAACGGCAGCAAGAAGACGCCCGCACCCGCATCGAGCGCCGGAGAGAAACGCGGCGTCAATCAGACCGACGCGCTGGCCCCACAGTCGACATGCAAGCACCAGGGGAACCAGGCGACCTGCCGTACGCGGTGGGTTGCCCTGCGTTTACCCGTGAGCTGCGGCAAGTCCAGTGGCCCAGCACGGAGAATTTCAAGCCAGACGTACCAGAGAAGTACGACGGCAGGCTGCATCCGTCGGAGTTCCTCAGCATCTACACCATTGCGGTGCAGGCTGTCGGGGGGCGGGACGACAAGATCCTCGCCAATTACTTCCCTCTGGTGCTCAAGCCCAACGTCAGGTCCTGGCTCATGCACTTGCCGGAAAACTCCATATCTTCCTGGGCGGACCTATGCCATCAGTTTGTCGGCGCCTTTATAGGCGGCCACAAACCCCATGGCCAGGAGAGTGATCTTCACCTGCTTGCCCAGAAGGAGGGGGAGCCTCTACGTAAGTACATCCAGAGATTCAGGCAAGTGCAACGCAACATCCCAGACGTCCACCCTACCGCGGTCATCAGTGCGTTCCATCAGAACGTGCGCAACCGCAGGATGCGGGAGGAGATGGCGATGTGCAAGATCAGAGACGTCAGCGAGCTGTATGCCCTGGCCGACAGATGTGCACGTGCTGAGGGAGGAAGGAAACTCCCCGGAGAGAACGTAGGAACCGCAGGATCTGACAGCGACGATGCCGCCCCAGCAAACAAAAACAGACGGCGGAACAACAGGAAGAGGAAAGGCAAAGATGTGCTAGTTGTCGAGCAATCCGGCAACGAAGGTGGCGCCAAGACAGCCAAGACTGATGGCTCCAGCAAGGAGGTTGCCGCATGCGCCAACTGCCAGGCTATGGCGGCCGCCGACAAGCAGGATGGCACCAACAAGCAGTACTGCAAGATTCACCGCACCAAAGGCCATGACCTCCAGAGCTGCAAGAAGGTCAAACAGCTCGTTGAGCTGCAAAAGGCCGAGTACGAGCGACGCGACAAGGAGAAGGCCCAAGGAGGTGCTGGAGGATCTGGTACGAAGCGCACTCGCGGGGGGGGGGGGGGGACGCCGCGGCAACACCAAGCAGCGGCAAGGCGACAGACCTCCCCGCGGCCACGACAAGGATGAAGATGACGACGACGACGAAGACATGGATGACGCCGAGACCAGCGAGCAGGAGTTCTAGAAAGCCACAGAAGTTTTGTGCGTTGACGGTGGTGCTTCTCTGCATACTTCACACCACCAACTCAAGCAGTGGGTGCGAGAAGTTCATGCAGCAGAACCACCCGTCGAGTCACGCAAGCTTCTGAAATGGTCCAGCACGCCAATCATCTTTGATATTGAGGACCACCTCGATCGCACAACTGCTGTCGGGTGTTCCGATGTTGGTCTCACCAACTATCCGCAACCTCAAGGTCACTAAGATGCTAGTTGACGGCGGGGCCGGCGTGAACCTGATCTCCTCCACTGTACTTTGGAGACTCCATGTCCCTGACAGCGAGCTCGAAGAGACCGGCACGTTTCAAGGAATCAACCCGGGAAGGAGCAAGCCGAAGTGGAAGATCACGCTGCCGGTGACATTTGGCAGTGAGTTGAACTTCAGGACTGAGAGGATCACTTTCGACGTTGCCGATTTTCCATTGCCTTACAATGGAATTCTCGGCGGTCCAGCGCTCGCCAAGTTCATGGCGGCCTCTCACTACGCGTACAACAGCTGAAGATGCCAGGCCCGATAAGTGTCATCTCTGTACATGGCGACAAGAAAGACGCTCTCATCTGTGCCGACAGGATCTACAGGGAAGTAGCAGCCGCCGCGGATCGCGAGACACTTGCCGCTGAAGCTCCCGGGGGGAAGAAGAAGACCAAGTCCGGCAAGAGCTCTGATGCCCACTCCAGCAAGCGCACCTCTTCGGGGTGTTGCGCTACCGTCGAGGATGCACCATCGAGCTCCGCCGGCAAGTGTAAGAAGACAATGGCAGCTCCGCCAGCAACCAAGAAGGTGTCCGCCAAGGAGGACGGCACTTGTGGTACCTTCACCATCAGTGCCACTCTCGACCCTAAATAGGAAAGCGCACTCGTTGCTTTCCTGCGGGCGAATGTCGACGTGTTTGCGTGGCAACCGTCTGACATCCCCGGCGTTCCCAGGAAAGTAATCGAGCACCACCTCGCCGTCTGTCCTCACGCGCGACCCGTCAAGCAGAGAGTCAGGAAACAAGCGGTGGAGCGCCAAGAGTTCATCGCCGAAGAGATCAAGACGTTGGAAGCAGCAGGCCTCGTCAGAGGAGTGCTCCATCCTACGTGGTTGGCCAATCCTGTAGTCATGCGCAAGGCGAACGGGAAATGGAGACTTTGCATCGACTTCACCGATGTCAACAAAGCTTGTCCCAAAGACCCATTTCCCTTGCCGCGCATTAACCAGATTGTCGACTCCACAGCCGGATGCGACTTGCTTTCGTTTCTTGACGCATACTCAGGATACCATCAGATCTTCATGGCAGAAGAGGATGAGGAGAAAAGCGCGTTCATCACTCCATGTGGCACGTACTGTTTTGTACGAATGCCTTTCGGTTTGAAGAATGTTGGTTCAACATTTGCAAGGGTCGTCCATACTGCTTTTGAGCCGCAAATACACAGAAATGTGGAAGCCTACATGGATGATATAGTGGTCAAAAGGAGGGACAAGTCAACTCTGATTCAAGACCTAGAAGAAACTTTTGCAAATCTGCGTAAGATCAGCCTCAAGCTCAACCCCGAGAAGTGCGTGTTTGGAGTCCCTTCCGGCAAGCTTCTCGGGTTCTTTGTGTCCCAGCGGGGGATTGAAGCCAATCCCGACAAGATCAAGGCCATTGAGCAGATCGAAGCACCGAAGCGCGTCAAGGATGTATGAAAACTTGCCGGCTGCGTGGGGGCTCTCAGCAGGTTTATCTCTAAGTCTGCTGAACGCGCCCTGCCATTCTTCGAAATCTTGAAAAAGGCAGGTCCAATGAAATGGACTCCGGAAGCGGAGGCTGCGCTGCAGGACTTGAAGAGATACCTGTCCTCCACTCCAATACTTGTCGCACCTAAACCACAAGAGAAGTTGCTGCTATATCTGGCGGCAACCAATCAAGTGGTTAGTGCTGCGTTAGTAGCGGAGAGAGAGGCAGATGATGAGCCAGCAACCGCGGCAAGAGCGTCCAGCGACGAGCAAGGGGCTTCCCCGACGAGCTCTGGTCCCGACGAAGATGGATCTGCGCAGATGTGCGAAGGGATACAGAAGAAAATGGTGCAGCGCCCAGTCTACTTTGTAAGTTTCCTTCTGCAGGGGGCTAGGTCGAGGTACTCTGGTGTGCAGAAGTTGCTTTTCGGCCTTCTTATGGCCTCGAGAAAGCTGCGCCATTACTTCCAAGCACATGAGATCACAGTTGTCACTCGCTTTCCGCTGAAGAGGATACTGCAGAATCTAGAAGCAACATGCAGGATTGTTGAGTGGGCATTGGAACAGTCGAGATTTGGCCTCAAGTTTGAGAGCACTTCAACTATTCAAAGCAGAGCATTGGCAGAATTCATAGCAGAGTGGACGCCAACACCTGACGAAGAAACACCAGAGACGAGCATCCCCGTCAAGGAAGCAAACAAAGAGTGGCTGATGTACTTTGATGGCGCGTTCTCGCTACAAGGCGCCGGTGCTGGCGTGCTGCTTGTCGCACCTACCGGAGAGCACCTCAAGTACGTGGTCCAGATGCACTTTTCCAAGGAGCAAGCAACAAACAATACTGCAGAGTATGAAGGATTGCTTGCCGGTCTCAGGATCGCGGCAGACCTTGGGATCAAGCAGCTCATTGTCAGGGGTGACTCATAGCTTGTCGTCCACCAAGTAAACAAGGATTATCAGAGTCCGTTGATGGAAGCTTACGTTGATGAAGTGAGGAAGCTGGAAGAGCGCTTTGTCGGCCTACAGATGGAACATGTTCCTAGAGCTCAGAACGACATCGCTGACGGCCTGTCAAAACTGCGCGGCATTTAAGTTACCTGTGGAACCAGGGATCTTTGTGCTCAAGCTGACTCAGCCATCCGTGACGCCACCAACTGGACAGAGCAGGAAGAGGAAGTTGATTTCTGGCGACTATCTTCCGGCTGAGCTTCCCGAAGCCGCCGCCAAGAGGGTCCCCAAGATCAACGCCAAGAGTGCTGAGGAGCAGTCTGCTCCGACAAGCCCCAAGGTTTGTTTCGTAGAAGCAGACGCTCCCGACAAGTTTTGCTCCGGCTGAACCGCGGGTTCTCGCCATAGAAGTGGATGTTCCCACAGCAGCAGATATGCCTTTAGTCCTTGTTGTCGAGCCGCAGGCTCCAGCATGGGCACAGCAGATCGTCTGTTTCCTCCAGTCAGGAGAACTTCCCGAAGAGCCAGAAGAAGCGGAAAGAGTAGCCCGGCAGTCTAGTATGTACCAGTTCATTGACAACGCACTATACAGAAGAAGGCTCAACGGAGTGAAATTGAAGTGTATTCCCCGGGAAGATGGACAGAAGCTGTTGGCAGAGGTGAATGGAGGCATATGTGGTCATCACATTGGCGCCAGAACACTTGCCGGCAAAGCATTCCGGCAAGGTTTCTTTTGGCCGACAGCCCTCCATGATGCAACTGCACAAGTAACCAAGTGTGAAGCGTGCCAGTTCCATTCCAAGCAGATACACCAACCAGCTCAAGCTCTCCAGACAATCCCTTTATCTTGGCCATTTTTGGTCTGGGGGCTCGACATCCTCGGCCCTTTCCCTCGAGCAGTCGGGGGCTTTGAGTACCTGTACATCGCAATCGACAAGTTCACGAAGTGGCCAGAAGTGGAACCAGTGAGGAAGGTGACGGCACAGTCAGCAGTCAAGTTCTTCAGGTCGATTGTTTGCCGCTTCGGAATCCCTAACAGGATCATCACCGACAATGGTACACAATTCACGAGCCGCAACTTCATGCAGTACGTCCAAGACCTTGGCGCCAAGGTCTGCTTCGCTTCTGTTGCTCACCCCAGGAGCAACGATGAAGCAGAGAGGGCAAATGCTGAAGTGCTGCATGGACTCAAGACCCGGACTTTTGACAGGCTGCACAAGTGCGGAAGAAACTGGATCGAGGAGCTGCTGGTGGTTCTTTGGTCGATCAGGACGACGCCAAATCGAGCCACTGGCCAGACACCTTTCGCTCTAGTCTATGGAGCAGAGGCAGTTACCCCCACGGAACTCGTATACGGGTCACCTCGAGTGCTCGCTTATGATGAGCTTGAGCAAGAGCAGCTACGACAAGATGACGCGCTGCTCCTTGAGGAAGACCGTCTTCAGGCTGCTGTACGAGCTGCTCGATACCAGCAAGCTTTGCGCCGCTACCATAGCCGCAAAGTTAAAGCCAGAAGTCTCGAGGAAGGCGACCTTGTTCTTCGGCGCATTCATTCCGCCAAGAATTCCAACAAGTTGACGCCGAAGTGGGAAGGCCCTTACCGGGTGAAACGAGTCATGAGGCCAGGCGCTGTCCGCCTTGAGACCGAGGATGGCTTTCCGGTGAGCAACTCCTAGAACATCGAGCATCTTCGTAAGTTTTACCCGTAAGGCGCGGTTGTCGGACCCTGTCCGGCAACCAACATTTTGTACAAGTCTTGCCGCTGTTGCATGTAATCCTTTGTACAAAGCCAGGCGCAGACCCTGTGCATAAATAAAACTAACGTGCTCCGCACACCTTGTCAATTTCATGCCTTTCTGCATGAATTATCTGACACTTTGTGCAGCAAGCACCCTCGGTAAGCAATAACGAGCCATAAGGCTCCATACTATTGTTTTCTCTTTTCTTTTTCTCAAGCAGAGGAAGGATCCTTCGCCCACAAGTTAGCCGGGGGGATGGGAAGATAAAGGTATGGACCCGGTGCCGTTCAGAAAATCTTCGCCTTGCCGAGAAGCAAATGACAAAAAAGCTAAGTGCCAAAGTTTGAGCAATCAGATTTTTTAACTTTAAGTTATTTTCCTTGAACGACCATGCTTTGTATGGAAAACCCGTGCGCGAAGGAACCAGCTCGTGGCTAGTTGCGCCCTTACTTTGCTTCGAGTTCGCTCAACAGCTTAAGTGTGCCGCGACTAGAGTCGCGCCCTTACTTTGTTTCGAGTTCACTCAGCAACTTAAGCAAGCTGCGACTAGTCGCGACAAGGTTTCTTGTCCGTAACGGCACCGCCAGCAGGCTGCTGGCGTCCCGCACTCAGCGCTCGCGACAAAGGTGCCTACACCGGCAAGTTCCCTAAAAGCGTAGGGCAAAAACATACAATGGAAGGAATCGAGTAACGGGAATAGCATTGCAATCATGACCTGAAACAGAGTTATATTACAAGATAGTTTGTCGCGGCTCTAATAAACTGTTTTCATAACATGACCAGCGACGACAAGAAAAGAAGAAAATAGGCGGCCTAGTCCGCGCGGTCGCCCTCAACCCTCTTGATCCCGCTCACCTTGTCCACAATGGGTGCGACGAGGGTCTCGAGCTCATCCAGATCAGCTTCCGGCGGCAGGGACCTGAGGATATTAGTGAGGCGGAGGCCCAGGTTGCGGAAGGCCACCTTCATCAGCACCTTTTTGAGAGCTCCCGCGCAGATCTCGCGCGACTCGTCGATCAGTTGCTTTGGGATCCTCTCCCGGAGTTGCTGGAGGGCCGTCGCCACGCCTTTAAAGAACAAGGTGAGCTTGGCGCTAGATGGGAGGCTCTCGTCAGAGGAATAACCGAGATCCTCCACCCCCAGCAACGCCAACTCCTTGTCGATGCCTGCGGCAGCGCTCACAAGGCCCTCCGTCCACCGCTCCATAGTTCCCCTGAACTCATTCTGGGTGGCAGCGATGTTCTCCAGCAGCGCCTGGTCGGCCTCGATCTCCTTCTTCAAGGCCGCCTCCTGCTCCTTGGCGCCGTCTAGCATCTTGGTCAAAGTAGCCAGCTTCAGCTCAAGATCAACCTCGGAGTCCTTGGCGGCGTCAAGCTCCTTGACCTTCTTGGCGAGACGACCCTGCAGTTCGCCAAAGGTGTAGGCGTCCTTCTCGCGCTCATGCTTGAGTGCGGCAAGCGCTTCACCGCTCGCCTTGAGATCGGTCTCCAGCTGCGCCACTTTCGCCTCCAGCTCCTTCTTGGCAGCCTCGGCAGCTGCGGCAGCGTCCTTCGCTTCCTTGAGGGCTCCGCTGAGTGCTTGCTCGCGCGCAGCTAGCTCCTCTTCATGGCTGTCCAGGCTGGCCTTCAGCTGCACCAACTCACCGTCCCGCGCAGATAACTCCTCGGCGGCGAGCCGCTGTTGCTCTGCCACCTCTGCCTTCTCAAGGATGAAAGCCTTCTGCGCCTCATCGAGCTGCACCCGCTCCGCCGCCAGCGACTGGAGAGCTGCCTGGTTGAGGCCTCGGAGCTCCTCCGCGCGCTTCTCCACGTCCACCCCCGCCTTCGCGACAAGCACTTCGCGGGACTCCAGTTTGGCCTGGCGGGCACGGTAGAACGACACCAGCTTCCGCAGCAGTCGCTCCTCCTCGGGCTCATCGCTGCTGCTGCTTGGTGCGTCGACCAACGTCAGCCCAGCGAAGGCAAGCACCTCCACGTCGAAGCTTTCTCCCTCGACTGGCGCCCTGGACGTTTACGCCCAAGGGAGGTTGATGAAGATGCCAGCGCCAGCCTTCAAGTAGACGCCTGGCTGGGGTTCCTCGGAGTCTGATGCCGCGGCAGCGGCGGGAGGATCGGCGGTCGGTGTAGCGCCTGTCGCTCCTGCGGCCCCAGGGTCGTCAGTACGATCGCCGGACCCCTCGTCAGCTGCTGCGGCGGCAGCCTTGGCGGCCTCTTCGCCGGCGGGATCATCAGCGCCGGCCGTTTCCTCGGTGGCAGTGGCGTCGTCAATAACGACTTCGGTCTCCATCGGCTCCACAGTGGATGGATCTGACGGCCGGAAAAATAAGAAAAGTCAAGCAAGTATCCAAAAAGAAGAACCCAAGGGAGGTTTAGAAGCAAGGAGTACCTGTACCAGGCTCGGTGGTGGGGATCTCCGCTGCCGGGGGTTCGCTGGTACCGTCCCTTGCCGGAGATTTCCCCCTCGCCGGGGAACTCTCCCCTGTCGGGGACTTCTCCCTTGCCGGGGAGCTCTCCCTTGCCGGGGAATTCTCCCGTGGTGGCGTAGTCGAAGCAGGTGGCACGTCGGGGGTGGCCTCCGGGCGCTCCTGGTGGAGCTGCTCTGCTCCTACATAAGCCAACGGTCAGATATCAGCAAGCAAAGAGTATCCGTGTGCACCTAACAGCTGGAAGTAAACCATATACTTACGCTGGGGGCTGCGCTGGGGGCTGCTCTGAAGAACAGTCGTCGGGTCCGGCAAGTTTATCTCGGGCGCACCCCCTGCTCCCACGGAGGGGTCATCCTCGATAACGATCACCGGGACCTTGGCCCTCTTTGCCATTCTCTGGGCCAGCGTCCTAAAAAGGGATGAGTTTAGAGTAAGGCAAATGAGATGCAATACAAGACAGCAAGTATTGAAGACATGCAAATACAACAAGGATCTTACTCTCCTTCTTCCTTGTCGGAGCTGAGCGCGGAGAAGTCAAAGCCTGGCCCACCTCGGGCGCGAGGAGTCGGGGGAGTGGGATCTCTTGGCCGCTTGGCGGGCGCTGGGGCGGCAGGACGAGAGGACCCCGTCCCAGTCGCCGCTGCAGCGCGAGGTGTTCCCGCGGCAACAGAACGTGCCGCGGTGGAGCGTGTCGTGCGGCGCGGCGGGGGTTGACTCGCCCGCCACTCCGCTACGTCCCCGGCCTTGCGAAGACGCTTCCTTGGTGGAGCCGGGGGCTCTGCTTGTGGAGCCGGGGGCTCTGCTTGCGGAGCCGGAGGCTCTACTTGCGGCAGGCTGTCCAAAGACGAAGAGGAAGAGGAGCCGATCTCCAGTGAGCCGCTCGTGTCCTCGGCGGGCCCGCTCGGCCCGACGTCATGCTCGGCGGACCTCCTCTCGCCGGCAAGCTCCTCTTGGTCGGCAAGGCTTGCCGCCTCTGCTGCCTCTGCTTCCTCCACGGTGAACCCGAACTCGCCCGCAGCGGCGGCTGCCGCCGCCTCTTCCATCCTGGTGGCGATTCGCTTGATTCGGTGGTGTCCCGGGTGAGCCCCTTTTTCTCGTCGGCGTCGACCGGCACTTCTATCAAGTTGTCAAAGAACGCCCGCACGACATCATCCGCAGGCTCTATCCAGGCTGGATCAATTCCATGCGAGTCGCACAGCGCATTATTGCACGGATGCGGTCGAGCGCGGAGTTGTTGCACAGCGGGACGACGCCCCTCGGCAACCAGAACACTTCGGGATGCTGTGGGTCGTGCTTGAACAGCTCCTGGAGCATCGCGTTGAGCTCCAGGACAGTGAAGTTGAAATTGAGGCCCGGCCGCAGCCTCATGATATCCGCCGCATTCTGGAAATCCCAGGCGGGTCTCCTCCTCTCCTGCAGGGGGGCAATGCGGCGGCGGAGGAAATCTGCGCCAACCGCTCCTACAGTAAGCCCGGCAGGCCTGAGGCGCAGGATCCGAGTGACGGCAATCCTCAGCATGTCGTCTTCCGAGGCCAGGCTACTCCAATCGCCGCCGCGCACTACTGGGGTTTCACGCAGAGCAGTAAACAACTGGGTGTCCTCCTCGACAATCAATCACCAGTCAGCCCTCCACTCCTCCCACTTGCTGCGGAGCTCTCCCTCCAGATAAGCATCTTTCTTGCCAGCTTTTGAGATCCAGGCGATTCCGCCGGATAAAGGCTCTCCTTTCTCAACCCGAGGCGAAAGAAATGGCGGAAAAGAGCTACGTTTGGATGGATCCCGACAAAGTTTTCGCAGAGATGTGCGAAAACTGCCATGGTCAGGACAACATTGGGGGTGAAATCAAGAAGGTGGAGCCCGTAGGTGTTCATGACATCACAAAAGAATTCAGAAAAGGGCGGGCAGAGCCCGCAGTAGAAGAACAAGGCAAAGAAGGGATACCCAGTGGGATACTTATCCCAAGCAGTGGCTGGGAGTACCTTCGTGCGCGGATGCGCTCGCGTCCCCGTAGACCAGAAGAGATAGAAATCTTCCTTCAGCTCTACTGCCTCGAGTCTTGGAGGGAAGATTGCCTGCTCCTTTCGCAGCGCCGCGAGCCGCTGCGCCTCAGTCGACTTCGCCTTCTCGGCCTTCGGGGCCATGGCGGGAATGGAGAAGGAGGATGACGGCGTTGGTAGTGCTGGTGGCGATGGGAGCGGGGCGCTGCTCTCCTTCGGCTTTGGGAAGAAGGGGAGTGGCAGAGATTCTCGAGGAAGGAACAGCAACGGGCAGATGGGCGAACTGCCCCTGCTCCCCCTGCTTATAAGGAGGGATGGGGGGCGGACGTTTCGCCTTTCCGAGTAAAGGAACCACCCACGACCTCCCCCACGACGCCGCAATCGACGCGTGCCGTTCGGGAGGGCGTGGTGGATGCGGAGCAAGGTACAGCGCAACCCAGGCCGTGCGTGCCCGTGCCCTGTTTTGGGCCTGGCCCAACAGCGCTCGGCACCGTGTGTGGCCCAGGCCCGGGGGCTCCTGTCGGTGTACTAAAGTAGGGGTACTCTAGTATCCCGAACTTGTGCACGGGCAGTCGCAGCACCCCGCGGCAAGGCCCGCCAGGTAATCACCAAGGCTCTCTATGGTTCCTTCGAAGCCATCCAAGAGCAAAGTATTTAAGTCAAGGAGACAAGGCCCCGGCAAGAGGAGCTTGTCGGGAAGGCCATTCAAGGTACAAGACCCCGGCAAGAGGAGCTTGCCGGGAAGCCCAACAAGAGCATCTCAAAGAACCTGCCGCAGCACGCCACGCGTCCCGGCAGGAACCGGCGAGCGACAAGTTCCCGGGCGCGACAAGACAACGGCTGCGGCAAGGCACTTGCCGCGGCAGGCAGCCACTCTGTACCCGTGCTCCAGCTGACCCACCTACGTGTCGCTCCAGGACCCTTCCCAGCGTACGTGGCGGGAGGCTGTGCAGCCAGGGGTACACTATGGCATGCAGCGCTGACAGGATCGCCATCGTGGCGAGCGGTGGCGCCCTTGACGGTCCCTTTTCTGCATCGTCTGGGCGATGTAGACGGGCATTTAATGCCTTTGTCCCCTGCCGTCAGGGTTAGGTATGATACACTGTGTAGGTAGATGTACCTACCGCAGCATATTTACACTTTTGCCCTTACCTACACTGCCATCTGTTGGAGACCCCTTGAACATATAAAAGGAGGCCCATGCACAACGTACGGGGGGATGGATCCTTAGAGAAGCGCTCGGTCTCGTTAGCTGCTCGAGTGTACTGTAGCACTCGGCGCTCCCGAGCAAGAACTCAATACAACCCACAAAGCAGCAGTAGGAGTGTTATGTCTCCGGAGAGCTCCGAAGCTGGGTAAAAACCTTCCCCCGCGTGCCTTGCCTCGATCCGCTCTTCGCGCGACCTCCGCCCCCCCCCCCCCCCCGCTGAACCGAGAAGGGGCTTCATCCCCATAGGTGCTCGGGGAGCCCAGGAAGACCCCGGCAATGAACAATATTTGAATCTTCTGAATTCTTTTATGTATGATTGGTTATCTTTGCAAGTCTCTTCGAATTATCAGTTTGGTTTGGCCTACTAGATTGATATTTCTTGCAATGGGAGAAGTACTTAGCTTTGGGTTCAATCTTGCGGTGTCCTTTCCCAGTGACAACAGGGGCAGCAAGGCACGTATTGTATTGTTGCCATCGAGGATAACAAGATGGGGTTTTTATCATATTGCATGAATTTATCCCTCTACATCATGTCATCTTGCTTAAGGCGTTACTCTGTTTTGATGAGCTTAATACTCTAGATGCATGCTGGATAGCGGTCGATGAGTGGAGTAATAGTAGTAGATGCAGGCAAGAGTCGGTCTACTTGTCTCGGACGTGATGCCTATATACATGATCATACCTAGATATTCTCATAATATGCTCAATTCCGTTAATTGCTCAACAGTAATTCGTTCACCCACCGTAAAATACTTATGCTCTTGAGAGTAGAAACTAGTGAAACCTATGGCCCCCGGGTCTATCTTCATCATATTAATCTTCCAACACTTAGTTATTTCCTTTTCTTTTTTACTTTGCTTTTATTTTACTTTGCATCTTTATCACAAAAATACCAAAAATATTATCCTATCATATCTATCTGATCTCACTCTCGTAAGTGACTGTGAAGGGATTGACAACCCCTTATCGCGTTGGTTGCGAGGATTTATTCGTTTTGTGTAGGTGCGAGGGACTCGCGCATAGCCTCCTACTGGATTGATACCTTGGTTCTCAAAACTGAGTGAAATACTTATGCTACTTTGTTGCATCACCCTTTCCTCTTCAAGGGAAAACGCAGTGTTCAAGAGGTAGCAAGAAGGATTTCTGGCGCCGTTGCCAGGGAGTTCTACGCAAAAGTCAATATACCAAGTACCCATCACAATACCTTATCTCCCACATCACATTATTTGCCATTTGCCTCTCGTTTTCCTCTCGCCCACTTCACCCTTGCCGTTTTATTCACCCTCTCTTTTCCGTTTGCCTCTTTTTCGCTTGCTTCTTGTTTTCTCGTGTGTTGGATTGCTTGTTTGTCACGATGGCTCAAGATAATACCAAATTATGTGACTTTACCAATACCAACAATAATGATTTCCTTAGCACTTCGACTGCTCCTCTTACCAATATAGAATCTTGTGAAATCAATGCTGCTTTGTTGAATCTTGTCATGAAAGATCAATTTGCCGGCCTTCCTAGTGAAGATGCCGCTACTCATCTAAATAGCTTCGTTGATTTGTGTGATATGCAAAAGAAGAAAGATGTTGACAATGATGTTGTTAAATTGAAGCTATTTACTTTTTCGCTTAGAGATCATGCTAAAGCTTGGTTTTCGTCTTTGCCCAAAAATAGTATTGATTCTTGGAACAAGTGCAAGGATGCTTTTATCTCTAAGTATTTTCCTCCCGCTAAGATCATCTCTCTTAGAAACGATATTATGAATTTTAAGCAACTTGATCATGAACATGTTGCACAAGCTTGGGAGAGGATGAAATTAATGATACGCAATTGCCCTACTCATGGTTTGAATTTGTGGATGATTATACAAAGTTTTTATGCCGGATTGAATTTTGCTTCTAGAAATCTTTTAGATTCGGCCGCGGGAGGCACTTTTATGGAAATCACTTTAGGAGAAGCTACTAAACTCCTAGATAATATTATGGTTAATTATTCTCAATGGCACACTGAAAGATCTACCAATAAAAAGGTGCATGCGATAGAAGAAATTAATGTTTTGAGTGGAAAGATGGATGAACTTATGAAATTCTTTGCTACTAAGAGTGTTTCTTCTGATCCTAGTGATATGCCTTTGTCTACTTTGATTGAGAACAATAATGAAATCTATGGATGTGAATTTTTTTGGTAGGAATAATTTTGGTAACAACGCGTATAGAGGAAACTTTAATCCTAGGCCTTATCCTAGTAATTCCTCTAATAATTATGGAAATTCCTACAACAACTCTTATGGAAATTTTAATAAGATGCCCTCTGAATATGAGACTAGTGTTAAAGAGTTTATGAATTCGCAAAAGAATTTCAATGCTTTGCTTGAAGAAAATTGCTTAAAGTTGATGAATTGTCTAGGAACGTTGATAAAATTTCTCTTGATGTTGATTCTTTAAAGCTTAGATGTATTCCTCCTAAGCATGATATCAATGAGTCTCTCAAAGCCATGAGAATTTCCATTGATGAGTGCAAGGAAAGAACCGCTAGGATTCGTGCTAAGAAAGATTGCTTTATGAAAGCATGTTCTTCAAATTTCTATGAAAATAAAGATGAAGATCTAAAAGTTATTGATGTGTCCCCTATTAAATCTTTGTTTTTCAATATGAATCTTGGTAATGATGGGACTGAATATGATCCACCTTTACCTAGAAGGCTTCCAACAATTCGGACTATTTAGATCTTGGTGATGAAATTGATAAAAGTGGGATTAAAGAAAGCAAAACCCTAGATGTTGCTAAACCCACTATTTTGGACTTCAAAGAATTCAATTATGAAAGTTGCTCTTTGATTGATTGTATTTCCTTGTTGCAATCCGTGCTAAATTCTCCTCATGCTTATAGTCAAAATAAATCCTTTACCAAACATATCGTTGATGCCTTGATGCAATCTTATGAAGAAAAACTTGAGTTGGAAGTTTCTATCCCTAGAAAACTTTATGATGAGTGGGAACCAACTATTAAAATTAATATTAAGGATCATGAATTTTATGCTTTATGTGATTTGGGTGCTAGTGTTTCCACTATTCCCAAAACTTTGTGCGATTTGCTAGATTTTCGTGATTTTGATGATTGCTCTCTAAACTTGCACCTTGCGGATTCCACTATTAAGAAACCTATGGGAAGAATTAATGATGTTATTATTGTTGCAAATAGGAATTATGTGCCCGTAGATTTTATCGTTCTTGATATAGATTGCAATCCTTCTTGTCCTATTATTCTTGGTAGACCTTTCATTAGAACGATTGGTACAATTATTGATATGAAGGAAGGGGGCATGGAACACTTCCATAGAAATAAAACAAAATTACCATATGCATCTATCAAGAGAGCCACTTATGGATCGCCTACCAAAGATGGCAATACCTAGATCTATCCTTGCTTTTATGCTTAGCTAGGGGCATTAAACGATGGCGCTTGTTGGGAGGCAACCCAATTTTATTTTTAGTTTTTTTGCTTTTTGCATCTGTTTAGGAATAAATATTTGATCTAGCCTCTGGTTAGATGTGTTTTATATTTTAATTGGTGTTTGTACCAAGTTAAACCTATAGGATCTTCTTGGATCATAGTTATTTGATCTTGCTGTAATTTGTAGAAACTTTCTGTTCACGAAAATAATTGTTAAAAATCACCAGAACGTGATTAAATAGTGATTCCAATTGCTTCTGATCAATAAACAAATTGTCTAGGTCTTCCTATTTTGGCTTATTTTTTGGAGTTCCAGAAGTTTGTGTTAGTTACAGACTGTTCTATTTTTGACAGATTCTGTTTTTCGTGTGTTGTTTGCTTATTTTGATGAATCTATGGCTAGTAAAATAGTTTATAAACCATAGAGAAGTTGGAATACAGTAGGTTGAACACCAATATAAAAAAAGAATGAGTTCATTACAGTACCTTGAAGTGGTCTTTTATTTTCTTTCGCTAACGGAGCTCACGAGATTTTCTGTAGAGTTTTGTGTTGTGAACTTTTCAAGTTTTGGGTGAAATATATTGATGGATTATGGAACAAGGAGTGGCAAGAGCCTATTCTTGGGGATGACCATGGAACACCAAGATAATCTAAGGACACCATAAAGCCAAAGCTTGGGGATGCCCCGGAAGGCATCCCCTGTTTCATCTACTTCCATCGGTAACTTTACTTGGAGCTATATTTTTATTCACCACATGATATGTGTTTTGCTTGGAGCGTCTTATATGATTTGAGTCTTTGCTTTTTAGTTACCACAATCTTCCTTGATGTACACACCTTTTGAGATAGCCATTCATGATTTGAATTTTTTAGAATACTCTATGCGCTTCGCTTATATCTTTTGAGTTATACAGTTTTGCTCTACTACTTCACTTAAATATTTTAGAGCACGGTGGTGGATTTGTTTTATAGAAAATATTGATCTATCATTCTTCACTTAGATTATTTTGAGAGTCTTAAATATCATGGTAATTTGCTTAAATAATCTTAATATGCTTGGTATTCAAGATTAGTAAAAACTTTCTTATGAGTGTGTTGAATACTAAGAAAAGTTTGATGCTTGATAATTGTTTTGAGATATAAAGATGGTGATATTAGAGTCATGCTAGTTGAGTAGTTGTGAATTTGAGAAATACTTGTGTTAAAGCTTTTGATTCCCATAGCATGCACGTATGGTGAATCGTTATGTGATGAAGTCAGAGCATGATTTATTTATTGATTGTCTTCCTTATGAGTGGCGGTCGGGGACGAGCGATGGTCTTTTCCTACCAATCTATCCCCCTAGGAGCATGCGCATAATACTTTGCTTTGTTAACCTGTAGATTTTTGCAATAAGTATATGAGTTCTTTATGACTAATGTTGAGTCCATGGATTATACGCACTTTCTTCCTTCCACCATTGCTAGCCTCTCTAATACCGCGCACCTTTCGCCGGTATCATACACCCACCATATACCTTCCTCAAAACAGCCACCATACCTACCTATCATGGCATTTCCATAGCCATTCCGAGATATATTGCCATGCAACTTTCCACCGTTCCGTTTATTATGACACGCTCCACCATTGTCATATTGCTTCGCATGATCATGTAGTTGACATCGTAATTGTAGCAAAGCCACCGTTCATAATTTTTTCATACATGTCACTCTTGATTCATTGCATATCCCAGTATACCGCCGGAGGCATTCATATAGAGTCATATTTTGTTCTAAGTATCGAGTTGTAATTGTTGAGTTGTAAGAAAATAAAAGTGTGATGATCTTCATTTTTAGAGCATTGTCCCAAGTGAGGAAAAGGATGATGGAGACTATGATTCCCCCACAAGTCGGGATGAGACTCCGGACGAAAAAAAGGGGTCATAAAAAAAGAGAAAAGGCTCAAATAAAAAATGAGAGAAAAAGAGAGAAGGGACAATGTTACTATCCTTTTACCACACTTGTGCTTCAAAGTAGCACCATGATCTTCATGATAGAGAGTCTCTCATTTTTTCACTTTCATATACTAGTGGGAATTTTTCATTATAGAACTTGGCTTGTATATTCCAATGATGGGCTTCCTCAAAATGCCCTAGGTCTTCGTGAGAAAGCGAGTTGGATGCACACCCACTTAGTTTCTTTTGTTGAGCTTTCATATACTTATAGCTCTAGTGCATCCATTGCATGGCACTCCCTACTCACTCACATTGATATCTATTGATGGGCATCTCCATAGCCCGTTGATACGCCTAGTTGATGTGAGACTATCTTTTCCCTCTTTTTGTCTTCTCCACAACCACCATTCTATTCCACATATAGTGCTATATCCATGGCTCACGCTCATGTATTGCGTGAAGATTGAAAAAGTTTGAGAATGTCAAAAGTATGAAACAATTGATTGGCTTGTCATCGGGGTTGTGCATGATTTAAATACTTTGTGTGGTGAAGATAGAGCATAGCCAGACTATATGATTTTGTAGGGATAACTTTCTTTGGCCATGTTATGTTGAGAAGACATGATTGCTTAGTTAGTG
The DNA here is from genome assembly GCA_032464435.1 of Aegilops umbellulata. Taxonomy (NCBI): domain Eukaryota; kingdom Viridiplantae; phylum Streptophyta; class Magnoliopsida; order Poales; family Poaceae; genus Aegilops; species Aegilops umbellulata. The sequence continues at coordinate 246,456,884 of CP136056.1, forward strand.
TGCTTGAAGTATTATTATTTTTATGTCAATATTAAACTTTTGTCTTGAATCTTTCGGATCTGAATATTCATACCATAATTAAGAAGAATTACATTGAAATTATGCCAAGTAGCACTCCACATCAAAAATTCTGTTTTTATCATTTACCTACTCGAGGACGAGCAGGAATTAAGCTTGGGGATTCCTGATATGTCTCCAACGTATCTATAATTGTTGATTGCTCCATGCTATATTATCTACTGTTTTGGACAGTATTGGGCTTTATTATTCACTTTTATATTATTTTTGGGACTAACCTGTTAGCCGGAGGCCCAGCCCAGAATTGCTGTTTTTTTGCCTATTTCAGAGTTCCGCAGAAAAGGAATATCAAACGGAGTCCAAACGGAATGAAACATTCGGGAACGTGATTTTTAGGAAGAATGTGATCCAGGAGATTTGGACCCTACATCAAGAAACAAAAGAGGAGGCCACGAGGTAGGGGGCGCGCCCATCCCCCAGGGCGCGCCCTCCACCCTAGTGGGCCCCCTGTTGCTCCATCGACGTACTCCTTCCTCCTATATATACCTACGTACCCCCAAACGATCAGCTATGGAGCCAAAAACCTAATTCCACCGCCGCAACCTTCTGTACCCATGAGATCCCATCTTGGGGCCTGTTCCGGAGCTCCGCCGGAGGGGCATCCATCATGGAGGGCTTCTACATCAACACCATAGCATCTCCGATGAAGTGTGGGTAGTTTACCTCAGACCTTCGAGTCCATAGTTATTAGCTAGATGGCTTCTTCTCTCTTTTTGGATCTCAATACAATGTTCTCCCCCTCTCTCGTGGAGATCTATTCGATGTAATCTTCTTTTGCGGTGTGTTTGTTGAGACCGATGAATTGTGGGTTTATGATCAAGATTATCTATGAACAATATTTGAATCTTCTTAATTCTTTTATGTATGATTGGTTATCTTTGCAAGTCTCTTCGAATTATCAGTTTGGTCTGGCCTACTAGATTGATCTTTCTTGCAATGGGAGAAAGTGCTTAGCTTTGGGTTCAATCTTGGGGTGTCCTTTTCCAGTGACAGTAGGGGCAGCAAGGCACGTATTGTATTGTTGCCATCGAGGATAACAAGATGGGGTTTTTATCATATTGAATTAATTTATCCCTCTACATCATGTCATCTTGCTTAAGGCGTTACTCTGTTTCCCTGAACTTAATACTCTAGATGCATGCTGGATAGCGGTCGATGAGTGGAGTAATAGTAGTAGATGCAGGCAGGAGTCGGTCTACTTGTCTCGGACGTGATGCCTATATACATGATCATACCTAGATATTCTCATAACTATGCTCAATTCTTTCAATTGCTCAACAGTAGTTCGTTCACCCACCGTAAAATACTTATGCTCTTGAGAGAAGCCACTAGTGAAACCTATGGCCCCTGGGTCTATCTTCATCATATTAATCTTCCAACACTTAGTTATTTCCTTTGCTTTTTACTTTGCTTTTATTTTAATTTGCATCTTTATCACAAAAATACCAAAAATATTATCCTATCATATCTATCAGATCTCACTCTCGTAAGTGACCGTGAAGGGATTGACAGCCCCTTATCGCGTTGGTTGCGAGGATTTATTCGTTTTTTGTAGGTGCGAGGGACTCGCGCGTAGCCTCCTACTGGATTGATACCTTGGTTCTCAAAAACTGAGGGAAATACTTATGCTACTTTCCTGCATCACCCTTTCCTCTTCAAGGGAAAACCAACGCAGTGCTCAAGAGGTAGCATACACCAACCTTGCCGCCCTTCGTTGATGCGTGAGTAGTTTACCACTGACCTAAGGGTCCATAGCTAGTAGCTAGATGAATTCTTCTCTCTCTTTAATCTTCAATACAATGTTCTCCTCGATATTCCTGGAGATCTATTTGATGTAATCTTCTATTGCGGTGCGTTTGTTGAGATCCGATGAATTGTGTATTTATGATCAGATTATCTATGAATATTATTTGAGTCTTTTCTGAACTCTTATATGCATGATTGAGATAGCTTAGTATTCCTCTCCGATCTATCGATTTGGTTTGGCCTACTAGATTGGTTTTTCTTGCAATGGGAGAGGTACTTTGTGATGGGTTCAATCATGCGGTGTCCTCACCCAGTGACAGTAGGGGTAGCGAGGCACGTATTGTATTGTTGCCATTAAGGATAAAAAGATGGGGTTTATATCCTATTGCTTTCGTTTATCCCTCTACGTCATGTCATCTTGCTTAAGGCGTTACTCTGTTCTTATGAACTTAATACTCTAGATGCAGGCAGGAGTCGGTCTATGTGTGGAGTAACAGTAGTAGATGCAGGCAGGAGTCGGTCTACTTGTCACGGACGTGATGCCTATATTGATGATCATTGCCTTTGATATCCTCATAACTTTGCGCTTTCCTATCAATTGCTCAACAGTAATTTGTATACCCACCATATGCTTTCTTCGAGAGAGAAGCCTCTAGTGAAACCTATGGTCCCCGGCTCTATTTTTCATCATATATTTTCAGATCTATAAAACTAAAAATCCAAAAATACCTTGCTGCAATTTATTTATATTTACTTTATTTTGCCGTTTACGTATATTTATAACTACTCTATTAGATCTCACTAATGCAAGTAACCGTGAAGGGATTGACAACCCATTTTTGCATTGAGTGCAAGTGTAGCGATCCGACCTCAGACGGCCAAATCTCTGTGCATAAGTGTCATCCCTGGATCGGTAATGCTGACACACACAGTACTTGCAAGATTTAAAACAGAGCAACAATCACACACTTATTACATCGAATGTCTAAAAAGAGCACTTATTACAATAAATATGGCTTAAGGCCATCTAAATAAGATAACAGCGGAAGGCTTGGAAGATAAAGTGAGTCCATCAACTCCAATGGCATAGCTGAGTGCACGACAACGACCTAGCAATGTAACACAGTAGAGCAATAAACAGGATAAATGCTATCACTACATGCATATATGGCTGGTGGAGGCTCTATGGTTATAATGTTTTGCGAAAAGCCAATTTTTTCCTACATCAAAGGAATATATTTTGTTTAACTATCATGGTAGTTGTTAATCATTGAGAAGGTTCCTCCAACTCAATCCCAATTAAGCAGTATTAATAACCCAACAAATTAATTTAGAGTGATGAGATCAACATGATAATCCAAGAACCAGATACTCAAGTTGTCCATAACCGGTGACACGGCTAACCATGATTAGTTTGTACAATCTGCAGAGGTTTGCGCACTTTTCCCCACAAGACTCGATCTCCTCCGTTGAATTTCTCGCACTACATGATGTTTGAGAAATGGATGACCGAGACACAGTCATTCAGAAACATTAACTCTTTACTCTGGGTGGACAGTTACACCTACTTTCCTCTACATCTGCTAGCCCACCACTGAAAGAGGTCATGCAACATACTCAACTATGCTAGAGCCCATAATAGCTTGTGGCTGCACACGGAAGTTTCTAGCATGAATAATCTTATGATCCCTTTGAGCCTGGGTGGCGAACCATAGGATGATCACACGGGTACTCCGGGATATCCTAGGACAACACTGGATTCTCCAGGTGCCCGCAACCAATCCACCCAGATGTGTATTTAAGTAGCCACCTTAAGTTAATAATTAAATAATAATATGACATCTGTCATGGATACACTCAAACCCAATCCACGTCTACGAGCATAGCATGGCAATATAAGCATAATGTAGAAGTAACTCCTAGGGTTTGATAATTAAAGGCAATAGGTTCTACCTCATCAACTACTTCCCAATACCCACATGTTAATCACAACCTAATCATGCAGTGTTTGAGGATTGTTACTAATGCAAAAAAGCTGGTTAATAAAGAGGTATGATCAATGTGTTACTTGCCTTGCTGACGATCCGTAAACCCTAGAAACTCATAGTAGCACGCTTCGCACTCCGGGAATTCTATCGCAAACAAACAATACAACACATAAGCATTCAAGCAGATATGCACGGGTAAAACTTCAAATAAGAAGATCAAATTAGAAAGTTCAACTGAAGAGATTCGATTTGCAAAAAGAATCAATCGAATCGGAGCTACGGAACTGAAACTACGGTCAAAAGAACTTCAAAATCAAATCTACTTGAAACCAAATTTTAAATTTTCAAAACCATGTTCAAGTTGATTAAACAGAAAAAGGGGCTTGAGACGAAGATTTTGAAGTTGGTTGCACTGGATTTGGACAAACGGTTTAGAAACGGCGAGGGTTTGAAGATCAAGGGCTAATCTGCGATAAAAATAATCGTGGATAGGTCCTTGGCCGAAAAATAACAGAAACAGAAAAATCTATCAGACGAACGTCCGCTAACAGAGACGAACGAGCAAACTCGTTCGTTAAAATGAATGAACGAGAGAACGCTCGCTAAATAACGAAACCGAAGAAAAACCGAACCGATCTAAACAAAATAAAAAAACCGATCTAGGGTTTTTTATAAAAACAGGCGGTTTTTACCTAAAAAACAAAAAAACCGGCGGCGGCGGCAACAATCCGGCAAGGCTGGGCGGCGAACGGCGAGGCGGCGGGCTCCGTGGGCGGTGGCGCGGGGCGGCGGGGCACTGTGCGGTGCGGCAGGCGGCGGGTCGGCGGGCGGCGGCGGGCGCTGCTGCTGCTGCTTTCTGCGACGGCTCGGGGTGGCGAAGTGGGGGCGGGGGCGAGGGCTTATAAGGACGAGGGGGAGCGGGCTAGGCGGCGGTGGGAGTCCGAGGCGGTGACGGCGCGGCGGCGTGCGACGCCGGGAGACCGGCTCGGGGTCGGGGCGAGCGGCGCTGGGCCGGCTGGGCTTCGGCCCAGTCGGTCCGAATATTTTTTTAAAAAAAATAGATTCCGCCAAAGAAAAAAATCCTAAAGAAAATAAATAAAAATTCTAAAAATGGCAAAACCAATTTTCACTGTCTAAATAAAATATTTAGAACTAAGTGAACATTTTCTTGGCCTAAAAATGCAATTTTGAAAAATGCATATTTTTCTAATTGAAATAAAACAGCAATAAAAATCCAAATAAAATTATTTATTTGATTTTAACATTTTTCCTCCATATTTCTTTTTATTTTGGAGAAGTCATATTATCTCCTCTCATTTATTTTTATATTGAAATATTTTGGAGAGAAAAATAATTAAAACCAAAATGATCCTATTTTCAATATTTGAGAAAATTCAAATATGAAAATAAACGAAATCCCCAACTCTCTCCATGGTCCTTGAGTTGCTTAGAATTTCTAGGATCAAAACCAAAATGCAAATAAAATATGATATGCATATGATGACCTATGTAGAACATTCCAAATTGAAAATTTGGGATGTTACAAACCTACCCCCCCCTTAAGGTGAATCTCGCCCTCGAGATTCGGGTTGGCTAGAAAATAGGTGTGGGTGGTCTTTCCGTAGGTCTTCCTCTCGTTGCCAGGTGGATTCATCCCCGGTATGGTGGCTCCAATTTGGAAAACTTGATAACCTTGCTACAGGTAACTCGGCTGGCAAACTCGAGAATCTTGACTGGTTTCTCCTCGTAGGTCAGATCACTATCCAACTGAATTGCTTCCAGGGGCAGTGTATCTCTTAGAGGAATATCGGCCATCTCAGCATGGCACTTCTTTAACTGGGAAACGTGAAACACATCATGAATTCCTGACAGTCCTTTGGGTAACTCCAACTTGTAGGCCACTTCTCCCATACGTTCCAAAACTCGGTATGGTCCTATAAATCTCAGGGCTAACTTTCCCTTCACTCCAAAATGTTTAACTCCTCGTAGAGGTGACACTCGAAGATATGCTCCGTCTCCGATTTCGTAGACTACCTCCTTGCGTTTTGAGTCTGCATAACTCTTCTGTGTAGACTGAGCTACCTTCAGTCTATCTCGAATCAGCTTAACCTTCTCTTCGGACTCTTTGATCAAAGCTAGTCCAAACAACTAACGGTCTCCAACTTCATCCCACATCAACGGTGTCCTGCACCTTCTTCCATATAAGGCTTCGAAAGGTGACATCTTCAAACTAGCCTGGTAGATGTTGTTGTATGAGAACTCTGCGTATGGCAAATTATCATCACAGCTAAATCCATAATCTAGCGCACAAGCTCTCAACATGTCCTCAAGAATCTGGTTGACTCTCTTGGTCTGTCCATCTTTCTGCGGATGAAAAGTTGTACTAAACTCTAGTCTGGTACCCAAAGTATGGTGCAGCTGGTGCTAGAACTTGGATGTAAATTGGGTCCCTCTATCTGATACGATGGTCCTTGGAACTCCATGCAGACATATGATCCTGGTCATTTATATCTTGGCCAACTTCGCACTCGTATAGGTGGTTCTCATTGGGATAAAGTGAGCTACTTTGGTCAGACGATCCACTACTACCCAAATAGAATCATATCCCCATCGGGTCTTGGGCAATCCGGTGATGAAATCCATGCCAAGTTTATCCCACTTCCATTAGGGTATCGGCATAGGCTGCAGTAATCCTGCTGGCTTCTGATGTTCTGCCTTCACTCTCTCACATACATCACATACGGCCACATACTCGGCAATATCCTTCTTCATTCCTGTCCACCAGAAACACTCCTTCAAATCCAAATACATCTTGGTGTTTCCGGGGTGTATCGAGTATGGCGAGGAATGAGCTTCCTGAAGTATCGACTTCCTGATCTCTGCATTATTGGGCACATAAACACGGTCCTCAAACCATAAGGTGTCGTGCTCATCCTCACGAAAACCTTTGGCTTTTCCTTTGCTCATCCTCTCCTTTATCTCGGCAATTTCTTTGTCATCCTTCTGAGCTTCTCGAGTCTTTCCCAATAACGTCGACTAAACTTCCAATGCTGCAACAAAACCTCTAGGGACTATCTCCAAACAAAGCTCCCTGAGATCTTCGGCCAACTCCTTTGATAAATCTCCGCTTACAAGGGTATTGGCATAACTCTTCCGGCTCAAAGCGTCTGCTACGACATTGGCCTTTCCTGGGTGATAATGCAACTTCATATCATAATACTTTATAAGCTCCAACCATCTCCTTTGCGTGAGATTCAGCTCCTTCTGTGTGAAAATGTACTTCAAACTCTTATGATCCGTGTACACATCACAACGATTTCCAATAAGAAAATGTCTCGAGGTCTTGAGTGCATGGACTACAGCTACTAAGTCCAGATCATGTGTAGCATAATTCAGCTCATGCGGTCGAAGTTGATGTGAGGCATATGAAACAACTCTTCCGTCTTGCATAAGTACACCTCCAAGTCTTAAGCGAGAAGCATAGCAATACACTTGGAAATTTTTGTGTATATCCGGCAGAATCAGCACTAGGGCTGTAACCAAACGTTTCCTCAACTCCTGGAAACTTGTCTCACATTCATCTGTCCATTTGAACTTGGTGTCCTTCTTCAACAACTCCGTCATAGGTTTCGCAATCTTAGAAAAGTTCTCAATGAATCTCCGATAGTATCTTGCGAGTCTAAGAAAACTTCGGATCTCTCCAACTAAGGTGGGTGATAGCCAGTCAGTATCTGACTTAACCTTGGTAGGATCCATGGCTATACCTTTTCCTGATATAACATGTCCAAGAAATCCAGCTTCCTGCAACCAAAACTCGCATTTGCTGAACTTGGCATATAACTGATGTTCCCTGAGCTTCTCGAGAACTAAACGCAAATGCTCCTTGTGTTCCTCTTCATTCTTCGAGTATACCAAGATATCATCAATGAACACCACAACAAACTTATCCAAGAATTTCCTGAACACCTTATTCATCATACTCATGAAATAGGCAGGGGCATTAGTCAATCCAAATGACATAACCGTATACTCATATAGCCCATACCTTGTGGTGAAGGCTGTCTTAGGTATATCCTGTTCTCGGATCTTCAACGGGTGGTATCCTGATCGCAGATCGATCTTGGAAAATACTTTACCTCCTTGCAACTGGTCAAACAAATCATTGATCATCGGCAGTGGATACTTGTTCTTGATCGTCACTTCATTCAATGCCCGATAATCAACAAGCATTCTCAATGATCCATCCTTTTTCTCAACCAAGAGCACTGGGGCTCCCCATGGTGACGAACTTCGTCGAATGTAACCATTCTCCAATAACTCCTTGATCTACTTTTTAATCTCTCCCAGATCATTTGCGGGCATCCGGTATGGTCTCTTCAATATTGATCCGGTGCCTGGCAACAGCTCTATCAAAAACTCAATGTCTCAGTCTGGCGGCATGCCTGGTAACTCCTGTGGAAATACATCCGGATAATCCTTCAATACAGGCACTTCTTCCTGAACAACTCCTGAGAGGGAATTTACTTGGGTTCTCCTTGGCGCATGCCTGGATACATACTTGATCCTTGTTCCCTCCGGTGTGGTGAGCATAATTGACTTACTAGCGCAATCAATGTTTCCCCCATACATCGATAGCCAATCCATGACTAGTATCACATCCAATCCTTGTGACTCCAGAATTATTAAGTCTGAGGGGAAAACATGTCTACCTATGGTCAATGGCATCTGAAAACATCCTTGGCTTGCCATATACTCGGCTCCTGGCGAGCTTACTAACATAGGTGTCCTAAGAACTTTAGTGGGCAACTTATACTTATCCACAAATCCCCTTGAAATGTATGAATGTGATGCACCAGTATCGAAAAGAACGATTGCAGTAAATGACTTAACCAAAAACTTACCTATAACTGCATCTGGCTGCTCTTCAACCTCCTCAACGTTCATGTGGTTCACTTGTCCCCTATTGAAAGGGTTGGGCTTCTTCCCAGAGCTTCCATTGTCGTTACCATTCTTTGCTTCAGAACACTTGGTGGCGTAGTGTCTAGTCTTCCCGCACTTGAAACAAGTAATGTGACTTAGATCCTTCTTGGCAGGTGTGGCTGGGTTAGAGCGGTTCTGATTGCTGCCTGCTCCATTCCCGTTTCCATTCTTGGGGCCGCTGTGGTTATGTGAACTTCCTCCATTGTGCGTATGGCCTCCATGGTCATGAGTATATCCTCCCGAGTTCGAGGTAAAACGAGGCTTCTGCTGAGCTCCTGAATTGTACTTCCCTTGTCCATACTTCCTTTTGCGTCTCTCAATCTGTTGCTGCTTCCCTTCAATCATAAGAGCCTTGTCTACCAACTCCTGGTAGTTATTAAATGTTGCCTCCATCAACTACATACTTATCTCATCATTCAGCACTTCCATAAACTTCTCCTGCTTAGCGGCATCTATGGACACATCATTTGGGGCATAGCAAGCTAACTTACTGAACTCATCCATGTACTGCCCCACAGTACGGTTTCCCTGGCGTAAGTTGCAAAACTCGCGCTTATTCATGCTCATAGCTCTAGTTGAGACATGTGCAGTGCGGAAAGATTGTTGAAACTGCTCCCAAGTGACATTGGCTATAGGGAAAGTGGGTGTGTAGTTCTCCCACCATGAGGCTGCGGGTCCATCCAATTGATGTGCGGCAAAACACACCTTCTCAGCATCTGTGCAACCTGCGGTGGTCAACTCCCTTCCAATCCTGCATAGCCAGTCATCAGTAACTATTGGCTCGGTGCTACTAGAAAACACCGGTGGCTACAACCTTAGAAAACGGGCTAAATTGTCAACTGGAGGAGGTGGTGGTGGGTTGTTGTTGTTCTTCTTGCCTTGGTTCTGGACTAGTAGCTGCATCAAGGCATTCTGTTGTTGGATCAACTTGGTGAGCTCCGGTGGGAAGACAAATACGGGGTTACATATCGGAGGCATCTGATGGGTTTAGAGGGGAGAGATCAGAATAGAATGAGGTCTAATGAGAAAGCACTACCCATATGCAGATGAGACAAACACATTCATATCACACAAAATCAATTCAAGCAAGGGCATACAATCGATCTAACTATCGTTACAGTGCTCGGACTACTACTATATACATGGGGGAAATACTACTAATAATATGGGGGTCTACTAGAAATTTTGATCGGTGGAAGACTCCATGATATCCGCTGCAGCTTCGTCTTCATAATCATCATCACTACTGTCAGGGTCAGAGTTGGTGTCGTCGATGATGATGTAGTCTTCCGAACGAATGTCATCGGGGTGGTCGTCATCTCCTCCTCGCGCGGGGTCTCCCATGAATACTCTATCTTCCTTGTTAGGTCGTCATTCTTCTCCACTAGTATTGTGATTTCCTCCTCGTATCCGTCGCATGTAGACTTGAGTTACTTTTATAGCTCCTTGTTCTTGGTCATCACCTTCTTCAAATCTATCATGCTTGCGCACATCTGGTTCTCCTGTCGACGAATGTGCTGGTTTAGCTCCTGGATGAAAGCTGCAATGGACTTGTCCCACCTGGTGCTGATCATCTCCCATTTCTCATCTCGGCTCCCACATATCTGGTAGATGGTGTCCTTGAGATCCTTGTGGTAAACTTCGCCGATGCATCCCATGGCGATGTGGGCTGCCATGCTCTTTCCTAGACTCCAGGTTGGTGCATCAAAGTAAAACTCTATGGGTTCAGTAACTGGCGTGAATGTCCTTCCTAGAACTTGAACTTGAATCATCCAACGCTCCTCTTCTAGTGAAGTGGCGGTGTAGGTCCAGCTGAAGCTTGGTATTCCAATGTTCAGATACCTAGTGACTTCCTTCAAGTGGCGTCCAAAAGGTGTGTCTTCATCCGGTTGTGCAAACTTGTTCCTTGAGTCTGCCATCCTATAGAGTAGAAGATGGAGAGGAGTCGGAAATGAGTAGAGAAGAGTGACCTATGGCTCATCTTAGTGGCCGTGTCCTACAATCAGCGTGTGCTCTGATACCATCTTGTAGCGATCCGACCTCAGACGGTCAAATCTCTGTGCATAAGTGTCATCCCTGGATCGGTAATGCTGACACACACAGTACTTGAAGGATTTATAACAAAGTAGCAATCACACACTTATTACATCGAATGTCTTAAAAGAGAACTTATAATAATAAATATGGCTTAAGGCCATCTAAATAAGATAACAGCGGAAGGCTTGGAAGATAAAGTGAGTCCATCAACTCCAACAGCATAGCTGAGTGCACGACAACGAACTAGCGCACCTTACACTTCGTCTGAAAAGTCTGCAACGTGATATGTTGCAGCCCGAAATGGTTCAGCACATGGAATATGCTGGCAATGTAACACAATAGAGCAATGAATAGGATAAATGCAATCACTACATGCATATATGGCTAGTGGAGGCTCTATGGTTATAATGTTTTGCGAAAAGCCAATTTTTTCCCTACATCAAAGGAATATATTTTGTTTAACTATCATGGTAGTTGTTAATCATTGAGAAGGTTCCACCAACTCAATCCCAATTAAGAAGTATTAATAACCCAACAAATTAATTTAGAGTGATGAGATCAACATGATAATCCAAGAACCAGATACTCAAGTTGTCCATAACCGGGGACACGGCTAACCATGATTAGTTTGTACAATCTGCAGAGGTTTGCGCACTTTTCCCCACAAGATTCAATCTCCTTCGTTGAATTTCTTGCACTACATGATGTTTGAGTAACGGATGACCGAGACACAGTCTTTCAGAAACATTAACTCTTTACTCTAGGTGGACAGTTACACCTACTTTCCTCTACATCTGCAAGCCCACCACTGAAAGAGGTCATGCAACATACTCAACTATGCTAGAGCCCATAATAGCTTGTGGCTGCACACGGAAGTTTCTAGCATGAATAATCTTATGATCCCTTTGAGCCTGGGTGGCGAACCATAGGATGATCACACGGGTACTCCGGGATATCCTAGGACAACACTGGATTCTCCAGGTGCCCGCAACCAATCCACCCAGATGTGTATTTAAGTAGCCACCTTAAGTTAACCATTAAATAATAATCTCACATCTGTCATGGATACACTCAAACCCAATCCACGTCTACGAGTATAGCATGGCAATATAAGCATAACGTAGAAGTAACTCCCAGGGTTTGATAATAAAAGGCAATAGGTTCTACCTCATCAACTACTTCCCAATACCCACATGTTAATCACAACTTAATCATGCAGTGTTTGAGGATTGTAACTAATGCATAAAAACTGGTAATAAAGGGGTATGATCAATGTGTTACATGCCTTGCTGACGATCCGTAAACCCTAGAGACTCGTAGTAGCATGGTTCGCACTCTGGGAATTCTATCGCAAACAAACAATAGCATACATAAGCACTCAAGCAGAGATGCACGGGTAAAACTTCAAATAAGAAGATCAAATCTGAAAGTTCCACTGAAGAGATTCAATTTGCAAAAATAATCAATCGAATCGGAGCTACGGAACTGAAACTACGGTCAAAAGAACTTCGAAATCAAATCTGCTTGAAACCAAATTTTAAATTGTCAAAACCATCTTCAAGTTGATTAAACAGAAAAAGGGGCTTGAGACAAAGATTTTGGCGTTGGTTTCACTAGATTTGGACAAACGGTTTAGAAACGGTGAGGGTTTGAAAATCAGGGGCTAATCTGCGATAAAAATAATCGCGGATAGGTCCCTAGCCGAAAAATAACAAAAAAAGAAAAATTTATCGGATGAACGTCCGCTAACAGAGACGAACGGGCGAATTCGTTCGTTAAAACGAACGAACGAGCGAACACTCACTAAATAACGGAACCAAAGAAAAACCGAACCAATCTAAACAGAATAAAAAACCGATCTAGGGTTTTTTATAAAAACCGGCGGTTTTTCACCTAATAACCAAGAAAACCGGCAGCGGCGGCGAGAATCCGGCGAGGCTGGGCGGCGAACGGCGAGGCGGCCGGCTCCGCGGGCGGCAGCGCGGCGCGGCGGCTGCGGGCGCTGCTGTTGCTGGTTGCGACTGCGGCTCGGGGTGGCGAAGTGGGGGCGGGTGGCGGCATATAAGGACGAGGGGGAGTGGGCGGCTTGGAGGAGGGGGCAAGGCGGCGGCAGGAGTCCGAGGCAGTGACGGCGCGGCGGCGTGCAGCGCTGGGAGACCGGCTCGGGGTCGGGGCGAGCGGCGTTGGGCCGGCTGGGCTTCGGCCCTGTCGGTCTAAAGATTTTTTAAATAGATTCCGCCGAAGAAAAAAATCCTAAAGAAAAAGAAGAAAAACTGTAAAAATGCCAAAAACAATTTTCACCGTCTAAATAAAATATTTAGAACTAAGTGAACATTTTCTTGGCCTAAAAATGCAGTTTTGAAAAATGCATATTTTTTTCTAAATCAAATAAAACAGCAATAAAAGTCCAAATAAAATTATTTATTTGATTTTAACATTTTCCTCCATATTTCTTTTTATTTTGGAGAAGTCATATTATCTCCTCTCATTTATTTTTATATTGAAATATTTCGGAGAGAAAAATAATTAAAACCAAAATGATCCTATTTTCAATATTTGAGAAAATTCAAATATGAAAATAAACGAAATCCGCAACTCTCTCTGAGGGTCCTTTAGTTGCTTAGAATTTCTAGGATCAAAACCAAAATGCAAATAAAATATGATATGCATATGATGACCTATGTATAACATTCCAAATTGAAAATTTGGGATGTTAGAGCAAGTGTTTGTTAATTTGTGCAGGTGAATATATTGGGGACTTGCCTGTGCCTCCTACTGGATTGATACCTTGATTCTTAAATGAGGGAAATACTTATCTCTACTATGCTGCATCACCCTTTCCTCTTCAAGGAAAAATCAACGCAAGCTCAAGAAGTAGCAGGAATAATTTCTGGTGTCGTTGCCAGGGAGGTTCTACATCAAGCCTACCAAGTACCTATCATAAACTCTCATCTCTTGCATTTACATTATTTTCCATTTGCCTCTCGTTTTCCTCTCCCCCACTTCTAAAATGTTTTCAGAAAAACACAAAAATATTTGCCTTTTTATTCATCTTCTTTCTGTTTGTCTCTTAGTTTGCTTTTTGTTTGCTTCTGTGCTAGAAAATACCAGATTGTGTGACTTTTCCAACACTAATAATAATGATTTTATTAGTACTGCGATTGCTCCTGCCACTAGTGTGGAATCCTGTGAAATTAATGCCGCTTTGTTGAATCTTGTTATGAAAGAACAATTTTCTGGCAGTCCTAATGAAGATGTTGCATCCCATCTAAATACTTTCATTGAGTTGTGTGATATGCAAAAGAAAAATATGTGGATAATGATATTGTTAAATTGAAGCTATTTCCGTTCTCACTACGAGATGTTGCTAAAACTTGGTTTTCATCTTTGCCTAAAAATAGTATTGATTCATGGAATAAGTGTAAAGATGCTTTTATTTCCAAGTATTTTCCTCCCGCTAATATCATCTCCCTTAGGAACGATATAATGAATGTTAAGCAACTTGATCATGAACATTGATGATAAGAAACTGCCCTACTCATGGTTTAAGTTTATGGATGATCATACAAAACTTTTATGCCGGATTGAATTTTGCATCTAGAAATATTTTAGATTCTGCCGCGGGAGGTACTTTTATGGAAATAACATTAGGAGAAGCTACTAAACTCCTATATAATATTATGGCAAATTACTCTCAACACTACAAAAAAAAGACACATCCGTGACATTTTGGGCCAAAAGAAAAAAAATTATGTCATACATATGACACTTCTATGACGATAATTGTGACAAAACCCGGTATCACCATAGATGTGGTGGGCTCCTACTTCTATGACAAAAAATCATGACAGAAAATGGGCTTTTCGTCCTGGGCGGGCCGGAGACGCAGCTGCATGACATTCTTTGGGTCGTCCATGACGGGAAAAACCGTGGTAGAAGCGAGGGCAAGGAAAAATTAGGGGAGTTCCCGGTTACGGTGGGAGGTCGGGGGCCGAGCGATGCGTGTTTTTCTCGTACACGTACGCGCGTGTGTGCAAGGTGTTGGCTCTAACTGAACCCGAGTGAGGCGTTGGGCTCTAACTAAACCCGAGCGATTGCACTGCAGGCTACGCGATACGGAACCCGAGCGATCGATCGATGGCTGTTAACGTAACCCGATCGAGTGATTCCTTCGCTACTGCTGCTAACTGAAGCAGATCGATTGGATGAATAGTAAGCGTTGCGGGGGGTTGGATGAACAGTAAGCGGTGGCGTTGCCTCTGGATGAACAGGACCCCGTGGTGTGGTGGAGGGCTGGATGAACAGTAGACGGTGGAGGGGTGCCCATGGAGGGGTGGATGAACAGGACCCGTGGTGTGGTGGAGGGCTGGATGAACAGTAGACGGTGGAGGGGTGCCCGTGGAGGGGTGGATGAACAGGACCCCGTGGTGTGGAGGGCTGGATGAACAGTAGATGGTGGAGGGGTGCCCATGGAGGGGTGGTTGAACATGACCCCGTGGTGTGGAGGGCTGGATGAACAGTAGCCGGTGGAGGGGTGGTTGAACAGTTGACGGTGGAGTAGCGCGCGGTGGAGGCTGGATGAATAGGAGCCCGTGGAGGCTGGATGAACAGGAGCCCGTGGAGGCTGGATGAACAGGAGCCCGTGGAGGCTGGAGGAGGTCGACGGTGGAGATGAACAGTATCCCGTGGAGTCCCGTTTTGTGGTACGCCACACCCCTCCCGATGAACAGGACCCCCGTTTCGACCGTAGCGCTCCAAGACAGGTCTGTTTCGTCCGTTTTACGGTACGCCACACCCCTCCCGATCAACAGGACCCCCGTTTTGATTGTAGGAGGCTTGTTTCCTCTGTTTTGCGGTACGCCACACCCCTCCCGATGAACAGGATCCCGTTTCGAACATGCCAGTCGAACACAAGGCCGTTTCCTCCATTCTGCGGTACGCCAGGCCTCGTTTCCATCGCCTGTTCCGTCCAAGCCCTCCCGATGAACACGACCATGCATTCTGTTCCGACCCATCCAGTTGGCTCCCACGCGTTCCATTGCCTCCCGGTGAACACGACGCATTTCGTTGCCTCCCCATGAACACAAAGCATTCCATTGCCTCCCCATGAACACGACGACGTTGTTTCTCTGTTCCGACCCAGCCATGTACAAGAGCCCTGGCCGTACGTATGCGTGAGTAGGCTTTCGAGACCCCGCCCGTATGTACACATACGTGGACGTATTTTCTTTCTTGCACCCTGGCCGTTGTACGTACGTGTACATGCTATGTGCACGCCTCTACTACGACACGTGCGCGCCTCTACATCGACCAGTATATATGTACGTACACGTTCGTGACCAGAATGACAACGCTACGTACGCTTCGACCAGGTGGGTCCCGACTGTCAGGCACTTCCTTGCGTGTGAAGATGTAGCTGGTGGGTCCCAGCAGTAAGGGGGGCGAAATACGGTGGCCCGTCCGGTGGGTCCCCGCTGTCAGGTGGAGGAATAATTATTTTGCACGTAATAAGGAGGCACTTCCTTGCTGCGTCGTGAACCCCGCTGTCAGCCTCTCCACGTACAGTCCACGTCCGAGGGAAGCCGTTCCTTGACCATGTTGACCACACCGCACCGAGAGCACCAGGGCGGTGGACGACGGCGAGGCCTAGGAAGGGGACGACGCGGATCCGCGGAAGACGCGACAGTGGATGCCCACGCATAGAGGAGTACGAGGGTTCACTGGTTCGCTGCGGTGTGAGGCTGCGGTCGCCGCAGAATAACAGGGGGTGTGGGTGAGTAGAGGGATGGCCTGGCCTGCGGTGGGAGTAGTAGGGGGCGGTGAGGCCTTCGCCGCATCGTAGCCGGCCATGGGAGGCAGGAGCACGAGGCATGACCGGCGCTGGTTTGGGCGGCTGGAGCAAGAAGACCAGAGGATGAAGAGGCACTATGGCCGTTGGATGGACATCGTACGGTCACTGGAGCTAGAATCGTGCATATTGACTAAGTTGACAAAGCCCTCCGTCCCCGTCAACTTAGTAGGCCCACAAGTCAGCCTCCCACCAAGGTGGGTCCCATCTAGCAGGGGGTATTCATTTTTTGTGCGTAATAAGGAGGCATTTCCGATGGGACCGAGCTGACAGCAGGGGGAACTTTTTTTGTGAAATACGGTGGCCTGTCGGGTGGGTCCCAGCAGTCAGGGGCAAGCATTTTTTTCGCGATATACTGGTGGGCGTCCAGTGGGTCGCTGCTGTCAGGTGGAGGAATAATTATTTTCCGTGTAATAAGGAGGCACTTCATTGCGGCTGCCGTGGACCCAGCTGTCAGCCTCTCCACGTACAGTACTCTTCCGATGGAATTCGGTCGTTGACCACATTGACCACGCCGTGCCGACATCACCACGGTGGTGGACGACGGCGAGGCCTAGGAAGGGTACGACGCGGAGCTGGGGAAGACGCGGCAGTGGATGCCCACGCGGAGAGGAGTACGAGGGTTCACTGGTTCGGTTGCGCTGCCGTCGCCGCAGAATAACAGGGGGTGTGGGTGAGTGGAGTGGAGGGATGGCTTTGCCAGCGATGGGAGTAGTATGGGGGCGGTGAGGCCTCCACGGCAGCACAGCCGGACACGAGAGGCAGGAGCAGGCGGCACGACCGGCGCTGCTTTGGGCGGCTGGAGCAAGAAGACCAGAGGTTGAAGAAGCACTACGACCGTTGGATGGACATCGTACGGTCAGTCGAGCTAGAATCGTGCATATTGACTAACTTGACAAAGCCCTTCGTCCCCGTCAACTTAGTAGGCCCACTATACTGGGTCCCAGCTAGCAGGGGGAGTATTCATTTTTTTTGTGCATAATAAGGAGGAACTTCCTTGCGTGCGAAGATATAGCTGGTGGGTCCGAGCTGTCAGCGGCGGTAACGTTTTTTTCGCGAAATACAGAGGACGTATCGGCGGGTCCCAGATGTCAGGTGGAGGAAATCGTTATTTTGCACGTAATGAGGAGGCATTTCTTTGCGTGTGGCCGTGGACCCAGCTGTCAGCCTCTCCACGTACAGTCCACTTAAGATGCATGTCGGTCGTTAACCACGCTGACCACGCCACGTCGAGAGCACCAGGGCGGTGGACGACGGCGAGGCCTAGGAAGGGAACGACACGGAGGCAGGGAAGACTCGGCCGTTGTTTTTGTTTCCCACGCGGAGGGGAGTACGACTGTACGAGGGTTTACTGGTTCGTCTGTCGTCGCTGGAGAATAACATCGGGTGTGGGTGAGTAGAGGGATGGCTAGGCCAGCGTTGGGAGTACGGTGGGGCGGTGAGGCCTGCGCGGCAGCACAGCCGGCCGAGGGGAGGAGGGAGCAGGCAGTCCACCGGTGCTTGTTTGAGCGACTGGAGCAGGAAGAGCAAAGATTGAAGAAGCACGACGGTCGTTGGATGGACATCCAACAGTATGCAGGCCATCTGTGGAAAGCCTCAAATCTGTGGAAAATAGCATACAACCCATCTGCCATTATTTCAAATAATTTACAGCCCATTTGCTAATTCTTACAGGGTTTTTTGGAGCCCATATTCTTTATGTTAGCATTACAGCCCATATTGTGGCCACGGTTAAAAAATTATAGGAAAGTGTGCATATGTCGGTGCGATCTGAACTGTTTTTAATCCCAAAATTTCGAGTCACATGTAAACTGATTTTAAAAATAAATGTATATCAATATAAAATCCAATAAATTGTCCACGCATAAAAATCAATGCAATTTAAAATCTCGAAATGAAAAAAAGATATTTGAAAAAAATTGCCGGTTTGATGTGTTTTAAAAATGTATAGCCCATTTCTCATTACTGATAGGCCATTTTCTCGGCCAGCCGAATGAAGCTCTCCTCGTATTGAAAGATTTGCAGCCCAACAGGCCTAATAAAGCGACTTACTTGACAAATCACAAAAAAACTGGGCTAGCCATTTTCAGAAAGAAAAAAAACTACTGGGTTGGTCAGTGGTAAACATAAAACAAAAGGCTGTCTAGACAGGCCAGAGTGTCCCGCACAGCCCAGTTGACACCCTGCTTCCGTCTCAAAAACAAATTAGATAAATGCCACTCCAATTATGGCGATTCATAAAAATGCCACTACAATTTCCAAACTTTGAAAAATGCCACTGCAATTTTTGCAAACTTTGAAAAACGCCATTGCAGTTTGCAAACTTTGAAAAACACCACTCCAGACTTTGAAAAATGCCACTAGAAGTGGCATGAAATGGCATTTTTCAAAGTTTGGAAATTTCAGTGCCATTTCTCGGATACACCAGGTTTGGAGTGGCATTTATCAAATTAACCCAAAACAAAAAAAACTGGGCGAGCTGCTGGGTCCCTGGTGTCAGCCGCTCATTGTGCAATTCTCTCATTTATTGACTAGTTGACAATGGCATGGGACCCAGATGTCAGAAATCCACTAGGAGGAGCCATTTTTTATTGGCTTGAAATAAGGAGGCACTTGCTTGCGTATTGCCATGACCTTGGCGGGTCCCTACTATCATCCTCTCCACGTACAATCATCTCCTGATTGTGTACGCGTCAACTTGCTAGGCCCAAAATCAGCCTCTAAACCATGGAGGACAAATACAACCCATTTAAAAAAATAACAGCCCATTCCATACGTTCAAACGGAAAGTTCAACATTCAGAGCAAAGTAACATGTCTGATCCACATATAGAGTACTGAACTTCCACGTTGACAACCATCATAGCCAAGTTAACTATCAACTCCCACTAACACTCTAGTAGCGTACAAGTACTAACTTACTCTTAGCTAACTAGACGATGCCGGCCGCCATCTGCTGTCCATGCTAAACGCCGGCACCGGCATCCTCCGCCTCTCCTCGGACTTGCCAGAGGTGCGATGGGGCGCGTTGCTCGCACGCATTGGCCCTTTCCATGCCGGCGTGGTCCACCGAAGCTTCGGCTTCCAAGCGGGAAACCCACTTGACGAGCTGGTAGTAAAAATCGGCGGCGTGAACGCGTGCGTGCCCGACAGCCTCCAGGGCTATTTGTCGGGCATCGGCGGCCCAGTTGCGGACACTCTGCTCGCGACTCAGAGCGTTGGTGCGCTGCTGCTCCATGTCCTGCTGGCGTCGCAAATCGGCGATACGCTACTCCTCCGCCGGGCGGTTGCGCTCCAACAACTCCTGCTCCTCTGCCATGCGGTGACCGCCTCCGGCGTCGCCTACCGCGGATGGGCGGGGGCATGGCAGACGTGGCGAGCGACGTCGGGCCAATGGGGGCTTATGAGGATATGGCGAGTTGGGTCACGGTGGCACCTGAGAAAGCCGGGAAACAGTACTTATAGGCGGAAGGTAGCGCGACGGTCATCAGAATTCAATGCATAATGGCTTAGCGCGCCAGCTTGCCGTGGAAAACTAGAGAAACTGAAATTACGACTGTGTCGTCCCGTCCCGTCTGGGTCGCACGCCGGCATGGCGGTCAAACGAGTGCGCTCAAATCATCTCCCTCCTTGTCAATAATGATTCCACGGATTTACAGTGTGTCTTTTTTCGCATTAGTTAGCTGCCTTAATTACGGCCGGCTGCATGCAGGCACTCAGAGTCGCTCGCTGGCAGTACGCGAAGTAGCAAGCAGCCACTTTGCATTTTTATCCGTGTAGGATCGATAGTGTAGCTTGTCAGTTTCTTCAGAGGTAGGCATTTTTATTCAAAAAACTGCCACTTCACATCTTGCGTCGCAAATAAAACTACCAGGAGCGCATTTATAGGCTAGCTAGTGATCGATCAGTAACTTGTAAACACTGAGCGAACAGAAATAAGTAATTGCTAATGCATCTCAATGATTCAAAGATCATATACAAATATGTAGCTCCAAAAGCAAAGATCATCCACTTCGGATCTTGCGTCGCAACTAAAACTAACTAGTACGATTCCCATACATAAGATCAACATGTTAATGCATCTCAATGATTCACATATCATATACAAATATGTAGCTCCAAAAGCAAAGATCTAGAAAAAACATATGTTCTTCCTACTAACATGGATGCTTCTCTTGGCCAACATTCAGTACAGACTGAAAGACAAATTTGTTTGTGAAGTCTACAATTCCTCTTGCAAACGTAAGTGGTTTCACCAACAGCTGGAACCATGAGAATGAACCACACATGATGGAGGAACATCCACTGCAATATGATTTGGTCTTCTCTCGATCACACAGCGAGACTATTTTCGGAATACAAACTTTAACTTAGGCAAAATGATGCCCATCGTATAATCAGACCAAAGCAATGAAGAACCTAGTGTTGGCCAATAAATAGTACAATACTACTTTTCTGCAGTCCATGAAGTGACTATCCAATATTTCTATGTCTATTTTCAAATGGCACTGCATGCAGTGACTATACTATTCTCTTGTGCAGTTCAACCAAAATTGCGGGCACTTTGTTTGTTTGCCAAATAGCAATGGGCAGACATCTCTGTCTGCACAAATATCAAGCAGCTAGTAAACATATACCACACCTTGTATTTTCGGTTTAAACATGTCTCTTCCGCTTAGCATCTGTCATGTTCTGCACTGGACAATCTGATACAGTTATGTTTTGCCCTGGACAATTTTATACTGAATTGATTTGCTGGTTCGGAGCAGAAATATAGCGCCTATTCTTCATCAGACCAAGGATATCCACGTTCGCAGTGATGGATGAGGTGAAATCGATACAACCGAAATTGAGCATCCAATCACTGAATCCTGTCTTGCACCTCCAATGTAGGTCCACCCTGCCAATAAATTCACATGCAAACTACTAGTATTACTATCTAATGACAGTACAAAAAGAGTAGCAAGATAGTAGCAAACCATGTACCTTCGTAATGAACAGCTCATAGTGCCACCAATTGGATATAAAGGTTTGGAAAAAAACATGCTCCTAATGTTGAACCAGTTGGACTTTTTGTGCAGTTCCACTAAAATCGAGCATCCCTGTTTGCATAGATATTGAAAGTGTGATTACTCTAAAAGTGACACTAGTTGAAGCATAGACTCACAAATATAAGCACTCCAATTTCTTAATGGGAAAAGGTAGCAAGACTGTTTCTAACCACCTGTTTGAAGGAATAAATAAAGCAACAACGGCTGATGTCAGGAAGGCATACATAGTTTTTTCTGGAAAAGTGAGGCATTCCTAACCTTTCCTCTTCTTTTAAGCAAATTTTGTGCAGTCCTACTAAAATAAAATGCCATCACCGCCTTGACAATTCAGTGACACTGTACAAAAGGAAATGACTTAACATTACATCATGATGTCAGGTATGTAGTCGACAAGCATTAGAGACAAACATACAGACCTCCTCAAGAGAACAGTCGTAGGAGGAGGTGCCCAGTCTTGACCTTTCCTCTTGTCTTCATAATTGTCTATGCAGTTTAACCAAAATAAAATGACATCAGCGCCTTGGCATTTTGGTGACACTGTACAAAAAAATTAACTTATCTCATGAAAGTGAGGTATGTAATCTATAAGCATTAACAGTGCAAAAATCTGAAGGTAGTAACAAGTTTCATCGTTGGTATACTGGCTGTGCAACAGCATTAAAATGCCTTAGCTGAAAAATCTTTAATACATCCACAATCAACAGCTAACCCTGAAATAATCTCGTGACATTAAATGGCATTGCTTAAATTTATGGGTGGCATTAGACTGAGAGCGGCATTAGTTAAATGTGGCATCACTTTTGCAGTAGCATTGCTTGACTTGACTGCTGGCGTTATACTAACAGCAAAAAAAGTGGCAATAAGAGCATGGGAGGCCCATTCGGACAGTGGGCGCACCAGTACGATGTACCTCCACGGATGCAGAGTGGTGAGGGAGGTATGGTTGCCCAGAGCAAAAAATAGCCAGGTAGCATATGTGGATTACGTCCCATTTTTGTTCTCTTTAGCCACCTTTTTCCTATGTGAGGATAACAAACCGATCGACCTGGTCATTCTCTATTGCGTTGTCATGCCTTTCTACCCTTCTTCAACCAAGAACACAAGACTCGTTCCTTAGCTACTGATTTTCCCCTTTTCAACCTAGATGCGGGTTCGATGCCTACTCTCTTGGACAGTACAGTCTCCCTTCCTTTCGTTATCCAACCCAGACATGGATTAGTCTGCATGAAGTAGGGTTTCCTTTAATAGTGCAAATTATGGTTTTCGTCTGTGTGGCCAGCAGAGTAGAGGATAGCAAATTGGGAAGATGGTGGACTGGAAAAGGATCCACATGCAATGACGTAGCAGATGGGGCAATAGAACAAGGTTATGGCTCGAAAAGAGGTAGCATACCTGAGGGTCGGCGGGAAGTGGCTTCGCTCGTGGTCGTCGTCCTCCGCACACACTACGGCAGCGAGCTTGGGGACGGAGGCCATCCCGCGCGGGTGCTAGGTCTGAGAGGACGGCCTTGTCGTCAGTGTGTGACCTCACTCGCCGACGACGAGTGCGCCAATGCTGCACGTCCTTTTCTTCCCCGGCGGATCTGTGACCACCGGTGAGGAGGGAGAGAGGGGCCATATTTTATAGATCTGGACAGAGGGTGGTAGTGTGAGAAGCAAGTGGGCAACCCTTAGCAAGAAAGCGCTAAAGCTCCAGCCTATACATCTTTTTTATACTACTAGTACTGGAGGTGGGTAGTGGTAGAGTAGTTTATATTTTCTCTGCGTACAGTACCAGTTAGTCATGCTTCAAAACTGTTCGGCACGCCATTAAAAAAATAAAGGTCGATAACTAATGCGGCACCTCGGGCCAACGCGGCCAGATCGCATTTTGGACGAGAAATTACACACCATGTTTCGTTGACATGTGGTCCCGTTCCAACATATCAGTGAGAGGACGGCGAGTAGTAGGAGTATTTCCGAACGAACGTGTAGGCCGGGGCGCCTCTTTGTGAACCGTGGCAAACTCGCAACCTTCCACCAACTCTTCGCCTTTCCCTCTCGATTTGGAACTACTGTCGCACGCTCTTCCTCTCCCTCCTCCATTTTCCTTCAGCCCTTCACCCTTTCTTCTGCCATTGTTCGATCGTCTTCTCCATGGAGGGAATAGGCCGGAAATGACCCCGTTATTCTTGCCCCGATCTGAAAGATGACGTGGTGGAGGAACTCATTGATCGGTGCAACGTCATCACCTCGGTTAGCATGGAAGGTTCGTCCAAGCCCATTCTCAACTCAACTAATAACATCATTGCAAGGAACCCAAGAGTCAAGGAGCGGTTTGATCTCCCCTATCTTCTTCGTCGTGACCCTGATGACTAGCGCCGGCACGACGGAGGCCTCGCCCTGTGCAAGTTGATGCCGCTTGATAATGATACATATGATGTTAAGATGCCATCGCTTGAGGGCAAGGCTTGGGCAGGCGCAAATGGAGATTGGTTTGTTTACATTGGGTCCAACTGCGAGTGGGAACTTGTGAATGTGTACACTCGTCACCGGGTTCCACTTCCAAAAATCTCAGCACACTGCCCAGAGGTTGAGCACACCGGTAATGTACGCACGTTCAAATACGATCATGGTGACTGTCTTCTACGGAAGATAGCAATTTGTCGAGTTCCCAACTGCTCTTGGAATTACAACAACTATCAAGTTGTTGCTATCTTCGACAAGCTTGTTGCCATCCTTAGTGGTTTGACTCGATGGATATTGGTCAAAAATCAGTTTATGTGCATGAAGGAGTACTGTGATGCAATTCAATACGAGGGCCTTGTGTTTGCTGCCACCACTCGTGGCACTCTTTATGCATGGTATCCTCGTAGTTACGGTACGTTTGTCTTCCACCGTAATTATAATTGTTTCATCCACATGCATGCGGGTTAGCAAGTTTCCCTTTACTAATTAACCGTCGTCTTGTGTTTCCAAGGTCCTGTGAACATCCCACCACCTATACTTGAAAAATTTTATAACCAAGGGGGAGATGCCGATGGTGATGATCATGAGCAGCGCCCATATACTCTGTGGCGCCTGGCAACTAATTCCGATGGATCACCTCTTCTTGTGTGTATACAGCCCACTGATGATGTTACTGCTAAGGAAGCATGTGTCTCCCATGGTCGCACTCTCCGGACCTATTCCAACACCCGTTGCATGGTATTTGGGATGGATACTAGTGTGCTAGCTCCAACTCCTTCTCCCTGGCACAGAATTGATAGTCTTGGAGAAAACTCGCTCTTCCTTGGACAAAACTATCTGATGATGGTGAAAGGCGATCCAACTGCTGTTGACACATTTATGAGAAGCAACTGTGTCTATACCTCGGACATTTGGGTGGTTCCCTACCCTAGTACTGATATAGTAGGCCCCTTCAGCCTAGATGATCAGTCCTGCGTTGGTCTCCAGATCGACAATGGATGGCCCGTCCCAGAGAATCACTTGTGGTTCAAAGCAAGCGTTTCCAACGCCGCGGAATGGTTGAGTTGAAGTTCATTTCATGGCTTGTTATTTGGTGTGTGCTGAAAACTTTAGTATTTATAATGTATCCACGTTGTCGATGTGGGTTGATGACCTGTTGTATGTAATAAAATGATATGCCTGTCATAAACTTACTAAATTTATGAATGGCTTTCGAGTCGCTTCTCTGAGTGAGTGGTGCGACGAGGCAAAAAAATATTTTCCGAATACATAATTGTACGTGCATTGCAACAGGTTATCGGATGAGGCCAATCAACAATAGTAGTACACTATTTGTACTAGCTTCACATGCTTCGCGCGTCGGGCGGGTGTTTTTACTGTAGCCATATGTTAATGTGTTCGTTGTACGTAACCAGCACCTCGAATCCTTGATACTAGTATACTATATAGTAGGAGTAAGTAGTAGGAGTAGTAGGGTGGCATGGGCCAGAACAAGCATTCACGTCCAGGAGTACAGCACACGCCACCACCACGACATCCATCTGACACCATATTATTTCTTGGAGTCCATGCTAGAGCAATCTCTTCAACCTCGTCGTTTCTCTAACTTCAGCCATCGCGCAGCGGGCGAGGTGGGGGTTTGTCGATAGTCGGTTTCCTTAACTGTGGTCCCACTTGTAAGGCCAACTCCAACGCACGACCCCAAACGCACCTCCGTTTTGCACGAACTCCAACGATAATTTTGACTAGAAAAGCAAGACCAAAGAAAACAAGAACCACAAGAATACATTTTACTACTCCTGTAAGTTGGATTAGTGCCTTCTCAATGCATTCATTGTTGATCTGCGGAGGCTCGATCTTGTGTCTGTGCTAGCTAAAAGTGATAGAACATCTACTAAATTGTGCTCTATCAATATATGGATGTAGTCTTCTTCCCAATACAAAAACTTGCATCCATTCTACTCCCTCCGTTGCACAATACATGCCTTCTATTTGTCAAAATATATATGTATCTAGACATGTCTTAGTATATAGGTACATCCATTTTTGGACAAATGGAAGTCAAGTATTTTGGAACGGAGGGAGTACACAATAAAAAATTTAATTTAGCACAACTAGTCTAATCCGAGAGCAGAACCGAAGATTTGGTCGGGTTCTTCCTCCTTTTGCCGACACGTGGGACATCCAGCATCCAGGTCGTGTCATGAAAGAAAATAGAGTGGTAGTTGAAGCCACGAGATGTGCATCTTGGGTTAAACTGCAAATAGAATCTTACTACTCTTGAGTAACTCCAAAAGCGGCCACCGAAGATCTTTATTGGATTTATTTTTCATCACCAGCACGTCGAGGTGAAAGATGTGCAGGTTCAGTGGGTCCTCTTGCGTTTTCACTGACATGTGGGGCCGCATGTGAGCAAACAGACGATGGTCTCCGCGCGTCCGCTAGCTGGCTGAGAAGAGAGATAGAGGAGGGCTGAGCACAGACTGCAGGAAATTTGTTCTACGTACCCCGATATAGGCTTGATATAGTGGGGTGGCATGGGCCATAACTAGCATTCACGTCTAGCATTACGGCACACGCCACCCACACGAGTCCCATCCGACACAAATTTTCTTGGGGTCCTTCTACAGCCATCTCTTCTCCCTCCTGTTTTCTCAGCCATCTCGCGGTGGGCGGGGTGGGGTTTGCCGATAGTCGGTTTGCTCAACTGCGGTCCCACTTGTAAGTGAAAATGCAACACCGCACGCATTCCCGCTTGAGCGGTGTGCCGGACCAACCGTGCGGGGGTGCGACGCGAACACGGCAGGCTTTTCCTTTTGAACTCGTAACTTGTAAAATTTGGTTCTGCTCCATGGCACGACCGATAGATAGAAAATAACAATTTTGCCTAGAGTAATGACAAGTTTGGTTCTGGCGCCGTTCATGCATGGAGTACGTACGAAAATTATGAAGTTGATG
The DNA here is from genome assembly GCA_032464435.1 of Aegilops umbellulata. Taxonomy (NCBI): domain Eukaryota; kingdom Viridiplantae; phylum Streptophyta; class Magnoliopsida; order Poales; family Poaceae; genus Aegilops; species Aegilops umbellulata. The sequence continues at coordinate 246,484,016 of CP136056.1, forward strand.
CGAAAGGTAAGATAATTACTGTAGTATGATATACTACTACATGGATTTGATGAAGATAAAAATACATACAGAGCCATCAACGTTCAACGACATCCTCACGCCCTAGTGCACCGGGTCACCAACCGACGTGTGAGGAGCAGCGGCATTGGCGGCGAGCTCAACGTGCTTCTGAACAGTGCCGTCCAAGGTTGCCCTGCGCTCCAAGAAGTCCTGCGTCCTATCGTCCTCCTATTGCATGTAGTAGTCCTTGTGGATGATTTGCACGTAGACGTGGGTGATTATGTCGATGGTGTCTTGCTGCGCCAGGCGCTGCGCAGCGAGCGCGACCTCGAGGTGGACATTCTCCGGCACGACGACGGGCAGTCGCAAGGCCACCAGTGCGTCGAAGAGGTTGTTACCATAGTGGTCACTGAGGGTGGTGGGCATCGCAGAGCCTGGGCGCGTCGGCTGGAGGCTTACATCAAAGTCGTCTGCAAGCTTCTTGACCACGGTGAACTTATCGAGGAAATCGACGAGGACCTCGTCGAACAAGGAGACGAAGCTGTCGTCCAAGCGGCCCCTCGCCCTGGCGGCCTCAAGCAATACTACCTGGAGACGTTCCTCGGTGTCGGGCCGCAGGCCGGCGTCGTGGACCATCTGGCACAGTCGGCTGATGCTCGCGCTCATCGCCTCCATGGGTCTAGCATAGCTTCTAGTCAACTGATCTTGATATTCCAGTGATCACTCAGCCCTTGGTTAGCATGCGTAGGTGCGTAGGATTTCGTACTACTCCTCGGCCCTCTACTGCACCTGCCTTTGGCTGTATGATAGGTGGGCCAGCCGCCCCCTGGGGCCACGTGTCATTCACCCAAAGGCAGTTGCCGTAAGTCAATGAAGCTGCGTCCCCCTCCGTGCCGGCGCAGTATAGTCATCTCACCGGACCTCTAGTTGGGTCCAAACGAGAGAAGTTTGATGTTTACTGGTTTATTGGTCCCCTTTGCATTTTGCGCCAAGTTTTGACCTTTGATTTAACTAATAAAATGTTAATGCATGTAAACAAAAATGTTGTGTAAGTCACCTTACGAAAACCAAATAATCCCAAAATACTTAGGCACGGTGCATTAACTCCCTCCTTGTTTCTTATTTCGTGACATATCAACCAATGAGAGATGTGGGTCGTGCATGCTTTCAATGACTTGAGACTACCAAACATGACATGCAGTGTTTAGTTCATTGCATGTAATCCTATTAGTACTCTAGTTAGCAAAAAAATATTAAGTTCTCTCGCTGATAGGAATAAAACACCATGTATTTATTTACACAGGGAGTAGTACATTTTTGGTGACATGCATTACTAGATATTGCTAGTCAAATACTAAAATCCAGATGGACGTGGTAGTACTCCTAAATCCAGACGGTGGTGCTACTAGTACTAGTAGTAGTACTACCAATGTAGTAGTAGGAGTACTAGCACTGTACTACCCGTTGGTCAAATTATTACGTGCTGCTCCTCACAGTGAAGTGACAAGACCCTGCGCCGGAGATGACACCTGAGTATAGGCGCCGTGTTCGGCATACCATAGTCAGCCTCACCGTCTGCAGTCACTATCATCATGGCTGTAGAGCTAGCCTGCTTACAACTAGCCCTGCTCGACATAATTTCCCGTGCGTAGATGCCCGTGCATTGCACGGAACACAAGATTAGGGATGGACGGCTCCGGCAACGGCCATCGCGCCAGATTTTTCCACGGCCTTCTACTCCTTGATGTGGTGGGGAGGAGATGAGGCTGATTGTGAGAGACAAGGAGTTGTTTGTAAATAGGGAACAAGTGCGGGCATCTTTTTGCAAAAATGAAGAAGCTTGGTTTGTATGCGTCAGATCTAGATCCGACGGCTATTGGTGAAAGATGGGAGGCACAACATCATCACCAAATCAGGACCTGTTTGATTCGCAGGATTTTGAAAACGCAGGAATAGGACACGGCAATATTACAAGTTTCAAACTGATATTACAAATGTTAGGAGTAATGCTGCACCTACGAAGAGGGAATTACTAGGAAGTTTACGTAAGAACTTTCGTTACTTTAGGTGGATGCAGCATTATGGTACAAATTAAAATCCACCGCCCTGACAAGTCACTTATGGGCAAATAAGTTTTCGAGTCTCTGGCCACTTGATGTTTCAAAAATAAATTTAGCTTCTGCGAAGACTTTGTCACTTAGGCTTAGACGCTTGCGGTGATCAGCACGCCATTCATTGTTGCGCCAGAGAACGCCAAGCCTCATTACCTTTAGCACACTTGCCTCCAGAACAAAGAACCTGGCCAATTTAATCTCAGATGTGCTGCCTTGGTAGTAGATCAATTCAATTTTTGTAAGATGGAGATCAAGGCATTCGATGAGATTGTTATAGTGCAGCACATTTTTCACTTTTGGGCCTTTTTTATCTACAAAAGAAGAGGACATATTAGAGCAGCTGGCTGCATAAGATTGCCGTGTCATCAAGAGGTACCAATATCATTCGCTCATACAATAGGGTTGGCTGGCTATTGATATTTTTCACTCACTCTCTCTCTCTCTATCTATCTATCTATCTCTCTCTCTCTTTCTGTTTCCTGTCATTTAACTAGGAGCACGTGAAGAGCTTGGGCATTTGTTGCCTTCCACTATGTGGCCGATGCCATATTTGCAAAAGTATTCCACATAACATGCATCGATGTCAAATCAAAATATTTTGGCACCACTCTCGCGATGTGAGAGAGTTGGCACCGTTGTGCACACAGACCCACATGTATAAACAAATCAATCAAACCAACTACACCAGCCTCTCACTCTCCCAAACAAGTGTTTTTTTTATTGCCTCAGTCCTCTCTCTCTCCCACGCAGTGTTTTTTCATTACGTGAGTTCATTTGGCACTGGAGCAAAGTAGGTGATCCAGATTGGGACACCAGGTGAGCAATGGAGGGGCATCGATGCAAAATGCATCACAAGTAAATTTTGCACATGTTTTGGCCTACATAGCCCACTTTTGTACTCCCTCCGTCCCAAAATTCTTGTCTTATATTTGTCTAAATACGGATGTATCTAGTTACATTTTAGTGTTAGATACATTCGTATCTAAACTAATGTAAGACAAGAATTTTGGGACGGAGGGAATACTACCTCGTATTTAGTATAAAATTTTGACCATATATTTACCTAAGAAAATGCCAATGCATGTCACTAAATATTACACCATTTGAAATTATGTTCAAATACGAATCCAACGATATAGTTCTTAGTGACATGCATTAACATTTTGTCAGTTAAATCTATGGTCAAATTTTGATACTACAAAATTGGAAGAGTAAGCTAGGACGGAGGTAGTACTTGCTCTTAGGGTAACCATAGAGTTACTGGAGTAGTCTAAGTTACTTTCCACTATGACTAGCCTAGGCTACTATAGTAGTACAGCATAAAAACGATGCAGGTGATCACGTGAGAAAAAATACTAAGAACATTTCTTTCGGTGCAGTGCGGAGATGCAGTTTTGAACACTACACTTGTCATCGTAATTTGGGAAAATTACGAAAAAATTGAGCTACGTTGTGATTAATGTTTACTTATAGGAAAGAAGTTTCACCTCCATGAGTAGCTTCTCCGTGCACGGAAAGCATGTAAGGAATCCAACAACTTGATCCAGATTGGGGCCGATAGATTTTAGTGCTAAGATCTTCACTGTGCGCATGGACTGGGTCAAGCTTGTGGGAATCATTTTCTGGAAGACGGTCGTAAATACATCAAGAAGAAATTTAAAAATGTGAATTTCAAGAAGACGGAGAAGAAGATGAGTGTTGTACCTGAACGATTACGGATCCAATAAAGAGTTCGGAGAATTTGGCAGACGAGTACACCAACGCTGCCAATTTCGGCGTGTCAATGACCCTAATTTTTGTTGGACCTTCTAGATCTGATACAAGCAATCTCTCAAGGAAAGGCGCATTCTCAATGACCATAATGTGGAACAGCTAGAGTGATCTCTTCCCAATTGATGTCTTGTTGCAGGGCCAGCAAGACACATAAATCCATCGGAGATTCGTCGAGGCGATGTAGAGGCTAATGAACCCGTGGATCTGCTCAAGACGAAGGTACTCGAGTGCAGTATAGCTGCGGAGCAGGTGCTCCATAGCCTTCTTCGAGATGACAACGTCGAAGAGATCGAGCTGCTTGAGTTGAGGGAGAAGAAGAGCGGGCGCGACATTAATTTGGGGAAGATAGCAGGAGCTAAAGCTGGCGCGGTGCAGCGTTGGCGTGAGGCGGAGCGCGGACGGCGGCAGAGAGCGACATCGTCCAACTTCAAAGCTGAGCTCCTTGAGCTTATCTAGGGCGGGGGATAAGAACCACTCGTCGAACTTGGGTTGGACCTTGTAGTTGGTACTGAACATGCGGATGTCAAGGCGTTTGGCTGGCCCAGGGTGCGATGAAAGGATCTTGGAGACTGCGGCCATGCATTTGCAATCCCCGTCGCGGAGGCAGCTGCCGACGGTGAGGTTGAGGGGGACGCAGCGCCAGAGGGGTCGCCACCGCCAGGAGAGCAGGGCGGTCCGCACGGCAGATTTGGTGGGGAGGAGGCCGATGATGACGAGCAACGTGTCGTCGGGGAGGCTGCTGATGAAGTCCAGGCTTGCCGGATGCGGTTTTGGTTTGAGCCGCCTCTGCTTGTTGGCTGCCTCGCTGTCCATCTCAACCGGCGGCGACGCTGGTGTACACGTGTGCTGGTGTATGTTGTGTGCTGGGTGTGCGTGAGTGCGTCCTTCTGTGCATGCTACCGCGCAGTGGTGAATTGTGCGCGAGTGCGTCCTTCGCGCGCAAGAAGTTTGTCCTCAATGCGCCCTCAATTTATTAGCGTGTGGGGTGCTACCCCGAGTGGTTTCAACTTTGTTTACTTCACCGCGTGTCAGATGGGCCTCTAGTTTACTTATTTTCACCCACTGCCACATGGGCCAGCACACGAAGATACAGAACACGAGCTAACAAGGCAGCATGTGGATTGGTTGACCGGTCAACTAAACAATATACGGAGCTATACGCTGACACAGTGAGCGTATAATCCGTCGGTATAGAGAGTTCGAGTGAGAGGGGAGGCCCGTGAGAGATAGCAGAGAGAGAGAGAGAGAGAAAGAGCTACTCCCTCCGTTCGATAATGTAGTTCCAACTTTTTTTAAGCCAAACTTTTGAAACTTTGACCAAGTTTATAAAGAAATTACTTATATCTACAATACCAAAGATAAATGATAGTATGAAGTAAGTGCATGTTGTGATGAATCTAAGGATTGTTCTAAATGTAAATGCTTTTCTCCACATATACCTGGTCAAACTTTTCTGAGGTTTGACTTTTCAAAACATCCATATGCTTATGGACGTGACAGAGTCCCTAACAAGAGAGAGAGAGAGAGAGAGGGAGTGAAAAAAGTGTGTGTGCGTGTGTGAAAGAGACATGGACAACACATGACAAAAGTAGAGAAAAAGCGTGTGTGTCGTATGCAAACATATCACACATGCATCTTCGACAACGGAGGCAAGGTGAGGAGATAGTGTGTGGTTGTTTGGAACCGAGAGAGCAAGACCCCTAGCACGTGGCCAAGAGGGGTCTGACAAACAAGGGAGAGAGGTCGAGAGAGACGTACGGAGAAAATGCAGACATGGGGAGGAGAGAGTGTATGTTTGTCATAGAGAGATCCCCTGGAGATCGTGATGGGACTACATGGGTGGGAGATCGAGTGACAAGGTGTATGCGCGATAGAAGATTCCCCGAGAGATATCGAGATAGACGTATGGATGGAAGGAGACAATACGTGTGTTCCTGATGGCTAGTAAGAGATAATCATACTTAGGAGGGGTGGGAGTGCTTGCGCCTATGATGTATTGAGGGATTATGGTACTTCAGGGGGTGCGTGTCACATGGAGAGAGAACAAGGGCGGAGAGTGTTGGATGGGTCTATATGTATAGCGCGAGCGAGACATGTGTATGTGTGAACCAGGGAGATATAAGGCTAGTTTGGCTTGCGTCCTGAGCATCTTTTGCCTGGCCTGGGGTTGTGGCTGGATTTCATGCACGCTTGTTTGGTTGCTACCCTGTGAAAAAGAAAGCCCGCCTGGCCTGGGTTCCCTTGCACTTTAATTAGCCTGGCTGAACTCCAGACACTGCAAGTAGCCAGGCCCAGGCGACCGATTACGAACGCCTGGCCGTGCCTGGTCGTGTGGCCACGAGGCTAACAGCAACATGGATGGAGGATTGATTGATGGGACGTTGGTGCTTTGCCTGGCCCAGGCATGAACCAAACGCTTCAGCACCACACAAGCCTGGCCAGGCAGAAATATTTTACATCTCACGTCCACACCAGGCAGTACCGGCCATCAAGGCATGAGGGTCAGGTCACGAACCAAACCGACCAATAAAGTTTGAGAGAGATTGAGGAGCCCCGATAAGGCTGAGTGGTGCGTCAGATAGCTGAGAGGGGGAAAGAGATATTCCATCCGCTCGATAATGAAGTGCATGTAAATTTTTTAGAAGTCAAACTTTGGAAACTTTGATCAGGTTTACGCAAATGTTATTTATATCTACAATACCAAAGATACATCATACAAAACTACATCTCATGGTGAATCTAATGGTATATGTTTGTCGTACTAGATGTAATTCTTTTTCTCCACATACATGGTCAAACTTTGTGATGTTTGACTTTTCAATAAATCTATATGCTATGGACCGAGGAGAGTGCCTCAGTCGAGACAGATCAAGTGCGTGTGAAGGAGAATGAGTAAGTGTGCAAAAAGAGTATGTGTGTGAAAGAGAAAGTGACAACAAACGATAAATTAGAGAGAGAGTGTGTTTTTTCGTTTCTTATGCGAACATATCACGCATGCATCTCCGAGAAGGAAAAGCGAGGCGAGGAGATACACGAAGATAGCTAGTGTGTGATTGTTTGCAACGGAGAGAGACACCCCTGTAGCACATGTCCAATAGAGGTGTGGCCAACAAGGAACAATGGTCGAGAGGGACACATGGATGGCATGGACGCATGGGGAGGGAGAGAGGGTGTGTTTGTGATAGAGAGATCCCATCAAGATCGTAAGGGGACTATATGGGTGGGAGATCGAGGGAGTGCATGTGTGATAGAAAGATGCCTCGAGAGAAATCGAGAGACCATGCACATGTTTGTGATGGAGACTAAGATTAGCTAGTCATATACATATAGGGGGGACTGCGTGTGCCTACAATTGAGTGAGAGACCGTCATACTTGGCTAGCTGGGCATAAAATTGTGTGTGTGCACGTGTGAGATGGAGAGAGAACGAGCGGGAGAGATAGAGTTTTATATGGGCCTATCGAGTGCGAGTGAGATATGCATGTGTATGTGTGACCCAGGTGTCAGTGTACAAAAAGAAGGGGTACACTTTTTGTACCCCTATTACTGTGCACGGGCAGTCTGAGCCACAGGCGCCGCCGCACCAAGCCCGGCAAGGGAGGTAGAACCAAGGTAAGGCCAAAGCCAAAGAGGAGCAGAACGACACCAAGACCAAGACCACAAAGAGCAAAGGGGGTAAAGCGGGCCCCCCGGCAAGATCCTTGCCGGGAGGCGGTTTTAGCAAACCCGGCAAGACCCTTGCCGTGGCAGCCTCGCCCCACGCCTACGGGGCGGGTCACCCTTGAGTCCACTGCCCCCATGGGGCAAGGATTCGGGAGGCATCCCCGTGGTGGTATGCAGATCTTTGTGAAGACATTCAAGATCAGATGTACATTTTGGAAGATGGCGGCCCTTGGCGGGATCCCAGCCAAGGAAAACCACAAGGCCCCCGGCAAGAGCCTTGCCGGGGATGGCAACAGGCGCTGTGGCAAGACCCTTGTCGGGACCCTGGCAAGACCCTTGCCGGGGCCGTGGCAAGGCCCTTGCCGAGGACACCCACGGGGCCACCACCGGACCCGCACCAGTCGTGCCTCCACTACCGTTCGCATGCAGCTGCCAACCCAAAAAGTTGGGCAGGCACCTGCGTGGCGGCTTGCAGATCCTCGTGGAGACCTACCACTGCGCCACCTCAGCTGCCTGCCCGCCTACATGGCGTCGCAGGCACCGCTGGCCAGGGCGCGTGTCGACGCAGGAGAGAGCGGCGACGGACAAGACAGGGCTCTCCCCCGCCCTCGATAAAGCAAGAACACCTAAGCAAGGCACATTAAATGCGCCTTTTCATGTAATGCGAGGGATAACCTCGCATCACTGTACCCTTTCCACCTCCTGTGTGCCACTGTGGCAGCCCCTTTCCCTATAAAAGGAGGCCCCGGGCGACCAGGAAGAGGATTCGGCTTTTTGGAGCTCCTCACGCCCCATAGCTTTCTCAAGAACACCAACATATAATCCACCAAAGCAGGAGTAGGGTATTACGCACCTTCGCGGCCCGAACCTGGGTAAAGGGATCGTGTACTGCCTGCTTGATCCGCTCTTCTCACGACCCCCACGCCCTGCAACCATAGAAAGGGATTCTCGTGATCCCATAGGTGTCGTTTCCCACCGACATCTTTGGCGCGCCAGGCAGGGGCTGCGCAGTTGTGAGAATCGGCTTTAGCAGTTAGTTCGACGCTTCTTCATCGTCATGGCGCCCAAGAAGAAGACGACGGTGGCGGTTGGCCCGTCAGACGCCGGGCATCCCGTCCCGACGCGGGCGAGCAGCGGACTGGTCGCCAAAAGGACCCGGGGCGCTGTTCGCGAACACCAACACCGTCCCAGCAGCCGGAGTTTGGGAGTCTGCGATGTTCGTGCGCCCGGTAACGGGCCGCACGCCGCCAAATCAAAAGACGGAGCCGGATCCTCCGCAGGTGGCGTGGGACCTTCCGAGGTCGCTGCTGCCCCGCCCGCTGGTGGCGCGAGGGCCTCCAGGACTCCCACTCCGGCGCCGACGCCGCGTTCCTCTCAAGCGACGCGCGACGAGCAGCGTGATCACCCCAAAGACCCCGGGCATCGCCGCGGGAAAAGCCCCGAGCGCCACTCCCGGGATATAGAAGACCTACCCGCTCGCCAAGGCGCTGGTGAAGGAGGCGTGCGACCGCGCGGTCGTGATAGAGCTCCTTCTAACATGGTCAGAAGTCGAAGCGCGTCGCGATCCGTGCAGGTTTCGCTACCACCGACGCCAGCAGAAGCCCTGGCGCGCACGCAGTTGCTCCTCGACTTTCCTCCCACTACGGGGAAACTCGACGAATGGAGAGCCACCATCCGAAGCCTTGTTGCGGTGGCCAACAAAGATGATCCGACCCCGACGGAGCCCCCGGGTCGACGTTCCCACGGAGTCCCGCATACCAGTGGCAGGAAGGCTGGCGGCGCCGCGACCATGGTGCACTTGCCTCCTCCTCGCCCGGTGCCACGGACACCAGCCCGTTGCGACGTTGCGGGTGACGTAATCCCCATAGCGTCGTCCGACCCACGGACCCACCAGGACCAACGCCGGGTCCTTCGGGATCGGGAGCCTGAAGACGCTCGGACCACCATCGAGCGCCGGCGCGGAGCGCGCCACCAGTCAGATAGGCGAGCGGGGCCTGCTGTGGACCACCCGGCACCGAGGAGCCCTGGGGACTTGCCTTACGAGGTAGGCTGCCCGGCTTTTACCCGTGAGCTTCGGCAGTTCCAGTGGCCCACTCACCGCACTTTCAAACCTGACGTGGGCGAGAAGTACGGTGGCAAGACCCACCCATCCGAGTTCCTCAGCATCTACACCATCGTGATGCAGGCTGCCGGAGCTCGTGACGATAAGGTGCTTGCAAATTACTTCCCGTTGGCTCTTAAACCCAACACCATGTCATGGTTGATGCACTTGCCGGTAGACTCCATTTCCTCCTGGTCGGGTTTGTGCCATGAGTTCGTGGGCGCCTTCACCGGCGGTCACCAAGCTCATGGCCAAGCGAGTGATCTCCATGTCATTCCCCAGAAGGGAGGCGAGAGTCTCCGCAAGTACATCTAGAGGTTCAGCCGGGTACAGTACAACATCCCAGATGTTCAACCCGCCGCCATCATCAGCGCGTTCCACCAGAACGTTCGGAACCGCAAGATGCCCGTAGAGCTGGCGATGAACAAGGTGAAAGATGTCGCGGAGCTCTATGTTCTCGCGGACAAATGTGCCAGGGCCGAGGAGGGGAGGAAGTACCCCGGTGAACATGCCGGCGTGGAAACCAACTCCTGTGAAGAGGATACCGCCGCCCCGGCAAAGAAAGGCCGACACCGCAACAGGAAGCGCAAAGGGAAAGCTAGGCTTGCCGTCGAGGGGTCTGACGACACCGGCTCCGCCAAGAAGACCAAGGCAGGTGATCCCGGCAAGGAAATTGCCGGATGTGTAGCCTGCCAGGCCTTGGCGGTTGCCGAGAAGCCAGGCAACTCCGACAAGCGATACTGCAAGATCCATCGCACCAAAGGCCATGCTCTCCAAGACTGCCGGCAGGTTAAGCTCCTCGCTGAGAAGCAGAGGTCAGAATACAAGAGGCGGGACAAGGAGAAGGGCCAAGACGGTGCTGAGGGATCCGGCAAGAAACGCGACGGCCAGGCGGGCCGTCGCGGCAAGGATAAGCAACAAGAGAGGCCCGCTCGGGGCCGTGACAGAAAGCCAGAAGATGACGATCACGAAGAGGACGACGAGTCCGGCGACCAAGAGTTTCAGAAAGCTACAGAGGCCATGTACGTTGACGGCGGCGCTTCGCTGCATGCCTCTCGGCGCCGGCTTAAACAGTGGGCGCGAGAGATTACAGCAGCAGAGCCGTCGCTCGATGCCCGGATGCCGCTGAAGTGGTCAAGCACACCTATCATTTTTGACTCTGAGGACCACCCTGATCGCACTACTACGGTCGGGTGCTTGCCGTTGTTGGTTTCACCGACAATACGCAACCTCAAGGTGACAAAAATGTTAGTAGATGGCGGGGCCGGTCTGAACTTGATCTCGCCTGCCGTGATCGAGAAGCTGTAGATCCCTGATGGAGACCTCGAAGAAACGGGCACGTTTCAAGGGGTCAGCCCGGGGAGAAGCCAACCCAAGGGAAAGGTCACGTAGCCCGTAACTTTCGGGAGCGACCTGAACTTCAGGACGGAGAGGATTGTGTTTGATGTTGCCAAGATCCCCTTGCCCTACAACAGGATCCTTGGCCGCCCAGCGCTGGCCAAGTTCATGGCGGCGTCGCACTACGCCTACAATACCCTGAAGATGCCAGGGCCCGTGACGATCATCACCATCCCCTCCGACAAGAAGGATGCGCTGATTTGCTCTGATCAAGTGTACCAGCAAGCAGTCGCAGCAGCTGCCGCCGTTGGGGCACTCGCTCCGGCTGCCGGGACCCCCGGGGGGAAAAGAAGAAGAAGGCCGGTGAGACCTCGGACACCCACTCCGGCAAGTGCACCTCTTCAGAGTATAGCGCTGCCGTCGAGGACGTGCCAGAGAGCTCCGCCGGCGGAAGCAAGAAGTCCAGGTCCACGCCGCCGGGAACCAAGAAGGTTTCCGTCAACAAGGACGGCACGGGAGGAGCTTTCACCATAAGCTCCACCCTTGACGACAAATAGGAAGACGCGCTCGTCACCTTCCTGCGGGCGAATGTCGATGTGTTTTCATGGCAAGCTTCCGACACCCCCGGCGTTCCCAGGGAGGTGATTGAGCACCGCCTTGCTGTCTGTCCTCATGCACGGCCCGTCAAGCAGAAGGTCAGAAAGCAAGCTTTGGGACGACAAGAGTTTATCCCTGAAGAAATCCGGAAACTGGAGGCAGCGGGTTTGGTAAGAGGAGTGCTCCATCCGACGTGGTTGGCCAATCCGGTCGTGGTGCGCAAGGCAAATGGGAAGTGGAGGCTGTGTATTGATTACACAGATATCAATAAGGCTTGTCCTAAAGACCCCTTCCCGTTGCCACGCATCGACCAGATTGTTGACTCCGCGGCTGGGTGTGATCTGTTGTCATTCCTCGATGCCTACTCCGGCTACCACCAGATCTTCATGACGAAAGAAGACGAAGAGAAAACAGCATTCATCACCCCATGTGGTACGTATTGTTTTATACGGATGCCTTTCCGGTTGAAGAGTGCTGGTTCGACGTTTGCGAGGGCGGTCCAGATTGGTTTTGAGCCCCAGCTCCACAGAAATATGGAGGCCTATATGGATGACATAGTGGTCAAAACCAAGGACAGGGCCACCCTCATATCAGATTTGCGGGAGACATTTGCAAATCTGCGCAAGATCAACCTCAAGCTGAACCTTGAGAAGTGCGTCTTTGGCGTCCCATCCGGCGAGCTTCTCGGGTTCTTTGTGTCGCAGCGGGGGATAGAGGCCAACCCGGACAAGATCAAAGCTATAGAGCAGATTGAAGCGCCCAGGCGAATCAAGGATGTGCGCCGGCTTGCTGGTTGCGTCGCTGCCCTGGGCAGGTTCGTATCCAAGTCCGCCGAGCACGCCCTTCCCTTTTTCAAGATCCTAAAAAAGGCGGGCCCGATGGAGTGGACACCAGAAGCCGAAGCGGCGTTGCAAGATTTGAAGAAGTACCTCTCCTCCGCACCAACACTAGTTGCGCCCAGGCCCCAGGAGCCGTTGCTGCTATACTTAGCGGCAACGAACCAGGTGGTCAGCGCCACACTAGTGGCGCAGAGGGAGGTCGATGACGAGGAAGTGGCAGCAACAGAGCCCGACGCCACCAGTGCGGAGGCGACACAGTTGGTCGAGGTGCCGCCAAAGAAGAAAGTGATGCAGCGCCCAGTCTACTTCGTTAGCTCCCTCTTGTAGGGGGCTAGGTCGAGGTACTCCGGTGTGCAGAAACTGCTCTTCGGCCTCCTCATGGCCTCGAGGAAGCTGTGTCACTACTTCCAGGCACACGAGATCACTGTCATCACTCGCCTCCCTCTGCAGCGGATATTGCACAACCCAGATGCGACAGGGAGGATTGTGGAATGGGCACTGGAGCTGTCCAGCTTTGGCCTCATGTTTGAAAGTACTTTGACAATCCAGAGCCGAGTCCTGGCGGAGTTCATTGCAGAATGGACCGCCACACCTGACGAAGAAGCCTAAGAGACTGCTCTCGCCGGCAAGGAAGCAAGTTGCGATTGGATTATGTACTTTGATGGGGCTTTCTCCCTCCAGGGTGCCGGGGCTGGCGTACTGCTCGTCGCCCCCACCGGAGAGCACCTCAAGTACGTGATCCAGATGCACTTCCCCAGGGAGGTGTCAACAAACAACACGGCAGAGTACGAAGGGCTGCTTGCCGGTCTTAGGATCGCGGCGGACCTCGGAATTAAAAAGCTCATCGTCAGGGGCGAATCGCAGCTTGTCGTCAAGCAAGTCAATAAGGATTACCAGAGCCCGTTGATGAAGGCCTATGTTGATGAAGTGAGAAAGCTGGAAGAGCGTTTCGACGGTATTCAGGTTGAATACGTTCCCCGAACGGAGAATGATATCGCTGATTACCTGTCGAAGCGCGCTGCCCTCAAGCTACCTGTGGAACCAGGTACCTTTGTGCTTCAGCTAACTCAGCCATCTGTTGATCCATCAACAGAGCAGAACAAGAGAAGGAAATCAGGACCCGGCAAGTACTTTCCCGCCGAGCTCCCCAGAGCCGCCGGCAAGGATGTTGCCGAGGACACTGAAGCCGCCACAGGACGGCTAGCCCCGGCAGGACGCCAAGCTCTTGCTGTCGAGACGGCCGCCCCTATAGCGGAGGAAATGCCTTTAGTCCTCGCCGTCGAGCCTCAGGCTCCAGCATGGGCACAGCATACCATCCGATTCCTCTAGACAGGGGAGCTTCCTGAGGAGCAGGAAGAAGCGGAAAAAGTAGCCCGTCGCTCTGCCATGTACCAGTTCGTCGATGATGTCCTGTACAGGAAGAGACCGAACGGTGTGAAATTGAAGTGCATCCCCCAAGAGGAAGGACAGGAGCTGTTGGCGGAGATACATGGAGGCGTATGTGGATCCCACATCGGGTCAAGAGCCCTTGCCGACAAGGCATTCCGGCAAGGTTTCTTCTGGCACACCGCCCTCCAGGATGCAACGACACTCGTCACCAGGTGTGAGGCGTGTCAGTTCCATTCAAGAAAGATTCATCAACCAGCTCAAGCCCTTCAAACCATTCCCCTCTCCTGGCCCTTCTCGGTATGGGGGCTCGACATACTGGGCCCCTTCCCCCGCGCTGTCAGGGGCTTTGAGTACTTGTACGTAGCCATCGACAAGTTCACAAAGTGGACAGAAGTGGAGGCAGTGAGGAAGGTCACAGCTCAGTCAGCCGTCAACTTCTTCAAGGGGCTAGTGTGCTATTACGGTGTACCCAACCGGATCATCACCGACAACCGTACGCAGTTCACAAGCCGCACCTTCATGCAATATACTCAGGACCTCGGTAGCAGAGTCTGTTTCGCCTCCGTCGCTCACCCGCGGAGCAACGGGCAAGCTGAGAGGGCAAATGCAGAAGTGTTGCAAGGCCTAAGGACCAAGACCTTTGACAGACTGCACAAGAGCGGAAGGCGCTGGATTGATGAATTGCAGGCGGTTCTTTGGTCAATCAGGACGACACCAAACCGAGCCACCGGCCAGACACCCTTTGCCCTGGTATACGGGGCAGAAGCAGTTATCCCCACCGAACTCATATATGGGTCACCTCGAGTGCTCGCTTATGATGAGCTTGAGCAAGAGCAACTGCGGCAAGACGACGCACTGCTCCTTGAGGAAGATCGTCTCCGGGCGGCTGTGAGAGCAGCACGCTACCAGCAAGCCTTGCGCCGCTACCATAGCCGCAAGGTTCATACTCGGAGCCTTGAGGAAGGCGACCTTGTTCTTCGGCGCGTTCAATCGGCCAAGAATTCCAACAAGTTGACGCCGAAGTGGGAAGGCCCTTATCGGGTAATATGAGTCACCAGGCCCGGCGCAGTCCGCCTGGAGACCGAAGATGCCGTTTAGATGAGCAACTCCTGGAACATCGAGCATCTTCACAAGTTTTACCCATAAGGCGCGGCTTGTCGGGCCTCCCGGCAAGCCACCCTTTTGTACAAGTATTGCCGATGATGCATGTAACCCTTTGTACAAAGCCAGGCGCAGACCCTGAGCATAAATGAAGCGCTGGCGCCCTAAGTTATAGCATGCATGCTAGATCGAGTCTCGTCCTTGGTTAGGGTTGATAGTGCTTAGCGGCGGCTAACCCCTAGCTTAGAGGTCGAGTGTGTGTCTCTTTGACGTTCTTTTGTCTCCTTTGGTTCGCAGGACTCGGATATCCTTGCCGGATCACTTGAGGATGAAAAAAAAGAGAAGAGGGACGGACCGGCATCTGAACCCCGGCAAGCCAGTGTTGCCGGGGGCTGCAAGTACAAAGATTCACCCACAGCAAACCAGAGTTGCCGGGGGATGCAGTTTCAAATAAGTTCTTCATCCCTTATCATGCATTCTCTTATGGACTGAGGTATGTGAACTTCGTTTCTTCCTAAAGCTACCGTTGTCGGTGTCAAAACCGGCGGATCTCGGGTAGGGGGTCCCGATCTGTGCGTCAAGGTCGGATGGTAACAGGAGACAAGGGACACTTTATTTTACCCAGGTTTGGGCCCTCTCGATGGAGGTAAAACCCTACTCCTGCTAGATTAATATTGATGATATGGGTAGTACAAGAGTAGATCTACCACGAGATCAAGGAGGCTAAACCCTAGAAGCTAGCATATGGGTATGATGATGGTTATGATGTGTTCGTCCTACGGACTACAACCCTCCGGTTTATATAGGCACCGGATAGGGTTAGGGTTACACAGAGTCGGTTACATTGGTAGGAGATCTTGAATATCCGCACGCCTAGCTTGCCTTCCACGCCAAGGAAAGAACCTTCCGAACACGGGACGAAGTCTTCAATCTTGTATCTTCATAGTCCTGGAGTCCGGCTGAAGATATAGTTCGGCTATCTGAACACCCCCTAATCCAGGACTCCCTTAGTAGCCCCCGAACCAGGCTTCAATGACGTCGAGTCCAGCGCGCAAATTTGTCTTCGGCATTGCAAGGCGGGTTCCCCCTCTGAATCTTGTGTACCTGTATGAATAATGTCCGTAGCGCTCCTCGGTCTCGGTGCCCAATAATTGCCGTCTTCCACGTGTTGAACGAATGCGAAAAGCCCGGGGGTGTTTTTATATTCACACCCTTGGTCATATAAACGAGCCACCTATTTAACGGGATGGGGATCTAGATCCAAACCACATCTTCTTCTCCCCGCGAGTTATCATCAGAGCGTCTCTAGCAAAGGTCCATTCTAACATGGCCAGCCGTCGTAGCTCCTCCCCTCGCCCCTCCAGCCCCAAATCCGGAGACTGGGAGAGTTGCAACATCCCACACAGCGAGCTAGTGTCACTGCAGGCCAAAGGATTCCTTCCCCAAGCATATATGGTCCCGGTCCGAGACGGACTCGCCAGCTACAACGGCGGCAAGCAAGCGGAGAGCACCCCCAATCCTTCTAAAGGAGAGCGGGTGTGCCTCGTCCCTTATTTATTAAGGGGTCTGGGATTTCCAATTCATCCATTCCTCCGCGGGCTTCTGGAGTTCTACGGCCTCCAGATGCACAACCTCACGCCTGGCTCCGTGCTACATATTGCAGGCTTCGTTGCCCTTTGCGAGCTATTTTTAGGCGTCGAGGCTCATTTTGCACTGTGGAAGAGGTTGTTCTGCTTGGTGCCCCGTTCTTAGAAGGGGTCTATATACCAAGTGGGCGGAGCCGAAATATGGCACATCGCCGGGACCGGATACCTATCCGGAACCCCACAGAAGGCGTCCGAGGACTGGCCTTCAGAATGGTTCTACATAGACGACGTCCCGCTGCCGGACCCTGTCTGGGTCGGCCTCCCTGAGTTCAGCATGGCTCCCTTAAAGAAACGCTTAAGTTGGCGTCCGTGGAGCTCTCAGAGAGAAAGCAACAGAGACGTTCTCTACCTGATGGGCCGGATAAGACTGTTGGCTCATTCCGGACTAAACATGATTGGAGTCATGGCCGCATGTATTATGCGGGGGGTGCAGCCGCTTCAATATAGGAGTCACCCCATGTGGGATTTCAACGGGGAGGATGACGCCACCCGTTACGGCCGCAAGGGGCCAGACACAGCTGTCGCTCTAGTAAAGATTCTAACATCTTTGTACAAGGGAGAAAAGGAGGACTTCCTCCGCGTCAACCCACGGACCGGATTCACTATGTATGAACCTCCAAGTTGGGCAAGTGAACAATTGCACTTGCCCGCTTATTTAATGCTCCCATGACTAGATACGTAATCTGGTGATTTCAATGCAGGAGCTTCGACATGAGGTAAAGGATATCAACAGCTGCCCTCCACAGCCTGAGGACCCAGAACGGTCCCTCGGTCCGGACTCCGTAGAGGATCCGGACATATCGGTGGAGCTCATCGACGGGGTGTTCCACCAGTTAAGCAAAGATAATACCTTGGTGGCCATTACGGCTGATTATCCCGGGTTAATCCCGGCCTCCCAGGTGACAGAAACCGGAGTGTTTATTCCCGCAAGAGAGATTCCATCCTTACATATTCCGGTATTTCTAACGACAACCGTATTTTACAGGGGAGATTTCCGAGGAGGGAGGCCGAACCTGCGGCGGCTAGCCAACGAGGAGCCGCCGGGACCCGTGGGGTAAAAAGGGATGAAGTCCGGACTGAGAGTTCGACACAAAGGTATAACGTGCCCTCTGTCTTCCCGGCGTTATTCTGTCAGGGCATGTTAACATCCGTACTGTTTCCAGGATGAAGAGGCCTCGCCGGACTATATCCGGAGGGGCCGCCAACCGCGCCTCTACCAGCCAGGCCCCAACGTCTGGTCCGGAGGCGGGGACAAACACCAGGCTTTTGCCGGACGCTCCTCCAACAGAGGACGCGGACCGGCTATCTGCCACAAATTCAGAAGTGGAGAGCGCCATGAACCATAGGCATCGCCGGACAGTTCTACGCGACGCTTGTTTCTCCCGAGAGGCCTTAAACGCCTTCATCCTGCCACCTGCTACCCTCGTCGCCGCTGCCGCTGTCCTCCTCGTCACTCCCGTTCAAGGAGGAGTCTTCGCTATCGGAGGAGCTCTCCACGCAGCACCTTGCCCGGGTCCCGAAGCACCCGAAGACCTTGACGGAGAGGAGACCGCCCTCCATTAGCTTAAAATGGAGGGTGAGCCCCTCCGTCAGGCGGTGGATACGGGCGAACGTCTTCCACCCTCGACCGAGATACATCACATTGGGGGCTGGGAAGTCGATGCGGACTTGCGTACCGCTAATTCCACAGCCCCTCATGTGCAGCCTCAGTGTCTCAGGCGGGTCCAGCTCCATCTCGCTCGCGAATGGAGTCGGGAGACGAAGACGACGGCGAGGCGGCCGGCGCAGCCTGACGAAGGACTCACAAGGGTCGTCCCCAACGTGGCCCTCCATGGGGAGAGGAACTGCTGGCGGAGGCGAAGCCGGCGCGCCGCCCCGTCCCCCTCTTCCCCGAGCGCCTCGGCCTCGCCCACGGCCTCGCCCTCTCCCCCTTCCCCCCGCGGCTGGCTCTGCCGCCGCAGGTGCAGGAGGAGGAGGGACGCGTTGTCGAGCGGCGACCCTCGTCGCCACCGTCGAAGGACCAGGGTTCCCTTTCTCCATGGCGAATGAGAAGGAGGGGAGCAGAAGCTGAAGAAGTGAGATGGAGGAATACAGGGCACCGACCCCGCCCCCCGCTCTTTATGAAGGAGCAGGGTGGGGGCTCGACCGCCCCGTACCGCCAATAAGGACGTGAATAGCGCAGGAGACCGGGGCCGATCCGCCGCCCCAGCCCGCGACGGCCCGGCTTCCTGCCTTCATAAACTGCCACCCCAGGCGCATGAGCGCCGCGTGGCGAACGTGCAGGACCGAAGCGACGGGTGAGGTGACTTCTCCCCGCCCCGTGATTAATGGGAGTGGGCGCCTTGGAAGACCATGCCTCGGCCCCGTCCAATAAATGGGTCGCGCCTCCACGCCTCCCTCCGTTTATGGGGAAGGCGCGAGCCGCCCCCTTTTACTACGACGTGACGCATGCGTGCAGAGATCGGCCTCACGCATGCCGCCCACGTCACGCGCGCCTCCCCACGACGCGCCACGCGCGGGAAGCGTGGTAGGCGCAGCGCGCGAAGAAACCTACCGCGGTAAAAACCGCCCTGCCTGCCCGCGCACCGTTCTTGGGCCTGGCCCAACAACGCGTCGCGCTCATGTGTGGCCCAGGCCCGGGGGCTCCTATCGGTGTACAAAAAGAGGGGGTACACTTTTTGTACCCCTATTACTGTGCACGGGCAGTCTGAGCCACGGGCGCCGCCGCACCAAGCCCGACAAGGGAGGTAGAACCAAGGTAAGGCCGAAGCCAAAGAGGACCAGAATGACGCCAAGACCAAGACCACAAAGAGCAAAGGGGGCAAAGCGGGCCCTCCCCGGCAAGATCCTTGCCGGGAGGCGATTTTAGCAAACCCGGCAAGACCCTTGCCGTGGCAGCCTCGCCCCACGCCTACGGGGGCGGGTCACCCTTGAGTCCACTGCCCCCATGGGGCAAGGGTTCGGGAGGCATCCCCGTGGTGGTATGCAGATCTTTGTGAAGACATTCAAGATCAGATGTACATTTTGGAAGATGACGGCCCTTGGCGGGATCCCAGCCAAGGAAAACCACAAGGCCCCCGGCAAGAGCCTTGTCGGGGATGGCAACAGGCACCACGGCAAAGACCCTTGTCGGGACCCCGGCAAGACCCTTGCCGGGGCCGCGGCAAGGCCCTTGCCGAAGACACCCACGGGGCCACCACCGGACCCGCACCAGTCGCGCCTCCACCACCGTTCGCATGCAGCTGCCAACCCAACCAGTTGGGCAGGCACCTACGTGGCGGCATGCAGATCCTCATGGAGACCTACCACTGCGCCACCTCAGCTGCCTGCCCGCCTACATGGCATCGCAGGCACCGCTGGCCAGGGCGCGTGTTGACGTAGGAGAGAGCGGCGACGGACGAGACGGGTCTCTCCCCCGCCCCCGATAAAGCAAGGACACCTAAGCAAGGTGCATTAAATGCGCCTTGTCATGTAATGCGAGGGATAACCTCGCATCACTGTACCCTTTCCACCTCCTGTGTGCCACTATGGCAGCCCCTTTCCCTATAAAAGGAGGCCCCGGGCGACTAGGAAGAGGATTCGGCTTTTTGGAGCTCCTCACTCCCCATAGCTAGCTCAAGAACACCAACATATAATCCACCAAAGCAGGAGTAGGGTATTACGCACCTTCGCGGCCCGAACCTGGGTAAAGGAATCATGTACTGCCTGCTTGATCCGCTCTTCTCACGACCCCCGCGCCCTGCAACCATAAAAAGGGATTCTCGTGATCCTATAGGTGTCGTTTCCCACCGACACCAGGTGGATGGAGAGTTTGAGAGAGGGGGGAAGAGCTCCGAGACGACATATTGGTGCGTGAGAGAGTTACAGGCAAAGAGCCAAGGAATATGTGTGCGTGCGATGAGTGCACCCAAGATATCTAGCTTGGACTAGCGAGAGTATCATGCATAGTGTGCGAGAGAGACCTATAGATGGTGTATATATGCCTGCGAACTAGAAAGACCCCCTCCCCCCCCCCCGCACACACACACACAAAGAGAGAGAGAGATGGAGAGAAAGGGAGAGGGACCAACAAGGTTTTTGTGTCGGATGCATGCGACAGAATTGAAGATTGTCGGCGAGAGAGAGAGAGAGAGAGAGAGAGAGAGAGAGAGAGAACAGGAGTCCGGGACAGGGGGAGGTCGCGTTTTATGCATCAAAGACTGATATAAACCATGTTTCGATATAAACTTGCATTCAAATATTTAAATTGGAGAACATGTTGTCTGCAATCCACACATGAACGGATATATGCGTATATCAAACAAGTTCATTAATTTGACATTCAACATGTTCATGGAGTACTATAATATTGTACAACATGCTACTCGATTGAGGTGTTCAATTTTGGATTTAGTTCACTATTTTGACCTACTGAATGAGCTATTTCATTGAATCGAGATATTTCATTTTGGGTTTGATTCACGTTTTTGAGTGGGTCAATTATTTTTCATATAGTAAATCGCTAGCAACGAGCATGTAAAAACACATTACTCCCGAGCATCATTTCTCCATCTAAAAAAGAAGTGGCAAGCTAATATTTCAAAATTTGATCTGAATCGACTTGGTAAGGTAGACGTGGATGCTCGTTCTCCCAAAATTTGAACGAACCATTAAACATCCTCTCTGCTCGGTGGAATTCGCCTGAGCAATAAATGGGAGACGTGAAATTACAGTCCTATGTGGGACACGCATCAATTGGCCCGTTGTACATCAAGGGTAGGTTCGTAACTTCATCCAAGCGCACCTTCTCCTCGGCCGAAATGACATGTGTCAAATAATTCATAAACCATAGTCGGCAAAACACACTCTCCTCGCCCGAAATAGCTCGCGCCCACTATTTCAAAACACGCTCTCCTCGCCCGAAATCGCTCGCGTCCACTATAGTTCAAAACACGCCCTCCTCGCCCGAAATCGTTCCCGCCCAGAGAAGCAAAGTTACTCTACTATCCCCGACCCTCAGTACACAGACCCAAGCCGAGAAGCCTATAGGCCAGGGTAGAACTGTAACTCCCCTCACATTTCAGACAAATGCGTCCGTAAGACATGGTTCCACTCCCCTCCCAATTCCCCCCCCCCACCCGCCCCCATTCATACCTCGTGGGCGCCAAATCACCTTCTCCCCGGGAAGCTCCCTTCTCCCGAGCCGCGAAACCGTAGCCCCACCTCCATGGCGCCCCCCACCGCACCAATTTCATAGCCGCCCTCCTCCCTAATGCCAGAGACGCTGTCTATTTGTCGTCGTGCACTGGGTCGTGTGCCTCTTACTCCGTGCTGCTAGTGCTGCCTCGACGACGGACGCGTGAACCGTACTGAAGCCGATTCACCCCCGCCGTTGTTCACGGCGCCGGAGCGGCTCCAACTTCGGATCCGTCCAGAGTCCTGACGCTGCTTTAGCGTAGCCGTCGACCGTCATGACATCGCTCTTTCCCTGCCGCCGGTCGCCACCGCAACCGCGCCGGCCTCACCGACTCGGCAGCTGGACCTGCCTACTTCACCATGCTGCCAGATATGTCGCACCCTCATCTCAAATCACTTTATTTAGGCGACAGTTGTCTGAATTTTTATTCTGGGCCAATCGATTTGCAATGGGAAGCAGCAACCCTCGAGGCGGAGAAGCTCCTAGGCTGCCGGTTGGCTGGTGTCTAACATAAGGGTGTGGGGCCGCAAGTTCGCCGCGGAAGCAGCGCTTAGATGGCTATCTTTTAGAGTTGCGTGGGTTGAAGGTACTGCCGCCGCCGGATCTGGATGAAGGGGAGTCTTTGTGGATTGGCCCGGGGGCGACGCAACCACAGCAGTGCGGTGCGGCGGGGAGCGGGGTTTTGGAAGGGGCCACGGACGGCGGAGGCAGGCTGCTCTGCCGTTGGTCGCTGGCTCTTCGGAGAAGATTCCGAACACTGTCAGCCGGGAGGCACAAGACGGCCAGCCATCCAGCGTAGATCAGACAGTACCAAAATAAAATAAAATCGTGTGACCCCAATTTATTCTTCAGTCAACAGACGTGTGACCACTCTCGTACCTTGTTGTTGATCTCTTAGTGTATTTCTTCAGATGAAAGCGATATGTCGTTCTTAACATTATGCGTTATCTGCATCTTCAGACACACCGTCTTCCGACTCACCGCAGCTGCTCCAACAAGGGAAGCATACACCAGAAGGGAGCTATAGTCCCCACTCAACAGTTCCCTGCATCAAATGCGCGTGCCGGACATGCACAGCCACAACAACTGCAGGGCCATCGACAAGTCAGCACATGATGCTTGCTCCTATGGATGGCAGCCATATATGGCTTTGTTATTCATCTAAGCATGGAAAATAGATCATCACATTTCACTGTATGTTCATGCTGATCTCTTACGGGTCTTGTTCAGGAGTTAACGTTGTTCCATAGTTCAGCTAAGATACTTGTTCTTTAGGTAACACTATTCCATAGTTATCATCCATCAGCCAATGCTATCCCACAGGCTGGTGATTATAGTATTATACCACTTCTAGTATTTCCTATGTTGTTCTTTAATACTTTTGTGTGCCATCTAGTTAATCTCGAGTACAAACGATACATATTCTGTAGCTTTCATCTATGTTCTCCCTTTAGTTTATGAGACCTGTTGCTGCTAGTTAACCCCAGTCCTACTATTTATGTCGTCTCCTACAGTCACTCATTACATAAATATAACTACTAGTTGTCTTCCATGCATGTCAGATATAATTGCACACACTGATATATCCACGAGAACCTCACGGAGCAATGTAAAGGCCAATAAACTTGATGTCAATGATACCCAATATGATGGAACATGTAAAGGCAGTTCTTCAGAAGACTTGCAGAAAGATGATGAATCCTCTTCACCCCACAAGGTCCTTGCTCTAACTTGGCCTGTGATATGGGTACAACATGCATATAATGTCCTGGAGTGTATCTACTCTGTTGCAATCCCATGTGCTTAGCATGCTGATCATGCATGTAAATATGTCATGCCTTCCTGTTTTTCAGTACCTATTCCATTCATGATAACATGTTTTCAAATTCAAGTACTGTCATTCTACTCTATCACAATGCCATCTGCTTAATTTGGACATCATGCTTCTGAATATCTTATGCATTATTATTCATCAGTATGTACTTCATCTGTCTACCATACCATGTTTTTTTACATTGAAGTGTTGTTCTAGTGCTCTGTTGCAATGCCATCTTATTTTCCCAATCATACACGTGTATGTTGCCTTAGTTATTTCTGTACGTATTCCGCTAGCATACAATTTTACATTCAACTAGTGTTTTTTTTGCTGCGTTGTCCTGTCGTATCCCTAGCTCTTATACCATACTCCCTCTGTCCGGATTACATGTTGCCGAAATGGATAAAAAGGATGTATCTAGAACTGAAATACGCCTAGACCCATCCATTTTTTCCGGATGGAGGGAATACATGTCAATATGTTATGCCTTTCTATTCTTCAGTACCTATTCCATCTCTCTGCTGCCGCATGTTTTATAATTAAAGCACCATTCTTCTATACAAGGCATGCAAGGGGAAGACGACTATGTTAGAATTTGAAGGGTTACAAACAAGGCATTTGCAAAAGATCCAAACGCTAGGAGATAATAAACCAACTCCAGTTTTTGTAGATACTGCTCCAGCACAGAGAAACCCAACTCCTACTGATAATAAGCAGATTCCAGTGGCCAAAGAACTAGTCCGCTCCAGTCCAGCAAAAATATGTCAACTCAATTCTAAGAAGCGTGTGTGTATCCTTGCATCATGAAATTTTATAGCATGCTGATCATATTTTTCTATATGTTTCTTACCCATCTCTCTTTTAGAAAATAAGCTTAACAGATAGAAGATTTTCTGCAATGGTATCGTTTATGAGGAAAGATTCTTGCAGGAATTCTCTGTGCTCCAATGTAGATGTAAGTACCTATTGTATATCACTATATTTTTACATCAGCATGTAGTTTGTTAAGAGGCGTGAATCCAACCTTTATCTGATCTAAATTCAGTTGTATCAAAATGTATGATTAAAAGCCACAATGTTGATTTTTGCAAGGAAAATTGCCTGGTAGTTTTGCAGCCTGAGCTGCATGAGTGTACTATCTCATATCATTGGGTTTGAATACTTTGGTTCTGCAATGGGGTTTTTAGTGTTTTTTTACTATGTTGTCCTGTCGTATCCCTAGCTCTTACATCATACTCCCTCCGTCCAGATTAAATGTCGCAGAAATGGATAAAACTGGATGTATCTAGGACTGAAATACGCCTAGACCCATCCATTTATTTCCGGATGGAGTGAATACATGTCAATATGTCATGCCTTTCTATTCTTTAGTACGTATACCATCTCTGTTGTAGCATGTTTTATAACTGAATCACCATTCTTCTATATAAGGCATGCAAGGGGAAGACGGCTATGTTAGAATCTAAAGGGTCACGAACCAGGTCTTTGCAAAAGATCCAAACGCCAGGAGATAATAAACCAACTCCATTTTCATAGATACTGCTCCAGCACAGAGAAACCCAACTCCCACTGATAATAAGCAGATTCCAGTGGCCAAAGAACTAGTCCGCTCCAGTCCAGCAAAAGAATGTCAACTCCATTCTAAGAAGCGTGTGCGTATCCTCGCATCATGAAAATTTATAGCATTTTGATCATATTTTCTACATGTTTCTTACCCGTCTCTCTTTTAGAAAATAAGGTTAAACGATACAAGACTTCCTCCATTGGGATCGTATTCGAGGAAAATATCTTGCGGGAATTCTCTGTGCTCCAGTGCTGATGTAAGTACCTGTTGTATATCACTATATTTTTACATCAGCATGTATTTTGTTAATTGGCGTGAATCTAGCCTTTATCTGATCTAAAATTAGTTGTAGCAAAATGTTAAAGGCGCCAATGTTGATTTTTGTAAGGAAAACTGCCTGGTAGTTTTGCGTACTGAGCTGCATGAATATGCTATCTCATATCACGCACATTACTAAATTGTAGTGCTTCTCTGGTTGCCCATTCATTCATTGTGTCAATGTTGCTTTCATATTACCTTACTTGGCTGATGATAGTTGTGCCATATTGTGTTAATTTGGTGTAGGCTAGTTGCCCAAACGTTCGTTGTGTCAATGTTGCTTTCCTATTATCTGACTTGGCCAATGATAGCAATGCTAGTGTGTTAATTTTGTGCAGAATGTTGAAGATAAGAAGACAAACTCTGAAAACAGCAAGGCAACCCCAGTTTTCTTTCCAGTAAATCTAGCCCAGGTAATATGGCAATAACTCATGATTAATCTGTTTGGTTCCCGTTCTAATTTATGTTATGATGCAGTGGTCAAGACACTCTCCACTATCAATAATACAAGCCTACCAAAATCGCCATCTGAATCTGTTCAGTATCCTCTGTCTCGAATGCAACAGAATAAATGTATGTTTGTGAACCAATAAATGGATGAAGCAATGATGGAAATGGTGGATGAATCAGAGGTGCAGAGTCGTGCGACACAACAACTGATCAATGTTTTCAGACACAGTGTGGCAAAGCAGCAAGAACTTGCCCACATGCTTATTGGCGTCATCTATGCTGAGGTTGCAGATTGTGACGTTGTAGATGGTTAGGTTTTGCTCATTTATTTGCACTGGCATCAATCTTTGATTGCCCAGTGGATGTAATTTCCTGTAATATATTCTGGATGTGCAATGTTATTCCCTGTATGTCGTACCTTTGCTCATTGTAATGGGCTCAAATTATCTAATTTGGCCTAAAGACGTGAACGAACTTTAGTGGGCCCATTAAGTTAATGGGCCGTTACTAGGCCAAAAGTTAATGCTCAGCCCACTTACCTCCCAGGTCGTTAACAGGCCGACATCGAAGCGGGCAACAGGTGACCCAATTTATTTCATGGGCCATTAACAGGCCGTTACTAAGTTTGGGCTACATATGGCCCAACAATACTGTAGGCCTTTAGCAGGCCGAAAGAGACAGCGGGCTTGTATTGGACCATGAAGAGCAAGCGCCGCTAAGAGGCCGAAAGTCAGGTCGTATTGTAAACGACCCAACTGTGTTGTGGGCCTTTAGCAGGCCGAAAGAGAAACCGGGCTGGTAGTGGACCATGAAGGGAATGGGCCGTTAAGAGGCCAAAACTAAGGTCCGACTACAAATGGCCCATCTCATTTATCGTCCGTTAATAGGCCGAAAGGCACACAGGTCCGGGAATTGGCCCAACACTTAAATGGGTCACTAAAAGGCTAAAACTCAGGTCCGACTACAATTGGCCCAACTGATTTATGGGCCGTCAACAGGCTGAAAGTGACACTGGGCCAGAAATTGGCCCAACACTTAAATGGGCCGCTAAAAGGCCAAAACTCAGGTCCGACTACAAATGGCCCATCAGATTTATGGGTCTTCAATAGGCTGAAAGACACACCGGGCTGGAAATTAGCCCAACATTTAAATGGGTCGCTAAAAGGCCGAAAGATGTACATCCTGAAAATTGGCCCATCCATTAAATGGGCCGTTAACAGGCCGAAATCTCATCGGGCCGATATTGAGCCCAAATATATAGCGGGCTATTAACGGGCTCGAACTGACGATGGGCTGCAATGGTGTCAAATCTTTAACGGGCCGAATTGGCACATCTCGTATGGGCCGAGGGGCTTAAATGGACCTGACACAAGTAGGCCTTATATGGGCCGGCCTGCTAATTTTTACTGGGCCGGCCTTTTTCACCGGAATGGGCCACTGTTGGGTCGTGCCACGTGTCGACCTATCATAGGCGCCTCCTGTCCAATGAGTGGATGACATCTGTCCCAACGATGAGCCGATACGTGTTTCCTCTAGCCAATGATGATTTTACACGTGGAAAATCCCCATTGGTCGGGGCAGTTAACGGGTTATCGGATCCAAAACCCGACCCGATAGCTTAACGGCGTTCCGTTACGGTGGATGCCACGTGTCGGTCACCCTTGACGAAAGCACTTCTGTGACGCGCGATTTATCATCATGGAAGTGGACACTTCCGTGATGATAATTTTGGTAATGTCATGGAACACTTCTACGACAGCATAGGTATGACTATCTTGATTCTGTGATAAATTTTTCATGGATGTACATGCATGACAAAAAACGCGACCTACTGTGACAAACATGTATCATCACGGAAGTGTATTTTTTTGTAGTGCAATGGCATTCCAAAAGATTTTCTACTAGTAAAAAAGTGCATGCGATTGAAGAAATTAATACTTTGAGTGGAAAGATGGATGAACTTATGAAATTGATTCCTAGTAAGAGTGCTCCTATTTATCCTAATGATATGCCTTTGCCCACTTTTATTGAGAATAATAATGAATCTATGCATGTGAATTTTGTTGGTAGGAACAATTTTGGTAATAACGCGTATAGAGGCAATTTCAACCCTATGTCGTTTCCTAGAAATTCCTTTGATAATTATGGTAACTCCTACAACAATTCTAATGGAAATTATAATAAAATACCCTTTGATCTTGAGAACAATGTTAAAGATTTCATTGGTTCTCAAAAGATTTTCAATGCCACGATTGAAGAGAAATTGCTTAAGATTGATGATTTGGCTAGAAACGTTGATAGAATTTATCATGAGATTGATTCTTTTAAGATTAGATCTATGCCACCCAAGGTTGATATTAATGAATCTCTTAAGGCTATTAAAATTTCTATTAATGAAAGTAAAGAGAGAACCACTAGGATGCGTGCTAAGAGAGATTGGCTAGAAAAAGCATGATCTTCTAGTTTTTGTGATAATAATGATGAAGATCTTAAAGTGACTGGTTTGTCCTATTGAATCCTTGTTTGCAAACATAAAACTTGATAAAGATGGGACTGGAGACGAGTCAACTTTAGCTAGAAGGTGTCCCAATAATTTGGAGGGTGAAGATCTTAATGAAAAAATTGATAAAAGTGGAATTGGCGAGGTCAAAACTTTAAGTAGCGATGAACCCAGTATTTTGGATTTAAAGGACTTTAATTATGACAATAGTTATTTAATAGATTGTATTTACTTATTTCAAGCCATGCTAAATTCAGCTCATGCTTATAATCAAAATAAGGCGTTTACTAAACAAATCGTTGATGCTATGATGAAATCATTTGAAGAAAAACTTGAGTTGGAAGTTTCAATCCCTAGAAAGATTTATGATGAATGGGGACCTACTATTAAAATTAACATTAAATATTGTGGGTGCAATGCTTTGTGCGATTTGGGTGCTAGCGTTTCCACTATTCGGAAACTTTATGCGATGTGCTAGGTTTCCACAAATTTGATGATTGTTCTTTGAATTTGCGTCTAGCGGATTCCACTATTAAGAAACCAATCGGAAGGATTAACGATGTTCTCATTGTTGCAAATAGGAATAATGTTCCCGTAGATTTTAATGTGCTTGATATAGATTGCAATCCTTCATGCCCTATTATACTTGGTAGACCTTTCCTAAGAACGATTGGTGCAATTATTGCTAGAAAAGAAGGAAACATTAGACTTCAATTTCCGTCAAGGAAGGGCATGGAACACTTTCCAAGAAAGAAAATTAAGTTACGATATGACTCTAATATGAGGGCTACTTATGGATTTAATTCCAAAGATGACAATACCTAGATCTATGCAATATGCCTAGCTAGGGGCGTTAAACAATAGCGCTTGTTGGGAGGCAACCCAATTTTATTTTTATTTTTTTGTTTTTACTTTTGTTCTTGAATAAATACACAATATTACTTCTATAGTAATTGTGTTTTAGTGTTTTTATTAGTGTTTGTGCCAAGTAAGACCTTTGGGATGGTCTATGGTGATAATTGATTTGATTTTGCTGAAATATAGAAAGTTTTGTGCTCATTGCTGGAATTTTAGAAAATCACAGAGGCATGATTTTGATCTGGATTTTTTACACAAGATTGATATACAGATTTCCTAGATTTTCCTAATGTTTAAGAATTTTCAGAGTTACAGAAGTATACGAAGTTTCCAGATTACTACAGACTGTTCTCTTTTTGGCAAATTCTGTTTTCTTTGTGTTGTTTGCTTATTTTGATGAATCTATGGGTAGTATCCGGGGGTATGAACCATGGAGAAGTTGGAATATAGTAGATATTACACCAATATAAATTTAGAATGAGTTCACAACAGTACCTAAAGTGGAGATTTATTTTATTATACTAACGGATCTCACGAGTTTCATGTTGATTTTTGTGTTGTGAAGTTTTCAAGTTTTAGGTAAAGATTTGACGGACTATGGAATAGGAGTGGCAAGAGCCTAAACTTGGGGATGCCCAAGGCACCCCAAGGTAATATTCAAGGACAACCAAGCATCTAAGCTTGGGGATGCCCTGGATGGCATTGCCTCTTTCGTCTTCAATCCATCGGTAAATTTAATTGAGTCTATATTTTTATTAACCACATGATATGTGTTTTGCTTGGAGCGTCTTGTATTATATGAGTCTTTGCTTTTTAGTTTGCCACAATCATCCTTGTTGTACACACCTTTTAAGAGGGACACAATTTAATCGTGAATTTTTTAGAATAATCTATGTGCTTCACTTATATCTTTTGAGCTAGGCAGTTGCTCTAGTACTTCACTTATATCTTTTCAGAGCATGGAGCTGGTTTATTTTGTAGAAATTGATGAACTCTCATGATTCACTTATATAATTTTGAGAGTTTTAAAAACAACATGGCAATTTTCTTAGGTTATGAATTTTGTCCTAATATGATGGGCATCCAAGAGGGATATAATAAAAACTTCCATAAAGAGCATTGGATATATGAGAAGTTTGATTCCTTGCATTTGTTTTGAGATATAAAGATGGGGATATTAGAGTCATGCTAGAGAGTAATTGTGGATTGTCAGAAATACTTGTGTTAAAGTTTGTGATGACCAAAGCATGCACGTATGGTCTATCGTTATATGATGAAGTTAGAGCATGATTTATTTTTTATTGTCTTCCTTATGAGTGACGGTTGGGGACGAGTGATGGTCCTTTCCTACCAATCTATCCCCCTAGGAGCATGCGTATTAGTACTTTTCTTCGATGTCTAATAATATTTTGCAACAAGTATGTGAGTTCTTTATGACTAATGTTGAGTCCATGGACTATACGCACTCTCACCCTTCCACCATTGCTAGTCTCTCTAGTACCACGCAACTTTCACCAGTGCATTAAACCCACCATATAACCTTCCTCAAAACAGCCTTCATACCTACCTATTATGGCATTTCCATAGCCATTCCGAGATATATTGCCATGCAACCTCCACCATTCCGTTTTGACACACACCATTTGTTGGGAAACGTAGCATGCAATATTAAAAAATTCCTACGCTCACGCGAGATCTATCTAAGAGATGCATAGCAACGAGAGGGGGAGAATGTGTCCGCGTACTCTCGTAGACCGAAAGCGGAAGCGTTTGACAACACGGTTGATGTAGTCTAACTTCTTCTCGTTCCGACCGATCAAGCACCGAACATACAGCACCTCCGACTTCTGCACATGTTCAGCTCAATGACGTCCCTCAAACTCTCGATCTAGCAAAGTGTCGAGGGAGAGTTCCGTCATCACGACGGCGTGGTGACGGTAATGGTGAAGTGATCCACGCAGGGCTTCGCCTAAGCACTACGTGAATATGACCGGAGGCGTACACTATGGAGGGAGGCGCCGCACATGGCTAACAATGATTTGTGTGTGTTCTAATGGTGCCCCCTTCATATATATAGGTTGGAAGGGAGGAGAGACAGCCACGGGGGAGCCCCAAGTAGGAGGAATCCTACTTGGGCGCCTCCCAATTCGGCTTCTCCCCTTTCCTGTTCCTATTCGGAGTAGGAAAGGAAGAGGGGGAGGGGGAATCCTATTCCCCTTTTCCTTTCCTCCTTCCCCTTTCCTTCTCCAATTTGGCCAGCCCATATGGGAGGGGCGCACCAGCCCCTTTATGGCTGGTGTGTTTCCCCTCTTGGCCCATAAGGCCCATATCTTTTGCCGTGGGTGCCCGGAACCCCTTCCGATGACCTGATAAGTACCCGGTGCATCCCGAAACACTTCCTGTGTCCGAATACCCTCGTTCTATATATCAATCTTTACCTCTCGACCATTTTGAGACTCCTCGTCATGTCTGTAATCTCATCCAGGACTCCGAACAATCTTCGGTCACCAAAACACATGACTCATAATACAAATCGTCATCAAACGTAAGCGTGCGGACCCTACGGGTTCGATAACTACGTAGACATGACCGAGACCCATATCCGGTCAATAACTAATAGTGGAACCTGGATGCTCATATTGATTCCTACATATTCTATGAAGATCTTTATCGGTCAAACCGTAATGACAACATACGTCATTCCCTTTGTCCATCAAAATGATACTTGCCCAAGATTCGATCATTGGTATCTTCATACCTAGTTCAATCTCATTACTGGCAAGTCTCTTTACTTGTACCGTAATACATCATCCCGCAACTAACTCATTAGTCACATTGCTTGCAAGGCTTATTATGATGTGTATTACCGAGAGGGCCCAGAGATACCTCTCCGATACTCGGAGTGGCAGATCCTAATCTTGATCTATGCCAACCCAACAAACACCTTCGGATATACCTGTAGAGCATCTTTATAATCATCCATTTACGTTGTGACGTTTGATAGCACACAAGGTATTCCTCCGGTATTCGGGAGTTGCATAATCTCATAGTCAAAGGAATATGTATATGACATGAAGAAAGCTATAGCAATAAAACTGAACGATCGATATGCTAAGCTAATGGATGGGTCTTGTCCATCACATCATTCCCCTAAACATCATTCTCCTAATGATGTGATCCCGTTCATCAAATGACAACACATGTCTATAGTTAGGAAACTTAACCATCTTCTATTAACGAGCTAGTCTAGTAGAGGCTTACTAGGGACACGGCGTTTTGTCTATGTATCCACACATGTATGAAGTTTCCGGTTAATACAATTCTAGCATGAATAATAAACATTTATCATGATATAAGGAAATGTAAATAACAACTTTATTATTGCCTCCACGGCATATTTCCTTCAGTCTCCCACTTGCCCTAGAGTCAATAATCTAGTTCACATCGCCATGTGATATAACACCAATAGTTCACATCTTTATGTGATTAACACCCATAGTTCACATCGCCATGTGATCAACACCCAAATGGTTTACTAGAGTCAACAATCTTGTTCACATCGCTATGTGATTAACACCCAAAGAGCACTAAGGTGTGATCATGTTTTGCTTGTGAGAGAAGTTTAGTCAACGGGTCTGCCACATTCAGATCAGTATGTATTTTGCAAATTTCTATGTCTACAATACTCTACATGGAGCTACTCTAGCTAATTGCTCCCACTTTCAATATGTATCCAGATCAAGACTCAGAGTCATCCAGATCGGTGTCAAAGCTTGCATCGACGTAACTGTTTACGACAAACTCTTAGTCACCTCCATAACCGAGAAATCCTTAGTCCTCTCTAGGTACCTAAGGATAATTTTGACCGTTGTCCAGTAATCTACTCTTGGATCACTATTGTACCCCCTTGCCAAACTTATGGCAAGGCACACAAATGGTCTAGTACACAGCATGGCATACTTTATAGAACCTATGACTCAGGCATAGGGAATGACTTTCATTCTCTCTATATATTCTGCCGTGGTCATGTTTTGAGTCTTACTCAACTTTACACCTTGCAATACAGGCAAGAACTCCTTCTTTGAATGTTCCATTTTGAACTACTTCAAAATCTTGTCAAGGTATTACTCATTGAAAAAATCTTATCAAGCGTCTTGATCTATCTCTATAGATCTTGATACCCAATATGTAAGCAGCTTCACCGAGGTCTTTCTTTGAAAAAACTCCATTCAAATACTCCTTTATGCTTTTCAGAAAATTCTACATCATTTCCGATCAACAATATTTCATTCACATATATTTTGTAGTGCTCCGACTCACTTTCTTATAAATACAGGCTTCACCATAAGTCTGTACAAAACCATATGCTTTGATCACCTCATCAAAGCATATATTCGAACTCTGAGATGCTTGCACCAGTCCATAGATGGATCGCTGGAGTTTTCACACTTTTTTAGCACCTTTAAGATCGACAAAACTTCTTGTTGCATCATATACAACTCTTCTTTTAGAAATCCATTAAGGAATGTAGTTTTGACATCCGTCTGCCAGATTTCATAAAATGTGGCAATTGCTAACATGATTCGGACAGACTTAAGCACCGCTACGAGTGAGAAGATCTCATCGTAGTCAACACCTTGAACTTGTCGAAAACCTTTTGTGACAACTCGAGCTTTGTAGATGGTAACACTACCATTAGCTTATGTCTTCCTCTTGATGATCCATTTATTCTCAATGGCTTGCCGATCATTGGGCAAGTCCACCAAAGTCCACACTTTGTTCCCATACATGGATGCTATATCAGATTTCATGGCCTGAAGCCATTTTGCGGAATCTGGGATCATCATCGCTTCCTCATAGTTCGTAGGTTCGTCATGGTCTAGTAACATGACTTCCAGAACAGGATTACCATACCACTCTGGTGCAGAACATGCTCTGTTCAACCTACGAGGTCCAGTAGTAACTTGATTTGAAGTTTTATGATCATCATCATTAGCTTCCTCTCTAGTTGGTGTAGGCATCACAACAACGGATTTCTTTGATGAGTTACTTTCCAATTTGAGAGAAGGTACAATTACCTCACCAAGTTCTACTTTCCTCCCACTCACTTCATTCGAGAGAACTCCTTCTCTAGAAAGGATGCATTCTTAGCAACAAAGATATTGCCTTCGGATCTGTGATAGAAGGTGTACCCAAAAGTTTCTTTTGGGTATCCTATGAAGATGCACTTCTCCGATTTGGGTTCGAGCTTATCAAGATGAAACTTTTTCACATAAGCATCGCAACCCCAAACTTTAATAAACAACAGCTTAGGTTTCTTGGCAAACCATAGTTCATACAGTGTCGTCTCAACGGATTTAGATGGTGCCCTATTTAACGTGAATGCAGTTGTCTCTAATGCATAACCCCAAAACGGTAGTGGTAAATCGGTAAGAGACATCATAGATCATACCATATCTAATAAAGTACGTTTACGATGTTCAGATACACTATTACGCTGTGGTGTTCCAGGTGGAGTGAGTTGTGAAACTATTCCACATTGTTTTAAATGAAGGCCAAACTCGTAACTCAAATATTCGCCTCCGTGGTCAGATCGTAGAAACTTTATTTTCTAGTTACGATGATTCTCCACTTCACTTTGAAATTCTTTGAACTTTTCAAATGTTTCAGACTTGTGTTTCATTAAGTAGATATACCCATATTTTCTCAAATCATCTATGAAGATCAGAAAATAACGATACCCGCCGCGTGCCTCAACACTCATCGGACCACATACATCGGTATGTATTATTTCCAACAAATAACTGGCTCGCTCCATTCTTTCAGGGAACGTAGTTTTAGTCATCTTGCCCATGAGGCATGGTTCGCAAGTATCAAATGATTCATAATCAAGTGATTCCAAAAATCCATCCGTATGGAGTTTCTTCGTGCGCTTTACACCAATATGACCCAAACGGCAGTGCCACAAATATGTTGCACTATCATTATCAACTTCGCATCTTTTGGCATTAATATTATGAATATGTGTGTCACTACGATCGAGATTCAATAAACCATTTACATTGGATGTATGACCATAGAAGGTTTTATTCATGTAACTAGAACAGCAATTATTCTCTGACTTAAATGAATAACCGTATCGCAATAAACATGATCCAAGCATATTCATGCTCAACGCAAACACCAAATAACATTTATTTAGGTCCAACACTAATCCCGAAGGTAGAGGGAGTGTGCGATGGTGATCTTATCAACCTTGGAATCACTTCCAACACACATCGTCACCTCGTCCTTATCTAGTCTCCGTTTATTTTGCAAGTCCTGTTTTGAGTTACTACTCTTAGCAACTGAACCAGTATCAAATACCGAGGGGTTGCTATAAACACTAGTAAAGTACACATCAATAACATGTATATCAAATATACCTTTGTTCACTTTGCCATCCTTCTTATACGCCAAGTATCTAGGGAAGTTCCACTTCCAGTGACCATTTCCTTTGCAGTAGAAGCACTCAGTTTCAGGCTTGGGTCTAGCTTTGGGCTTCTTCATGGGAGTGGCAACTTTCTTGCCATTATTTTTTAAGTTCCCTTTTCTTTCCCTTGCCCTTTTTCTTGAAACTAGTGGTCTTATTAACCATCAACACTTGATGCTATTTCATGATTTCTACCTTCGCCGATTTCAGCATCGCGAAGAGCTTGGGAATCGTTTTCGTCATCCCTTGCATATTATAGTTCATCATGAAGTTCTAGTAACTTGGTGATAGTGACTAGAGAACTCTGTCAATCACTATCTTATCTGGAAGATTAACTCCCACTTGATTCAAGCGATTGTAGTACCCAGACATTCTGAGCACATGCTCACTGCCTGAGCTATTCTCCTCCATCTTGTAGGCAAAGTACATGTCAGAGGTCACATACCTCTCGACACGGGAAAGAGTCTGAAATACCAATTT
Source organism: Aegilops umbellulata (assembly GCA_032464435.1). NCBI lineage: Eukaryota > Viridiplantae > Streptophyta > Magnoliopsida > Poales > Poaceae > Aegilops > Aegilops umbellulata. Next base: position 246,520,210 of record CP136056.1, read on the forward strand.
CAGCTCTTGGAACATCTCATATGCCCCATGGCGTTCAAAGCATTTTTGAAGTCCCGGTTTTAAGCTGTAAAGCATGGTGCACTAAACTATCAAGTAGTCATCATATCGAGCTTGTCAAACGTTCATAACGTCTGCATCTGCTCCTACAATAGGTTTGTCACCTAGCGGTGCATCAAGGACATAATTCTTCTGTGCGATGAGGATAATCCTCATATCATGGACCCAGTCCGCATCATTGCTACTATCATATTTCAACTTAGTTTTCTCTAGGAACATATCAAAAAAATATAGGAGCTAAAACCCGAGCTATTGATCTACAACATAGATATGCAAAAACTATCAGGACTAAATTCATGATGAATTAAGTTCAATTAATCATATTACTTCAGAACTCCCACTTAGATAGACATCCCTCGAGTCATCTAAATGATTATGTGATCCAAATTAGCTAAACCATGTCCGATCATCATGTGAGATGGAGTAGTCTTCAATGGTGAACATCTCTATTTTGATCATATCTACTATATGATTCACGTTCGACCTTTCGGTCTCCAGTGTTCTGAGGCCATGTCTGTACATGCTAGGCTCATCAAGTTTAACCTGAGTATTCCGCATGTGCAAAACTGTCTTGCACCCGTTGTATATGAACGTAGAGGTTACCACACCCGATCATCACCTGGTGTCTCGGCACGAGGAACTGTCGCAACGGTGCATACTCACGGAGAACACTTATACCTTGAAATTTTAGTGAGGGATCATCTTATAATGCTACCGCCGTACCAAGCAAAATAAGATGCATAAAAGATTAACATCACATGCAATCAAAATATGTGACATGATATGGCCATCATCATCTTGTGCCTTTGATCTCCATCTCCAAAGCACCGTTATGATCTCCATCATCATCGGCTTGACACCTAGATCTCCATCGTAGCGTCGTTGTCGTCTCGCCAACTATTGATTCTACAACTATCGCTAACGCATAGTGACAAAGTAAAGCAATTACATGGCGATTGCATTTCATACAACAAAGCGACAACTATAAGGCTCCTGCCAGTTGCCGATAACATTTACAAACCATGATCATCTCATACATCAACGTATATCACATCATGTCTTGACCATATCACATCACAACATGCCCTGCAAAAACAAGTTAGACGTCCTCTACTTTGTTGTTGCAAGTTTTACGTGGCTGCTACAGGCTTCTAGTAAGAACCGTTCTTACCTACGCATCAAAACCACAACGATGTTTTGTAAAGTGTTGTTGCTTTAACCTTCAACAACAACCGGCTGTAGTCAAATTCAATTCAACTAAAGTTGGAGAAACAGACACCCGCCAGCCACCTTTATGCAAAACAAGTTGCATGTCTGTCGGTGGAACCGGTCTCATGAACGTGGTCATGTAAGGTTGGTCCGGGCCGCTTCGTCCAACAATACCGCTGAATCAAAATAAGACGTTGGTGGTAAGCAGTATGACTATGATCGCCTACAACTCTTTGTGTTCTACCTGTGCATATCATCTACGCATAGACCTTGCTCGGATACCACCGTTGGGAAACATAGCATGCAATTTCAAAAAAATCCTACTCTCACGCAAGATCTATCTAGGAGATGCATAGTAATGGGAGGGGGAGAGTGTGTCCACGTACCCTCGTAGATCGAAAGCGGAAGCGTTTGAGAACGCAGTTGATGTAGTTGAACTTCTTCTCGTTCCGACTGATCAAGCACCGAACGTACGACACCTCCGAGTTCTGCACACGTTCAGCTCGATGACGTCCCTCGAACTCTTGATCCAGCAAAGTGTCGAGGGAGAGTTCCGTCAGCACGACCGCATGGTGACAGTGATGGTGAAGTGATCCTCGCAGGGCTTCGCCTAAGCACTACGTGAATATGACCGGAGGCGTAAACTATGGAGGGAGGCGCCGCACACGCCTAACAATGTTTCGTGTGTGTTCTAATGGTTCCCCTTCATATATATAGGTTGGAGGGGAGGAGAGGCAGCCAAGGGGGTGCCCCAAGTAGGAAGAATCCTACTTGGGAGCCTCCCAATTCGGCTCCTCCCCTTTCCTATTCATATTCGGAGTAGGAAGGGAAGAGGGGAAGGGGGAATCCTATTCCCTTTTTCCTTTCCTCCTTCCCCTTTCCTTCTCCAATTTGTCCAGCCTATGGGAGGGGCGCACCAGCCCCTTTTGTTTCCCCTCTTGGCCCCTATGGCCCATATCTTTTGCCGGGGGGTGCCCGAAACCCCTTCCGGTGACCCGATAAGTACCTGGTGCATCTCGAAACACTTCCGGTGTCCGAATACCATCGACCGAGACTCCTCATCATGTCTGTGATCTCATCCGGGACTCTGAACAAACTTCGGTCATCAAATAACATAACTCATAATACAAATCATCATTGAAAGTTAGGCGTGCGAACCCTACAGGTTCGAGAACTATGTAGACATGACCGAGACACATCTCCGGTCAATAATCAATAGCGGAACCTGGATGCTCATATTGGCTCCTACATATACTACGAAGATCTTTATCGGTCAAACCGCATAACAACATAAGTTGTTCCCTTTGTCATCGGTATGTTACTTGCCCGAGATTCGATCGTCGGTATCCTCATACCTAGTTCAATCTCATTACCGACAAGTCTCTTTACTCGTTTCGTAATGCATCATCCCGTGACTAACTCATTAGTCACATTGCTTGCAAGGCTCATAGTGATGTGCATTACTGAGAGGGCCCAGAGATACCTCTCCGGTACACGGAGTGACAAATCCTAATCTCGATCTATGCCAACTCAACAAACACCATCGGAGACACTTGTAGAGCATATTTATAATCACCGAGTTACGTTATGACGTTTGATAGTACACAAGGTGTTCCTCCGGTAATCGGGGTTTGCATAATCTCATAGTTTGAGGAACATGTATAAGTCATGAAGAAAGCAATAGAGGAAAAACTAAACGATACACAGAGTGAGAAATCCTAATCTTGATCTATGCCAACCCAACAAACACCTTTGGAGGTACCTGTAGAGCATCTTTATAATCACCCAGTTACGTTGTGATGTTTGATAGCACACAAGGTATTCCTCCGGTATTCGGGAGTTGCATAATCTCATAGTCGAAGGAATATGTATATGACATGAAGAAAGCTATAGCAATAAAACTGAACGAGCAACATGCTAAGCTAACGGATGGCTCTTGTCCATCACATCATTCTCCTAATGATGTGATTTCATTCATCAAATGACAACACATGTCTATGGTTAGGAAACTTAACCATCTTTGATTAACGAGCTAGTTTAGTAGAGGCTTACTAGGGACACGGTGTTTTGTCTATGTATCCACACATGTATCAAGTTCCCGGTTAATACAATTCTAGCATGAATAATAAACATTTCTCATGATATAAATGAATATAAATAACAACTTTATTATTGCCTCTAGGGCATATTTCCTTCACCATCGTTGTCATATTGTTCTTATATGCATGAGGCATTTATATAGAGTCATATATTTGTTCTACTATCGAGTTGTAATTCTTGAGTTTTAAATAAATAAAAGTGTGATGATCACCATTATTAGAGCATTGTCCCACGTGAGTAAAGGATGATGGAGGCTATGATTCTCCCACAAGTCGGGATGAGGCTCATGACTTAATATAAAATAAAGAGGCCAAAGAGCCCGTTAAAAAACTTAGCCCAAAGAGCCCAAAAAGAAAAAAATTAAAAATGAGAGAAAAGAGAGAAGGGACAATGTTACTATCCTTTTCCACACTTGTGCTTCGACAAAACACCATGTTCTTCATGATAGAGAGTCGCCTATTTTATCACTTTCATATACTAGTGGGAACTTTGCTATAGAACTTGGCTTGCATATTCCAATGATGGGCTTCATCAAATTGCCCTAGGTCTTCGTGAGCAAGCGAGTTGGATGCACACCCACTTAGTTTCTTTTTGAGCTTTCATACACTTATAGCTCCAGTGCATCCGTTGCATGGCAATCCCTACTCACTTGCATCGATATCGATTGATGGGCATCTTCATAGCCCATTAATTTGCCTAGTTGATGTGAGACTTTCTCCTTCTTTTTGTCCTCTCCACAACCACCATATTCTATTCCACCTATAGTGTTATATCCATGGCTCAAGCTCATGTATTGCGTGAAAGTCGAAAAAGCTTGAGAACATCAAAAGTATGAAACAATTGATTGTCTTGTCATCGGGGTTGTGCATGATAAATACTTTTTGTGATGAAGATAGAGCATGACAAGACTTTATGATTTTGTACGGATAACTTTCTTTAGCCATGATAATTTAAGAAGACATGATTGCTTTATTAGTATGCTTGAAGTATTATTGTTTTTATGTCAATGTTAAACTTTTGTTTTGAATCGTATGGATCTGAATATTCATGCCACAATAAGAAGAATTACATTGATAAATATGTTAGGTAGCATTCCACATCAAAAATTCTGTTTTTATCATTTACCTACTCGAGGATGAGCAGGGCTTGGGGATGCTCTATACCTCGCCAACGTATCTATAATTTTTTATTGTTCCATGCTATTATATTATTTGTTTTGAATGTTTTATATGCATTAATATGCTATTTTATATTATTTTTGGGACTACCTTATTAACCTAGTGCCTAGTGCCAGTTTCTGTTTTTCCTTGTTTTCGGCTTTTACAGAAAATCAATATCAAACAGAGTCCAAACGGAATAAAATGTTATGATAATTTTTCTTGGACCAGAAGAAACCCACGAGCAAGGTTGTCAGAATCGCGACTTTGAATGGGATCGGAGCTCCGATGGTAGGATCGCAAATCGTAGAATCTTCACTATCAGGATCGTAGAAACGTAGATTCTATAAACTAAAATCGTAGAATCATATGAGTTAGTTTGGATCGTAAAGTCGTAGAATCATATAATAGAATCGCGATTCTGACAACCTTGCCAACGAGACTTGGAGAGGAGGCCAGAAGACCTATGAGGTGGCCACAAGCCATCGGGGCGCGCCCAGGGGGCGCCCTCAGGGCCTATGGGCCCCCCGTAGACCGTCTAACCCTAATCCTAGCACTATAAATCCTCAAATATTCCCCCTATACTAGAGGGCACACCAAAAATATTTTTACGCCACCGCAAGTTTCTGTTCTCGTGAGATCCCTTCTTGGGGCCTTTTCCAGCACTCGGCCAGAGGGGATCCGATCATGGAGGGCCTCTACAGCAACCATGTTGCCCTTCCGATGATATGTGAGTAGTTTACCACAGACCTAAGAGTCCATAGCTGGTAGCTAGATGGCTTCTTCTCTCTCTTTGATCTTCAATACAATGTTCTCCTTGATGTTCTTGGAGATCTATTCGATGTAATCTTCTTTTGCGGTGCGTTTGTTGAGATCCAGTGAATTGTGGATTTATGATCAGATTTTCTATGAATATTATTTGAGTCTTTTCTTAACTCTTTTATGCATGATTGAGATAGATTAGTATTTCTCTCTGATCTATCGATTTGGTTTGGCCTGCTAGATTGGTTTTTCTTGCAATGGGAGAGGTGCTTTGTGATGGGTTCAATCTTACGGTGTCCTCACCCACTGATAGTAGGGGTAGCGAGGCACTTATTATTGTTGCCATTAAGGATAAAAAGATGGGGTTTATATCATATTGCTTGAGTTTATCCCTCTACGTCATGTCATATTGCTTAAGGCGTTACTCTGTTCTTATGAACTTAATACTCTGGATGCATGAAGGAGCCGGTCGATGTGTGGAATAATAATAGTAGATGCAGGCAGGAGTCAGTCTAGTTGTCACAGATGTGATGCCTATATTCATGATCATTGCCTTAGATATCATCAAAACTTTGCGCTTTTCTATCAATTGCTCAACAGTAATTTGTTTACCCACCGTATGCTTTCTTCGAGAGAGAAGCCTCTAGTGAAACATATGGTCCCTGTGTCTATTTTTCATCATATACTTCCAGATCTATAAAACTAAAAATCCAAAAATACCTTTCTGCAATTTATTTATATTTATTTTATTTTGTCATTTACTTATCTTTTATACCTATCTCTATTAGATCTCACGCTTTCAAGTAACCGTGAAGGGATTGACAACCCCTTTTTCGCGTTGAGTGCTAGTGTTTGTTAGTTTGTGCAGGTGCATATATTGGGGACTTGCTTGTGCCTTCTACTGGATTGATAACTTAGTTATTAACTAAGGGAAATACTTATCTCTACTTTGGTGCATCACCCTTTTCTCTTCAAGGGAAAAATCAATGCAAGCTCAAGAAGTAGCACATAGCGCCGGAGGAGTTCATAAAGGAATCTTTTCGGAGTGCTCTAGAACCTTGAAAAAGGAATAGATATGCGATACCGTAAGTAAACCGGCTCCAAAAGTTTCATAAAAGAAATTTTACTCTATTTTTGAATATTTAAAAAATTAGGAAAATAATAAGTAGTCCAGGTAGCGCACGAGCAGGCAACAAGCCTGCGGGGCGCCCTACCCCCCTGGGCGCGCTTCCCGAGCTTGTGGACCCCTCATGGGCTGTTCGGACTCCATTTTCTCTCGAAATACTTGTTTTGCACGATAAAAATTCATTATAGAAAATCCCGGAGGTTTTGACCACTATATTGCGACAATATCATGTGTCCTTGTTTCCAGCTATTTTTCTAACAGATCTAGATCGCCATGACGTCTCCAAGTGCATCCAAGGACAAGTTCTATGAAAAGGTCATCCACCCCTATCTTCCGGAGGTGATGGAACACCCTCAAACCATTGATATGCCTGAGGGAGTGCTTCACATCCGGGATGTTTAAGGGCCAAAGGAGACCTGAAGCGTGGAGACCAGGCTCGAAGTAGTGGAGCAAGGGATCTTCAAGTGTCAAGGGATGGTGGAACACGGACTCAACGCCAAGCACTCCATGATCACGGAATTCACCCATGATCACAAGATGGACAACGATAATATCAGAGAGGCCATCGTCAAGCTTCACGAGCGAATTGAGCACCTCCAAGCATAGATCTATGACTTACAAAAACAAAACTGTGAGTATGAATCTAGATTTAAGAGGATGAGTTTAGCTGCAGATTTCAAGATTCCAGAAACTCATTCATCCTTCTATGGTGGGGAGCCTATGCCTTGGAAGACGGAGGACAAGCCTCCCACATCATCAACTTCTTCATCATCACCACCTCCTAAGAAGGAGACTTGAGTACACGGGTATGGGCACTCCCCTTGGCTTGTGCCAAGCTTGGGAGAGGTGCCCCGGTATCGTTCACCATCACATATTTATCATTATCATTTATCTTAGTTCGATCCTTTTGGTTAAACTGTGACCTAGTAGAATAAAAGTTTTAATATGATCTAGTCTTTAAGTTTTTGCTTCATAATCTATCTATGTAATCGAGTATGAGAGTTATATAATAAAGATTAGTTTTGAGTTGAGTGTTTTGCCTTCTTACATTGATCTTAGAGATGAAAAACAATAAAGAAAATAAAATATTATATAATAATCTTATAGAGAGTGGTGACTTCACACATAAGAAGTATAAGGCATACAATTTGTTGAAGGTTGACAAACATAGTATTGGTCATTGTTGCAATTAATGAGAAGTAATAAAGAAAGAGACATTTTACATATAAATACACTATTTTTGACATCTTTTACGATTGTGAGCACTCATTAAAATATTATATGCTAATAAGTTGATGTTAAACAAGGAAGACATCGTAATGAGTTAGGTTTACTTATATCCAAATAAAAGTTATATTGTCATGCATCCTCTAACATGTGGAGCTTACTTTCCATCCCTTGGTAGCCAAAATTCCGCACCAAGTAGAGATACTACTTGTGCATCCAGAATCTTTAAACCCAGTTTTGTCATAAGAGTCCACTATACCTACCTATGTATTGAGTAAGATCCTCCAAGTAAGTTGTCATTGGTGCAAAGCAATAAAAATTGTTCTCTAAATATGTATGATCTTTTAATGTGAAGAAAATAAGATTTTTACGAGCTTGTGATGGGGAAGAAATAAAAGCGACTGACTACATAATAAAGGTCACTACCACAAGTGGCAATACAAAATGACGTTCCTTTGCATTAAGAGTTTGTGCATCCAAATAAAAAGCATATGACAACCTCTGCTTCCCTCCGCGAAGGGCCTATCTTTTATTTTAAATACCTCCCTTTATGCAAGAGTCATGGTGATCTTCACCCTTCCTTTTATTTTTCTCTTTTTGGCAAGCATATTGTGTTGGGGAAATATCTAGGCATACATATCCAGTCGGGTGTGTCGGCGTTCTGGGAACGGGGGTCCCCAGACTTGCCTGCCTGCGGCCTGCGGTGTGGCTCAAATGGGGGCCCAGCGCGGCCCATCTTCATCAACATAAGATTCAAGACCATCGCGTGGGGCCAAGCCTCGCGGGGCGGACGACACAGCGCTTCCTCAGGCGCGGCCTCCTCAGGCTGGCTCACAAGGAGGCGGAGAGATCAAGGCAGGGTACCTCGCGAGGTGCCCATGACGCAAGCCATGACGACCAAGGGTGCCAGGCGGGCGCCAGACCGCGCAGTGTCCTCCCTTTCCTCTTTGGTGCAAAGGGGGCAAGCGCAGGCGAGAGGATCAAGCAAAGGCATCCATTTCGGTGCAACGAGACCAAGACCAGTCCAACGGTGGGAATGAGCTCATCGTGGAGCCCAGAACGGCGTCACCACAGGGCCTTTGGCAGGCGAGGACCAACTTTAGTCAGGATAAGTGTACCAGATGTTCCCCTTCAAATTGGCCAATTGTTGGCGCCCTTCCCGCTCAATATTTGGGAAGAGGCCTAGGGCCTTTGCCTATAAATAGGACTAGCCACCCCCAAGGTAGAGGTATCTAGAGATCAAGGAGTCTAGCAAGTTAGCATCAGGCCATCAGGCCAGCAGAATCTAGAGTCCGAGCAAGCAGAGAACAAGTAGAGAAAGAGAGAGAGAAGGGCGGCTGAACTCCTCCTAGCAGTTCATGGTCCTAGCCAAGAACAGGCCCTCGCGAGGCCGTTCTCCCTTGTATTGTTCATCATCATCATCAGCCCAAGAGGCAATCCACACACCACACTGGAGTAGGGTATTACACCACGTCGGTGGCCCGAACCAGTATAAACCCTGTGTCTCTTGTGCTGTTCTTTCTGTAGTTTAGATCCTTGCGAGACGGAGAGGTAGAGGGCATCATCTCCGCGCGCACCCCAGAGTTCGAACCTTAAGGGTCTGCCGGAACCCGTGATCCGACAGGGTGTAGGTGATCATGAGTTATTGTTGTTGACATTACTCTTGAGGTAAATGGTTGGGAGGCGGAATTATAGGCCCCTATCTTTCTATGTGTCTGATTGAAGCTTTGATCTCATAAGTACCACGTGAGTGTTAGCAATTGTGAAAGACTAAATCGTGGTTGACTATGTAAACTTGCTAGATAAAAGCTCTTACATAGACTCTTTCTGACATTATGACAAATTGTGATTGCATCAATGACTGAGATCATAGTTTGTCAGTTTTCAATGAAGTTTATGGTTCATACTTTACGTTGTGAACGAACTATCACTTTAGCATGAGAAGTTATATGACGATTTATTGTTGTTCAAATGATGATCATGATGCCTTCATGTCCGTATTTTGTTTTATTGACACCTCTATCTCTAAACATGTGGTCATGATTATCGATTTCGTCTTTCGCTTGAGGACAAGCAAGGTCTAAGCTCGGGGGAGTTGATACGTCCATTTTGCATCATGTTTTTATGTTGATATTTATTACATTATGGACTGTTATTACACTTTATGATGCAATTCTTATGCCTTTTCTCTCTTATTTTGCAAGATTCACATGAAGAGGGAGAATGGCAGCAGCTGGAATTCTGGACCGGAAAGGAGCAAATCTAAGATCCTTATTCTGCACAAGTCCAAATGTCCTGAAACTTTATGGAGAATTACTTTGGAATATATAAAAAATATTGGACAAAGGAATACTAGGAGGGGACCCACCAGGTGTCCACAAGCCTAGGGACGCGCCCTACACCCAGGGCATGCCCCTTGAGCTTGTGGGCCCCCTGGCCAGCCTCTGATGCCCATCTTCTACTATATGAAGTGTTTTGACCTAGAAAAAATATAGTGAAGACTTTCGGGACGAAGCACCTCCGTCTCGAGGTGGAACCTAGGCAGAAGCAATCTAGGTCTCCGGTGGAGAGATTCCACCGGGGAAACTTCCCTCCGGGAGGGGGAAATCGAAGCCATCGTCATCACCAACGATCCTCCCATCATGGTAGGACTAATCTTCATCAACATCTTCACCAGCACCATCTCATCTCAAACCCTAGTTCATCTCTTGTATTCAATCTTTGTCTCAAAACCTCAGATTGGTATCTGTGGGGTGCTAGTAGTGTTGATTACTCCTTGTAGTTGATGCTAGTTGGTTTATTTGGTGGAAGATCATATGTTCAGATCCTTAATGATGTTCAATATGTTGGGGAGCGTAGTAATTCAAAAAAATCCAACGATCACGCAATATCTATCTAGGAGAAGCATAGCAACGAGACAGGAGAGTGTGTCCACGTACCCTTGTAGACTGAAAGCGGAAGCGTTATGTAACACGGTTGATGTAGTCGAACGTCTTCACGATCCAACCGATCCAAGTACTGAACATACGGCACCTCCGTGTTCAGCACACGTTCAACACGATGACGTCCCTCAAGCTCTTCATCTAGTAGAGGGTTGAGGGAGAGTTCCGTCAGCACGACGGCATGGCTACGGTGTTGGTGATGTGATCCAAGCAGGGCTTCGCCTAAGCACTACGATAATATGACCGAGGTGGTAAACTGTGGAGGGGGGCACCGCACACGGCGAAGGAACAATCGATGTGCCTTTGGGGTGCCCCTGCCCACGTATATAAAGGATGGGGGAGAGAGGCCGGCGGCCAGGAGGGCGCGCCATGGGGGAGTCCTACTTGGACTCCTAGTCCAAGTAGGATCCCCCCTTCCTTTCTTCCACCTAAGGGAATAGGAAGGAGAGGGAGAGGGAAAGGAAAGGGGGGAGCTGCCCCCTCCTCCTTGTCCTATTCGGACTCCCGAGGAGGGGGCGCACGGCCGCCCCCGCGGGCTTCCCTCTCTCTCCCTTTAGGCCCATGTTGGCCCAACACTTCCCCGGGGGGTTTCGGTAACCCCTCGGTACTCCAGTAAAATATGGGAATCACTCGGAACCATTCTGATGTCCGAATACAACCTTCCAATATATGAATCTTTACCTCTCGACCATTCCGAGACTCCTCGTCATCCGGGACTCCGAACAAACTTCGGCCACCAAAACACATAACTCATAATACAAATTGTCATTGAACATTAAGCATGCGGACCCTACATTTTCGAGAACTATGTAGACATGACGGAGACACATCTCTAGTCAATAACCAATAGCGGAACATGGACACTCACATTGGCTCCTACATATTCTACGAAGATCTTTATCGGTCAAACCGCATGACAACATACGTCATTCCCTTTGTCATCAGTATGTAACTTGCTCGAGATTCGATCGTCGGTATCATCATACCTAGTTCAATCTCGTTACTGGCAAGTCTCTTTATTCGTTCCATTCATCCCGCAACTAACTCATTAGTCACATTGCTTGCAAGGCTTATAGTGATGTGCATAACCGAGAGGGCCCAAAGATACCTCTCTGATACACAGAGTGACGAATCCTAATCTTGATATATGCCAACTCAACAAACACCTTCGGAGACACCTGTAGAGCATCTTTATAATCATCCAGTTATGTTGTAACATTCGATAGCACACAAAGTGTTCGTCCGGTATTCGGGAGTTGCATAATTTCATAGTCAAAGGAATATGTATAAGTCATGAAGAAAGCAATAGCAATAAAACTAAATGATCATAATGCTAAGCTAACCGATGGGTCTTGTCCATCACATCATTCTCTAATGATGTGATTCCATTCATGAAATGACAACACGTGTCTATGGTTACGAAACTTAACCATCTTTGATTAACGAGCTAGTCAAGTAGAGGCATACTAGGGACACTCTGTTTGTCTATGTATTAACACACGCACTAAGTTTCTGGTTAATACAATTCTTGGATGAATAATAAACATTTATCATCATATAAGGAAATATAAATAACAACTTTATTATTGCCTCTAGGGCATATTTCCTTCAGTCTCACACTTGCACTAGAGTCAATAATCTAGATTACATAGTAACGATTCTAACACCCATGGAGTCTTGGTGTTGATCTTGTTTTCCTCGTGGAAGAGGCTTAGTCAATGGGTCTACAACATTCAGATCCGCATCTATTTTGCAAATCTCTATGTCTCCCTCCTTGACTTGATCGCGGATGGAATTGAAGCGTCTCTTGATATGTTTGGTTCTCTTGTGAAATCTGGATTCCTTCGCCAAGGCAATTGCTCCAGTTCATATGGTGTCGTCTCAATGGATTTAGATGGTGCCCTATTTAACGTGAATGCAGCCGTATCTAAAGCATAACCCCAAAATGATAGCGGTAAATCGGTAAGAGACATCATAGATCGCACCATATCTAACAAAGTATGATTACGATGTTCAGGCACACCATTACGCTGTGGTGTTCCAGGTGGTGTGAGTTGTGAATCTATTCCACATTGTTTCAAATGAAGACTACACTCATAACTCAAATATTCACCTCCACGATCAGATCGTAGAAACTTTATTTTCTTGATACGATGATTTTTCACTTCACTCTGAAATTCTTTGAACTTTTCAAATGTTTCAGACTTATGTTTCGTTAAGTAGATATACCCATATCTACTCAAATCATTTGTGAAGGTCAGAAAATAACGATACCCGTCGCGAGCTTCAACACTCATTGGACCGCATACATCAGTATGTATTATTTCCAATAAGTCAGTTGCTCGCTCCGTTGTTCCGGAGAACGGAGTCTTAGTCATCTTTCCCATGAGGCATGGTTTGCAAGCATCTTCATAATCAAGTGATTCCAAAAGCCCGTCAGCAAGGAGTTTCTTCATGTGCTTTACACCAATATGACCTAAACTGCAGTGCCACAAATAAGTTGCACTATCATTATTAACTTTGCATCTTTTGGCTTCAATATTATGAATGTGTGTGTCACTACAATCGAGATTCAACAAAAATAGACCACTCTTCAAGGGTGCATGACCAATAAAGGTATTACTCATATAAATAGAATAACCATTATTCTCTAATTTAAATGAATAACCGTCTCACATAAAACAAGATCCAGATATAATGTTCATGCTCAAGGCTGACACCAAATGACAACTATTCAGGTCTAAAACTAATCCTGACGGTAGATGTAGAGGTAGCATGCTGACGGCGATCACATCAACCTTGGAACCATTTCCCAATCGCGCGTCGTCACCTCATCCTTAGCCAATCTTCGTTTAATCCGTAGCCCCTATTTGGAGTTGCAAATATGAGCAACAAAACCAGTATCAAATACCCAGGCGCTACTACGAGCATTAGTAAGGTACACATCAATAACATGTATATCAAATATACCTTTCACTTTGCCATCCTTCTTATCCGCCAAATACTTGGGGCAGTTCCGCTTCAAGTGACCAGTCCCTTTGCAGTAGAAGCACTCAGTCTTAGGCTTAGGTCCGGACTTGGGCTTCTTCACTTGAGCAGCAACTTGTTTGTCGTTCTTCTTGAAGTTCCCCTTCTTCCCTTTGCCCTTCTTCTTGAAACTGGTGGTCCTTTTAACCATCAACACTTGATGCTCCTTCTTGATTTCTACCTCCGCATCTTTTAGCATTGCGAAGAGCTCGGGAATTGTCTTATCTATCCCTTGCATATTATAGTTCATCACGAAGCTTTTGTAGCTTGGTGGCGGTGATTGAAGAACTCTGTCAATGACACTATCATCAAGAAGATTAACTCCTAGTTGAGTCAAGTGGTTGTGGTACCCAGACATTCTAAGTATATGTTCACTGACAGAACTATTCTCCTCCATTTTGCAGCTATAGAACTTGTTGGAGACTTCATATCTCTCAACTCGGGCATTTGCTTGAAATATTAACTTCAACTCCTGGAACATCTCATATGATCCATGACGTTCAAAATGTCTTTGAAGTCCCTGTCGGGGGAAATGTGCCTCCACGAACACCTATGGGGACCGAGCCTCTTTCTGGTTCGGCGGGGGGCGGAGGTCGCGCAAAGAGCGGATCGAGGCGATGCACACAAGGGGATTTACCCAGCTTCGGGCCGCATGGATGCGTAAAACCCTACTGCTGCTTTGTGGTTTGTATTGTGTTCTTGGGAGCGCTGAGTGCTACAGTACACTCAGGCAACTAATCAGACCGAGCGTGGGTGGTCTGCTTCCTCCTCCTCCCTTCACGTTGCGCATGGGGCCTCCTTTTATATGCGCAAGGGGTTACCCACAGGTGGCAACGTAGGCGGGGGTAAAACTGGAAAACGCTATGTTGGGTATAGCTGTTTGCACAGTGCTATCATACCTAACTCTGACGGCAGGGGACAAGGGCATTAAATGCCCGTCTAGGTCGCCCAAACAGTGCAGAAAAGGGGCTGTCAGGGGCGCCACCGTTTGCCACGACGGCTACCCTGTCAGCGTCGCTTTGCCACCACATGCCCCTGGCTGCGTAGCCTCTCGCCACGTACGCCTGGAACGGCCCCAGAGCGATGCGTGGGTGGATGAGCTGGAACGCAGGCGCGGGGTGGTGACTTGCCGCGGCAAGCGCCTTGCCGCGGTCGATGTCTTGTCACGGCCGAGAGCTTGTTGCTCACCGGTCCTTGCCGGGACGCATGGCGCATCGTGGCAAGTCTCTTGTCGTGCCTTGGTCGGCCTTCCCAGCAAGCTCCTCTTGCCGGGGCCTTGTGCTTCGAGCGGCCGTCCCGGCAAGCTCCTCTTGCCGGGGCCTTGCTCTCTTCGGGTGGCCTTCCCGGCAAGCTCCTCCTGCCGGGGCCTCGGCTCAAATACTTTGTTCTTGGATGGCCCAAAAAGGGACCATGGAGAGTTTTGGCGGTCGCCTGGCAAGCCTTGCCGCGGGGTGCTACGACTGCCCGTGCACAAGTTCGGGGTACTAAGGTACCCCTACTTTAGTACACCGACAGGAGCCCCCAGGCCTGGGCCATACACGGTGTCGAGCGCTTTTGGGCCAGGCCCAAAACAGTGCACGGGCACGCGTGGCCTGGGTCACGCAGCATCTTCTTCTGCATCCACCACGTCCTCCCCGAACGGCACGCGTCGAACGCGGCATCATGGGGAGAGGCGTGCGTGACGTGGGCGGCGTGCGCGGGGCTGAGCCCCGCAGGCATGCGTCATGTCGCAATAAAGGGGGACGGTTCGCGCTATCCCCATAAGTGGAGGGAGGCGTGGAGGCGCGGCTCGTTTGCTGGATGGGGCCGAGGCATGGTTTCCGAGGCGCCCGCTCCCCACGATCACGGGGCGAGGGGAGGTCGCCTCATCCGTCGCCTCGGTCCTGCACGCCAGCCACGCGGCTTCCATGCACCTGGGGTCGCGGACGGTGGAGGCAGGAAGCCGGGCCGTCGCGGGCCGACGCAGCAGGCCGGTCCCAGTCGCCTGCTCTCCCTGCGTCTTGATTGGCTGAGCGGGGCGGCCGAGCCCCCACCCTGCTCCTTTATAAAGAGCAAGAGGGGGGGCGACGAAAACCCACACTCCTCCATCTTCGCTTCTCTTCAGCTTCTGATCCCCTCTCTCCATTCACCATGGAGAAAAGGAATCCTGGTCCTTCATCGGTGGCGGCGAGGGTCGCCGCTAGGCAACGTGCCCCTCCTCCCCTTGCACCCGCGGTGGCAGAGCCAACCGTAAGGGGAAGGGGGAGGGGGCGAGGTCGTGGACGAGGCCGAGGCGCTCAGGGACGAGGCGGACGGGGCGACGCGCCGGCCTCGCCTCCGCCAGCGGCCCCTCTTCTCACGGCAGTCCACATCGGGACGACCCCTGCGAGTTCTTCGTCAGGCTGCACCGGGCGCCTCGTCGCCGCCTCCGCCTCCCGGCCCCCTTCGCAAGCGTGATGGAGGTGGAACAACCCGAGACGCTAAGACTGCGCATGAGGGGCTGCGGGATCAGCGGCACGCGGGTCCACGTTGAGTCCCCAGCCCCCGGCGTGATGTATCTTGGTCGAGGGTGGAAGACGTTCGCCCGTATCCACAGCTTGATGGAGGGGTTCACCCTCCAATTTAAGTTGATGGAGGGCGACCTCCTCTCCGTCAAGGTCTTCGGGTGCTTCGGGATCCGGGCTCGGTGCTGCGTGGATAGCTCCTCTGACAGCGAAAGCTCCTCCTCGAGCGAGAGTGACGAGGAGGGGAGCGACAGCGACGATGAGGGTAGCGGTCGTCGGGATGACAGGTCCGACTAGGCGTCGGTCGCGGCTCCGCGTGGCACTGGCGACCCCATCATCCGTGTCGCCGGCTCCTTGAGCTTCCCGGGGTCGTCTCCTTGGCGGCTGGCGTGGCGAGGCTGCATAAGAGGAAGAGGGCTGGCGGCAAGGCCGTCAAGTCGGAGTACGAGGGTGAGGTGCCCTCGACAGCGTGCTGACGTCCTGCCGCCCCGTCGAGCCCTGCTTCCGGAGCCGCCACCACCACCTAGCCTTCAGACGGTCCCCGGGGCGTTCTGTTGGTGTCTTCTGCCACCCGTAGCTTGTCTAGGCGCCCCTTTTGCCCTTTTCGCCTCCTTGTCCTACCTCCTGAGGAGAGAGACAAGAAAGGGATTACGGGCACCTTATCTCTTTTTAACTTGTAAGCCTTCGGGCCTTAGATGCATTTAAAGCTTGTAATCCCATCTCTCATGTTTTTCACTCCCTCTGAACTGTACCTGAGCGGAATGTTTTTAATGAAAAGGGGATGTTTGCCGGGCCATTTGTCTCGCGGGTAAAACCCACGCCAAGGAGCGAGTCCTTTATATCGTTAGGATAGACACTTCTTTGCCCGGCAATAGGCCCTGTCGTCTTCCCGCGCCACTCGACCTTCCTCACGCCTTTGGCGGAGGTAGGGATGAGGCGGGTTCGGGCTCCTCATTCCGTTCCTTTGCCGCCGCGGCTACTACCAAAACTGGCCCCAGGAACGCGCTCCGGGGCCCAGAGTTAAGGGAGCACGGCAGCCCTTTTTTTTAGGAAGAAACAAGGCTTTCGCATTCCTCAGTCCATAAGAGAATGCATGATAAGGGATGAAAAACTTATCTGGGAATGCAGCCCCCGGCAACTTTGGCTTGCCGCGGGCGAATCTTTGTACTTGCAGCCCCCGGCAACACTGGTTTGCCGGGGACCAGATGCTGGTACGCCCTTCTTCTCTTCTTCGTCCTTAAGCGGTCTGGCCAGGATATGCAAAACCCTGCGAACCAAAGGAAATGAAAGAACAGGAAAAAAGACGCAGACTCGACCTCTAAGCTAGGGGTTAGCAGTTGTCAGGCACTATCAACCCTAACCAAGGACGAGACTCGACTCAGCATGCATGCTAAAACTTAGGGCGCCAGTGCTTCATTTACTGCTGCTCAGGGTCTGCGGCTGGCTTTGTACAAAGGATTACAAGCAATAGCGGCAAGACTTGTACAAAAGGGTGGTTGCCGGACGGGGCCCGACAACCGCGCCTTACGGGTAAAACTTACGAAGATGCTCAATGTTCCAGGATTTGCTCACCGGAGTGCCATCTTCGGTCTCAAGGCGGACAGTGCCGGGCCTCATGACTCGTCTCACCCGGTAAGGGCCTTCCCACTTTGGCGTCAACTTGTTATGATTCTTGGCGGACGGAGCGCGCCGAAGAACAAGGTCGCCTTCCTCGAAGCTTCTGGCTTCAACTTTGCGGCTATGGTATCGACGCAAAGCTTGTTGGTAGCAAGAGGCTCGCACAGCAGCCTGAAGACGATCTTCCTCAAGGAGCAGCGCGTCATCTTCACGCAGCCGCTCTTGCTCAAGCTCATCATAAGCGAGCACTCGAGGTGACCCGTATACGAGTTCCGTGGGGGTAACTGCTTCTGCTCCATAGACTAGAGCAAATGGTGTCTGGCCAGTGGCTCGATTTGGCGTCGTTCTGATCGACCAAAGAGCCACCGGCAGCTCCTCGATCCAGTTTCTTCCGCACTTGTGCAGCCTGTTGAAAGTTCTGGTCTTGAGCCCGCGAAGCACTTCGGCATTGGCCCTCTCCGCTTGACCGTTGCTCCTGGGATGAGCAACAGAAGCGAAGCAAACCTTGGCGCCGAGATCTTGGATGTATTGCATGAAGGCGCGGCTTGTGAATTGCGTACCGTTGTCGGTGATGATCCTGTTGGGGATCCCGAAGCGGCAAACAATCGACCTGAAGAACTTGACTGCTGACTGTGCTGTCACCTTCCTCACTGGTTCCACTTCCGGCCACTTTGTGAACTTGTCGATTGCGACGTACAAGTACTCAAAGCCCCCGACAGCTCGGGGGAAGGGGCCGAGGATGTCGAGCCCCCAGACCGAAAATGGCCAGGATAAAGGGATCGTCTGGAGAGCTTGAGCTGGCTGGTGTATCTGCTTGGAATGGAACTGGCATGCTTCACACTTGGTTACTTGTGCAGTTGCATCCTGGAGGGCTGTCGGCCAGAAGAAACCTTGCCGGAATGCCTTGCCGGCAAGTGCTCTTGCGCCAATGTGGTGGCCACATATGCCTCCATGTATCTCTGCCAACAGCTTTTGTCCGTCTTCCCGGGAAATACAATTCAATTTCACACCGTTGCGCCCTCTTCTGTACAGCGTGTTGTCGACGAACTGGTACATACTCAAGCGTCGGGCTACTCTTTCCGCTTCTTCTTGTTCTTCGGGAAGTTCTCCGTTCTGGAGGAAATGGACAGTCTGCTGCGCCCATGCTGGAGCCTGTGGCTCGACAACAAGGACTGAAGGCACATCTGCTGCTGCGGGAACGTCCGCTTCTACAGCGAGGATCTAGGGCTCAGCCAGAGCTTGACGTTCCCCGGCAAGCTTGCCGGGGCAAAACTTGTCGGGAGCTCCTGCTTCCACGGAACAAACCCTGGGGTTTGCCGGAGCGGGCGGCTCCTCAGCGCTCTTGGCGTCGATCTTGGGGACCTTCTTGGCGGCGGCTCCGGGGAGCTCTGCCGGAAGATAGTCGCCGGAGACCAACTTCCTCTTCTTGCTCTGTCCGGTTGATGGTGTCACGGATGGCTGAGTCAGCTTGAGCACAAAGGTTCCTGGTTCCACAGGTAACCTAAGTGCTGCGCATTTTGACAGGCCATCAGCAACGTCGTTCTCAACTCTTGGAACGTGTTCCATTTGCAGGCCGTCAAAGCGCTCTTCTAGCTTCCTCACTTCATCAACGTACGCTTCCATCAACGGACTCTGGTAATCTTTGTTCACTTGGCGGACGACAAGCTGCGAGTCACCCCTGACAATGAGCTTCTTGATCCCAAGTTCTGCCGCGATCCTGAAAACCTTCATACTCTGCAGTATTGTTGGTTGCTTGCTCCTTGGGGAAGTGCATCTGGACTATGTACTTGAGATGCTCTCCGGTGGGTGCGATAAGCACCGCGCCAGCACCGGCGCCTTGCAGCGAGAAAGCACCATCAAAATACATCAGCCACTCTTTGCTTGCTTCTTTGACGGGGATGCTCGTCTCTGGGATCTCTTCGTCTGGTGTCGGTGTCCATTCTGCTATGAACTCCGCCAATGCTCTGCTTTGGATAGTTGAAGTGCTCTCGAATTTGAGACCGAAGCTTGACAGTTCCAGCGCCCACTCGACAATCCTGCCTGTTGCTTCTGGATTCTGCAGTATCCTCTTCAGCGGAAAGCGGGTGACAACTGTAATCTCATGTGCTTGGAAGTAATGGCGCAGCTTCCTCGAGGCCATGAGAAGGCCGAAAAGCAATTTCTGCACACCAGAGTACCTTGACCTAGCCCCCTGCAGAAGGGAGCTGACAAAGTAAACTGGGCGCTGCACCATTCTCTTCTTCTGCACCTCCACTCGCTCCTGCGCAGATTCATCCTTGTCGGGGCCAGAGCTTGTCGGGGAAGCCTCTTGCTTGTCGCTGGACGTGCTTTCCGCGGTTGCTAGCTCATCATCTGCCTCCCTCTCCACTACTAACGCTGCACTAACCACTCGGCTGAATCTCTGGATGAACTTGCGCAAGGATTCCCCTTCCTTCTGGACGAGCAGGTGAAGTCGCTCGCTTGGCCATGGGGTTTGTGGCCGCCCGTAAAGGCGCCAACAAACTGGTGGCACAAGTCTGTCCAGGAGGTTATTTAGTTATCCGGCAAGTGCATGAGCCAGGATCTGACGTTGGATTTGAGTACCAGCAGGAAGTAGTTGGCAAGGATCTTGTCATCTCGCCCTCTAGCAGCCTGCACCGCAATGGTGTAGATGATGAGGAACTCCGACGGATGCGACTTGCCGTCGTACTTCTCTGGTACGTCTGGCTTGAAGTTCTTCGTGCTGGGCCACTGGACTTGCCGCAGCTCACGGGTGAACGCAGGGCAGCCTACCGCGTACGGCAGGTCGCCTGGTCCCCCCGGCGCATGCATGTCGACAGAGGGCCCAACGCGCTGGTCTGACTGACGCCGCGCTTCTCTCCGACGCTCGATGCGGGTACGAGCGTCCTCTTGCTCTCGTTCGTGAAGAACGTGACGTTGATCGCGACGAGTTCGCGGATTTGACGACACGGTGGAGTCGTTGTCGCGATGGCTCCGGCGTGTCGGCGATCTTGGCCTTTGGGGCGGAGAATGCACGGTGGTCGCACCCCCACCGGTCTTGGCGCCATCGGTTCTCGCCTGGCCGACTTGCCGCGGCTGCAACGCACTATGCTGCCGCGGGGTGTCACCGTTAGCAAAGCCGATGAGACTCTGTATCGTGGCCCTCCAGTCGTCGAGCTTGTCCGCCGTTGGAGGGTAGTCTAGGAGCAGTTGAGCTCATGCTAGAGCTTCTGCTGGGGTGGCGGGCAGCGGTGGCGAGCGGCGCGTGGAGCGGGATGTGCTCGAACTTCTAACTACGTTAGAAGGAGCAACACCTGGACCAAGCAGTCGCGCCACGCTCGCGCCAGCACGTTGGTGTGTATGCTGGCCTTTAGCACCATGGGATCCGCCAGCTCAGTCTGGGTCCAGCGAGCGTATGGTACCATGAGTGCCAAGACGCTGTTGGTCCCGTGCCTCCTGAGAGGGGCGCGGTGCATGTTCGGACGCCGTGGCACCAAGAGCTGGTTCGGCGACGCCCGTTCCGCCGCCGGTGCCGTCCCCACCACCCGTTTGCTCCACGGGCGGTGGGTTCGACGCGGACGGACCAGCCACCTCCGGAGCCTTCTTCTTTGGTGGCATGTCGATGAAGATGATGGAGATCTAGCCTGTGCAGACGCCGGATCAGGTTCGCACAACTTCGACGCCCCCTACATGGCGCGCCAAAGATGTCGGGGGGAATGTGCCTCCACGAACACCTATGGGGACCGAGCCCCTTTCTGGTTTGGCGGGGGGCGGAGGTCGCGCGAAGAGCGGATCGAGGCAATGCACACAAGGGGATTTACCCAGCTTCGGGCCGCACGGATGCGTAAAACCCTACTGCTGCTTTGTGGTTTGTATTGTGTTCTTGGGAGCGCTGAGTGCTACAGTACACTCAGGCAACTAATCAGACCGAGCGTGGGTGGTCTACTTCCTCCTCCTCCTCCCTTCACGTTGCGCATGGGGCCTCCTTTTATATGCGCAAGGGGTTACCCACAGGTGGCAACGTAGGCGGGGGTAAAACTGGAAAACGCTATGTTGGGTATAGCTGTTTGCACAGTGCTATCATACCTAACTCTAACGGCAGGGGACAAGGGCATTAAATGCCCGTCTAGGTCGCCCAAACAGTGCAGAAAAGGGGCCGTCAGGGGCGCCACCGTTTGCCACGATGGCTACCCTGTCAGCGTCGCTTTGCCACCGCATGCCCCTGGCTGCGCAGCCTCTCGCCACGTACGCCTGGAACGGCCCCAGAGCGACGCGTGGGTGGATGAGCTGGAACGCAGGCGCGGGGTGGTGACTTGCCGCGGCAAGCGCCTTGCCGCGGTCGATGTCTTGTCGCGCCCGGGAGCTTGTTGCTCACCGGTCCTTGCCGGGACGCATGGCGCGTCGTAGCAAGTCTCTTGTCGTGCCTTGGTCGGCCTTCCCAGCAAGCTCCTCTTGCCGGGGCCTTGTGCTTCGAGCGGCCGTCCCGGCAAGCTCCTCTTGCCGGGGCCTTGCTCTCTTCGGGTGGCCTTCCCGGCAAGCTCCTCCTGCCGGGGCCTCGGCTCAAATACTTTGTTCTTGGATGGCCCAAAAAGGGACCATGGAGAGTTTTGGCGGTCGCCTGGCAAGCCTTACCGCGGGGTGCTACGACTGCCCGTGCACAAGTTCGGGGTACTAAGGTACCCCTACTTTAGTACACCGACAGTCCCGATTCTAAGCTGTAAAGTATAGCACACTAAACTATCGAGTAGTCATCAGCTTTGCTCTGCCAGACGTTCATAACGTCTGGAGTTGATCCTGCAGCGGGTCTTGCACCTAGGGGTGCTTCCAGGACGTAATTCTTCTGTGCAACAATGAGGATAATACTCAAGTTACGGACTCAGTCCGTGTAGTTGCTACCATCATCTTTCAACTTAGCTTTCTCTAGGAACATATTAAAATTAAAGGGAACGGTAGCACGGGCCATTGATCTACAACAACATAGATATTCAAAAAAACTATTAGGTACTAATTCATGATAAATTAAAGTTCAGTTAATCATATTACTTAATAACTCTCACTTAGATAGACATCTCTCTAGTCATCTAAATGATCACGTGATCCATATCAACTAAACCATGTCCGATCATCACGTGAGATGGAGTAGTTTTGAATAGTGAACATCTCTATGTTGATCATATCTAATATATGATTCACGTTCGATCTTTTGGTCTCAGTGTTCCAAGGCCATATCTGCATATGCGAGGCTCGTCAAGTTTAACCCGAGTATTCTCCATGTGTAAAACTGGCTTGCACCCATTGTATGTGAACGTAGAGCTTATCACACCCGATCATCACGTGATGTCTCGGCATGACGAACTGTAGCAACGGTGCATACTCGGGGAGAATGATACGTCTCCATCGTATCTACTTTTCCAAATACTTTTGCCCTTGTTTTGGACTCTAACTTGCATGATTTGAATGGAACTAACCCGGACTGACGCTGTTTTCAACAGAATTGCCATGGTGTTATCTTTGTGCACAAGCAAAAGTTCTCGGAATGACCTGAAACTTCACAGAGATTATTTTTGGAAATAATAAAAAATATTGGCGAAAGAATCAAGGCCAGGGGCCCCACACCCTGTCCACTAGGGTGGGAGGCGCGCCTGCCCCCCAGGGCGCGCCCCCTGCCTCGTGGGCCCCCTGGAGCTCCACCAACCTCAACTCCAACTCTATATATTCGTGTTCATGGAGAAAAAATCAGAGAGAAGGATTCATCACATTTTACGATACGGAGCCGCCGCCAAGCCCTAAACTCTCTCAGGAGGAGTGATCTGGAGTTCGTTCGGGGCTCCGGAGAGGGGAATCCATCGCCGTCGTCATCATCAACCATCCTCCATCACCAATTTCATGATGCTCACCGTCGTGCGTGAGTAATTCCATCGTAGGCTTGCTGGACGGTGATGGGTTGGATGAGATTTATCATGTAATCTTATTAGTTTTGTTAGGGTTTGATCCCTAGTATCCACTATGTTCTGAGATTGATGTTGTTATGACTTTGCTATGCTTAATGCTTGTCACTAGGGCCCGTGTGCCATGATTTCAGATCTGAACCTATTATGTTTTCATGAATATATGTGAGTTCTTGATCCTATCTTGCAAGTCAATACTCACATACTGTGTGTTATGATCCGGCAACCCCGAAGTGACAATAATCGGGACCACTCCCGGTGATGACCGTAGTTTGAGGAGTTCATGTACTCACTATGTGTTAATGCTTTGGTCCGGTACTCTATTAAAAGGAGGCCGTAATATCCCTTAGTTTCCAATAGGACCCCGCTGCCATGAGAGGGTAGGACAAAAGATGTCATGCAAGTTCTTTTCCATAAGCACATATGACTATATTCGGAATACATTCCTACATTACATTGATGAATCGGAGCTAGTTCTGTGTCACCCTATGTTATGACTATTACATGATGAACCGCATCCGGCATAATTCTCCATCACCGATCCAATGCCTACGAGCTTTACACATATTGTTCTTCGCTTATTTACTTTTTCGTTGCCACTGTTACAATTACTACAAAACCCAAAATTATTACTTTTGCCACCGTTACCGCTACTATAATACTACTTTGCTACTAAATACTTTGTTGTAGATATTAAGTTATCCAGTTGTGGTTGAATTTACAACTCAACTGCTAATACTTGAGAATATTCTTTGGCTCCCCTTGTGTCGAATCAATAAATTTGGGTTGAATACTCTACCCTCGAAAACGGTTGCGATCCCCTATACTTGTGGGTTATTAAGACTATTTTCTGGCGCCGTTGCCGAGGAGCATAGCTCTATTCTTTGGGTTACTTGGGATTCATATCTGCTGGTCACTATGAAGAACTTGAAAGACAAGAAAACAAAAATTTATCCCTCAACAACGAGGGGAGGTAAGGAACTGCCATCTAGCTCTGCACTTGATTCACCTTCTGTTTTGAGTAAGCTTGCGACACCTAAACCTGCTTCTGCTATTAATTTCAATATGTCGCATGTTATTGATGATGCCCCTTCTGCTTTGCATGATACTTATGATGAAACTACTTCTATGCTTGATACTACTGTGCCACTTGGTGAATTTCTTGATGAACAACTTGCTAGGGCTAGAGAGAATGAAATTATTGAAACTGATAATATTGCTGAAAGTGATGATGAAGATTCTACCCCTAGATATGAATTGCCTGTTATGCCTGAGGGTTATGTTATGGATGAAGAAACTGCTAGAGACTTTCTTGCTTGCAATGATAGAAGTGATCTTAAGAAATTATTAGTTAAGCTGAAACAAAAAACTTTGAATGCTAGAATGAAACATGATCCTGCTTATGCTACTTCACCTATCTTTATTACTGATAAAGATTATGAATTCTCTGTTGATCCTGATATAATTACTTTGGTTGAGTCTGATCCTTTCTATGGCTATGAATCTGAAACTGTTGTGGCACATCTTACTAAATTAAATGATATAGCCACCCTGTTCACTAATGATGAGAAAACTCGCTACTATTATATCCTTCAAATATTTAGGTTCTCATTAATGGGTGATGCTAAAACATGGTTTAATTCTCTTGATCCTGGTTGCCTGTGTAGTCCCCAGGATATGATTTATTACTTCTCTGCTAAATATTTCCCTGCTCATAAGAAACAAGCTGCTTTAAGGGAAATATGTAATTTTGTGCAAATTGAAGAAGAGAGTCTCCCACAAGCTTGGGGGAGGCTTCTCCAATTACTTAATGCTTTGCCTGATCATACTCTCAAGAAAAATGAAATACTTGATATCTTTTATAATGGACTAACTGATGCTTCCAGAGACCACTTGGACAGTTGTGCTGGTTGTGTTTCAGGGAAAGAACTGTCGATCAGGCTGAATTGCTATTGAATAATATGTTGGCTAATGAAAATAATTGGACACTTCCGGAACCAACTCCTAAGCCAACTCCGAAGAAAAGGGGTGTTCTATTTCTCAGCCCGGAAGATATGCAAGAGGCAAAGAAATCTATGAAGGAAAAAGGTATTAAAGCTAAAGATGTTAAGAATTTACCTCCTATTGAAGAAATACATGGTCTTAATTTACCGTCTGTTGAAGAAACACATGGTCTTGATAACCCGACACAGGTAGTAAAGGTAAATTCTCTCTATAGATTTGATGAAGGTGATATTCCTCGTTATAAGTCTGCTAGCCAATGCTTAGATGAGTTTGATAATTTTATTGTCAAACAAGAAAACTTCAATGCTTATGTTGGTAGAGAACTGAAACACAATTCTTATATGCTTGAACGCTTGATTGATTATATGTCTAGAGTTAAAGGTGAACTTAAACTCATTAGTAAACATGCTTCCATGGTTACCACTCAAGTAGAACAACTACTTAAAGATCAGAATGATTTGCTCAATGAATTGAATAGTAAGAATAATGACTTTGTTGTTAGAGTTGCAACTAGAGGGGGTAAAGTGACTCAGGAACCTTTGTATCCTGAAGGTCACCCCAAGAGAATTGAGCAAGATTCTCAGAGAACTAATGTAGATGCACCTAGTCCTTCTAAGAAGAAGAAAAAGAAAAATGATAGGAATTTGCATGCTTCTAGCGAACCTGTTGTAGACACACCTGAGAATCCCAATGATATTTCTATTTATGATGCTGAAACACAATCTGGTAATGAACATGAACCTAGTGAAAATGTTAATGATGATTTTCATGTTGATGCTCAACCTAGTAATAACAATGATGTAGAAATTGAACATGTTGTTGATCTTCATAACCCATCAACATGATGATAAGAGAGACTTTGTTGCTAGGAAGTACGGTAAAGAAAGAGAACCATGGGATCAGAAACCCATGCCTTTTCCTCCCAAACCATCCAAGAAAACGGATGATGAGGACTTTGAGCGCTTTGCTGAAATGATTAGACCTATCTTCTTGCGTATGCGTTTGACTAATATGCTTAAAATGAACCCTTATGCTAAGTATATGAAAGATATTGTTACAAATAAGAGAAAGATACCGGAAGCTGAAATTTCCACCATGCTTGCTAATTATACTTTAAAGGGTGGAATACCAAAGAAGTTAGGAGATCCGGGAGTACCCACTATACCATGCTCCATTAAAAGAAATTATGTTAGAACTGCTTTGTGTGATCTTGGAGTCGGTGTTAGTGTTATGCCCCTCTTTATATCGTAGACTTGATTTGAATAAGTTGACTCCTACTGAAATATCTTCACAAATGGCTGATAAATCAACCGCTATACATGTCGGTATTTGTGAGGATGTGCCTGTTGTGGTTGCAAACGTTACTATTTTAACGGACTTTGTTATTCTTGATATTCCCGAGGACGATAGTATGTCTATTATTCTTGGAAGACCCTTTTTGAATACTGCAGGGGCTGTTATTGATTGCAACAAAGGCAATGTCACTTTCCATGTTAATGGTAATGAGCATACGGTACACTTTCCGAGGAAACAACCTCAAGTCCACAGTATCAATTCTATTAGAAAAATTCCATCGATTATTTTTGGAGGTTTTGCATTTCCTCTTCCTATTGTCAAGAATAAATATGATATTCTTATTATTGGGGACGTGCATATCCTCGTTGAGGTAACATAGTGTTATTCAAAATTTCTTCGGTTCCATGTTATTCGGAATGAGTTTGTTAACAAGACTTGATCAACCTTGTTAGTGGATTCCTTTTGATGAGCATGAGATGGATGAAGTTAGAAAGCACGACCTTTTGTACCCTCCTTTTACTTTCTGTTATTTAGAATAAATAAAGCAAAAATAGTATTTTCTGTCAATTTTCTGATTTATCCGTGCAATAAAAAATACCCCGAAAATAAAAGTTCTCCAAATGTCCCGAAAATGAAATATGATTTTTTCTAGAACATTTGAGAATATCTGGCACTGAGAACACATCAGGGGGAGCAAGCACCTGGACACGAGGGTCCAGGGTGCGCCCGCCCCTACAGTATTCATTTGAGAATAACAAAACTGCTTTGGGGGATTGTTCCTTGGTATGTGACTCCTCCAATGGTCCAATTAGTTTTTGTTCTAGTGCTTTATTCATTGCAAATTTTTGCTGCCTGGGTGACCCTGTCCTTGAGCTTGCATGTCAAATTTATATGGTCCCAAGTAGTTCTAATGCATGATATAGTCTCTAGGCACTTGTGGGATTAGTTGCTATGAATTTTGTTGAGTTTGGTTCACTTTTATTTGAAGTTACTAAAAATTTCAGAAATTTTCAGAAATAATGAAGAGATTTTTGAGGGGCTCTTCGAGCCGAAGCTCGAAGGATAAGCAAAGTGAAGAAGAAGAGAGGCCCAAGTATAATCTCCCTCGCATCACGGAAGTTCGGCCGTGTGAATGGCCTTGTGATGATTTCTTGAGAGCAGTCGGGATTTATGTTGATTTTTATGAATTGGCTGAGAATGCTGGCCTCACCAACTTCCTCCATGACAAACGGGGACAGTACCTCTTACTCACTAATACCTTTGTGAAAAAAAATTCATTTCCATTCTAGGAGATCTCCACCTTCGGTGGATTTCTATTTATATGATGAGTACAAGGATATGCCCCTCTATGAATTTTGTGTGGTCTGCAAGTTGCCTTATCCGGGCAGCATAGAGGAACCACATCGTGACGATGTGAAGGGGTTTATTGATACAATTGCTGTAGGGGAAACTAGGAAAGTTTCCGATGCAAGAATCACTAGCATACATTTTCCTGTTTTACGTTACTTTGCATTATTTGCTAGTAGATGCTTAATTGGTCGCGGAAACTATGGCAACCTAAGTGCCCCTGATATTGTTATTTTGTGCCATGCCTTGTTTCGTGATGACTCATTCAGTATGGGCGCTATTGTTGCAAAGCGGTTAAATCTTAACCGTACTAAGGGCCCCATCTTGGGAGGCATCTTCGCCTCGCGCCTCGCTGCATACTTTAACATACCTATTAGGCATTATGAGAAGGAAGAAAAATTGTTGCCTACTGTTCTTCTAGATTACAATAGTATGATTGCTCATGATTTCATTGTTAAGAACATGAAAAAGGAGCTTAACTATAGACTGTTATTTGATAAAAATCACCCTGAGATTATTACCTTGCCCGCTCCTTCCTTGTTTGATTTATCTGCAGGCGAGTACCTTCTTCCGTTGGAGGCCATTCACGCCTATCGGAACACCACATCAGCTACAGAGCCCGATCCGGAACTACAATTTGTTCCCCCACGCCAGTCTGTTTACCAGTAGGATCCGGAGGAGGTTGCCAACCAGTGGCAACCCGAGGCTTCATCTCAGTACGACCCCAACTATAACTTTGGATATCCGCTAGGCCAGCCGTGGCCATAGACCAACTTAGGCCAAAAGCCTAAGCTTGGGGGAGTACGTATTTCTCACCGACATTACATTTATGTTCACACACTCATTGCTAGATGTCGGTGCTCATACTCTTTCATTGTAATATCCATACTAGTTTATTTTCTTTTTCTTGCTTTCTTCTTGTGTGCTTGAAAAACTTTAAGAAAAACCAAAAATATAGTAGTCGCTTTTAGCTAGCTTATTTTCATGCTGTAGTAGTAATAATTAAAAAGAAAACCCAAAAATATTTCTCGTTCTTCTTTTTCTTGTTGGGAGCTTTCCCGTGTAAATAGTTTTATTTCTTTTCTTTTCTTTGGGGGTCGATAGGAGAAGACCATAATGAAAATGTTGAAGTGGCTCTTATATGCATTATTGTTGATTTAACCAAGAGCCCATATTGCCTTGTCTTCTCCTGTTTATTGAATGCTCGTAGATTCCAGCTTAGTCCAATGCACGTGCACTATTATTATTATTCACATCGTTCGGTCGTGCAAGTGAAAGGCAATAATGACGATATATGATGGACTGATTGAGATGAGAGAAGCTGGTATGAACTCGACCTCTCTTGTTTTTGTAAATATGATTAGTCCATCGTTCCTGATTCAGCCTATTATGAATAAACATGTTTGCAATGACAATTGGAGATTATAGTTGCTTATGCCATGCTTAATTAGCTAAGAGTTTATAATGGTTTACCTTGCGTGCCAACATGCTATTAAAATGGTTGTGATGTGGTATGATGGGATGGTATCCTCCTTTGAACGATTCGAATAACTTGATTTGGCACATGTTCACGCATGTAGTTGAAACAAAATCAACATAGACTTCACGATATTTATGTTCATGGTGGATTATATCATACTCATGCTTGCACTCAATGTTTATTAATTTTAATGCATGTTCATGTCTGTTGTCGCTCTCTAGTTGGTCGCTTCCCAGTATTTTGCTAGCCTTCACTTGTACTAAGCGGGAATACTGCTTGTGCATCCAATACCTTAAACCCCAAAAGTTATTCCATATGAGTCCACTATACCTTCCTATATGCGGTATCTACATGTCGTTCCAAGTAAATTTGTATGTGCCAAACTCTATACCTTCAAAGAAATTCTATTTTGCAAGCTCGAATAGCTCATGAATCAACTAGGGTTGTCGGTATCTTCCATGCTAGGGGGTTATTCTCAACAGGAGTGGACTCCACTCCTCACTCATGATAAAATGGCTGGTCACCAGGGTGCCCAGTCCCATGCTTTGTGCAAACCAAATCAAAATAAATGCAAACAAAACTCCCCCGGGACTCTTGTTAGTTGGAGGCACTCGTTGTTTCGAGCAAGCCATGGATTGATGCTTGTTGGTGGAGGGGGAGTATAAACTTTACCATTCTGTTTGGGAACCGCCTATAATGTGTGTAGCATGGAAGGTATCACCATCTCTCGGTTGTTATGTTGACAATGAAAGTATGCCGCTCAAAATATTATTTATCTCTATTTCAAAATCGAACTCTGGCACCTCTACAAATCCCTGCTTCCCTCTGAGAAGGGCCTATCTATTTACTTTTATGTTGAGTCATCACCCTCTTATTAAAAAGCACCAGCTGGAGAGCACCGCTGTCATTTGCATCCATTACTATTAATTTATATTGGGTATGACTATGACTGGATCTCTTTTACCATGAATTACAATGTTTAGTCAGTCCTTGATCTTTAAAGGTGCTATGCATTTATGTTTTGCGGTCTCAGAAAGGGCTAGAGAGATACCATCCTGTTATATCATATCATGGTTGTTTTGAGAAAGTGTTGTCATCCGAGATTTATTATTATTGCTCGCTAGTTGATTATGCCATTGACATGAGTAAACATGAGACCTAAGTGTTATTGTGAATATGGTTAGTTCATAATCTTTACTAAAAACTTGAATGCTGGCTTTACTTATTTACAGCAACAAGAGCAAACAGAGTTCGCAAAAGTTTTTCTTTATCACTTTTAGTTTATCAACTGAATTGCTTGAGGACATGCAAAGGTTTAAGCTTGGGGGAGTTGATACGTCTCTGTCGTATCTACTTTTCCAAACACTTTTGCCCTTGTTTTGGACTCTAACTTGCATGATTTGAATGGAACTAACCCGAACTGACGCTGTTTTCAGCAGAATTGCCATGGTGTTATCTTTGTGCAGAAACAAAAGTTCTCGGAATGACCTGAAACTTCACGGAGATTATTTTTGGAAATAATAAAAAATATTGGCAAAAGAATCAAGGCCAGGGGGGCACACCCTGTCCACAAGAGTGGAAGGCGCGCCTGCCCCCCAGGGCACGCCCCCTGCCTCGTGGGCCCCCTGGAGCTCCACCAACCTCAACTCCAACTCTATATATTCGTGTTCAGGGAGAAAAAATCAGAGAGAAGGATTCATCACATTTTATGATACGGAGCCGCCGCCAAGCCCTAAACTCTCTCAGGAGGAGTGATCTGGAGTTCGTTCGGGGCTCCGGAGAGGGGAATCCGTCGCCGTCGTCATCATTAACCATCCTCCATCACCAATTTCATGATGCTCACCGCCGTGCGTAAGTAATTCCATCGTAGGCTTGCTGGACGGTGATGGGTTGGATGAGATTTATCATGTAATCTTATTAGTTTTGTTAGGGTTTGATCCCTAGTATCCACTATGTTCTGACATTGATGTTGTTATGACTTTGCTATGCTTAATGCTTGTCACTAGGGCCCGTGTGCCATGATTTCAGATCTGAACCTATTATGTTTTCATGAATATATGTGAGTTCTTGATCCTATCTTGCAAGTCAATACTCACATACTGTGTGTTATGATCCGGCAACCCCGAAGTGACAATAATCGGGACCACTCCCGGTGATGACAATAGTTTGAGGAGTTCATGTACTCACTATGTGTTAATGCTTTGGTCCGGTACTCTATTAAAAGGAGGCCGTAATATCCCTTAGTTTCCAATAGGACCCCGCTGCCACGAGAGGGTAGGACAAAAGATGTCATGCAAGTTC
The DNA here is from genome assembly GCA_032464435.1 of Aegilops umbellulata. Taxonomy (NCBI): domain Eukaryota; kingdom Viridiplantae; phylum Streptophyta; class Magnoliopsida; order Poales; family Poaceae; genus Aegilops; species Aegilops umbellulata. The sequence goes on from CP136056.1 coordinate 246,552,272, forward strand.
TTTTCCATAAGCACATATGACTATATTCGGAATACATTCCTACATTACATTGATGAATCGGAGCTAGTTCTGTGTCACCCTATGTTATGACTATTACATGATGAACCGCATCCGGCATAATTCTCCATCACCGATCCAATGCCTACGAGATTTACACATATTGTTCTTCGCTTATTTACTTTTCCATTGCCACTGTTACAATTACTACAAAACCCAAAAATATTACTTTTGCCACCGTTACCGCTACTATAATACTACTTTGCTACTAAATACTTTGTTGTAGATATTAAGTTATCCAGGTGTGGTTGAATTGACAACTCAACTGCCAATACTTGAGAATATTCTTTGGCTCCCCTTGTGTCGAATCAATAAACTTGGGTTGAATAATCTACCCTCGAAAAATGTTGCGATCCCCTATACTTGTGGGTTATCAGAGAACACTTATACCTTGAAATTTAGTGAGGGATCATCTTATAATGCTACCACCGTACTAAGCAAAATAAGATGCATAAAGGATAAACATCACATGCAATCAAAATATGTGACATGATATGGCCATCATCATCTTGTGCCTTTGATCTCCATCTCCAAAGCACCGTCATGATCTCCATCATCACCGGCTTGACACCTTGATCTCCATCGTAGCATCGTTGTCGTCTCGCCAACTATTGCTTCCATGACTATCGCTACCGCTTAGTGATAAAATAAAGCAATTGCATGGCGATTGCATTTCATACAATAAAGCGACAACCATAAGGCTCCTGCCAGTTGCCGATAACTTTTACAAAACATGATAATATCATACAACAATTTATATCTCATCACATCTTGACCATATCACATCACAACATGCCCTGCAAAAACAAGTTAGACGTCCTCTACTTTGTTGCAAGTTTTAGGTGGCTGCTACGGGCGGCTTCTAGCAAGAACCGTTCTGACCTACGCATCAAAACCACAATGATTTTTCGTCAAGTGTTGTTGTTTTAACCTTCAACAAGGACCGGCCATAGTCAAACTCGATTCAACTAAAGTTGGAGAAACAGACAACCGCTAGCCACCTGTGTGCGAAGAACGTCGGTAGAACCAGTCTCATGAACGCGGTCATGTAATGTCGGTTCGGGCCACTTCATCCAACAATACCGCTGAATCAAAGTAAGACGTTGGTGGTAAGCAGTATGACTATTATCGCCCACAACTCTTTGTGTTCTACTCGTGCATATCATGTACGCATAGACCTGGCTCAGATGCCACTGTTGGGGAACGTAGTAATTCAAAAAAAATCCTACGATCACGCAAGATCTATCTAGGAGAAGCATAGAAACGAGATGGGAGAGTGTGTCCACGTACCCTCGTAGACCGAAAGCGTTATGTAACACGGTTGACGTAGTCGAACGTCTTCACGATCCAACTGATCCAAGTACCGAACGTCCGGCACCTCCATGTTCAGCACACGTTCAGCACGATGACGTCCCTCAAGCTCTTGATCTAGTAGAGGTTCGAGGGAGAGTTTCGTCTTCACGACGGCGTGGCGAGAGTGTTGGTGATGTGGTCCGCGCAGGACTTCGCCTAAGCACTACGACAATATGACCGAGGTGGGAAACTGTGGAGGGGGGCACCGCACACGGCTAAGGGAGAATTGATGTGCCTTTGGGGTGCCCCCTGCTCATGTATATAAAGGAGGGGAGGGAGTCCGGCGGCCAGGAGGGGCGCTCCATGGGGGGAGTCCTACTTGGACTAGGAGTCCAAGTAGGACTCCCCCCCCTTTCCTTTCTTCCACCGGAGGGAATAGGAAGGAGAGGGAGAGGGAAAGGGAATGGGGGCGCCGCCCCCTCCTCCTTGTCCTATTCGGACTCCCAAGGAGGGGGCACGCGGCCACCCCTACGAGCTTCCCTCTCTCTCTCTTTAGACCCATGTTGGCCCAACACTTCCCCGGAGGGTTCCGGTAACCCCACGGTACTCCGGTAAAATATCCAAATCACTCGGAACCATTCCGATGTCCAAATACAACCGTCCAATAAATGAACCTTTACCTCTTGACCATTCCGAGACTCCTTGTCATGTCTGTGATCTCATCCGAGACTCCGAACAAACTTCGGCCACCAAAACACATAACTCATGATACAAATCATCATCGAACATTAAGCGTGCGGACCCTACAGGTCCGAGAACTATGTAGACATGACCGAGATACATCTCCGGTCAATAACCAATAGCGGAACATGGATGCTCATATTGGCTCCTACATATTCTACGAAGATCTTTATCGATCAAACCACATAACAACATACGTCATTCCCTTTGTCATCGGTATGTTACTTGCCCGAGATTCGATCGTCGGTATCATCATACCTAGTTCAATCTCATTACCGGCAAGTCTCTTTACTCATTTCGTAATACATCATCTCACAACTAACTCATTAGTCACATTGCTTGCAAGGCTTATAGTGATGTGCATTACCGAGAGGGCCCAGAGATACCTCTATGATACACGGAGTGACAAATCATAATCTTGATCTATGCCAACTTAACAAACACCTTCGGAGACCCTTGCTGAGCATCTTTATAATCACCCAGTTACATTGTGATGTTTGATAGCACACAAAGTGTTCCTCTGGTATTCGGGAGTTGCATAATCTCATAGTCAGAGGAATATGTATAAGTCATGAAGAAAGCAATAGCAATAAAACTATGGATAATCAGTCTCTAATGATGTGATCCGGATCATCAAATGACAACACATGTCTATGGTTAGGAAACTTAACCATCTTTGATTAACAAGCTAGTCAAGTAGAGGCATACTAGGGACACTCTGTTTGTCTATGTATTCACACATGTACTAAGTTTCCGATTAATACAATTCTCGCATGAATAATAAACATTTGTCATGATATAAGGAAATATAAATAACAACTTTATTATTCCTCTAGGGCATATTTTATTCACAATACCCCTCTTATCATGAACATTAATATGTTTTGTGAGTAGTTACTTTTGTTCCTGGGGACATGGGTAAAGTCTTGTTGTAAGTAATCATGTGGATTTGGTATTCGTTCGATATTTTCATGAGATGTATGTTGTCTTTCCTCTAGTGGTGCTATTTGAACATCGACAACTTGACACTTCACCATGATTTGGCCCTAGGGGAAGGCACTGGCAAGTAGCAAGTAGATGATGGGCTGCTAGAGTGACGGAAGCTTAAACCCAAGTTTATGCATTGCTTCGTAAGGGGCTGATTTGGATCCACATGTTTAATGTTATGGTTAGATTTATCTTAATTCTTCTTTCGTAGTTGAAAATGCTTGCGAGAGGGGTTAATTATAAGTGGGAGGCTTGTCCAAGTAAGGACAGCACCCAAGCACCGGTCCACCTACATATCAAATTATCAAAGTAGCGAACACGAATCATATGAGCATGATGAAAACTAACTTGATGATAATTCTCATGTGTCCTCAGGAGCGCTTTGCTTTATATAAGACTTCGTCCAGGCTTGTCCTTTGCTACAAAAAGGATTGGGCCACCTTGTCGCGCCTTTGTTACACTTGTTACTTGTTACCCGTTAAAATTATCTTATCACAAAATTATCTGCTACCGATAATTTCAGTGCTTGCAGAGAACACCTTGCTGAAAAACCACTTGTCATTTCCTTCTGCTCATCTTTGGGTTTGACACTCTTACTTATCGAAAGGACTATGATTCATCTCCTATACTTGTGGGTCATCAGTGGGCCTGGTTAGTCATACACGGGCGTGGCAAAGATCCAAACGCGCGGAAAGCCCCTAGTTTGTCTCGGGTTTGTGGGAAAAAGTATGTTCGGACTGGTCGGTGAACCGATGTAGGACGGTGTTGTGTGGCAAAATATGTCCGGACTGCGCGGTACAAACGGATGTGGGTGGTTTGAGGGTGGAGATGTCCCTTAATCAATTTTCTAAGAGCATCTACAATCGCAATACCCAAAAGTCGGCGCACAAACGCTCGCGAACGACCCAGGTTCACAGGCCGGGGACGTTCACGGACACTGACCGGACACCACATCAAAGACGTCCTCTATAACCATGCAGCTCAAACTTCATGCCTGAAATCAATAATACACATGCAAATAAAAGCATATGTACTACATACATAAGTAAAACTACTCATCGCCGGAGATCTCGATGATCTTTGTGCCTCGCGCGAGGTAGACATGCAAGTGCGGAAGCTCCTGCGCTCGTGGAAGCTCCGACACCTCCTCCACCTCCGCCTCCACGTCCAGTTCGGCGAACAGCACCTCCGCCGCCGCCTGTTCTTGCGGATGAACTGCCAGTTGGCCTCTGCTAATTGTCCTCCCCAACCCAAACTTGGCCCAAATCTGGGCACAAATGGGTACGAAACGGACAGAAGCGGACGCTCTCGTCGACTGTTGTCCTCCGCTCGTGTTCGCCCTTGGTCCACCTAGCAGTGACTGCGCACGAGCTGGCGTCTACCCCCACAACTGCCGCGAGTAGGAGCGAGGCCACATGAGCAGAGGGTCAACACGCTCACCGGCGAGCCCCCCCTGCACAGGCCGCCGTCACGCTCGTCGGGGAGATCTCCGCCGCCGCGCTCACCGGCGAGGCCCCCTGCGCATGCCGCCGCCGCACTCACCGGCGAGATCTTCGCAGCCGCCCATCGCTGCTTCCTGGTACTCCTCCTCGTGCTCACCCTGGCGCTGGCGCAAACCATGCTCGTAGTCAGCGGACAAGTGAGGAAGACGTACATCTTCCGCGTCGACCATCGGGCCAAGCCGTCGGTGTTCCCGACCCACGCGCACGAGTACTCCTACTCGGCCTTCGCGTCGGCAGCGGCTAGCGCGGGCGGTCCGCGTCGCGCGCTGAGTAACTGTAGCGCCAACCGATCGTGCTCTCCACGATGGGGATCTGGGGGGCGACGGCGCGAGGGGAGCGAAGGGGCGCAGTAGCGCGAGGGGGAGCGACGGGGCCCGACGGCGCGAGGAGAGCGGAAGGTTACGTCAGCGCAAGGGGAAGAGGAGGGGCGGCATGAGGAAGAGGAGGCGGTGCAAGGAGGTGTTGTCCGCTTTGTTCACGCATTGGGTGCCCGTTGTGGCCGCCCCATAGCGGACAGGCGACCCAAGCGAACAAAAAAAGAGACAAAACCCTGTTGACACCAGATTTTTGCATCGTCTTATTTAAGATGATCTCAAATGGACAAGTGATCTACATCAAAGACTTTCATATTGTTGATATGAACATCTTTGAAGTTTGGGCCATCGCCATCCAATCTCATCTTGAAGGCCGAAGTTGTGTTCGAAATACTGATATTTTGTATTCAGAACACTATTCGGCTCATTACGCCCCCAAGACTGCCTCATATGGAAAAATGATTTACATGGATTGAATTCGTCTCGTCGAAACGATCAATTTTGATATAAAAATGTTCCAACCCGAGTTCGTATACAAACGTTAGAGCCATAGAAATGCAGATCTGTCACGAGGCAGAAAATGGCGCGCCCCACCAGACACCCTGTGTGATGGGTAGCGCGAATAATAGCATGTTTTGCGCGAGGTAGCGCAAATAATAGCCTGTTTTGCGGGAGCGATTTGACCTTCAAGATGACCTCTGATCAAAAAACTTTCAACATTAAAGTTGTTCTCCTCGTCAAAAAGGTCAAGACTGCTTTTGGACTTGTTTTCATCCGAGGTCTTTTACTACCACAAAAAGGACCTGCAAGGTGCAGCTAGTTTAAATCGAACAGTTTTGGAAAGTTCAGACAAAACCAATCCGAATTTGACTAGTGTTTTGGACGTGAATCCAAGCCTTTTCCTTGCACGGGAAGTCCAACCGCCTCTTATATATCTAAGGGGTGACGGCCAATTGAACAACACACAATCGACAAAATCATCTACCACTTTTTATCTTTTATCTTTTCTCCTTAACCCTAATTCTTCTTCTTCCCCGTTCTTCGTTTGTTCTTCTTGTTGCAGGGCGGCAATCCACGAGGTCCTGGGGGCAATCAGGTTCACCTAGGGCAGCCCATAGTCGCCACGCGTCCAGACGGGGTCCCTCCCGGGTGTGTGGGTTTCGGGTCTACAAAAGTGCCCCCCGGATTGCCTGCGTACCACGCTTCCGGCCGGGTCTCCTTCGACGTGAGCTGCGGTGCATCACTCTCCGCGATGGAGGTACACGGTGGCGTGTTCGTGTGCGAACATACTTTTTGGCGACTCCGCTGGGGACCGAAGCTTTGAACGGTCTCCAGCTCGTTCTTGCTACGAAGAGATCGTCATCTAGGGTTTGCAATCTACAAAGGTAATATGAATACCCAATTCCCTACTGTAGATGCAAATAATTTATATGGTCTTACTAGATCGTTCAATGAGTATACTCTATCGGCCATCCCTATTTTGTTCAATCATGCATAAAATTATGTGCATAGGCCGATTCAAAGTAATTTACATTGAGGGAGTCCTGGATTAGGGGGTGTCCGGATAGCCGGACTATAACCTTTGGCCGGACTCTTGGACTATGAAGATACAAGATTGAAGACTTCGTCTCGTGTCCGGATGGGACTTTCCTTGGTGTGGAAGGCAAGCTTGGCAATACGGATATGTAGATCTCCTTCCGTTGTAACCGACTCGGTGTAACACTAGCCCTCTCCGGTGTCTATATAAACCGGAGAGTTTTAGAACATAGGACGGAAGAAAAACAATCATATCATAGGCTAGCTTCTAGGGTTTAGCCTCTCTGATCTCGTGGTAGATCTACTCTTGTACTACCCATATCATCAATAGTAATCAAGCAGGAGTAGGGTTTTACCTCCATCGAGAGGGCCCGAACCTGGGTAAAAACATCGTGTCCCTTGTCTCCTGTTACCATCCGCCTAGATGCACAGTTTGAGACCCCCTACCCGAGATCCGCCGGTTTTGACACCGACATTGGTGCTTTCACTGAGAGTTCTTCTGTGTCGTCACTATTAGGCCCGATGGCTCCTCCGATCATCAACAGCGATGCGGTCCAGGATGAGACTTTCCTCCCCGGACAGATCTTCGTATTCGGCGGCTTCGCACTGTGGACCAACTCGCTTGGCCATCTGGAGCACATTGAAAGCTACGCCCCTGGCCATCAGGTCAGATTTGGAAGCTTGAACTACATGGCTGACATCCGTGGGGACTTGATCTTCGACGGATTCGAGCCACAGCCGAGCGCGCCACACTGTCACGATGGGCATGATCTAGCTCTGCCGCCGAACTGTGCCCTGGAGGCCGCACCCATGTCTGCTCCGACCCTTAGCTCGGAGCCGACTGCGCCAATCAAGGACGGGTGGTTGAACCCCGCCTCGGGGGCTGCAATCTCTACGGCGATCGAGCCGAACACCAGCTTTGTCCTTTGCGAAGCTCATGACTCCAAGGTGCCGGACTCCTCTTCGGACTCCGAACCCTCCGCGCCCCTGCCAATCGAATCCGATTGGGCGCCGATCATGGAGTTCGCCGCTGCGGACATCTTTCAGCACTCGCCCTTCGGCGACATTCTGAATTCACTAAAGTCTCTCTCTTTATCAGGAGAGTCCTGGCCGGACTATGGTCAGCAAGGTTGGGATGCGGATGACGAAGAAATTCGACGCCCACCCACCACCCACTTCGTAGCCACTGTCGATGATTTAATCGACATGCTAGACTTCGACTCCGAAGACATCGACGGTATGGACGACGATGTAGGAGACGAACATGAACCAGCGCCTATAGGGCACTGGAAAGCCACGTCGTCATACGACATGTATATGGTGGATACACCAAAGAAGGCAATGGCGACGGAACAAGGGGGATGACCCCTCCAAGAAGCAACCCAAGCGTCGGCGTCAGCGGCGCCGCTCTAAGTCCCGCCAAAGCAAAAACGGTGATACCGGCACGGGAGATAACAACACCCCGGACAGTGCCGAAGACAACTCCCTCCAGCAAGACTCAGCGCAGGAAGATGGAGAAGTCAGCCCTCCTGAGAGGGCGGCAGACAGAGACGAAGCGAAGGATAATTACATGCCTCCCTCCAAAGACGAGGCAAGCCTCGGCGACGACGAATTTGTCGTGCCTGAGGATCCCGTCGAACAAGAGCATTTTAAGCGCAGGCTTATGGCCACGGCGAGTAGCCTTAAGGAAAAACAGCAAGAGCTTAGAGCTGATCAAGATTTGCTAGCCGACAGATGGACTGAAATCCTAGCGGCCGAGGAATACGAACTCGAACGCCCCTCCAAGAGCTACCCAAAGCGCAGGTTGCTACCCCAATTGGAGGAGGAAGCACTTAAACCTACATCACCAGCGCATGAGGTGGCCGATCGGCCACCTCGCGGCCGCGACAGAGAGGCCTCTCGGCCCTCCACTCAAGCCGCACCCCGGCATCGCTCAAAAAACACCAAGGCACGGGGAAATATGCCAGACCTGCGCGATATGTTGGAGGACAAGGCAAGGCAAACAAGATCGATCTACGGATCGTGTGGGTGCCCCACGACACGAGACGATAACCGTCATGCCGGATACAGTAAGTTCGGCCGGGCCGAACACAATAGACAAAGCTCATTTGAGCTACGTCGTGATATTGCCCAGTACAGAGGGGCCGCACACCCACTATGCTTCACAGATGAAGTAATGGATCATCAAATCCCAGCGGGTTTCAAACCCGTAAACATCGAATCATACGATGGCACAATAGAACCTGCGGTATGGATTGAGGACTATCTCCTTCATATCCACATGGCCCGCGGTGATGATCTACACGCCATCAAATACCTCCCACTGAAGCTTAAAGGACCAGCTCGGCATTGGCTTAATAGCTTGCCAGTAGAATAAATTGGTTGTTGGGAGGACCTGGAAGCTGCATTCCTCGACAATTTCCAGGGCACCTATGTGCGACCACCAGACGTTGATGACCTGAGCCACATAATTCAGCAGCCAGAAGAATCAGCCAGACAATTCTGGACACGGTTCCTAACCAAGAAAAACCAAATCATTGACTGTCCGGACACAGAGGCTCTAGCAGCCTTCAAGCATAACATCTGTGACGAGTGGCTAGCCTGGCACCTAGGACAGGAAAAGCCGAAATCCATGGTAGCTCCCACGACACTCATGACCCGCTTTTGCGCGGGAGAAGACAGCTGGCTGGCTCGTAGCAATAATATGACCAAGAGCCCTGGTAATTCGGATACCAAGGACAGCAATGGCAAGTCGCGTCGCAACAAGCACAAGCGCCGCATTAACAGCGACAGTGCAGAGGATACGGCAGTTAATGCCGGATTCAGAGGCTCTACACCTGGTCAGCGGAAAAAGCCATTCAAAAGAAATACACCGGGCCCGTCCAGTTTGGACCGAATACTCGATCGCTCGTGCTAGATACATGGCACCCCTGAAAAGCCAGCCAATTACACCAACAGGGATTGTTGGGTGTTCAAGCAGGCTGGTAAGTTAAATACCGAAAATAGAGACAAGGGGCTGCACAGCGACGAGGACGACAAGCCCCGGCCGTCGAACAATAGTGGACAGAAGGGCTTCCCCCCACAAGTGCGGACGGTGAACATGATATACGCAACCCACATCCCCAAGCGGGAGCGGAAGCGTGCACTCAGGGACGTATATGCGTTGGAGCCAGTCGCCCCAAAGTTCAACCCATGGTCCTCCTGCCCGATCACTTTTGATCAAAGGGACCACCCCACTAGCATCCGTCATGGCGGATTCGCCGCATTGGTTCTTGACCCAATCATTGACGGTTTTCACATCACTAGAGTCCTTATGGACGGCGGCAGCAGCCTGAACCTGCTTTATCAGGATTAAACCCACAAAAACGACCTTTAAAGGCGTCATACCAGGTGTAGAGGCCAACTGTACAGGCTCAGTTACACTTGAGGTGGTCTTCGGATCCCCTGATAATTTCCGAAGCGAGGAATTGATCTTCGACATAGTCCCGTTCCATAGTGGCTATCACGCACTGCTCGGACGAACCGCATTTGCAAAGTTCAATGCGGTGCCGCACTACGCATACCTCAAGCTCAAGATGCCAGGCCCTCGAGGAGGCATTACGGTCTATGGAAACACCGAACGCTCTCTCCGAATGGAGGAGCATACGGCAGCACTGGCAGCGGAAGTACAGAGCAGCCTCTCAAGGCAATTCTCCAGTCCGGCTTTTAAACGTCTGGACACCGTCAAGCGCGCTCGAAGTAACCTACAACAAGACCGCCTGGCACGTTCCGAGCAAGCGTAGAAATACAGCCCCAACCCCAGCCCTCGCGAAACTGCGAAATCAGTGCTACGCGTACATAATTACGCTCTGAAAATTACATGGGCACAGGGGGGCACATCCACGGCATGCCCTAAATGCGGCTCAACCGCACTAGGGGCTCCCGATTTCGTCATTCTTTCTTACTTTCAGGACTCCATCATCCGGAAGGCTTGTCCGGCAGTACAATTACCAAACACACGATGCAACAACCAAGGAGGCAGGAAGCTACGTCGAAATTCCTAGGTGGTCTCTATAACGAGCAAAATACATGTCTTACATATCGTCTCGCAGCTCGCCCTCGGAGGGGGGCATGTCAAATAGTCCCATCTCTTGCTTACCGCACTATTTGTATCATTCTGCTTTTACAGCAGCATTTTAAAATAAACAATGCTTAGCTTCAGCTCATTACTTCTCTATTCATTTCCTTTTTAATATATATGTTTAGTTACGACATTTAGCACCCGTACACTTTGGTACGGTCAATACGCCAGGGGCTCAAGCACCCTATAATACGGCGTGAGAAGTCCGAACACTTTCACAAGTGCGGCCCTCAAAACTTATAGCATTATATGCATCAGCTCTGAATCATGTCTTTGGTCAATAGTTGGGTTTGCCCGGCTCCCATGTTTTGGTACCTTACGTTCCGCTATATCGGCTAAGGTAGTGCTAGGAGAACTACTGCAATTGTGCCCCAGTTGAGCTGGGCCTAAGCACCTCAGTAGAGAAAGCTAAAACTGACTATCATGATAGGGCGAGAGCTGGTCGCTGTTCGGTAGGTTTCGAGTCCCTAAAGACTTATGCCGCTTCGAGCGAGGAGTCGGCTTTGTCCGGCCTAGGCGTGTATAGTGCCCCAAACTCAGTCTTCCGAACACTAGGGGCTTCGCCGAAATTTAAAATTATAGAATTCTCTGGCTAAGTGAGAGTGATAACGCATTATAGTCCGATTGCCTTGTTCGTTGTGCTGAGCACCTCCCTCGAAGGACCTAAGAATGGGAAAAACAGTGCTCAGGTTTATCCCGAACACCCCAGCACTTGTGGCATGGGGGCAGAAGCCGACGACTCGCCATCTCTCAAATTTAATAAACGACCGCAAACGACCGCACAGAAGGTAATATTTTAAATTAAACAAGCGTTGCATAGCGCATATGAACAAGTTTTCAGCGCATAGGATAAAACGAACAAGTTTCACTCAAATATTACATCTTTCAAGCATTCATCCGCCACAAGGCGGGCACCCTTCAAGATGCCCTCATAATACATCTCGGGGTCGCGATGCTCCTTGCCCTGTGGTGGCCCGTCCTTCACAAGCTTCACGGCATCCAATTTGCCCCAGTGCACCTTAGCACGGGCAAGGGCCCTACGGGCACCCTCGATGCAGACGGAGCGCTTGACGACTTCAAGCCTTGGACAGGCGTCCACCAGCCGCCTCACCAGCCCAAAGTAGCTCCCAGGTAGGGCCTCTCCAGGCCACAGCCGAACTATAAAGCCCTTCAGGGCCTGTTCGGCCACCTTGTGGAGCTCCACCAGTTGCTTCAACTGGTCGCTCAAAGGCACCGGGTGTTCAGCCTCAGCGTACTAAGACCAGAACACCTTCTCTGTCGAGCTGCCCTCCTCGGCTCGGTAGAAGGCGGTGGCATCGGACACACTGCAGGGCAAATCTGCGAATGGTCCTGGAGAGCTCCGGATTCGGGTAAGTAACAAGTAATTCACTTTCACGTGCTTGCTTTGCATAAAGAAAGCCTTACCCGCCGCTATCTTCTTCATCGCCTCAACATGAGCCCCCGGACAAATGGGTGGAGAGGCAAACCTAGTCCACGGAGGAAATGGGTGAGGCACACCACCCTCTCATGGGGCCTAGGGGTGGGAATGAGCTGCCCCTCTTCTGGGAGTCGGTGCGCGATATCGTCAGACAAGTATCCGGCCTTCCTCAGCTTTTTGATGTGTCCCTCCGTGACGGAGGAGACCATCCACTTGCCTCCCGCTCCGGACATGGCTGGAGAAGGTTGAGGTGGGAAATGCGGACTTGGGCGCTGGAGCTCGAGTGTGCGAAAATGGATGAGCAAAGGAGGAAGAAGGCGTAGGTGAAAAGGTGGATCCTTATCCCCTTATATGGTAGGACGAAACTGCGTGCCCCCACCAACCTGGTAAAACTCGCTTATCTCCCAAGCGCCGTAATCAATAGCGCGGTTGGGTTACCCATGCCCGTATTGATGAGAATCCCGGAATAAGGGGACACGATCTCTGCTTTGACAAGACGTGCCAAGGAAACCGCCTCGCTAAACGCGCTGAGGTGGGACAGTAAAACGATTCGAATAAAGACTTGGCCGTGGGGTGATGTCACACTTCGGGGTACGTCAGCAGATTAGATTTGTGTAAATATTATTCTCTCTATGGCAATATGTGGAACTTATTTTGCAGAGCCGGACACTATCCTTGTGTTCAAAATCTTCTACAAAGTATTCGGAGGAGGGACCCGCCTTGCAATGTCGAAGACAATCTGCGCGCCGGACTCGTTGTCATTGAAGCCTGGTTCAGGGGCTACTGAGGGAGTCCTGGATTAGGGGGTGTCCGGATAGCCGGACTATAACCTTTGGCCGGACTCTTGGACTATGAAGATACAAGATTGAAGACTTCGTCCCGTGTCCAGATGGGACTTTCCTTGGCGTGGAAGGCAAGCTTGGCGATACGGATATGTAGATCTCCTTCCGTTGTAACCGACTTTGTGTAACCCTACCCCTCTCCGGTGTCTATATAAACCGGAGAGTTTTAGCCCATAGGACGGAAGAACAGCAATCATACCATAGGCTAGCTTCTAGGGTTTAGCCTCTCTGATCTCGTGGTAGATCTACTCTTGTACTACCCATATCATCAATATTAATCAAGCAGGAGTAGGGTTTTACCTCCATCGAGAGGGCCCAAACCTGGGTAAAAACATCGTGTCCCTTGTATCCTGTTACCATCCGCCTAGACACACAGTTCGGGACCCCCCTACCCGAGATCCGCCGGTTTTGACACCGACATACATGCTTCAACTTCTTATGATACTAGTAACATGCACCATATGTATCCCAACTCTCATGCATCGGCAACCCCACAAATCGTTATGCCGATGAACAACATGGTGAGTTTGGTTAATAAATTTGAAACACCTCATGTTAGAATTTCCAATGCCATGCAAAAAAGTGTTTCACCCTTTTATTCATCGGCAAGTAATGTGCAATGTACTAATCCAACCATGCCGATGAACAAGAGAATTGTCCATGCTACTACTAGTTATCCGGCCAGTTATTCTCAACCGTCATATGCTACACCTCATGACAATAATTTTTCAGCACCATACACAACTGTAGATGTTCATAATTCGGCTTCCGACCTTCCTGGTCATAGCCGAATAAATGTAAATTTTACAGGAGCAGTTGTGCCCAATATTGTAGAAGATGAGGTAGTAGTGGCTGCATTGAAGAGTTTCGCCCAAAATAAGAGGATTAGTGCTCTTAGCCTTGAACAACATGAAAAGGGGCTATTTCCTGATTATGCCGCAATAAAAGCTAGAGTTTTGGCTGGCTGCTACTAGTCGACCGCCTAAACACACGAAACATGTTGAAACGTAGGCACTATGTCGAGGTGGACAATAATTATGCATGTATGCTTTGCCAAAATCCTCCTGAGGAAACAGTGGAACATCTCTTTTTCTTGTGCCCCTTTAGCCAATGATGTTGGGACAAGGTTGGTCTGAGATGGCCGAATGATGGAAATAGGATATCCCTACTGCATAACGGTAAAACCCAATGGAGGCAACCATTGTTCATGGACATCTTCTTGCTGGCCGCTTGGAGCATTTGGAAGGAGAGGAACAATGAGTTCTTCAGAGGAGTGCCACATTCCTTCATTTCATGGCTAGATAGGTTCAAGCATCTATTGGGCCTCCTCGCTCATAACTGTAAAGAAGAGCTTCGCCCCTTCTTAGATTCTTATATTCATAACTTGTAGACAGCGAGGCCTCTTTCTTTGTGTTTGTGAAGGGTTGAGGGGAGCCCTGCAAAACCCCCACATGTAATTATGTAACATTTGTTGGTGAGTTAATATACAAAAGTCAGTGGGAGCCTCTCCCACTGTCGTTCACTGTCAAAAAAAAGCTAGAGTTTTGCAAGAAGATGAATCTTTGCCAATTGATGAAATTGGCGAGCAAAAATATGGTTTTACAGCAATGCATATGCCTTCACCTAGTACTACACCATATTATACACCCCCTACACTATTGCAAAATTTCGGCAACACCCGTGTGTCATTGCCGAAAGAATCTAAAAACTTTGGGGGGGTCAATCATATCTAGAGCGGGCTGAAATTGGGAAAAAGCTTAAAGCCAACTTTGCCGCTTGCCGCTAGAAACAAATAGAAAAAGAATTGGCTCGGATAAAAGAAGCATTGCCAATTGGTAGTATCAATGAAAAGAAGGATGATTCAGAACTTGAAAGTGCTTCGGTTGAAAAAGCCGAATCAAGTAGTATATATTCCGAATCCATCAAATCCAAAGAGGCAAGAATTATTGAGAAAGGGCATGGCAAGCATAGCAAAGCAACCATGCTTGATTTTTCTAAAGTTAATGGAATCTACTTCCTGCCCTATGAGTTTCGTGCCGTAGAAATTGACAAGCCTCAAGGAAAAGAGCAAGTAGCCAAACAAAGTTCGGCTGATAAGGTTCTTCAAGGTAATGATGCACGTAATAAAGAAAAAGATGATGGAAAGGTGGAGAGTCATCCAAAGACGAGGCTAGATATTGTTCAAGTCACACCACCATCATGCTCTCCCAACGTATTTGAAGAGGTATGCATAGCGAGTAATTTACCTATTTTAAGATTTGGTCGCAACTTCATTATTGATGCATCTATAAGAAATATTCTCATAAGTAATTTTGAAAGACCAATGAAGAAGAGTAATTTACTTGTTAGCAATAAAATTGTTATGGAACATATCAGTCAACCCATTGCGCCATTTATAAAGACCAATAATGACTTATTGTTACAACCAAAGCTTTCCCCATTGCTTTATCTAAAGTTCCTATCTAGTTGGGTAGCTTTGCTTATTTCGTACTTGGCTTGCACTTGGTCTCAACTGAGACATGTATGTTCTAAATATCTTCGTTTCAAAAATTTAAAGCCAAGGTTAAATTCTATTGAGAAAACTGATGCTAATATAATATCTTATCCAAAGACATCGGAGATAGAGTGGAAAACACAATGCATGGCCGAATGGGGTGATTCCAAATCTGAACCATTCGTTTGCTTATATCCAAAGCCATTCACACAGCAAGATCGACTAGAAAACAAGAAGTATACCTTCAATTCAAGCATGTGTGATCAAATATTTGATTTGTTGCTGAAAAATAATTACATTATAATTCTTGATCACCATGTTAAGCCATCAATCCAAGGATGAATGTATTGTAAGTTGCATGATTCGCCCAAGCATAATTTTGAGTATTGCAACATGTTTCATCAAATAGTTAAATCGGCCATTGAAAAAGGACGATTGAAGTTTGTTGAAACACCAAGAGATGACCAGTCTATTCCGATTGGTCGGGATGACAAAAAAAATTACATCGGCTGCTTCAAGCCGGTCCATTTAAAGAGAAGGTAAAAACTGCAGGTGATGGGATCAAGCTTTCAAGTAAAGAAGTTGTTGAAGAGCATAGTGAATATAATCTTGAGGGCGAGAATTCCATCGAAGCTACAATGGAGACGCCAAGGACTGGGGGGCAGCAAGGAAATCCAATGATTGATGAAAGCAAACCAAAAGAAAACAAAGGCCGAAAGCGCAAGTGCAAGAGATAAAAAATCACCTTCGCTGAACTATTGGAAAAATATCAAAAGAAGAGTGAAGAGAAGAATGCTTATCAGCCAAATCATGCAAAGAAATCAAGATCACCACCAAGGCGCAAATATGAGGATCGGTATTGGCAAAGTGAGAATTTTAATGCAATATATTCATATCCTTATTTTGGGCGGCCAATGCCAATGTCGTGGATGCCTCCCTATGGTCATATAGATCCATATTCATCATGGGGCAGGTATGATACAAGGGCACATTCTCCATGTTATTTTAGACCATCTCACAAATATTATGCAGCTCCGAGAAGATCAACATTTGAACAATCACATGTTAAAGACCGTTTCAATCATAATGAATCGATCCAGAACTCAAGGAAGAAGAAAGAGGTGGTCAAGCAAGTTTACCATGTTAAAAGTGATGGTCGTAAGAGTGGAACTTCAGATTTGATCTCAAATGAAAAAGAGCCAGTTAAAGTGTTGACATTGGCTACTAAAGGCAATGAGACGAACCAACCAATTATTGAGAATCAAAGTGCCAAATTTGAAGAAGAGAAGTGGAGAGTGCATAAGGCTGAAAAGGAATTGCCATTAGTCAAAATGGAATCACAACCGAGATGCCCACTCGGCTTATTGTATTAACAAAAGAAGGAATTACAAAATCTTAGTGCACAAGAGCTGAGACAGAAGAGCATGGCATGGGTTCCCAAGAGGGTCATTCATAACAAAAATGATGTGCATGCTTCTATTGCGACAAGTGCAATAAAAGTGAAGAAAGAGAAGAATGGAAGCAACAAACAATTAAGCCGAAGGTGTGCATCACAACATCAAAATCTTCAGTTAGCACATCATCCATTTTCTTCAACAATGCCATTGATGCCTTTGCCATGGAATTCATCCACAAGTATAATCAATTACCCTCCATGGACTTATTTTGGTCCATGGATGCAACATAATTTTCTATGTCATGATACGGTTGTCACGTCCCTAGTTCTGGTATGATCTAGGCTTGCTTTGTGCGTCATGTTTAAGTTCCAAATGAATTTGAAATGGGGAATGTTTCAAACCCTAGCACCAAAGCAAATTCAAATAGATGCAAATTAAAAATGGAATTTCAATTAACCCAAAATGCTTTTCAAAAATGTTCATGGTATTTGGAAAATGTTGCAAACAACAACCAGAGGTGATGCACATTTTTGCTAAACATTTTGGATTTTTGAATGAACCCATATGTATTTGAATTGGAGCTGTTTAAAATAATATAAATATTTTGAAGGCTCCAAAAATGTTGGAACTTGGTGAGGGCCTCTGGTATATTATAACCAGTGGTCACAAGGAATCTCAACATTTTTATAATTATGCTAGTATTTATTTTAAGTCAGAAACAAATGTCAGAAATAGAAAAGGAAACAAAAAAAGGGAAGAAACCCACCTGCACTTATGCAGCCTGGCCTGGCCCATTGGCCCAACAGGCCGGCCCAGCCGACTGGTTGTGCCAGTCGTCGTCTCCACCGCGCCAGGAGGATGCCGACCACGCGCTCGCCGCACGCGGCCACGCGCCCAGCCACCTCATGCCTGCTTGCTGCGCTCCGACCCCCCTGCAGCGTCGCCACGCACCCCCAAGCCTCTCTCACTCTCTCTCGTTTCTCTGCCCCTCCCCTGGTCTCTCTCCCGCGCGCGCCCGAGCATTGCCGACGCCGCCGCTCGCCGTTGTTGTAGCCACCGCCTCCCCCTCGCCCTCTCTCCGTGTCTGCAAGCTCCGTGCTGTCTTCCTCGTCCTCGAAGCCAAGCCACACGTCTCGGGAGGCCCTGGAGCGCCGCCATCGCCATCGTCTTCGTCACCGACTGCCCAAGATAGCCGACGACGCTCCGGCCGCACCAGTGCTTCCTCGAGCTCGCTGACGTCTCCGCTGGATCCGCCGTGAGCTCTACTTCATTTCCCCCTCCTCCCCGTGCTAGTTTACCCCGCCTAGCTAGCTCAGCTGCCGCGCCCAAGACCTCATCGCCGCCGGCCATGGTGCCACCGTGGCCAGAGCCCAAGCCAGCCGCTCCCGCGCGCGTCACCGTGCTCCTGGTGACGCCAGGAGGCCGTAGATGCCCTCCGCAGCCCCTGTCGTGCCCCTTAGCTCGCTCCCGTTCGAAGCCGTGCCCTAGCCGCCGCCCCGAGCTCTGCTCCGGCGAGCTCTGGCCTCCCCAGCTCCTCCCACCTACCCCACTAGATGCGGGAGAGCACGGGCTACGCCCCGGTGCTCCCAGCCGCCGCCCCCGTGGCCTGAATCGTGGACGCCGCCGCGTCCAGAGGTCGCCGCCGACGACCCTAGCCGGCCTGATGTGCGGGCCCGACTAGCCAGGTGATTAGCTTAATGCTAATCACCATTTTGCTAACCACCCCTGACGCTAACAGTGGGCCCGGCGCCCTCTAATCCTAATTAGACCAAATAAACCCCCTGTTAACTAACTGAGTCACTGACGTGTGGACCCCACACGTCATGTTTGACCAGTCAGCGTTGTTGACTTGCTCACGCAAGCATGACGCAGTGCTGACGCAATTATTTATTTTCTGGATTTAAATTAAAACAGGAAATTCCAGAAAATGTTCAAAACTTCAAAAATTCATATAAATTCAACCTTAGCTCAGATTGAAATAATTTATATATGAAAAATTATCAGAAAAATGCAATCTATCCATATGTACTAGTTTCATGCAAGACAAACCAACTTATACCTGCTGTATAGGTGAAAACATATAAATGGCATTTATAAAGACTTAACTTGGAGTTGCATTTGAATTCTTGGTTCAAACAGACTTCAACCAAATGAATGCTAGTTGCATTAGCTCAAACAACATCACATCTACATGCCATGATCATGCATCATATTGTTGCATATGTTGTGTACAGATTGTCGGCACCGTTCTTCTCGATAGGTCTCGCTTCGGAGAGTGTTCCCGAGTACCTATCAGAGGAGCAGTGCCCCTTCGATGTTCTACCAGGCAAGCAAACCCCCCCTTGTTCATTCCGATATAATCCCACTCTCTCGCTCCTGCTATCTTTTATTGCATTAGGACAACAGCGAATCAACTGCTACTTTATGCTGCGGTAGTTGAACCCATTCCTCTACATGACCTGTCATTGCCATAGTAAATAGTTGAAACCCACTAGCATGTGTAGGAGTTGATTGAGCCATGTTGTGTTCCTACCATGCCATGCCTGCTATTGCTTAGAGTTGTGTCAGGTCTGATTCATTGGGAATGAATTGGAGTGTTACGATATGTTCTGGTGCTGAGAGTTAAGTGTGTGAACACGATTTGGTAAAGGTAGCGGTGAGAGGCCATGTAGGAGTACATGGTGGGTTGTCTCACTGGAACCGTCCTTAAGCACTGAGTTCGGTGTATGTTGTCCAATGACTAGCTACTACCACACATTGGAATGCTTAAGTGCCCCTCTCGACTTATTAACCAACTTGATCTCTGTCCAGGAGTCGCAAATAGTTTCTGGTGTTTGTAGGTAGTGTTAGTAGTCTACCAAGTGGCACCCGGCCAGGTGGGCTTGGGACAGACTAGGCACAAGTGGCACGGTGTACCAAGCGTAGATCCATCCGGCGAGGTGGGCTTGGGAACCCTGCACACATCGTTTGGGGCTGTGAGCGACACCCCGGCCGGATCTCCTTGCGGATGGAACCCAAATAGGCGATAAACCTGGACTAGAGTCTTGTGTGGTTAATCAGGTCGTGGCCGACTCCCTCGCCAGGCTTCCGCTTGAAGGTTGCCGAGATACATGATGTGTACATGGCGGTAAGTGCAGAGAGCGTGTGTGAAGAAGTACACCCCTGCAGGGTTATCATGATCTAGTCGAATAGCCGTGTCCTTGGTTATGGACTTCTTGGATGCTTACGTGGTACGTAGACAACTTGAAGTGGATACTCTAAAATGCTCAAGACAAGTGTGAGTGCTATGGATGGCCTTCTCGTAGGAAGACGGGAATGGATCCATAGTAGTGTATTGATGTGGTGATTAGTGGACTCGTGTGCGCCACCTCAAAACAGTTACCAGCAGTCGTAGTACAGGATAGCCACTGAGTCAAAGCTGGCTTGCTGCAACTGAACCCCACATTGTCTCCTTGATACTAATGCATGTATGATAGGATCCGATGTAAGTCTTGCTGAGTACCTTTGTACTCACGTTTGCTTTATTTATGTTTTGCAGATGAGACATCTGTCCCGCTAGTAGCTCCGCTTGGACTTCGACGAGTAGCTTGTTACCTCAGCTACGATCTTGATCGGATGTTGTAGATAGTCAGGCGCTTCAGCCTTTTTCATGTGTAGTTGTCTGTACTCACACATGTAATGCTTCCGCTTGTTGCTTGTATGCTCTGAATGATGGGTCATGTGACCCATGTTTGCATTTAGTGCTATGTGGCTCTTCTAGGCCCTTATCTATATGAGTTTGCGTTATGTTGTGATGCCGTGTTGTACAGCACATACTTGCATGTTATGCGTACGTGTAATGTGTATTGCTATGTGTGGGATCTAACAATCTAGTTGTTTATCCTTGTCAGCCTCTCTTATGGGGAAATGTAGTCTAGTGCCTCCTTGAGCCATAGTAGTCCGCTACAGCCCGGTTCACCGGAGTCCTGTTAGCCCAGCACTACTGTTCAGGACACTTGACTGGACGGCATGTGTTTCACTTCGTTCCTGTGTCTGTCCCTTCGGGGAAATGTCACGCGGTGACATCCGGAGTCCTGCCTAGCCTGCTACAGCCCGGGTTACCAGAGTCCTGTTAGCCCAGTGCTACAGCCCGGATTCACACGCTGCTGACCGACATGCTCGAAGTTGATTCATGTATGCCTGTCCCCATGGGTTAGTGCCGCTTTGGGTTCATGACTAGTCATGTCGGCCCAGGTTCTCTGTCATATGGATGCTAGCGATACTATCATATACGTGAGCCAAAAGGCGCAAACGGTCCCGAGCCATGGTAAGGCGACACCCGTGGGGATACCGTGCGTGAGGCCGCAAAGTGATATGAGGTGTTACATGCTAGATTGGTGTGACTTAGAATCGGGGTCCCGACAGCTTTGGTACCAGAGCCTGACTGCCTGTAGGATTTCCAAGCCAACCTGGTCGAAGTTGAGTCTTGAAATTCTTTAGTTATGTAAGGGAATTGATTGTGGAAGGGAACGTAAGGCTCTTTTTACTCCTTATATCTCATGCCCTTCTGATCTGAGTCATCCTATCTTTCCTTCGGGGTTAAGGAACTAGGCTTCCTCTTCCGTCTATCAGGATCACGTGTTACTACTCTGTAGTCTCTTAGGATTGGTTGATCAGAGTCATATCCCAGTTCGAGTACCTCCGGTGTAGTCTCTTTAGTAATATCTCAGAACCTTGGGTGATGATGTTGAGTGCAGTACTACCCCATCTTTTGCAGAATGTCTCATTTTGAGCATGTTACTGCCGTTATGCTACCGGAATTGTCCTAGGAGTTTGAGAGATACTAAATTTTCCTTGTGCTACATTTTGTATCCTGTAGTTGTTGTTGACCTCGTCCTTGGTTCCACTTCTCAGGATGTCGTCAGTTAACCGAAGTTCTGTTGCTCGTAGCCTGAGCCACAGAGGTGGTAGGGATGAGGAGGATCCTCTTGACCAGTCTTCGTTGGCAGAGTTCATGTTAGAGATGGAGAGGAACAAGCGTGAGTCTAACCGCTTGTTAGCACGTATCGAGGAGAACACCACACCCCAGTGCAAAGTTTCAGCTACCATCTATGATTTCATTGGTCTGAAAGCACCCACCTTCCATCATTCCATTGAACCACTCGATGCAGATGACTGGCTCCGTAGTATCACACACAAGCTCCGTTCTGCGAACGTAGCCGAAAGTGACAAGGTCACTTATGCTGCATATCACCTGGAAGGTCCTGCTAGTCTTTGGTGGAAAAACTATGAGGCTATGCTTCCAGCGGGTCAGATTCCTACCTGGAGAGATTTCACTAAGGCTTTTCGCGAGCATCACATTCCTGAAGCCCTCATTGATCGCAAGAGAGAAGAGTTCTGTAGTTTCACCCAAGGTAAGATGGTTGTTGATGCTTACAGCAGAGAGTTTGAGAACCTCGCTCGCTATGCTACAGAAGAAGTGTCCACGGACGCCAAGAAGCTGGCTAGGTTCCGGAAGGGTCTCAACCCCAAGTTGCGTCGTGATCTCCACTTGCACCATTGCAATACATTCCAGGCTCTTGTGAACAAGGCCATTATTGCGAAGACAGCTCAGCTCACTTACGAGGAGTCTCGTAAGCATAACCGTGATTTGGTTTCTTCCTCCTGTTCTAGTTCTCAGAAGCGCCGGATTTGGATTCCAAACTCTGCTCTTCCACCCGGCTACACACCGACGCTATCCTATGTGGCGCCTCACCCAGTTCAGCCATATGCTCCACCCAGGCCTATTGGTGGACCGCCTACCAATGCGGGTCCATGTCCTATCTCCAAGATTTGTTACGAGTGTGGAGAGCCAGGCCACATTGCCCGTATTTGCACTCAGACCAGTGTTCTTCCATCCCAGGCCGAGAAGTTTGTTGGTCGTGGTAGTAAGCCATCACGCAAGATGATCAATGCCAAGTCAGCTCCCACTGAACATGGACGTGTGCATCACGTCTCATCTAAATACGCTCATGATGATCCAGATCTCGTTCTTGGTACACTCCTTGTAAACTGTCATCCAGCATCGGTTCTATTCGATACTGGAGCATCTCATTCCTTCATTTCTGAAAGCTATGCTCGTTTGCACGACATGTCATTTTGTGATATGCCCTCCCCACTACTCATTCAAACTCCTGGATCCAAATGGCAAACTTCTAGGATAAGTTATGGCAATGTAATACATGTTGACAGACTTGTATTCCTAGCTTCCTTGATATCTCTTAAGTCTTCAGATATTAACATCATCTTGGGTATGGACTGGATGAAAGCTCATTATGCCAAGATTGATTGTTACATCAGGTCTGTTCAGCTCACACACCCCTCTGGCACGATAGTCACTGTCTCCACCAGAATTGCAAAGCGTCAGCTTTATTCTCTTAATGCCAGCCCTCTTCCAGACCTTGAAGATATCCTGGTAGTCCGTGACTTTCCGGATGTCTTTCCTGAGGAACTGCCAGGTATTCCACCTGACAGGGATATAGAGTTTGTCATAGATCTTATCCCACGAACCGCCCCAATTTCTAGGAGACCTTACAAGATGGCACCCTTAGAACTACCCGAGCTTAAGAAACAACTTGATGAGTCCTTGCAAAAGGGTTTCATCCGTCCTAGTTCTTCCCCTTGGGCTTGTCCCGTTCTCTTCGTTAAGAAGAAGGATGGTACGGACCGGATGGTTGTAGATTATCGTCCTGTTAATTTGGTCACGATAAAGAACAAGTATCCGCTCCCCAGGATCAACGATCTGTATGATCAGCTCGCTGGATCCTCAGTCTTTTCCAAGATGGATTTGAGGTTAGGCTACCATCAAATCAAGATCAGAAACGGGGACATTCCTAAGACGGCTTTTGTCACTCGTTATGGCCAGTACGAGTACACCGTCGTGTCCTTTGGTCTAACCAATGCTCCAGCTACTTTCTCCCGCTTGATGAACTCGATCTTCATGGAGTACTTAGAAAAGTTCGTCGTGGTTTACCTCGATGATATCCTTATTTACTCAAAGAACGAGGAAGAGCATGCCGAACATCGTAGACTTGTGCTAGAAAAACTCAGAGAGCACCGCCTTTATGCCAAGTTCTCCAAGTGCGAATTTTGGTTGCCAGAAGTGATCTACCTAGGCCATGTGATCTCTGGTAAGGGCATTGTTGTCAATCCCGAGAGAGTTCAGGCCGTTCTTGATTGGACTCCACCTGAAACAGTTAAAAAAGTTAGGAGTTTCCTCGGTCTAGCCAGTTATTGTCGCCGCTTCGTTGAAAACTTCTCCAAAGTGGCCAAACCTCTCACGGAACTTCTCAAGAAAGATAAAAAGTTTGAGTAGTCCCCACAGTGTGAGTACAGTTTTCAAGAACTGAAAAGACGCCTGACTTCTGCTCCCATACTTGTGCCACCGGATTTCACTAAAGACTTTGTTATCTACTGCGACGCCTCATGATAGCGACTAGGTTGAATTCTTATGCAAGATCGCCGTGTGATTGCCTATGCATCCCGACAGTTGCATCCACATGAGGATAATTATCCTACACATGATCTAGAGCTTGCAGCCGTAGTCTATGCACTTAAGACATGGCAACATTACCTTCTTGGTAAACGTTGCGAGATTTACACCAACCACCAGAGTCTCAAGTATATCTTCACCCAACCAGATTTGAACCTTAGGCAAAGACGTTGGTTGGAGTTGATCTCAGATTACGACTTAGGGATTACCTACACCCCAGGCAAGGGCAATGTCATGGCTGATGCGCTAAGTCGTAAGTCCTATTGCAACAATCTTATGTTGCAGCAGGGCCAACCACTTCTCCATGAGGAATTCTGTAAGCTTAACCTTCACATTGCTCCTCACGGATTCCTTTCTACCTTGGTGGAGAAACCTACCCTTGAGGATCAGATCATCTCTTACCAGAAGTTTGATAGGGGTGTTATCCGCATTAAGAGAAACATTAAGAAGGGAGTTGGTGGAAGTTTCTCTATAGATGATCGAGGTGTTGTTTTCTTTGAGAATCGTTTGGTAGTTCCCAAGAATCAACATCTGCGGCAACTGATCCTTAAGGAGGCTCATGAATCTCCTCTCACGATTCATCTCGGTAGTACTAAGATGTATCAGGACCTACGCCGGAGGTTCTGGTTGACTAGGATGAAGAGAGAAATCGCTGAGTTCATTGCTAACTGTGACGTTTGTCGTCGCGTTAAGGCAGAACATTAGAGACCTGCTTGCACCCTTCAGCCTTTAGCTATTCCTGAATGGAAATGGGATAAAGTTGGTATGGACTTCATCACCGGCTTTCCCAGGACCAAGAAAGGGAATAATGCTATCTTCGTAGTCATTGATCGTCTTTCCAAAGTGGCTCACTTCCTACCTGTTCGAGAGAATATCACTGCTAGTCAGCTTGCCGACTTATATATCTCTCGAATAGTTTCACTTCATGGTGTTCCACTAGAGATCAATTCGGACCGTGGTAGTCTTTTCGCTTCTCATTTCTGGGAGAGTTTCCAAACTGCCATGGGCACCCATCTTTCTTTCAGTACCGCTTTCCAACCTCAGTCGAGTGGTCAGGTGGAAAGGGTCAACCAAATTCTCGAAGACATGCTTAGAGCTTGTGTTATCTCATTCGGTATGGATTGGGAGAAGTGCCTTCCTTTCGTCGAGTTTGCTTATAGCAATAGCTATCAATCCAGTCTCAAGAAAGCTCCTTTTGAGATTCTGTATGGACGAAGATGTCAAACACCTTTGAATTGGTCAGAAACCGGTGAAAGACAATTATTTGGACCGGATATGATCAAGGAGGCAGAAGAGCAAGTTCGGATCATTCGTGAGAATTTGAAAACAGCCCAATCTCGTCAAAAGAGCCAGTATGACCGTCGTCATAAGGAAGTGGCTTATGAAGTTGGCGAAAAAGCTTACCTTCGGGTTACTCCTTTGAAGGGTACCCATCGTTTCGGTATGAAGGGCAAGTTGGCTCCTCGTTATATTGGTCCTTTTCTCATTCTCGCTAAACGAGGAGAGGTTGCCTACCAGTTGGAACTACCCCCACATCTCTCTCGAGTACATGATGTCTTCCACGTCTCTCAACTCAGGCGTTGCTTCTCGGATCCCATCCGCGGAGTGGACCACGAAACGCTTGATCTCCAAGATAACCTCACATATCGAGAGTACCCTGTTCGCATTCTTGATCAAACAGAGCGTGTTACTCGACGTCAGAACATCAAGTTTCTCAAGCTTCAGTGGTCTCATCATTCCGAGAGAGAAGCTACTTGGGAGCGAGAAGATCGTCTTCGACTGGAGTACCCCACTTTCTTTCCATTGACCCCTGAATCTCGGGACGAGATTTTTTCAAGTGGGGGCGAGTTGTCACATCCCTAGTTCTGGTATGATCTAGGCTTGCTTTGTGCATCATGTTTAAGTTCCAAATGAATTTGAAATGGGGAATGTTTCAAACCCTAGCACCAAAGCAAATTCAAATAGATGCAAATTAAAAATGGAATTTCAATTAACCCAAAATGGTTTTCAAAAATGTTCATGGTCTTTGGAAAATGTTGCAAACAACAACCACAGGTGATGCACGTTTTTGCTAAACATTTTGGATTTTTGAATGAACCCATATGCATTTGAATTGGAGTTGTTTAAAATAATATAAATATTTTGAAGGCTCCAAAAATGTTGGAAATTGGTGAGGGCCTCTGGTATATTATAACCAGTGGTCACAAGGAATCTCAACATTTTTATAATTATGCTAGTATTTATTTTAAGTCAAAAACAAATGTCAGAAATAGAAAAGGAAACAAAAAAAGGGAACAAACCCACCTGCACTTACCTCCCAATGCAGCCTGGCCTGGCCCATTGGCCCAACAGGCCGGCCCAGCCGACTGGCAGTGCCAGTCGTCGTCTCCACCGCGCCAGGAGGACGCCGAGCACGCGCTCGCCGCATGCGGCCACGCGCCCAGCCACCTCATGCCTGCTTGCTGTGCTCCGACCCCCTGCAGCGTCGCCACGCGCCCCCCAAGCCTCTCTCACTCTCTCTCGTTTCTCCGCCCCTCCCCTGGTCTCTCTCACGCGCGTGCCCGAGCATTGCTGTCGCCGTCGCTCGTCGTTGCCGTAGCCACCGCCTCCCCCTCGCCCTCTCTCCGTGTCTGCAAGCTCCGCGTCGTCTTCCTCGTCCTCGAAGCCAAGCCACATGTCTCGAGAGGCCCTGGAGCACCGCCATCACCATCGTCTTCGTCACCGACTGCCCGAGATCGCCGACGACGCTCCGGCCGCACCAGTGCTTCCTCGAGCTCGCTGACGCCTCCGCTGGATCCGCCGTGAGCTCTACTTCATTTCCCCCTCCTCCCCGTGCTAGTTTACCGCGCCTAGCTAGCTCAGCTGCCGCGCCCGAGACCTCATCGCCGCCGGCCATGGCGCCACCGTGGCCAGAGCCCAAGCCAGCCGCTCCCGCGCGCGTCACCGTGCTCCTGGTGACGCCAGGAGGCCGTAGATGCCCTCCGCAGCCCCTGTCGTGCCCCGTAGCTCGCTCCCGCTTGAAGCTGTGCCCCGGTCGCCTCCCCGAGCTCCGCTCCGGCGAGCTCTGGCCTCCCCAGCTCCTCCCACCTACCCCACTAGATGTGGGAGAGCACGGGCTACGCCCAGTGCTCCCAGCCGCCGCCCCAGTGGCCTGAATCGCGGACGCCGCCGCGTCCAGAGGTCGCCACCGACGACCCTAGCCGGCCTGATGTGCGGGCCCGACTAGCCAGGTGATTAGCTTAATGCTAATCACCATTTTGCTAACCACCCCTGACGCTAACAGTGGGCCCGGCGCCCTCTAATCCTAATTAGACCAAATAAACCCCCTGTTAACTAACTGAGTCACTGACGTGTGGACCCCACACGTCATGTTTGACCAGTCAGCGTTGTTGACTTGCTCACGCAAGCATGACGCAGTGCTGACGCAATTATTTATTTTCTGGATTTAAATTAAAACAGGAAATTCCAGAAAATGTTCAAAACTTCAAAAATTCATATAAATTCAACCTTAGCTCAGATTGAAATAATTTATATATGAAAAATTATCAGAAAAATGCAATCTATCCATATGTACTAGTTTCATGCAAGACAAACCAACTTATACCTGCTGTATAGGTGAAAACATATAAATGGCAGTTATAAAGACTTAACTTGGAGTTGCATTTGAATTCTTGGTTCAAATGGACTTCAACCAAATGAATGCTAGTTGCATTAGCTCAAACAACATCACATCTACATGCCATGATCATGCATCATATTGTTGCATATGTTGTGTACTGATTGTCGGCACCGTTCTTCTCGATAGGTCTCGCTTCGGAGAGTGTTCCCGAGTACCTGTCAGAGGAGCAGTGCCCCTTCGTTGTTCTACCAGGCAAGCGAAACCCCCCTTGTTCATTCCGATATAATCCCACTCTCTCGCTCCTGCTATCTTTTATTGCATTAGGACAATAGCGAATCAACTGCTACTTTATGCTGCGGTAGTTGAACCCATTCCTCTACATGACCTGTCATTGCCATAGTAAATAGTTGAA
This sequence comes from Aegilops umbellulata, assembly GCA_032464435.1. Lineage (NCBI taxonomy): Eukaryota > Viridiplantae > Streptophyta > Magnoliopsida > Poales > Poaceae > Aegilops > Aegilops umbellulata. The sequence goes on from CP136056.1 coordinate 246,580,534, forward strand.
ACCCACTAGCATGTGTAGGAGTTGATTGAGCCATGTTGTGTTCCTACCATGCCATGCCTGCTATTGCTAAGAGTTGTGTCAGGTCTGATTCATTGGGAATGAATTGGAGTGTTACGATATGTTCTGGTGCTGAGAGTTAAGTGTGTGAACACGATTTGGTAAAGGTAGCGGTGAGAGGCCATGTAGGAGTACATGGTGGGTTGTCTCACTGGAACCGTCCTTAAGCACTGAGTTCGGTGTATGTTGTCCAATGACTAGCTACTACCACGCATTGGAATGCTTAAGTGCCCCTCTCGACTTATTAACCAACTTGATCTCTGTCCAGGAGTCGCAAATAGTTTCTGGTGTTTGTAGGTAGTGTTAGTAGTCTACCAAGTGGCACCCGGCCAGGTGGGCTTGGGACAGACTAGGCACAAGTGGCATGGTGTACCAAGCGTAGATCCATCCGGCGAGGTGGGCTTGGGAACCCTGCACACATCGTTTGGGGCCGTGAGCGACACCCCGGCCGGATCTCCTTGCGGATGGAACCCAAATAGGCGATAAACCTGGACTAGAGTCTTGTGTGGTTAGTCAGGTCGTGGCCGAATCCCTCGCCAGGCTTCCGCTTGAAGGTTGTCGAGATACATGACGTGTACATGGCGGTAAGTGGCGAGAGCGTGTGTGAAGAAGTACACCCCTGCAGGGTTATCATGATCTATTCGAATAGTCGTGTCCTCGGTTATGGACTTCTTGGATGCTTACGTGGTACATAGACAACTTGAAGTGGATACTCTAAAATGCTCAAGACAAGTGTGAGTGCTATGGATGGCCTTCTCGTAGGAAGACGGGAATGGATCCATAGTAGTGTATTGATGTGGTGATTAGTGGACTCGTGTGCGCCACCTCAAAAGAGTTACCAGCAGTCGTAGTACAGGATAGCCATTGAGTCAAAGCTGGCTTGCTGCAACTGAACCCCACATTGCCTCCTTGATACTAATGCATGTATGATAGGATCCGATGTAAGTCTTGCTGAGTACCTTTGTACTCACGTTTGCTTTATTTATGTTTTGCAGATGAGACATCTGTACCGCTAGTAGTTCCGCTTGGACTTCGGCGAGTAGCTTGTTACCTCAAATACGATCTTGATCGGATGTTGTAGATAGTCAGGCGCTTCAGCCTTTTTCATTTGTAGTTGTCTGTACTCACACATGTAATGCTTCCGCTTGTTGCTTGTATGCTCTGAATGATGGGTCATGTGACCCCTGTTTGCATTTAGTGCTATGTGGCTCTTCTGGGCCCTTATCTATATGAGTTTGCGTTATGTTGTGATGTCGTGTTGTACAGCACATACTTGCATGTTATGCGTACGTGTAACGTGTATTGCTATGTGTGGGATCCGACAATCTAGTTGTTTATCCTTGTCAGCCTCTCTTATGGGGAAATGTAGTCTAGTGCCTCCTTGAGCCATAGTAGTCCGCTACAGCCCGGTTCACCGGAGTCCTGTTAGCCCAGCACTACTGTTCAGGACACTTGACTGGCCGGCATGTGTTTCACTTCGTTCCTGTGTCTGTCCCTTCGGGGAAATGTCACGCGGTGACATCCAGAGTCCTGCCTAGCCTGCTACAGCCCGGGTTACCGGAGTCCTGTTAGCCCAGTGCTACAGCCCGGATTCACACGTTGCTGACCGACATGCTCGAAGTTGATTCATGTATGCCTGTCCCCATGGGTTAGTGCCGCTTTGGATTCACGACTAGTCATGTCGGCCCGGGTTCTCTGTCATATGGATGCTAGCGATACTATCATATACGTGAGCCAAAAGGCGCAAACGGTCCTGGGCCATGGTAAGGCGACACCCGTGGGGATACCGTACGCGAGGCCGCAAAGTGATATGAGGTGTTACATGCTAGATTGGTGTGACTTAGAATCGGGGTCCCGACAACGGTATTACCAAATCACTATACATTTGGTTAGTTATATTATTGTTTCTAATACAAAGGGGCCGAAATATTTTATTGCTATTTCATTTGTTTATTTCGGCTATACATACTTTGGTGAGTGAATTCTACATGAACCTTGTGGTAATGGCCGATATTTATCTATCGCCCTAAGTATATATCTAAGAATGGCCGGTGTGGTATTCTAACATCGTCCTTAGTTTGAGTAGAGATTGAGATAAGTGCTTGCATAGAAATCTGTCAAATTGATGCCATTGAAGATATTATGCATAGGCCAATCCACCAAAACTGCAAAGTGGACTTACATTTTGATTGGGTGTGCTTTGGCTTATTAGTTTTCAGAATTATGTAAAGCCAAATCATGGTTGATTTTATTATTGAGCATCATATTGACATCATGCATAATACTGATGTTAGCTTTATCTCTCTAGTACCATGGTGATTATATATTGATGATTAAATTTGTAGCAATGGCCAAGGTCTTGGTGTTGTTTATATATCTCCTTATGGTGCTATTCTATGAAGCCTCATACGCTTAAAATATTTATGCTCAAATGATCAAAGCCGAGTATGCAATGTTACTCAGTTTGGAGCTTTTTGGTGCCATAGGTGCTAATCATATTGAGGCTTTCAGTGATTCGTTATGAGTAGTGCAACAAATATCCAAGGGTTATCAATGTTTTGCCGAATCACTTATAGTTTACCTTGAGGTATGTCTAGATATAGAATTTACCTTGGGTTGCTTTAGTATTTTTCATATATTTAGACATGACAATTCGAATGAGTTGGCACAGCAAGCATCCGGCTACTATGTTAATCATGGTGTACTGCATTTCTCTCAATAGTCGATGCTTCGTCTTGTCAAGATAGGTAAGGCCGAACCGAAGTCCGCAACTTCGGCCGCTAATGAAACTTTTATGCAGGCGAAATAAGGATTGGAGGAAGTTCATTCTTGATTATCTACAAAATCCTAGCAAAAGGGTGAACAATATGGTTTGGAGGATGGTTTTGATCTATGGAACTTTATCACCGGATTGTTATAGAAGTTGAGAAGTTTTCACCCAAGTTTGCATCAAGAGTTTCAAACAAGCAATGGTCGATATAGAATTATCGTCCTAAGAATATGCAAAATGGGCGATGGAGTGTTGACATCGTCCTTAGAGAGCAAGCTATGTGCAACTTATTTTTCGGCACACAAGCTTTGCCGAAAAATAGGGGGGCATGTGTTGACACCAGATTTTGGCACGGTCAAGAACTTATTTAAGATGACCTCAAATGGAGAAGTAATCTACATAAAAGAGTTCTATATTGTTGATATGAACATCTTTGAAGTTTGGGCCATCGCCATCCGATCTCATCTCGAAGGCCGAAGTTGTGTTCGAAATACTGATATTTTGTATTCAGAACACTATTCGGCTCATTACGCCCCCAAGACTGCCTCATATGTGTTAGAGTTGCGTCGAATATTATTGTATAAGGTAGGTTACAGTTGGACTTGGTTTTGGACTGTGTGTAGACAGGATAGGAGTTGTGTTATAATAGGACACTTGTATCCTAGGACTCTCATATATAGCGGGGTAGACACACGATGTAACCTATGCCAACATAATAGCACGGGCACGCGGGGGAGCCGGCGGTGTGTGCCGGCGCCCGGGCGACTGGGGTGCGGTATTGTAGCGGTATCATGGGAGGAGCGCCCGTAGTCAGGCCCCGGGGATGTAGCCATGATGGTGAACCTCGTTAACAAATCTCGGTGTCGTGCCTCGTCTGATTGTTTGGTCCTCGGCAGATCGACGGAGCGCCTCGGATTTATTCTAACAAGTGGTATCATGATCAAGGTTCGATTTATGGTCGTGGTTCTGTTGATCTAGAGGTGATGTCGCTGAAAGATCAAATCGGGTCTATTCCGTTGGTATGTCCTGCGATACGTGAGATTTCATGGAGATCGAAGGCCGGAATCTAGCAGAAGGGACGGCGGGATCGTAATCAGGTCGACTGGAAGCAATCGGAAACAGGCAGCGGTAGCACTCGGCGAGAACGAATCTGTTTCGTGTTGGCGGTGTAACATGGACAACCGGGACTGCGATGCGTGGATGAAAACCGCTCGGGGTCGGATGCTCTGCCGGTGTGCCCGAGCGCGCGTGTGGCTGCAGCCCAGTGCGGGCTAGTGGATGAGATCAGGCTGGAAAGCCCAGCGTGGTGTGTTGTCCAAGTGTGTTTGGGTGCTGGTGGGCAGTCCGGGACTCCGGGACGTGGTGGCTGCGTGTAAGAGCCACAGACACAGACGATCCAAGGTTGAGGCGCTGGAGTTACATACGAGATTTTGTTGGCTAAAAAGGGAAGCGTCTAGATTCATGGATACGCGTTGGACGTGGTGCTGTCTATCCTGAGCAAGGAGACTAGGAGGAAGGAAAATCAGCCTAGAAGCTACAAGTAGACATGGAAAAGTGGTGGAGTGGATCTCTACCATCGTGTGCATATGGAAAGGCTACTAGTGGGATTTCTTTATTGGCTCTCTTTGCTTGGTACACATACAGATTATGTACGGGATGATAGTGTTTTTCTGCAATGAATAAAGACGCGGAGTCGCGGGTTCAGGTGGAGATTGCCTGGTTCGATCAGCTACATGTAATCAAGTGTTGCAACGGGACGCAGATGATATTTTTACATCAGGTGACCATGAAGTTGGGATATTGTCAATATTGACAAAACAGAGAACTTTGGATAATGGCATTTGTGGGTAAGTAGTCTGTTGAAGCAACGGGTATGCTTGATGGTGTAGCGAGATGCCAAGTCAATCAAGATGGATCTGCGGTGAAAGGCGACGCGCGTATAAGGCTCGAAGCAGGAGTATGGAGCCCGTTGTGGCAAGATCATGCATACACAGTGCGTTAGGCAAGGCATGGAGATGTGCAGGGCGAACACGACGCAGGATGAAGCATGATTGCAATCGGACGAGTTCGGCTGGGGTCAGACATATGAGGTAGATGGCCTGGACAGTCTGGCGGACCGACATGGATGTTGGTCAAAGCAGAAGAAGGTGGTGATTTCAGTGACGACGACATAGGAGCGTGATGCTGATTGTGGCCGACTTCTGGGGCGTGGAAACACGTGGTGCAGGCCTGAGGGCTTGTGCGGCTTCAACAGACTATGGCGCGGGGTTGATTCAAGACATTGCACATGAGAGCTTGGAGTCGACAGGGCGCAGGGGTGGTACGTACAACCACCATGGAGTCAGGTTGAAGGTGGAGTTAGAGTCTGATGGATGATTTCACTCTGAGCTGATGGAGGGGCTACGGCGTAAGTTAATGGAGAGTCGAAGCCTATTTCAGCGGGATAGCGAGAGACACGTGGTTTCAGACTGGGTACCAGTGGTCTGATGGAGACGTGATACTCGGCATCGGTCGGTGATGATCGGTGGTTCTCTGTAGTGGGGGTTGAGGCAGTGGGGGCTAGCTACCCGGGAGACTCGACCAGGACAGCAGAGGCTCGACGCGGTGATAGCGGCGAGGCGTGCGGTAAGCACGGGACACAGCGACAGACCAAGGCACTGGTGGTCAGACATGTGGTCAGACAAATTGTGCAGGGGGTGCTGAAGCAGTGCTGACGAGTACCAGATTCAAGTTGGCGACTGGGTCTATCGGTGCCGGTTGATGGACAGGAGTTGGCCATAGAGAATCTGAGAAAGTGGCGGAAAGTCTGAAATTGTCAAAAGCTGAGAGAGTACATGGCTGTATAGTCTGTGGTGTTCAGTGCACATGGCAAAGTGCGGATGACAAGTACAGAAGGAGGCGGAGTGCTATAGCTATGGGACATGTCAAAGACTATCCGGATAAAAGGATGAGACAACTGTGAATTTGACTCAGGGTGACACAGGGTGACGGTGAAATTCCTTCAAGTTTCAGACAGACGGCAAGAAAGAGCGGTGATGTTGAGTTCAGGTAACTCTTTTATGTGGCATCCAATATGTGAGGTTTTCATTTTTCACGCAGACAGTGGTCGGTGTGTGATGGCATTGAACGGATTCTCCGGAAGTTGGGACCATGGACTAGAGTAACAAGGAACTTAATTTTGCTCGAGTGTTGACTATGGTCAAGAAAAGGAGGGACTACAGTTGCAGGTGGAGTCACGTGGAGTCTGGGAGTAGCAACGGTGCTCATGGCGTATCTCAAGTCCAATGTACATGGAGGTTTGACGCACGGATGAATTCAAGGTGGTGGAGAATATTTGCCAAGGTGGAGTTTGTTAGAGTTGTGTCGAATATTATTGTATAAGGTAGGTTACAGTTGGACTTGGTTTTGCACTGTGTGTAGACAGGATAGGAGTTGTGTTCTAATAGGACACTTGTATCCTAGACCTCTCATATATAGAGGGGGTAGACACACGATGTAACCTATGCCAACATAATAGCACGGGCATGCGGGGGAGCCGGCGGCGTGTGCCAGCGCCCCGGCGGCCGGGGTGCGGTATTGTAGCGGTATCATGGGAGGAGCGCCCGTAGTCAGGCCCCGGAGATGTAGCCATGATGGTGAACCTCGTTAACAAATCTCGGTGTCGTGCCTCGTGTGATTGTTTGGTCCTCAGTAGATCGACGGAGCGCCTCGGATTTATTCTAACACTATGGAAAAATGATTTCTATGGATTGTCTTCGTCTCATCGAAACGATCGATTTTGATATAAAAATTCTTCCAATCCGAGTTCGTATGCAAAAGTTAGAGTCATCGGAATGCAGCTCTGTCACGAGGCAGAAAATAGCGTGCCCCACCAGACACCCTGTCTGATGGGTAGCACGAATAATAGTCTGTTTTTGCGCAAGGTAGCGCGAATAATAGCCTGTTTTGCGCGAGCGATTTGACCTTCAAGATGATCTTTGATCAAAATACTTTCAACATGAAAGTTGTTCGCCTCGTCGAAACGGTCAAGACTGCGTTTGGACCCGTTTTCATCTGAGGTCGTTTACTACTACAAAAAGGACCCGCAAGGTGCAGCCAGTTTAAACCGAACAATTTTGGGAAGTTCGGACAAAATCAATCCGAATTTGACTAGGGTTTTGGACGTGAATCCAAGCCTTTTCCTTGCACGGAAAGTCCAGCCGCCTCTTATATATCTAAGGGGCGAGGGCCAATTGAACAACACACAATCAAAAAAAATCTACCACTTTTTATTTTTTATCGTTTCTCCTTAACCCTAATTCTTCTTCTTCCTCGTTCTTCGTTCGTTCTTCTTGTTGCAGGGCAGCGATCCACGAGGTCCTGAGGGCGATCAGGTCGACCTAGGACAACCCATAGCTGTCGCGCGTCCAGACGGGGTCCCTCCCCAGGCGTGTGGGGTTTCGGGTCTACAAAAGCGCCCGCCGGATTGCCTATGTACCGCGCTTCCGGTCAGGTCTCCTTCGACATGAGCTGCGGTGCATCACCCTCGGCATTGAAGGTACACGGTGACGTATTAGTGCGAACAAACCCGTATCGTTTGGGTCACTGCGTTAAAGTTGCTCAAACTCCGCATGCATTGACACGCAATCGGAGCAAACGGTAATAACCGACCGCATCCGGCTAAATTTCGTGTTTTGACCCTTTTGCGATATAAAATCAGGATCTGACCCCGGTTTGGAATACTTTCGGGATTTGACCCTTTTGCTACCGCCAGGGGCTCGGGTAGTAGGGTTAGACATCCTACCGCCTGAGGCCCTGGCGGTAGGGTGTGACGGAGGGGACGGCGGCTGTTTGCCTGTGCTGACGTGGATAGTACCTTACCGCCAGGGGCCTTGGCGGTAGGCGGTCTAAACCTACCGCCAGAGCCACTGGCGGTAAGGTGTGGTAGGGTTTTGCCGTACAAACTTTCTGTAACGCAATATGAAAGGGCCCTAGCGGTAGGTTCACCGTACCGCCACGGGGGCTGGCGGTAGGATGTCTAACCCTGCCGCCAGGATGCCTGGCGGTAGGGTCCTCTGTTTTGTTTTTCCAAGTTCATTTGGTTGCTTGTTTTTTCAATATGACAGCTGACGAAGACATGTACCTAGGGTAGGGTCACAGGCCTGACCTAGATACCCTTCCCAAGGACATCATTTTATCACCAGAAGCATTCGAAGAACAATCATCTTTCAATCGACCATGAAGTGTTCTACTCGACGGACTTGAAGTCACTCGACCATGAAGACTATCACTCGACCGCCAGGAGATCTAAAGCCACTCCGCTTTGCAACGGTTGGTCATTATGTAGCTTTAATGGTCATTATGTCACTTTATTCTTAGTGTTACCAGTAACGCCCTATCTTAATGTACTTTAAACCCTTCGTAACTGAGGGCCGGGGGGGTCTGGTGAACTCTATATAAGCCACCCCCCTCCTTAGTGACAAGGGTTGGCACCCCTTGTAACTCACACACGTATAATCAAGTCGACCGCCTCCGGGCTCCGAGACGTAGGGCTGTTACTTCCTCCGAGAAGGGCCTGAACTCGTAAAACTCGCGTGTACAACTCCTCCATAGCTAGGATCTTGCCTCTACATCCCTACCCCCCATTTTACTGTCAGACTTAGAACCACGATACTTGGCGCCCATCGTGGGGCAGGTGTCTTAGCGACTTGTTGGAGAAGTTGCAATTTTTTCGATCCCTGTCATCATGGTTTCTGGCGGAGGACTGGCCGAGGGCCGCGAGATCCGTCTCGGCGCGCTCGTGTTCGTCGCCGACGACTCCGCTTGTCTCCAAGAGGCTCCACTCGACGTCGAGGCGCTCCCCGTCCGTGGGGCAACGCACTTTCGCGCGTGCGTCCACGGCGTCCTCCTGCGGCAGCCGTCGACTTAGTATCAGTCGGCTCCTGTGGCGTCTTCCCTCCCTGTTGCCCGCCGGCGCAAGCGTTCCGGTCTATCGAGGCTTCAGTGGTGAGTGAGGCACGCGGTGGCTCGCCAGTCGGCCACCCCCCAAGTCGCGGCAATCGAGCCCGACGAAACTCTCTACGGCCTGTTCGACTGGCTCCGTAGAGACGGCATCCGAGTGCGACAGCAGTGACCTCGCAGAAGAAGTTCTGATGGTCAATGGACCTCGCAGTCCTCCTGGCTTCCCCCGCGTCGACGGTGGAGATGGCGGAGGCGATCCGTCGCGTGTCCACGAGGAGTACCTCCCCGAGCCCCTCTCTTCGCAGCAGAGGGAAGAACTTTGCCGCCGGAACATGGATGCACTTCACACTCCTATCGTTGGAGAAACCCCCGAGGCCCGGGCCTTGGAGGACGCGCGCCTGGCCAACTTGGCTAAGCGCACTCGACTGGAGAACCTCTAGCACGCACTCGACGAACGTGCTCGGCAGCGAGTTCCAAAATCCAGTCGATGACAACTTTTTCCGCCTCCAACCCAGGTATATCGAACTCCGATCCAGAATCTCACAGCTGCAGCCCGAATAGCAGAGTCAATCCAGCCTTCCCAGTTAGAAGCTGGCAGAGGTTTGATGCAGATCAGGGCTTTACTCCGGGCAGCGGGAGAACAGAATACAGCCGTGTCATAGTCGCGGAATAGGATCCATAGTAGATCCGTTGTTGCAGATACAGTCCAGTCGGCTCACAGCCCAAGATTGCCCCCGAGGCGTGAGGGACATGGAGACCGGCGAGATCAGTACAGAAACCGAGAGCAGTATGATCACCGACTCGATCACGATGATCGTCGTCGAGTGCCCACTCCTCCCCCAAGGAGTGGGTCATACGTGCCTCGACAGCATGATGACAAGCGCCCTCATAGTGGTGGGCGAAGGATTCCAGTCGACCCCAAGGAGCCGGGCTTTGATGCGAGATCTATTCTCGTTCAGGGTCTAGTCGACAGAAACAGAGCTCACAGAGAAGGCCATGATAGAGATTTACCAACCAGCAGCAGAGTGCATGTCTCAGGTCCAGAGTGCTTCAGAAGAGCCATCAGGGCCACGGTGATTCCCCCCAACTTCAGGTTGGCGACTGGAGTTAGTAAGTTCACTGGTGAGTCCAAGCCTGACACTTGGCTTGAGTACTACCGAGTGGCTATGCAGATTGGTGGAGGCAATGATGAGGTGGCCATGAAGCATCTTCCTCTGATGTTGGAGGGCTCGGCCAGAGCATGGTTAAATCAGTTAGCACCCGGCAGCATTTATAGCTGGGAAGAACTTGCCGGAGTGTTTGTCAGAACATTCGAAGGAACATGCAAACGGCCAGCAAGGCTAACAGAGCTGCAATCTTGTGTGCAGAAACCAAATGAAACTTTGAGGGATTATATCCAGAGATGGATCACGTTGCACCACACGGTGGAGAATGTGTCTGATCACCAAGCAGTTTGTGCCTTCAAGGAAGGCGTCAAATATCTAGAGTTGAATTTAAAGTTCGGTCGAATCGGAGATATGTCTCTGAGTCGAATGATGGAGATTGGCACCAAGTATGCCAATGGTGAAGAGGAAGACCGGCTCCGGAGTGGCAAACACAAAACAGTCGCCCATGAAACCGGAGGAGGAAACTCCAGTCGGAAGTAGAAGCGCAAAGCCGAGCCAGCTGCTCCTGGAGAAACCTTAGCCGTGACTCAGGGAAAGTTCAAGGGGAAGCCCAAAGGACCGTGGAACCCCAAGAAAATAAAAGATCAAGACGGAAATGATGTGTTGGATTTGCCGTGCCACATTCACACAAAGAAAGATGAAGAGGGTAATCTCATTTACCCGAAGCATACCACTCGAAAGTGTCGGCTCCTAACCCAGCAGTTCTGAGAGAAACAACCCAAAGAAAAGGAAAAAGAGTCGGACATAGTTGAGGACAAAGAGGAAAGTGACGATGGTTACCCCTACGTCAATTCCACTCTGATGATTTTTGCTGATGTTGAGAGAAAAGGTCGACTGAAAGTCATCAACAAAGAAGTAAACATGGTCGCTTCGGCGACGCCTAGTTATTTGAAATGGTCTCAGACTGCCATTACATTCGACCAGTCTGATCACCCAACACACATAGACACCCCTGGGAGGCAAGCGTTGGTGGTCGACCCAGTCGTCGAAGGCACTCGGTTGACTAAGGTTCTGATGGATGGTGGCAGTGGCCTGAATATACTGTATGCGGAGACGTTGAAAGGAATGGGCATTCCGATGTCCAGACTCAGTGAAAGCAATATGAGTTTCCATGGAGTTATGCCTGGCAAGAAGGCTGAGTCACTCGGCCAGATCGCACTTGATGTGGTTTTCGATGATTCCAAGAATTACCGCAAAGAAAAGTTGACGTTTGAAGTCATGGATTTCCAGAGTGCTTATCATGCTATTCTGGGCAGGCCAGCTTATGCACGTTTTATGGCTCGACCATGTTACGTGTTCCTCAAATTGAAGATGCCTGGTCCTAAAGGATTAATCACTATTACTGGCTATCGAAAGAAGGCAGAAGAGTGCTTCCAGAAGGGCTCAAAGATCGACGACGCTCAAATGGTAGTAGTGGAATTACATGAGTATCAGAAAAATGCAGATCCGAGTGACTTGTTGCGAGCTAAGAAGCTGACTTGTTGCGAGCTAAGAAGCCTGCCACAGATTCAGCATTTCAGTCGTCCGATGAAATGAAGCCGATTCATATTCACCCGACCGATGCCAATGCTGCCCTGACTCACATTTCAACAACACTCGACTCCAAATAGTAAGAAGCGCTCATCCAGTTCCTCCGTGAGAACTGGGACATCTTTGCATGGAAACCTTCTGACATGCCGGGTGTTCCCAGGGGGCTGGCTGAGCATCCTTTGCGAGTGGACCCAAAAGTGAAACTAGTCAAAGAACATCTTCGGCGGTCCGCCTTCTAGAAGAGAAAGGCAATCGGTGAAGAAGTGGCTCGGCTTCTAGCAGCTGAGTTTATCCGAGAGAATTACCACTCCGAGTGGCTAGCTAATGTTGTCATGGTCCCTAAGAAGGACGACTCACTTCGCATGTGCATTGACTTCAAGCATATCAATCGGGCCTGCCCGAAAGATCACTTTCCTCTCCCTCGCATCGACCAAATAGTCGACTCGACTGCGGGGTGTGAGCGTTTGTCCTTTTTGGACGCTTATTCTGGGTATCATCAGATCCGTCTGTATGGACCCGATGAGATAAAAACAGCTTTCATCACCCCATTTGGGTGCTTCTGTTATGTCACTATGCCATTTGGCTTGAAGAACGCTAGAGCCACATTCATGCGGATGATTCAGAAGTGTTTACTCACTCAAATCAGTCGGAATGTGGAAACATACATGGATGACATTGTGGTCAAGTCACGTAAAGGTTCTGACCTACTGGCTGACCTTGCTGAAACCTTTGCCAACCTCAGAAGGTATGATATCAAGCTCAATCCATCAAAGTGCACATTCGGAGTTCCAGGCGGAAAATTACTCGGTTTTCTCGTTTCCGAACGAGGGATCGACACTAACCCAGAGGAAGTGGGAGCCATACTCCCGATGAAACGCCCCGTGTGTGTGCATGATGTCCAAAAGCTTACTGGTTGTTTGGCCGCCCTAAGTCGATTCATTTCTCGCCTCGGTGAAAAGGCACTGCCTCTTTACCGACTAATGAAGAAGTCAGATAAGTTCGAGTGGACTCCTGAAGCTGATGTAGCATTTGCAGAGCTAAAAGCCTTGCTTTCCACCCAGCCGGTGCTTGCTACCCCAATCAGCAAAGAGCCTTTACTGCTTTACATTGCAGCCACTGTACAAGTCGTCAGTACAGTACTTACGGTCGAGCGGGAAGAAGAAGGAAAAGCCTATAAAGTTCAGCGCCTAGTATATTATGTTTCTGAAGTTTTGACTCCATCAAAGCAAAGATATCCCCATTATCAGAAGCTTGTTTATGGGATTTATATGACCACGAAGAAGGTTGCACTTTACTTCTCTGACCACTCCATTACAGTCGTTAGTGACGCTCCCTTGTCGGAGATTCTGCACAATAGAGATGCAACTGGTTGAGTGGCAAAGTGGGCGATTGAACTCCTTCCATTGGATATCAAGTTTGAGGCAAAGGAAGCTATCAAGTCCCAAGCAATAGCAGATTTCCTTGCCGAGTAGATCGAACAGCAACTACCGACTCAAATTCACTCGGAGCACTGGACCATGTTCTTTGATGGTTCCAAGATGTTGAATGGCTCCGGTGCTGGGGTGGTACTGGTATCCCCCCGAGGAGACAAGCTCAGATATGTCCTCCAGATTCACTTTGATTCCTCCAATAACGAAGCAGAATATGAAGCACTCTTGTATGGGTTGCGTATGGTCATCTCACTCGGCGTCCGTCGCCTCATGGTCTATGGCAACTCAGATTTGGTAGTCAATCAAATGATGAAGGAGTGGGACGTCAAAAGCCCAGCCATGACTGGTTACTGCAATGCGGTGAGGAAGTTGGAAAAGAAGTTTGAGGGGTTAGAGCTCCATCATATACCTCGACTGAAAAATCAAGCAGCCGATGATTTGGCAAAGATAGGTTCCATAAGAGAAGCCATTCCCAGCAATGTGTTTTTGGAACACATTCACACACCGTCAGTTTAGGAAGATCCTTTCACTGAAGAGCCCCCGCAGCCTAAGAGTGCCACAGATCCGACTGAAGTCGAGGTCCCAGCCGTGGTCGACCTGATCATGGAGGTTTTGGTCATCACTCCCGACTGGACAGTGCCATACATTGCATATATCCTTAGGAAGGAACTCCCAGAGGATGAAGAAGAGGCTCGACAGATCGTCCGTCGATCCAAAGCCTTTACTATGATAAGAGGACAACTGTTCAGAGAAAGCGTAACCGGGGTCAGCCAGAAATGCATTACACCAGAAGAAGGTCGAGTGATCCTCAACGACATCCACTCGGGGACCTGTGGTCACCATGCGTCCTCTCAGACCATTGTGGCTAAAGCATACCGAGCTGGATTTTACTGGCCTCCAGCAAATGAAATGGCGAAAGATACAGTCGAAGAATGTGAAGGTTGCTAATTTTAATCCAATATGTCTCACAAGCATGCGTCAGCCCTGAAGACCATTCCACTCGTCTGGCCCTTTGCCGTTTGGGGATTGGACATGGTTGGACCACTGAGAACTGGTAGGAGCGGCTTCACTCATGTGCTTGTAGCCGTCAACAAGTTTACCAAATGGATTGAAGCCAAGCCTATTAAGAATCTTGAAGCCAGCACTGCTGTCAACTTCATCAGAGAGTTGACATTCAGATATGGGGTTCCGCATAGCATCATCACTGACAATGGATCGCACTTCGATTCTGATGAGTTCAGAACCTTCTGCGCCTTCCAAGGCACACGGGTCGACTATGCTTCAGTCGCCCATCCCCAGTCGAATGGACAAGCAGAAAGAGCAAATGGTCTGATTCTCAAAGGACTCAAACCCCGACTGATGCGAGATCTCAAGCATGCAGCAGGCGCCTGGGTTGATGAACTTCCATCAGTTCTTTGGGGATTGAGGACAACTCCCAATCGGTTGACTGGTCGAACTCCATTCTTCTTGGTCTATGGAGCTGAAGTTGTTCTACCGAGTGACTTGCTTCACAATGCACCCCGAGTCGAGCTTTTCTCTGAAGATGAAGCAGAACAGGCCCGGCAGGACGCAGTCGATCTCCTAGAGGAGGAAAGGGAGATGGCCTTAATCCGGTCGACCATTTATCAGCAAGACTTGCGTCGATTCCATGCTAGAAACATGAGGGGTCGAGCCTTTCAAGAGGGATACTTGGTTCTTTAAGTGGACCAGCAGAAACCACACAAGCTCGCCCCTGCTTGGGAAGACCCTTCATTGTCACCAGAGTTCTCCACAATGGAGCATATCATCTTTACAATATCGAGCATAAGAAAGACGAGCCATGGGCTTGGAATGCAGATCTTCTCCGCCCCTTTTATACTTAAGTACTCATTCGGATGAAATGCAATAAGAAATACTTTTTTAGTTTGTTTACCAAAGACAAGAGCTTTACAGTCTTCTTAAACGATTGTTGTAGCTTTTTGTTTGTGCCTGAAATCCCCCAGTGGGTGACTTTGCTGCGTATCCGTTTCGCCTAAGTTTGAAAAATAATACCGAGTGGTGAGCAAGCCTCTCACTCGGGGGCTTAGCCGCGAATCCGTTTCGCCTAAGTTTGAAAAAATCCTGCCGAGTGGTGAGCAAGCCTCTCACTCGGGGGCTTAGCCGCGAATCTGTTTCGCCTAAGTTTGAAAAATCCTACCGAGTGGTGAGAAAGCCTCTCACTCGGGGGCTTAGCCGCGAATCCGTTTCGCCTAAGTTTGAAAAATCCTACTGAGTGGTGAGCAAGCCTCTCACTCGGGGGCTTAGCTGCAGTCCAGTACTCGCCTAAGTGTGAAAAATCCTACCGAGTGGTGAGCAACCCTCCCACTCGGGGGCTTAGCTGCAGTCCAATACTCGCCTAAGTGTGAAAAATCCTACCGAGTGGTGAGCAACCCTCCCACTCGGGGGCTTAGCTGCAGTCCAGTACTCGCCTAAGTGTGAAAAATCCTACCGAGTGGTGAGCAACCCTCCCACTCGGGGGCTTAGCTGCAGTCCAGTACTCGCCTAAGTGTGAAAAATTCTACCAAGTGGTGAGCAACCCTCCCACTCGGGGGCTTAGCTGCAGTCTTGTACTCGCCTAAGTTTGAAACACATCCCTATCTGCAAGGACGACGAGGTGCAGGTCGACTGCAACCTTCTCCTTCGGAGCTGCGCCACAAATACAATGTGTGCTCCATCCCTATCTGCAAGTACGATGAGGTGCAGGTCGACTGCAACCTTCTCCTTCGGAGCAACGCCACAAGTACAATGTGCGCTCCATCCCTATCCGCAAGGATGACGAGGTGCAGGTGGACTGCAACCTTCTCTTTCGGAGCTGCGCCACAAATACAATGTGCACTCCATCCCTATCCGTAAGGACGACGAGGTGCAGGTCGACTGCAGCCTTCTCCTTCGGAGCTATGCCACAAATGCAATGTGCGCTCCATCCCTATCCGCAAGGATGACGAGGTGCAGGTCGACTGCAGCCTTCTCCTTTGGAGCTACGCCACAAATACAACATGCGCTCCATCCCTGTCCGCAAGGACGACGAGGCGCAGGTCAATTGAAGTCTCCACTTCAGGGCTGCATCTCAAACACAAAGGTCATTCCAAATGACGAACAAATTCCAAAAGCAATCACAAGCATATCCTGAGATAAATAAAGTTCAGATGAACCCTAAAGGTTCAAGACCACGGATCAAAGTACTCGGGCATTCAGCCCGAAGGAGTTTAACGATTACAAAAATCACTCGGCATCCCGAGGCAAATTTAAGGTGGGGCTTAAAAGTTTGTTCACTCCGCAGGAGGAGGGCTGGCAGGCTCGACGAATTAGTCCAGGTCAGTGCCATCGGCAATCCGGGTGGCGGCAGCAATGAAAGTCTCCATAAAGGATTGGAAATCATGCCTCTTGGTGTTGGCGACCTTGATCGCTGCCAGCTTCTCTTCTCGCGCTTCTTTGCAATGGACATGAACCAAAGACAGAGCCACATCAGCACCGCACCGGGCAGAAGACTTCTTCCACTTCTGCACTCGGCCGGGGATCTCATTAAGTCGAGTCATCACAGACTCGAGGTCATTCTGGAGCATTGCCCTCGGCCAGAGTGCCGTGTCGATCCACGACGTTGCAACCTTTAGTCGGGCAAGGTAGTCAACAACACCGTCGATGCAGGATTCCAGTCGGAGCACATTCATGGCAGCTTCACCTTTCACGGGGGAGTTGATGGGGTCCAAGCTTGGTTCAATTCGCCCAGTCTCCTCCTCGAAGTTTCTGCAAAACTCTGCATACACAATCCGAGGGTGAGTCAATAGTTGTACACCGAGTCGATAAGGACAAACCAGTCGGAACAAAGAATATACCTTCAAGCTTGACGACCAACTTCTTAGCAAGGCTCCTCAGATAACTCTCCAGATTGTTCCTCCTGCGGGCAATACCTTCCATCTTCTCGTTTAGATTGACCTTGTCCTTCTTCAAGCGAGTTACTTCCTTATTGGCTTCGTCCAGAGCAGATTTTATCTTGGCGTTTTCTTCTTCCAATTTGCAGACTGAAGCCAGCTTATGTTCAGCCAGAGCGGTTTTCTCATCAGCCCTTTTCTGCACAGCAGCCAGATCTTGATCCTTTTTCGCCAGAGCCTGGTCCAGTTTCTCTGAAAGAAATAATGCTTGATTCAGAAAAAGCAGAGTGAAATCCAGATCGAAGACAAACCAGTCGACGAGTCTTTCTTACCAGTGGCGTCATCCTTGGCTTTCTGCAGTTCTGTCTTGGCCAACTCCAGATCGAGGTTGAGTTGAATCTGCTATTTCTCTAGGTCAGCAAAGCGAGCTCCAAGATCACAAGATTTCTGCAACCAAAGAACAGGTCAGTCGACTGATGAAAAGATTGGTTATTTCGGAGAGGCAAAAGGATAAAGCCAACAAATTCTAAGACTACTGCCAAATCAAACATCCAACAGTAGTCTCGGGGACTACACCGAGTGGGTGCACTTAGCGTGCCCCCACTGGTTCAGTTTACACTCGACAAGGCCTTCCCAGCGCTAGTGCAAAGAGAGAGAGAGAGAGAGAGAGAGAGAGAGAGAGAGAGAGAGAGAGAGAGAGAGAGAGAGAGAGAGAGAGAGAAAGCAACAAACAGAGTCTTTAGACCATAGTCGACTGCCAGCAGTTGACCACGGTCTCGGGGACTACACCCAGTGGGTGCACTCAGAGTGCCCCCACCGGTTCAAAATTCCACTCGACATGGCCGACCGGACCGAGTGAAGAAATTCAAAATTCAAGACTACAATCGACTGCCCGCAGTCCATCATAGTCTCGGGGACTACACCCAGTGGGTGCACTCAGCGTGCCCCCACTAGTCCAAAAATCCAATCGACGACAACATCGAATTCAGCTCAAAGTGCAAATTTGCTCAGTGACAAAATCGAAACACCCAGTGGGTGTACAGATGCAAAGATCCTCAGAAAAAGAGTTTTTAGGTACCATATCCTAAAGAGAACAAGTCAAGAGAGTCAGTCGACAATCTGCTCACCTGAACGTTGCTCTAGAGAGCAGTGCTAGCATCATAAGCAGCCTGGCTGGCATCCCGCACCATATTCATCTTCTCCATCATAATGCCCGCCTGGCGTATGGCTTCTTTGGCAACACCCACTTCGTCTTCTAGGACGTGATGTGTAGCAAAAACTGAAGGTGGATCGGCAGGAGCATGTGCAGCTGACGCAGAAGGTCAAGCACTCGACGGCAGTATGGCGAAGGAGACAGAAGTCCGATTGGCATCGCCGGCGTCCTGAACTACCGGTTCCGCCACCGGCGTCGACTGACGCGTCTTGCCAGCGGACGTTTTCCTGTTTCTTCTACCTAAAGGCCTCTATGGCTCGTCCTCATCATCGTCGGGGAGGTCAATGACGTTGGGAGCTATAAAAATATCAGTCGCCAAAGTTTCATCGCCCGATTGGATATATCACAGTTCAGTCGACAAAGGGAAGACAGGATAACAAAGATTGTACCCAGATTGGAGGTGACCGCGTCTTCCATTTCCTCATCCTCGTTTTTGTAAGCTGAAGTCCCAGAGGTAGCGGCACTGCCAGTTTCAAGATTCATTTGATCAAACCAAAGGAAAGATAAACATCACAAGAACGTCGAGTAAAAGCGAAAGAAAAACAATCACGCAGAAGCAACAGGAACGTCAATCTTGATTTTCGGCAGCGCCTTCCGAGTCTTCTGCACTACAACCTTGGACTACTTCGGAGCCTTCTCAGTTGGTGCCGGAGAGGACGTTCGAGGACGCTTCGATGACTTCCAAGTCTGAACGACCGCCTTGTCACGGGTGCTCGCCGGATCTTGGCCAAGCTTGGATCGCCTTTCCCTGCGAGGAGGCGAGTCGACCTCTTCTTCGTCACTTGGGTCGTCGCTCTCCTCGTCCCCCTCTCTGTCAGAATGCCACTCGCCACTTTCACCTCCGCTTGCCTTCCCCTCCAGATCCCGCTCCTGCTCTCCGTTGGGCATCGAGTACATTTCGGTAAGGGCCTGGGAGAAAACAACCAGAACAAAGTCAGTCGGCGAAGCATAAACAGTTGCACAATTAAATCGAGATTACAGTCGGTAGTTCAGAATTGGACCTTGTTTGGTTCATAAGATTGGTCGAGCGGAGGAATTCTCCTGGCTCCCCGGGGGTTGTCTTTGTTTCCAGTGATACTCATCAGCCACCCCTCCAACGTGGTTTCGTCAACCTCCTCTGGATGGGTCCGAGTGGTGTCATCAGTGCCCGAATACATCCACAATGGATGGTCACGAGCTTGAAGCGGTTGGATGCGTCGCCGGAGGAAGACCTCCAACAAATCCATACCAGTCACCCCATCACGGACAAGTTGAACTACTCGATCGACCAGCACCTTGACTTGTGCCTTCTCCTCCGGGATCACCTTCAAAGGGGAAGGCTTCCCCACCCAGGCCATGGAAAAAGGGGGAAGTCCAGTTGACTGCCCTGGAGTCGGCTGGTCTTTGTAGTAGAACCAGGTCGACTGCCACCCACGGACCGAATCGGGAAGAATCATGGCTAGAAAGGAACTTTTGCCCCTCATCTGAATCCCAAGACCCCCACACATCTGGATCACTTGCGTTTTCTCGTCACTCGGATTTGCCTTTTGACCGACTAGGAGCGACATGTGAAAATGTGCTTGAAAAGGCCCCAGTGGGGTCGGCAACCCAAGAAATTTTTGCATAGAGACACGAAGGCAGCAAGGTACACGATGGTGTTTGGAGTAAAATGGTGGAGTTGTGCCCCAAAGAAATTCAAGAAGCCTCGAAAGAAAGGGTGGGGAGGCAAGGAAAACCCGCGGTCGACGTGAGTGGCGAGCAGAACACACTCACCCTCGCATGGCTGCGGCTCGGTCTCGTTCCATGGGAGCCGTGCCGATTCGTGGGGAATCAGTTCTCCCTCGACCAGGTCGTCGATGTCGTCCTGGCGGATCGCCGAGCAAATCCAGTCGCCTTGGATCCAGCCCGGCGGTAGGCCGGACCTCGAGGAAGATCCGCCCCGACTGGACTTCTTCCCCTTCACCTTCGTTGTCGCCTTCTTCGCGCGCTCTAGAGCCACCGTCTTCTCTTTACCCATTGCCGCAGACAGAGCTCGAATGGAATGGCGGCACTGGGGCGAGAGCAGCCGCAGCGGAGAAATCTGAGAAGGAGGAGGAAGAATGAGGGCGCACTGTTCAAAAGCCCCGGTCTGACGCCTTATATGAGGTTACTTCCGAGTGACTGACTTGTAGGCCCGGGCAATCTTATCAAATCCCGCAATAGTCGCGTGCGCGATACGTTGCAAAAAAGGCGGCGCGGAAATCGTGGCGGCACTGCCTTATCCAGCCCGATTACTGCGGTCTCCTCCGCCCCGCGCGCTTCCCGAAATTCGAATCCCGCGAGATTCGCGGGCAGCAGAACAACTTGTCAGACGAAAGATCTCCTCCACATCAGCACTGGAAGCTCTTCCAGTAAAAATTCACTCGACAAAAACAAGAGTGGACCAAGGCGACTGAAAAAGAAGTTGACGTCACCACCTCGGTTCGTTGATCCAAGACCAGCACACCCGAAGTGCTAAAAATGAGTCGGAAGTATTTTTCAACTCCTTCCCCACTCAAACCCTGATCCATTCGGGGGCTAATGACGAACACATGTACCTAGGGTAGGGTCACAGGCCTAACCTAGATACCCTCCCCAAGGACATCATTTTATCACCAGAAGCATTCGAAGAAGAATCATCTTTCAATCGACCATGAAGTGTTCCACTCGACGGACTTGAAGTCACTCGACCATGAAGACTATCACTCGACCGCCACGAGATCTAAAGCCACTCCGCTTTGCAACGGTCGGTCATTATGTAGCTTTAATGATCATTATGTCACTTTATTCTTAGCGTTACCAGTAACGCCCTATCTTAATGTACTTTAAACCCTGCGTAACTGAGGGCCGGAGGGGTCTGACAAACTCTATATAAGCCACCCCCCCTCCTTAGTGACAAGGGTTGGCACCCCCTGTAACTCACACGCGTATAATCCAGTCGACCGCCTCCGGGCTCCGAGACGTAGGGCTGTTACTTCCTCCGAGAAGGGCCTGAACTCGTAAAACTCGCGTGTACAACTCCTCCATAGCTAGGATCTTGCCTCTACATCCCTACCCCCCATTCAACTGTCAGACTTAGAACCACGACAACAGCAATATCACAGCAAGTTTCACAAATATGACAGCAATATATGTGCTCGCATATTAATAAAGGTTCCATATAGGAAATATCAAAGAGTTTACACATAGATTCATAAGTAGGAAATAGAAAATAGCAAACTTGTCCACATAGTTTGACAACCCCTACTAAAACATAGATGCATATCCAATAGACATGTTTATAGGTTGGATAAACCTCCCCCCTCCTATGTTAGGCCTGGCCGTGGAGATAGATACGGCAGCGGATCCACCAGTTCAGGCGGAGGCGGAACGCTGGTCGGCATCCGACCGTTCAAGCAGTCCCACCTTGCCTTGCCAGCTGGAGTTTTCGCCTCCGCCCTTCCCCAGCTGATGATATCGAACGCCGATGCACTTGGGGGCGGCATCCTGGCTCTCTCCTCCGCATTGCTCTCGAAGTAGATCCTCCGGCCCAAATTGCGCAGCTCCCAGTTGGAGTGCTGCTTGGCAACTTCAATGGTCGCTTCCCGGCGTTCATGGGAGATAGTTGGATCTCCCTCCATATCTGCCTTCACTCCCTTCCACTCCTTCACACTCAGCGACCAACACTTCACATCGTCGGTGATCCGTTCTGCCCTCTCGTGCCATCGCACTGCCCTCGTCTCCTGTAGGAACTCGTCTGAAAAAGCGGTCACTGGCTGCAGAAGCTCGCGGAAGGACTCGTACGCGTACGGAAGTGGCAAGCCGGACGGGTCGTGTTGGAGATGAACGGGCGATGGTTGCGCCACTGTTGCAGACCTAAACATATGGATCAAATAAATAAAATACATATATCAAGATGTGTCAAATGCAAAATCATACCATATCATACCAACCAAATCCACTACTTGCATCATATATATTTTGTTTACTACAATATGCATCATATCAACATGCATCATATCATAAAACTCCAACATTCATCTTGAATGTATTATCTCCAAACAACATCTTCATATCATCATATCAACATGCATCATAAAACTACTATCAAGTCCTCCCACATGCATTACATCATATTTTTTTTTAAAAAAACTATGAACTGGTGTTCATCTTCACACTAACATATGAACTATTGATTAGAGTTCATATTCAATACCACTACTTACTAAAGAACTAAGAACTACAACTACGATGAAGGTAAAACAATCTTAGGTGAAAAAAATCCAATCTAAATTAAAAAACATGAGGGATTTCAAGCAAATAATGCGTCGAATCGGAGGCAAGTTTGCAAAAACTAATTAGAGGGATTGAAGGAACTTACGTTTCTCTCTTCGAGGCCATCTCAATCCGCAAAAACGGTCAACAAATGATGAAGATCCGAGGGGGGAGTGGAGGAGATGAGAGAGGAAGAGAGGGGCGACTTGGGGGAGAAAAAGAAGAACTGCCGAAGGGGGGGGAGGGGGAGGGGGGAGATGGGCAGGGGCGCGGGGGTTTCGGGGGAAATAACTGCCCAGGCCCTACCGCCAGGGCACTGGCGGTGGGGTTAGATAGGCTACCGCCAGGGAACCTGGCGGTAGGGTGCAACGAAGGGGGACGGCGGCCGTCTCCGCGTGCTGACTTGGATAAGTGCCCTACCGTCAGGGTACCTGGCGGTAGGCTGTCTAACCCTACCACCAGAGCCTCTGACGGTAGGAAAAAAGGGTCAAATCCCCAAAAAAATTAAACCGTCAGAGCCCCTAGCGGTAGAAAGGAGGGTCAAAACACCAAATTTTGCCACCGCATCCATTGACACGCAATCGGAGCAAACGCTGGTAACCGGACAAAATCGAGACAGTCCAAATCGGAGTAAGCACGACTCACAGGCGCGCTGTCCGTCCTGTATCCCAACGCCCCCCGATAGCCGGCGGTCCACGCAAGCATGAAAAGGCGCGCCGCCACCGGGACACATGCCGCGCTTCACGCCCCCAAACGACCCTCGCCGTAGAACAGACGCCGACCCGAACCCCATATCCGGCGCGGCGCGCACACCGCACGACGGCGCACGAGACAGCACGAGCAGCAGCGCGACCACTGCACAGCTGACCGCGGGTGCGGACAAAACGGCGTTTTGCACGCAGCCAGCAGGGAACGGTGGTGCCGGTCGGAATCGGAGTCGGACCGGCTGCCAAGAACAATCCATGGATCCAATTGATTAGTCGGTCGCATTGTTAGCTCTCGCTTAATTTATGTGGGCGGAGCAGCCTTCTGGAAATGCTCAATTATTGTCAGCTTCTGCTATCGCTCCAGAGTGGTGACAAAGTCACACCTTCTTTGTCATTTTTAATATCTGTAGACTTCTATTTTCGTTTGGCCGGGACCCGCAAAGCTAAGAAGGCGAGTTGTTGTCGACTCCCCCGGAAAACAGAGTGTGTTTCAACGGGCACTGAGCGAAGTTAAATCCACCTGCGACACCATAAGTATGTGAAAGATGCCTCCAAAATACTCAAGGACATTCCAAATAACTTGCGCGAGATACGGCATTTCAAGCCGTCTTTTCATTTCGAAAATGGTACTCCCTCCGTAAACTAATATAAGAGTGTTTAAATCACTATTTTAGTAGTCTAAACACTTTTATATTAGTTTACAGAGGGAGTACTTCTAAGACAAGTCACAGGGGCAGATCAGTTGCCACATCAAGGAGGCAAACCACTCGTTTATATAATTTCTTTTACACCCAAATAAAAAGGAGGCAACGACCAGACCCACAGCCTCCAAAGCTCCAAGGACAAAAGGCGGCAATAATTAACCAAACCGTCCTCGTCAGTAGGAGTGGATCGAGGATGGCGCCCCAACGGTCCTCTCGCTCTCACGCGCTCGCCGCCTCCAACGTTCCAATCCACGGCCGGCGCGCCGCCTCCTCCCAGCCACTCCCACAGCCGCACCCGTCGGCCGGTCGCTCCGATCCTCGACGGCCAGATAGCGCCCCTGCGCCGTTTACCTCTTTCTGTGACGTCGTGGTCTCGGGTTCGTCGTCGGACGGCCCGCTGCCCGGTCGGTCCCGCCCGGCTTCGGTGGATCTGGAACCGGACAATGATGGATGGATCCTCATCAGTAACCGTCGCCACCAGCGCCGTTTGGCTAGGTTCCCGTCCGTCGTCCGCAAGCCAGAAAGCTCCAAACCGAGGATTCCTCGATGGCTGGTGGGAAGATGTTTTAAATGCTTGGAATCGGGCCACCATAAAGCTAGGTGCACCGGCGAGATTCGGTGCCATTGTTGTTGGCTAGCTGGACACATCGCGAGAGACTGCCACTCCTTTGTTTCGGCTCCGCTCGCCCCTCCTCGACCCAGATCTACGCCAGGACAATCTTCTCGCCCCGCTGCCGGCCGCCGCCCCCAGATCCCCTCCCCTCGCCGCCCACCGCCGCCCGTCGACATGGCGCAGTACCCTCCCCTCGCACCGTCCCGCTTCCCTGGGGAGCTCTACAACCTTGGGGACCCAGATCTGCGGCCAGAAAGGGGGGTGGGGTTATCTCGCGCACCCCTGGAATGGAGGAGCTAGAGGCAGACTTCAAGAATCGTGCCCTCCTCGCCTCAGTACAGGGAAGGAGGCCGGCGGTCTCGCCCGAGGCCCTGGTTCAATCCCTGGGAAGGTTCTGCGGGGTGGAGAGGCAACATGTCAGGGTGGAGGTGACGCATCCAAACGATTTCTTCATCTCTTTCGCCTCCACTGAAGATTGTGACAGAGTGCTCACCAGTTCTGGGAGGGTCAGATGTGCCGGCTCTCCTGTCGCGTTTTCGCGCTGGCATAGGAGTGCGCAGGCACGCAGCGGCAAGCTTGCTTTCTTCTGCAAGTTGGGAATTGAAGGCATGCCGGCAAGTGCTTGGGAGTGGGGCTCTGTCAACCAGCTAATCAACAATTTACAAGGGCAGCTGGTGGAGATCTTGCCCCAAGAGGATCGATGGCAGCTCAACGTCACCGCCTGGATGCGCAACCCTTCTGGTATCCCAAAAATTTATGATTTGGAGGTACCGGAACCAGTGGGCTTGCCGAGCTCCTTTGAGCCAGAGCTTCCGCTGATGCAGCCGCCGCCGGTGCCGCCGTCCGAGAGGCTTACTCTCATCCACCCCTTCACAATCCATGTGTTGGATGTGGTGGACCGCACTGTGCCTTTCTAGGAGTTTCGTCAAGACGGCGAGCCGGATGAGGACGAGGATCTCACCGACGCCATGACTACTCCCGCCTTTGCTTTCGAGGGCGTGTGGATGGTACTGGGATGGGCTCGACTACTCGCTCGGGTGCTCACCCTTTTGGTGGTCCAGGCGGCTTCGGTATTGCGGGAGACTGGGGCGGGCGCCGAGTGCATGGTCTGCTGGCGCCGGCGGGTGGCATGCCGCTCTCATTCCTTCGCTCTTTGCACCGGGCATCAGACTGCTTGGCGGCTGCTTCTCAGGCGAGATCGAAGATGACTCCGTCGGACTCGAGCGCTGCTTTTCTCGACGGATCAATCTCTGTTTCCGGATCGTGGGTGCTCACGGCGGTGGCCTCGGCTGCTCATGCGCCTACACCAAGCACGTCGGCGCCTTCTGGGTGTGCCTCCACGGCTGTGGGCACCGCAGCGTATGCTGACACGCCGGCGGAGCCAGGATCTTTGGCTTCCACTAAGGTGGGTTCAAAGGCCCACGGTGCAACGCCACCGTCTGGCAGGGCTTTGCTCCGTATGCCACTGTATCCATGCTGGCTATCCTTCAATGTGGAGATGGAGGAGCATGCTGTGTTGATCCATGCGGGCAAGGAATCGTTCAACGCTCGTCCACCCTTGGAGTCGGGTCCATCTGCAGCTGATCTTGACATGGTTCTCTCCGACTCCCATGATCAGCCTCAAGGCCTCAAGACGTTGTTGTTGCCGCAACGACCAGAGGACTCGTTGGAAGCCTGCTATAGTCCGGTGGGCACGCCTTTTGCAGTCCCCTTGAGTCCAAACAAGTTGCTCCCTCCTCTGGCGCCTAAGGAGAGAATTGTGGAAGAGTTCGGCCCCAAGACTGCCGAAGACACACTCCTGGAGGGTATTGGTGCCACACCTAAGCCCTCTATTCTGGGACCAAGGCCGTCGGCATCGGCTCCAGTGCGCCGCAAGAAGGTTATCCCTCCGGGTTTCACACCTCATCGAAGCGCGAGGCTATGCAAAAACAACGATGGCATCAATAAGGGGCCCTACCACCAGGCTCAGACGGTTCTTCTCCGCCGCATGGGTGTGATTCAAGCCGAGGAACAGTTGACCAAGGAGGCATTAGACGAGTACCTGAAGCTGTTTGACAAGCCTCTAGCACCCCACCACATCAAGGACATTGCTGCTCTTTTTGACCCAGATGGTGCGATCTTCGATGAGCCTGCGCATGATGGCTTCTCGGCCTTCTCTCTACCAGATGTTGTAGAGCCCTATGGTGCTTAGGGGGTCTGTTCATTTTCTTTGGGTTTCTGTAGTTGTGTCATGACAATGTCTGTTGGTGTGTTGGCTTGGAATGTCAGGGGGCTCAATAACCCTGCTAGGCATAACTCGGTCCGTTTATTCCTAAAAAGTTGCAATGTTTCGCTTGTTTGTCTACAAGAATCTAAGTTGGCCCTGGTGGATGCTGCGGTTGTTGGGCAAACTCTTGGCCCATCTTTTGATGGCTTTGATTTTCTTCCAGCGGAGGGTACTAGAGGATGGATCCTACTTGCATGGAAATCTGATAGTTTGCTGGTTTCTACGGAACACAAGGGGGAATTCTCTATTACGATCAAGGTTTCTTCTTTGACGGATGGTAAAGAGTGGTTGGTTACATCTGTCTATGGACCTCAAGTATATGCTGATAAAATCAGATTCCTCGAGGAAATTGTAGAGGTTGGGAGTAATATTCAGTTGCCGTGGATCTTGAATGGGGACTTCAACTTGGTTTGCAATGAAGATGAGCGCAGTACGCATAGGTTCAACAGGAGATTGGCAAATAGATTCAGACACTCTATTAACTCTCTGGGTCTTCATGACATGCCGTTGGTGGGTAGGAGGTTTACTTGGTGCAATGAACAAGAGCACACCGTGATGGCTAGGTTGGATCGTCTTCTGTTCAACAATGCCTGGGTGGATATATTTCCTATCAGTGATCTGCTGCCGCTCAGTTCCAGCATCTCGGACCACTGTCCTCTTCTCCTAACTTGTTCCTCGGTCAGGTCAAAGGCTCGTCGCTTTAATTTTGAAACTTCTGGGTTAAGTTGCCAGGGTTTATGGATACTGTGAAAGCAGCTTGGGAGGAGGACGTGGATGCCACTGATCCCATGTTGATCTTCAGTGTCAAACTGCAGCGTACGGCCAAATCTCTTCGAAGCTGGGGGCAAAGGAAGCAAAGTTTCATGAACCTTCAATTCCAAATCGCCAACAAGTTGATTCTACGTCTTGATGGCGCACAGGAATTTGGGTCTCTGTCACGCGAAGAACGACGCCTCAAAGCTTTTCTAAAGGGAAAATGTCTCGCTCTTGCCTCTCTGGAAAGGATCCGTCTACGCTAGCGGGCTAGGGTGAGGGATTTGAAGGAGGGGGATGCAAACTCCAAATACTTTCATATGAAGGCCAATGGCCGGAGGCGTAAGCATCAGATACCATTTATCAGAGATGGGCAGCGAACAGTTTCAGACATGGATGAGAAACTTGAGCTGGTGCGGGACTTCTATCGTGGTCTGATGGGCACACCTACGCCCCAACGGTCCTCCTTGAAGCTGGAGCAACTCAATTTCAATTGCCTTTCCCCCGATTTGGCACGTGGTCTTGAAGTGATGTTCACGGAAACAGAGGTCAGACAAGTGATAATGGATATGCCCTCAGATCGTGCGCCTGGGCCGGATGGCTTCTCAGGCCTTTTTTACAAGGTGTGTTGGGATATTATTGCCAAGGATTTCATGGCTGTCATGCTTGAGCTCTACAGGGGCAATTTTGCCTCTTTTGGTAGGCTTAATTCCTCGATAATTACTTTGTTGCCCAAGAAGGAGTGTTCACTGCAAGTGGCCGATTTCAGGCCGATTAACTTAATCCATGGAGCTGCAAAAATCTTTGCTAAAGTTCTAGCCGTACGTCTTGCCCCTGTATTGCCAGCCCTTATCTCACGAGTTCAGAGTGCTTTCATCAGCCACAGAAGTATTCATGAGAACTTCAAATTCGTTCGCAATGCTGCCAAAATTTTGCATCGAAAGAAATCGCCTGCAGTTCTTATGAAGATTGATATCCCCAAAGCATTTGATACCTTGTCCTGGGAGTTCATCATTCAGATTTTGATAAGGAGAGGCTTTGGTCGGCGTTGGTGCTCTTGGGTCTGTGGCCTTTTGCGCACTGCGTCGTCTTCTGTGTTGGTCAACGGTGAGACTTGTGAGCCTTTCTCACTTGGCCAAGGTGTGAGACAGGGGGACCCGCTGTCCCCGGCGCTCTTCATTCTTGCCATGGACACTTTGCAAGCGATGCTGCATTGGGCAGATCATAACAACCTGTTATCGGCCTTAGGCCTCACCCCCAACGTTCCGAGGGCTTCCTTCTTTGCAGATGATGCAGTTCTATTTTTCAAACCTTACTCGACAGATATGGGGGTGATCTCAGCCATCCTGAAGCTGTTTGGAGAAGCGTCTGGTCTTCACATCAATCTGCAAAAGAGCACTGTCATGTGTATCAGGGGTGACGACTCCATTTCTGCTAGTGTGGCTCGACACTTTGCCTGTCGGTTGAGGCCGTTTCCGCTTCAGTATCTTGGGCTGCCACTGTCAATATACAGATTGAGGCGTCAGGACATTTTGCCACTCATCGACAAGTACTCCAACAAGATGAAGGGATGGAAACCCAAGCTAATGGCCCATGCCGGTCGCTTGACACTCACCCAGTCGGTACTCATGGCTCTGCCAATCCACTTCATGTCAGTTCTACCGTTGCCAGCATGGGCGCTGAAAATTATTAACAGGAGGTGTTGGGGATTTTTATGGAAGGGTGACAGTGATATCAATGGCGGCCATTGTCTCCTACCGTGGTCGAGGGTGTGCATGCCCAAGGAGTGTGGGGGTCTGGGTGTTTTGAACGTCAAGTGCTTTGGCTATGCCCTCCGCTGTCGTTGGCCGTGTTTAAGGTGGGAGCTTGAGGAGAGGCCATGGAATCTACTGCCGGAGGATGTGGAAAAGGAGGTCTCTTACATCTTTAAGGCATCCTCTTCTATCTGCTTGGGGGACGGCAAGAGGGCGAAATTCTGGACGGACAAGTGGCTTCCCGGAGGGAACTCTGTACAGGAAGTGGCTCCTGCCTTATTCTCTTTTGTCAAGGACTCGGGAAAATCTGTCAAGGACGCCCTGTGCAACATGAATTGGATTAGGGATATCTCTGGAGGCATTTTGGTGCAGGCTATGGCTCAATATCTTAAAATTTGGGACATTGCGCGAAGTACTTCATTGTCGGTGGAAGCTACTGATAGATTGGTTTGGAAGTGGACGGGAGACCACAAGTTCTCTGTTAGTAGTGCGTATGGTTTGTTCTTTGCAGGAAATGTGCGCTTTGCATGCCATGGGCCGATTTGGAAGTCCAAAGCACCACCAAGATGCAAATTTTTTATGTGGCTTGCCTTCCACTGTAGGTGTTTAACAACGGATAATCTGGAACGCATGGGTTGGCCTTCCAATGGATCTTGCCCACTATGCCTCTCAGCACACGAAGATTACACACATCTGTTTGTGCACTGCTGTTTCTCCCAGCAGGTTTGGATAAAATTCAGGGATTGGACGAGGGCAAGTTTTCAGACTCCAGATGATAGCTTTGGTACTATGGAGGATTGGTGGCTGACTACGAGGAAGGAGGTCCCCAAGCCGGAACGGCGTAATTTTGACACTATCGCAATCTTGCTACACTGGAGGATTCGGAAAGAACGGAATGCTCGGATCTTTGAGCAAGTGGCTAGCAACGTGGACAGGGTGTTGGAACTAATCAGAGAAGATATTGCAACTTGGAGGGCTGCTGGCTGCGTTGGCGATCTTTGCTGACTTGTTTCTTTGGTGTTTTCTGCCTGCCTCTTGTGGCTGGGCTTTGCCTCTGTTTGTTCAGTGTGTATTCAGAGTTTAAACTCTAACGGCTGACAGTTCTAGATCGCCTAGACTGTCTAGTCTTGTTGTATTCTTCCATTTCTATCTAATAAAAGATCGGCCTATGGCCCTTCGACAAACCATCCTCGTAATTCCTTGATTGTCGTGCCACGAAAGCAGGCAACACCTCACATTCAGTGGGTTCTCCCTCTCCCTGAGGCTGGCCATAGTGGGGTAACATAACTAGTATCATATATTTGGGACTCGCAAACATGCTTACGTGGCAGGAAATTAAAGAAGAGAGAGAAGGTCATAGTAACATAGGTAGATACCGTAACATAATAAATGTTATGCTACTATGTGTCATGCATGACAATAAATAAGACCACCTATGATACTACTTTATAATACTATGCACTATAGATGTAGTATCATACACTAGTATCATATGCATGACACTATTATATGTTACTCCCCACTATGACCAGCCTGAAAGAAAATCTTGATCTTGTTGCTGATCCGCGGTTGGCGCGCAAACCACGACGTCAATACGGCGACGGCAGTTATGGTGTGACGGCGACTGCCGGCTGGACGCTCATGGGCGGGGTATGCTTAACGGCGTCAAGTACCAGTCTATGTGGGGCCATTCGGCCTTGCACTATGGCACATGTACTAATCCACCCTGCCGTGCTCATTGAAACCGGTGAAGGCTGACAAGCGATCATGGCCATGGGTGGTACGGTTATTTACAGGAGTGCCGCTGTGAGGGTGCGCTGCTCACATGGCGCATGCGCGGGAAGCGGGTGATTCAGGTCATGTACTTCCTTCCTTTCGGTTTGTAAGGCTTGTCTTATTTTTTTTTGTTTTTCGATTTAAAGGGCTCATCTAGTGGTCTATAATTAATCCAAATTAATGTATGAGTTTAATTGGGGTAGTTCTGTAAAGTATGATATATATTTTTTCACTCATAAAATGCCTTGATTGATGAGATTTGAGATTTGAGCCCTATAAATCGAAAGGAAGGGAGTATTTATGTGTGCACAATTGACGCACGATCGCAGATTGGTCCGCGTACATTAGTGTACTGCTTTTATTGGCCTACCGTGCTAGTGATAAGCTTTTATCACCTGGTTGATTACACTTTAACTACTTGACATTCATTAGTTCAATCATAAATTCAAAACACGTATCAACATCTATGGCTGCCACAAAAAGTTAATTACACTATAGTGCATGAACTTGCATGACATGTACACATTCATGCAACAACTTGAAAAATGACACAAATTGGTTGTCTAAATTGAGTTCCTGAAACATTTGAATACATTTCTGTCAGTCGCCGTCAAGTGGACTATTAACTGCAGCGTGCCCAAATTCCATGCCACACTGGCATCAGGTCCCACCTGTCAGTGGAGAGACAAAGAAATAGAAATACCTATATGCCGCACCACCGTGGCATCATGTATCACCTCTTAGTGGGACATAAAGAAATAGAAAATACCTATATGTCACACCACTATGGCATCAGGCCCCACTGTCAGCAGGGAGAGAAATAAATAGAGAATAAAATGGTGCGCAACAAGACCTTGCATGATGTAGGTTCACATGCAAGCGCGGGTTAGCCAAGCGAACTGAAGCAAGTTGTTGTTGTATATAGAGATGGATTAGTTTCTATTATTATCAATCATATGTGCGGGTCCACTTTTCAGTGGGGGAGACAGAAAGAAACAGGCACGGTCGTCTGGTCCAAGGAAATAAAATGGCACACAACGTAATGGGACCGCGGTCCTTGTGTTTGCATGCAATTTGTGCTGCTATAATGCTTGTGCTCATCAAGTGGATAAATAGTTGTTCAAAATGGCAATGCTTAAACAAGCTTGGTTTAAGTGATAAGCAAGTTTCTTAATAGCTCAATTAGTTCAGCCAAAAGAAGCATGAAAGGAAATTAATCTTGAGCACGTACACTCGCTACAACAAAACAACTGACTAATAAAAACATATGAACAAGCGATGAGCATATATGCAGACCTGGATATTCTGTGCAATGCGTTCTAGAGTAGTCTTGGACACTTAATGCATGCATGTTCCTATAGCTTTGAGAAAGCAGTGTACACAACGTATACATATGTAATGGATTAGATAAATAATTTGGGCCTAAAGAGCAAAAATGGTACACACACAGACCTTTTATGGAGTGTTACAAGTCCTCCCTTAAATCCTCTCCACCCCCGCGATTTTCACCCCGGTGGGGTCACTCACCCCCCCCCCCTAATGCAACGAAAGCATGCCAATTGAGCACCAACACGTAAACCTTAAGTAATTTGTCCATTGATGTAGCATTTCTCGCCCAAAAGGGATATAGAATAGTTTAGCAGAATGGAGCATGTGGGTAGTGCTTTTCTTGTGTGAGCAGGTGTCTCCGGTTTGAAACCCGGTTACAATAATTTCATAGTTACAATTAATTTCTCTTGGTTGTTGCTCGGATGGATCCACATGATGACAGGGAAGAGAATGTGGGCTTGCTGGCGTGCCATGTAATGACAAGTGATGGAAATGTACTCAAATGTTATCGAAACTCAAGTTATATGATAGATTTGTGTTATTTTCCAAGTTGTTGTTAGAGTTTGTACCCTCCATGAAAGTTTGTGTACCGTAGGTGTAATTAACTCTACAACAAATGCTGAGATATGATGAGCGAAATTTATTTGCTTTTTTATCCATTCGTAATCCTTATAGCGGAATTATTCCCATATTGACAGTATTACTATATAATCCTAGTATCCAAGGAATTTAGTACCTTCCCAAGAGTATGGAGACGAAACAATAGTAGATTATCAAGCCTTTTATATGTGAGAATATTACATTTAATGTACACAAAGAGGTGCATAAGATCCATATACTAATCAAGTGACTTTTCACTTAAGATTATCATTCCTCACCATCTACCACTCTACGCAATGATCGCGAATCTTATTGGCTACCGTGGTAGTAAGTAGAGAGAGTGTAGAGAGCAGAGGATCGCGAAGTTAACACCTTTTCTCAGCTTGGGAGAGACGCCCTATTAAAGAGCCAGCCACCAGGTGAGGACGTTGATAGTAGCGTCAGACATCTAATTCGGCAGGCTGATCCAACTCAGGACATGAGCCTATACCTCATCCGCAAATGCACAACACACCAACAAGTGCTTCCAAATGTGGAGATCTCAACTCCAATAGATGTGACCAATGAAATCCATTTCATACACCAATCTGGTAGAATGCGACCTGGATGGTGTCCACTTCCATGTACAATTGTTTGTGCCAGGAAGAAGGGGGTAACAAGAGATCTTGGTCCAATAGTCAATGAGTTTGAGTATAACTGCATTCGACAAACGTCCCCGTAGGTCATCCATCTAGGAGGTTGTACAAGAGCTTGTACAATATTATTAGTTCCATGGTCTAATAACAAGAGGACGTAATATCTTAATTGTAGCTACTCATACATATCTTATTTATTTTCATATATCTATAAATCTCTACAAGGGATTGCTGCTAGTTTGCTTTGATATAGGTTTATGGGTTTTTTACACATGGCTGGGCTTAGCCTTGGCCACAACACAATATTCGGGCTTAGGATTGGGCCTAGGCTTGATAGTTGAAATTTGGGCTTGTAAATTTACAAGAGTATGCATAGGTTTACTACTTCCTAGGGCTCTTTACTTGTTTGTGTTAGTTGGGGTGCTTTTTTCAGAAAATGAGGAGAAATGCCTTTTGGACTCTACATCAATTAACGCACATGACCTTCTATTGTTGCAACATTCCGACACCCAACTTGTTAGTCATGGTGCATGCGTGGAACAAGGTATATGATGCTAGAAGGAGTTGTGTATTCCTATTTAGGATTGTGTTTTGTTGTTATTGTTAAATGTCTTTGAATATGCATGTTAAAATGTTCCATTGAGATAAGGTGTTGAAGTCCAAGTTTTGACTAATTTCGGACAAGTAATATAAGTGTTGATCCACAAATTCAAGCGGTGGTTGCAGATATATTCAAGATTTTAAGCAAAATCTAAGATGTTTCTAGATTCTTGTAGTTATACTAGAGCAATGCCCGTGCGTTGCAACGGGATATTAATATTCTAGCACGTTAGCTTGTGATTTATTTGTCAATAATAATGCGATTGCGTAAATAAATGTTCATTAAATTTTGACCGTGAATTACCTTATATTTTGATTAGAAGTTTGATAAGTAAATTAAAGTGCAATTGGTTCAGAAGGCAAGTAAATTAAGGTGATTGATTATCATATACACGGAAGATTGGACGAAGGGGTGGTGGGAAGAAAGGTGAAATGGGAACCTTACGTTCTTTTTAAGTAGTAGATATTTATTTGCAAGGTCCGACCTCAAACATCAACATGTACCACAAGAAGGCCTAAATGACATTGTCGGGCCTGCCCATGTGAAAGTGCAACTATCCCTAGGTGGTTTTGGTAATTCATAGCAACATATAGCTCATTGAGCTAATGTTATTCCAAGATAATTATTTCAGGAAAGCTCAATGATTGGCATGGCATGGATGGTGAAACTGGAACCCTCAAAATGCTAAGGACAAAGGATTGGCTAAAGGTTCAAGCTCAAGACTCTTCATTTTACATTTTAGTGATCCAAGATCACATTGAGTTCATAGGAAAAGCCAATACTATCAAGGAGGGATGAGGTGTTTCTTAATGAGCTTTTTGCTTCATGTGCTTAATGATATGCTCCAAAATCCTCAGCTACTTTCCCATATCCACAAATGACCTAAACTCCAAGCCAAACTCGGTCCTACCGATTCTTTCCATCCGGCGCCACCGAGTTTCACTTGTCATAAGCCACTGCCAAACCCTAGCAAATTGGTTTCACCGATAGGGATCTCGGTCTCACCGAGGTGGGGTTGCAATCTCTCTGTTTCCCTTTTGTAACTTTTCGGTCTCACCGAAAGAGCAAATCGGTCCCACCGAGATTGCAATGTAAACTCTTTGTTTCCCCTTTGTAACTTTTCGGTCTCACCAAAAGAGCAAATCGGTCCCACCGAGTTTACCTGACCAACTCTCTGGTTAGCCAATTACCAAATTGGTCTCACCGAGTTTGTGTAATCGGTCTCACCGAGATTACGTTATGCCCTAACCCTAACCATATCGGTCCTACCGAGTTGCATGTCAGCCCCACCGAAAATCTCTAACGGTCACTAAGTTTACCTTTTCGGTCTGACCGAGTTTATTGATTCGGTCCCACCGAGATTGGTAAATTGTGTGTAACGATTGGATTTTGTGTGGAGGCTATATATACCCCTCCACCTCCTCTTCATTCGTGGAGAGAGCCATCAGAACGCATCTACACTTCCAACTCATATGTTCTGAGAGAGAACCACCTACTCATGTGTTGAGACCAAGATATTCCATTCCTACCATATGAATCTTGATCTCTAGCCTTCCCCAAGTTGCTTTCCACTCAAATCTTCTTTCTACCAAATCCAAATCCTATGAGAGAGAGTTGAGTGTTGGGGAGACTATCATTTGAAGCACAAGAGCAAGGAGTTCATCATCAACACACCATTTGTTACTTCTTGGAGAGGGGTGTCTCCTAGATTGGCTAGGTGTCACTTGGGAGCCTCCGACAAGATTGTGGAGTTGAACCAAGGAGTTTGTAAGGGCAAGGAGATCGCCTACTTCGTGAAGATCTACCGCTAGTGAGGCAAGTCCTTCGTGGGCGATGGCCATGGTGGGATAGACAAGGTTGCTTCTTCGTGGACCCTTCGTGGGTGGAGTCCTTCGTGGACTTGCGCAACCGTTACCCTTCGTGGGTTGAAGTCTCCATCAACGTGGATGTAGGATAGCACCACCTATCCGAACCACGGGAAAAACATCTGTGTCTCCAATTGCATTTGAATTCTCCAAACCCTTCCCTTTACATTCTTGCAAGTTGCATGCTTTACTTTCCGCTGCTATATACTCTTTGCATGCTTGCTTGAATTGTGTGATGATTGCTTGACTTATCCTAAAGTTGCTAAAATCTGCCAAGAACTAAAATTGGGAAAAGGCATAGCTTTTATTTGGTCAAGTAGTCTAATCACCCCCCCTCTAGACATACTTCCGATCCTACACCATGGCGACATTTATATACTTTTTGGTTGTCACCATTGGAGCCCATTTTTCAAAGGCTGGATTTAGGATACCCAGTAATTTACGGAATATAGAGCGTGGGAGCGAGGGATCTCTCTACCGCACAATATCCAATTGTTCGTGACATATTGTTTGAAAGTTGATGTAACCGTTTGGCCCGGGCATCTTGAACAGGAGTTGACAAAAGCCCTAGGCTCTCCCGCAGGTGGCCACTCCGGCCTCTGCAGCCACCCCTTCCCGCCGGTGGCCACTCCGGCCCCGGCGGCCACCCTTCTTGCCGGTTGCCACTCCGGCCCCGGCGGCCACCTCTTCTCCTTGCCACCCTCCACTCCGGTTGAGGCAGCCACCACCCCTTTGGTTTCTCTGTTTGGATCTAGAGTCGAGACTATGGCCATGGATCCTCCATCTCTCAACTTTGCAAGAGGTAAAGACTTTCAATGTTCTATGAGGGAGAAGTTTGGTCATCCAGTGGTTTTTTCTCCTGGTTTTCGACAACGGGAGTTCACTTTGGTGGTTTCCTTCTGTCGTGCTCGCTTTCGGTTGGATTGTCACATGGTTAGCGTCACACTTCAATCTTGCTTTGGTGGTTACCCACAAGGTTTTCGTGTCCATCATCTCAAGGACAGATCCTTCAAGTTTTTGGTTGCTTCTAAAGCGGTGGGTTTTGAGATCTATAATCATGGCCGCATGGTTGAAAAGGATTTCGAATTAGTGTTTAATCTTTGGGGTTTCGGAGGCCCCAACTGGTTGCGTGAAGAACAACTTTTTTATCGTGAGGAGGAATCTTCTTGGACCTTGGTTACTAATGGTTCGCATGCTCGAGCTGTTGCCACATCCACTAGCTCCGGCGATCAACTCCGGCCGTCGGTTTTTGCTCGTCTCGCGAATTTTCCAAGTTCCAGCAATAATGTGGTCTCCGACAATAATGCATTTGCCGACAATAATTCATCTTCAATGCAGAATCTTAATACCTCAGGAGAGGTTCACGCTGCGGTTTCTCAGGGCGGCAA
This sequence comes from Aegilops umbellulata, assembly GCA_032464435.1. NCBI lineage: Eukaryota > Viridiplantae > Streptophyta > Magnoliopsida > Poales > Poaceae > Aegilops > Aegilops umbellulata. The sequence continues at coordinate 246,617,769 of CP136056.1, forward strand.
TCAGGGTTTTTCAAATAGAGCGCTTACGTGCTATTCTTGTGGTTTAGTGGGCCACTTTGCCAGGGGGTGTCACGTACAAAGGCTACCTGGGCTGTTCCCATTTCTTCGGTTTGATACGTTTGCCAGCCCACCCGTTGATGCATGGAACATGGATGCGGTCCAGGATTGGTTCAAGTCTGTCGGCCCGGCCCGCGACCCTCCAGTGGTTTCCTCTTTTAGCAAGCTCGCCACGGGATCTTTTCCTAATTTCCAGCCTCAATTGGCACTTGCCTCCTCAACTTCTCCACAGTCAGCCTCTGCTTCACCACAGTACCCAAACTCTGCTCATGTCACCTCCGGCTCGCCGGTGACAGGGTGCGCCTCTGCGGCTTCTCCGATGGCCAACATTCCGATCGACCCGCGGCCGTTTGTGCCGCATGGGTTCGCTACCCAGCAAATCCCAGGCCGCAATGGGGTGGCTCGTGTGGTGCTTCCGCATCGTCCTCGTCGCCATGAAGACTAGGCTATCACAACTATCCATCCACTCCCAGCCGATGCTCCGTTTCCCAATGTAAGAGATGTTCTCGAAGAATTTATCGTTGAACATAGGCAGCTAGGGCGATCCAGCGATGCCCGTTTGGTGAAGCGTATGTGCGTCTGACACGGGTCAGAGATAGGGACAAGCTTGTGCTGGATAGCCCGCATGAATTCGGCGACGTTTTTATCTCTTTTGTGAAGCATGATGAGGGAAGGAATCATAGGCGGGTGCATTTCAATAGAACAGTTTGGTTGCTGCTGACTGGAGTCCCGTTTGATTTCCGAAATACTGAAGATTTGGCCTGTGCTGTCAGTAAGTTTGGTCGCATGATTTCCTGGGACAAGGAGGATGATCACATGGGTCGTATTGCGGTCAAGGCTCGTGTTATGAATTTGGACATAGTCCCCAAGAGCATGAGATGGTCAGAGGGAGATGAGTTTGAAGAGGATGGTTGGTCCTCTTCCATTGAAGTGTTGGCTAGTGAGCTTCTGGGTGGGGGACCAGCAGATGAAGACCCGATCCCACCAGACAATGTGGATCCACACCCTTTGCCAGAGGATGCTGAACTTGGTGCTGGTTTTCACAATGCTGCACTCAACAACAACAATTTAAATGCTCAGCAAGAAGACAATTGGGAGCAAGAGGACAACTGGAATATTCCACAACAGGACAACATGCAGGCACCCCTTGATGACATTTTGGATGCTGTGCAGCATGAGGAGATGGCTTGGGCAGATGGTGAGGAGTTAGTGCCGGTTTTCAGTAACAGCAGCCTTTCTTCAGATATGTCTTTTTCTGAAGGAGTTAATTCCAACATTTCTATGCCACCTGTGATTGCTGGGAATGTATTGCACATAGATGTTGCACCTATGGCTCTGCCCCCTCCTGTCGATGTGGTGGCAAATGGGCTTCAGAATATTATTCAAGCACACCTTTCTGATGAAGAAGAGCCCAATGTGTTGCCTGTGCAAAATGAGGTTGTAACATCTGAAGAGGTTGCCCTTCCTGTTCAAGTACATGCAAGTCAGCCGCATCTTTTGGATGCAATTACTCCTTCAGGGGATGCAGTGGTGACTACTAGCTTTGAAGATCAAGTCTTGGGTCCTAAGCAATTTTGCTCACCTATGGAGAATAATTTACCTCCTGTGCAAGGTTCTGAATCTGACTTGGCAACTGCAGCTGGTGCTTCTGATCAGGTCTTTCAGTCAAGTCCTTCTCACATCAATACTTTCAGAGGAGGGCTGGATCCTGTCACCAGTATTAAGAACCTTCAGTCTGGTCTGCAAGGTAAATGGGTAAACCAAATCAATGAGCATTTCAGCATGGCACCCTCCCTCCTAGGTTTGAAATGTATCCAACTTGCTGCAACTGCAGATAATGACAAACTGATATCTGAAGAAGGTCTCTTGCTGTGGAAGAAGCACTTTCAGGAGCAATCTGTGGATAAGCACAGCTCATTTTCTGCCAACATTCCTGTAAGTTGGTTTAATTTCATTGTCCACCTTCTATTGACTCCTGATAAGTTTGACTGGACTGTGAATATGCTTAAGTCTGGGATGTGGGAACTTTTCTCTGCTGTTGAGAACATGGAACAAGCTATTATGTTTCATATACCTGCTAAATGCCCTGCTTCACATGCTCCTATTTGTCAGGCCATTGCTCTAGAGAATCAAGTTGCAAAGGATAAGGGCGAGGAGAATGTTGAGGTGGCCTCCAACATGCAAGATTTGGAGTCCCAGGCCCTTCTGCAGCCTTTTGGCACTGACAACCTCAGGAAGAGAAGGAGTGGTAAAACTCCCCTAGTGGAAACTAAGGTAAGGAGAAGTGACAGAATTAAAAAAGTGAATGATGGATATAAAAGAAACTCCTGCTCAAATACTAGTTGTCTGCCTTGTCATGCTATTCCTCCTGTCATTCAAAACTCAGTTGTTAGAAACCTCACTGCCTCTTTCTGTAAGGTTGCTGAGGGGGAGCTGGATAACAAGCTAGCCAAGAAGCCAAGAAGAAAGCTTGATGAGGACTTGGTCAAGGTGTCCTTGGCCACTGGAGAAGATAACACACCAACATCTTCATGATGACTACTAGACATTTCTGGGCTAGTGGTTGGGGGGGGGGGGTAGTTTGGATGAAGTTTCATGTGCTCTTTTGGTCAATCTTATTTATGTTGTAACCTTTGAGTGTTGGTACTTTAAGCAACTCTTTGCTCTGGAGAAGTTTTATTTTAAGGGAACCTCTGTGGTGTATGCTACTTGGATGTATTGTTGGTTTTGTCATATGCTATGGTCCAGAATTTCAGATGATCTTTTCTCCACTCTAATAATGAGTCAAGTGCTGGTGCTTGGCCTATGCTGCAGTTCGCATCTCTGTCTCCATGAATAATACAAATAGAGGGAACATTCTGAACTGGAACATTAGAGGGATGAATTCCCAGGATAAATGGCTGGCTTTAAGACAGAAAATTGATGAGAGTGACTGCAATATTCTATGCTTACAAGAAACTAAGAGAGAAAACTTTGATGCCTTACATAAAAAAAATTCTGTCCAAATAGAATCAACAAGTTTGCTTTCCTTCCCTCTCTTGGAGCTTCAGGGGGTCTCCCAGTGGCTTGGAATGGCTCTCACTTTGCTGGAGAAGTAATTTCTCAAAACAGATTTTCACTCTCCATTCAATTCACCAGCTTGCTCTCCAATCAGTCCTGGCTTCTCACCAATATCTATGGTCCTTGTGACCCATAGGACAAAAATGAGTTCATTGAGGGGTTTTTGAATATTCATATGCCTGATAATGTGGACTGGATTCTTATGGGAGATTTGAATTTCATGAGGGATCCATCAGACAGAAATAAACCTGGTGGAGATGCTAATGAGATGCTCATGTTCAATGAAGCAATTAGTAACCAAGGTCTAGTGGAGCTACCTCTGCATGGTAGGAAATTCAGTTGGAGTAACATGCAGCAAAACCCTTTGCTAGTCAAGCTTGATTGGTTTTTCACTTCAGCTTCTTGGATGACCACATTCCCAAATACTATGGTTCTACCTCTTGCAAAACCAATTTCAGACCACTTGCCATGTGTAATCAAAGTTGGCGCCTCAATTCCCAAAGCAGAAGTTTTCAGATTTGAGAATTATTGGTTGCATCACTCAGACTTCAAACAGGTAGTTCAGGCTGCTTGGAATATTCCAGTAGGGAACCTGGATTCAGTCAAAAGGTTGAATGCAAAGTTTAAAAATTTCAGGAGAGCTTTGAAGTTGTGGGCCAGATCCCTCTCTTGTCTGAAAACCCAAATTGCTAAAATCAATGAACTCATTTTTCTTTGGGATTTTTTTGAGGAGTGGACCCTTATGAATGGAATTGTAGGATTCTCCTTAAAGAACATCTGCTAGTCCTTTTGAGGAACCAAAAGATATATTGGAAACAGAGGGGGAAAATTAAAGGGGTAAAGTTTGGGGATGAAAATACAAAATTCTTTCATACCAAGGCTTCTATCAATCACAGGCATAATCATATTTCTGTCCTGCAAAATGATGATCAAGTTGACATTTCTGATCATGCTGGGAAAGCTGCTATACTATGGGATACCTATAAGAAAAGAATGGGGACTTCTCACAAAACTTCCATGCATTTTGACTTGCAATCATTGTTTCACCAAAGACAGGATCCCTCACTTTTTGAGTCATTGGAATTGCCTTTTTCTGAAGAAGAAATCAATGAAGTAGTGAAAGAATTACCTATGGACAAATCACCTGATCCTGATGGCTTCAATAATGAGTTCTTTAAATCTTGCTGGGATATAATTAAAGGAGATGTGCTCAACTTCATTTCTGACTTCCATGCTGGACAAATGTCTCTGGAAAGTTTAAAAGACCTCTTTCATTACTCTTATTCCAAAAGGAAATTCTCCTCTCACAGCAAATGACTACAGGCCAATCTCCCTCCTCAATTGTTGTCTCAAGCTAGTCACTAAACTGCTGGCAAACAGGTTACAGAAAATCATCTTAAAGCTGGTCCACATTAACCAATATGGCTTCCTCAAAGAGAGATCTATTCATGACTGCTTGGGTTGGGCTTATGAATACCTGCATCAGTGCCATAAATCAAAGGAAGAGATTATTGTACTAAAATTGGATTTTGAAAAAGCTTTTGACACCATTGAACATCAGGCAATTCTGGATATTTTAAAAGCTAAAGGATTTGGAGATAGATGGATTAATTGGATCAAAATGCTGTTCACTTCTGCCTCATTTGCCATTCTGCTAAATGGTGTGCCTGGTAAAAAATTCTATTGCCTCAGAGGTGTGAGACAAGGAGACCCCCTATCACCACTGTTGTTTGTACTTGCTGCAGATCTTCTTCAGTCAATCCTCAACAAGGCCATGCAAATGGGTTTACTCTCCTCACCTCTGCAAGTGAACTCCTGCCCTGATTTCCCAATAGTTCAATATGCAGATGACACTTTGGTACTCCTTCAAGCAGATGCCAAACAACTACACTCCCTCAAGGCCCTCCTTAATACTTTTGCAGATGCTACTGGACTGAAAGTCAATTACTCTAAATCTAGCCTCATCCCACTCAATGTACCTGAGGAGAAAGTTGAAATTCTGACCAATACTTTTCAATGTAAAACGAAATTCTTTCCCATCCAATATTTGGGTGCACCCCTGGGTATTTATAAACCAACTGTTGAGCAATGTTTACCTATGGTCACAAGACTACAGAAGAAACTTATGGGCTTATCTTCTTTTTTGACCATGGCTGGAAGACTATTGTTGGTAAAATCTGTGCTAAACTCCCTGTTGATTTACCTTATGGGGTGTCTTGATGTTCCTGTCACCATTAAAGCTCAAGCAATTAAGTTTGGAGGATCATAGGCCTGCCATGGTGGCTTGGAATACTGTTTGTAGGCCAAAGGACCAAGGAGGATTGGGAGTAATGGACATCTTTGTCCAAAACAAAGCCTTGCTACTCAAGAATCTGCACAAGTTCTATAACAGACACAATACTCCATGGGTTAACTTGATCTAGGAAACACATTACAGTGCTGGTTCACTGCCTGGCAATAGTTGGATAGGATCCTTTTGGTGGAAAGCTAATCTTAAGCTCATTGACAATTTCAAATCCATGGCTAGATGCCACATTGGAGATGGAAAAAGTGCCTTTTTTTGGTCAGACCTTTGGCACTCAGCCTATCTTCAGGACATGTTCCCTCATCTCTTTTCTTTTGTGAAAAATAGAAACTCCACCGTGCATACCATTATTCACACTGAATTTCTGGAGGATCTCTTTCACTTACCATTGACAGTGCAAGCATTCCAAGAATTTGAGGCAATGGAAGACATTTGCATATCTTTGAGGGGTTCTGAATATCTGGAATGTACAAACACCTGGAGCTATATTTGGGGAAGTGATCAATTCTCTGTTGCAAAGGCATATAAACTGATGATGGGAGTTAAAATAGTGCCACACCAATTTAACTGGATTTGGAATAGCTCTTGTCAACCCAAGCACAAGGTGTTCTTTTGGAGGATACTACATGACAGACTCAATACCAGGAATCTTCTTAGAAGGAAAACCTTTCATTTAGACAACTACAATTGTGCTGTAAATAATTGCCCGCAGGAGGAGACACTTCAACACCTCTTTTGGACATGTCCTTTTGCTGCACAGTGTTGGGACATAATTTGCCCTGCTAGGCAGGCAAATGTCTCAGTTCTTGAGGCCTTTGCTGATCTAAAGCTAAAACTTCATGTCCCTTTCTTCATGGAAATCATCATCCTAGCTTCATGGGCCATCTGGATCTCTAGGAACAACCTCATTTTTCAAGACATCCAACCAAGCATTCAGGGACGGAAAGTTATCCTCTTGGAAGAACTCAGTCTGTTACGGTTCAGAATTAAGAAGAGTTATGCTAGAGCTTTCTGTTTCTGGCTTGACAACCTTGTCCTGTAATCTTTTGTTTTATAGTAGCTGCTAGCTTCCTATTTCTTTCTTTCTTTTTTCCTTTCCTCTTTCTTTTTTTCTTTTCTTTTCTTTCTTTTTCTTTCTCTCTTTCCTTCTTTTTGTTTTGGCTTATCTCAAGCCTTTTGTACTATTGGATCTCTTTATTATTATTATTTAAAAATTGCAGTGGGGTTTTTGCCCTACTGTGTATAGTCAAAAAAAGAAAGTTGATGTAATTGTGTAGCTCAAGTGTTTACTCCTAAAATGACAAACATCCTTTTGGCTCTAATTTCATAAAGGAGCATATGTAAATGGAGGAGATATTTTAAAATTGATATAAGTTTTTCTGTAACAAAAAGCATTAGGTGTAGTTACACACAAATTAGCGAGCAATATATAGAGCAATCAATACCAATCAAAAATCACATATGACAGTTGAAGGAAATATGCCCTAGAGGCAATAATAAAGTTATTATTTATTTACTTATTTCATGATAAATGTTTATTATTCATGCTAGAATTGTATTAACCGAAAACATAATACATGTGTGAATACATAGACAAACAGAGTGTCACTAGTATGCCTCTACTTGACTAGCTCATTAATCAAAGATGGTTATGTTTCCTAACCATAGACAAAGAGTTGTTATTTGATTAATGGGATCACATCATTAGATGAATGATCTGATTGACTTGACCCATTCCGTTAGCTTAGCACTTGATCGTTTAGTTTGTTGCTATTGCTTTCTTCATGACTTATACATGTTCCTATGACTATGAGATTATGCAACTCCCGTTTACCGGAGGAACACTTTGTGTGCTACCAAACTTCACAACATAACTGGGTGATTATAAAGGTGCTCTACAGGTGTCTCCGTAGGTACTTGTTGGGTTGGCGTATTTCGAGATTAGGATTTGTCACTCCGAATGTCGGAGAGGTATCTCTGGGCCCTCTCAGTAATGCACATCACTTAAGCCTTGCAAGCATTGCAACTAATGAGTTAGTTGCGTGATGATGTATTACGGAACGAGTAAAGAGACTTGCCGGTAACGAGATTGAACTAGGTATAGGATACCGACGATCGAATCTCGGGCAAGTAACATACCCATGACAAAGGGAACACGTATGTTGTTATGCGGTCTGACCGATAAAGATCTTCGTAGAATATGTAGGAACCAATATGAGCATCCAGGTTCCGCTATTGGTTATTGACCGGAGACGTGTCTCGGTCATGTCTACATTGTTCTCTAACCGTAGGGTCCGCACGCTTAACGTTACGATGATAGTTTCATTATGAGTTTATGTATTTTGATGTACCGAAGGTTGTTCGGAGTCCCGGATGTGATCACGGACATGATGAGGAGTCTCGAAATGGTCGAGACATAAAGATCGATATATTGGACGACTATATTCGGACACCGAAAGTGTTTCGGGTGATTTTGGAGAAAACCGGAGTGCCGGAGGGGTTACCGGAACCCCCCGGGGAAGTATTGGGCCTTAGTGGGCCTGAGGGGAGAGAGAGGGCAGCAGCCCAGGAGGTGGCGTGCCCCCCATGAGGAGTCCGAATTGGACTAGGGAGGGGGGGCGCGGCCCCTCTTTCCCTCTCCCTCTCCCTCTCTTTCCTTCCCCCTCTCTCTTCCTAGTTGAACTAGGAAAGGGGAGTCCTACTCCCACTAGGAGGAGGACTCCCCCTCCCTTTGGCGCGCCCCATAGGGCCGGCCGGCCTCCCCCCTTGCTCCTTTATATACAGGGGCAGGGGGCACCCTAGAACACACAAGTTGATCTTCGTGATCGTTCCTTAGCCGTGTGCGGTGCCCCCCTCCACGATATTACACCTCGATCATATTGTAGCAGTGCATAGGCGAAGCCCTGCGACGGTTGAACATCAAGATCATCACCACGCCATCGTGCTGACGGAACTCCTCCCCGAAGCTTTGCCGGATCGGAGCCCGGGGAGCGTCATCGAGCTGAACGTGTGCCAAGAACTCGGAGGTGCCGGAGCAACGGTGCTTGGATCGGTTGGACCGGGAAGACGTACGACTACTTCCTCTACGTTGTGTCAACGCTTCCGCTTCGGTCTACGAGGGTACGTAGACAACACTCTCCCCTCTCGTTGCTATGCATCACCATGATCTTGTGTGTGCGTAGGAATTTTTTTGAAATTACTACGTTCCCCAACAGTGGCATCCGAGCCAGGTTTTTATGGTTTGATGTTATATGCACGAGTAGAACACAAGTGAGTTGTGAGCGATATAAGTCATACTGCTTACCAGCATGTCATACTTTGGTTCGGCGATATTGTTGGATGAAGCGGCTCGGACCGACATTACGCGTACGCGTACACGAGACTGGTTCTACCGCCGTGCTTTGCACACAGGTGGCTGGCGGGTGTCAGTTTCTCCAACTTTAGTTGAACCGAGTGTGGCTCCGCCCGGTCCTTGCGAAGGTTAAAACATCACTAACTTGACAAACTATCGTTGTGGTTTTGATGCGTAGGTAATATTGGTTCTTGCTTAAGCCCGTAGCAGCCATGTAAAATTTGCAACAACAAAGTAGAGGACGTCTAACTTGTTTTTGCAAGGCATGTTGTGATGTGATATGGTCAAGACATGATGCTAAATTTTATTGTATGAGATGATCATGTTTTATAACCGAGTTATCGGCAACTGGCAGGAGCCATATGGTTGTCGCTTTATTGTATGCAATGTAATCGCCCTGTAATGCTTTACTTTATCACTAAGCGGTAGAGATAGTCGTAGTAGCATAAAATTGGCGAGACGACAATGATGCTACGATGGAGATCAAGGTGTCGCGCCGGTGACGATGGTGATCATGACGGTGCTTCAGAGATGGAGATCACAAGCACAAGATGATGATGGCCATATCATATCACTTATATTGATTGCATGTGATGTTTATCTTTTATGCATCTTATCTTTCTTTGATTGATGGTAGCATTATAAGATGATCCCTCACTAAATTATCATAGTAAAAGTGTTCTCCCTGAGTATGCACCGTTGCGAAAGTTCTTCGTGCTGAGACACCACGTGATGATCGGGTGTGATAGGCTCTACGTTCAAATACAACTGGTGCAAAACAGTTGCACACGCGAAATACTCAGGTTTAACTTGACGAGCCTAGCATATAACAGATATGGCCTCGGAACACGGAGACCGAAAGGTCGAGCGTGAATCATGTAGTAGATATGATCAACATAGTGATGTTCACCATTGAAACTACTTCATCTCACGTGATGATCGGACATGGTTTAGTTGATATGGATCACGTGATCACTTAGAGGATTAGAGGGATGTCTATCTAAGTGGGAGTTCTTAAGTAATATGATTAATTGAACTTAAATTTATCATGAACTTAGTACCTGATAGTATCTTGCTTGTCTATGTTGATTGTAGATAGATGGCCCGTGCTGTTGTTCCGTTGAATTTTAATGCGTTCCTTGAGAAAGCAAAGTTGAAAGATGATGGTAGCAATTACGCGGACTAGGTCCGTAACTTGAGGATTATCCTCATTGTTGCACAGAAAAATTACGTCCTGGAAGCACCGCTGGGTGCCAGGCCTGCTGCTGATGCAACTGACGACGTGAAGAACGTCTGGCAGAGCAAAGCTGATGACTACTCGATAGTTCAATGTGCCATGCTTTACGGCTTAGAACCGGGACTTCAACGATGTTTTGAACGTCATGGAGCATATGAGATGTTCCAAGAGTTGAAGTTAATATTCCAGAAGAATGCCCGGATTGAGAGATATGAAGTCTCCAATAAGTTCTATAGCTGCAAGATGGAGGAGAATAGTTCTGTCAGTGAGCATATACTCAAGATGTCTGGGTATTGTAATCACTTGATTCAACTTGGAGTTAATCTTCCGGATGATAGCGTCATTGACAGAATTCTCCAATCACTTCCACCTAGCTATAAGAGCTTTGTGATGAACTATAATATGCAAGGGATGGATAAGACAATTCCCGAGCTCTTCGCAATGCTAAAGGCTGCGGACCGACATTACGCGTACGCGTACACGAGACTGGTTCTACCGCCGTGCTTTGCACACAGGTGGCTGACGGGTGTCAGTTTCTCCAACTTTAGTTGAACCGAGTGTGGCTCCGCCCGGTCCTTGCGAAGGTTAAAACATCACTAACTTGACAAACTATCGTTGTGGTTTTGATGCGTAGGTAATATTGGTTCTTGCTTAAGCCCGTAGCAGCCATGTAAAATTTGCAACAACAAAGTAGAGGACGTCTAACTTGTTTTTGCAAGGCATGTTGTGATGTGATATGGTCAAGACATGATGCTAAATTTTATTGTATGAGATGATCATGTTTTATAACCGAGTTATCGGCAACTGGCAGGAGCCATATGGTTGTCGCTTTATTGTATGCAATGTAATCGCCCTGTAATGCTTTACTTTATCACTAAGCGGTAGAGATAGTCGTAGTAGCATAAAATTGGCGAGACGACAATGATGCTACGATGGAGATCAAGGTGTCGCGCCGGTGACGATGGTGATCATGACGGTGCTTCAGAGATGGAGATCACAAGCACAAGATGATGATGGCCATATCATATCACTTATATTGATTGCATGTGATGTTTATCTTTTATGCATCTTATCTTTCTTTGATTGATGGTAGCATTATAAGATGATCCCTCACTAAATTATCATAGTAAAAGTGTTCTCCCTGAGTATGCACCGTTGCGAAAGTTCTTCGTGCTGAGACACCACGTGATGATCGGGTGTGATAGGCTCTACGTTCAAATACAACTGGTGCAAAACAGTTGCACACGCGAAATACTCAGGTTTAACTTGACGAGCCTAGCATATAACAGATATGGCCTCGGAACACGGAGACCGAAAGGTCGAGCGTGAATCATGTAGTAGATATGATCAACATAGTGATGTTCACCATTGAAACTACTTCATCTCACGTGATGATCGGACATGGTTTAGTTGATATGGATCACGTGATCACTTAGAGGATTAGAGGGATGTCTATCTAAGTGGGAGTTCTTAAGTAATATGATTAATTGAACTTAAATTTATCATGAACTTAGTACCTGATAGTATCTTGCTTGTCTATGTTGATTGTAGATAGATGGCCCGTGCTGTTGTTCCGTTGAATTTTAATGCGTTCCTTGAGAAAGCAAAGTTGAAAGATGATGGTAGCAATTACGCGGACTAGGTCCGTAACTTGAGGATTATCCTCATTGTTGCACAGAAAAATTACGTCCTGGAAGCACCGCTGGGTGCCAGGCCTGCTGCTGATGCAACTGACGACGTGAAGAACGTCTGGCAGAGCAAAGCTGATGACTACTCGATAGTTCAATGTGCCATGCTTTACGGCTTAGAACCGGGACTTCAACGATGTTTTGAACGTCATGGAGCATATGAGATGTTCCAAGAGTTGAAGTTAATATTCCAGAAGAATGCCCGGATTGAGAGATATGAAGTCTCCAATAAGTTCTATAGCTGCAAGATGGAGGAGAATAGTTCTGTCAGTGAGCATATACTCAAGATGTCTGGGTATTGTAATCACTTGATTCAACTTGGAGTTAATCTTCCGGATGATAGCGTCATTGACAGAATTCTCCAATCACTTCCACCTAGCTATAAGAGCTTTGTGATGAACTATAATATGCAAGGGATGGATAAGACAATTCCCGAGCTCTTCGCAATGCTAAAGGCTGCGGACCGACATTACGCGTACGCGTACACGAGACTGGTTCTACCGCCGTGCTTTGCACACAGGTGGCTGACGGGTGTCAGTTTCTCCAACTTTAGTTGAACCGAGTGTGGCTCCGCCCGGTCCTTGCGAAGGTTAAAACATCACTAACTTGACAAACTATCGTTGTGGTTTTGATGCGTAGGTAATATTGGTTCTTGCTTAAGCCCGTAGCAGCCATGTAAAATTTGCAACAACAAAGTAGAGGACGTCTAACTTGTTTTTGCAAGGCATGTTGTGATGTGATATGGTCAAGACATGATGCTAAATTTTATTGTATGAGATGATCATGTTTTATAACCGAGTTATCGGCAACTGGCAGGAGCCATATGGTTGTCGCTTTATTGTATGCAATGTAATCGCCCTGTAATGCTTTACTTTATCACTAAGCGGTAGAGATAGTCGTAGTAGCATAAAATTGGCGAGACGACAATGATGCTACGATGGAGATCAAGGTGTCGCGCCGGTGACGATGGTGATCATGACGGTGCTTCAGAGATGGAGATCACAAGCACAAGATGATGATGGCCATATCATATCACTTATATTGATTGCATGTGATGTTTATCTTTTATGCATCTTATCTTTCTTTGATTGATGGTAGCATTATAAGATGATCCCTCACTAAATTATCATAGTAAAAGTGTTCTCCCTGAGTATGCACCGTTGCGAAAGTTCTTCGTGCTGAGACACCACGTGATGATCGGGTGTGATAGGCTCTACGTTCAAATACAACTGGTGCAAAACAGTTGCACACGCGAAATACTCAGGTTTAACTTGACGAGCCTAGCATATAACAGATATGGCCTCGGAACACGGAGACCGAAAGGTCGAGCGTGAATCATGTAGTAGATATGATCAACATAGTGATGTTCACCATTGAAACTACTTCATCTCACGTGATGATCGGACATGGTTTAGTTGATATGGATCACGTGATCACTTAGAGGATTAGAGGGATGTCTATCTAAGTGGGAGTTCTTAAGTAATATGATTAATTGAACTTAAATTTATCATGAACTTAGTACCTGATAGTATCTTGCTTGTCTATGTTGATTGTAGATAGATGGCCCGTGCTGTTGTTCCGTTGAATTTTAATGCGTTCCTTGAGAAAGCAAAGTTGAAAGATGATGGTAGCAATTACGCGGACTAGGTCCGTAACTTGAGGATTATCCTCATTGTTGCACAGAAAAATTACGTCCTGGAAGCACCGCTGGGTGCCAGGCCTGCTGCTGATGCAACTGACGACGTGAAGAACGTCTGGCAGAGCAAAGCTGATGACTACTCGATAGTTCAATGTGCCATGCTTTACGGCTTAGAACCGGGACTTCAACGATGTTTTGAACGTCATGGAGCATATGAGATGTTCCAAGAGTTGAAGTTAATATTCCAGAAGAATGCCCGGATTGAGAGATATGAAGTCTCCAATAAGTTCTATAGCTGCAAGATGGAGGAGAATAGTTCTGTCAGTGAGCATATACTCAAGATGTCTGGGTATTGTAATCACTTGATTCAACTTGGAGTTAATCTTCCGGATGATAGCGTCATTGACAGAATTCTCCAATCACTTCCACCTAGCTATAAGAGCTTTGTGATGAACTATAATATGCAAGGGATGGATAAGACAATTCCCGAGCTCTTCGCAATGCTAAAGGCTGCGGAGGTAGAAATCAAGAAGGAGCATCAAGTGTTGATGGTCAACAAGACCATTAGTTTCAAGAAAAAGGGCAAAGGAAAGAGGAACGGGAACTTCAAGAAGAACAGCAAGCAAGTTGCTGCTCAGGAGAAGAAACCCAAGCCTGGACCTAAGCCTGAGACTGAGTGCTTCTACTGCAAGCAGACTGGTCACTGGAAGCGGAACTGCCCCAAGTATTTGGCGGATAAGAAGGATGGCAAGGTGAACAAAGGTATATGTGATATACATGTTATTGATGTGTACCTTACTAATGCTCGCAGTAGCACCTGGGTATTTGATATTGGTTCTGTTGCTAATATTTGCAACTCGAAACAGGGGCTACGGATTAAGCGAAGATTGGCTAAGGATGAGGTGACGATGCGCGTGGGAAATGGTTCCAAAGTCGATGTGATCACGGTCGGCACGCTACCTCTACATCTACCTTCGGGATTAGTATTAGACCTAAATAATTGTTATTTGGTGCCAGCGTTGAGCATGAACATTATATCTGGATCTTCTTTGATGCGAGACGGTTATTCATTTAAATCAGAGAATAATGGTTGTTCTATTTATATGAGTAATATCTTTTATGGTCATGCACCCTTGAAGAATGGTCTATTCTTGATGAATCTCGATAGTAGTGATACACATATTCATAATGTTGAAGCCAAAAGATGAAGAGTTGATAATGATAGTGCAACTTATTTGTGGCACTGCCGTTTAGGTCATATCGGTGTAAAGCGCATGAAGAAACTCCATACTGATGGACTTTTGGAACCTCTTGATTATGAATCACTTGGTACTTGCGAACCGTGTCTCATGGGCAAGGTGACTAAAACACCGTTCTCCGGTACTATGGAGAGAGCAACAGATTTGTTGGAAATCATACATACAGATGTATGTGGTCCGATGAATGTTGAGGATTGTGGCGGATATCGTTATTTTCTCACCTTCACAGATGATTTAAGCAGATATGAGTATATCTACTTAATGAAGCATAAGTCTGAAACATTTGAAAAGTTCAAAGAATTTCAGAGTGAAGTTGAAAATCATCGTAACAATAAAATAAAGTTTCTACGATCTGATCATGGAGGAGAATATTTGAGTTACGAGTTTGGTGTACATTTGAAACAGTGCGGAATAGTTTTGCAAATCACGCCACCCGGAACACCACAGCATAATGGTATGTCCGAACATCGTAATCGTACTTTACTTGATATGGTGCAATCTATGATGTCTCTTACAGATTTACTGCTATCGTTTTGGGGTTATGCTTTAGAGACGACTGCATTCACGTTAAATAGGGCACCATCGAAATCCGTTGAGACGACACCTTATGAACTATGGTTTGGCAAGAAACCAAAGTTGTCGTTTCTTAAAGTTTGGGGCTGCGATGCTTATGTGAAAAAGCTTCAACCTGATAAGCTCGAACCCAAATCGGAGAAATGTGTCTTCATAGGATATCCAAAGGAGACTGTTGGATACACCTTCTATCACAAATCCGAAGGCAAGACCTTTGTTGCTAAATTCGGAAACTTTCTAGAGAAGGAGTTTCTCTCGAAAGAAGTGAGTGGGAGGAAAGTAGAACTTGATGAGGTAACTGTACCTTCTCCCTTATTGGAAAATAGCACATCACAGGAACCGGTTTCTGTGACGTCTGAATCAATTAGTGAGGAAGTTAATGATGATGATCATAGAACTTCAGATCAAGTTACTACAGAACCTCGTAGATCAACCAGAGTAAGATCCGCACCAGAGTGGTACGGCAATCCTGTTCTGGAAGTCATGCTACTAGATCATGATGAACCTACGAACTATGAAGAAGCGATGGTGAGCCCAGATTCCGCAAAATGGCTTGAAGCCATGAAATCTGAGATGGGATCCATGTATGAGAACAAAGTGTGGACTTTGGTTGACTTGCCCGATGATCGGCAAGCAATTGAGAATAAATGGATCTTCAAGAAGAAGACTGACGCTGACGGTAATGTTACTGTCTACAAAGCTCGACTTGTTGCAAAAGGGTTTCAACAAGTTCAAGGGATTGACTACGATGAGACCTTCTCACCAGTAGCGATGCTTAAGTCTGTCCGAATCATGTTAGCAATTGCCGCATTTTATGACTATGAAATTTGGCAAATGGATGTCAAAACTGCATTCCTAAATGGATTTCTGGAAGAAGAGTTGTATATGATGCAACCAGAAGGTTTTGTTGATCCAAAAGTAGCTAACAAAGTGTGCAAGCTCCAGCGATCCATTTATGGACTGGTGCAAGCCTCTCGGAGTTGGAATAAACGCTTTGATAGTGTGATCAAAGCATTTGGGTTTATGCAGACTTTTGGAGAAGCCTGTATTTACAAGAAAGTGAGTGGGAGCTCTGTAGCATTTCTAATATTATATGTGGATGACATATTACTGATTGGAAATGATATAGAATTTCTGGATAGCATAAAGGGATACTTGAATAAGAGTTTTTCAATGAAAGACCTCGGAGAAGCTGCTTACATATTGGGCATTAAGATCTATAGAGATAGATCAAGACCCTTAATTGGACTTTCACAAAGTACATACCTTGACAAAGTTTTGAAGAAGTTCAAAATGGATCAAGCAAAGAAAGGGTTCTTGCCTGTGTTACAAGGTGTGAAGTTGAGTAAGACTCAATGCACGACCACTGCAGAAGATAGAGAGAAAATGAAAGATGTTCCCTATGCTTTAGCCATAGGCTCTATCATGTATGCAATGTTGTGTACTAGACCTGATGTGTGCCTTGCTATAAGTCTAGCAGGGAGGTACCAAAGTAATCCAGGAGTGGACCACTGGACAGCGGTCAAGAACATCCTGAAATACCTGAAAAGGACTAAGGATATGTTTCTCGTATATGGAGGTGACAAAGAGCTCATCGTAAGTGGTTACGTTGATGCAAGCTTTGACACTGATCCGGACGATTCTAAATCGCAAACCAGATACGTGTTTACTTTAAACGGTGGAGCTGTCAGTTGGTGCTGTTCCAAACAAAGTGTCGTGGCGGGATCTACGTGTGAAGCGGAATACATAGCTGCTTCGGAAGCAGCAAATGAAGGAGTTTGGATGAAGGAGTTCATATCCGATCTAGGTGTCATACCTAGTGCATCGGGTCCAATGAAAATCTTTTGTGACAATACTGGAGCAATTGCCTTAGCGAAGGAATCCAGATTTCACAAGAGAACCAAGCACATCAAGAGACGCTTCAATTCCATCTGGGATCTAGTCCAGGTGGGAGACATAGAATTTTGCAAGATTCATACGGATCTGAATGTAGCAGACCCGTTGACTAAGCCTCTTCCACGAGCAAAACATGATCAGCACCAAGACTCCATGGGTGTTAGAATCGTTACTGTGTAATCTAGATTATTGAGTCTAGTGCAAGTGGGAGACTGAAGGAAATATGCCCTAGAGGCAATAATAAAGTTATTATTTATTTCCTTATTTCATGATAAATGTTTATTATTCATGCTAGAACTGTATTAACCGGAAACATAATACATGTGTGAATACATAGACAAACAGAGTGTCACTAGTATGCCTCTACTTGACTAGCTCATTAATCAAATATGGTTATGTTTCCTAACCATAGACAAAGAATTGTTATTTGATTAATGGGATCACATCATTAGATGAATGATCTGATTGACTTGACCCATTCCGTTAGCTTAGCACTTGATCGTTTAGTTTGTTGCTATTGCTTTCTTCATGACTTATACATGTTCCTATGACTATGAGATTATGCAACTCCCGTTTACCGGAGGAACACTTTGTGTGCTACCAAACGTCACAACGTAACTGGGTGATTATAAAGGTGATCTACAGGTGTCTCCGAAGGTACTTGTTGGGTTGGCGTATTTCGAGATTAGGATTTGTCACTCCGAATGTCGGAGAGGTATCTCTGGGCCTCTCGGTAATGCACATCACTTAAGCCTTGCAAGCATTGCAACTAATGAGTTAGTTGCGGGATGATGTATTACGGAACGAGTAAAGAGACTTGCCGGTAACGAGATTGAACTAGGTATAGGATACCGACGATCGAATCTCGGGCAAGTAACATACCGATGACAAAGGGAACAACGTATGTTGTTATGCGCTCTGACCGATAAAGATCTTCGTAGAATATGTAGGAACCAATATGAGCATCGAGGTTCCGCTATTGGTTATTTACCGGAGACGTGTCTCGGTCATGTTTACATTGTTCTCGAACCGTAGGGTCCGCACGCTTAACGTTACGATGACAGTTTCATTATGAGTTTATGTATTTTGATGTACCGAAGGTTGTTCGGAGTCCCGGATGTGATCACGGACATGACGAGGAGTCTCGAAATGGTCGAGACATAAAGATCGATATATTGAACGACTATATTCGGACACCGGAAGTGTTCCGGGTGATTTCGGAGAAAACCGGAGTGCCGGAGGGGTTACCGGAACCCCCCGGGGAAGTATTGGGCCTTAGTGGGCCTGAGGGGAGAGAGAGGGCAGCAGCCCAGGAGGTGGCGCGCCCCCCCATGGGGAGTCCGAATTGGACTAGGGAGGGGGGGTGCGGCCCCTCTTTCCCTCTCCCTCTCTCTCTCTCTCTTTCCTTTCCCCTCTCTCTTCCTAGTTGGACTAGGAAAGGGGAGTCCTACTCCCACTAGGAGGAGGACTCCCCCCTCCCTTTGGCGCGCCCCATAGGGCTGGCCGGCCTCCCCCCTTGCTCTTTTATATACAGGGGCAGGGGGGCACCCTAGAACACACAAGTTGATCTTCGTGATCGTTCCTTAGCCGTGTGCGGTGCCCCCCCTCCACGATATTACACCTCGATCATATTGTAGCGGTGCTTAGGCGAAGCCCTGCGACGGTTGAACATCAAGATCGTCACCACGCCGTCGTGTTGACGGAACTCCTCCCCGAAGCTTTGCTGGATCGGAGCCCGGGAGCGTCATCGAGCTGAACGTGTGCCAAGAACTCGGAGGTGCCGGAGTAACGGTGCTTGGATCGGTTGGACCGCGAAGACGTACGACTACTTCCTCTATGTTGTGTCAACGCTTCCGCTTCGGTCTACGAGGGTACGTAGACAACACTCTCCCCTCTCGTTGCTATGCATCACCATGGTCTTGTGTGTGCATAGGATTTTTTTTGAAATTACTACGTTCCCCAACAACAGTAAGGGCTTCTTTTATTCGTAGGATTCTAAAAACACGGGAACAGGAAAAACATAGGATTGAAATGTCATGGCCATCTCAATCCTACATGATTTTCTGTTGTTTGATTGCATCATAGAAAAAGTAAAGGTTCCTCCAAAAAGGTTTGAGTGGATGCTAGAAATCCTATGGGAAATAGTACAAAGAAACCTTAGAAAAAATTCCTATATGCTTAAATCCTATGAATCAAACAACCAACAAAGGAAAAAATCCTAAGAATTATAATCCTCCAAATTCCTATAAAAAAATCTTTGAATCAAAGGGCCCTAATAGATCTTGAGTTCCCGTGATCTCGGGTAAAAAATAATAATTTCTGACATCAAGTAAAAAGAAAATCAAGTATGCACAAATCGCTATGGAAGGGGGAAGTCAAGCAAGTGAATACTCAAATTTGTAGCACTGAATTTTGCTTTAGGCCCCTTTCTACGGTTATTGTGGGCCAATCATGAATGAAAATTGTTTTCACGAAATTTTGCAGCGCCATATTGTATTCCCATGTTTACATGTGAGACCATCTTCATTTTTGGGTGGAACTTGAAACCTAATATCTTGAAGGGAAAAAGATTAACGAAAATGCTAGCATCCACTCGACTGACGGAGCTGTGCGTTTCGACCACTTGCACATCCATCATACCCATTTCTTATCGGAAGGCTTGTGACCATCTCCACACCTTTGCAAATTGCCTCCTATTGGAAAGAAAAGAGGGCAACATAGCCATTATTGTAAAGGCTTCTCCTCAAACCGGTTGATTCCAACGCTCCATCAGTCGTTGTTTCATCGCAACTGCCGCTTTCCCAACATCCACGACTACCTGTTCGAGCCCGGTGAGTTGTGCCGCCCCTTTCCCCTCTATCGTTGTTGTAGGCCTCGCCTCGCTTGGAATCAAGCTCGGCGCCGAGCGCCAAGGCCGTCGTGGAATAGATCTGACGGTCCGCGCCGCCGGCGAGTCCCC
Organism: Aegilops umbellulata; assembly: GCA_032464435.1. NCBI lineage: Eukaryota > Viridiplantae > Streptophyta > Magnoliopsida > Poales > Poaceae > Aegilops > Aegilops umbellulata. Next base: position 246,637,794 of record CP136056.1, read on the forward strand.
ACTCCCCAGTTTTGCCTTGTGCTCCAGCATGCCCATATGGCCCGACGCATGCCCATGAGCTGGTTCGGTGCTCTCCGCGTGCTCCTCCGGCGAGCCGTTGTGCGCTCCGTTGGAACAACGGTGTTGCAAACAGTGGCGGTGAATGATGGCATTGTGAAAGGGACTGAGAGTTGTGATGAATTTTTGTGTGCAACAAGGGCCCTGTTGCTATTGCAAGAACAAGACTCTTGTTGCGCGAGCCACAGAGCCTTTTGGCAATAAGACTCTTGTAACAAGAACATGTTGCGACCAACGCGATCAGCGCGTGTGCAGATAGGACGACCAGCGACCGAGCAAATCTTTTAAAAAAAAATCTGCTGACCGACACGTAGCACGCGCCATAAGATAAAGAAGCCATAAGAACTTGGAACCGAAAATCCATCTCTCCTTCTTTTAAAAGAAAACTTCTAATCTATTTATCTTCAATCATGATAGTACAGCAAAACATTAGAAATAATAAAAATTATATCCAGATCCGTAGACCACCTAGCGACGACTAAAAGCACTGAAGAAAGCCGAAGGCGCGCCGCCGTCATCGCCCCTCCCTCGCCAGAGCCGGACAAACCTTGGTGTAGTAGACAGTCGGAAAGTCGTCGTGCTAATGCCCCATAGGACCAGAGCATCCGAACAACAACCGCCGCCGTTGAAGAGTAGCATATATCAGAAAGATCCAACCTGAAGACGCATGAACGTCAACGAACTACGACAAGATCTGAGCAAATCCACCAAGGACAGATCCATCGGAGACACACCTCCACACACCCACCGACAATGCTAGACGCACCACAAAAACGGGGACTAGGCGGGAAGAACCTTATTCCATTTTCAGAAAGCCGCCCCGTCTTTCTAGCGGGACACGAAGCCTAACAAAAATTGAAGGAACATCTAAAGACGAAGCCCTCTGCGGACAAGGGCGGTGATCCACCGCACCGCCATGGCCCTAAGGCTACCGGAGACGAGGCGGACCGGCGGCAGAGCCGGCAGGAGACGGTGGAAACCTAGCCTTTTCTTTTCTTGAGGGAGGAGCCTGTCAATCTATTCTACACCTCCATTTGTTTGGATATCCTCTACAGCGTCCATTTATGTATAGTGAGTATTTAATTTGAAAGGATAGTGAGTATTTCTTGTTGATGCTGTATACTGCGCAGATGGCTCTTCAGTGTTGGGTTTGGTGGGGACACATATTGTACGTTTAGCGTGCAAAGTAGTGTTACAAGACATACAAGAATACACCTATCATGATTCTTGATTTAATGTGGACGGTTAACTGCACGTACCTACAAACCTACTACGGATCGGAGGGCCACTGAATTGTCTGCAAGCGTACCACCAGTACCACTTGACTGGGGACATCGGCGGTACGTTTCAAAGGGCAGCCGGAGCTCATAATATTTTCTTGTACATATATATAGTGCACACAGTATACACGCTGACACATAGGTAGATAATTGGATTGTTAAAACGCTACGTACATAGCCAAACTGTTGGTTGCAATCATCTTTTGGGCGTCGCCAACGGTACACGGCTCTTTGCATGCTCACTTAGATAATAATACTCTCTCTGATACAACAGCTCTAATACTCCCTTCGTCCGGAAATACTCGTCGGAGAAATGCATAAAAATAAATGTATCTAAAACTAAAATGCGTCTAGATACATCCATTCCTTCAACAAGTATTTCGGGACGGAGGGAGTACAACTTTGATATGTAGTATTAATATTCCTATAGTGTAGTGATATCATCTAGAAACAATCTACCTGCGTCCTCATCTCATGTTTTCATTTTCTTCCAGTCGAATGGCCAAGGCAAAAACGTTTTGCACCTAGATAAGAGTACGTAAAAATGGTTTTAACCCATAGCCTTGTCACCTTTTACTAGTTTTAGGTCCTGTTTGATTCAACTTTTATCGACAGATTCCGCTGCCGTGCAGCAGAATCTGAACCAAAAGGCGAACCTAGCAGAATTCGATTTCAGAAATCCGCTGCCAAAATTTGAACCAAAATCGAAAGCAGCCCAGGACGTGCTTTTCAAAATCTGATTCCGCTGCGGGCCAAAATCTGAAAAAGCTGTATCACCTGGTTTGCCAAATGACCTATATCTTTTTCACATTAGATTTTTCACAGCTGTTTTTCCACAGCAGATTTTCCGCAGCTACTTTAGAAATCCACAGCCGAACCAAACAGGGCCTTAACCCCATAGCATCTGTTCGTCGATAGCACCACTGCTCTCACATCACATTGCAATGGAAAGTACAACACACAATAAACACAAAAAGACATGTAAGTCGAGTCCCTATACAAAGGTAGCCCCTACGGGTTGCTGCATCCATCCAAGGGAAGAAAAGCCTGTAAAAAGGCTGAGAAATTTTCCGCCAAGCTGCAGCAAAAGTTCAGAAATCAGATCAACCCTGTAGCAGTAGGAAGGAGGAGACGGCGATGGCCCACCAGGACAATGTCAGCGCCCTGCTCGTGCACCGGGACCACGCCGGGGCCGTGCACTGCCTGACACTGTCGCGTGGTCCCCACCTGGAAGCTGGGACCGCCTGCTCACGAGACAGCACCCTGAGCCGCATTCAATCCAGTGAGACTCCTCGGCCGTGGGATCCCAATCAGATGGCCGGCGAGGGCGACCGGTTTTCAAACGCGTTGCATTCGAGTGGCAGCGCCGTTAGGCTAGTCATAGTAGGAGTAACTTAGGTAGTAACATAACGCACCTCGAGAATTTTTTGCTTATGTGGCAAATAATAAATGAGAAGTAGTAACATAATATGTTACTGTAACATAGCGCTTTCCAAGACAACATGAGTCTACAAGCTATTAAATGAGACTACATATGACATTAGTACTATATTATTTTACACTATAAAGGTAGTAACTTAGACTAGTGTCATGCATAAGTTACTCCCACTATGACCAGCCTTAATGCGACCAAGCCTGGAGGGTAGAACGGGTAGGCTACTCCTGGACGGCGAACGACGGTACCACTAGTAGGAACTGAAGCCTGAAGGGGTTAGCGTCACGCACACCAATGTAGGTTTAATTGCTTGCGCTCCTTGGCTCTTTAATGGCCACCGCCTCCACCCGCCCCCGCTCCCACGCGTACGGCACTATAGCGCCCTAGGTTTCGCATCGTACCCAGGTCAGGTCGTAGGAGGGGCGGCAGCGCGAGGCGGAGCTTCCTCTTCGTCGTCTTCTCCGGCGGCGGGCCGGGCGCTCCTCGTCTTATCTTCTCGGTGGGTCTCTTCTCTTCCCCCCATTTTGATTGAGCTGTCGTTTTCGTTTTTGATAGCTTCGATTCACGTCGGTTCAGATGCCCCCCGAACTCCGCCCTGGAATGGCGGGCAAGTTTCCCGGGTATTTGGGAAGAGTAGGTGTTGGTTTATGGAAGGCAATGCGAGTCAAATATCGCGTCGGAGATCTGCTTGCATATGGAATGGGGAAATTTCCGTAGAAATTGACTCCATTTTGTCCCACTCGTCGTGGAGGCCAATTTCGAGGCAGAGAGCGCGGCGAGATCTGTGCGAAGATTCGAACGATTTTTCAATGATTTGGGGATTCCTACGGCGTGCTGGGAATCGTGTAGGCTGGGAGGACGAGGCGGCACTGTGCAATCTGACCGGTTTGGCACAACGGGGAGGCGGGGTCACCTCGTCGTCTCATCCCAGACAGCGAGAGCGAGCTGGAGCTGGAGCTGGGCTCTCTCCCCTTCCCCGTCTCCCTACTCCGGCTACAGTGGCGGCGAGGACATCCCATTCACAGGCGGCAGTGGTGCCCGCTCTGCGGCCAGCCATAAAGTGGGCGATCTTTCTCTCAATCCGAAGCAGCTTGGTCGTCGAGAATCCGGGACCCAGCTGAGGGGGAAAGGCCGTCTCCTTTTTACTGCCTTGCCGCCATCTTTAGGCTGGTCACAATAGGCAAGAACATAAGCTAGTAACTTACACACTTCTCTAGACTATGTTACTACCTCTATAGTGGGTGGGAACATCTATATAGTGTCATGCAACGATATATTTATTAGATTATAGACTCATTGTTTTTTGAAGTGTGTGATGTTCCGGTAACTTAGCTAGTTACCACAAGCACCTCTCTCTTCATTAAATATGTGCCACATAAGTAAAGTTGTATTGGAGTGTGTGATGTTACTCCTAAGTTACTCCCCATTGTGACCAGCCTTACTGGTCTTTGGCTGCCTTTTGGTTCTGTGAACAGAGTTCGGTGTCCAACGCCGCTGGCAACTGTCAGTAGCTCCTCCTATCTCATTTGCATTTAAGCACTTGGGGCTGGTTGTTGCGTTGTTTGTACTAGGCATTACTACTCCTACTTGTTTGCTTCTTGGGTTTGGCCAGCACTTCCGTGGTTCGGCTGTTTAGAGGGAGCTTCTTGATTTGCAGGCATCGCCGGAGAGGAGGTGATGGCGAGCTCTATCAAGCAGCAGCAGCTGCTGTTGCAGCAGAGGAAGGGGAAGGCCGTCGCCGACAAGGGCGCACCGGCTGCTGCTGCCGAGGAGAAGGTGGTGGTGGCGGTGCGTGCTGCCATTAGGGAGATCTCCAAGACAGCCATCGTCTGGGCTTTGACGCACGTCGTGCAGCCCGGCGGCAGCATCATACTCCTCGTTGTCATCCCGGCACAGAGCTCTGGTATTGTTTCCTTTCCTTGCAATCCTGTCCGTCCTTCGCAAATGCAGTTTTCTACTTTTGTTGTACTGCGGTGTTGTTTTGGGGGCTTAGCTATAATAGTGCATCCTATATGCACATTAGTTGCACAGCTAAATGCATATATGGGTTGCCATCATTGGTCTCTAAACTCTTCTGTTACCATGATCACTGAAGTTGCTGCACTTTGTCCAGTACCTTCCACGAGTTCTGGGTTGAGTTTTGAATTTTGTGGTAGTGGCCTTAATGCACTATGGTTTCCCTCTTTCAGGCAGGAAGTTCTGGGGCTTTCCTCTATTTGCTGGAGATTGCGCAAGTGGCCATAAGACCATGTTGGATCAGAAGTCAGATGTCTCAGAGCTGTGTTCGCAAATGATGCTCAAACTTCATGATGTTTATGATGCAAGCAAGGTTTGTACATGCTTCTGTACATGTTTTTTTTTGTGCGGTGGAAATGGGAGCTTTATTGATTAAGTGACAGAATAACAATCGGTAGCCAGCAGGCTAATCAGGATCACTGTTAATGCTTCTGTACATGTTTTCTTGACTCCTATCATATACTGCAATCTTTTTTATGACGATTCTCATTTGTGCAGATAAATGTTAAGGTTAAGGTTGTTTCTGGATCTCCTCCTGGTGTCGTAGCTGCTGAATCTAAGCGAGCACAAGCAAGCTGGGTTGTGCTAGATAAGTAATGATCAACACTTACTACTGTAATTATCTTTTGTACGTTCAAGTATCTTGTGTTTTCTCTTTGCTTAGCTGCCCATGCTGCTGCTCTTAGGGAGTTGAAGCATGAAGAGAAGCGTTGCATGGAAGAGTTACAGTGCAACATTGTTGTCATGAAGCGTTCTCAGCCTAAAGTTCTCCGTCTGAATCTTATGGGATCTCCCGATAAAGAGTCCAAAGGATCCTGTTCACTTCCAGCAGTGTTGGATAGTTCTGTTGGTAAAACAGCAACTGATGTAAAGGAGCCGCGGAGTTCAGTTCGAGGACCAGCTGTAACACCAAATAGCAGCCCAGACTTAGAGACGCCTTTTGGAAGTACCGAAGCGGGAACATCCTCAGTCTCAAGTTCAGATCCAGGGACTTCCCCATTTTGTGCTTCTGAAACAACTGTTTCTCTAAAGAAAGAGGTACAAGCAACAAAGGATAAGATCCAGCATTCGGATGTCAATATTTCTGATACCGACAGTGAAATATTGAGCCCCTCAGCAACCTTCTCGCTTCAGCCATGGATGGTCGACATTCTACAGGGATCTGCATCCTCAAAACCACCACGAAAAACTCGCACCCCAACTGCAGATACTTTGCTTGAGAAGATCTCCAAGCTTGATCTTTTGCATGAAATAAGTTCTATGAGAAGCAGATCAGACTTAAACTTTAGAGGAAATGTCAGGGACGCTGTCTCGTTAGCAAGGAGCGCACCTCCTGGGCCGCCTCCGTTGTGTTCGATATGTCAGCATAAGGCTCCTGTGTTTGGGAAACCTCCTCGGTGGTTTAGTTACGCTGAACTCGAACTTGCAACCGGTGGTTTCTCCCAGGCAAATTTCCTGGCTGAAGGTGGATTTGGATCTGTTCATCGAGGCGTCCTTCCTGATGGCCAGGCAATTGCTGTAAAGCAACATAAGCTTGCTAGTTCCCAGGGTGATGTTGAATTTTGCTCAGAGGTGGAAGTTCTGAGCTGTGCACAACACCGTAATGTTGTAATGCTCATTGGTTTTTGTGTTGAGGAAAGGAGGCGTTTATTGGTTTATGAGTACATCTGCAATGGATCCTTGGACTCGCATCTTTATGGTATGATTTTTCTCTCTCTTGCACGTATATATAGACACATTTTCCAGTCTGCAGGCTCACTATTGCACTTAGTATTCATTACATGCGTATTGTTGTTCTGCCTTTTACCAGTAGCGAGCAAAAGTTAGTGATAATGTTTGTTTACCTATTAAGCTGTTTGTGAAATATCTTTCAGGTCGCAATAATAAAGACACACTGGAATGGGCAGCTAGACAAAAGATTGCTGTTGGTGCTGCTCGAGGGTTGCGGTATCTACATGAGGAATGTAGAGTTGGTTGCATTATCCATCGGGACATGAGACCAAACAACATCCTTGTCACACATGATTTTGAACCTCTGGTATGGACTGCACTATTGGAATTTACTAATCAGCATTTGTCCTCTGGTATTGCATTGAACGTCTTTCCAGATATGATGTTAAATTTGTGTGCCTGATGCAAAGATGAAGCCATTCTGTATACTTAATTGGGTTGGCCTCTTGTAACTACAATTTTCTAGACCATAATAGCGTCTTGTCTTGTGTAAATTTAATTAAATTGCAATACTTTCTGTTTAACTTCCCCAGTATTATCTTACAGACCTTTTTTTAATTATGCCAATATCCAGTCTTATACTCCCTCCGTTCCTAAATATTTGTCTTTATAGAGATTTGAAATGGTTACCACATACGGATGTATATAGACATATTTTAGAGTGTACATTCACTCATTTTGCTCCGTATGTAGTCACTTGTTGAAACCTCTAGAAAGACAAATATTTAGGAACGGAGGGAGTATTATGCTTGGCCACCAAGCATATAATTTCCTGACAGGGTTGTGTGTTTTCAACCATGTTCTGATAGGTTGGAGATTTTGGTCTAGCGCGATGGCAACCCGATGGAGACATGGGTGTTGAAACAAGAGTCATTGGCACATTTGGGTATGTACTGGAATTTCCAATAATTTGTCACCTTAAGCAATTTGGAGCACTCGATGATTCTTAACGACTCGTTGCAGTTATCTGGCACCAGAGTATGCTCAGAGTGGACAAATAACAGAGAAGGCTGATGTATACAGTTTTGGTGTCGTGTTGGTAGAACTTGTCACTGGGCGCAAGGCTGTTGACATTAACCGACCTAAGGGCCAGCAGTTTCTAACTGAATGGGTGAGTTTCTTTGCAAGACGACTCCTTTTTTGCATAGTTAGCACGCTTAAGGTTGGTGTTAATGATATATGGTCTATGGCCTCCATCTTCTTGCAAGTTGTCATAGTTTTTGTTGCGAAATCGCAATCAAGTCTTTTTGACTAATAAAACTTACGCTCAAGGATTTCAGAGTTGGCTACAATGCTAGTGCTGCTATGTCAAAACTGTGTGCACGGTGTGATTGGACTATTAATGAGTATTAATGAAGTTTTTATGTATGATAGGCACGCCATCTCTTGGAGGATAATGCAGTCGACGAGCTGATAGACCCATGCTTGGGGGACCGATACAGCGAAAATGAGGTCCGTTGCATGTTGCATGCCGCAAACCTGTGCATACGACGTGATCCTCATTCAAGGCCTCGCATGTCTCATGTAAGTTCTTTCTGGGCTCGACCTTCAGTTATTTTGTGTAAATGCCTGTCGGGAAACTAAAATTTGCCAACTTGTACCGTTTTCCCATATCTTTCTTTTAGGTTCTTCGCTTGCTCGAGGGCGACATGGTTGTCGATTCCGTCTCCGTTTCGGCCCTGAGTAGCGATTCTGCGAGCAGGAGCTGGCGAAAGGCAAATGATCAACAGCATTATCAGGACTACAGCAGCCCAGCCCGGCAAGATTCGCAGCGAGTGGTTGGAAGGAAACAACAATCTTACGACGCTTTGAGGGCTGCCTGGGACCGAGACAAGAAGAGCATCTCTAACCGATATTAATGCTCTTCCCTTCCCTTAGCAACTCAATTATGTATTATTCCCTTCCCCTCTGCTTTTGAGTAATCGTAGGCCCAAAGCTTTTGCTGCTACCTTGTCCTCGTGTATAGTAGGAATGCCAATAGGTTTACAAGTATATTGAGCTCTGAGTTAGCTCTTCTTTTGTGTATCAGCCGACGAAATGACATCTAGTTGTGCGAAGATCTTAGTTGTGATAACTATTGCAATCGTCAGTCACCCTGATGAGAATGGCAGCCATGCACTGTGTGCCGTTTGTAGATCTCGATGTGGTCTCCGCACTGCTGCGCCTACTGGGCTTCGGGGGCATTGCCCGCTGTTTGTCAATCAATAATGGCGTTGTTTTGTTTTGTGGTGGTATTTTTCTTATTCTTCTCTGTCGGTGGTGCATGTAATCAGTTGGTTCTCAGCAAGGTCACATGGCATGAATAGTTGCCTCACACTGAACGGAGAGGAGAGGGGCCCTGAGCTGTTATGTTTGTGCATATGGCAGCTCGAAAATCTTGGACGGAGATACGCAGCAGTGTGGCCGGTGGAGGTGCGTGCGACTATTCAAGGGTCTTCTTGTACTACTCCCTGTGGACCAACCAATAGTATGATGAGGGACCTTCTTGTATCCAAGGATCTTGATCCTCCACTTTCAACATATTTTTTTGCTCTCTTTGCTGAAAAAAGAGATCTACAATTCTGCTATTTCTATAAGAACACAAACTCGCATTTGAGATGGCTTGAACCTGGGAGGCTGGGTTGTATATGCAGGACGCAGCTTCTGGCTTCGTGATGCCAAGTCTCGCCGTAACTTAGCCTTCCTCTATCAGCCATCCATTAAATATCCGACGTACTCCCTCCGTTTCTTTTTAGTCTGCATATAAGGTTTGATCAAAGTCAAGCTTTGTAAAGTTTGACTAACTTTATATTAAAAAATATAAACATTGACAATATGAAATCAACGTTATCAGATGCACCACGAAGTGTATTTTCATACTATATAGTTTTAATATTGTAGATGCACATATTTTTTTATATAAATTTGGTGGCTATGCCCCCCTGTCAGTGATTAGAGCTGCTCTATGCGGCGTGCACAATTTTGTTTTGCATAATCACCCTCTCTATTTAATTAAACAGAAGCCCATCAATAACACGTGTGGGCCCGCACATATTTTTGCATAATCACCCCTTGCTCTGTATTTAATTAAGCAGAAGCACCGAAATAGCACGTGTGGGTCCTACCAGCACGGACGGTGGGAGAAATGAGAATAAAAAGAGGGTGTTGGGGGTTTCGAACTCCCGACCTCATATAAAGTGCACACACTAGCCAACAACTACACCGACTACATACTCATGACTATTCGAACTCCCGACCTCATATACAATGTACATACTTCTTTTTCTAGACTCCTTTTTTCTCCGGTTTCCAGAAAATATTGCCTTTTTGGGCCAAAAAAGGCATCAAAACATATAATGCTTTTAGGGGAAAATATATAATGTTTAATCCATTACGTACAAAACTTTTCTGCAAGTGAGATGTTTTTATTCCTTTTTTTCCGGAAGGGGGCGGAAAATCCGGGTTTCAAAATATCTCAATAATTCTAATTTTTTCGCCTAAAATTTTGAAATGAATTTGATTTCATTTGTTAACATCTAAAAATATTTAGTTTGACAAAAAAATTAAATAAGTTAACATAACTCCGTCCGAGAGAGAAAAACAGAAATATGAGTAGTTGTCATCACAAAATTATCAAATTAAGTGTTCCTCTTTGTGGGTAGTAACATGTACTTGGAGTTGCGGTCGGCTCGTGCACTAACACGCTCGAAGTCAAGATATCGATTCCGTTCATTCCCCTATTTTTCTGCAAAATTATCCATGCGCCCGAACTTCAATCTTACACACGGACTGATGGGCCCTGCGTAAATTAGTCTAATTACCTGTTTAGCCTAACCCGTTGTTAGTATCCCACCGACTAGCGGCCTCACCCCTAAATTACCCATTAAACATATGGGCCTATGAAAGGATCGATATAGTTGACTAGAGGGGGGGGGGGGTGAATAGGCAACTAACAATTTTTAGCTTTTCTTTATCAAATTAAACTTTGCATCAAAGTAGGTTGTCCAGATATGCAACTAGGTGAGCAACCTATATGATGCAACAACAACAAGCACACAAGCAAGCAAGGGATACAACACAATATAAACTTGCACAAGTAAAGGTGAGAGATAACCAAGCGTGGAGCCGGTGGAGACGAGGGTGTGTTACCGAAGTTCCTTCCCTTTGAGAGGAAGTACGTCTCCGTTGGAGCGGTGTGGAGGCACAATGCTCCCCAAGAAGACACTAGGGCCACCGTATTCTCCTCACGCCCTCACACAGTGCGAGATGCCGTGATTCCACTATTGGTGCCCTTGGAGGCGGCGACCGAACCTTTACAAAAAAGGTTGGGGCAATCTCCACAACTTAATTGGAGGCTCCCAACGACACCACGAAGCTTCACCACAATGGAATATGGCTCCGCGGTGACCTCAACCGTCTAGGGTGCTTAAACACCCAGGAGTAACAAGACCCGCAAGGGATTAGTGGGGGAAATCAAATTTCTCTTGGTGAAAGTGTAGATTGGGCCCTTCTCAACCAATCCCTAGAAAATCAACAAGTTTGATTGACTAGGGAGAGAGATCGGGTGAAAATGGAGCTTTGAGCAACAATGGAGCTTGGGGAAGGAAGAGGTAGTCAACTAGAGGAAGACTGTGACGCCCCCAATTAAATCGTACACTAATCATACACGCAAACGTGTACGATCAAGATCAGAGACTCACGGGAAGATATCACAACATAACTCTTAAAATAAAATAAGTCATACAAGCATCATATTATAAGCCAGGGGCCTCGAGGGCTCGAATACAAGAGCTTGATCATAGACGAGTCAGCGAAAGCAACAATATCTGAGTACATACATAAGTTAAACAAGTTGCCATAAGATGGCTAGCACAAACTGGGATACAGATCAAAAGAGGCACACGCCTCTTGCCTGGGATCCTCCTAAACTACTCCTCATCGTCGTCGGCAGCCTGCACGTAGTAGTAGGCACCTCCGGTGTAGTAGGAGTCGTCGTCGACGGTGGCGTCTGGCTCCTGGGCTCCAGCATCTGGTTGCGACAAACGAGAGGAAAGGAAAGGGGGAAAAGAGGGAGGAAAGCAACTGTGAGTACTCATCCAAAGTACTCGCAAGCAAGGATCTACACTACATATGCATGGGTATCAGTGTAAAGGGGCAATATCGATGGACTGAACTACAGAATGCTAGAATAAGAGGGGGATAGCTAGTCCTGTCGAAGACTACGCTTCTGGCAGCCTCCATCTTCCAGCATGTAGAAGAGAATAGATGGTAAGTTCACCAAGTATCATCGCATAGCATAATCCTACCCGGCGATCCTCTCCTCGTCGCCCTGTGAGAGAGTGATCACCGGGTTGTATCTAGCACTTGAAAGGGTGTGTTTTATTAAGTATCTGGTTCTAGTTGTCATAAGGTCAAGGTACAACTCTGGGTCGTCCTTTTACCGAGGGACACGGCTATTCGAATAGATAAACTTCCCTGCAGGGGTGCACCACATAACCCAACACGCTCGATCCCTCTGGTCGGACACACTTTTCTCGGTCATGCCCGGCCTCGATAGATCAACACGTTGCAGCCCTACCTAGGCACAACAGAGAGGTCAGCACGCCGGTCTAAATCCTATGTGCGCAGGGGTCTGGGCCCATCGCCCGTTGCACACCTGCATGTTGCGTGGGCGGCCGGTGAGCAGACCTAGCAACCTCCATTACAAAGGAAGTTGCGTTACGCGGTCCAACCTGGCGCGTGTCGCTCAGTCGCTGACGTCAAGAAGGCTTTGGCTGATACCACGACATCGAGTGCCCATAACTGTTCCCGCGTAGTCGGTTAGTGCGTAGAGGCCAGTGGCCAGACTCAGATCAAATACCAAGATCTTGTTAAGCGTGTTAATTGATGTAACCACGGACGCCGACCAGGGCTAGGCCCACCTCTCACCTAGGTGGTCTCAACCTGCCCCGTCCTCCGCCACAAAGTAACAGTCGGGGGCCGTCGGGAACCCAGGCCCACTGTCGGTGTCAAAACCGGTGGATCTCGGGTAGGGGGTCCCGAACTGTGCATCTAAGTTGATGGTAACAGGAGACAGGGGACACAATGTTTACCCAGGTTCGGGCCCTCTCTATGGAGGTAATACCCTACTTCCCGCTTGATTGATCTTGATGAATATGAGTATTACAAGAGTTGATCTACCACGAGATCGTAATGGCTAAAACCCTAGAAGTCTAGCCTATATGACTATGATCGGCTCTACGGAGCAAGCCCTCCGGTTTATATAGACACCGGAGAGAACTAGGGTTACATAAAGTCAGTTACAGAGAAAGAATCTTCATATCTGGTCGCCAAGCTTGCCTTCCACGCCAAAGAGAGTCCCATCCGGACACGGGAGAGAGTCTTCGGTCTTTGTATCTTCACAGCCCACCAGTCCGGCCCACGTCTAACAAGTCGGACGCCCGAGGACCCCTTAGTCCAGGACTCCCTCAGTAGCCCCTAAACCAGGCTTCAATGACGAGGTGTCCGGCGCGCAGATTGTCTTCAGCATTGCAAGGAGGGTTCCTCCTCCGAATACTCCAAAATAGTCTTCGAACGCAACGAACGTGTTCGGCTCTGCAACACAAGTGCCACACACAACCGTAGAGAGTATAATATTTCGCGAGTCAAATTCGCTGATAACTTTTGTAGCATGACGCCACGTTTCTGCCCGGTCATTATTTTGAACCTTTTTTGTCCTGCCGTTCCATGTTTCGAGGCGCGGTTTTTATTGGCACGTCTTGTCGGGGCAGAGATCGTGTCCCCTTATTGCGGGATCCTCATCAATACGGGTGTGGGTAACCCAACCATTCCGTTGGCATGATTCCTTAGGAATAGGCAGGTTTCCAGGCTTAGGAGGAGGCATTCGATATCCATCGCCTTTATAAAGGAGCCAATGGCCGTCTCTTTCTTTTACGCCGACCCCTTCCTTAGCCCTTCCAACCTCGAGTTCCAGCACCCAAGGTTCAACTTCATTTCTCGAGCTTCCCAATCATGTCCGGACCTAGCCTACATGGCCGATTGGTGGCTTCCTCTGTTATAGAGGAGGACATTGTGAAGCTCCGGGCGGCCAGATACCTGACCGCGGAGATCCCCCACAGGCTTCTTGCTCAAGGACATGTCATTCCTACTCCCAGATCCGGCCAGAGGGTCGTATTCATCTCCCACTTCCTCTGAGGGCTAGGATTCGCTCTTCATCCCTTCGTCCGGGGGCTCATGTTTTATTACAGACTAGATTTTCACGATCTAGCCCCAGATTCTTTTCTTCACGTCTCAGCGTTCATTATCACGTGCGAGGCCTTCCTCCATATTCCCCCACACTTCGGCTTATGGCTCAAGACCTTTAGTGTGAAGCCGAAGGTAGTCGATGGGAAACAAGTAGAGTGCGGCGGTGCTATAGTGAGCAAGCTTACCAATACTCTTTGGCCAAAAGGCTCCTTCATCGAAACTTCCAACCTATGGCAGCGTGAGTGGTTTTACGTCACTGAACCCCGCGGTACCAAGTGGGCAGCTATACCCGCGTTCCAATCTGGCCCTCTGTTACAGCTTTCATCATGGATTAATAAGGGGCTGGACTGGGGATCAATTGATGAAGTGCAGACTCTACAGAGCCGCATCCGGAGCCTCCTTGAGAAGGACATCGATATTATCAACGTGATTCAAGTAATGCTAGTCCGCCGGGCCCTGCCGTGCCAGCGACGGCCTCTCTGTATGTGGGAGTTTAATACGGAAGGACCACAGACCCTTCAACACTTCTTCGGCACCACGCACAAAGGAACATGGAAGTTGATTTTCGGGACACGAAAACAGTGGCCGGACACCACCGAGGACATCGGCCTCGACTGCAACCATCCGAATACTTTTAGTTAAGTATACCGTAGTACGATACTGAGCAGACTATCTTCTTCCAGGGATGGATAAAGAAAGCGGAGCAAATTAGGTGTTCGACCCCCCTTCCCGAAGACTCAACGGATCCCGTGCTAACAAGGATGCTGGCCCCGGCACCGTACTAGGTGCCCGTGAAGGAGGACAAGGCGGAGAGCGGGAATACCAAAGGTGGCCTCCATTCCGAAGGTACATCGGACACTATGTCCAGGGAGTTTATAGTTCCCTCGCCCGAGGACAAAAGTGAAGGAGAAGCCAACATCCTTTCTCCCCATGGAAAGAAAAGGGTCGCCTCCGAAGGTTGGGAGGAAAAGGCTCCTAAGGGAGGCAAGATGCCCCTGTCGGGCGGCTCGGGCTTGGAGGTCGACGTTGTCGCACAACTCCACAGTGAGGACAAGCCTTTAGCCAAATCGTAAGTGAACAAGGGTGTTTTAAACATATCCCGTTCTTTTCCTATTACAAGGGTAACATCTAGAATATATGTTTTTGCAGCTCGGCACACAGTCTTCTTCAACAATCCTCTTCCTCGGGGGATCTTCTCCAGGAGATGATGGAAAGCGAGACGCCTCCACCGGCCTCCTCGCCCAATAGGGCGGACGACTTCGAGGTGTCGTCCTGGAGGGTCTCCCCCGATCAACAAGTGGTGCGAGGGATGATGAAGACATTACCCGAAGGTGACACTTCGGTTGCCCAGGGTCTGATACGTCTCCGTCGTATCTACTTTTCCAAACACTTTTGCCCTTATTTTGGACTCTAACTTGCATGATTTGAATGGAACTAACCCGGACTGACGCCGTTTTCAGCAGAATTGCCATGGTGTTATTTATGTGCAGAAACAAAAGTTCTTGGAATGACCTGAAACTTCACAGAACAACTTTTCGGAAATAATAAAAAATCCTTGCAAACGATGAAGGCCAGGGGGACCACCACCTGTCCACGAGGGTGGGGGGCGCGCCCCCCTACCTCGTGGGCCCCCTGGAGCTCCTCCGACGCCAACTCCAACTCTATATATTTGCTTTCGGGGATAAAAAAATCAAGGAGAAGAAATCATCGCGTTTTACGATACGGAGCCACCGCCAAGCCCTAAAACCTCTCGGGAGGGCTGATCTGGAGTCCGTTCGGGGCTCCGAAGAGGGGGATTAGTCGCCGTCGTCATCATCAACCATCCTCCATCACCAATTTCATGATGCTCACCGTCGTGCGTGAGTAATTCCATCGTAGGCTTGCTGGACGGTGATGGATTGGATGAGATCTATCATGTAATCGACTTAGTTTTGTTAGGGTTTGATCCCTAGTATCCACTATGTTCTGAGATTGATGTTGCTATGACTTTGCTATGCTTAATGCTTGTCACTAGGGCCCGAGTGCCATGATTTCAGATCTGAACCTATTATGTTTTCATGAATATATGTGAGTTCTTGATCCTATCTTGCAAGTCTATAGTCACCTACTATGTGTTATGATCCGACAACCCCGAAGTGACAATAATCGGGACCACTCCCGGTGATGACCATAGTTTGAGGAGTTCATGTATTCACTATGTGCTAATGCTTTGTTCCGGTTCTCTATTAAAAGGAGGCCTTAGTATCCCTTAGTTTCCATTAGTACCCCGCTGCCATGGGAGTGTAGGACAAAAGATTTCATGCAAGTTCTTTTCCATAAGCACGTATGACTATATTCGGAATACATGCCTACATTACATTGATGAATTGGAGCTAGTTCTGTGTCACCCTATGTTATGACTGTTACATGATGAACCGCATCCGGCATGATTATCCATCACTGATCCAATGCCTACGAGCTTTTCCTATATTGGTTCTCGCTTATTTACTTTCCCGTTGCTATTGCTACAATCACTACTAAACACCAAAAATATTACTTTTGCTTCTGTTACTTTTGTTACCGTTACCACTACTATCATATTACTTTGCTACTAAATACTTTGCTACAGATATTAAGTTATCTAGGTGTGGTTGAATTGACAACTCAACTGCTAATACTTGAGAATATTCTTTGGCTCCCCTTGTGTCGAATCAATAAATTTGGGTTGAATACTCTACCCTCGAAAACTGTTGCGATCCCCTATACTTGTGGGTTATCAAGACTATTTTCTGGCGCCGTTGCTGGGGAGCATAGCTCTATTCTTTGAGTCACTTGGGATTTATATATGCTGGACACTATGAAGAACTTGAAAGACGCTAAGACAACAATTTATCCCTCAACTACGAGGGGAGGTAAGGAACTGCCATCTAGCTCTGCACTTGATTCACCTTCTGTTTTGAGTAAGCTTGCGACACCTAAACCTGCTTCTGCTATTCGTTCTGATATGTCGCATGTTATTGATTATGCCACTTCTGCTATGCATGATACTTATGACGAAACTCCTTCTATGCTTGATACTGTTGTGCCCCTTAGTGAATTTCTTGATGAACAAATTGCTAGGGCTAGAGAGAAAGAAATTATTGAAACTGATTATAATGATGAAAGTGATGATGAACATAGGCCTGTTATTCCTGAGGGTTATGTTTTTGATATGGAAGATTATGCAGCTATTTTAGCTTGCAAAGATAGATATGAACTCAAGAGGTTATTAGCTGAATGGAATAAGCAATCTCTTAAAGATAGAATGAGGCCTGACCCTGCTTTTGCTACTTTACCTATTTGTGTTGCCGATAAGGATTATGAATTCTCTGTTGATCCTGATATAATTACTTTGGTTGAATCTGATCCTTCTCATGGCTATGAATCTGAAACTGTTGTGGCACATCTTACTAAATTAAATGATATAGCCACCCTGTTCACTAATGATGAGAGATCTCGCTACTCCCTCCGTTCCAGTTCGCAAGGCAAAGTTTTCAAATATCTTGGCCCAAGGTGAATTTCCATTGGCTCTGATTTTCCACGTAAAAACATTAACCATCGGCGCTGCAATTAATTTGGAAAGTGAAAAGAACTTTATTTTCTAGTCTTTAATTGATTTGACGCGATATTTTCCTCTGCCCCGCGCGCTGTTTCCGCCTCGCGCGCTTCTTCCTCCTTCGGCACGATATTTTCCCCTTAAATTTTGCTATCGCGCCCAGATTTCTTTCCTAAACCAGAGATTTGATTCCGCGCGCAAGGATTTCGTTCCAAACTCAAACGAAAGCAGCGCCCAGATTTCTTTATATAGCCATGGACTTACGTAGACGAACAACCCAGTCTAGCGCCAATCTCATCTCCTCTCCTCCTTGATTTCATGGCGTCGGACGGGGGAGACGAGGGACATCGTCGTCCGCCGCCTCTTGGCCTCCGAGGCCTGACTCGCGCTGCCTTCCTTCCTCGTTCCGGCGATGGCGGCGGCCTTCCTCCACTTCGTACTCGTCATGGCGGCGGCCTTCCTCCACTCGGTCTTGCAGGTCGAGGACCACCGCCGTCGTTCTCCATTGGAACGGCTGCCTCTACATCGGTGTCCAGCCCCAGCGTCGGAAGGCGACGTCGCGTTGGTCTGTCGCGCCCACCTCGATCTCCTTCTCCAAATCAGGCAGGCTCGTCGAACTGGGCCACCTCGCCGGGCGGGAGCGGCAGTGCAAGCGCCGCAGGAAGGACGTCCTCCTACGTCGGCTTGAACATCATGAACGGCTCCATCTGCGTCGGACCAAATTCGTCCGTATTCTACACGAGAGGTACGTAGTCCTTCTTGCCTGATCAGGATATGTTGTCTCGTTCGACGATTGCATCAGGAAACTGCCTGCGAGTCGCCGCCGCAGGATGTTTGCCTCCGCTGATCTCCTTCCCTGTAGCTGTTTACTGTTTTGCTGTTGTTTTAGTTCTTTCTATGCTATTTCGTTCTGAACTATCTTTCAGTTTGGGGAGCCAGGTTCTGTGAGCCATGTAATGTACGTACGTAGATCTTAGCTCTCCATCGATTGTGTGAAGTGAAGAATAAAAGGCCTTCGTCAGCCACAGCATGAAAGACGCTATGTTTCGTTAGGAATAATTTCTTCTGTGACCGTATTTTTTTTCTTGTTTGGCCGTACATAAGATCAGCTATATGGATTCTGAATTGCTTGTTTTTGCTATGTAGACCGTACCAGTGAGTTTGCTGCATCTACTAACGACAGAGAAGGTGGCTGGCTGGCGCTGGATATAATCCGAATTTTGAGAACACTGACGAGTATCCTCCACGGCCGGAACATGTAGAAGCATCTTCTGCAAAAGAGATTGATTTGAGTAGGTTTTTCATCTCCAACTCAACCATGATTTGTTTTCAGTTTTGTTTAGTAGCAGCATATTTGGTTTGTGCTTATGATTTGTTTTCATGTGTGTAGATGCTTTGGCTAACAAGAATAACAGAGAACAGTACACTGTCGAAGACAAGCGTAATATTTACGCTATGCTGCTTGCTCGAAATGGAGAGCGTGGAAGGTTAAAGAATGGGGTTTTGGATTCTGTTGTACGTGATGGAAATTGTTCTCGGAGGTGCATGAGTAGGATTTGGAAAGAAACGAAGACAGGAGGTGGCGTTAACTCTATCAAGAACAATTTGAAGTTAAAAACGGGAAGGAAGAAAATGAGTTTGGATATTGAGGCATTAGAAGCCATTCCACCTGGTGAGAGGACCACAATTGACAAGTTGCTGCTGGACTTAACATGTCCAAAAGCACAGTTCACCGTAGGTATGAAAAAAAAGCATTAGTTCTTACATTTCGATGATGACCGAAATCATGATCAACTTTTCTTGTTTCTGTCTAGGTTGAAGGAGAAGGTAATGAGACGAGTTTCAAATGAACTGAAACCTTCATTAACTAAAGCCAACAAGAAGGCACGTGTGGCGTATCGCCTTGAGAATTTGGAGCCAAGTTCATTGGAGGACAATCCCACTTTTAAAGCTAGTTTTAACAATGTTCATTTGGATGAGAAGATCTTCTACCGCACAAGGAAGACACAGAAAATGTACTTAAGTCATAGAGAGGAAGCACCAAAAAGAGAATGCAAACATAAAAACCACATCCAGCAGATCATGTTCTTGTCGGCTATGGCAAGGACAAGGTATGATTCTCGAGGAAATTGTGTGTTTGATGGAAAAATAGGTGTGTGGGCATTTGTTGATTGGGTGCAAGCTCAAAAGAAGAGTGCTAACAAGTAAACTACCATGATGTTTTTTAAGCATGATCTACATCAAGTGTGAATTGTGTGTTTGCTAAAGTAACATATTTTTTCTTTCAATGTAGAGGGAGAGGAGAATGGGAGCTCAAGCCTTCATCTTCGGTGGACAGGAACAAAAGTGGAGAGTACATTGTGCAGTATGTACTGCCTGCTATAAAGGAAAAATGGCCTGAGAGTGATAGATGGAACACCGTGTACATTCAGCAAGACAATGCAAGAACTCATGTTTTAGCAAATGATCCCATTTTTGCAATGGAAGCGGCAAAGGGAGGTTGGGATATCAGAATTGTAAATCAACCACTAAATTCACCTGACTGTAACATACTTGATCTTGGGTGGTTTGCCTCCATTCAATCTATGTTCCATAGGAAAATGCCCAAAACCCTTGCAGAGATTGTTCAGAAGGTAGCACTCCATTTTAGCTATGCAACTTCTTAATGTTTGTGCACAGCGACCTAACTTCATGTTTTTTCAATTGTTCCACAGGTTAATGAAAGCCTTGCTCAGTACCCACATCGTAAGCTTAATAGAATCTGGTTAAGCCATCAAGCTTGTATGAGGGAAATTATTAAGCACAAGGGGTCGATGCACTATGATACACCTCACATGAAGAAAAAAACATTAGAGAGGCTAGGTCTAATGTCAGTCCGTCTGACGGTTCATAAAGATTATGTTGACGCTGCCATTGAGTATTTGAACTCACCTTAGGAGGAATGAGTGTTTTAGTTTATCACTGGAACAATTGCACTTTGTTGTTTAATCGCAGCAACAAAACTCATGTGATCACAAGAATTGGTCGTGCTCACTATACAATGCCCGCCCATGACTGCACATTCTCAAAGCATGGTGTACAAATGTTGTGGTCATTTTAAATGAGTACGTGAGACAAGTATTTTTAGTACTCCATACTCACAATCTAAACAGAAATAACCACTGCAATATCCTCACAATCTATAGATCACAAATAACAACTGCAATATTCATTCCATGATTCACATCAAGATTCATAATTCGAAAATAAATTCCACTGCAACAAGATCATGATTCATAAAACACACACCATCTTCACACATCAAGAGACACGGCTATTTCTTCCTCAACATAAACCCTAATTCATCTCGGTGTCAGCCACAAATGCATTCTCATATTCGGCAACTGCAATGGTGTTGCGACCGCAACGAGAACATACACCATCTTCACCTACTCCGACAATCGTCGCGCAGTCCTTGCACCAGTAGTCGTCACAGAGAAGTGGATTTCCACACACATCACAAGGTACCACGTCCATTGGCACCGGCAAGGAGCAAGCTAGACAACGGAATATCGAAGAATCACCTCGAACACCACAGTTACGACACATTGCCGGGAACAAGCATCCATCACATGAAGATTCCAATGTAGTCCACCGTCCAATCGCAAGATTGGTGTTGCGAATGTACCTTGCCCTAGCCGAGAACCTTGAATCACCAGCTCCGACATTCGTTCCACGATCTACTTTCTGAAAAAGATCTAGAATGGTTGTGTAAATCCTCTCAAATTCATCCTCAAGTTCTTCCACCTCGCCTTGTGTGACTTCCACCTCGCCATCTGCATCCTCCACCTCGGCATCTGCCTCCTCTAACTCGTCATCTACCTCCCCCACCTCGGCACAGACCTCCTCCATGCCCTCCACGTCCATGATAGTTGGGGGTAGATGAGGCAATGAACTGAATGTGTGGGAAGAGGAGGAACATGCGTTGCCACTTTATACAAGTTTCTGCATGCAAAACAATAACCGTTTCACACTGCATTGTGGAAGAGGAAGATGAGAGGAAGTACTCCAACACGCATTAGAATTGTGGTGCATGCAGCGTGGGAAGAGGAGTAAGTGTTGTGGTGCATGCAGATTTAGTGGAGTGGTTTCCCACGGTGAAAGAGGAGTGGATCAGCTTTTGCATGCAAACATTGATGGACTACTAGTGCCAAATTGAATACAAATGTGCCTAGGGGGTGGAAGATTTTGGGACAAATAGTTTTTGGGATTTTGCCTTGCGAACTGGGACGGAGGGAGTACTTTTATATCCTTCAAATATTTCCGTTCTCATTAAAGGGTGATGCTAAGATATGGTTTAATTCTCTTGATCCTGGTTGTGTGCATAGTCCCAAGGATATGATTTATTACTTCTCTGCTAAATATTTCCCTGCTCATAAGAAACAAGCTGCTTTGAGGGAAATATACAACTTTGTGCAAATTGAAGAAGAGAGTCTCCCACAAGCTTGGGGGAGGCTTCTCAAGTTACTTAATGCTTTTCCTGATCATCCTCTTAAGAAAAATGAAATACTTGATATCTTTTATAATGGATTAACCGATGCTTCCAGAGATTACCTGGATAGTTGTGCTGGTTCTGTTTTCAGGGAAAGAACACCGGATGAAGCTGAAATTCTATTGAATAATATGTTGACAAATGAAAATAATTGGGCACTTCCTGAGCCAGCTTCTGAGCTAGCCCCTGAGCCAATTACTTATCCTATTCCTAAACCAACTCTGAAGAAGAGAGGTGTTCTATTTCTCAGTCCTGAAGATATGCAAGAGGCAAAGAAATCTATGAAACAAAAAGGTATTAAAGCTGAAGATGTTAAGAATTTACCTCCGATTGAAGAAATACATGGTCTTAATTTACCGCCTGTTGAAGAGACTTATGATCTTAATCCATTACCTATTGAAGAACCTCCTGGTCTTGATAACCCGACACATGTAGTAAAGGTAAATTCTCTTTATAGACATGATAGAGCTGAAATCCCTCCTCTAAAATTGCTAGCCAATGCTTGGATGAGTTTGATAACTTTATGCTTAAGCAAGAAGATTTCAATACTTATTTTGGTAGACAATTAAAACAAAATGCTTATATGATTAAACACTTGGGTGATTATATGGCTAATATTAGAGGTGAACTTAAACTTGTCAACAAACATGCTTCAATGGTTACCACTCAAGTAGAACAAGTACTTAAAGCTCAAAATGATTTGCTCAATGAAATGAATAGTAAGAAAAATGATTATGCTGTTAGAGTGGCTACTAGAACTGGTAGAATGACTCATGAACCTTTGTATCCTGAAGGCCACCCTAAGAGAATTGAGTAGGATTCTCAGAGAAATAATATTGATGCACCTAGTTCTTCTAAAAGGAAGAAAAAGAAAAATGATAGGACTTTGCAAACTTCTAGTGAACCTATTGTTGAACCACCTGAGAATCCAAATGATATCTCTATGTCTGATGCTGAAACACAATCTGGTAATGAACATGAACCTAGTGAAAATGATAATGATGATGTTCATGATGATGCTCAACCTAGTAATGATAATGATGTAGAAATTGAACCTGCTGTTGATCTTGATAACCCACAATCAAAGAATCAACGTCATGATAAGAGAGACTTTGTTGCTAGGAAACATGGTAAATAAAGGGAACCATGGGTTCAGAAACCCATGCCTTTTCCTCCCAAACCATCCAAGAAAAAGGATGATGAGGATTTTGAGCGCTTTGCTGAAATGATTAGACCTATCTTTTTGCATATGCGATTGACTGATATGCTCAAAATGAATCCTTATGCTAAATATATGAAAGATATTGTCACTAATAAAAGAAAGATACTGGAAGCTGAAATTTCCACCATGCTTGCTAGTTATGCCTTTAAGGGTGGAATACCATAGAAACTTGGAGATCCAGGGGTACCTACTATACCTTGCTCCATTAACAGAAATTATGTTAAAACTGTTTTATGTGATCTTGGAGCCGGTGTTAGTGTTATGCCTCTCTCCTTATATCGTAGACTTGATTTGAATAAGTTGACACCTACTGAAATATCTTTGCAAATGGCTGATAAATCAACTGCTATACCTGTCGGTATTTGCAAGGATGTGCCTGTTGTAGTTGCAAACATTACTATTTTAACGGACTTTGTTATTCTTGATATTCCCGAGGACGATAGTATGTCTATTATTCTTGGAAGACCTTTTTTGAATACTGCAGGTGCTGTTATTGATTGCAACAAAGGCAATGTCACTTTTCATGTTAATGGTAATGAGCATACGGTACACTTTCCGAGGAAACAACCTCAAGTTCATAGTATCAACTCTATTGGAAAAATTCCATCGATTATATTTGGAGGTTTTGAATTTCCTCTTCCTACTGTCAAGAAGAAATATGATATTCTTATTATTGGGGATGTGCATATCCCCATTGAGGTAAGATAGTGTTATTCGAAATTTCTCCGGTTCCATGTTAATCGGAATGAGTTTATTAACAAGACCTGATCAACCTTGTTAGTGGATTCCTTTTGATGAGCATGAGATGGATGAAACTAGAAGGCACCACTTTCTGTACCCTCTCTCCATTTTCTGTTATTTAGTTAAAATAAAGTAAAAATAGAATTTTCCTGTCTGTTTTCTGATTTGTCCGTGCAATATAAAAATACCCCGAAAATAAAAGTTCTCAAATGCCCTGAAAATGGAATATGATTTTTTCTAGAATATCTGAGGATTTATGGAACTGAGAACACACAAAGGGGGGGGGGGTGAACCACCTGGCCACGAGGGTGGAGGGCGCGCCCTACCCTCCAGGGCACGCCCCCTGCCTCGCGGGCCCATGGTGGCCCTCCTCCACTTATTCCTACACTCATACAGTTCTTCTTCCTCCCACAAAGACGAACATCTAGCTCAAGCACGAGTTCTAGCTCATTTTGCTGCGATTTTTGATCTCCTTGCTCAAAGCACCTCTCACAAAACTGCTTGGGGAGATTGTTCCTTGGTATGTGACTCCTCCATTGGTCCAATTAGTTTTTGCTCTAGTGCTTTATTCATTGCAATTTTGTGCTGCCTAGTTGACCATGTTCTTGAGCTTGCATGTTAAATTTATATGGTTCCAAGTAGTTCTAATGCTTGATATAGTCTCTAGGCACTTGTAGGAGTAGTTTCTATCAATTTTGTTGAGTTTGGTTCTCTTTTGTTTGAAGTTACTAAATTTTTAGAATATTTCAGAAAATGATGAAGAGGCTTTTGATGGGCTCATCGAGCCGGAGCTCGAAGGAAAAGCAGAATGAAGAAGCACAGAGGCCCAAATATAATTTGCCTCGTACCGCAAAGGTCCGGCCGTGTGAATGGCCTTCCGATGACTTCTTGAGACAAGCCGGGATTTATGAGGATTTTTATTCATTGGCCGAGAATGCTGGCCTCACCGACTTCCTCCGCGACCAACGTCATCAGTATCTCTGACTCACTAATACTTTTGTGCAAAACTTCTACTATTTTCCTAAGGAATCACCTCCTTCAGTAGAGTTTCATTTATATGATGTTTTTGAGAAAATGCCATTAGCTGAATTTTGCAAGGTTTGCAAAATACCCTTTGAGGGTACCTTAGATGAACCACACCGTAAAGATGTGGAAGAATTTATTGACACCATCACTGTGGGAGAAACCAGGAAGGTTTCTGATGCAAGAATCACTAGCATTCATTTTCCTGTCTTACGCTACTTTTCCATATTTGCTAGTCGTTGCTTGATTGGTCGCGGAAACTGTGGAAACCTTAGTGTTCCTGATATTATCATTTTGTTCCATGGTTTATTCTGCGATAACATTGTTAGTATGGGCGGAATTATTGCTAAACGGTTAAGTTTGAACCGTACTAAGGGCCCCGTCTTTGGAGGTATTTATGCTTCACGCCTAGCTACACATTTTAACATACCTATTAGGCTCTATGAGAAAGAAGAAAAATTGCTGCCCAATGCTTATTTAGATTATAAGAGTATGCTAGCGCATGACTTTATTGTTAAGGGCAGGGCAGGGGAGCTTAACTACAAATTATTCTTTAATGAACATCATCCTGAGACTATTACTTTGCCTGCTCCTTCTTTGTTTAATTTGTATGAAGGTCCTTATCTTGTTCCGTGGGCGGCCATTCAAGCCTACCGGAACCCTACATCAACCCCGGAGCCGGAACCACAATACGAGCCTCCACGACAGTCTGTTTATTCTTGGGATCCAGAGATGGCTGCCAGCCAATGGCAGTCAGAGTCTTCTTCATCGCAGTATGACCCCAGCTACACCTACGGATATCCGCCAGGCCATCCCTGGCAATGAACCAACTTAGGCCAAAAGCCTAAGCTTGGGGGAGTACGTATTTCCCACCGACATTACATTTATGTTTACACACACTCATTGCTAGATGTTGGTGCTAATACTTTTTCACTGTAATATCCATGCTAGTTTATTTTCTTTTTCCTTCTTTCTTCTCGTGTGTTTGTTAAACCTTAAGAAAAACCAAAAAAAATAGTAGTAGTTTACTTTTCTTGCTGTAGTAGTAATAATTAAAAAGAAAACCCAAAAAGATTTCCCGTTCTTCTTTTGCTTGTTGGGAGCTTTCCCGTGTAAATAGATTTATTTCTTTTCTTTTCTTTGGGGGTCGATAGGGGAAGACCATGATTAAATTGTTGAAGTGGTTCTTATATGCATTACTGTTGATTTAACCAAGAGCCCATATTGCCTTGTCTTCTCCTGTTTATTGAATGCTCGCAGATTCCAGCTTAGTCCAATGCACGTGCACTCTTATTATTATACACTTTGTTCGGTTGTGCAAGTGAAAGGCAATTATGATGATATATGAGGGACTGACTGTGATGAGAAAAGCTGGTATGAACTCGACCTCTCTTGTTTTTGTAAATATGATGAGTTCTTCATTCCTGATTCAGCCTATTATGTGTTTGCAATGACAATTAGAGATCATAGTTGCTTGTGTCATGCTTGATTAGCTATGAGTTATAATGGTTTACCTTGCGTGCCAACATGCTATTAAAATGGCTATGATGTGGTATAGTAGGGTGGTATCCTCCTTTGAATGATTTAAGTGACTTGACTTGGCACATGTTCACGCATGTAGTTGAAACGAAATCAACATAGCCTTCACGATATTGATGTTCATGGTGGATTATATCCTACTCATGCTTGCATCCAATGTTTATTAGTTTTAATGCATGTTCATGACTGTTGTCGCTCTCTAGTTGGTTGCTTCCCAGTCTTTTGCTAGCCTTCACTTGTACTTAGTGGGAATATTTCTTGTGCATCCAATCCCTTAAACCCCAAAGTTATGCCATATGAGTCCACCATACCTTCCTATATACGGTATCTACCTACCGTTCCAAGTAAATTTGTATGTGCCAAACTCTAAACCTTCAAATAAACATTCTGTTTTGTATGCTCGAATAGCTCATGTATCAACTAGGGCTGCTGAGGGAGTCCTGGATTAGGGGGTGTCCGGATAGCCGGACTATAACCTTTGGCCGGACTCTTGGACTATGAAGATACAAGATTGAAGACTTCGTCCCGTGTCCGGATGGGACTTTCCTTGGCGTGGAAGGCAAGCTTGGCGATATGGATATGTAGATCTCCTTCCATTGTAACCGACTCTGTGTAACCCTAGCCCTCTTTGGTGTCTATATAAACCGGAGGATTTTAGTCCATAGGACGAACAACAATCATACCATAGGCTAGCTTCTAGGGTTTAGCCTCTCTGATCTCGTGGTAGATCCACTCTTGTACTACCCATATCATCAATATTAATCAAGAAGGAGTAGGGTTTTACCTCCATCGAGAGGGCCCGAACCTGGGTAAAAACATCGTGTCCCTAGTCTCCTGTTACCATCCGCCTAAACGCACAGTTCGGGACCCCCTACCCGAGATCCGCCGGTTTTGACACCGACATTGGTGCTTTCATTGAGAGTTCCTCTGTGTCGTCATCTTTAGGCCCGATGGCTCCTCCGATCATCAACAACGATGCGGTCCAGGGTGAGACTTTTCTCCTCGGACAGATCTTCGTATTCGGCGGCCTTGCACTGCGGGCTAATTCGCTTGGCCATCTGGAGCAGATTGAAAGCTACGCCCCTGGCCATCAGGTCAGATTTGGAAGTTTGAACTACACGGCTGATATCCGCGGAGACTTGATCTTCGACGCATTCGAGCCACAGCCGAGCACGCCACACTGTCACGATGGGTATGATTTAGCTCTGCCGCCGAACAGTGCCCTGGAGGCCGCGCCCGCATCAGCTCCGACCCTTAGCTCGGAGCCAACTGCGCCAACCAAGGACGGGTGGATAGACCCCGCCGCGGAGGCTGCAGTCTCAACGGCGATCCAGCCGAACACCAGCCTTATCCTCTGCAAAGCCCGTGACTCCAAGGTGCCGGACTCTTCTCCGGACTCCGAACCCTCCGCGCCCCTGCCAATCGAATCCGATTGGGCGCCGATCATGGAATTCACCGCCGCGGATATCTTTCAGCACTCGCCCTTCGGCGACATTCTTAATTCACTAAGGTCTCTCTCCTTGTCAGGAGAGTCCTGGCCGGATTATGACCAGCACGATTGGGATGCGGACAACAAAGAAATTCGATGCCCACCCACCACCCACTTAGTAGCCACTCTCGATAATTTAACCGACATGTTAGACTTCGACTCCGAAGACATCGACGGTATGGACGACGATGTAGGAGACAAACATGAACCACCGCCTATAGGGCACTGGAAAGCCACCTCGTCATATGACATATATATGGTGGATACACCCAAAGAAGGCAATGGCGACGGAACAACGGGGGATGACCCCTCCAAGAAGCAACCCAAGCACCGGCGTCAGCGGCGCCGCTCTAAGTCCCACCAAAGCAAAAACGGTGATACCGGCACGGGAGATAATAACACCCCGGACAGTGCCGAAGATAACTCCCTCCAGCAAGATTCAGCGCAGGAGGATGGAGAAGCCAGCCCCCCTGAGACAGCGGCAGACAGAGAGGAAGAGGATGATAATTACATGCCTCCCTCCGAAGACGAGGCAAGCCTCGACGACGATGAATTTGTCGTGCCTGAGGATCCCGTCGAATAAGAGCGCTTTAAGCGCAGGCTTATGGCCACGACGAGTAGCCTCAAGAAAAAACAGCAACAACTTAGAGTGGATCAAGACCATCTAGCCGACAGATGGACTGAAGTCCTTGCGGCCAAGGAATACGAACTCGAACGCCCCTCCAAGAGCTACCCAAAGCGCCAGTTGCTACCCCGATTAGAGGAGGAATCACTTAAACCTACATCACCAGCGCATGATGCGGCTGACCGGCCACCTCGCGGCCACGACAGAGAGGCCTCTAGGCCCTCCACCCAAGCCGCACCCCGGCTTCGCTCAAAAAATACCAAGGCACGGGGAAACACGCTAGACTTGCGAGATATGTTGGAGGACAAGGCAAGGCAATCAATATCGATCTACGGATCGCGCGGGCACCCCACAACACGAGACGATAACTGTGACACCGGATACAGTAAATCCGGCCGGGTCGAACACAGCAGACAAGGCTCATTTGAGCTACGTCGTGATATAGCCCAGTACAGAGGCGCCGCACACCCACTATGCTTCACAGATGAAGTATTGGATCATCAAATCCCAGAGGGTTTCAAACCCGTAAACATTGAATCATACAATGGCACAACAGATCCTGCGGTATGGATCGAGGATTATCTCCTTCATACCCACTTGGCCCGTGGCGATGATCTACACGCCATCAAATACCTCCCACTCAAGCTTAAAGGACCAGCTCGGCATTGGCTTAACAGCTTGCCAGCAGAATCAATTGGTTGTTGGGAGGACCTGGAAGCCGCATTCCTCGACAATTTCCAGGGCACCTATGTGCGACCACCAGACGTCGATGACCTGAGCCACATAATTCAGCAGCCAGAAGAATCTGCCAGACAATTCTGGACACGGTTCCTAACCAAGAAAAATCAAATCGTCGACTGTCCAGACGCAGAGGCCCTAGCAGCCTTCAAGCATAACATCCGTGACGAGTGGCTTGCCCGGCACCTTGGACAGGAAAAGCCGAAATCTATGGCAGCCCTTACGACACTCATACGACACTCATGACCCGCTTTTGCTCGGGAGAAGACAGCTAGCTGGCTCGTAGCAATAACATGACTAAGAGCCCTGGTAATTCGGATACCAAGGACAGCAATGGCAGGTCGCGTCGCAACAAGCACAAGCGCCGCATTAACAGTGAATGTGCTAAGGATACGACTGTTAATGCCGGATTCAGAGGCTCCAAACCCGGTCAGCGGAAAAAGCCATTCAAAAGAAATACTCTGGGCCCGTCCAGTTTGGACCGTATACTCGATCGCTCATGCCAGAGACATGGCACCCTCGAAAAACCAGCCAATCACACCAATAGGGATTGTTGGGTGTTCAAGCAGGCCGTCAAGTTAAATGTCGAAAACAGAGACAAGGGGCTACATAGTGACGATGAGGAGGAGCCCCGGCCGCCGAACAATAGAGGACAAAAGGGTTCCCCCCACAAGTACGGACGGTAAACATGAAATACGCAACCCAGATCCCCAAGAGGGAACGGAAGCGTGCGCTAAGGGACGTATACGCGTTGGAGCCAGTCGCCCCAAAGTTCAACCCATGGTCCTCCTGCCCGATCACTTTTGATTGAAGGGACCACCCCACTAGCATCTGCCATGGCGGATTTGCCGCATTGGTTCTAGACCCAATCATTGACGGATTTCACCTCACTAGAGTCCTCATGGACGGCGGCAGCAGCCTGAACCTGCTTTATCAGGATAAAGTGCGGAAAATGGGCATAGATCCCTCAAGGATTAAACCCACAAAAACAAACTTTAAAGGCGTCATACCAGGTGTAGAGGCCAACTGTACAGGCTCAGTTACACTTGAAGTGGTCTTTGGATCCCCGGATAATTTCTGAAGCGAGGAGTTAATCTTCAACATAGTCCCGTTCCGCAGTGGCTATCACGCACTGCTCGGACGAACCGCATTTGCAAAGTTCAATGCGGTGCCGCACTACGCATACCTCAAGCTCAAGATGCCAGGCCCTCGAGAAGTCATTACGGTCAATGGAAACACCGAACGCTCTCTTCGAACGGAGGAGCATATGGCGGCCCTCGCAGCAGAAGTACAAAGCAGCCTCTCAAGGCAATTCTCCAGTCCGGCTTTTAAACGTCCGGACACCGTCAAGCGCGCCGGAGTAACCTACAACAAGACCGCCTGGCACGTTCCGAGCAAGCGTAGCAATGCGGCCCCAACCCCAGCCCTCGCGAAACTGCGCAATCAGTACTACGCGTACATAACTACGCTCTGAAAATACCATGGGCACAGGGGGAGGGGCACGACCATGGCACGCCAAAAAATGCGGCTCAACCACACTAGGGGCTCCCGATTTTGTCATTTTTTCCTACTTTCAGGACTCCACTCTCCGGAAGGCCTGTCCGGCAGTACAATCGCCGAACACACGATGCAACAACCAAGGAGGCAGAAAGCTACGTCGAAATCCCAGGTGGTCTCTATAACGACCAAAAATACCTATCTTACATACCGTCCCACAGCTCGCCCCTGGAGGGGGACATGTCAAATAGTCCCATCTCTTGCTTACCGCACTATTTGTATCGTTCTGCTTTTACCGCAGCCTTTTCGAATAAACAATGCTTAGCTTCAGCTTATTATTGCATTCTCTATTCATTTCTTTTACATATATATGTTCAGTTATGACATTTAGCACCCGTACACTTTGGTACGGTCAATATGCCAGGGGCTCAAGTACCCCATAATACGGCGCAAGAAGTCCGAACACTTTCACAAGTGCGGCCCTTCGAACTTATAGCATTATATGCATCAGCTCCGAATCATGTCTTTGGTCAATAGTTGGGTTTGCCCGGCTCCCATGTTTTGGTACCTTACGTTCCGCTATATCGGCTAAGGTAGCGCTAGGAGAACTACTGCGATTGTGCCCCGGTTGAGCTGGGCTAAGCACCTCAGTAGAGAAAGCTAAAACTGACTGTCATGATAGGGCGAGAGCTGCTCGCTGTTCGAGAGGTTTGGAGTCCCTAAAGACTGATGTCGCTTAGAGCGAGGAGTCGGCTTTGTCCGGCCTAGGCGTGTATAGTGCCCCGAACT
Organism: Aegilops umbellulata; assembly: GCA_032464435.1. Classification (NCBI taxonomy): domain Eukaryota; kingdom Viridiplantae; phylum Streptophyta; class Magnoliopsida; order Poales; family Poaceae; genus Aegilops; species Aegilops umbellulata. The sequence goes on from CP136056.1 coordinate 246,669,305, forward strand.
CGGTCTTCCGAACACTAGGGGCTTCACCGAAATTTAAAATTATAGAATTCTCTGGCTAAGTGAGAGTGATAACGCATTATAGTCCGATTGCCTTGTTCGTTGTGCTAAGCACCTCCCTCGAAGGACCCAAGAATGGGAAAAAGAGTGCTCAGGTTTATCCCAAACACCCAGCACTCATGGCATGGGGGCAGAAGGCGACGACTCACAATCTCTCAGATTTTATAATCGGCCGCATAGAAGGTAATATTTTAAATTAAAACAAGCGTTGCATAGCGCACATGAACAAGTTTTCAGCATACAGGATAACACGAGTGAGTTTACTCAAATATTACATCCCTGGAACATTCATCCGCCACAAGACGGGCACCCTTCAGGACGCCCTCATAGTACACCTTGGGGTGGCGATGCTCCTTGCCCTGCGGTGGCCCGTCCTTCACCAGCTTCTCCGCATCCATCTTGCCCCAGTGCACTTTAGCACGGGCGCCCTCGATGCAGGCAGAGCGCCTGATAACTTCAAGCCACGAACAAGCATCCACCAGCCGCCTCACCAGCCCAAAGTAGCTCCCAAGCATGGCCTCTCCAGGCCACAGCCGAACTATGAGGCCCTTCATGGCCTGTTCGGACACCTTATGGAGCTCGACCAGTTGCTTCAGCTGGTCACTCAAGGGCGCCGGGTGTCTGGCCTCAGCATACTGAGACCAGAAGACCTTCTCCGTCGAGCTCCCCTCCTCGGCCCGGTAGAAGGCGGTGGCATCTGACACACTACGGGGCAAAACTGCGAATGCTCCTGGAGAGCTTCGAACTCGGGTAAGTAACAAGTAATTCACTTTTACATGCTTGCTTTGCATAAAGAATGCCTTACCCGCCACTATCTTCTTCATCGCCTCAATTTCCTGGAGGGCTTTTTGTGCTTCGGCCTTGGCAGACTTGGCGCTTTCAAGGGCCGCAGCAAGCTCGGACTCTCGCGTCTTTGAGTCAAGCTCCAAACTCTCGTGTTTTTTCACGAGGGCCTGGAGCTCTTGCTGCACCTCGCCAACCCGCGCCTCATGTTTCTCCCACTCGGTGCGCTCCGTGGCCGCCTTCTTTTTGGCCTTGAAAAGCGCTTGCCTCAGGGTCGCCACCTCGGTCATGGCCCCTAGCACATCAATAACGATCCTGTCATTTTTTGCAACTGCATCTTTTATACTCACACAAGGCATTACGTACCTTGGCTATCCTCGAGCTGCTTTTTGGCAAGGCCGAGCTCTTGCTCGAACCGCTCGAGGTTCTGCTTCAGCGCATCCACCTCCGCAGTCAGTGCGGCAAGGCGAGCAGCAAAGCCTGCATATGCATATCGACATAATTATGTTAGACTCATGCGAATATTATTAGATCCTCTATCCGGCTTTTCTTTGTGAACACCAAACAGAGCATCAAGGGCTACTGTCTATGCAGTAATATTTTTATATACTTTACTCACCTCAAAGCCTATCAGCAGGCTGGCACAGGCTTCTGTCAGCCCGCTTTTGGCGGACTGAACCTTCTGGATCACCGCACTCATAATAGTGTGGTGCTCCTCGTTGATGGAGGCGCCGTTAAGCACCTCCAGGAAATTATCCGGTGCCTCTGGTTGGACGGAGGTCACCGGCGTCGTAGGCTTGCCCTTCTTATTAGGGGGCCGCCTGCCGGACTCTGGAACTATTGAAGGTTCCGGTGCGGTGTCCGGCCCAGGGCCGGACTTGGAGCCCTTGGGGGTCTTGTCCCCTTCGCGCCTGGAGTCCGGGAGGTCACCTTGCGGCACCTCCAGGACCACCTCCCCCTGGCTTGGAACCTTTTGGGACAGCACCTCGGCATTGTCCGTAGGGCGAGGGGAGGTAGCGGTTGGAAGTGAAAAACTGTTCACATCCGACGAATCCAGGGAACCACTTGATGACACGTCGAGCCGCACTTTGGGCGGACTGCATAATTATATTCGGCGTCAGGAGCAGCTGTGCAATAAAGGAACGCCATGAGTCACTCTGGTGTCCTAATACTTACGAATTCGCCAGGGGCTTGGCCCATAGCGGCCACTCCTCTTCACCGTCGTGGGCGTTGGTAGAGTAGTCCGGAGGAAGGGTCCTCCCCTTCTTGGACCCTCCGGCCTCCCCAGTTGGGGCGGCCTTCCTTTTTCTTTTCTCCCCCTACCGGGGAAGAAACATCTCTTTCCTCCTCCTCGTCTTCATGGGAGGAGTGCGCCTCGGAGTCATCGGACGGTGAGTCCGACTCCACCGGGCGCCGGGAACTCTTCCGGGTTCCCGTGGCCTTCTTCTTGGCCTTCTTCTTCGGCACCACATAAGGTGCCGGAACCAGCAGCCCTGCCAAGCGGGTGTCTGCTGGGTCTTCGGGCAAAGGAGCTGGACAATTGATTTGTCTAGCCGTCCTCTGCCAGTCCTGTCAAAGGCATGGGGGCTTAGATCCCGCATAGAGTCAAACTATGAAAGACAAATATCCGGTAAAAGGTAAAACAGCTTACCGCGCTGGCTTGACGCTGCGCGCTGAATCCGCGATCCTCGGTGGCGGATGTGGGAGCCTCGGCGCCCTTGAATAGCACCTTCCAGGCATCTTCGTACGTTGTGTCGAAGAGTCTCCTCAGAGTTCGATGCTGGGCCAGGTCAAACTCCCACAAGCTGAAAGCCCGTTGTTGGCACGGGAGGATCCGGCGGATGAGCATGACCTGGACTACATTGACAAGTTTGAGCTTCTTGCTCACCAGGTTTGGACGCATGTTTGGAGTCCGGTTAGCTCTCCCGAACTACCCCACGGCAGGCCCTTCTCTTTCCAGGAGGTGAGCCGTGTTGAGGATCCGGATCAGAACTTGGGGGTTGCGACCCATTTGGGGTCACGCGGCTCGGTGATGTAGAACCACCCCAATTGCCACCCCTTTATGGTCTCCACGAAGGAGCCCTCGAGCCATAGGACGTTGGGCATCTTGCCCACCATAGCGCCTCTGCACTCCGCCTGGCGGCCGCCCACTACCTTCGGCTTGACATTGAAGGTCTTCAGCCATAAGCCGAAGTGGGGCCGGATGCAAAGGAAGGCCTCGCACACGACGATAAACGCCGAGATGTTGAGGATGAAGTTCGGGCCAGATCGTGGAAGTCCAGGCCGTAGTAGAACATGAGCCCCCGGACGAATGAGTGGAGAGGGAATCCAAGTCCGCGGAGGAAATGGGTAAGGAACACGACCCTCTCATGGGGCCTGGGGGTGGGGATGAGCTGCCCCTCATCTGGGAGCCGGTGCGCGATGTCGTCGGGCAGGTATCCGGCTGTCCTCAGCTTTTTGACGTCTCCCTCCGTGACGGAGGAGACCATCCACTTGCCTACCGCTCCAGACATGGTTGGATATGGTTGAGGAAGAGAATGCGGACTTGGGTGCTGGAGCTCGAGTGTGCGAAAATGGATGAGCAAAGGAGGAAGAAGGCGTGGATGAAAAGGCGGATCCTTATCCCCTTATATGGGCGGACAAAACTATGCGTCCCCACCAGCCTGGTAAAACTCGCTTATCTCCCGAGCGCCGTAATCAATGGCGCGGTTGGGTTACCCACGCCCGTATTGATGAGAATCCCGGGATAAGGGGACACGATCTCTGCTTCGACAAGACGTGCCAAGGAAACCGCCTCGCAAAACACGCTGAGGTGGGACTGTAAAAACGATTCGAATAAAAGGCTTGGCTGTGGTGTGATGTCATGCTACAGAATACGTCAGCAGATTAGATTTGTGTAAATATTATTCTCTCTGCGGTGGTATGTGGAACTTATTTTGCAGAGCCAGACACTATCCTTGTGTTCAAAATCTTCTATGAAGTATTCAGAGGAGGAACCCTCCTTGCAATGCCGAAGACAATCTGCGCGCTGGACTCGTCGTCATTCAAGCCTGGTTACTAAGGGAGTCCTAGATTAGGGGGTGTCCGGATAGCCGGACTATAACCTTTGGCCGGACTCTTGGACTATGAAGATACAAGATTGAAGACTTCGTCCTGTGTCCGGGTGGGACTTTCCTTGGCGTGGAAGGCAAGCTTGGCGATACGGATATGTAAATCTCCTTCCATTGTAACCGACTCTGTGTAACCCTAGCCCTCTCCGGTGTCTATATAAACCGGAGGGTTTTAGTCCATAGGACGAACAACAATCATACCATATGCTAGCTTCTAGGGTTTAGCCTCTCTGATCTCGTGGTAGATCCACTCTTGTACTACCCATATCATCAATATTGATCAAGCAGGAGTAGGGTTTTACCTCCATCAAGAGGGCCCGAACCTGGGTAAAAACATCGTGTCCCTAGTCTCCTGTTACCATCCGCCTAGACGCACAGTTCGGGACCCCCAACCCGAGATCCGCCGGTTTTGACACCGACAGCTCCCCTTATCTTCCATGTTAGGCGGGTTATTCTCAAGAGGAGTGGACTCCGCTCCTCACTCACGAGAAAATGGCTGGTCACCGGGATGCCCAGTCTCATGCTTTATGCAAACTAAATAGAAATAATTGCAAACAAAACTCCCCCTGGGACTGTTGCTAGTTGGAGACACTCGTTGTTTCGAGCAAGTCATGGATTGATGCTTGTTGGTGGAGGGGAGTATAAACTTTACCATTCTGTTTGGGAACCGCCTATAATGTGTGTAGCATGGAAGATATCGCCATCTCTTAGTTGTTATGTTGACAATGAAAGTATGCCGCTCAAAATATTATTTATCTCTATTTCAAAACCGAGCTCTGGCACCTCTACAAATCCATGCTTCCCTCTGCGAAGGGCCTATCTTTTTACTTTTATGTTGAGTCATCACCCTCTTATTAAAAAGCACTAGCTGGAGAGCGCAACTGTCATTTGCATTCATTACTATTAATTTATATTAGGTATGACTATGATTGGATCTCTTTTACCATGAATTACAATGTCTAGTCAGTCCTTGATCTTTAAAGGTGCTCTGCATTTATGTTTTGCGGTCTCAGAAAGGGCTAGCGAGATACCATCTTGTTATATTATATCATGATTGTTTTGAGAAAGTGTTGCCATCCGAGATTTATTATTATGGATCGCTAGTTGATTATGCTATTGATATGAGTAAACATGAGACCTGAGAGTTATTGCAAATGTGGTTAGTCATGATCTTTGCTGAAAACTTGAATGCCGACTTTACATATTTACAACAACAAGAGCAAACATAGATTGTAAAAGTTTTTCTTTATCACTTTCAGTTTGTCAACTTAATTGCTTGAGGACAAGCAAAGGTTTAAGCTCGGAGGAGTTGATACGTCTCCGTCGTATCTACTTTTCCAAACACTTTTGCCCCTGTTTTGGACTCTAACTTGCATGATTTGAATGGAACTAACCCGGACTAACACTGTTTTCAGCAGAATTGCCATGGTGTTATTTATGTGCAGAAACAAAAGTTCTCGGAATGACCTGAAACTTCACGGAACAACTTTTCAGAAATAATGAAAAATCCTTGCAAATGATGAAGGCAAGGGGGCCCACCACCTGTCCACGAGGGTGGGGGGCGCGCCCCCTACCTCGTGGGCCCCCTGGAGCTCCTCTGACGCCAACTCCAACTCTATATATTTGCTTTCGGGGAGAAAAAGTCAAGGAGAAGAAATCATCGCGTTTTACAATACGGAGCCGCCGCCAAGCCCTAAAACCTCTCGAGAGTGTTGATCTGGAGTCCGTTCGGGGCTCCGGAGAGGGGGATTCGTCGCCGTCGTCATCATCAACCATCCTCCATCACCAATTTCATGATGCTCAACGCCGTGCGTGAGTAATTTCATCATAGGCTTGCTGGACGGTGATGGGTTGGATGAGATCTATCATGTAATCAAGTTAGTTTTATTAGGGTTTGATCCCTAGTATCCACTATGTTCTGAGATTGATGTTGCTATGACTTTGCTATGCTTAATGCTTGTCACTAGGGCCCGAGTGCCATGATTTCAGATCTGAACCTATTATGTTTTCATGAATATATGTGAGTTCTTGATCCTATCTTGCAAGTCTATAGTCACCTACTATGTGTTATGATCCGGCAACCCCGAAGTGACAATAATCGGGACCACTCCCGTTGATTACCATAATTTGAGGAGTTCATGTATTCACTATGTGCTAATGCTTTGTTTTGGTTCTCTATTAAAAGGAGGCCTTAATATCCCTTAGTTTCCATTAGGACCCCGCTGCCACGGGAGGGTAGGACAAAAGATGTCATGCAAGTTGTTTTCCATAAGCACGTATGACTATATTCGGAATACATGCCTACATTACATTGATGAATTGGAGCTAGTTCTGTGTCACCCTATGTTATGACTGTTACATGATGAACCGCATCCGGCATAATTATCCATCACCGATCCAATGCCTACGAGCTTTTCCTGTATTGGTTCTCGCTTATTTACTTTCCGGTTGCTATTGCTACAATCACTACAAAACACCAAAAACATTACTTTTGCTTCTGTTACTTTTGTTACCGTTACCACTACTATCATATTACTTTGCTACTAAATACTTTGCTGCAGATTTTAATGTCGGTGTACAAAAAGAGGGGGTACACCTTTTGTACCCCTATGACTGTGCACGGTCAGTCTGAGCCACTGGCGCCGCCGCACCAAGCCCGACAAGGGAGGTAGAACCGAGGTGAGGCCAAAGTCAAAGAGGAGCAGGACGACGCCAAGACCACAAAGAGCAAAGGGGACAAAGCGCCCCCCCTCCCCGGCAAGATCCTTGCCGGGAGGTGGTTTTAGCAAACCCGGCAAGACCCTTGCCGTGGCAGCCTCGCCCCATACCTACGGAGCGGGTCACCCTTGAGTCCACTACCCCCATGAGGCAAGGATTCGGGAGGCATCCCCGTAGTGATATGAAGATCTTTGTGATGACGTTCAAGACCAGATACACACTTTAGAAGATGATCCTTGGCGGGATCACAGCCAAGGAAAACCACAAGGCCGGCAAGAGCCTTGCCGGGGATGACAGCAAGCGCCACGGCAAGACCCTTGTCGGGACCCCAGCAAGACCCTTGCCGGGGCCGCGACAAGACCCTTGCCGAGGACACCCGCGGGGCCACCATCGGACCCGCACCAGTCGCGCCTCCACCATCGTTCGCATGCAGCTGCCGACCCAAACCAGCTGGGCAGGCACCTGCGTGGCAGCATGCTGATCCTCGTGGAGGCCTACCACCGCGCCACCCCAGCTGCCTGCCCGCCTACATGGAATCGCAGGCACCACTGGCCAGGGCGCGTGTCGACGCAGGAGAGAGCGGCGACGGACGAGACGGGGCTCTCCCCCGCCCCCGATAAAGCAGGGACACCTAAGCAAGGCGCATTAAATGCACCTTGTCATGTAATGAGAGGGATAACCTCACGCCACTGTACCCTTTCCACCTCATGTGTGCCACTGTGGCAGCCCCTTTCCCTATAAAAGGAGGCCCCAGGCGACCAGGAGGAGGATTCGGCTTTTTGGAGCTCCTCACGCCCCATAGCTAGCTCGAGAACACAAGCATTTAATCCACCAAAGCAGGAGTAGGGTTTTACGCATCTCCGCGGCCCGAACCTGGATAAAGGAATCGTGTACTGCCTGCTCGATCCGGTGTTCTCACGACCCCCGCACCCTGCAACCGTAGAAAGGGATTCTCGTGATCCCATAGGTGTCGTTTCCCACCGACATCTTTGGCGCGCCAGGTAGGGGGAGCGCAGTTGTGAGAATCGGCTTTAGCAGTTAGTTCGACGTTTCTTCATCGTCATGGCGCCCAAGAAGAAGACGACGGTGGCGGTTGGCCCGTCGGACGCCGGGCATCCCGTCCCGACACGGGCGAGCAGCGGACCGGTCGCCGAAAGGACCCGGGGCGCTGCTCGCTAACACCAACACCGTCCCAGCGGCCGGAGTTGGGAGGTGGCGATGTTCGTGCGCCCGGTAACGGACCGCACGCCGCCAAATCCAAAGACGGAGCCGGGCCCTCCGCAGGTGGCGCGGGACCTTCTGAGGTCGCTGCTGCCCTGCCCGTTGGCGGCGCGAGGGCCTCCAGGACTCCCACTCCGGCGCCGACGGCGCGTTCCTCTCAAGCGGCGCGCGACGAGCGGCGTGATCGCCCTGAAGACCCCGGGCGTCGCCGCGGGAAAAGCCCCGAGCGCCACTCCCGGGATGTAGAAGGCCTGCCCGCTCGCCGAGGCGCCGGTGAAGGCGGCGTGCGACCGCGCGGTCGTGATGGAGCTCCTTCTGACATGGTCAGAAGTCGAAGCACGTCGCGATCCGTGCAGGTTTCGCTGCCGCCGATGCCAGCAGAAGCCTTGGCGCGCGCGAAGTTGCTCCTCGACTTTCCTCCCACTACGGGGAAACTCGACGAATGGAGAGCCACCATCCGAAGCCTTGTTGCGGTGGCCAACAAAGATGAGCCGACCCCGATGGAGCCCCCGGGTCGACGTTCCGACGGAGTCCCGCGTACCAGTGGCAGGAAGGCCCGCGGCGCCGCGACCACGGTGCACTCGCCTCCTCCTCGCCCGGTGCCACGGACGCCTGCCCGTCGCGACGTCGTGGGCGACGAAATCTCCATAGCGTCGTCCGACCCACGGACCCACCAGGACCAACGCCAGGTCCTTTGGGATCGGGAACATGAAGACGCTCGGACCACCATCAAGCGCTGGCGTGGAGCGCGCCACCAGTCAGATAAGCGAGCGGGGCCCGCTGTGGACCACCCGGCACCGGAAAGCCCTGGGGGCCTGCCTTACGAGGTAGGCTGCCCGGCTTTTACCCGTGAGCTGCGGCAATTCCAGTGGCCCACTCACCGCACTTTCAAACCTGACGTGGGCGAGAAGTACGGCGGCAAGACCCACCCATCCGAGTTCCTCAGCATCTACACCATCGCGATGCAGGCTGCCGGAGCTCGTGACGATAAGGTGCTTGCAAATTACTTCCCGTTGGCTCTTAAACCCAATGCCATGTCCTGGTTGATGCACTTGCTCGGATTTGTGCCATGAATTTGTGGGCGCCTTCACTGGCGGTCATCAAGCTCACGACCAAGCAAGTGATCTCCATGTCATTCCCCTGAAGGGAGGCGAGAGTCTCCGCAAGTACATACAGAGGTTCAGCCGGGTGCAGTACAATATTCAAGATGTTCACCCCGCCGCCATCATCAACGCGTTCCATCAGAACGTTCGGAACCGCAAGATGCGCGAAGAGCTGGCAATGAACAAGGTGAAAGATGTCGCGGAGCTCTATGTTCTCGCGGACAAGTGTGCCCGGGCTGAAGAAGGGAGGAAGTACCCCGGCGAAGATGTCGGCGTGGAAACCGACTCCTCTGAAGAGGACACCGCCGCACCGGCAAAGAAAGGCCGGCGCCGCAACAGGAAGCGCAAAGGGAAAGCTGTGCTTGCCGTCGAGGGGTCTGACGACACCGGCTCCACCAAGAAGACCAAGGCAGGTGACCCCGGCAAGGAAATTGCCGGATGTGTCGCCTGCCAGGCCTTGGCGGCCGCCGAGAAGCCAGGCAACTCCGACAAGCGATACTGCAAGATCCATCGCACCAAAGGACATGCTCTCCAAGACTGCCGATAGGTTGAGCTCCTCGCTGAGAAGCAGAGGGCTGAATACGAGAGGCAGGACAGGGAGAAGGGCCAAGACGGCGCTGAGGGATCCGGCAAGAAACGCGATGGCCAGGCGGGCCGTCGCGGCAAGGATAAGCAACAAGAGAGGCCCGCTCGGGGCCATGACAGAAACCCAGAAGATGACGATCACGAAGAGGACGATGAGTCTGGCGACCAAGAGTTCCAGAAAGCTACAAAGGCCATGTGCGTTGACGGCGGCGCTTCGCTGCATGCCTCTTGGCGCTGGCTTAAATAGTGGGCGCGAGAGATTACAGTAGCAGAGCCGTCGTTTGATGCCCAGAGGCCGCTGAAGTGGTCTAGCACACCTATCATTTTTTACTCTGAGGATCACCCTGATCGCACTACTGCGGTCGGGTGCTTGCCGTTGTTGGTTTCACCGATGATACGCAACCTCAGGGTGACAAAAATGTTAGTAGATGGCGGGGCCGGTCTGAACTTGATCTCGCCTGCCGTGGTCGAGAAGCTGCAGATCCTTGATGGAGACCTCGAAGAAACGGGCACGTTTCAGGGGGTCAGCCCGGGGAGAAGCCAACCCAAGGGAAAGGTCACGTTGCCCGTAACTTTCGGGAGCGACTTGAACTTCAGGACAGAGAGGATTGTGTTTGATGTTGCCAAGATCCCCTTGCCCTACAACGGGATCCTTGGCCGCCCGACGCTGGCCAAGTTCATGGAGGCGTCGCACTACGCCTACAATACCTTGAAGATGCCAGGGCCCGTGACGGTCATCACCATCTCCTCCGACAAGAAGGATGCGCTGATTTGCGCTGACCAAGTGTACCAGCAAGTAGCTGCAGCAGTTGCCGCCGCTGGGGCACTTGCTCCTGCTGCCGGGACCCCGGGGTGGGGGGGAATAAGAAGAAGGCCGGTGAGACCTCGGACACCCACTCCGGCAAGCGCAACTCTTCGGAGTGTAGCGCTGTCGTCGAGGACGTGCCAGAGAGCTCCGCCGGCGGAAGCAAGAGGACTAGGGCCATGCCGCCGGGAATCAAGAAGGTTTCCGTCAACAAGGACGGAACGGGAGGAGCTTTCACCATAAGCTCCACCCTTGACGACAAATAGGAAGACGCACTCGTCACCTTCCTGCGGGCGAATGTCGATGTGTTTACATGGCAAGCTTCCGACATCCCCGACGTTCCCAGGGAGTTGATTGAGCACCACCTTGCTGTCTGTCCTCATGCGCGGCCCGTCAAGCAGAAGGTCAGAAAGCAAGCTTTGGAACGACAAGAGTTCATCACAGAAGAAATCCGGAAACTGGAGGTAGCGGGTTTGGTAAGAGGAGTGCTCCATCCGACGTGGTTGGCCAATCCGGTCGTAGTGCGCAAGGCGAATGGGAAGTGGAGGCTGTGTATTGATTACACAGATATCAATAAGGCTTGTCCTAAAGACCCCTTCCCGTTGCCGCGCATCGACCAGATTGTTGACTCCACGGCTGGGTGTGATCTGCTGTCATTCCTCGATGCCTACTCCGGCTACCACCAGATCTTCATGACAAAAGAAGACGAGGAGAAAACAACATTCATCACCCCATGTGGTACGTATTGTTTCATATGGATGCCTTTCGGGTTGAAGAGTGTTGGATCGACGTTTGCGAGGGCGGTCCAGATTGGTTTTGAGCCCCAGCTCCATAGAAATATGGAGGCTTATATGGACGACATCGTGGTCAAAACCAAGGCCAGGGCCACCCTCATATCAGATTTGCGGGAGACGTTTGCAAATCTGCGCAAGATCAACCTCAAGCTGAACCCTGAGAAGTGCGTCTTTGGCGTCTCGTCCGGCAAGCTTCTCGGGTTCTTTGTGTCGCAGCGGGGAATAGAGGCCAACCCGGACAAGATCAAAGCTATAGAGCAAATTGAAGCACCCAAGCGGATCAAGGACGTGCGCCGGCTCGCCGGTTGCGTAGCTGCCCTGGGCAGATTCATATCCAAGTCTGCCGAGCGCGCCCTTCCCTTTTTCAAGATCCTGAAAAAGGCGGGCCCGGTGGAGTGGATGCCAGAAGCCGAAGCGGCATTACAAGATTTGAAGAAGTACCTCTCCTCCGCACCAACACTAGTTGCGCCCAGGCCCCAGGAGCCGTTGCTGCTATACTTAGCGGCAACGAACCAGGTGGTCAGCGCCGTGCTAGTGGCGCAGAGGGAGGTCGACGACGAGATAATGGCAGCGAGAGAGCCCGACGCTACGAGTGCGGAGGCGACACGGTTGGTCGAGGTGCCGCCAAAGAAGAAAGTGATGCAGCGCCCGGTCTACTTCGTTAGCTCCCTCTTGCAGGGGGCTAGGTCGAGGTACTCCGGTGTGCAGAAACTGCTCTTGGCCTTCTCATGGCCTCAAGGAAGCTGTGTCACTACTTCCAGGCACACGAGATCACTGTCGTCACTCGCCTCGCCCTGCAGCGGATACTGCGCAACCCAGATGCGACGGGGAGGATTGTGGAATGGGCGCTGGAGCTGTCCAGCTTTGGCCTCAAGTTCGAAAGTACCTCGACGATCCAGAGCCGAGTCCTGGCAGAGTTCATTGCAGAATGGACCGCCACACCTGACGAAGAAGCCCAAGAGACTGCTTTCCCCGGCAAGGAGGCAAGTTGCGATTGGATTATGTACTTTGATGGGGCTTTCTCCCTCCAAGGTGCGGGGCTGGCATACTACTCGTCGCCCCCACCGGAGAGCACCTCAAGTACGTGATCCAGATGTACTTCCCCAGAGAGGTGTCAACAAACAACACGGCAGAGTACGAAGGGCTGCTTGCCGGTCTTAGGATCGTGGCGGACCTCGGAATCAGAAAGCTCATCGTCAGGGGCGACTCGCAGCTTGTCGTCAAGCAAGTCAATAAGGATTACCAGAGCCCGTTGATGAAGGCCTATGTTGATGAAGTGAGAATGCTGGAAGAGCGCTTCGATGGTATCCAGGCTGAATACGTTCCCCGAACGGAGAATGATATCGCCGATTACCTGTCGAAGCGCGCTGCCCTCAAGCTACCTGTGGAACCAGGTACCTTTGTGCTTCAGCTAACTCAGCCATCCGTTGATCCATCAACAGAGCAGAACAAGAGAAGGAAATCAGGACCCGGCACGTACTTTCCCACCGAGCTCCCCGGAGCCGCCGGCAAGGATGTTGCCGAGGACACTGAACCCGCCACGGGACGGCTAGCTCCGGCAGGACGCCAAGCTCTTGCCGTCGAGACAGCCGCCCCTATAGCGGAGGAAATGCCTTTAGTCCTCACCGTCGAGCCTCAGGCTCCAGCGTGGGCGCAGCATACCGTCCGATTCCTCCAGACAGGGGAGCTTCCCGAGGAGCAGGAAGAAGCGGAAAAAGTAGCCTGTCGCTCTGCCATGTACCAGTTCGTCGATGACGTCCTGTACAGGAAGAGACCGAACGGTGTGAAATTGAAGTGCATCCCTCGAGAGGAAGGACTGGAGCTGTTGGCAGAGATACATGGAGGGATATGTGGATCCCACATTGGGTCGAGAGCCCTTGTCGGCAAGGCATTCCGGCAGGGTTTCTTCTGGCCCACCGCCCTCCAGGATGCAACGACACTCGTCACCAGGTGTGAGGCGTGTCAGTTCCATTCAAGAAAGCTTCATCAACCAGCTCAAGCCCTTCAAACCATTCCTCTCTCCTGGCCCTTCTCGGTCTGGGGGCTCGACATACTGGGCCCCTTCCCCCGTGCTGTCGGGGGCTTTGAGTACTTGTACGTAGCCATCGACAAGTTCACAAAGTGGGCAGAAGTGGAGGCGGTGAGGAAGGTCACAGCTCAGTCGGCCGTCAAGTTCTTCAAGGGGCTAGTGTGCCGTTATGGTGTACCCAACCGGATCATCACCGACAACGGTACGTAGTTCACAAGCCGCACCTTCATGCAATATACTCAGGACCTCGGCAGCAAGGTCTATTTCGCTTCCGTCGCTCATCCACGGAGCAACGGGCAGGCTGAGAGGGCAAATGCTGAAGTGTTGCGAGGCTTAAGGACCAAGACCTTTGAGAGGCTGCACAAGAGCGGAAGGCGCTGGATTGATGAGTTGCCGACGGTTCTTTGGTCAATCAGGACGACGCCAAATCGAGCCACCGGCCAGACACCCTTTGCCCTGGTATACGGGGCAGAAGCAGTTATCCCCACTGAAATCATATACGGGTCACCTCGAGTGCTCGCTTATGATGAGCTTGAGCAAGAGCAACTGCGCCAAGACGACGCACTGCTCCTTGAGGAAGATCGTCTTCGGGCGGCTGTGAGAGCAGCACGCTACCAGCAAGCCTTGCGCCGCTACCATAGCCGCAAGGTTCATGCCCGAAGCCTTGAGGAAGGCGACCTTGTTCTTCGGCGCGTTCAATCGGCCAATAATTCCAACAAGTTGACGCCGAAGTGGGAAGGCCCTTATCGGGTAAAACGAGTCACCAGGCCCGGCGCAGTCCGCCTGGAGACCGAAGATGCCGTTCCGGTGAGTAACTCCTGGAACATCGAGCACCTTCAAAAGTTTTACCCATAAGGCGCGGCTTGTCGGGCCTCCCGGCAAGCCACCTTTTGTACAAGCATTGCCGATGATGCATGTAACCCTTTGTACAAAGCCAGGCGCAGACCCTGAGCATAAATAAAGCGCTAGCGCCCTAAGTTATAGCATGCATGCTAGATCGAGTCTCGTCCTTGGTTAGGGTTGATAGTGCTTAGCGGCGGCTAACCCCTAGCTTAGAGGTCGAGTGTGCGTCTCTTTTCCGTTCTTTTGTCTCCTTTGGTTCGCAGAGCTCGGACATCCTTGCCGGATCACTTGAGGATAAGAAAAGAAGGGGAAGAACAGGGACGGACCAGCATTCGGACCCCGGCAAGCCAGTGTTGCCGGGAACTGCAAGTACAAAGATTCACCCACGGCAAACCAAACTTGCCAGGGGCTGCAATCTCAGATAAGTTTTTCATCCCTTATCATGCATTCTCTTATGGCCTGAGGTATGCGAAACCTCGTTTCTTCCTAAAGCTACCGTGCTCCCCTAACTCTAGGCCCTAGGGCTCGTTCCTGGGGCCAGGTTCGGTTGTAGTCGCGGCAGCAAAGGGACGAAACGAGGAGCCTGAACCCGCCTCATCCCTGCCTCCGCCGAAAGCGTGAGAAAGGTCGAGCGACGTGGGAAGACGGCAGGGCCTGCTGCCGGGCAAGAAAGTGTCTATCTTAAAGATATCAAGGGTTTTGCCCCTTGACGTGGGTTCCACCCGCAAGACAAGTGACCCGACAAGCATCCCCTTTTTTCATTAAAAACATTCCACTCAAGTACAGTTCATGGAGAATGAAAAACATGAATGATGGGATTACAAGCTTTAAATTCAACTAAGGCCCGAAGGCTTACAAACTAAAAGAAGATAAGGTGCCCGTAATCCCTTTCTTGTCCCTCTCTTCAGGAGGTAGGTCAAGGAGGCGAGAAGGGCAAAAGGGGCACGTAGGCAAGCTACGGGTGGCAGAAGACACCAAGAGAACATCTCGGCGGTCGTACGAAGGCTGGATGGTGATGGCAGCGCCGGAGGCAGAGCTCGAAGACGAGGCGGCAGGACGCCAGCACGCGTTGAAGGCGTCGTGCCCACGTACTCTGAGTTGACGGCCTTGCCGCCCGCCCTCTTCCTCTTCCGCAGCCTCCCTACGCCAGCCGCCCAAGGAGACGACCCCGAGAAGTTCAAGGAGCCGGCGACACAGATGATGGGATCGCCGGTGCCGCACGGAGCGACGCCCGACACCTAGTCGGACCCGTCATCCTGCCGCCCGCTACCCTTGTCGTCGCTGCCGCTGTCCTCCTCGTCACTCTCGCTTGAGGAGGAGTCTTCGCTATCAGAGGAGCTCTCCACGCAGCACCTTGCCCGAGTCCCGAAGCACCCGAAGACCTTGACGGAGAGGAGACTGCCCTCCATCAGCTTAAAATGGAGGGTGAGCCCCTCCGTCAGACGGTGGATACGGGCGAACATCTTCCACCCTCGACCAAGATACATCACATTAGGGGCTGGGAAGTCGACGCGGACTCGCGTACCGCTGATTCCACAGCCCCTCATGTGTACCCTCAGTGTCTCGGGCGGGTCCAACTCCATCTCACTTGCGAATGGAGTCGGGAGACGAAGACGACGGTGAGGCGGCCGCTGCAGCCTGACGAAGAACTCACAAGGGTCGTCCCCAACGTGGCCCGCCATGGGAAGAGGAACCGCTGGCGGAGGCGAGGCCGGCGCGCCGCCCCGTCCACCTCTTCCCCGAGCACCTCGACCTCGCCCTCAACCTCGCCCACGGCCTCGCCCCCTCCCTCTTCCCCTTACGACTGGCTCTGCCACCACAGGTGCGGGAGAAGGAGGGACGCGTTGTGTGGCGGCGACCCTCGTCGCCACCGTTGATGGACCAGGGTTCCCTTTCTCCATGGCGAATGAGAGGGAAGGGAGCAGAAGCTGAAGGAAAGAAGAGATGAAAGAATGCGGGCCGCCGTCCTCCCCCTCCCGCTCCTTATAAAGGAACGGGGTGGGGGCTCGGCCGCCCCGCTCAGCCAATCAAGACACAGAAGGCGCAGGGAACTGGGACCGACCCGCTGCCTTGGCCCACGATGGCCCGGTTTCCCGCCTCCACCGTTCGCCACCCCAAGTGCATGGAAGCCGCGTGGCAGGCGTGCAGAACCGAGGCGACAGATGAGGCGACCTCTCCCCACCCCGTGATCGTGGGGAGTGGACGCCTCGAAGACCATGCCTCGGCCCCGTCTAGTAAATGGACCGCGCTTCCACGCCTCCCTCCGTTTACGGGGAAGGCGCGAACCACCTCCTTTACTACGACGTGACGCATGCATGCGGAGCTCAGCCCCACGCATGCCACCCATGTCACGCCCACGCCGCGCCACGCGCGGGAAGCATGGGAGGCGCAACGCATGAAGAAACTTACCACGGTAAAAACCGCCCTGCCTGCCCGCGCACCGTTCTTGGGCCTGGCCCAACAACGCGTAGCGCTCATGTGTGGCCCAGGCCCGGGGGCTCCTGTCGGTGTACAAAAAGAGGGGGTACACCTTTTGTACCCCTATGACTATGCACGGGCAGTCTGAGCCACGGGCGCCGCCGCACCAAGCCCGACAAGGGAGGTAGAAACGAGGTGAGGCCAAAGTCAAAGAGGAGCAGGACGACACCAAGACCACAAAGAGCAAAGGGGACGAAGCGCCCCTCCTCCCCGGCAAGATCCTTGCCGGGAGGTGGTTTTAGCAAACCCGGCAAGACCCTTGCCGTGGCAGCCTCGCCCCACACCTACGGAGCGGGTCACCCTTGAGTCCACTACCCCCATGGGGCAAGGATTCGGGAGGCATCCCCATAGTGATATGAAGATCTTTGTGAAGACGTTCAAGACCAGATACACACTTTAGAAGATGATCCTTGGTGGGATCCCAGCCAAGGAAAACCACAAGGCCCCCGGCAAGAGCCTTGTCGGGGATGACAGCAAGCGCCACGGCAAGACCCTTGTCGGGACCCCGGCAAGACCCTTGCCGGGGCCGCGGCAAGACCCTTGCCAAGGACACCCGCGGGGCCACCATCGGACCCACACCAGTCGCGCCTCCACCACCGTTCGCATGCAGCTGCTGACCCAAACCAGCTGGGCAGGCACCTGCATGGCGGCATGCAGATCCTCGTGGAGGCCTACCACCGCGCCACCCCAGCTGCCTGCCCGCTTACATGGCATCGCAGGCACCGCTGGCTAGGGCGCGTGTCGACGCAGGAGAGAGCGGCGACGGACGAGACGGGGCTCTCCCCCGCCCCCGATAAAGCAGGGACACCTAAGCAAGGCGCATTAAATGCGCCTTGTCATGTAATGCGAGGGATAACCTCGCGCCACTGTACCCTTTCCACCTCATGTGTGCCACTGTGGCAGCCCCTTTCCCTTTAAAAGGAGGCCCCAGGCAACCAGGAGGAGGATTCGGCTTTTTGGAGCTCCTCACGCCCCATAGCTAGCTCGAGAACACAAGCATATAATCCACCAAAGCAGGAGTAGGGTTTTACGCATCTTCGCGGCCCGAACCTGGATAAAGGAATTGTGTAATGCCTGCTCGATCCGCTCTTCTCACGACCCCCGCGCCCTGCAACCGTAGAAAGGGATTCTCGTGATCCCATAGGTGTCGTTTCCCACCGACAATTAAGTTATCCAGGTGTGGTTGAATTGACAACTCAACTGCTAATACTTGAGAATATTCTTTGGCTCCCCTTGTGTCGAATCAATAAATTTGGGTTGAATACTCTACCCTCGAAAACTGTTGTGATCCCCTATACTTGTGGGTTATCAGGGTCCGGGGTGTGTGGTCCCAACGGGGACCAACAATAAAGGCCCCGGACTATCCGGTTTACAGCCGGAGACGACTCTAGGGACGAATAAACGGATCCCTTTGAAGGGAGGCCATACTCCTACAACTGCTTATGGGGATCTAGAAGCGCCGAATATATTGACAGACATGCTGCGACAAGCGTCCGTCTCACATGATCATCGTACCTTGATGGGTACGGTGGTTGAGAGGGTTCTGTCCGCGAAAAGCGGATTGAATGAAGCCTTCACGAGCCTGCTAAGATGGTTCGAAGTTTGTAATATAATATTTTCAATTGTGCTTTATTCGCAAAATGCACCTGTGTATAGATAGTAGCCCCTGAGACTCTGATTAGCTTCACAAGGGAGACGAGCAGAGGATCAAAAAAGATATGCCCAGGAAATAATCTGATTAATTGGACACAGGCTGTTACCTCCCTGGCGACTGTCCGAACTACAAAGGTTGCATATCTGCAGCGGAAGCTTGATGTGGCGGGTGATGACATCACGCTTATCAACAGGCGGCTCGACGAGGCGAAGGTATGTCTTTGGGGCAATCATTACATGCATGTGCTTATAATATAAGCATGACGCTAAGAATTGTATACTGAGATATGCATGACTGCAGATGGTGCCACCGCAGTTGAGATCCTTCGGGCAGAGCTAGCCCGGGCCAAGGAGCAGGCCTAGATTAGTAATGCGGCTACCAAAAAGGCATCTGCCGAGTTAAAGGCCGAACAGGTTGCTCGATGCCAATACGAGGAGAGAATATCTATGATGGCGCCTGAGCTAAAGGATGCCGCTAGCCGCTGCGAATTTCTCGATAAGGATAATAAAGCCAGAATGGCTGATCTTGACAAGGCCTTACGAGAGGCAACAAAAGCGTGGTCCGAGTCTAGAGCGGCCCAGGAGGAGATCTGGCAAGCTGGGGAGATCGCGGCTGGTAAGCCCCTTTTATTGCAAACTAAGTTCGGCGATCCAAATTATGCCCCGTTTAATCAAGTGTGGAGTTCTCCAGACGCATTGTTGGACTTGTCGAAGAGTGTCTCCGATGCGGCGCAGTTTTTCCAAGCGCAAGAAGGACGTGCAACAGAAAAGCTGTTCTCGTCACAGTTTAGCATGCCGAAGCGTCCGCTGTTGCTAAACGAACAAATGGCCCAGTGGGCTGAGCTCCACAAGATATCCGGATCTGCCACGAAGGACATTGTCGGATATCGGGTTCTGGCAGACCCTTGAGGTTCGAACTCTGGGGTGCGCGCGGAGATTATGCCCTCTACCTCTCCGTCTCACAAAGATCTAAACTACCGAAAGAACAGCACAAAGAACACATGGTTTATACTAGTTCGGGCCACCATTGTGGTGTAAAACCCTACTCTAGTTTATGGTGGATGGATTGCCTCTTGGGCTGGTGATGATGAACAGTACAGGGGAGAACAGCCTCGCGAGGGCGTGTTCTTGCGGGGACGCTGAACTGCTAGGGGAGTTCAGCCGCCCTTCTCTCTCTTTCTCTACTTTCTCTATGATTGCTCTGAATACTTCCCTGATTTCTGGATGCTCTCTCCCTGCCTCTACCCTAGGGGTGGCTAGTCCTATTTATAGGCAAAGGCCCTGGGCCTCTTCCCAAATATTGAGCGGGAAGGGCGCCAACAGTTGGCCAATTTGAAGGGGAACATCTGGTACACTTATCCTGACCAAAGTTGATCCTCTCCTGCCAAAGGCCCTGTGGTGACGCCGTCCTGGGCTCCACGATGACCTCCTTCCCACCGTTGGACTGGTCTTGGTCTTGTTGCACCGAAACGGATGCCTTTGCTTGATCCTCTCGCCTGCGCTTGCCCCCTTTGCACCAAAGAGGAAAGGGAGGACGCTGCGCGGTCTGGCGCCCGCCTGGCACCCTTGGTCGTCATGGCTTGCGTTATGGGCACCTCGCGAGGTACCCTGCCTTGATCTCTCCGCCTCCTCGTGAGCCATCCTGAGGAGGCCGCGCCTGAGGAAGCACCGTGTCGTCCGCCCCGCGAGGCTTGGCCCCTCGCGAGGGTCTTGAGTCTTGTGTTGATGAAGATGGGCCATGCTGGGCCCCCATTTGAGCCACGCCGCAGGCCGTAGGCAGGCAAGTCTGGGGACCCCCGTTCCCAGAACACCGACAGTAGCCCCCGGGCCCAAGGCGCGCCCGGACTTGGCCGTGCCGAGAGGCGAAAGGGCAAAGGGCGAAGCGCCGCGGGCCCTAACAACCTACGGCCTTGGGCGCCGCGTGGCAGTTGATTGGACGTGGGCGCCTCCGCAACCGCGCAGGTTAAAGGCGCAGTGTCTGCCCAGGCCTTGCTCTTCTCTTTCTCCTGTCGCTGCTCAGATCCCCTTTCTTGCGTCTCTCCTCCCTTCCTCCAAGTTTCTAGATCCGCTCCATCTGCTTGACCTGGGTAGCCATGGCGCCTCGCCAGTCCCCGGCTGAAGCTTGGTTCTCGCCTGCTTTGGACTCGCCCAACGTGTCGGAGGTGAGCCTCGCCCGGCTGCACCGGATGGCGGCGGCGCAGGGCATCGACGGGGCGCAAGTGTTCATGGTCGGCTCCGCCACCCCTGAGGGCCGAGGGAGCACCTTCTACCCTTTGTTCGTAAGCTCCATTACTACGGGCTTAGTGCCTCCCTTCTCTGAGTTCTTCCTCTCTGTCCTCCGCTATTACAACTTGCAAGCTCTGCATCTCCACCCCAACTCCATCCTTCTTGGCGATCTTCGCCTACTACTGCGAGGCTCATGTGGGGGAGCAGCCCTCAGTGGCCTTGCTGCGTCACTACTTCTCTCTCCGGGTTACTCGCGGTTCTCCTTCCGCGTGTGCGAGCTTCATCGCGTATGGCGGCGCTATTGCCATCTCAAATCCCGGGAAGAGGAATGAGTGCTTCAGGAGCAAGTGGGTCTTGGTGGATGCCGGGGGCATCCACCCTCGGCTGATCCTGCCCGCGGAGCAGCCCGTGAGCTCCAGCAACTGGTGCCGAGCGGAGCTCACGGACCCCCGCGCGAAGCCAGTGCTGGAGAAGATGGACGCGAACCTGAAGCCGGCCGGCACGGCGGCGGCGAGGCTGACCGGCGCGTCGCTACTGAGGGAGTTCCTGGAGCACCAGCTGGCCCCGCTTCGGCAGTACTCGCCTCCGATGTGGAGGCCTCACCCGAGCCCCGCGGCCTTGGGCGACGAGGATGTGACCGCGGTGCTCCAATCCCTGGTCGGGGGCGAGGTGGCACGGCTGGAGGGCGCGCCTGCGTCCTTGTTCCTTCGCGACGACTGGAAGCAGGTGGTGGAGTCGATGCCCGTCTTCAACGGGGACGGGCCCGTGCCTGTGGTGGCTCCCGAGGGACTGGTGGACGTGTCCTCCGGCGACCCCAGCGGAGAGGAGGGCGAAGAGGAGAGGGAGGAGGGCCCTGACTCTTAGGCGACTGACGGAGAGTCAAGGGCTCCCCTCCCCCGGCGCAAGTACCGTACTCTCCGCCTTTCTTCAAGCGATGATGATGAGGTCGACGACGTGCTGGGTAGCGGGAGCTCGCCCCCGATCCCGAAGAAGGGCAGGACCGGACTGATCCCCCGCGGGTCCGCTCCGGCTCCGGGGCGATCCGCAGACTCGCCCTCTGCGCCTGAGGCCGATCCCTCCATCCGGCTTTCTGGCTTCAAGTATGGCCGGAGGCTGCTCGAGTTCTCCAGCGACGACCTGTAAGTGCTTGATCCCTCATCTTTTGTTCCTTGTTCCGCCGCTGAGGCTTGATGTTCGCTCCTCTTGGATAGGCTGGCGCCCACGGCGAAGAAACCGAAGGGGGCTCCCGAGGCCCCACCCGTGGCAATGCCTCCGCCTGCAGATGGGGGCGATCGTGAAGCACGGGCTTCTCCTGCCCGCTCATCCTTGCGAGGCTTGGCTGAGCTGGCTGGGGAGAGCCCAGCCCCCATGGCCCAAGTGACTCCCGAGGTGCTCCTACCTGCTGCCGCCGCCATGGCCGTCGAGGCGCAGCAGATTCTGCCTCAGGACACTATGGTCTCGCCGCCGCTACCTTCTCCTCCCGTTCTACCGACCGCTGCTTCCCCGACTCCTCCTGTTGTCTTGGAGCGCGCCGATGTTTCTCCGCCTTCTTGTTCCATCCTGGAGCGTGCCGCTGCTGAACTGGACCGGCTGCGGCAGGATCTTCTCGGCGCCGACCCTCGCCTGGTGGCCGGGCGCCTGGAACTGGCTTCGGGGTGGATTCGCTTTGATGCCTCGATCCAGGCGGCGTTGGTTCGGGCCTCAACGGCCTGTGACGGAGAGAGGGAGGCCACCCTCGAGGTGAAGGCTGCCCGAGACGCGGCCCTGGGAGAGGTGGTCGGAGTCCGTGGTCGCTGCAAGGAGTTGGACGACGAGCTGCAAGGCTTGCGAGGCCAACTTGCGGAGGAGGTCCGCCTTCGCCAAGAGCAGGAAAAGGGGGTGAAGGCGCGCGAGGCGACGCTCGAGGACCGGGAGGCCAAGCTCAAGAAGCACCGCGGCCACCTAGGCGCGTTGAAGAAGGAGCTGGAGGTGACGAAGGCCGAGCTGGACGCCAAGGCCCGGGTCCTCGCCGAGGATCGCGTGGCCTTCGCGGACATGGAGAAAGATGCCCGCGCTTCGCTGAAGACGCTTTACGAGAGCGGTCTGGATAGCCCGCTAGCCGGTGACGGGGACGGCCCCGCCAAGCTGCTTCCCTTCCTGGTGAAGGCCCTTGGAGATGTTGCCCTTGGCCTCAGCCCCACGGCCGAGGCCGAGGCGCGCATCCTGTCTTCCGCCGCGCTGACGCGGGTCTTCGCCCACATCTATCTTCGTGATCCCAGCGCCAACCTCGACGGCCTGCTAGAGCCGGTGAGCGGCGAGGGTGCTGCCGCCGCTGTCGAAGCCATGAAGGGGCGCGCGGAGGCGTTGTTGGGGAAGTTCTGGGCCTTCAGCACCAGGCCAAAGCAAGGCGCTGCCGGCCCTGCTGCTTCACGAGGTGAAGCCACTCCACGCAGCTCCACCACCGACAAGTGACTCCGTTTCGGTCCCTGTTCTTCCTTCAATTCCTGCACATGCACCACGCCTCGGGGAGGCATTTAAACTTGCGTTTGGTACTAAGACGATAGTATGGACTGTAATATTTGCTTTTAAATTCCTTGAGTTTTATGCTTTTCTTCCCTACTTGCTTGTGTTCTACACCGGCAGAGCCCGGCCCCGCGCGTGCCTCACCCAGCATTAGCCCCGACCGGAAACCAGGACGGGAACAAAGGAGTGAGGGGCTACGTGACAAGTTAGGCTCCTGAGTCGCGATGCTCAGGAGTCCCCCTTGGCGCACGAACAACAAGTAGGGAAGTGTGATGTAGGTGTATCTTCCGTTCTACGTCTGCAGGGCCCGACTCCGCGCGTACCTCACCCAGCATAGCCTTTCAGAACTAAGGAGTGAGGGGCTACGGAGCCAGTTAGGCCCCTGAGTCGCGATGCTCAAGGGTCCCCCTTGACGCGCGAATAGCAGGCGGTGAGGTGAGAGGCGAGTGGGACCACCGTTCTACGTCTGCAGAGCCCGGCCCCGCGCGTACCTCACCCAGCATATCCTTTCGGAACTAAGGAGTGAGGGGCTACGTGACCAGTTCTGCCCCTGAGTCGCGATGCTCAGGGGTCCCCCTTGACGCTCAAACGGCCTTCGTACCTTGGCTCCGCTCGGGGAGAGGCGCGCGACGAACCAGGCCCGAGGGGCCTGGCTGGGTGGCGTACGTCTGGGCGTGACCCAGTCGTAGCCCCCTAGCCCCCTCACGCGGCGCTCCCGAGGGGAGGCGTTGCGATGAGGCCAGCCACTGAGCTCTGGGCTCCCTAAGATTAATGCGGCCCGGAGGCCACCCTCAGTTGTTTATCACCAGCGCGGAGCATAGCGCTTCCGTATGTGTACGGGCATTGCCGCTCCTCGGCAGTGTCGTCAGCCAGCGCGGAGCATGGTGCTTCCACTGGTACGTGGGAGGGGGATCCCCTCCGGGAGGAGCCCCCGGGGCGTGTACAGCCCCGCCCTGACACGTGGCCGGCACGGTAGGGCTAGGTGAGGTGTATCTGGGCACCCGTGAGCCAGCGCGGGACTCACGAGGCCCTACCTCTAGGCAGGTTGCGCCTGGCACTGGGCCGTATCTTGAGATGTGTCCCTGCAAAATTCGGTTAGATGCCGGCACTCTACGTCCTCGGGTCCCGGCCCTCGAGCTTGTCTCAGCCGTCGCTGGTATGCCAGGTCGCGATGCCATGGACAAGGCCAGAGGGTGAGGGTTGGAGAGCCGGTAAGAGCCCTGAGTCGCGATGCTCAGACACTCCCCCTTTAACGTGCAAGTGGTCGACATGGAGAAGAATAGGTGAAGTGGACAGGCACCAAGTAATCAAGCATGATAGACGAAAACATATCTGGAAATAAACGCAAGGGTGATACACGCCACTGGGCCTGGCCCGAGCGGCCTGGGGATGATGCAGCCTGAGGGGCGCCCCCAACAAAGCAAGCTAATGATCGAAAACTAAAAAGGGATACATGCCGCAGGGACGGACCCACGCGGCCTGGGAATGAAGCAGCCCTGGGAGGGCGTTCCCAGCCGGAAACGAAGCTTGAAAGATGTCACCTGGAGTTGTTGCGGACGAAGTGGTGTTAGTGCAACAGACTCGGTGGGCTGCGGGAGCCGATCCTCACGAGCCCCCAGGCCCAGGGGCCTGAGGAGGCTCCGGAGGCGCTGGTGGCTCCTCGCGAGTCATCTCCATCTCCGCCAGGACTGTGGAACGCCTGTCTTCCTGAGCCTCCATGATGCCCCTCATGAGGCGCTGGTACGCAGCAGCCACGCTCAGCAAGCCATGAGGCATGCGAACATAGCTGTGGGGTGGACCTCCACAACGCCCCACTTGTGAGGGCCAGAGACGCTCTGTCATGGCGACCTGATTGAGCCCTGGTACGTTGATGCAGACACGCAACCCACCATCCTCGCCTGGATGGGGAGCCACAACCGGTGGGCGACGGCAACCTCTCATGATCCTTGACTCCTGTAGTTCTTGAGTGACCTTGTTAACGAACTCCTGCTGGTCTGACTCTGCTTGCCTCGCTCCTTCCTGAGGGAAATGTGCTTCAAAGCACGCCTCCACGTGGTGCCCAAGTGCCTCCCTCGTGATCCTGGGTAGGTCGGTGGCCCTCAAGGAGAGAGCCCCCGAGCCCTGCCTGAGGAGGGCGCCGGGCGCGCTTTCGTATGCGATGGAAGGAGGTTCCCCCTGGGCAGGCACGGGCCCTGAGGGGCCTGCCTCCTGAGGGGCTGAGCCTGACGACGTCTTCTTCTTCTTGGGTGTGTTCTCGGGAAGCCTCCTGCTTCCACGATCTGGGTCTTCTAGTGACGCGGCCTGAAAGGCTCGCTCCAGGGAACACACCACATCCTTCTCTTCACATGGCACCGTGATGACGCCGCCACTCCCTGGCATCTTGAGGACATTGTAGCCGTGGTGCGTTACGACCATGAACTTGGCCAGCGCTGGGTACCCGAGGATGGTGTTGTACGGCAGGCGGATGTGGGCGACGTCAAAGTCGATGAGCTCAGTGCGGTAGTTGCTGCGGGCCCCGAAGGTGACAGGGAGGCGGACCTGCCCGATCGGGATCGTGGAACCGTCGGTGACTCCAGAGAAAGGCTTGGTTGGCTGAAGCTGGTCATAGGGCACTTGGAGGTCATTGAATGTTTCCACGGACAGGACGTTGAGACCTGCCCCACCATCGATGAGGGTCCTGGTGACCAGTACGTTGCTGATGACTGGGGAGCAAAGCATTGGGAGGGCCCCGGCTGTGGCCGCGCACTTGAGCTGATCTGCTGAGCTGAATGTGATGGCGCACGCCGACCACTTGAGGGGGCGCGTGGCTTCGAGCTTGGGGAGGACTGCATTCACTTCACGGGCAAACTTCTTGAAGATGCGTTGAGAAGCTGGGGCTTGAGCTCCGCCCAGGATGCAGGCGATTGCGCGCGGCTCTTGGAAGCCCCCAGCCCCCTCGTCTTGATGGCGGTCTTCGTTCCTCCTTGGCTGAGGCGGCAGCGGAGGGAGGCCTGCGTTGCCATGAGGGTGATCCTCACGAGACTGATCCCTCCAGTCCCCCTCGCGAGGCAGGTCCCGCCAGCGATCCTCGCGAGGTTGGTCGCGCCACCCTTGGCGCGGGCCGCGATCTTCCCAGCGTACTGGGTTTCTTCCTCCTCCTCGGTCGTAGCCCCGGTCAGCGCGGTCAGGGCGACAGCTGATCCTTCCTTCTCGCACGGCGCGGAGTTCTTGACATTCGTTGGTGTTGTGGGTGTGGAGGTCGTGGTACACACAGTACCGGCTGCCCCTGGAGGATTCGGGCAGATCCTTGCCCCGCTTAGTGTCCGGTTCTGCTGCGAGTACGGCAGCCCCCTTGCGCTTCACGTCCTTGGCCTTGGGCTTCTTCTCTTCTTGGTCTGCGGTGGGCAGCTCAAGGAGGGAGAGACGTCCCTCCTCAGCCCTGGCGCACTTGGTCGCCAAGTTGAACAGCTCCAGGGAGGTGCAGAGGTCCTCATGCATCGCCAGCTCCTCCTTCATCTTGACGTCGCGCACGCCATCGGAGAAGGCCGAGATGATGGCTTCCTCGGACACCTTGGGGATCTTGAGGCGCGCACTGTTGAAGCGCTGGATGTACTTTTGCAGGGTCTCCCCGGGTTGCTTCTTGATGCGGCGCATGACGCTCACGGCGGGCAGCCGGTCGCGAGTACCTTGGAAGTTGGCGATGAAGTGGGTGCGCATCTGGTCCCAGGAGGAGATCGTGCCTGGAGCCAGATTCAGGAGCCAGGTGCGAGCTCCTTCCTTCAGCGCCATGGGGAACCAGTTCGCCATGACCTTTTCATCCCCACTGGCAGCTTTGATGCCTAGCTCGTAGAGTTGGAGGAACTCTGCGGGATCAGTCGTGCCGTCGTAGCGAGGAGGCAGGTCTGGCTTGAACTTGCCGGGCCACGCGACGCTGCGCAGCTCGGTGGTGTAGGCGTGGCAGCCTGCGGTGGCCACAGGAGGCTTCGGTTGAGGGAGAGCATGGCCTCGCGGGTCCCCTTGCGCTGCAGCTGGGAGCAGCGCGGGGTCTTGACGTGCCGGAGCTGGAGCTGGGTCATGGCGAGCCGGAGCAGGGAGCGCTCGGGCAGCCTCTTGCGGTCGTGGGACTTCTTGGCAGCTCCGTTCTTGCTGGGCTGGCGCCTGATGGAGCGGGTTCCGCCCAGGGGCCATGCGTCTTGGAGCCATGATGTCTTCTTGGAGTGGAGGTGGTTGGTGCGCCCCCGGAGCTTCATGGCCTGCGCGGGGCGGGGTGCGGCGCAGCGGAGCGGACGGTGCTGGAGAGCCCCCTGCGGCGCGGACGAGCTCGGCGACGCGGTCGAGCCACTCTTCGTAGACGTCGTCGACGGGACGGTAGCGCAGGAGCTTGTTTGCCGCGATGAGTGCGGCTCGAGCCTCCAAGGGCGCGCGGAGCGCGTGGGACAAAGAGCCAGCTGGCGTGAGCGACGGAGTAGCGGTGCGGCCGTCTCGCCGCATGGACGGGTGCTGATACGACGCTTGCTGCTCATTCCCCGCCAGGCCGGTGGCGACGTTGACGGAGGGCGACGGGGATCGACGAGGACGCCCACCGACGGGAGCTGTCTGGGCGATGTGGGAAGCGATGGCGGCCCGACGCTCGGCGCGGGCCCGACAAGCGTCAAACATGGATGCGACGGTCGGAGGAGAGCGGAGCGGTAGAAGACAAATTCCGGCGCACCCCTACCTGGCGCGCCAAATGTCGGATATCGGGTTCCGGCATACCCTTGAGGTTTGAACTCTGGGGTGCGTGCGGAGATTATGCCCTCTACCTCTCCGTCTCGCAAAGATCTAAACTACCGAAAGAACAGCACAAAGAACACAGGGTTTATACTAGTTCGGGCCACCATTTGGTGTAAAACCCTACTCTAGTTTGTGGTGGATGGATTGCCTCTTGGGCTGGTGATGATGAACATTACAGGGGAGAACAGCCTCGCGAGGGCGTGTTCTTGCGGGGACGCTGAACTGCTAGGGGAGTTCAGCCGCCCTTCTCTCTCTTCCTCTACTTGCTCTACGATTGCTCTGAATACTTCCCTGATTTCTGGATGCTCTCTCCCTGCCTCTACCCTGGGGGTGGCTAGTCCTATTTATAGGCAAGGGCCCTGGGCCTCTTCCCAAATATTGAGCGGGAAGGGCGCCAACAGTTGGCCAATTTGAAGGGGAACATCTGGTACACTTATCCTGACCAAAGTTGGTCCTCGCCTGCCAAAGGCCCTGTGGTGACGCCGTCCTGGGCTCCACGATGACCTCCTTCCCACCGTTGGACTGGTCTTGGTCTTGTTGCACCGAAACGGATGCCTTTGCTTGATCATCTCGCCTGTGCTTGCCCCCTTTGCACCAAAGAGGAAAGGGAGGACGCTACGCGGTCTGGCGCCCGCCTGGCACCCTTGGTCGTCATGGCTTGCGTTATGGGCACCTCGCGAGGTTCCTTGCCTTGATCTCTCTGACTCCTCGTGAGCCATCCTGAGGAGGCCGCGCCTGAGGAAGCACTATGTCGTCCGCCCCGCGAGGCTTGGCCCCTCGCGAGGGTCTTGAGTCTTGTGTTGATGAAGATTGGCCGTGCTGGGCCCCCATTTGAGCCACGCCGCAGGCCGCAGGCAGGCAAGTCTGGGGACCCCCGTTCCCAGAATGCCGACAGACACCGTGGTCCGGCTGTGGCCGACCGAGCCAATTCCGGGTTGTTATTTCGGTTTGGTCCAGCGACTTGCTGATGCGGTGCTGCGTATCAACGCCGTTCAGCGGTCAACGTGCATTGAAGGTGCACGGATGGCCTTTGCCCGCGTCAAGACATACTGGGTGAAGATGAGGGCCACCGACGTTGCAGCGAAGAGTCCACCCAATGGCAAGGACCATCACGCACCAGAGCATTATTTCGAGGATGTCTTAGAGGGTGCCCGCTTGATAGAGGGCCAGTGCTCGAAAGACCTGATATTCGAGTGATATGTATGGAAACTGTAAAAGACAATATTATAATAAGGCTATTTTCTTTTTAGTTTCGCCTAAAAACTTTCGTTCCTTCTGTGCGGCCGTTTTTGTATAAGCTAAAATTTTTCCAGTCGCCGGCTTCAGCCCCCTCGTAGAAAATACGGGGGGTGTTCGGAAAAGCATTTGATCACTCTTAACCCAACATCTTGGTCCATGAAGGAGGTGTCAATGCGGGGCGAACTAGGCAATCGTACTATAGGGCGTTAACACTTTCACTTAGCCATAGGAGTTTTATGGTGGGTCTACGATATAGCCCCTGGTATGTACGTGGTTTATTCCAATACGGTGCATTACATATATGACCTGAAGAAAGGTCCTCCGTATACTACAGAGGGAATAGCGAAAGATTCTGATAAGTCATCGAGTGGTTGACCAGCTCTCGCCTCATCATGACAGTCAGTTTTCGGCTTTCTCTACTGAGGTGCTTGACCAGATGAACCGGAAGCACAATCGCAGTAGTTCTCCCTTTACTACCCTAGCCGATAGAGCGGAACGTAAGGTAGTAAGCACAGGAGCCGGGCAACCCAACTATTGAACCAAGACATGATTCAGAGCTGATGCATATAAGGCCAAAACTCGCGACGTCGAAGTGTGCTATAAAGCTGTTCGGACTTGTTCTCATTTGTTCCCATACCGAGCCCCTGGCAAGTTATGTCGGGGCGCGTGTGTGAGATAACCAAAGGAGCGAAATTCGGTTCTTTAGAAAAAGGCGAATGCTGAATATGGATTATGTTTACTAGAACCTGATTGAAATGCCAATCGTTATTTTACAGATAATAACGCCACAACCCAGGCTATTTGACATGCCAGGGGTCGCAGGCTGAGGAAAAAGGCACTTTACATGCTCGAAATAGAGAGCGTGGTCTACAAAAAGTTATTTTGGACCTCCTGTCGCACGTCTGCGTCGCCTTACCTCGGTGAAGGGGCTTCTTAACAGGAATAGCCTTTGGGTGAGTGTACGAACCCGAACTTCGATAGAGTCCGTGAGATGACCAGCCATTGAGCCACCTGTGGTAAAGCATAATGAGAAAAAAAAGTAGTTAGAAAAAGGGGGGTTATGGGAGTGTTTGTAAGTCCGTCCGTATTGTGCCTCCGCCGATGCCCAGGGTATTTGAAGTGCATAATTATGTATGCGCGGTACAAACTCCGCAAGTATATGAAGCGAACGGCGGAGGCCGAACTGCTAATCCAGCTCTGACATTGATCGGTCCCGTTGAATGGAGACCGACCGCTTAATGGTCGAGAGGTATGCGATTTGATGAGGCCACTGTGTATTTCGGCTGAAGTAGCCGTAGTATGATCTTTTGTACGGAGGGAGCGTTCTGTGCGCTCCCCTGTAGGGGTGTGTGTGTGTCACGTATACCATGTTCACTGTTTTTACTTCTGGGGGAAATTGCTTCTGACCCCCGGTGTTTGGTTGGTGAGTCTCTTCATCGTCGCTGTCACCGGGCGGCCACTTCCCCTTGTGTTCGACATTGAGCTTTCCGACCTGTTTGAAGACCCAACAACTTCTGTTGGTGTGATTAGCTGGTTTATCGGGGCTCCATGAATCTGGCAGGGCCGATCCAATATCTTATCTAAATTGGATGGTCTGTCTCTGTTTGCCTTGAATGGCTTTTTTCCGTTGACCGGGTTTGGGGCCGCTGAATCCGGCGTTGACCGCTGTGTCGTGCGTTCCTTCATTATTATTGCGACGCTTGTGTTTACCGCGTCGTGGCTTGCCGTTGCCGTCTCGGACTTCGGAAGTGCCCGGATCGCTGGCGTTGTTGCTTCTACGAGTGAGCCAGCTGTCTTCTCCCGCGCAAAAGCGGGTCATCAGAGCGGTAAGGGCTGACATGGATTTTGATTTTTCTTGCCCAAGGTGGCGGGTGAGCCACTCGTCCCGCACGCTGTGTTTGAAGGCCGCTAGGGCTTCCGCATCCGGACAGTCGATGATTTGGTTCTTTTTAACTAAGAACCTAGTCCAGAGCTTCCTGGCTGACTCTCCGGGCTGCTGGACGATGTGACTTAAGTCATCGGCATCTGGTAGCCGGACATATGTACCTTGGAAGTTGTCGCGGAAGGCGTCTTCCAGATCCTCCCAGCTGCAAATAGAGTTTTCAGGCAGACCGTTTAACCAGTGCCGAGTTGGCCCTTTAAGTTTTAGTGGGAGGTATTTGATGGCGTGAAGGTCATCTCCGCGGGCCATATGAATATGGAGAAGAAAATCCTCGATCCATACAGCGGGATCAGTTGTTCCATCATATGATTCGATATTCACAGGTTTAAACCCTTCTGGGAATTCATGCTCCATTACTTCGTCAGTGAAGCAAAGAGGGTGTGCAACACCTCTATATCGGGCCAGATTGCGACGTAGCTCAGATGGAGTCCGTCTACGGTTTTCGGCCCAGGCGTGATTAGGCTTGTCACGTCTGAATAGATAGCCGTCATCGCGTGTCGGGGCACGCCCTCACGATCCATAGATCGATCTGGTACGTCTGCACTATTATCCAGGTCCTGCCGGAGGTCATATGTATAACCCCGAGCTGTTTGGCCTCTGCCTTTACAGTGAGGTAGGGTGGTGTGGTGTTCAGCTTGGATTGCCGCTTTGTCCCGAACACGTGGTGGTCGGTCAGCCGCATTGCGCGATGGTGGTGCAGGCTCTTGCGCCTCATCATCAAACTGAGGTAGCAATTTGCGCTTCGGGTAACTTTTGGCTGGGTGCTTGAGGCCGTATTCTTTGGCTGCGAGGACATCAGTCCATCTATCGTTGAGCAGATCTTGGTCAGCTTGAAGCTGTTGCTGCTTCTTTTTTAGGCTCCTTGCAGTGGCTATTAGCCGGCGCTTAAAGCGCTCCTGCTCGAGAGGTTCCTTAGGCACGATAAAATCCTCGTTGCCGAGGCTCACCTGATCTCAGAGAGCGGAAGATAATTACTGTCCTTCGAGTCATCATGTATGGCCTGTTCGTCAGGGCTAACTTGCCCGTTTTCCCGTTCCTCCTGTTCAGAAGCTGCCTCTATAGGGTCTTCATTATCTTCGGCATCGTCCGGAGTATTGTTTTCTCTCGTGCCGGTATTGCTGTCTTTTCCATGACGTGACTTAGAGCGGCGCTACTGACGCTGGTGTTTTGGCTGTGTCCCAAGAGGTTTATCCTTGACTGGATCCTCTTTGTCATCGTCGTTAGTTTTTTAGGTGTATCCACCATGTACACGTCGTACGAAGAAGTGGCCGTCCAGCGTCTGGTAAACGGCGAGTTTTGGCCCTACTCCTCATCGGCATCGTCGTCCATACCGTCGATGTCTTCGGAGCCGTAATCGAGCATGTCGGTTGAGTCTTCGACAGTGGCTATGAAGTGGGTGGTGGGTGGGAAGCGAAATTCTCCGTCATCAGCCTCCAGTTCGAACCAGATATAATTTGGCTGTGAGCCCCCGTTAAGGATAGTGCTTTTAATGAGTTTAGCACGTCGCCTAAAGGCGAGTGCTGGAAAATGTCCGCGGAGCTGAATTCGACGATCGATGATTGATCAAGCTTGACGCACGCGGAGGCACATGGTTCAGAACCTGCAGCTGGAAATGAGTCCGACGCTCCAGTGACACGGATTTCACTCGAGGTTGGGTCTGTGTGCGCCTCTGACGCCACTGAGACTACGACATCTATGGCGGGGTTGAGCTTCCCATCCCCGGATGGCGCGATCTTCTCCGGATCTAGGGCCAGAGCAGTTACAGGTGCTATCTCCTGAATATGGTCCGATGACAGATTTAGGTCATGTTCATCGTGGCGACAGGGAGCGGCTGCTGTAGTCTCGAATCCGTCGAAGATCAAGTCCCCGCGGATATCTGCGACGTAGTTCAAGCTTCCAAATCTGACATGATGGCCCGGGGTGTAGCTGTTGATCTGCTCCAGATGGCCAAGCAAGTTGGCCCGCAGTGCGAAGTCGCCGAATACGAAGATCTGTCTGAGGAGGAAGACTTCCCCTTGGACAGCATTGTTGTAGATGATCGAAGAGCCATCAAACCTTTTGACGACGACACATTGGAACTCACAATGAAAGCACCAATGTCGGTGTCAAAACCGGCAGATCTTGGGTAGGGGGTCCCGAACTATGGTCTAAGGTTGATGGTAACAAGAGACATGGGACACAATGTTTACCCAGGTTTGGGCCCTCTCTATGGAGGTAATACCCTACTTCCTGCTTGATTGATCTTGATGAATATGAGTATTACAAGAGTTGATCTACCACGAGATCGTAATGGCTAAAACACTAGAAGTCTAGCCTGTATGACTATGATCGGCTCTACGGAGCAAGCCCTCCAGTTTATATAGACACCAGAGGAAACTAGGGTTACATAAAGTTGGTTACAGAGAAAATAATCTTCATATCTAGTCGCCAAGCTTGCCTTCCACGCCAAAGAGAGTCCCATCCGGACATGGGAGAGAGTCTTCGGTCTTTGTATCTTCACAACCCATCAGTCCGGCCCATGTCTAACAGGTTGGATGCCCGAGAACCCCTTCGTCCAGGACTCCCTTACCCACCTCTATCGGGATGGAACCACCTGTCCTTTCAACCCCCACAACGGAATCACTTGCGGGTACTCTACTGTAGGGGAAACGACGCCTATGGGATCACTGGAATCCCTTCTTCAGTTGGCGGGCGCGGGGTCGTGAGAAGAGTAGGTCTAACAGGAAGCACACGGATCGTTTACTCAGGTTTGGGCTGCGAGGATGCGTAATACCCTAGTCGTGCTTTGGTGGATGTATTGAGTGTTCTTGTGTTCTTGAGCTAGCTACAGGGTGCAATTCGCCCAAAAAAGCCGAATCCCTCTCCTGGTTGCCTCGGGCCTCCTTTTATAGGCAAAAGGGGTTGCCATAGTGGCACACATGAGGTGGAAAGGTCTACAGTGCGCAAGCTTATCTCCTGGCATTAGGGAACGAAACACATTAAATGCGCTACTTAGGTGTCCATTAGCTTTATCGGGGACGGGAACGAGCCCCGTCCCGTCCGTCGCTGCCCCGCCTCGCTTCGACACGCACCCAGGCCAGTGATGCATGCGACGCCATGTAGGCAGGCAGGCTGCTGAGGTGGCGCGGTGGTGGAGTCTTCATGAAGATCTGCATGCCACCACGCAGGTGCTTGCTGAGTTGGCCTGGAAGCCGCATGTTGCCACGCAGGTGCCTGCCCAGCTGGTTGGGCTGGCAGCTGCATGCGAATGGTGGTGGAGTCTTGATCGACACGGGCCTGGCTGTGGCCCCGCTGATGTCCTCGGCAAGGGCCTTGCCGGGAGCCCGACAAGGGTCTTGCCGTGGCGTTGCAGTCGTTCTTGGCAAGGCGCTTGCCGGGGGTCTTGTGGATTCCCTCGGCTGGGATCCCGCCGAGGGTCACCGTCTTCTGGTCCTCATCTGATCTCACATGTTTATGATCTTGACGAAGATCTGCATGCCACCACAGAGGTGCCTCCCGAGCCTTGGTTTCAACGTAGTCGTTGCCGGCGTTCGGAACCCTTGGGCTCGAGGGTGGCTCGCTCTGCAGGTACTGAGCAAGTTGCCACGACAAGGCTCTTGCCGGGGCTGCAGAGGTAGCCCCGGCAAGGGCCTTGCCAGGGGAGTCCACCTCGCCCTCTTGCTCTTTGGTGTTGGCGTTGCCTCGACTGTCTTGTGCTTCGACTTCTCTCTGGCTCCCCTCCTCTGCCCTGCTTAGTGTGGCCGCGGCGCCCGGCTCCGACTGCCCGTGCACAAGTAAAGGGGTACAAAGGAGTGCCCTACTTTTGTACACTGACAGGATCCCTGGAGCCTGGGCCACACATAAGCGTGACACGTTGTTGGGCCAAGCCCAAAACGGTGCGCGGGCAGGTGGGGCGGATTTTTACCGCAGTAACTCTTCGTCCGCTGCTCTTCCCCACGACCCGCGTTGAACGCGCGACGTGGAGGGTCATGCGTGACGTGGGGGTCATGCGTGGGGCGGTTCCCGCACTCATGCGTCTGTAACATCCCAAATTTTCAATTTGGAATGTTATACATTAGATCATCATGCATATCATATTTTTCTTGCATTTTGTCGATCCTAGAAATTTCACGCAACCCAAGGACCCTCGGAGAGAGTTGGAGATTTCGTTATATTTCATATTTGAGTTCTCTCAAATTTTGAAAGAAAGGGATCATTGGTTTTGTCGGAGTTATTTGCATTTTATTTGGATAGGGAAAAATGCGCGTTTTCAAAATTTCATTTTTTTGGCCCGGAGAAAAGTTCATTTTGTTCGACTCATTTTTAGGAGTCGGGGAAAATTTACTTTATTAATTTTGGAGTCCGGTAGATTTATTTTTCTGTGTTTTTCCGCGCGCGAAACCAATTTAAAAAAAATAAAAACAATATTTTTTGCAGCGCCTTGGGCCAAAGGCCCAAGCCAGCCGGCCAGGAGCCAGGCCATCGCGCCGCGCGCACGCACCAGGAGGAGCCGCCGCCTCTTTGCCTCTTTAGGAGAATCCTAGTAGTACTTTTGTACTACTTTCGTTATTCCTTTTTGTTTCTAGATCTTTCCTTCCCTTTTCTGTCCTATTCCTAGTCTAATTCTTGATCCCTCCTCCAAGTAAACCCCTCCCCTCCCCAATATAAATACCCTACCCCCCCCTCTAAATCATCAAACCCAAAGCCCCCAAGCCACCACCAAGCCTCACCCGCGCCTCACACCTGCGCCCCTCACCCGCCGCCGCCGTCGCCAGTGCTGCCGCCGCCGCCGCACACCGCCGCCGCCGCCCTCACCCGCGCCGCGCCGCCGCCGCACGCCGCCGCCAGCGCCGCCGCCGCCGTTGCCCCGCGCCGCCACCGCACCTTGCCACCGCCGCCGCCCAACGCCGCCATTCGCCGAGGTAGCCGTGCCGCGTCTCTTTCTCTTTTCATCGGATCGTTTCTTATAATTGTTCCGATTCTTTTCTTCTCTTTTGATTCGTTTTTCTTTCCGGTTCTTCGCTAAACCGTTCCGGTTTTCTAGATCGGTTTTTCGTCTGGTTTTCTTTTTCGAAACCCTAGATCGGATTAGTTTTCTTCTCCGATTTAGTTGCCTCAAGACCGTTCGCCGGACCGTTCATTCTAACGAACATGATCACCGGATTCTTCTAGGTTAACGAACGTCCGTTCGTTCAACCGTTCTTCTTTTTCTTCTCGACGTATTTATTCCGCGATCGCGATCTCAGATCCGATCTTCGTTCTAGTTTATCTTTTCTCTTGTTTATCGGAATCAGGTGATTCAAGCGCCTGGAGTTTCATTTCGAAACCGCCGTTCCGTCTAATCAACTTAAACAAAGTTTTGCTATGGTAAAATTTGACCTAGTTTCACCTTGCTAGAAACAAGTTGTTTTCTTTCGCCGTTTGTTTTCCGTTGCTTTGTTCGATTTGATTCTTTTTGCAACCGGAGTTCTTAAGTTGAACTTTCTGGTTAGATCTTTTATTCGAGTTTTCCCTGTGCATTAGATGAGTACTTATTGTATGCTTGTTGTTTGTCTGCGATAGATTGACCGGAGTGTGACGAGTAGAGCTATCAAGAGTTTTGAGTGCGAATCATCTTCATCAACATTGTAGGCAAGTTCACACTTTGATCATAACCCTTTTCATACCCATTTTTATTGCATTAGATCAATCCTCAAACAATTGCATGGTTAGGATCTGAATTAAATTGTGGGCTGGGAAGTAGTTGAGGTAGTACCTATTACCTGTTTATTATCAAACCCTTGGGAGTTACTATTACGTTATACTTATATTGCCATGCTATGCTCGTAGACGTGGATTGGGTTTTGAGAGTATTCGTGACAGATGTGAGATTGTTAATTAATGGTTTACTTAAGGTGGCAACTTAAATACACATCTGGGTGGATTGCTAGGGGCACCCTGGGGATAGACCAGTGGACTTGCCCAGACACCTGGGGATATACCAGTGTTGTCCTAGGAGATCCCGGGGATATACCGTGTGATCATCCTACGGTCCGCCTCCCAGGCTCAAAGGGATCATGAGATTATTCATACTAGAAACTTCCGTGTGCAGCAACAAGCCATTATGGGCTCTGGCATAGTTGATTAAGTCGTGCGAACTCTTACAGGGTAGAATAGCAGATGTAGGGGAAAGTAGGTGTACCGGTCTATCCAACGTAAGGTGCTAGCGCTTCTGAAAGACTATGTCTCGGTCATCCGTTTCTCAAACACCATGTAG
The DNA here is from genome assembly GCA_032464435.1 of Aegilops umbellulata. Taxonomy (NCBI): domain Eukaryota; kingdom Viridiplantae; phylum Streptophyta; class Magnoliopsida; order Poales; family Poaceae; genus Aegilops; species Aegilops umbellulata. The sequence goes on from CP136056.1 coordinate 246,706,380, forward strand.
TGCGAGAAATCCAACGGAGGCGATCGAGTCTTGTGGGGAAAAGTGCGCAAACCTCTGCAGAGTGTACAAACTAATCATGGTTAGCCGTGTCCCCGGTTATGGACGTTTTGAGTATCTAGTTCTTGGATTATCCTGTTGATCTCATCACGTTACTTTAATTAATTTTGTTGGGTGTTAATGATTACTTTTAATTGGGATTGAGAATGCTGTCAACCATTCTCAATGTTTAACAACCACCATGATAGTTAAATAAAATTATTCCTTTGCAGTAGGGAAAATTGGCTTTTCACAAAAACCCTATAACCATAGAGCTTTTCCACCAGCCATATATGCATGTAGTAATAGCCATTGTTCATTATTTTCTCTATGGTGTGAATTTGCCAGTACATTCAATGTACTGACCCGTTTCGGGCTGCAACGTCTCATGTTGCAGGTTTTCTTACGACGAGTAAGTGGTACGTTAGGGTTACGATTTCTACACTCAACTTTGCCGTTGGTGTTGAAGGGAATCCACAACCTTGTTGCTTCCGCTATGTTGGATTGAGGTAATAGTATTTACGTTACTTTATACATGTGATTTACCTCTGTTATAAATCCTTCGAGTACTGTGTGTGTCAGCATACCGATGCAGGGATGACACGTAAGCACAGAGACTTGACCGTCTGAGGTCGGGTCGCTACAGCGTCACATCGTGGTTAATGGGAAAAGAGGCGGCCCGCGTCTTCCCCATAAAAAGGAATAACCGCGAGCGCGCTGCTCATTTACCCTTGGTGCTTTCCCTAATCTCGGAACTGCCGCTGCCTTCTCCTTCCTTCGCAAGCCTTTGCCCTTGCTCGCCGTCGCTGTGTCTTCGCCGTCCTGTATCCTTCGCCTCTTGCAGCCGCCATGGACCCCAAATCCACCAAGGGCAAGGGAGTGGCTAAGGATGCCGGAGCGTTGGAGCAGCCGGAGAGCGAGTCGGCGGTGCGGCGGACGCAGCTCGCCTACTTCCCCTCGACGGTCGACGTGTTCGAACTCCGGGACTACTTCAAGCCCCTATGGGGGTGCAAGACGGGGGGGGGGGGGGGGAGACGACGGGGCATCCAGCCACACGCGTCGTCCCTGCCAATTGCGCCGAGGCCGCCCCGAATCGGTACCCATTCTTCATTGATTACTTCTCCTTCGGGCTCTGTCCCCCTTTCTTCGATTTCTTTAGCGACATCATGCACACCTATGGCTTTCGCCTTTTGGATTTTACTCCAAATGCCGTGGCGTGCATGGCCCTTTTCGCTCATCTCTGCGAGGGCTTCGCCGGAGTGCATCCCAACACGACACTCTTCTGCCACTACTTCTTCCCTCGGATCCAGAAGGGGGACGCCATTTCCGGTTGTGTCACCTAGATCCCAAGATCCAAGGGGACGTACCTGGATGGCGCTCAGGAGAGGTGGGAGGAGTGGCGGGGTCGGTGGTGCTGGATTGAAGAGAAGGATCCGCCGGACTTCTGCCGGGTCCGCCACGCACCGCCGGTCCGTAGGGACGACTGGAGTGACGTTGATGTCAACGACAAGAAGCTCACAGTTGCAACCACCAGGATTCTCCGTCTCACCGAGGCCGGGCTCACCTTTGAGATGATCGGGGCGGATTTCATCCGCCGCCGAATCGCTCCGCTGCACAACAAGGGGAGGCCAGCCTGGCTCTTCACGAACACCGCCGACATCATGAGGCTCCGCCCCGGCTTGGACCACAACCTCACGGTGATGGGGCACGCCCACTTCTGCCAGTGGCTCTTCCAGCTTGACGTGAAACGCGACGGCGAGGTCGAGCGGTCCGGCAAGGCCACGAGGGCCGCCGCGAAGGCCGGCAAGCCCGCCAGGGGGTCCTCGTTCAAGTTGCCGGCGGGGATGGTCCCGCTGAGCAACAACTCGCGCCGGAGTGACATCATCGCCATGATGCCGGAGTTCAACACGCACGGCCTCGTCCCAAATTGGGATGAGCCGCCGGAGGATTAGGTGCAGGAATTTTTCGACACCTTGGAGGAGAAATATGTCACCGCCGAGCCACGGCTCGTCCAGGACACCACCCAGGTGGAGCTGGACTACATCGCCGCTAGGGCTGTGGAGGCGGAGCTCGCCAAGGAGGCAGGCAGCACCGGCGGCGTGGAGGACAAGGCCGCAGCGAAGGTGGAGGAGAAGGAGCTCGCCCAGTGGGCGGAGTCTGCTGGGGAAGCCAGCAGCGCCGGCACCGGGGCCCCTCTCGTCGAAGATGTGGTCAACGAGTCATCGGAGGAGGAGGCCGAGGCTGTCGACCCTCCGGCCACGGGGAGAGGGTGAGTCCTGTGGCGGGCCACCTCTGGCGAGCCGGTCCGGCCCGGCAGGGCTGTACAACTGCGGCAAGCCCAGGAGGGGTCCGGGCGCCAGACAAGGGCCGCGGCGGCGAAGAAGTCGGTGAAGGCCTCGGTGGCGAAGAAGAGAGCATCTGCCTCTTCTTCGTCCAAGCGTCCTCGGACTCCATCAGCTTCCCCTCCCCCGGCAGATGATGACGCGGTGGTCATCTTCGACTTCGGGTCTCTCAGCCCAAGGAGGAAGAGGAAGGCAGCAGAGGAGGAGGTGGAGGACAAGTAAGCATCTTTTTCCTTTCTGTCATTTCCATCCCGCTCAGACCGTGCCACTTATCTTGACTTGTTTTCATCTTTGCAGAGACGCGGAGACGCTAGCCTAGAGGGTGAAGAGGGCCAAGGCATCAGCGGGCGGCCAGCCCCCGGCAGGCGCTGCTGGCACACCGCTGGTGGTGTTGAGTTTTCCAGACAGTAGTCCCCGACACAGCCCCCAGCGTAAGTCCATCACTCGCCCCTCGTCAACGTGTGTTAGGGACACGATCCCTTGGTGCTAACCTTGCCGTGATTGCAGGAGGGGGATAACAGCAGGAGGAGCCACAGAGGGCTACCCCCAACACGCTGCTCCCATCGACCACGCCGCCCTGAGGGGCATCCCTAGCAAGGGCGCCAAGCACCGAGCCCATGCACAGGGAGGAGGAGGAGGAGGCGAACTCGGGCGCTGGTGGCTTTGCCTCGGCGCCAAAAATTGGCGGGGAGGGGACCTCTGCTTCCCAGCCCGACACAGGTAAGTCACTTGCCTTCCGTCCCTGTTCTTTTTCTGTCCTTTTGGACTCTTGGTCTTGGCTTCGCCTCATCCCCTTCTTGATATCCAGATCGTCCGTCGGCAGACCAGGAGGACATATACACCGTCATCGAGGATGTCGCCAAGGCCGCCGAGGCGGAGGCCGAGAAGATCGACGCCAAGGAGGCCGCCAAGGGCGCTGCCAAGGGCCCTGCCGGGGAGCCCGGCAAGGCTACCGCCGAGGAGGCCGGCAAGGCCGCTGCCGAGGAGGAGGTGGTTGATGACCAGCCTTCCTCCTTCGTTGCCTCTGGCTCCGGCAGGTATCTGAGGGTGAGCGACGACCTTTTCGTCCACCTTCTAGGGGCGTTGAGCTCCAGGGCGCCCGTCGAGGGAGAGGTGTTTGACGAGGAGGTGCTTGCCGCCGCCGGGCTCGAGGTTGTTGATGAACCGAGCACCGGTGGCGACGGTTCTTAGGAGGAGCGGCTTCTCCATGCCATGGGCGCCAATTTCCGGAAGCTCCAAGCACTCCACCGCGCCCGCCTAGACAAGGTCAAGTCCAGGATGGCAACGGTGGACAAGGCGGAGGCGGACCTCAAGGTGCGCGTCGCCGAGACGCAGACTTGGTTCCGCCAGGCTTGTGAGGAGCTGAAGGCCCCCCAGGGTGAGCTGGCCAAGCGTGATGTGGAGCTCACCATGAAGCAGACCGACATCAAGAAGGCCCAGGAGACAGCGAAGAACCTGGCCGCCGAAACCGAGGCCGCTCGAACCCAGCACCAGGCCGCGCTGAACTCCCAGGAGGAGGACCTTGCCGCTTGCGAGGAGAAGCTTGCTGCAATGCTCCGTGGCAAGGATGAGGAGGTGGAGAAGCTCGTCGTGCAGCGGACCCAGGAGATGGAGTAGAGGCACAGGGAGGTGCTCGATGCCTAGGCTCTGGTTCACGCCGACAAGGTGAAGGAGCTGGAGGTGGAGCAGGACGGCTGAAGGATCAGACCCTGAAGCTGGCCGAGGAGAAGGACACGCTCAACGGTGCCCTGGTGGAGGCGCAGGGTGCAGTCTTTGGCAAGGCTGAGCAGCTCTCCAAGGCCAACAACTCCATCAAAGATCTGAAGCTGAAGCTAGAGGGTCTTGAGAAGACGCTCTTGGAGGCCAAGGCCCGGGAAGGGACCCTAGCCAAGAATCTGGAGGCCGAGAAGCGGCTGCGGGAGAATGAAGCCGCCAACCACAGGGATTTTGTGGAAGGCGAGGATCGCTGGGTCGGCCGCCTCGAGAACGTCCCCGGCAGGATCACCACGTAGCTGGCTACCATGGGGATGCCAAATGTGAGGTATACCCCGGAGCGCAACGTGAGCCCCAACGCCAAGCTGACCATCTTCTTCGAGGGCGTCCTCGGGGCCCTGGAGCAGCTTCACTCCAACCGGGCGGCCTCCCTGGCCGATGAGTCCCGGATGCTTTGCCGAGGTGTCATGACCAAGGTCCTTGCCAAGGTGGGCGCACTGGAATCCTGACCTCGACTTCGAAGCCACGCTGGAGAGCTTGCCAGAGGATGCGGACATCGCGACGCTCAAGGAGCGTATCAAGCCCATCATCAGCCGCATCGATGGAATCCAGAGGGTGGGGGGCCAGCGCCGGGATTAGGCACCCCGTTTCTCATTGCCGCTGCAGGTTCATGACCAAGACAATTTCTATATTTAGTTAGAACCACGGCAACAATTTATGTAATATAACTCTACAGTACTTTTGATACAATGCATGTTATTTTCCTGTTCGATTTTTCCTTTGAATGTCCACCCTACGTTAACAGGGTAGGCTCGCCGGCACGTAAACCCAAGGCGACGTCTTGAGGACGGATCCCCAATGGCCTGCCGGGTGTGCTTGTTGCCGGGCGAACCACCTTACCGCCCTTAACGTGGCCGCTCGAACTGTCGAGCTTGACTCGAGTCAGAATCGAGAGCGTTGCCAATTGCGGAAGGCTACCCTGCCACTCTCGACGCGACCGCTTGAGCTATTGAGCGGACTCGAAACAGAACAAGGGCGTTTCCAATTGCGGGAGGGCCCCTTTGCGTGCAGGTTTTCCATACAAAGAACGAGATCTCCGAGGGGAATAACCTTATATAAAATGGAAATATTTAAAGTTCAGTATGACTTAGCTTTCCTGTCGCCGCACTGGCGCCCTTCGCGCCTGCAGGCAGCACCGTTCTCTTGGCTGTCTTCTTCTCCAGAAGCCGTGGCCATGAGAAACTGCTAAGCCAGCTACTAAACCAGATTCTCACAACTGCGCCCCCTACCTGGCGCGCCAAAGCTGTCGGGGAAACGACACCTATGGGATCACTGGAATCCCTTCTACGGTTGGCGGGCGTGGGGTCGTGAGAAGAGCAGGTCTAACAGGAAGCACACGGATCGTTTACCCAGGTTTGGGCCGCGAGGATGCGTAATACCCTAGTCCTGCTTTGGTGGATGTATTGAGTGTTCTTGAGCTAGCTACGGAGTGCAACTTGCCCAAAAAAGCCGAATCCCTCTCCTGGTCGCCTCGGGCCTCCTTTTATGGCCAAATGGGGTCGCCACAATGGCAGACAGGAGGTGGAAAGGTCTACAGTGCGCAAGCTTATCGCCTGGCATTAGGGAACGAAACGCATCAAATGCGCTACTTAGGTGTCGATTAGCTTTACCGGGGACGGGAACGAGGCCCGCCCCATCCGTCGCCACCCCGCCTTGCTTCGACACGCGCCCAGGCCAGCGATTCATGCGGCGCCATGTGGGCAGGCAGGCTGCTGAGGTGGTGCGGTGGTGGAGTCTTCACGAAGATCTGCTTGCCACCACGCAGGTGCTTGCTGAGTTGGCCTGGAAGCCGCATGTTGCCACGCAGGTGCCTGCCCAGCTGGTTGGGCTGGCAGCTGCATGCGAACGGCGGCGGAGTCTTGATCGACACGGGCCTGGCTGTGGCCCCGCTGATTTCCTCGGCAAGGGCCTTGCCGGGAGCCCGGCAAGGGTCTTGCCGTGGCGTTGCAGTCGTCCTCAGCAAGGCGCTTGCCGGGGGTCTTGTGGATTCCCTCCACTGGGATCCCGCCGAGGGTTGCCGTCTTATGGTCCTCATCTGATCTCACATGTTTATGATCTTGACGAAGATCTGCATGCCACCACAGAGGTGCCTCCCGAGCCTTGGTTTCAACATAGTCGTTGGCGGCGTTCGGAACCCTTGGGCTCGAGGGTGGCTCGCTCTGCTGGTACTGGGCAAGTTGCCCCGACAAGGCTCTTGCCGGGGCCACGGAGGCCGCCCTGGCAAGGGCCTTGCCGGGGGAGTCCACCTCGCCCTCTTGCTCTTTGGTGTTGGCGTTGCCTCGGCTGTCTTGTGCTTCGGCTTCTCTCCGGCTCCCCTCCTCTGCCCTCCTTAGTGTGGCCGTGGCGCGCGGCTCCGACTGCCTGTGCACAAGTAAAGCGGTACAAAGGAGTGCCCCTACTTTTGTACACCGACATCTACGAGCCGACCCGACTTTAGTCACCACATGTATCATATAATATGTATGTAAGTATATACCTGGGATCAGCTCCCGAGTGATCATGGCCCGGTAGTAAAGCATGGCAGACTGACAAGAATGAGGGCCACTAATGATAATCTAGCATCCTATACTAAACATTTAGGATTGCAGCTAAGGGTAACAACCGTACCAACAATGACAGGCTATGCAGCAAAATAGGATTAACCGAAAGCAGTAACATGCTACACTACTCTAATGCAAGCAGTAGAGAGAAGGTATAGGCGATATCTGGTGATCAAGGGGGGGGGGCTTGACTGGTTGCTCTGGCAAGAAGGAAGGGTCGTCAACACCGTAGTTGTACTGGGTAGGAGCGACGTCGGTCTCGAGGTCTAGCGAGAGAAGAGGGGGAAGAAGCAATAAATATAATGCAAACATATGCATGACATGACAACGAGCGATGTTAGGTGTGCCCTAACGCGGCAGTAGGTGATACCGGCGAAGGGGGAAATATCCGGGAAAGTATTTCCGGTGTTTCGCGTTATCGGATAGATGAACCGGAGGGAAAAAGTTGCATGTTTGCTATGCTAGGGGCGCGTGGCGGATGAACGGGCTGCATATTCGGATTTGTCTTGTCATTTTGAGCACCTTTCATGTACAAAGTTTTTCCATCAGAGTTACGACTATTTTATATTAATTTTTTAAGATTTAATCATTTTTAAATTGTTATTATTAAATTAATTCAAAAATAGTATTATTGCATCAGCATGATGTCAGCATGACATCAGCGGTCAACAGAGGTGTTGACTGGTTCAAACTGACATGTGGGGTCCGCATGTCATTGTCTAAGGCTAAGTAAGCAGGTTTAATTAGTTTAGTTAATTGATTAGGTTAATTAAACACAATTAATTAAGTTAATTAATTAATGTTTGTATTTATTATTATTTTTAATTCTTTTTTCGATATCTTTTTTTAACGTTCTGGGGGGGTGGGGCCCCTTTTCATAGGCCCTTGGAGCGGGGCCCAGCTGTCAAAGGTCCCTGAGACCTTAACGGGCATTGGGTCGCACCGGGGGACGGGTGCGGGCGCCGGGTCGCCTGGACCCGGGCGCGCGGTTTTGCCGGCAGCCATGGCGGGGCACGACGCCGACCATGGAAGGGAGCGGGCCGCAACGGATGCGGCGGCCAGGGCGGTAGCTGGGGCGGCCAAAGGCGGGAGCACGCGGGCGGAGGCGGGATGCAGGGGGCCGGCGAGAGTGACGGAAGTGGGCGCGAGGTGAGCGCGGCCACGACGCCGGCAGCCTGGGAGGCGCAGGGGAAAACGGGGACATGCCAGTGCGACGACGACCGAAGCAAGCCATGGCAGCAGCGCACAGAGGGGGGTGCCATAGAGCAGCGGTTGCGGCAGGAGGCGGCAGGAAGCAGCAGTGGAGGCGGGGCGGCGCGGACGGAGCGGAGCGGGGCAAACGGTGGGCGCAGCCGGGCGCGGCCACCGCGTGTGTGAGCGGCCAGGGCGAGCGGCGGGCGAGGCCAGCGCGGGCGGGCGGTGCAGTGCGTGGCCGATGTGGCCGTGACGAGCGGGGGCGGGCGTGGGGGCGCCGTAGCAAGGCCACGGCGGGCGCGCGCGTGCACGACTGTGGGGCGACGCGAGAAGCAGAGAGGAAGAGATGCGGGCTCACTAGGGCCATAGGGAATGGGCAGTGGGGCGCGGGGAGGAGGCCGGGGACGACGTGTGATGGGGTGGTAGTCCGGCTAGGTGGCCTCGGCGTCGGCGGGGTCCAGCGAGGGGCGCCAGCGTGGTGGCGACGGAAATCGGCAGCGGCGCGGTTTGGTTCCCCTTCCCAATACAAATTTGGATCAGGGAAGGAGGAGAGAGGGACGTGAGGAAAGGGAGAAGTGGGAGCGTGTCGGTGTACAAAAAGAGGGGTGCGTTTTGTACCGCTTTACATGTGCACGGGCAGTCGGAGCCGCGCCCACGGTCACACCAAGCAGAGCAGGGGAGGTGAGCCAAGGTAAGACCGAAGCCCAAGACAATCAGAGCAACGCAGGCCAAGATCACAAAGAGGAGGGATGAAGCAGGTTCCCCCGGCAAGACCCTTGCCAGGGCAGCCTCAGCAGCCCCGGCAAGACCCTTGCCGGGGTAGCTCGCCCCACACCAACAGAGCAAGCCACCCTTGAGCCCGCGGTCCCCAACGCCATCATCCATGTGGGGCCAGGGCTCGGGAAGGCACCTCTGTGGTGGCATGCAGATCTTTGTGAAGACATATTCAAGATTAGATGAGGATTAGAAGACGACGATCCTCGGCAAGATCCTTGCCAAGGAAGGCCACCAGACCCCTGGCAAGGCCCTTGCCAGGGACGACAGCGCGCCATGGCGAGACCCTTGCCGAGCTATACAGCGAGACCCTTGCTGGGCCACCCGGCAAGGCCCTCACCAAGGACGCCAGCAGGGCCACCGCCAAGCTTCCACTACAATTCACATGCAGCTGCCAGCCCAACCAGCTGGGCGGGCACCTGCGTGGAAACATGCAGCTCCCAGGCCAACTCATCAAGCGCCTGCGTGGCAGCATGCAGATCTTCGTGAAGGCTCCACCACCGCGCCACCTCAGCTGCCTGCCTGCCTTCGTGGCGCCGCATGCGTCGCTGGCCAGGGCACGTGTTAAAGCTAGGAGGAGCGGCAACGGACGGGACGGGCCTCGCTCCCGTCCCCAATAAACCAAGGGAACACCTAAGCTACGCATTAAATGCATCTTGTCCTGTAATTCGAGCGATAAGCTCAGGGCACTATAGGCCTTTCCACCTCATGTGTGCCACTGTGGCAGCCCCTTTCGACTATAAAAGGAGGCCCATGGCATACTGGAGAAGGATTCGGCTCTTTCGAAACACACACTCACTACAGCTAGTTTGAGAGCTCAAAAACTCTCCGAAAAACACCCACCAAAGCAGGACTAGGGTTTTATGCATCCTTGCCGCCCGAACCTGGGTAAACGATCCTTGTGCTGTCTACTGATCGTGCTCTTCTTGCAACCCTGCACCCCGGCAATCGTAGTAGGGATTCTTGTGATCCCATAGGTGTCGTTCCACACTGACATCTTTGGTGCGCCAGGTAGGGGGCGCAATTGTGAGAATCTGGTCTAGTAGTTAGCCTAGCAGTTCTTCGTCGCCATGGCTCCTAAGAACAAGACGACCACGGCGATCGCCTCGTTGGGAGCCGAACGGCCCGTGCCGGTGCAGACGAGCAGTGGACCGGTCGCGGACAGGACCCGGGCCGCGTTCTGCGAGCACCAGCACCGCCCTGGCAGTCAGAGCCTGGTGAGCGATGTCGTTCCTGCACTACACGACCGGCCGCGCGCCGCCGGATCCAAAGACGGAGCCGGGCCCCCCGCAGGCGGCGCGGGGCCCTCCAGGGGTGTCGTTGTGCCACCCCCGGGCTGCGCGGTGACCTCCAGGACGCCCACACCGGCGACCACTGCGCGCTCTTCCCATGGCGTGCACGTCGAGCAGCGTCACCACGCTGGTGACCCTGGGCACCGCCGTGGGAAGAGCCCTGTGCGTCATCCGCGAGATGAAGGGGTTCAGCACGCCCGCCATAGTGCTGGCAGAAATGGCATGCAGCCGCTGGGTCGTAACAGAGCTCCTTCTAACATAGTTAGAAGTTGAAGCGCGTCGCGATCCACGCAGCTGTCGCCGCCGCCCATGCTGGAAGAAGCTTTGCCGCGCGCGCAGCTGCTCCTTGACTTCCCTTCTGCTGCGGAGAAGCTCGACGAGTGCAGGGCCACCATTCGAAGCCTCATCGCCGTTGCCAACAAAGACGATCCGCGGCCGACGGGGCCCTCGGGTCGGCGCTTTGCCGAGCCACCACACGTTGGCGCCGGGAGGACCGGGGAAGCTGCGGCCACGGTGCACTCTCCTCCTCCTCGCCAGCCGCCGCGGCGTCGGCCCGTCGTGACGACGCTTGTGATAACATATCCATAGTGTCGTCCGACCCGCGGACCCTCCGCGACCAGCGACAGGTCCTTCGAGAACGAGCTCATGAGGACGCTCGAACCACCGTCGAGCGCCGGCGCAAAACGTGCCGCCAGTCGGACAAGCGGGCGGGACCCGCTATGGACCACCCGACACCGGGGCGCTCCGGCGGCCTACCTTACGAGGTGGGCTGCCCGACCTTTACTCGTGAGCTACGACAGTTCGAGTGGCCGTCCCACCGCACGTTCAAGCCCGACGTCAGCGAGAAGTACACTGGCAAGACCCATTCGTTTGAGTTCCTCAGCATCTACACCATCGCGATGCAGGCTGCTGGAGCTCGCGACGACAAGGTGCTTGCCAACTATTTCCCGCTGGCACTGAAGCCCAATGTGATGTCTTGGTTGATGCACTTGCCGGTGGATTCCATTTCTTCCTGGTCGGATCTGTGCCATGAGTTCGTTGGCGGCTTCACGGGAGGCCACCAGGGTCATGGCCAGGCCAGTGATCTGCATATCATTCCCCAGAAGGAAGGGGAAACCCTACGCAAGTACATCCAGAGATTCATTCGGGTGCAATACAACATCCCCGACGTTCACCCCGCCGCTGTGATCAGCACGTTCTACCAGAACGTGCGCAACCGCAAGATGTGCGAAGAGCTGTCGATGACCAAGGTTAAGGATGTGGCCGAGCTCTACATTCTAGCCGATAGGTGCGCCCGGGCTAAACAGGGAAGGAAGTACCCCGGCGAAGACACCGGCGCGGAAACCGACTCTACCTATGAAGACGCCGCTACGCCGACGAAGAAGGGCCGACGTCGCAACAAGAAACGCAAAGGCAAGGCCGTGCTTGCCGTTGAGGGATCTGACGACACCAGTGCCGGCAAGAAGGTCAAGGCAGACGCCTCCGGCAAGGAGATTGCCGGGTGCGCTGCCTGCCGGGCCTTGGCGGCCACCGACAAGCTAGGAAGCTCTGGCAAGCAATTCTGCAAGATCCACCGCACCAAGGGCCACGACCTCCAGAACTGCCGACAAGTCGAGTTGCTTGCTGAGAAGCAAAAGGCTGAGTACGAGAGGCGGGACAAGGAGAAGGACCAGGACGGTGCCGAGGGATCCGGCAAGAAGCGTGGCGGCCAACGAGGCCACCCCGGCAAGGACAACCAGCAAGAGAGGCCCGCCCGGGGCCGCGACAAGAAACAAGAAGACGATGATCACGATGAGTCTGGTGAGCAAGGGTACCAGAAGGCTACGGAGGCCATGTGCGTCGATGGAGGCGCCCCGCTGCATACCTCTCACCGCCAGCTCAAGTAGTGGGCGCGTGAGATTACAGCAGCAGAGCCGTCGTTCGACGCTCAGAAGCCGCTGAAGTGGTCTAGCACGCCCCTCATCTTTGACGCCGAGGATCACCCTGACCGCACTACCGCGGTCGGGTGTTTGCCATTGTTGGTCTCACGAACGATACGCAACCTCAAGGTGAACAAGATGTTGGTTGACGGCGGGGCCAGCCTGAACCTAATCTCACCTGTCGTGATCAAAAGGCTGCAAATCCCTGATGGAGACCTCGAGGAAACAAGCACGTTTCAAGGGGTTAATCCGGGGAGGATCCAGCCGAAGGGAAAGGTCACACTGCCCGTGACATTTGGAGGAGAGTTGAACTATTGGACGGAGAGGATCGCCTTCGACGTGGCCGAGATCCCCTTGCCCTACAATGGGATCCTCGGCCGCCCGACACTAGCCAAGTTTATGGCGGCATCACACTATGCTTACAACATGCTAAAGATGCCCGTTCCGTTGACCATCATCCCCGTCCTCTTCGACAAGAAGGACGCGCTGATCTGCGCCGACCAACTCTACCGGGAAGCAGTTGCAGCAGCTGCCATCAAGGCACCTGCTCCTGCCACTGAAGGCCCGAGAGAGAAGAAGAAGCCCGACAATACCTCTCGCACCCACTCCAGCAAGCGCACCTCCTTGGAGTGTTGTGCTACCGTCGAGGACGTGCCAGAGAGCTCTGCCGACAAGAGCAAGAAATCCAGAGCCGAGCCGCCGCAGACCAAGAAGGTGCCCGTCAGGGAGGATGGCATGGGAGGGGCCTTCATCATAGGCTCCACCCTCGACAACAAATAGGAAGGCGCGCTCGTCACCTTTCTGCAGCGAATGTCGACGTGTTTGCGTGGCAAGCATCCGACATCCCTAGTGTTCCCAGGGAGGTGATTGAGCACCACCTAGCTGTCTGCCCCCACGTGCGGCCCGTCAAGCAGAAGGCCAAAAAGCAGGCTCTGGAGAGGCAAGAGTTCATCACAGAGGAGATCAGGAAGTTGGAAGCGGCAGGTTTGGTGAGAGGAATGCTCCACCCGACGTGGTTGGCCAATCTGGTAGTGGTGCGCAAGGCGAATGGGAAGTGGAGGCTGTGTATTGATTACACAGATATCAATAAGGCTTGTCCTAAGGACCCCTTCCCATTGCCGCGCATCAACCAGATTGTTGACTCCACAGCCGGGTGTGATCTGTTATCATTCCTCGACGCCTACTCAGGCTCCCACCAGATCTTCATGACAAGAGAGGATGAAGAGAAGACAACATGAATCTCCCCATGTGGTACATATTGCTTTTTACGGATGCCTTTCGGGTTGAAGAGTGTTGGCTCAACGTTCGCAAGAGCAGTCCAAATTGGTTTTGAACCTCAGCTCCGTAGAAATATGGAGGCATACATGGATGACATAGTGGTCAAAACCAAAGACGGGCCGACTCTTGTACAAGATCCGGCAGAGACATTTGCAAACCTGCGCAAGATCAACCTCAAGCTGAACCCTGAGAAGTGTGTCTTCGGCGTTCCCTCCGGCAAGCTTCTTGGGTTCTTTGTGTCACCGCGCGGGATCGAGGCAAACCCAGACAAGATCAAGGCTATTGAGCAAATTGAGGTGCCTAAGCGGATCAAGGATGTGCATCGGCTCACCGGCTGTGTTGCCGCCATGAGCCGATTCATCTCCAAGTCCGCCGAGCATGCCCTTCCTTTCTTCAAAATCCCGAAGAAGGCAGGCCCAATGGGATGGACCCCAGAAGCCGAGGCAGCATTGCAGGATCTAAAGAAATACCTTTCGTCCACGTCAATACTGGTTGCGCCTAAACCACAAGAACCGTTGCTGCTATATCTGGCGGCGACGAATCAAGTGGTCAGCGCCGCGCTGGTGGCACAGAGGGAGGTCAATGAGGAGGCAGTGACGGTGGCAGAACCAGCGGATGGCAAGCCCAAGATTCCCCTGGCAGGGCCTGGTGCCGGCAAGGCGAGGCCCCCGGCAGAGTTTGATGCCACCGAGGCGGTGCCCGCGCAGTCAAGTGAGGTGGTGCAGAAGAAGAAGACGATGCAGCACCCGATTTACTTTATTAGCTCCCTCTTGCAGGGAGCTAGATCGAGGTACTCCGGTGTGCAGAAATTGCTCTTCGGCCTCCTTATGGCCTCGAGGAAGCTGCGTCATTACTTCCAAGCCCACGAAATCATTGTCATCACCCGCCTCCCATTGCAACGGATACTACACAACCCTGATGCGACAGGAAGGATTGTGAAATGGGCCTTGGAGTTGTCAAGCTTTGGTTTAAAGTTTGAAAGTACCTCCACAATTCAGAGCAGTGTCTTGGCAGAGTTCATTGCAGAATGGACCTCTACACCTAACAGAGAAATCCAGGAGAGCACTCTCCCCGGCAAGGAAGCAGACCGCGACTGGATCATGTACTTTGATGGGGCTTTCTTGCTGCAAGGCGCCGGTGCTGGTGTGCTGCTCGTCGCACCCACTGGAGAGCACCTCAGGTACGTGATCCAGATGCACTTCCCCAGGGAGATGTCCACCAACAACACTGCTGGGTACGAGGGATTGCTCGCCGGTCTCAGGATCGCGGTAGACCTCGGGGTTAAGAAGCTCATCGTCAGGGGTGACTCGCAGCTCGTTGTCAGACAGGTCAACAAGGATTATCAGAGCCCATTGATGGAAGCTTATGTAGATGAGGTGAGGAAGCTGGAGGAACGCTTTGACGGTATCCAAGCGAAGCACATCCCCTGAGCGGAGAACGACACCGCCGATTACTTGTCAAAGCGTGCCGCATTCAAGCTACCTGTGGAACCGGGTACCTTTTTGCTCTGGCTAACTCAACCATCCGTCGAACCATCAGCAGGGCAGAACAAGCGGAGGAAGTCAGGTCCCGACAAGTACTTTCCTACCGAGCCCCCTGGGGCTGCCGTCTAGGGTGCTGCCACGGATGCTGAGCCTGCCCGAGAGCAACTAGCTCCGGCAGGGCGTCAAACCCTGGCCGTAGAGACAGCCGCTCCCATGGTAGAAGAAATGCCTTTGGCCCTTGCCATCGAGCCCCAGGCTCCGGCATGGGCACAAGATACCGTCCAATTCCTCCAAACAGGGGAGCTTCCTGAGGAGTAGGAAGAAGCGGAAAAAGTAGTCCGTCGGTCCGCCCTGTACCAGTTCGTCGATGACGTCCTGTACAGGAGAAGGCCAAACGGCGTGAAATTGAAGTGCATCCCCCGGGAGGAATGTCATAGCCCTAGCTCAGCCCCTGTTGCCTTTGCTTGTTTCTCATGTCATCATGTTACAATTTAAATAAACTTGAAATGGGGATTGATCAAACCCTAGCACCTAAAAGAAATCAAATAGGTTCAAATAAATCTTTTTCAAAGAACCCAAAATGCCTTTGAAAATGTTCATGATTTTTGTTAAAGGTGAAAACCTCTGCCAAAAATGATGCAAATATTTTCGGGCCATTCTGGATATTTGAATTAATTCATAAAGTATTTGAATTGGGGCATTTAATTGCTATACATATTATTAAATGCTCTAACAATTCTGAAAATAGCTAAGGGCCTATGAGAAAATTTAGTTATTGCCCATAATTAATTTCAGAATTTATAGAAATGATTTGGTGTTTTTACTAAATCAAAAACAAATTGCAAAAGTAGAAAACAGAAACAAATGGAAAGATAGAAGACTTACTAGGAACTAACCTGGTGCCCACCTGGCCTGGCCCAGCACGGTCCAGCCCACTGGCCTGGTGCCAGTCATCCCTAACCTCTGCCAGTAGGCAGAGGCGGACATCGCACGCGCGCGCGAGGCGCCACGCCTCCTCCTGCTTGCCGCCAAGCCTCTGGACGCGTGGGTGAACGCCCCGGCGTCGTCCCAATCCGCCCGACCTCTCTCACTCTCCCCCTGCTCTCTCCCTCGCCTCTGCACCTCGGACCCGAACACGTCCATCGCCGCCGCCGAGAACCACCGTGGCCATCGCGCTCCCCTCGCCCCTCCTCTTGGTCCACGAGCTCCGCTACGACACGAAGCTCCTCCACGCCGAAGCACACGAGCCCGGAAGCACCATAATGTCACCATCGATCATTCTTCTTCGAGCACGGCCGCCGGACTCCATTGACGGATTCGTCGCCGTCACGACTTCCCCGACACTGAGCTTCCTGTCTGATGCACCGTGAGCTCCTCTACATTTCCCCCTGTCCCCTTCCTCTAGCGCGTCCTCTAGCACCGATTCCGCCATGGCCGAAGCTCGTCGTCCGCCATGGCCGCTAGACCTGCTGCTGCGGGGCCTTCCTCGACCGCGCTGCTGTTCTTCGTGCTCCTGGAACACCGTAGTTGCTGCTCTACTGCTCGCTTTGATCGCCTGCTTGCTCCAACACCGCGCCCGTGCACCACTGATCTCCGGCCGCTGCACTTGTCATCGCCGTCGTCGCTGTAGGGCACCCCAGCTGCTGCCGCTGGCCGCAATGGATGCGCGCGAGCCTGGGCGTCTCGTAGAGCCCCTTCGCCGCTCTTTTGGTCGCCGGAGGGCGAATCCCGACGCCCTCCACCGTCCCTGGCGTCGCCGACGACGAGCCGCGGGTCAACTCCGGCGAGTTGACCAGGGGGTTTGACCTGCTGACCAGGGGTTTGACCTCCCCAGGCCCTTGCTTAATTAGTATTAGGTTTAATTAGTGTTAAATTAACTTAGTTAATTAGATGAGCCATTGACATGTGGGCCCAGGCCCTAATTAACCTAGGTTAGTGCTAACCTAACACTAACTAACTCTGTTAGTTAGTTGTTACACCGGCATGTGGGTCCTAGCCGTCAGGTTTGACCAGGGCTGGCACCTTTGACCTGTTAACGTCACCCCGACATCATGCTGGCGTAGTATTACATTTTCTGGATTTATTTTTAATCAGGAAATTCCAGAAAATTGCCTAAACTTGTAAAATTCATAGAAAATCAACCGTAACTCCAAATCAAATAAGTTATATATGAAAAATTATCAGAAAAATCCAGCCTATCCATGTGTACTGGTTTCATGCATGTTAGAACACAATAACCTTGCTGTTTAGGTGAAACAAGTTAATGCACTAATATGACTTCATAAAATGGGTTTGCATTTGAATCTTTGGTTCAAATGGACTCATTTCAATCTGTTCTAGCTTGCATTAGCCCAAAACACATTCATATTGCCATGTCATAGCATGCATCATATTGCTGCATATCGCCATGTGTTGATTGTGTTCTTTCTGTGTTTGCCGGTGGTTGTTCCCCCTCGGTAGACGTATGTTCCGATGATGAGTTCGATGACACCGATGAAGAGCTATAATATCTTCAGGAGTGCAAGGCAAGCAAAACCCCCTTGTTCATTCCGATACAACCCCACTCTCTCGCTCTGCTCTCTTTTACTGCATTAGGACAACATCGATTCAACTGTTACATGTTGCGGTAGTTGAACCCCTTTCCTCTGCATGACCTGTCATTGCCACAGTAAATAGATGAAACCCACTAGCATGAGTAGGAGTTGTTTGAGACCTGATGTGCCTACTCATTCATGCTTGTTTCTCATGCCTGCTACTGCTTAGAGTTGAGTCATGTCTGATTCATCGGGGATGAATTGGAATGTGGTGAACATGTCCTACTGTTGAGAGCTAAGTGTGTGAACATGATTTGGTAAAGGTAGCGGTGAGAGGCCATGTAGGAGTACATGGTGTGTTGTCTCATTGTAGACGTCCTCAGGAACTGAGTTCTGTGTTTGTGATCCATGAACAGTTACTACCACACATTGGGCTCCAGGCGCTCCAAGCTCTCTCGACTTATTAATCAACCTGATCTCTCTCCAGGAGTTGCAACTAGTTTTTGATGTTTGTAGGTAGTGTTAGTAGTCTACCAAGTGGTACCCGGTACAGGTGGGCTTGGGACAGACTAGGCACCGTTGCTAGGTAGACCAAGCGCCGCCCGTTTGGTGGGCTTGGAACCCTATACACATCGTTTGGGGCCGTGAGCGACACCCCGACCGGATCTCCTTGTGGATGGAACCCGAATAGGCGATAAACCTGGACTAGAGACTTGTGTGCTTAGTCAGGTCATGGCCGACTCCCTCGCCAGGCTTCCGCTTGAAGGTTGCCGAGGTACATGACGTGTACATGGTGGTAAGTGGCGAGAGCGTGTGTGAAGAAGTACACCCCTGCAGGGTTATCATTATCTATTCGAATAGCCGGATTCCTCGGATATGGAAACTTGGACCCCTTGTACAGTTCATAGACAAGTGAAAGTGGATACTCTAAAACTCGCAAGATAAGCGTGAGTGCTATGGATGGCATTCTCGTAGGGAGACGGGAGCGGATCCATAGTGGTGTATTGATATGGTGAATATGTGGACTCGTGTGCGCCACCTCAAAAGAGTTACTTGCAGTCGTAGTTCAGGATAGCCACCGAGTCAAAGCTGGCTTGCTGCAGTCAAACTCCACCACCCCCTTTATTGATACTGATGCATATGTAGCTAGTTCTAATGTAAGTCTTGCTGGGTACATTTGTACTCACGTTTGCCTATTTTATGTTTTTTTGTAGAGAGACTTCAGTCTCGCTAGTAGATCCGCGTGGACTTCGACGTTTAGCTTGTTACCTCAGCTACGATCTTGTACCCTTGGGAGGGTCTTGTAGATAGTCAGGCTTCTCTGCCTTTTTCATTTGTAGTTGTCTGTACTCAGACCAGTTAAGCTTCCGCATGTGCTCATTGCTTGTATGACTTGAATGCTGGGTCATGAGACCCATGTTTATAATATCTGGCTCCTCAGAGCCTAATGAATAAATACTGGAGTCGTAGAGTTATGTTGTGATGCCATGTTGTATTTACACATATCGAGCATATTGTGTGTATGATTGAAATGCTTGCTATGTGTGGGACAATCTAGTTGTTTATCCTTGGCAGCCTCTCTTATGGGGAAATGTAGTCTAGTGCCTCCTTGAGCCATAGTAGTCCGCTACAGCCCGGTTCACCGGAGTCCTGCTAGCCCAGCACTACTGCTCAGGACACTTGATTGGCCGGCATGTGTTTCACTTCGTTCCTGTGTCTGTCCCTTCGGGGAAATGTCACACGGTGACATCCGGAGTCCTGCCTAGCCTGCTACAGCCCGGGTTACCGTAGTCCTGTTAGCCCAGTGCTACAGCCCAGATTCGCACGCTGCTGACCGACATGCTCGAAGTTGATTCATGTATGCATGTCCCCATGGGTTATTGCTGCTTTGGGTTCATGACAATCCATGTCGGCCCGGGTTCTCTGTCATATGGATGCTAGCGACAGTATCATACACGTGAGCCAAAAGGCGCAAACGGTCCCGGGCCATGGTAAGGCGACACCTGTGGGAATACCGTACGTGAGGCCGCAAAGTGATATGAGGTGTTACCGGCTAGATCGATGTGACTTGGAATCGGGGTCCTGACAAGGAAGGACTAGAGCTGTTGGCGGAGATACATGGAGGCATATGTGGCTCCCACATAGGGTCGAGGGCCCTTGCCGGGAAGGCATTCTGGCAAGGTTTCTTCTGGCCCACCGCTCTCCAGGATGCGACGACACTAGTAACCAAGTGTGAAGCATGCAAGTTCCATTCAAAGAAGCTTCATCAACCAACCCAAGCCCTTCAAACAATCCCTCTCTCCTGGCCATTCTCGGTCTGGGGGCTCGACATACTGGGCCCTTTCCCCCGCGCTGTCGGGGGCTTTGAGTACTTGTACGTTGCAATCGACAAGTTCACAAATTAGTCAGAGGTGGAAGCAGTGAGAAAGGTGACTGCTCAGTCAGCTGTCAAGTTTTTCAAAGGACTAGTCTGCCGTTTTGGTGTGCCGAACAGAGTCATCACCGACAATGGCACGCAGTTCACAAGCTACACCTTCATGCAATACATTCAAGACCTCGGCAGCAAGGTCTGTTTTGCTTCCGTGGCACACCCACGGAGCAACGGCCAAGCGGAGAGGGCAAATGCTGAAGTGTTGCGAGGCCTGAGGACAAAGACTTTTGACAAGATGCACAAGAGGAGAAGGCACTGGATTGATGAACCACCGGCGGTTCTTTGGTCGATCAGGACAATGCCAAATCGAGCCACCGACCAGACACCTTTTGCCCTAGTATACGGGGCGGAAGCAGTTCTCCCCACGGAACTCATATACGGGTCACCGCGAGTGCTCGCTTATGATG
Source organism: Aegilops umbellulata (assembly GCA_032464435.1). Lineage (NCBI taxonomy): Eukaryota > Viridiplantae > Streptophyta > Magnoliopsida > Poales > Poaceae > Aegilops > Aegilops umbellulata. The sequence goes on from CP136056.1 coordinate 246,726,384, forward strand.
AGCTTAAGCAAGAGCCGTTGTGCCAAGATGACGCGACACACCTTGAGGAAGATCGTCTTTGGGCGGTTGTGAGAGCGACACGCTACCATCAAGCCTTGCGCCGCTACCATAGCCACAAGGTTCATGCCCGAAGCTTTGAGGAAGGCGACCTTATTCTTTGGCGCGTTCAGTCGGCCAAGAATACCAACAGGTTGACGCCAAAGTGGGAAGGCCCTTATCGGGTAATACGAGTCACCAGGCCCAGCGCAGTCCGCCTGGAGACCGAAGATGCCGTCCAAGTGAGCAACTCCTGGAACATCGAGCATCTTCGCAAGTTTTACCCATAAGGCGCGGCTTGCCGGGCTTCCCGGCAAGCCACCCTTTTGTACCAGCTTTGCCGGCAAGGCATGTAACCCTTCGTAGAAAGCCAGGTGCAGACCCTGAGCATAAATAAATGAAGCGCTGGCGCCCTAAGTTATAGCATGCATGCTAGGTCGAGTCTCTTCCTTGGTTAGGGTTGATAGTGCTCAACAGCGACTAACCCCTAGCTTAGAGGTCGAGTGCGCGTCTTTCTATTTCTCTTCTGTCCTCCTTTGGTTCGTAGGGCACATGAGCACTTCTGCCGAGCTACTTGGAAGAAGGAAAACAGACCGGTGTCCTGACCCCGGCAAACTAGTTGCCGGGGGCTGCAAGCACAAGGATCCAACCACGGCAAGATGAGATTGCTGGGGGCTGCAGATCCAGATAAGTCTTTTATCCTCTGTCATGCATTTTGGAATAGGACTGGGGCATGTGAAACCTCGTTTTTATCTCTAGGCTGCCGTGCTCCCTTTTTCTTATACCTAAGGATTATGTCCTAGGTCCGGATTTGGTTGTAGCCACGGCAGCAAGGAGGTAGAACGAGGAGCCTAAAGCCCACTTCATTCCTACCCCCGCCAAGAGCGCGGGAACGGTCAAATGGAGTGGGGGGACGGCAAGGCCTGTTGGCGGGCGAAAAACGTTTATCTTAAACAATAACAAGGATTCGCTCTTTGTCGCGGGGTCTACCCATGAACGAAAAACACGGCAAGCATTCCTTTTTCATTAAAAACATCCCATATAGGTACAGTCTATACGGAATGAAAAACATGAGCAAGAGGATTACAAGTTCTAAATTTAACAAAGGCCCGAAGGCTTACAGATTAAAAAAGAGATAAGATGCCCGTAATCCCTTTCTTGTCCCTCTCCTCAGGAGGCAGTTCAAGGAGGCAAGAGGGCAAAAGGGGCACCTAGGCGAGCTATGAGCAGCAGAGAGCACCAAGAGAACACCTCGGTGGCCGCCCATGGGTGGGCCAGTGATGACAGTGCCGGGAAAGGAGCTGGAAGAAGAGGCGGCAGGACCAGCAATACGCGATGAAGGCGCCGGTGCCCGCGTACTCCGAGTTGACAGCCTTGCCGCCCGCCCTCTTCCTCTTCCGCAGCCTCCCGACTCCAGCCTCCCAAGGAGACGGCCCCGAGAAGTTCAAGGAGCTGGCCCCACCCCCGGCAAAACTCTGCCGGAGGAGCGGCCAGGTGCAGATGCTGCTGCTGTCACACCCCCCCAGGCACGGGGCGTCCGACTCCTAGTTGGACTCGTCCCCGTCATCTGCCCCGCTGTCCTCCTCATCACTTTTGCTCGAGGAAGAGCTTCCATCGTCGGAATCTCCATCGGAGGAGCTCTCCACACAACACTTCAGGCGAGTCCCAAAGTCGCCGAAGACCATGATGGAGAGCAGGCCGTCCTCCATTAATTTGAAGTAGAGGACGAGCCCCGCCGTCGGGCTGTGGATGCGAGCGAACGTCTTCCATCCACGGCGGAGGTACATAACCCGAGGAGTCGGGAAGTCGACGTCGACCCGCGTGGCCCCGTTCCCGCAGCCCCTCATGTGCAATCTGAGGGTCTGGGGCAGGTCACGCTCCATCACCCGAGCGAACGGGACGGGGAGACGACGACGACAACGCGGAGGCCGGTGCAGCCTGATGAAGAACTCGCAAGGCTGGTCTTCAACGTGGCCCTCCATCGGGAAGGGCATCATTGGCGGGGGCAAGGCCGACGCGCCGCCCCGTCCTCCTCTTCCCCGAGCACTACGGCCTCTGCCCTGCCCTCGCCCACGGCCTCGCCCCCTCCCCTTCCCCTCGCGGCCGGTACCACCACCGCGGGCTCAGGAGTAGGAGGGACGCGCTGTCGAGCGCCGACCCTCGCCGCCACCGTTGAAGGACCAGGGTTCCCCTTCTTCATGGCGAGTGAAAGGGAGGAGCAGAAGCGAGAGGAGCTAGATGACAGAAGATGCGCGAGACACCATCCCCCTTCCCCCTCTTTATAAAGGGGTGGGATCAGGGCTCGGCTGCCCCACTCGGCCAATCCAGCCACAAGAAGCGCGGGGAATCAGGACCGACTCGCTGCCCCAACCAGCGACGGTCCGGTTTCCCGCCTCAACCGCATGCCACCCCAGACGCATGAAGGACGCCTGGTTGACGAGCAGCACCGAGGGGACGGTTGAAGCGACCCCTCCCCACCCTGTGATCGAGGGGAGTGGACACCTTGAAGACCGCGACCCGGCCCCATTCAGTAAATCAGCCGCGCCTCCACGCTTCCCTCTTTTTATGGGGAAGGCGGGAGCCGCCTCTTTACTACGATGTGACGCATGCGTGCGAAAACCGCCCCACGCATGCCGCCCACATCACGCACACCCCTCCACGCCGCGCCACGCGTGCCGGTCATGGGAAGCACAACGCATGAAAGTTTTACCGCGGTAAAAACCGCCCGCCTGTCCGCGCACCATTTTGGGCCTGGCCCAACAACGTGTCGCGCTTATGTGTGGCCCAGGCCCGGGGGCTCCTGTCGGTGTACAAAAAGAGGGGTGCGTTTTTGTACCCCTCTACCTGTGCACGGGCAGTCGGAGCCGCGCCCACGGTCACACCAAGCAGAACAGGGGAGGTGAGCCAAGGTAAGACCGAAGCCCAAGACAATCAGAGCAACGCCAATGCCAATATCATAAAGAGCAGAGGGACGAAGCAGGTTCCCCCGACAAGACCCTTGCCGGGGCAGCTCGCCCCACACCAACAGAGCGAGCCACCCTTGAGCCCGCGGTCCAAAACGCCATCATCCACGTGGGGCCAGGGCTCGGGAAGGCACCTCTGTGGTGGCATGCAGATCTTTGTGAGGACATATTCAAGATCAGATGAGGATTAGAAGACGATGATCCTCGGCAAGATCCTTGCCAAGGAAGGCCACCACACCCCCGGCAAGGCCCTTGCCGGGGACGACAGCGTACCACGGCGAGACCCTTGCCGAGCCATACAGCGAGACCCTTGCCGGGCCACCAGGAAAGGCCCTCACCAAGGACGCCAGCAGAGCCACCGCCAAGCTTCCACCACCGTTCACATGGAGTTGTCAGCCCAACCAGCTGGGCGGGCACCTGCCTGGCAACATGCAGCTCCCAGACCAACTCATCAAGCGCCTACGTGGCAGCATGCAGATCTTCGTGGAGGCTCCACCACCGCGCCACCTCAGCTGCCTGCCTGCCTTCGTGGTGTCGCATGCGTCGCTGGCCAGGGCACGTGTCAAAGCAAGGAGGAGCGGCAACGGACGGGACGTGCCTCGCTCCCGTCCCCAATAAAGCAAGGCGACACCTAAGCTACGCATTAAATGCATCTTGTCCTGTAAGACGACCGATAAGCTCAGGGCACTGTACGCATTTCCACCTCCTGTGTGCCACTGTGGCAGCCTCTTTCGACTATAAAAGGAAGCCCATGGCATACTGGAGAAGGATTCGGCTCTTTCGAACCACACACTCACTACAGCTAGTTCGAGAGCTCAAGAACTCTCCAAAATACACCCACCAAAGCAGGACTAGGGTTTTATGCATCCTTGCGGCCCAAACCTGGGTAAACAATCCTTGTGCTGTCTACTGATCCTGCACTTCTTGCAACCCTATGCCCCGGCAACCGTAGTAGGGATTCTTGTGATCCCATAGGTGTCGTTCCAGACCGACAGAGCGGTCGTGGGTTAGGGTTTGACCGGGGTGGGGGTTATGGAGGAGTGAGGGGGCGACTTGGGCCGGTTTGGGCCGGCTTGGCTAGCAGCTGAGCCGACTGGCCAAGTAGGGGGGTCCCTTTTTTTCTATTTCCGTTTAGTCCTTTTATTTTTTATTTATTTCATTTTCTAATTTAATTCATTTTAAAGTATTTAGGCATTATTTAAATGCGTGGTTTCTTCACCATAAATACGTAGGCGTTAATTGGCACACTCCGAACATTTTAGTTTTAATGTTTGAATTTTTCTGATGTTTGACAAAAATTCAAGTTTGAATTCAAATTGTTTTGAACTAACGCGAGATTAGCGATTGTAACAGAGGTGACATGGCATCATTAGTGGAGGTTCACTCTATCTTAATTATTCGGGCGTCACAATTCTCCTCCACTACAAGAAATCTCATCCCGAAATTTAAGAGGTAGAGTAAGGGGGGAAAGTCTGGTTATGAAATTCTAATAGATCTTCTTGGTCTTGGCTACTCTTCTTGAAGAAGTTAATCCCTTTCGTTGATGTCTTCAATTCTCTATTTCAGGTCATCATGATGAAGTCGACATCTCTTTTTTTGGGAACTCCATCGTACTTACGAATGAATAAATGGTGGGTATTCCGGGAGAACGGACCTCTGCAAGGTTGACAATCTGGTCGATAACATCGGGGAAGGTGGAGGAAAGTAACTCTCGAATTGAAACTTAAGAAAATATCGAGAGGAAAGTAAGGAGGTATCATGGGAAGTTTCAAGCGGGCAGGCAATCGTTCGATGCCTGAAACAGGGCATGAAAGGGGTTCCAAGCAACGGGAATAAGTATTGTGTCTGATACTAGAATTGATGATCTCTCAAACGGTGGCTCGTGAATTACATACGAGGCCACACGCGAGGAATAACTTTGGGAACAGGGGGTTTACAGGAGAGTCATGTTTTGATCTTGTGGAGATGTGGGTTATGGGCCCACCATGTGGGTTAAAAGCAGGAAGGGCGTTGTCATCTTGCACAATCATGAGAGCAAGGCATGTCAGAGAAGAGACTATCAGTTATGTCGCCAACAATATTGGTACCAAGGGCAAGGGATGAAGAGAACCAATTTCCTGCTCGTTGAACGAGGCGGACCAATAGGAAAAGTTCTGATCCATCGGGGAATGTCGCCAACACTAGTAACAGGGTCTTACTGATAGAGTTGTACACCGAGGTGTTTGCATAAGCAGAAAATATTACTGCTTAGATCATATAGATCACAATAAAAGTTAAACAAGACAATGGAAAGGAAAATTAGATTATTAGATTAAACAGAACAATGGAAAGGTAAATGTGTTTAAACACATATTTCGGGGGTATATCCTTCCCAAGGACAAGCAGAGCATGATATCCACGACAGAATATAAAATAGAAAACCCTTTAGGTAAGGGGAGAGAAATTTCATGACATTGCCCATACAACAGTGGTTGGATAAGTGATAAAGAAATTTTAGCATTGTGCTTCCAATGTTCTTATTAGAAGATCAGAGTACCATAGACATGCTTCGAGATAGAATTGACATGGTTTTCAAGCAAAGGTTGGACTTTGGATACACAAAGGACTTAATAGGAACAACTTACAGAATAAGTCTTACAATTTCCTCATGGAAGAATCGTTAACCTTGCTAAAGAGGAAACTATAACAATAGGTCCTCCGATAAGGTGTGCTAGGCATGACATCACCTTAATGGGCCATATAACGAAAAAATGTTATAACTCTTGGAAATATGTTCCAACCATCATCTCTGACCAAGATTCAGATCTATTTGGTGTCAGGATACCTCAGACTCAGGAGGCCTGAGAAGGAAAGGTGCAACACAAATTGTCGAGATGACATTATAAGATTCTCGGGGAATGAACTATGGAAGCGAGTTCCGAAACAAGAGTTCATCATTAAACTAAGGAGAGAGTGAGGAGTTGGCTGATAGACTCAGCGACAATTCATCAAGAATTCCAACAAGATGATTTCCACAATTATGTGAACAAGCAGATAACATTGGTTAGATCAAAAGATGCAATGATGTATGCTCGAGGAGAACATCCACGAGTAAACATTGGTTGAAAGGTGCACCCAAAATATGGGCTTAGGTAGCATGATCAATGTTAGAATGGTGATTCGATAACCAAAAGACTTAGAATGAAACTATCAACCATTCACTTCAAAGCAATAGAGTTGCTAGAAGTTTTGAATTCACGCATCATAGTTCAGTTCTCCGTATTCCGGTTAGAAACAACACGGGGACCAATAATGAACGGAGATGGCAAGAAGTATCACTTGTATACTTTCGATCTCAACTTTGATCTCTAGCCACAACAGCCACACTATGGCTCCTTTTGATCTCAACTTTGATCATGGGAAGAAGTTACAAGCAGACATGAGGCGAAAGTTTGGGCACCCAATGGTTTTCTCACCGGGGTTTCGTCAACGTGAGTTCATCATGGTGGTTTCATTTTGTAGAGCATCTTTCAAGCTTGATACACACACGGTTAGTGTTTCGCTTCTTGCTATGTTTGGTGGTCATGCCCAAGGCTTTAGACTTCCTCATCTCAAAGATAGATCTTTCAAGTTTTCGGTTGCGTCTAAATCGGTGGGTTTTGAGATTTATAATGCGGGCAGAGTTGTTGAGAAAGAGTTTGAGATGGTATTTAACCTCTGGAATTTTGGTGATCCAAATTGGCTTAGAGAAGAGAGAGCGTTCTATGCTGAGCAGGATAGAGAATGGACGTTAGTGGGTAGGCATGGTAAAGCAGTGAATCATGATTCCGGCGATCGCCGGACTGGTGCTCTGGCTCACCGGAATACCAGATCAGTTTTTGAACATATTTCAGGCCCTATTCAAATTAGGAGTGATCAGAGGGGTGCCTTGATTGATTCCAATGCGCGACTTGAAGAGGGGCAGCGCAATGAGCTCCAAGTTATTACTCAACATCAACGTACCAAAAGGTACGTGACATGCTATGCATGCGGGGAGCAGGGTCATTACGCGCGCAATCTTTCGAGACCAATTCTTCCTGGGTTTTGGCCTTTTATCCAGTTTGATACCTTCTAGAGCCCACCAGAGCAGGCCTGGGCCGAGGGCGCGGTGGAGTCATGGTTTCACTGTGCTGGGCCGACATTATCGTTAAGGCAAGTCTCGACATTTAAGGAGCTGGTCAAGGATCTTTTCCCAAATTTTCAGCCGAGACCCGTGCTTGCCTCCTTGGCATTCCACCTCACCTACCAACTCTGCGTCAACCTCGTGAAGCTCGCCAACTTCTTCTTCATCTCCGAGGAGGGCTTTAGTGCTCTGTGCGTCTGAAGTGCCAGCAATGGCAAACATTCCTATCGATCCAGCTCCTTTCGTCCCTCATGGTTTCCACGTTCAGGAAGTGGAGGGGAGAAATGGGGTTTCCAGGGCCATCTTGCCGCACCACCCGCGTCGCCATGAAGACTAGGCATTTGCGACTATTCATCCACATCCAAATGAGGTATTCTTCCCCAATGTTCGTGATGTTCTGGAAGAGTTTTTGCAAGGGGTGGAAGAGGTGCAGTTTAGAGAGATTCAGCCTTGTCCTTTTGGGGAAGCGTATATTCAGTTCAGGCATGTGTGGGATAGGGACAGATTGGTCAAGCAGAGCCCACACCCATTTGGCGATGTTTTTATCTCTTTCACTCCGCATAACCAAGGTAGAAACTGGCGCAGAATTCATTTTAACAGAACCTGCTGGCTGCTCTTTGTGGGGGTGCCATTTGATTATTGTAATATAGAGGATGTTGCTGTTGCTATTTCCAAATGGGGTAGAATCATTAGCTGGGAAAAGGAGGATGCTCTTGGAGGAAAGATCTTGGTCAAGGCCAGAGTCAGTGAACTCTTGGATGTGCCTAAAAGTATTAGGTGGTCTGAGGGAGAGAGTTTTGAGGAAGAATCTTGGACCTCTTTTGTTGAAGTGTTGTTGGAAGAAATGCTTGGAGGTGGCCCTGCTAATGAGGACCCAATTCCTCCTCCAGGGGTGGACCCACACCCAGTACCTCAGCATGCTAATGATTTCCCTGTGTTCCAACCTCTGCCATTAAACAATGATAAAGTTAACAATGCAGAATGGGATGAGCAGGAGGAAAATGACCACTGGGCTTTTCCACAGCCAAATCCCCCTGCTCCTGTGCAGCAACAGCTGGAGATACCTGTGGTACCTGAAGATGGTGCTCCTAACAGTAGCATCACAACTACTGTTTCTTTATCTGATGGGCTCTTGTCTCTCGCACACTCTGCTAGTGAGGAGGTGAATCAGGTGGCACAAGTTCCTCTTTTGGGCATGGGACTGCAAAACATTGCTCTAGCTTACCAGGCAGACCCAGAGGAAGCTGAGCCTGGCCTTACTGCCCTGGAGGAGGAGAATGTTAACTTGCAGGTGCCAGACATTCAGCCCCTGGAGATTCTGCCTCCTGTACCTGAGTTGCATGAGCAGGCTATACCTATGGCTCAACCACAAGAGGTGGAACAACAAAGTCACCACATGCTTGCTTCTGAGGAGAACAATATGCAGAACATCTCTCATAATGTCACTATAGAGGCTGGAAGTTCTAAAGCGCTGGAATTTGCTTATGAAGGAGCTGCTGACAGTGAGAAAGACAATATTATGGCTATGGGCTCTGAGGCTGCTGTTACTCAGGGGGATGCGGGCAAATCTATTCTTAAGGGAAAGGAGAATGTCCCCATTGCTCCTTGTGAAGATAATAAAAAGGTACTTTTGGCCCTCATTCTGCACCTTGTTCTCCAAATTCTTTTGATGTACAAGAAATTGCTGAATCACATGCTAAAGATATTATTGATGGCTCTCATTTGATCTCTAAAGAAGGTTTGGACCTGTGGATTCAACATTTTGCTCCAGCCACTCAGGGAGCAGTCAACACTTTTAAGATTGATATTCCAGTAAGTTGGTTCAACTTCATAATCCACCTTCTTTTAACTCCTGACAAGTTTGGCTGGATTATGAAATTGCTCAAATCTGAATTATGGACTTTGTTGACTGCATACTGTTCTACTGAAGAGACTATTACTTTTCACATACCTGATAACTGCTCCACTTCTCAGGCTCCAAGTTGTAAAGACTTTATGCAGGGAATTGGTAAGGAAAATGAGGGCATTAGCCTAGCTGCTCACTCTTCTAGTGGCACAGGGAGCCCACTGCAACAAGTGTCTCCAAATAAAGTGCTCATTCTGCCACTTGGAGAGGCAGTTTCAAGGAAGAGAAGGGAGAAGGAACCTCTTGTGGAAACTGAGGGAAGAAGAAGTGACAGGATTAAGAAAGATAATAATGGTTATAGGAGAAAACCTTGTACTGTTCAGACTTGCCTCCCTTGTAATGCTATACCCCCAACAATTCATAATAAAGTTGTGAAAAGTCTGACAAAGAGTTTCTGCAAGGTATCTGAGGAGGAGGCACATGACAAGTTGTCCAAAATGCTCAAGAAAAAGGAGTAGGAAGAGATGGCCAAGGTCCCCAAGGCCACTGGAGATGCTAACCCTCATGCTGTGTAAACATGACTGCACACCTCCACTCCAAGCCTACAAGCCAGTTCCTTTATTTCCACAATTTACTGCAGCAACATTGTAGAGTGGCAGTGGCTTATTTTGGTAATCTATGTAATATAAATGGATTTGGTACTCCCTGCATACTTTTGATTATTAGTGGGAGATATTTTCTTCTATATGTCGGTACCCCTAACTGTGTGATGTGGGTCCAGTGGGACAAGTGTACTTTGAATACCTAGGAAAAAGATGATGTCCATGCTGCTGATTGTTTTGCTCATGATTTGTTGAGAAAGGAAGTTTCTGCTGGGAATATACAGTTGATTAATACAGGGATAAACACCAGGGGATGGCACTTGGTGATTAATTACAATTTGATTATTTGTGTTAATGAATAACAATAGACCATGGAACATATTGAACTGGAATGTCAGGGGCATTAATTCCTCAGATAAATGGTTGGCCATCAGATAGAAAATTGAGGAGAGTGCAGCTTGTATTGTTTGCATTCTGGAAATTAAAGAGAACTTTTTGACCTTGCTTACCTGCACAATTTTTGTCCACAAAGATTTAATAAGTTTGAATTCCTCCCCTCTGTGGGGGCCTCTGGTGGTATCATGATAGCATGTAATGGCTCTTGTTTCAATGGTGAATTGATATTTCAAAACAAGTTCTCTCTCACAGTTCAGTTTACATGCAAAACATCTCATCACTCCTGGGTTCTAACCAATATTTATGGCCCTTGCAGCCAAGAAGATAAGCTAGAATTTATTGACTAGTTAAACTCCATTCAAATGGACATTGAGACTGAATGCATTCTCATGGGAGATTTCAACATTATCAGATCCCCAGATGACAGGAATAAACCAGGTGGGGATGTCAATCAGATGATTTTGTTCAATGAGGCAATTAGTAACCTAGGGTTGGTGGAACTACCTTTAAAAGGTAGGCAATATAGCTGGAGTAACATGCAAGATAGTCCTCTCCTAGAAAAGTTAGACTGGATATTTACTTCTGCTGCTTGGATGACCTCCTTTCCTGATTCCACTGCTGAAAGCACAGGTGCTCTCCAGGTGGTTTTGGTAATTAATGTCAACATATCTCTTGTTGGACTAATACTTTTATCTAGTATATTTCAGACAAGTTCAACAATGGAGTGGCATGGACTAAAGGTTGTGGGAACTCCTTCAAGATGCTAAGGACAAAGGATTGGCTAAAGCTTCAAGCTCAAGACTCTTCATTTTACACTTTTAGTGATCCAAAGATCACATTGAGTCCATAGGAAAAGCCAATACTATTAAGAAGGGATGAGGTGTTGCTTAATGAGCCTTTTGCTCCATGTTCTTGATGATATGCTCCAAAACCCTCAGCTACCTTCCCACTTCCACATATGACCTAAACCCAAAGTCAAACTCGGACCTACCGATTCTTTCTATCCAGCGCCACCGAGTTTCACATGCCATAAGCCATTGCCAAACCCTAGCAAATCGGTTCTACCGATAGGTATCTCAGTCTCACCGAGATGGGATTGCAATCTCACTGTGTATGTCCATTGTCAAAATCAGTCTCACCGAGTTTAGGCAATCGGTACTACTGAGATTACAATGCAAACTCTCTGGTTAACTTATTACCAAAATCGGTCCAACCGAGTTTAGTAATCGGTCCCACCGAGTTTGCCTGACCAACTCTCTGGTTAGCTAATTACCAAAATCGGTCTCACCGAGTTTGTGTAATAGGTCTCACCGAGATTACGTTATGCCCTAACCCTAACCGTATCTGTCCTACCGAGTTGCATGTCATTCCCACCGAAAATCTCTAACGGTCACTAGGTTTACTATTTCGGTCTGACCGAATTTGTTGATTCGGTCCCACCGAGATTGGTAAATTGTGTGTAACGGTTGGATTTTGTGTGGAGGCTATATATACCCCTCCACCTCCTCTTCATTCGTGGAGAGAGCCATCAGAACACATCTACACTTCCAACTCATATGTTCTGAGAGAGAACTTCGTACCCTTGTGTTGAGGTCAAGATATTCCATTCCTACCATATGAATCTTGATCTCTAGCCTTCCCCAAGTTGCTTTCCACTCAAATCTTCTTTCCACCAAATCAAATCCTATGAGAGAGAGTTGAGTGTTGGGGAGACTATCATTTGAAGCACAAGAGCAAGGAGTTCATCATCAACACACCATTTGTTACTTGTTGGAGAGTGGTGTCTCCTAGATTGGCTAGGTGTCACTTGGGAGCCTCTGACAAGATTGTGGAGTTGAACCAAGGAGTTTGTAAGGGCAAGGAGATTGCCTACTTCGTGAAGATCTACCGCTAGTGAGGCAAGTCCTTCGTGGGCGATGGCCATGGTGGGATAGACAAGGTTGCTTCTTCGTGGACCCTTCGTGGGTGGAGCCCTCCGTGGACTCGCGCAACCGTTACCCTTCGTGGGTTGAAGTCTCCATCAACGTGGATGTAGGGTAGCACCACCTATACAAACCACGGGAAAAACATCCGTGTCTCCAATTGCGTTTGAATTCTCCAAACCCTTCCCTTTACATTCTTGCAAGTTGCATGCTTTACATTCCGCTGCTCATATACTCTTTGCATGCTTGCTTGATATGTATTGTGTATGTTTAAATTGTGCCTAAAACTCCACTCAAACCGAAAAGCTTAAAAATTGCAACTTTGGCACTAAGTGTCTAATCACCCCCCCTCTAGACACACCTACTTCTAGATCCTACAAGTGGTATCAGAGCTTTGGTCTCCATTGCCTTGGTTTAATCACCATTGGAGGAAGATGGATGTGTCTACTTTAGGGAGTCTTAGACATAGAGTTCCTATTCTTGATGGAGAGTATTTTCATGAGTGGAAAAATGAGATGCTTGTGATTTTCAATCAATATCATTTGAACAAGTATATTGCTAGTCCTTGTGCACCTCATGTTGATCCTTTGCATCCCACTCTAGATGAAGATATTGACATGATTCGCAATCTTAGAACCGTTGAGCTCATCATTAGAGGATTGCCCAAAAACTTGATTGCTAGTTTACCAACTCTTAATTGTGCCTATACTATATGGAAATTTCTTGAGGAACGATTCCCCAATTATTCCTTGAAAAATTTGGATGAAATTCTCCATAAATCTATTGCCTTGAGTAAAATGAACTCTAGTGATCCTAGTTTTGGTAATTGTCTATTTGAGCTTACCAATCTCATGCGTGCTAAAGGAAATGTTGGAATCATTGGTGATATCATATCCGAATCTATAAGAATTCATAAAAGTGACCACTTTGATGATCATTTATCTAATGAATTACCTTCTCTAGGATATGATCAATCACAAGATGATGTTGAACTTGGATACTATGATGAAGATGATGATAGTGACTTCGATCTTGATGATGCAATGAGACACTTTGGTCTTTTGGCTAATCTTCGAGGATATGTATTAGGAGGAAAGGAATGGGTTCTCGACAGTGGATGTACTGATCATATGACCGGAGATCAAGAGATGTTCCGTGAGCTTGCTGAAAATGACGGCCCTCGAAAATATGTCACCTTTGGTGATAATTCAAAGGGTAAGGTGGTTGGCCTTGGTAAGGTGGCCATCTCACACGATAGCTCCATTCAAAATGTCATGCTCGTTGAATCTCTTGGCTACAACTTACTTTCAGTATCTAGACTTGCTGATTTTGGTTTGAATGTCCTATTTACTGAGGTAGATTGCCAAGTGTTTCGTCGAGACAATCATAAAATGGTTTTTACCGGTATACGTAGAGGTGACCTTTACATTGTCGATTTCTCTAAAAAGGCACAACCTAAAACTTGCTTTATTGCTAAATCCTCAAAAGGTTGGTTGTGGCATAGACGACTAGGTCACGTTGGCATGAGAAACCTTGACAAGATTATTAAAGGAAATCATATCCTTGGAGTTAACGATGTCATATTTGATAAGGATAGACTTTGTAGTGCTTGTCAAGCAGGTAAGCAGGTTGGAGGAAGGTATCCCGTGAAGAACATCATGACCACAAGGAGACCACTTGAGCTACTTCATATGGATCTTTTTGGTCCCAACGCCTACAAGAGTCTCGGTGGAAATTCTTTTGGTCTAGTTATAGTTGATGATTTTTCAAGATTTACGTGGGTGTTCTTTCTTGATGATAAATCGCAGGTCCAAAAGATCTTCAAAAACTTCGCTAGCAAGGCCCAAAATCAGTTTGACGTGAAGATCAAGAAGGTTCGGAGTGACAACGGAACGGAGTTCAAGAATGCAAATGTGGACACCTTTCTTGACGAAGAAGGGATTTCACACGAGTTCTCGGCTACGTACACACCTCAACAAAATGGAGTTGTTGATAGGAAGAACCGGACGCTCATCGAAATGGCGAGAACGATGCTTGATGAGTACAAGACGCCAAAGCACTTTTGGGCAGAAGCGGTTGAGACGACTTGTCATGCAACAAATCGCTTGTATCTTCACAAGCTACTCTGGAAGACGGCATACGAACTCCTCATCGGTAACAAACCCCAAGTTGGATACTTTCGAGTATTCGGCTCAAAGTGCTACATTCTTGATAAGCATCGTCGTTCAAAGTTTGCTCCTAAATCTCATGAAGGTTTCCTACTTGGTTATGGATCAAACTCTCACACTTACCGTGTCTACAACAATTTCAGCCGAAAGGTTGAAGAAATGGTAGATGTGAAGTTTGATGAATCTAATGGCTTGCAAGTAGAGCAATTGCTAATTGATGTAGGAGACAAAGACCCTTCAGAAGCAATCCAAGACTTGTCTATTGGCAAAATTCGTCCAACGGAGGTGAAGGAGAACACCTCGTCCGTCCAAGTGGAAGCTTCTACTTCACGACAAGGTGAACCAAGAATTGACACGGAAGCATCCACAAGTGGGACACACCAAGATGAAGAAAACGAGGAGACACGTCAAGACGAACATCAACAACCTCCTTCTCCACCACGACAAGAGAACAACAACGTCAACAATGAAGAAGACCAAGAAGATGAACAAGATGAAGAAGATGTTCAACGAAGACCCAAGCAAAAACTTTCACGAGTTCGAGCAAGAATTGCCAAAGATCATACCGTGGAGCAAATCTACAATGATATCCAAACCGGGAGAATTACTCGCTCAAAAAATCGTTTAGCTAACTTTTGTGAAAACTATTCATTCATCTCTAGCATTGAACCTATGAAGGTTGAAGAAGCATTGGAAGATCCGGATTGGATAAACGCAATGCATGAAGAGCTACAGAACTTTGAGAGAAACCAAGTTTGGACCTTGGTTGAGAAGCCCGACAACAACCACAACATCATTGGTACCAAATGGGTGTTTCGCAACAAGCAAGATGAAGATGGACAAGTGGTTCGCAACAAAGCACGTCTCGTCGCCCAAGGGTACACACAAGTCGAAGGTATGGACTATGGTGAGACATATGCTCCCGTTGCTAGACTTGAGTCCATTCGCATCTTACTTGCCTATGCTAATCACCATAATATCTCCTTGTACCAAATGGACATTAAAAGTGCTTTTCTAAACGGTGAAATAGAGGAGGAAGTTTATGTCAAACAACCTCCCGGCTTTGTCAATCCTAAGAAACCTAATCATGTTTACAAACTTCACAAAGCTCTTTATGGTCTTAAACAAGCTCCTAGAGCATGGTATAAATGCTTGAACAAGTTCCTTATTGCAAGTGGTTTTGAAATTGGAAAAATTGATTCCACACTCTTTACTAAAAGGGTTAATGGAGAACTATTTGTATGCCAAATTTATGTTGATGATATTATATTTGGTTCAACTAACCCTCTTTTTAGTGAAAAGTTTGGGAAGCTAATGTCGGAGAAGTTTGAGATGTCTATGATGAGTGAACTCAAATTCTTTCTCGGTTTGCAAATCAAGCAAACTAAGGAAGGTACATTTATCTCTCAAACGAAGTACACCAAAGACTTATTCAAGAAGTTCAATATGCAAGAATGCAAAGGTATGTCTACACCCATGCCTACTAGTGGACATAATGACTTGACCAAAGATGGTGAACCGGTTGATCAAAAGGTTTATCGCTCTATGATTGGTTCATTGTTATACCTATGTGCCTCACGTCCTGATATTATGCTAAGTGTGTGCATGTGTGCACGATATCAAGCTGCTCCTAAAGAATGTCATCTTAAGGCCGTGAAAAGGATAGTGAGATACTTAATCCATACACCAAATTTTGGCATTTGGTATCCTAAGAGGTCCTCTTTTGATCTTGTTGGCTATTCCGACTCGGATTATGCCGGAGACAAGGTTGATAGAAAGTCCACTTCGGGTACTTGTCAATTTCTTTGTAGATCTCTTGTGTCTTGGTCCTCCAAGAAACAAAACTCGATATCCTTATCTACCGCCGAAGCGGAATACATTGCCGCTGGTTCATGTTGTGCTCAATTACTTTGGATGACCCAAACTCTTAAAGATTATGGGGTCTATGTGAAACATGTTCCATTGCTTTGTGACAATGAAAGTGCTATCAAAATTGGTCATAATCCTGTGCAACATTCTCGAACTAAGCACATGTAAGTTCGTCATCATTTCATTCGGGATCATGTTGCTAAGGGTGACATTGATCTTAAGCATGTTCGCACCGATAAGCAATTAGCGGATATATTCACTAAACCACTTGATGAGAAAGTGTTTTGCAGGTTGAGAGGAGAATTGAACATCATTGATGCTTCGAACTTGGAATATAAACTCCATTGGATACATGCAAGACATGAGCTTATGGCTAATCCATGATATATCTCTTATGATGACTATCTTATGTCTTGGATATATTTGTACCTTGCATATTATCTAACCCATGTAGGTACTTGTTTGAATCTAATTCTATGAGATTGCAACTCACTCACATCTTGAGCAATCTCTACATCTCCAAGTCTCTACACAACGGTGGTTGACGACAAGGAAGCACGAAACCATTCAAACATATCCTTGACAAATTCTATGTTGAGCTTCATGATTGTCATTTTTGGATATACAAGTGCTTTTCCTTGCAAGAACTAACCCATGTAGGTAGATGAACTCAAACTCCAAGTGGTGCTCCCAACTCTTGATGATCTACATCACCCTTGAGCACCCACACAAGTTCAACTACATGAGCAAGATCCACACCACCACCCAAGTTATGTTGTTCCATCTTACAGAAGCTTTACTCCAAGTCATGAGTTAAAGCAACTCCACAAGATGTGAATACATCAAGACGCTTAAACAAAAAGTGGTAACTCCACTTGAGCTTAAACGATGAGTATGACCTATGATCAAGTGTTCTCACTTGACTCCTAAGTCAATATACTCTAACATAGGTGACTATGTCACCGCCCAATTCTAGATGAAGTTCTCTTGTGCTCTTTTCTGTGTTATTGCATTTGTCCCTTGCATACTTGTTTCCCTCTTTTTCAAACAAAAAAAACTTCATCTAGAAACTTTCATTCTTTTCTTTTTGATTTTTGTTCTGCATATTTATGCATCAAATTCCTTGCAAATCTTTCAGCTAATTCATTGCAAATCTTTGTGAGATCTTACTTGACTAGTGAGCTGAGGTGACAAGTGTTTTCTCTGTGATGAACTCGGTTTCACCGAATTGTAATTTTCGGTCCAACTGAATCCTTTGGTACCACCGAAACATGCCACTCGGTGCCACCGATTTCGCAGCAGGAAAAACAGTTTGCCACATATTCTATATTTCTTCTGATCCAGCTCCACTCAATGAATCTTGTCCTCTACAAGCATCACAATTTTATTCATTGCTTTGTGTTGAGTCTCAAGGACCAAACCTAATCGACGGATTCCAGAAAAACCTTCTTGGAAATTGATGTCAAAGGGGAAGAGAGAGATCACATCAAAGCTTATCATCGGGGAGAGAGAGAGATCACATCAAAGCTTATCACCTACAAAGGAGAAAGTACAAAGGGGGAGAGAATACTCAAGGATCCCAAATATTAAGGGGGAGAAAGAAATCTCCAGGGGGAGAGAATACTCAAGGATCCTAGATGCTTGATGTTCAAGAGGAGAGATGCCACATGTCTTTTTGGGGGAAAGACATGTTCATATGTGCCCATTTGCATCATGATTCTATTCATTCATATCATTCAAATTCATTGCATATCTTTACTCTTGGGGACATGTCTAATCAAATGTGGTACCTTGTACTCACTCTTTACATGTCATCCCAGTCTTGGTATTCTTGTGGTTTCTTTTGGTTTGCTCTGGCTATTGGATGTATCTGTGTTATCTAACCTTGTTTGTGCAGGTTCATTCCATCCTAAGCCAACTTAAGACTACAAGGTAAGTATATGCATCAGAATCATGAGTATGAGGAATTCTTGCTTTTGTACATACTGTTTGCAAGAAGGACTCATAAGCATGAAGGTATTTCTCTTAATAATCTTTTGCTCTGATGCATATGGCCAAGATACATGTAACACATTGCCTACTCTGTCATGATTATGCTCTCACATGCTTCTATATTCTGTATTCACATGATTGAATACATGTAGGGGGAGCCTATGTTTGTTACATGTTCTTCCAAAGCTTTACTTGCTATTCTTTGTATCTTTATCTAAGGCTTTGATGTATGTTGCCATCAATTACCAAAAAGGGGGAGATTGAAAGCACAGGTGCTCTCCAGGTGGTTTTGGTAATTAATGTCAACATATCTCTTGTTGGACTAATACTTTTATCTAGTATATTTCAGATAAGTTCAACAATGGAGTGGCATGGACTAAAGGTTGTGGGAACTCCTTCAAGATGCTAAGGACAAAGGATTGGCTAAAGCTTCAAGCTCAAGACTCTTCATTTTACACTTTTAGTGATCCAAAGATCACATCGACTCCATAGGAAAAGCCAATACTATTAAGAAGGGATGAGGTGTTGCTTAATGAGCCTTTTGCTCCATGTGCTTGATGATATGCTCCAAAACCCTCAGCTACCTTCTCACTTCCACATATGACCTAAACCCAAAGTCAAACTCGGACCTACCGATTCTTTCTATCCGGCGCCACCGAGTTTCACATGTCATAAGCCATTGCCAAACCCTAGCAAATCGGTTCTACCGATAGGGATCTCGGTCTCACCGAGATGGGATTGCAATCTCACTGTGTATGTCCATTGTCAAAATCGGTCTCACCGAGTTTAGGCAATCGGTACTACCGAGATTACAATGCAAACTCTCTGGTTAACTTATTACCAAAATCGGTCCAACCGAGTTTAGTAATCGGTCCCACCGAGTTTGCCTGACCAACTCTCTGGTTAGCTAATTACCAAAATCGGTCTCACCGAGTTTGTGTAATCGGTCTCACCGAGATTACGTTATGCCCTAACCCTAACCGTATCTGTCCTACCGAGTTGCATGTCAGTCCCACCGAAAATCTCTAACGGTCACTAGGTTTACTATTTCGGTCCGACCGAGTTTGTTGATTCGGTCCCACCGAGATTGGTAAATTGTGTGTAACAGTTGGATTTTGTGTGGAGGCTATATATACCCCTCCACCTCCTCTTCATTCGTGGAGAGAGCCATCAGAACACATCTACACTTCCAACTCATATGTTCTGAGAGAGAACTTCCTACCCTTGTGTTGAGGTCAAGATATTCCATTCCTACCATATGAATCTTGATCTCTAGCCTTCCCCAAGTTGCTTTCCACTCAAATCTTCTTTCCACCAAATCAAATCCTATGAGAGAGAGTTGAGTGTTGGGGAGACTATCATTTGAAGCACAAGAGCAAGGAGTTCATCATCAACACACCATTTGTTACTTCTTGGAGAGTGGTGTCTCCTAGATTGGCTAGGTGTCACTTGGGAGCCTCCGAAAAGATTGTGGAGTTGAACCAAGGAGTTTGTAAGTTCAAGGAGATCGCCTACTTCGTGAAGATCTACCGCTAGTGAGGCAAGTCCTTCATGGGCGATGGCCATGGTGGGATAGACAAGGTTGCTTCTTCGTGGACCCTTCGTGGGTGTAGCCCTCCGTGGACTCGCGCAACCGTTAACCTTCGTGGGTTGAAGTCTCCATCAACGTGGATGTAGGATAGCACCACCTATCCGAACCACGGGAAAAACATCCGTGTCTCCAATTGCGTTTGAATTCTCCAAACCCTTCCCTTTACATTCTTGCAAGTTGCATGCTTTACATTCCGCTGCTCATATACTCTTTGCATGCTTGCTTGATATGTATTGTGTATGTTGAAATTGTGCCTAAAACTCCACTCAAACCGAAAAGCTTAAAAATTGCAACTTTGGCACTAAGTGTCTAATCACCCCCCTCTAGACACACCTACTTCTAGATCCTACAACTGCACTTCCTCTGGCCAAACCAATTTCTGATCACATTCCATGTATGATCAAAATTGGAAGTAGCATCCCAAAGTCTAAGGTTTTCAGGTTTGAAAATTACTGGTTGAAACGTAGCTCTTTCAAGGATATTGTCCAAGCTGCTTGGAATATTCCAGTGGGTTTCTCTGATCCTGCTAAGAAAATCAATGCCAAATTTAAAAATCTGAGGAGAGCACTAAAACTGTGGGCCAAGAACCTTTCTTGTATGAAAAAGCAGATTGAGGAGCTACATGCTTGTATTTTTCTTTGGGACATGATTGAGGAATACAGAGACCTAACCTTATTTGAGGCAAATTGTAGGAGACTGTTGAGTATCTTCTGGAGGTGCTTAATAATCAAAAGATCTACTGGAAACAAAGGGAAAAAATTAAAGGAGTTAAGTTTGGAGATGAGAACACAAAATTCTTCCACACTAAGGCCTCAATTAATCATATACATAACAAGATTGCAATGCTGCTAAATGATGAGCAAGTGGAAATCATTGATCATGCAGGCAAGGCTGCTATTGTTTGGGAGGCTTTTAAAAAAAGACTTGGACAGTCAATTGGGCATAATATGCATTTTGATTTGCATGATTTATATGAGAACAGAGTTGATCCACTAATATTTCAGGACCTTGAAAGGCCGTTCACACAAGAAGAAATTGATGATGTAGTGAAGAACTTACCAACTGGTAAATCCCCAGGTCCAGATGGTTTCAACAATGAATTTATTAAAGCTTGCTGGGACATTATTAAAGAGGATACTACTGCACTGATCATGGCTTTTCATGCTGGCACTATGAACCTTGAGAGCATCAATACATCTTTCATCACTTTAATCCCTAAAAAGGAAGTACCTCTGACACCAAATGACTTCAGACCCATTTCTTTGCTAAATGGTGTTATGAAAATCATTACAAAGTTGTTAGCCAACAGACTTCAGGGAGTGATATTACAGATAGTACATATTAGTCAATATGTTTTTTTGAAGAACATGATGATTCAAGACTGCCTTGGGTGGGCTTATGAGTATATAAACTAGTGTCACAAATCTAGAGAGGAGATGTTGGTGATCAACTTAGACTTTGAAAAATCTTTTGATACTATTGAACATCAGGCCATCATTGACATATTCAGAGCAAAAGGTTGGGGAAAAATGGATTTCTTGGATGAGTCTTATATTCACATCTGCATCTTCTGCTGTTATGCTCAATGGAGTTCCTGGGAAAAAATTTTATTGCAAAAGAGGGGTCAGACAAGGTGATCCTTACTCACCTTTGATTTTTGTTCTGGCTGCTGACCTCCTTCTGTCCATCTTTAATAAGGCTATGAGATTGGGGATTATAACTCCCCCTCTTCAAGTTAACTCTTGCCCTGATTTTCCAATAGTGCAATATGCTGATGATACCCTGGTCTTTATGAAAGCTAATGCGAGAGAGCTCATTTGTATTAAGGCACTCCTCAACACTTTTGCTGCAGCCACTGGTTTAAAGGTAAATTATGGTAAGTCAGTCATGGTGCCCATCAATGTTGCAGAGGACAGAGTGGATATATTCACAAACACATTGCAGTGCTCCAGAGGTCACTTCCCTTTCACATACTTGGGATTACCTCTGGGAATATACAAACCAACTGTGGAGCAATGTTTGCCACTAGTTCAAAGAATTGCCAAAAGACTTGCTGGACTATCTACATTCATGACCCAAGCAGGAAAATTACTATTGGTAAAATCAGTGCTTGCTTCATTAACCATTTTCTTCATGTGTTGCCTAGATGTTCCTGTTACTATCAAGTAGCAGATCATTAAATATTTGAGACATTGCCTGTGGAGGAGCCCTGATTTGGGGGTCGTAGAACAGCACTTGTGGCATGGAAAACTGTCTGTAGACCCAAGAGTCAAGGAGGGTTAGGAGTCATGGATATTTTCACACACAACAAGACATTGCTCATGAAAAATCTTCATAAGTTTTTCAACAGACATGATATTCCCTGCGTAAATCTTGTTTGGGAGACATACTACATTACTGGGAATCTGCCAGGCAACATCAGGGAGGGATCCTTCTGGTGGAAGTCAAATTTAGCACTTATTGATCAATACAAAGCAATTGCTAGATGTAATGTAGGAGATGGTCAAAGTGCTATGTTTTGGGATGATTGTTGGCATGACTTTGTCATGAAACACAAATTTCACCACCTCATTACTTTTGCCAGAAATACCTATATTACTGTCAATCAAGTCATCCATACTGAGTATCTCCAGGATTTATTTCACCTACCACTGACCACCCAATCAAGTCATCCATACTGTCAATCAAGCATATGAGGAATTCCTTGAAATGGAAAATATTTGCATCTCTTTGAGAAGCTCAGAGCACTTGCAGTTGAGGGACACATGGAGCTACCTATGGGGCAATGAATTTTACTCCTCAATCAAAGCTTATAAGGTGTCAATTGGATATAAGATAACTCCACCTCATTTTAGTTGGATATGGAAGAGCTCATGTCAACCTAAACACAAAATTTTCTTCTGGCAACTGTTGCATGGCAGAGTTAATACTAGGAATCTACTAAGAAGAAAGAACTTTGAGCTGGATGATTATAATTGTGCTGTTCGAAATTGTCAACAGGAGGAGACTTTACATCATCTGTTGGAGTTGCCCTTTTGCTGCACAATGTTAGGATTACATTTGCCCAACCAGAAGAAGCAACCTATCAATGTTGGAAGCATTTCAAGACCTTAAAGACAAACTGCAGCTTCCTTTCTTCATGGAGATTATTATACTAGGTTCTTGGGCTATTTGGATATCTAGAAACAACAAGATCTTTGAACATATTAATCTCTCTTTTCAGGGTTGGAAACACATCTATTTGGAAGAGCTCAAGTTATTGAAATTCAGGATGAAGAAGAAGTTACTGCCACAATTTTCAGCTTGGTTAGAGTCCATCTTGTAATTATAGGGGTAGTATAGATTTTTTTGATAGTTTCTCTCTCTTTTTTGTTCTTTGTTTTTAGTTCTTTTTTTCTCTATTCTTTCTCTTCTTTCTTTCTTTCTTTCTCTTTTCTGGGATTACCTCAAGCCCTTAAGACATTGTTTTCTTTCCCTTTTTTATTTAATAAAAGTTGCAGTGGGGTTTTACCCTACTGTTTATAGTAAAAAAAGTATCACTTGTATTAAGAATTCTTATTAGGTGATGAAATTCTCACTACATTCTTGACATAAAAGATGTCAATACTCAAAGGTAAAGAAGAACAAATGTTGCATAGCATGGAACTCAAGGTATAACACAAAACACGAGCAAGTTTGTGTTGAGCGGAAGGCAATAAAATGGCCGATGATAACACAAATCATTGAGGGCAAGGATGGTATTTCTCATCATGAATTCAATTGATATCCTAGAAGAGCTCAGAATGCTGATGATGATCATGACACATTTGTCGAGAGATTTCATGAAGATGTAATCGATGGGCGATGATATCAAGTCAAAGGAATGATGAAGCAAAATTTTATTGGAACCAAGGGTACGACCCAAACTCGAAATTTATCTTGCTATTCAAGGTAAAATGATTAGGCGAGGAAGATCGGCATAAGGTTATCTCATCGTCGAAAATTGTGCTTAGGGAAGAAGGACTAGGTAGCATAGTTAAAATTTAGCACAAAATGATATAGCCGACCAGGCTAGGAATGACGTCATGGAGTATTAAACTTCTCAACCACAAATTACTAGGAGTACTGAATCACAGGGGTGATTTGATTCACTAATTGGTGTTCTCAGTTGACGACAACCCAGAACCCATGGAGTGACTATGATGGGGAAAGGCACTACTTCATCAGAAATGCATAAGATGTAGTGCAATCGGTTGATATCCTCGAGATACCAGGGGGGAATACTCGAAGGTAGATCAAAATAGAGGTTGGGCAGGTGTATTGATCTGCAGAAGGCAAGTACTTTAACCTTCCCGAGAAATAGAATCAAAGGAGAATCAATCACGGTCGGAACAACGGCTGCAAAGGACCAAACATAGATACAAGATGGACTTATAACAAGGGGAATATTATTATGACAAGAAGCTTCCATGATAATGAAGGAAATATGCCCTAGAGGCAATAATAAAGTTGTTATTTATATTTACTTATATCATGATAAATGTTTATTATTCATGCTAGAATTGTATTAACCGGAAACTTAGTACATGTGTGAATACATAGACAAAACAGAGTGTCCCTACTATGCCTCTACTTGACTAGCTCGTTAATCAAAGATGATTATGTTTCGTGACCATAGTCATGTGTTGTCATTTGATGAACGGGATGTTATCATTAGACAATAATGTGATTGACAAGACCCATCCGTTAGCTTAGCATTAATGATCATTTAGTTTTATTGCTATTGCTTTCATCATGACTTATACATGTTCCTCTGACTATGAGATTATGCAACTCACGATACCCGAGGAACACCTTGTGTGCTATCAAACATCACAACGTAATTGGGTGATTATAAAGATGCTCTGTTGGTGTATCCAATGGTGTTTGTTGAGTTGGCATAGATCGAGATTAGGATTTGTGACTCCGTGTATCGGAGAGGTATCTCTGGGCCCTCTCGGTAATGATCATCACTATAAGCCTTGCAAGCAATGTGACTAATGAGTTAGTTGCGGGATAATGCATTACGGAACGAGTAAAGAGACTTGCCGGTAATGATATTGAACTAGGTATGATGATACCGATGATCAAATCTCAGGCAAGTAACATACCGATGACAAAGGGAACAACGTATGTTGTTATGTGGTTTGACCGGTAAAGATCTTCATAGAATATGTAGGAGCCAATATGAGCATCCAGGTTCCACTATTGGTTATTGATCGGAGATGTGTCTCGGTCATTTTTACATAGTTCTCGAACCCGTAGGGTCCGCACGCTTAACGTTCGATGAAGATTTGTATTATGAGTTATGTGATTTGATGAACCAAAGTTTGTTCGGAGTCCCGGATGAGATCACAGACATGACGAGGAGTCTCGAAATGGTCGATAGGTAAAGATTCATATATTGAAAGGTTGCATTTGGACATCGGAATGGTTTCGAGTGGTTCGGGCATTTTTCCGGAGTACCGGGAGGTTACCGGAACCCCCCGGGGAAAGATATGGGCCTTATGGGCCATAGGAGGGAGGCTAACCAGCCCACAAGGGGCTAGTCCGCCCCCTACAAGGGATGAGGCCGAATTGGACTTGGGAAGGGGGCGCCACCCCCCTTTCCTTCTCCTACTCCCTCTCCCTCTCCTTCCCCTTTTCCCCCTCCGATAGGAGGAAAAAAGGGTGGGGCCGAATCCTACTAGGACTGGAGTCCTAGTAGGACTCCCCTCTGCCTGGCGCTCCCCTTGTTGGACGGCCTCCTCCTCCCCTCCTTTATATACAGGGGCAGGGGGCACCCCAAAGACACACAAGTTGATCTTTTAGCCGTGTGCGGTGCCCCCCTCCACAGAAACACACCTCGGTCATATCGTCATAGTGCTTAGGCGAAGCCCTGCGCTGGTAACTTCATCATCACCATTTCATGCTGACGAAAATCTCCCTCGACTTCAACTGGATCAAGAGTTCGAGGGACGTCACTGAGCTGAATGTGTGCAGATCGCGGAGGTGCCGTGTGTTCGGTACTTGGATCGGTTGGATCATGAAGACGTTCGACTACATCAACCGCGTTACTAAACGCTTCCGCTTTCAGTCTACGAGGGTACGTGGACACACTCTCCCCACTCGTTGAGATGCTTCTCATAGATAGATCTTGTGTGATCGTAGGTAAATTTTTTTAAATACTACGTTCCCCTACAGATAAGATCTACATCGTGTCCATGGGCATGAACACAAAGTTCAAGGTCGACTCCCACTTCCCCAATGCATAACCGTTCATTCACTTCTCACTTTCAATGAAGTTGTAGTGTTGAAATATTATCTGGCAAATCGCCATAAGAGTATGACTCGTGAAAACTCTCGGGTGCATACGGTTAGGGAAGGTATAGGTTCAACCCATAGGTGCATCTTAGGAACATATACCACAAACTTCAGGAGCAAATAACTCCTGCTCGGAAGTAGAGCATGGTTGACAAAGCAGAAGATACAGATTGTCAAAGACATTATGTATCATGGGAATAACTCACAAATTTTTTTCAATGTGAAGGATACTAACGGATAATAACCCAACAATGGGCTTGGTGGTGCACAACAGAGTTGATGTGAGTATCGATACTCAATAAGAGGAGAAAAGAATGCAAATGCTTCGGATTATAGAACATCTGAATAATTCGATGCTTTGTTAACAAAGGAATTATGATTTCCAACACGAAGGATCAGAAGCAGACGCTCTGATCAAAGATGGATAGTAGAATAGGCATAGGGGCATACAATCGACGGTAAATTGATTGGTCAAGAACCAGCTCATGTCCAGAGTGACGTCTGTGCTGAAGGGAAGAATTCTAATTGCTTGATGATTGCGAGCATTCACAAACATATATAATTAATGTACTCAAAATACTAGTGACAAAGGGTGCCAATAAGATTACTAGACTTATGGGATTAACCCTAATGTAAGCAAGCAAGGATTTCAAGAACAAAAGGCTGTTGAGGATTTTTGAAAGATCGAATAGTATTTCGTAGACTTTTGTGAGACACGTGAACAAATGGGGAGAAACAAACCCTCGGCATGTGTGAGGATTAATTTGTAAGTGTATTCGAGTGATAAGGAACTGCAAGGCAGTAGGCACAAAGGATGCCCGGAATACCGGGAAGTAGTTCAGGGTATCTTGTACTAACAAGAGTAATTGGGAATGAAGGTATAGACGGCAAGTGGAAGTAGCTATCCATAGGGAGGTATCGATGGTAGGGAATTGCAAACCCGATGAGCACAAGTTCTTAGAAGAACATCGGAGAGTACCTTCGGAACCCTACGGTGCGCCGAGCAATCATCTGGAGTGACAGGCTCTCCGGGAGAAAGTAATTACGAGAACCTAGAGTTAGAGCTAGCAAAATCATTTTAACCTGAATAGAAGAGAGATCAGAGTCCCAGAGTATAGACGAGAAAGAAAAGGTCATAATAGCACCTAATGGCGACGTGGGCCCGTAAGACACACATCCATGTTAGTAAAAGTTTTTTAGTGACTAGACTCAACTTCGGCCAAGGAGTTGGAAGGGGAATTCCTACAGGTAGTTGGCTCTAATACCAACTTTTGACGCCCCCGATTCAATTGTACACTAATCATACACACAAACGTGTACGATCAAGATCAGGGACTCACAGGAAGATATCACAACACAACTCTAAAAATAAAATAAGTCATACAAGCATCATATTACAAGCCAGGGGACTCGAGGGCTCGAATACAAGAGCTCGATCATAAACGAGTTAGCTGAAGCAACAATATCTGAGTACAGACATAAGTTAAACAAGTTGCCATAAGATGGCTAGCACAAACTGGGATACAGATCGAAAGAGGCGCGGGCCTCCTGCCTGGGATCCTCCTAAACTACTCCTGGTCGTCGTCGACAACCTACATGTAGTAGTAGGTACCTCCGGTGTAGTAGGAGTCGTCGTCGACGGTGGCTTCTGGCTCCTGGGCTCCAGCATATGGTTGCGACAACCGAGAGAAAGGAAAGGGGGAAAAGAGGGAGCAAAGTAACCGTGAGTACTCATCCAAAGTACCCAGAAGCAAGGATCTACACTACATATGCATGGATATCAGTGTAAAGGGGCAATATCGGTGGACTGAACTGCAGAACGCCAGAACAAGAGGGGGATAGCTAGTCCTGTCGAAGACTACGCTTCTGGCAACCTCCATCTTGCAGCATGTAGAAGAGAGTAGATGGTAAGTTCACCAAGTATCATCGCATAGCATAATCCTACCCGGCGATCCTCTCCTCATCGCCCTGTGAGAGAGTGATCACCGGGTTGTATCTAGCACTTGAAAGGGTGTTTTTATTAAGTATCCAGTTCTAGTTATCATAAGGTCAAGGTACAACTCCGGGTCGTCCTTTTACCGGGGACACGACTATTCGAATAGATAAACTTCCCTGCAGGGGTGCACCTCATAACCCAACACACTTAATCCCTCCGACCGACACACTTTCCTGGGTCATGCCCGGCCTCGGTAGGTCAACACGTCGCAACCCTACCTAGGCACAACAGAGAGGTCAGCACGTCGGTCTAAATCCTACGCGCGCAGGGGTCTGGGCCCATCGCCCATTGCACACCTGCATGTTGCATGGGCGGCCGGTGAGCAAACCTAGCAACCTCCATTTCAAAGGAAGTTGCGTTATGCGGTCCAACCCGGCGCGCGCCGCTCAGTCGCTGACGTCAAGAAGGCTTTACCTGATACCACGTTGACTGCCCATAACTGTTCCCGCGTAGTTGGTTAGTGCGTATAGGCCAGTGGCCAGGCTCAGATCAAATGCCAAGATCTTGTTAAGCGTGTTAATTGATGTAACCACTGACGCCGACCAGGGCCAGGCCCACCTCTCACCTAGGTGGTCTCAACATGCCCTGTTGCTCCACCACAAAGTAGCAGTCGGGGGCCGTCGGGAACCCAGGCCCACCACTACCGGGATGGAACCACCTGTCCTTTTAGCTCCCACATCGCAATCACTTGTGGGTAATCTACGATCTGACCCGACTTTTGTCACCACATGTATCATATAATATGTATGTAAGTATATGCGTGTGATCTACTCCCGAGTGATCACGACCCGGTAGTATAACATGGCAGATGGACAAGAATGTAGGGCCACTGATGATAATCTAGCATCCTATAATAAGCATTTAGGATTGCAGGTAAGGGTAACAACTATAGCAACAATGACAGGCTATGCAACAGAATAGGATTAACCGAAAGCAGTAACATGCTACACTACTCTAATGCTAGATTTAGAGAGAAGGAATAGGCGATATCCGGTGATCGTGGGGGGGGGGGGCTTACCTGGTTGCTCTGGCAAGAAGGGTCGTCAACACCATAGTCATACTGGGTAGCAGCGGCGTCGGTCTCGAGGTCTAGCGAGAGAAGAGGGGGAAGAAGCAATAAATATAATGCAAACATATGCATGACGATGCATGACATGATAACAAGTGGTGTTAGGTGTGCCCTAACGCGGCATTAGGTGATACTGGCGAGGGGGAAGCATCCGGGAAAGTATTCCGGGTGTTTCACGTTTTCGGACAGATGAACCGGAGGGAAAAAGTTGCATGTTTGCTATGCCAGGGGCGCGTGGCGGACGAACCGACTGCGTATTCGGATTTGTCTCCTTGTTCTGAGCAACTTTCATGAACAATGTTTTTCCATCCGATTTACGGATTATTTTATATTAATTTTTAAAGATTTAATCATTTATCAAACTATTATTATTAAATTAATTCGAAAATAGCATTATTGCATCAGCATGATGCCAGCATGACATCAGCAGTCAACAGAGGTGTTGACTGGGTCAAACTGACATGTGGGGTCCGCATGTCATTGTCTAAGGCTAACTAAACATGTTTAATTAGTTTAGTTAATTGATTAGGTTAATTAAGCACAATTAATTAAGTTAATTAATTTAGTTAATTAATTAATATTTGTATTTATTATTATTATTATTATTTTATTTCTTTTTTTGATATCTTTTTTAACATTCTGGGGGTGGGGCCCCTTTGTCATAGGCCCTTGGGGTGGGGCCGAGTTATCAAAGGTCCCTGAGACCTTAATGGGCGTTGGGTCACAGAGGGGGATGGGTGCGGGCGTCGGGTCGCCTAGACCCGGGCGCACGGTCTTGCCAGCAGCCATGGCGGGGACGACGCCGACCATGGAAGGGAGAAGGCCGCAGCGGATGGGCGGTAGCTAGGGCGGCCGGAGGCGGGAGCACGCGGGCGGACCCGGGACGCAGGGGGCCGGTGGGAGCGGCGACAGTGGGCGCGAGGTGAGCGGCCAGGGCGAGCAGTGGGCGAGGACAGCGTAGGCGGGCAGTGCAGCGCGTGGCCGATGTGGCCGTGACAAGCGGGGGCGCCACAGCAAGGCCACGACGATGTGTGGTCCCAGCCCACGGCGGGTGTGCGCATGCACAACTGCGGGGCGGCACGAGGAGCATAGAGGAAGAAGGCGGGGCTCACTAGGCCGTAGGGAATGGGCAGTGGGGCGCGGGGAAGAGGTCGGGGACGATGTGTGATGGGAAGGCAGTCCGGCGAGGTGGCTCCAGTGTCGGCAGGGTCTAGCGAGGGGCACCGACGTGGTGGCGACGGAAATCAACGGCGGCGTCGGCGCGGTTTGGTTCCCGTTCCCGATCTAGATTTGTATCGGGGAAGGAGGAGGGAGCGACGTGGGGGGGGGAGAAGTGGGAGCGGTCATGGGTTAGGGTTTGACCGGTGTGGGGGGTTATGGAGGAGTGAGGGGGCGGCCTGGGCCGGTTTGGGACGGCCTGGCTAGCAGCTGGGCCAACTAGCCCAATAGGGGGGTTCCCTTTTTTTCTATTTCTGCTTAATCCTTTTCTTTATTATTTATTGCCCTTTCTATTTTAATTCATTTAAAAGTATTTAGGCATTCTGTAAAGGCGTGGTTTCTTCACCATAAATACCTAGGCGTTAATTGGCACACTCCGAACATTTTAGTTTTAATATTTGAATTTTTTTTTATGTTTGACAAAAAATCAAATTTGAATTCGAATCATTTTGAACTAACGCGAGATTAGTGATAGTAATGGAGGTGATGTGGCATCATTAGCGGAGGTTCACTGTAGCTTAATTATGCGGGCGTCACAAAGACCCCCTTTATATAGTGGGAGGAAAGATCCAACCATTACCCACTTATTCAGCCCGCGGCATGCGGTACTACCGCACATACACACGGTACTACCGCAAGGGAATGCGGTACTACCTCCAGGCAGTGCCGCACTACCGCTCGCGCTGTAGGTGCCAGACGAGGCCCTATTGCGTATAGCAACGAGCGATACTACCGCGCGCCGTTGGGGTACTACCGCAAGGCAGGGTTCAATCTGGGCTGGGAAGGCATGGACTAATAAAATTACATCTGTGGCTACTTCCGCTGAGTTTCAGTTTGTGCGAAAATCCGGCACGGTACTACTGCTCACAGGGAGTGGTACTACCGCGTAGGGTGTGAAAGTAAAAAATTACTTCCGCCCCTAATTCCGTGCATGCTAGCGTTCTGGGCTAGAGTCCATGGTACCACCGCTCGCTGGGAGCAGTACTGCCGCACAACGTAGTACTACCGCTACCTTGGGCGATACTACCATGGACAACTGCGGTACTACTGCTCCCTTGAGCAGTACTACCGCACGCCACAGAACAATAGCACTTGGAGGCCTTCATCTTCGCAAAGACAAGGGAAAACAACCGATGCTCCAAAGAAGCGAAGGAAAGGTGGTGCAAAGGAACATATGTGTACGTGTTGATTCCACCCTAACCTTTTCGAAGCGGACTCCCTCTTAATAGGACGGCTTTCCTACAACTCAAATCCACCGAAAAGAAACGTAGAGAAACGCTGTCTTCGATAGGCTCCGAGGGGCACTGAATCATCTTGTGCCTAGACATGAGATATATGAAATGCTCAATGCACAGGATTAGTCCGCAAATGCATTGTCATCAATCACCAAAACCACATAGGGAGAAATATGACCTTACAATCTCCCCCTTTTTGGTGGATTGATGACAATACGGGATTTGCTCATAGGGATATAAAATGAATATAAGCAAACCCAACATCTATAAAATATAGACATGCTCCCCCTAGATGTGTGCACTCTATAGAAATGCTTTGGACTGCACGGCACACATTCTAGGATAAATACCCCCCCCCTATATTTTATAGACAAGGCAATCCTTGCAACAATATAAATGACACTAAGCAGGGAGGCAAGGTAAAGTAATGAGCACGAAGTAAAGGGCACAAGATAACATAAGCTCACAATCTACTAAACATACTAGACAAAAAGATAAGACAATAAGTTAAGCTTGAGGGCATATGTCTCACACCATATGATAGTCTCCTGGTCTCACACGAACACAACCACAAACCAAAGCAACGAAGGATCAACGAAAGGAAAAGCAAAGCGACACAAGACACGACACAAGACTCGCAAATCCTACACTCTCCCCCCTTTGGCATCGAGACACCAAAAAGACAGAGAGGACACCTACGCCACAAGTGGTGGTAGAACTCCAAGGCACCACCAGTCATGTTCCTCCTCCTCAGACTCCTCTGCAGCACGGGATGAAGAGGGAACTCCAGTATCCTCCTCAGACTCACTCCACTGGCAGTGCTGTCTGGTCCATTATTACTCATTTGTGATCCTCTCCTCAGAGCCATCCTAGACCTCAAGGCCAACTTACCTCATAATAGCCTTGTCGCGACGACGAGACATCTTGGCGTTCACATGAGCCTGGTACTGTCCCTTGGCCTGCATGCAGAACAGAGCCTTCATCTTGGCCTTGAGCTTCTTAGCCCAAGTTGGCTCAGTAGATGGAGGAGCGTACCCCTCAGAACTGTCCTCAGCCGCCTCCTCCTCAAACTCATCCTCATCCTCATCGACATCCATCCGTGCAGCTTCAGCCTCAGCCTGGGTCGTGGTATTGGCCCACTTGCTCTTGATGCATAGCTTGATAGGCTCATGGCGAACCCAGTTGGGAGTAGAAAACTCTTCACCCAGAAAGAGCTTCTCCCAAGTCTTCGAGATCAAGAGAAAGAGGTAAGGTCGATAGATGGGCACCTTATGATTGAACACAACAAACTGCAGCTCACACCACATGATATGAGAGACATCAAGTGGTTCCGTCTGTTGGAGACACGCCTTCTCACATATGAGCATCATGTGCACAAGATAGGCATGCACCTTGTCCTTGTCGCCTATGCGAGGAAAAAGTGAGTTGTGGAAGATCCGGTGCATGATGTCAAGGAATGGGTTCAACACCCAAGTCTTCTTGTCATTGGCTAACTTCTTCTCAACAAGATAAGGTTGAAGCTTGTTCTTGTTGGACGACTCGGGGTTGGCATGTGGGCGGACACCAACGGGCACATTGATCCCCTCATCATGAATGTGCAACAACTCTATGAACTCCTTCCAATTTGCAGCCATCCTCTTCCCATTAGTCAACCAAGTCATGGTCCGCTACTCATCCATGTGAAAGTGGACAGAAGCAAAGAACTGAGCCACAATCTCCCGGTCAAAGTCCATGTGGAACGTGAGTAACTCCTCAATGCCAAACTGCTCCACCAAGTCCAGAGGCTCACCAAAATATGCCTGGTTGTTGTCCTTCTTCATATGATGCATGTCAATCCACTGCACTGGCACATAGGTGTTTTGCTCGGCCTTGATCACATCTAGGAAGGTTAGATTCTGCTGCTTGGTCCAAAACAAGTCATTGCCCCTTGTGACCTCCCTAAGGTTGACGTAGGGGTTGAGTTTCCTACGAAGCAGAAACTCCGCCTGAGGCATTTCATCCATGCCAAGATTTGGCTCCTTGATCTTTTTCGCTAAGGTCTTGATGTTGCGTTGTGGGGCTCTGGAGCCCTCAGGTGCTTCTTGGTTGCGAAGCCGCTTGGAGCTCGTGTCGCGGCTGGGATTCGAGCGACAAACATTGGAGCCACCACCAATGACACACAACACAAACACACGAGAAGAACGAGAAGGATCATTGCAAAGACCAAGGCCGAAACCAAATGAAACATGTAGAAATGAGATTGAGTGGACAAAACAAAGCAATTTTTAACTCAGTGGTAGTACCGGGCCGGGATGCGGTTCTAGAATTTTACAGCCGCTCTAGCCGCGGTAGTACTGTGCCGGGGTGGCACGATAGTACGGCGCCTGGAGTGGAAGTAAAATTTTACTTCTGTGCCCCGGGCGGAAGTACTGCTCCAGTGGAGCGGTAGTACCACATGGGGTGGTTCTCGTACGAGCGAGCGGTAGTACAACTCCAGGAGGAGCGGTAGTACTGCACGGAACCACATCGCGCAAGAACGGTATCTACGAATCTAGAAACATCCGCAAAAGTAGATCGGTACTACCGTTGATCAAAACTACACTGTTGCATCACACCAAATAGCATATCTACTGCACTAACACTCTCCTACAATCTCCTCTTGCAAAGATTTAGCCAAAAATCACAAGAGCTACACATGCGTCTCCCCAAGACCTAGAAGCACAACAACGGGGCAAAAAGAGGGGGACTAGGGGAGATACCGGGGTCCATGGCAAGAGGGCAAGGTGGGGATCGATCCCACCGGTCGGAATGCGAGGAGAGCGGCCGGAGACGGAGAGCTGGCCAGGTCCTCCAGCGCCGTTCTTGGGCAGGAGAGAGAGAGAGAGACAAAATGGGAAAAATTGATGAATGGATATGGGGTAGTTGGAACTCCCCCTGCCCACTCTTAACCCCCACGCGCTCGCGATGGCGTTGTAGTACCTCGGGTCATCGCAGTAGTACCGCCCGGGCAAAAGTACCACACATAGGGCGGTAGTACCGCTCTTCCAGCGGTAGTAAAAAATTACTGCCGCATTGGAAGCGGTAGTACCGTGCTTGGGATGTGTAACATTCCAAATTTTCAATTTGGAATGTTATACATTAGATCATCATTGCATATCATGTGTATTGCTTTTCCTTTCCGTAATCCTCGAAATCCTAAGCAACTCAAGGACTCTCAAAGAGAGTTGGGGATTTTCCAGTTGTCATATTTGATTTTCATTAAATAATGAAACGAGGATTTTTGATTTTATTATTTTTCCCCAAAAATATTTCATGTTAAAATATATGAGAGGAGATAATATGAATTCTCCAAAATAATTGAAATATCAAAGGAGAAATATTAAAATCATTTAGTTGATTTTATTTGGATTTTATTTGCGTTAGAAAAATTGCACGTTTTCAAAATTGAATTTTAGGGCCAAGAAAATGTTCATCTTGTTCTAAATATTTTATTTAGACGGTGAAAATTTGTCTTGGAATTTTTAGATTTTTTTATTTTTCTAAGATTTTATTTCTGTTGGTGAAATTATTTTAAAAAAATGTTTCCCGTGCCTGACTGGGCCTAAGGCCCAGCAGAGCCAGGCCGGCACAGCTGCCGCAGCCGCCTCCTGCGCGCGCGCGCCGCCGCCGCCACTCGGACCGGAGTCCGAGTTGGACTCCACCTCCGCCGCGCCTTGCCCCCTCCTGTAAGTCGCCGCCCTGCCCCCTTTATATACGCCGCCACCCCGAGCCGCAACACCACCACCACCTCCACCAACCACGCCGCCCGCAGCCGCCGCCGCCCCGTGCAGCCGCCGTCGCCCGCGTTCGCCGCCGCAGCCCGCGTTCCCCGCCGCAGCCGCCGCCGCCAAGCCCCGCCGCCCCGTGAGCCGCCGCCCCGCACCCCCGCCTGGCCGGACCTCTCGTCGGAGGTACCGCGCCGGATCCGACCGCCGGATTTTTTTAAAAAACCATTCGGTTTATGTTTTTTCGAAACCCTAGTTTTCATTTTTTTTAATAGATCAGATTTTCTCCGGTTTATTTATTTAGCGAGCGTTCGCTCGTTCGTTCGTTTTAACGAACATGTTCTTCGTTTATATCCATATAACGAACGTCCGTTCGTTAATCTGTTCGTCGCTTTCTTTTTCTCGGATTTATTCCGCGATTTTTCTGATGTTGATTTCTGATCCGATCTTAGTTTCTGTTTACCTTTTCGCTCGTTTATCGGAATCAGGCGATTCAAGCGCCTGGAGTTTCATCTGGAAACCCTCTTTCCGTTTAACCAACTCAAACAAGTTTTTGCTAGTGTAAAATTTGACCTAAGTTCAGATTATTAAACGAAGCTTCTTTCTTTCGTCATTTGAGTTTCGTTGCTCTGTTTGATTTGATTCTTTTTGCAAACCGGAGTTCTTAAGATGAACTTTCTGGTCAACCTCTTTTATTTGAGTTTTTCTTGTGCATCATTGCTTGTTACTTATGTATGCTATTGTTTGCTTGTGATAGAATTCCCGGAGTGCGAAGCGTGTTACTACGAGTCTCTAGGATTCACGGATCGTCAGCAAGGCAAGTAACACTTTGATCATACCCCTTTATCACCCAGTTTTTATGCATTAGTTCCAATCCTCAAACATTGCATGATTAGGATGTCATTAACTTGTGGGTTGGGAAGTAGTTGATGAGGTAGAACCTATTGCCCAGTTATATTCAAACCCTTGGGAGTTACTTCTACGCTTGCTTATATTACCATGCTATGCTATGCTCATAGACGTGGTTTGGGTTTGAGTGAAATCCATGACAGATGTGAGTTTGTTAATTATTGGTTCAACTTAAGATGGCAACTTAATCAAACAACTGGGTGGATTGAGGCACCTGGAGAATCCAGTGTTGCCTGTATTTTTTTGGAAATCCCGGGGTACCGTGTGATCTTCCTATGGACCGCCACCCAGGCTCAAACGGAACTGAGATATATTCATGCTAGAAACTTCCGTGTGCAGCCACAAACTATTATGGGCTCTAGCATAGTTGAGTAAGTTACGTGAAGCTCTTGAAGAGGCAGATCAGCAGGTAGTGGGATGTAGGTTTGGTATGGTCTATCCGGAGTAGAGAGTTAATGTTTCTAAAAGACTGTGTCTCGGTCATCCGTTTTTCAAACACCATGCAGTGCGAGAAATCTAACGGAGGCGGTCGAGTCTTGTGGGGAAATGTGCGCAAACCTCTGCAGAGTGTACAATCTAATCATGGTTAGGCGTGTCCCCGGTTATGGACAATTCTTGAGTATCTAGTACTTGGGTTATCACATGTATCTCATCATGATTAATTAATATTGTTGGGTTGTTAATCACTTTACTTTGGATTGAGTTGGAGGAACCTTCTCAATGTTGTTCAACCACCATGATAGTTAAATTAAAATCTATTCCTTTGTTGTAGGAAAAAATTGGCTTTTCGCAAAATTGTAACCATAGAGCTTTTCCACCAGCCATATATGCATGTAGTGTTAGCATTATTCTGTTCTTACTCTACTGTGTTACTTTGCCAGCATATTCCATGTATTGACCCGTTTTCGGGCTGCAACATGTTATGTTGCAGACTTTTCAGACGAGGAGTAAGGTTCGTTAGGTCGTTGCCGTGCAGCTCAGCTATGCCGTTGGAATTGATGGACTCACTTTATCTTCCAAGCCTTCCGCTGTTATTGTATAGATGGCCTTAAGCCATATTATTGTAATAAGTTATCTCTTGAGACATTTGATGTAATAAGTGGGTGATTGCTACTCTATCATAAATCCTTCAAGTACTGTGTGTGTCAGCATTACCAATCCAGGGATGACACTGAAGCATAGAGACTTGACCATCTGAGGTCGGGTCGCTACAAGATGGTATCAAAGCACACGCTGAGTGTAGGACACGACCACTAAGATAAACCATAGGTCACCCTTCTCTACTCATTTCTGACTCCTCTCCATTTTCTACTCTTTTGGATGACGGAGATGAAGAACAAGTTTGCACAACCGGATGAAGACACACCTTTTGGACGCCACTTGAAGGAAGTCACTAGGTACTTGAACATTGGAATACCAAGCTTCACCGGGATGTACAACGCCACTTTACCTGAAGAGGAGCGCTGGATGATTCAAGTACAAGTTCCAGGAAGGACGTTCTCGCCAACTTCTAGACCCATAGAGTTTTCTTTCGAAGCACCCACCTGGAGTCTAGGCAAGAGCATGGCAGCCCACATTACCATTGGACGCATTGGAGAAGTTTACAACAGGGAGCTTAAGGACACTATCTACCAAATATGTGGGCACCAAGACGAGCAGTGGGAAGTAATCAGCACCAAGAAGGATAGATCCATTGCAGCTTTTATTCAGGAGTTAAGCCAGCACATTCGACGTCAGGAGAACCAGATGTGCGCGGACATGATGGACCTGAAGAAGGCGAAGACTAGGATCATTGAGCTGGAGGAAGAACTCAAGTTTACACGTGATGGATATGAGGAGGAAACCAAGACACTACTGGAGAAGAATGATGACCTAGTCAAGAAGATCGGAGTATTCATGGGAGGACCAACACCGGGAGACGAAGACGAAGATCCCACTTGCCCGGACAACTACATCATCATTGACGACACCGACTCCGACCCTAGTGATGATGACTTTCAAGACGAAGCTGGAGCGGACATCATGGAGTCTTCCACCGATCAAAATTTCTATATGACCACCAACTATTAGTAGTATTCCCCCATGTATTTAGTAGTAGTTGAGCACTTGTGCGATAGTTATAGATCGTTTGTATGCCCTTGCTTGCTTGATTGAGTGAAATGATTGTGTTGTCTCATGTGCATATGGGTAGTGTTTTCTCATTAGAACCCTTTTCTATTCTAATCTCTTCCATCTAAACCCCCCAGATGCCTCCGAGACGTGACACCGGTTTCGCCTTCCCACCGGAGCTCACCTAGTCGATCCAGCAGCAGAATGCATTGATGCAATTGCTAGTTCAGAACCAGGGCAACAACAATAACAACAACAACAATAATAATAACCTGCCTCCAGTGGACAACCTAGCCCGTTTCCTAAGGTTACAGCCGCCGGTGTTTTCCAGTAGCACCGAGCCCATAGTTGCGGACGATTGGCTACGCCATATTGGAAGGGAGTTGACCACCGCAGGTTGCACAGATGCTGAGAGAGTGCGCTTTGCCGCACACCAATTGGATGGACCAGCAGCCTCATGGTGGGAGAATTACACAACCACTCTTCCTATAGCCAATGTCACTTGGGACCAGTTTCAGCAAGCTTTCAGCATAGCCCATGTCTCCACAGGAGCCATGCAAATGAAGAAGCGGGTGTTCCGCAACTTACGCCAGGGGAACCGTACTGTGGCTCAGTACGTGATGAGTTTAGCAAGTTATCTCGCTACGCCCCTGATGATGTGGCCACAGATGCCGCGAAGCAGGCGAAGTTTATGGAAGGTCTGAATGATGAGATGAGTATGCAGTTGATGGTAGCAACCTTCAACAACTACCAGGAGTTGGTAGATAAGGCTCTTATGATTGAAGGGAAGCAGCAGCAGATTGAGAGCCGCGACAGAAAATATGGACAAGGGAAGTATAACTCAGGAGCTCAGCAGAAGCCTCGCCTAACCCCGAACTCGGGAGGACTTGTTCATAACCATGGAGACCACAACCACACTGGAGGAGGATCGCATAACCACAATGGTTCTAAGAATGGGAATGGGAACAGAGCCAACAATAATCATAACCGCCCCAACCCAGCCACACCCGCCAAAAGGGACTTAAGTCATGTTACTTGTTTCAAGTGCGGGAAAACTGGACACTATGCCACAGAGTGCCCTGAAGGAAAGAATGGTAACGGAAATGGGAGCGCTGGGAAGAAGCCCAATCCATTCAACAAAGGACAAGTGAACCACGTTAACATGGAGGAGGTTGAAGAGCAGCCGGACACGGTAATAGGTAAGTTTTTGGTTAAGTCATTTACCGCTCTTGTTCTTTTCGATACTGGTGCATCGCATTCATACATTTCAAGGGGATTCGTGGATAAGTTTAAACTACAAACCCAAACCCTTAGGACCCCTCTTTTAGTGAGTTCACCCGGAGTAGAGTATATGGCTAGCCGATGGTGTGACCAGATACCCTTAACCATTGGTACACATGTTTTTCCGTCCGACCTAATTATTTTGGAGTCACAAGGATTTGATGTGATATTGGGTATGGACTGGATGTCAAAGTTTGGAGGAAGCATTGACTGCGCTAGTAAGTCGATTTATCTTACCACCCCGGAAGGAAAAATGATTAAGTATGTATGTAGGCATGTGCCTAGGAGGAGTCAAGTGAATGCCCTTACGAGAGTTGTTCAGGAGGAAGTGCCTGTAGTGAAGGATGTTTTTCCAGAGGAGTTACCAGGCATGCCACCATATAGAGACATTGAGTTTTTGATAGAGTTGTTGCCAGGTACAGGACCAATAGCCAAGAGACCCTATCGGATGCCCGCAAATGATCTGGAAGAAATTAAGAAACATATCAAGGAGTTATTGGAGAAAGGATACATCCGAAGAAGTTCATCACCTTGGGGAGCCCCGGTACTATTGGTTGAGAAGAAGGATAAATCCCTGAGGATGGTTTTTGATCATCGATCATTAAATGAAGTGACGATTAAGAACAAGTACCCACTGCCGATGATCAACGATTTTTTTGATCAGTTGCAAGGAGCTAAAGTGTTTTCGAAGATCGATTTGCGATCGGGGTATCATCAGTTGAAGATACGAGAGAAGGATATACCGAAGACAGCGTTCACAACACGATATGGATTATACGAGTATACAATCATGTCGTTTGGCATGACGAATGCCCCTGCATATTTCATGAGCATGATGAACAAGGTGTTCATGGAGTATTTGGAAAAAATTGTGGTGTTTATTGATGACATTATGGTGTACTCGAAGAACGAGGAGGAACACAAGGAGCATTTGCATTTAGTTAAATTTAGCAAATGCGAGTTTTGGTTGAAGGAAGTCGGGTTCCTTGGACATGTTATATCGGGAGAAGGTATAGTAGTAGACCCAAGCAAAGTTCAGTCAGTCACTGAATGGTTGGCACCCACCTCAGTTAGCGAGATCCGCAGCTTTCTTGGACTCGCAGGATACTACCAGAGATTCATTGAGAGCTTTTCTAAGATTGCGAAGCCAATGACTAAACTATTGAAGAAGGATACTAAGTTTAAATGGATAGAAGATTGCGAGGAAAGTTTCCAGGAGTTGAATAAACGTTTGACTACAGCCCCAGTGCTAACACTGCCAGATATACATAAGGAGTTCCAAGTATATTGTGACGCCTCTCGCTTAGGACTTGAATGTGTGCTTATGCAGGACGAAATAGTTGTTTCGTATGCCTCACGACAACTAAAACCTCATGAGTTGAACTATGCCACGCATGATTTGGAGTTAGCAGCCGTAGTGCATGCATTGAAAACCTGGAGACATTACCTTATTGGAAACCGTTGTGATGTGTACACGGACCATAAGAGTTTGAAGTACATCTTCACCCAGAAGGAGCTGAACCTTCGACAGAGGAGATGGTTGGAGCTTATAAAGGATTATGACATGAAACTACACTATCATCCAGGAAAGGCCAATGTCGTAGCAGACGCTTTGAGCCGGAAGATTTATGCTAATATCCTTGAAAGTAAAGGACTGCCAAAGGAGATAGCAGAGGACATCATGGAACTTCGATTGGAGATTGTTCCTAGAGGATTCATCGCAACAATGGAAGTCCAGTCGACATTGCTGGACAAGATTCGGGAAGCTCAGAAGGATGCCAAAGAGATTGCCGAGATAAAGGAGAAGATGGGCAAAGGAAAGGCCAAAGGTTTTCATGAGGATGAGCACGATACCTTATGGTTTGAGGACCGAATTTATGTGCCCAATAACCAGGAGATCAGGAAGTTAATACTTCAAGAGGCCCATGACTCACCATACTCAATACACCCCGGAAACACCAAGATGTATTTGGATTTCAAGGAACGTTTCTAGTGGACCGGTATGAAGAAGGATATTGCCGAGTATGTAGCTGTATGTGATGTGTGTCAGAGAGTGAAGGCAGAGCATCAGAAGCCAGCAGGACTGTTACAGCCTATGCCGATACCCGAATGGAAGTGGGATAAACTTGGCATGGACTTTATCACCGGATTGCGCAGGACCAAAGCAGGATATGATTCCATATGGGTAGTAGTTGATCGCTTGACCAAAGTAGCTCACTTCATCCCTGTGAAAACCACCTATACAAGTGCAAAGTTGGCCAAGATATATATGTCCAGGATCGTATGTCTGCATGGAGTTCCGAGGACCATCATATCAGATCAAGGAACACAGTTTACCTCAAAGTTTTGGCATCAGTTGCACCAGACTTTGGGAACGAGATTGGAGTTCAGTACAACATTTCACCCACAGACAGATGGACAGACTGAGAGATTCAATCAAATTTTGGAGGACATGTTGAGAGCCTGTGCGCTAGATTATGGATCTAGTTGGGATGACAATTTGCCATATGCAGAGTTTTCATACAACAACAGCTATGAAGCCAGTTTGAAGATGGCACCCTTTGAAGCCCTGTATGGACGAAGGTGCAGAACACCGTTAATGTGGGATGAGGTAGGAGACTGACAGTTGTTTGGACCAGACTTGATCAAAGAGTCTGAGGAGAAGTTCAAACTGATTCGTGACAGACTGAAGATTACTCAGTCCAGGCAAAAGAGTTATGCAGACTCAAAACGCAAGGAGGTAGCCTATGAAATTGGAGATCGAGCATATCTGCGAGTATCACCCTTGCGAGGAGTGAAACGTTTTGGAGTTAAGGGAAAGTTAGCCCCGAGATTTGTAGGACCGTATCGTATTTTGGAACGGATGGGAGAAGTTTCCTACAAGTTGGAATTACCTAAGGGATTGTCAGGAGTTCATGACGTGTTTCACATCTCACAACTGAAGAAGTGTCATGCCGAGACGACCGATATACCTTTAAGAGATACAGTACCCCTCGAGGCGATTCAGTTGGACAGTGATTTGACTTATGAGGAGAAACCAGTTAAGATTCTGGAGTTTGCCAGCAGAGTCACCCGTAGTAAGGTTATCAAGTTTTGCAAAGTTCAGTGGAGCCACCATACCGAGGATGAAGCCACCTGGGAACGAGAGGATGATCTCCGCAAAGACCACCCGCACCTATTTTCTAGCCAACCCGAATCTCGAGGGCGAGATTCATCTTAAGGGGGATAGGTTTGTAACATCCCAAAATTTCAATTTGGAATGTTATACATTAGATCATCATTGCATATCATGTTTATTGCTTTTCCGTTCCATAATCCTCGAAATCTTAAGCAACTCAAGGACCCTCGGAGAGAGTTGGGGATTTTCCAGTTTTCATATTTGATTTTCATCAAATAATGAAACGAGGATTTTTGATTTTATTATTTTCCCCGAAAATATTCCATTTTAAAATATATGAGAGGAGATAATATGACTTCTCCAAAATAATTGAAATATCGGAGGAGAAATATTAAAATCATCCAGTTGATTTTATTTGGATTTTATTTGCGTTAGAAAAATTGCACGTTTTCAAAATTGCATTTTAGGGCCAAGAAAACGTTCATCTTGTTCTAAATATTTCATTTAGACGGTGAAAATTTGTTTTGGCATTTTTAGATTTTTTTTATTTTTCTAAGATTTTATTTTTGTCGGCGAAATTATTTTAAAAAAATGTTTCCCGTGCCCGACTGGGCCTAAGGCCGAGCCGAGCCAAGCTGGCCCAGCAGCCGCCGCCGCCTTCTGCGCGCGCGCGCGCCGCTGCCGCCACTCGGACCGGTGTCCGAGTTGGACTCCGCCTCCACCGCGCCTTGCCCCCTCCTCCAAGTCGCCGCCCCGCCCCCTTTATATACGCCGCC
Source organism: Aegilops umbellulata (assembly GCA_032464435.1). Taxonomy (NCBI): domain Eukaryota; kingdom Viridiplantae; phylum Streptophyta; class Magnoliopsida; order Poales; family Poaceae; genus Aegilops; species Aegilops umbellulata. The sequence goes on from CP136056.1 coordinate 246,769,685, forward strand.
ACCCCGAGCCCCAACACCACCACCACCGCCACCAAGCCCGCCGCCGCCCGCGTTCGCCGCCACCGCCAAGCCCCGCCGCCCTGTGAGCCGCCGCCCCGCACCCCCGCCTCGCCGGACCTCTCGCCGGAGGTACCGCGCCGGGTCCGACCGCCGGTTTTTCTTAAAAACCGTTCGGTTTTTTTCAAAACCCTAGTTTTCGTTTTTTAATAGACCGGTTTTTCTCCAATTTATTTATTTAGCGAGCGTTCGCTCGTTCGTTCGTTTTAACGAACGTGTTCTTCGTTTAGATCCAGATAACGAACGTCCATTCGTTAATCTGTTCGTCGCTTTTCTTTTTCTTAGATTTATTCCGCGATTTTTCTGATTGCGATTTCTGATCCGATCTTAGTTTCTATTTATGTTTTCGCTCGTTTATTGGAATCAGGCGATTCAAGCGCCTGGAGTTTCATCTTGAAACCCTCTTTCCATTTAACCAACTCAAACAAGTTTTTGCTACTGTAAAATTTGACCTAAGTTCAGATTAGTAAACGAAGCTTCTTTCTTTCGTCATTTGAGTTTCGTTGCTCCGTTTGATTTGATTCTTTTTGCAAACCAGAGTTCTTAAGATGAACTTTCTGGTCAACCTCTTTTATTGGAGTTTTGCTTGTGCATCATTGCTTGTTACTTATGTATGCTATTGTTTGCTTGCGATAGAATTCCCGGAGTGCGAAGCGTGTTACTACGAGTCTCTAGGATTCGCGGATCGTCAGCAAGGCAAGTAACACTTTGATCATACCCCTTTATCAACCAGTTTTTATGCATGAGTTCCAATCCTCAAACATTGCATGATTAGGATGTCATTAACTTGTGGGTTGGGAAGTAGTTGATGAGGTAGAACCTATTGCCCTGTTATATTCAAACCCTTGGGAGTTACTTCTACACTTGCTTATATTACCATGCTATGCTATGCTCGTAGACGTGGTTTGGGTTTGAGTGAAATCCATGACATATGTGAGTTTGTTAATTATTGGTTCAACTTAAGGTGGCAACTTAATCAAACAACTGGGTGGACTGAGGCACCTGGAGAATCCAGTGTTGCCTGTATTTTTTTGGAAATCCCGGGGTACCGTGTGATCTTCCTATGGACCGCCACCCAAGCTCAAAGGGAACTGAGATATATTCATGCTAGAAACTTCCGTGTGCAGCCACAAGCTATTATGGGCTCTAGCATAGTTGAGTAAGTTACGTGAAGCTCTTGGAGAGGCAGATCAGCAGGTAGTGGGATGTAGGTTTGGTATGGTCTGTCCGGAGTAGAGAGTTAATGTTTCTGAAAGACTGTGTCTCGGCCATCCGTTTCTGAAACACCATGCAATGCGAGAAATCCAACGGAGGCGATCGAGTCTTGTGGGGAAAAGTGCACAAACCTCTGCAGAGTGTACAATCTAATCATGGTTAGCCATGTCCCCGGTTATGGACAATTCTTTAGTATCTAGTACTTGGGTTATCACATGTATCTCATCATGATTAATTAATATTGTTGGGTTGTTAATCACTTTAATTGGGATTGAGTTGGAGGAACCTTCTCAATGTTGTTCAACCACCATGATAGTTAAATCAAAATCTATTCCTTTGTTGTAGGGAAAAATTGGCTTTTCGCAAAATTATAACCATAGAGCTTTTCCACCAGCCATATATGCATGTAGTGTTAGCATTATTCTGTTCTTGCTCTACTGTGTTACTTTGCCAGCATATTCCATGTGCTGACCCGTTTTCGGGCTGCAACATGTTATGTTGCAGACTTTTCAGATGAGGAGTAAGGTTCGTTAGGTCGTTGCCGTGCAGCTCAGCTATGCCGTTGGAGTTGATGGACTCACTTTATCTTCCAAGCCTTCCGCTGTTATCGTATTAGAGGGCCTTAAGCCATATTATTGTAATAAGTTCTCTCTTGAGACATTTGATGTAATAAGTGTGTGATTGCTACTCTGTTATAAATCCTTCGAGTACTGTGTGTGCAGCATTACCGATCTAGGGATGACACTGAAGCACAGAGACTTGACCATCTTAGGTCGGGTCGCTACAGGATGTAGCTATGCACGCACAGGGCAACCCATCTCCCGCAGTAATTCCGTGGCTTGCCATAGTAGTACCGTAAACCCAGGAAAGTGCACGCTTCAACAAAAACAGAAAAGCACGACCTTTGCAATGCAACCTTCAAGCAACTCGGCACGTAAAAGAGAGTTGCACGAGGCAACTCAAACACAAACACGGCTTAAAAGAAGGCAAAAGATAATGAGGACCAAACACGAAACAAAACCTCTCAAAAATAGGGGGCGGTGGCCGGAGCCACCTATGTTTGAGTCATGTCGGAGTAATGGGCCACAGTTAGTCTAACCCGAGTCCCTGAGCCTTTGAAGACATTGGGCCTGCTGCGCCCCACAAACATCCAGAATGAAGCGCCACCTTCTGGTGGCCGGCTGCCGGAAGGCGGCCAAGCTCCAAAAGACGACACCAAGACGGGCCGATTCCTGGCAGGCGGCTTCCAGAGAGGCCGGCTCCTAGCAGGCGGCCCATGATGCCCTCAAAGTCTGCGCCCCCATTAAGAAGACAAGACAAGATGTGGCTACAGTGTAGCCCATCACCCCCACACCAAGGGCAAGGCGCGACCATAGTGCCCCGTACAGGTGGAGATCTCCACACAGCGCGGCACAGTTGCCCCTCCACCCTCGACGTCACTCCTGACAGGCGGAGCCCTGTTCCCGCGATGGCCTGTCGGTACGGCCTGCAGGCAGCGGGCCCTACCAGGCAGCGAAAGCCCGGAAGACGGCGGAAGCTTGACCAGTCGGACCCGAGGGAGGCCGGCCTCTAGCAGGCGGCCTACTCCTCCCTCGGGGCCCATGCACCATTAACCAGATGAGACATGGTGTGGCTACAGTGATCTCCCACCAAACGGCGGGACTGTAGCCACGCTCCCCTAACCAAGCATGCGTCATTAGCGTTGCGGCAACAGTAATCAGCCACCGACCAGACCCGCAAGCGGCGGGGGGCGGCATGTCGGCTCCGTACCAGACAAGTCGGCAGGGCCCACTAGGCGGCGGGCCCCAGCAGCCGGTGGAGAGGCCGGCGACCAGAGACACTGACAGCCGGGTCCTACACCCGGCCAGATTACCATTGTACCGCTGGGGGGTAGGCCTATATAAACCCCCCAGGGCACCCATGCAAAGGGTTCCCAACCTGTTAGAACTAGACTCACACATAGAGAGAGGAGAGGGCAAGCCCTACCTTCTTCCACCTCTAGCATACAGCTCGAGGAGCACCATTGTACTCATTAGTGCTTTAGTGATCATGCGGAGATCGCGCAGAGAAGGACTAGGGGTGTTATCTCCTAGGAGAGCCCCGAACCTGGGTAAAGTGCGCCGGCGTTCGTGTCTACGCCTCATCCCGCTTCCAGGCACCGATGACGTTCTACTCGCTCCCACCATGATAAGCCATCCTTTGGCATATGTCGCACCCAACCCCCAACAAGTCAATTGGTATGGCACCACGAAGAATTATCCTTGGGCCCATGACCAAAACTCATCTTTGAAGCACATGTTCCATAAAAAATGGCTAATGTGAAAGTGTTGATCAATTTATGCATAATGGGGGGGAGGGAGAGTTCATTGAGAGAACAACACTCCCCCTATGTCCATGCCTAGACCTAAACAAGACATCAAGATGAGTATGGTGGGGTGTGCAAGGGTTCAAGCCACATTGCTCGAATCAACGATATTTATCTCATGCTTTAACTCGCAAAATCTTGCTTCATCCAAGGGCTTCGTGAAGATATCTTCGAGGTTATCATGAGTGTTGACATAGCTGAGCTCGATCTCCCCTCGCCTAATGTGATCTTAGATGAAGTGATACCGAATATCAATATGCTTCATCTTGAAGTGTTGCACCGGGTTGAGAGAAATCTTGATGGCACTTTAATTGTCACACGAAATAGGCACTTTGTCACAAATTACACCATAATCTTTTAAAGTTTGCCTGATCCAAAGAAGTTGAGCACAACAACTACCGACGGCCACATACTCCGCTTCTATGGACGAGAGAGACACACAACTTTGCTTCTTAGAAGAACAACTCACCAAAGAGCAACCAAGAAATTGGCACCCTCCGGAAGTTGACTTCCTGTCCACTTTGTCTCCCTCCCAATCCTAGTTCTAAAAGCCCACAAGGTTGAAGTTAGCTCCTCTTGGGTACCGTAAGCCAAAGTTTGGGGTATGAGCCAAATATCGGAAGATTCGCTTGACCGCCACATAGTGTCTTTCCTTAGGTGCGGCTTGAAACCATGCACAAATTCCCACACTCAACATGATATCCGGTCTAGATGCACACAAGTAAAGCAAGGAGCCAATCATGGAGCGATATACCTTTTGATTCACTGCTTTACCATTGGGATCTATGTCAAGTTGGCATTTGACGGGCATTGGAGTGGAAGCCAGGTTGACATCACTTAGCTTGAATCTCTTGAGCATGTCTTGAGTGTATTTGTCTTGGTTGATGATAACCCACAAGTATAGGGGATCGCAACAGTTTTCGAGGGTAGAGTATTCAACCCAAATTTACTGATTCGACACAAGGGGAGCCAAAGAATATTCTCAAGTATTAGCAGCTGAGTTGTCAATTCAACCACACCTGGATAACTTAATATCTGCAACAAAGTATTTAGTAGCAAAGTAGTATGGAAGTACGATAACGGTAGCAAAAGTAACGATAGCAATTTTGTAGTAATGGTAACAGTGGCAATGGAAAAGTAACTAAGCGAAGATCAATATGTGAAAAGCTCGTGGGCATTGGATCAGTGATGGATAATTATACCGGATGCGATTATTCATGCAACCGTTATAACATAGGGTGACACAAAACTAGGTCCAATTCATCAATGTAATGTAGGCATGTATTCCGAATATAGTCATACATGCTTATGGAAAAGAACTTGCATGACATCTTTTGTCCTACCTTCCCGTGGTAGCGGGGTCCTATTGGAAACTAAGGGATATTAAGGCCTCCTTTTAATAGAGTACCGGACCAAAGCATTAACACTTAGTGAATACATGAACTCCTCAAACTACGGTCATCACCGGGAGTGGTCCCGATTATTTTCACTTCGGGGTTAACGGATCATAACACATAATAGGTGACTATAGACTTGCAAGATAGCGTCAAGAACTCACATATATTCATGAAAACATAATAGGTTCAGATCTGAAATCATGGCACTCGGGCCCTAGCGACAAGCATTAAGCATAGCAAAATCATAGCAACATCAATCTCAGAACATAGTGGGTACTAGGGATCAAACCCTAACAAAACTAACTCGATTACATAATAAATCTCATCCAACCCATCACCGTCCAGCAAGCCTATGATGGAATTACTCACACACGGCGGTGAACATCATGAAATTGGTGATGGAGGAAGGTTGATGATGACGACGGTGACGGATTCCCCTCTCTGAAGCCCCGAACGCACTCCAGATCAGCCCTCCCGAGAGAGTTTAGGGCTTGGCGGCGGCTCCGTATCGTAAAACGCGATCAATTCTCCTCTCTGATTTTTTTCTCCCCGAACGCGAATATATGGAGTTGGAGTTGAGGTCGGTGTAGCACCAGGGGGCCCACGAGGCAGGGGGCGCGCCCCCACCCTCGTGGACAGGGTGTGGGGCCCCTGGCCTTGATTGTTTCGCCAGTATTTTTTATATATTCCAAAAATATTCTCCGTGAAGTTTCAGGTCATTCCGAGAACTTTTATTTGTACACAAAAATAACACCATGGCAATTCTGCTGAAAACAGCGTCACTCCAGGTTAGTTCCATTCAAATCATGCAAGTTAGAGTCCAAAACAAGGGCAAAAGTGTTTGGAAAAGTAGATATGATGGAGAGGTATCAACTCCCCCAACCTTAAAGCTTTGCTTGTCCTCAAGCAAATCAGTTGACAAACTGAAAGTGATAAAGAAAAACTTTTATAAACTCTGTTTGCTCTTGTTGTTGTAAATATGTAAAGTCAGCATTAAAGTTTTCAGCAAAGATTATGAACTTACCATATTCACAATCACATTTAGGTCTCATGTTTACTCATATCAATGGCATAATCAACTAGCGAGCAATAATAATAAATCTCGGACGAGAACACTTTCTCAAAACAATCATAATATGATATAATAAGATGGTATCTCGCTAGCCCTTTCTGAGACCGCAAAACATAAATGCAGAGCACCTCTGAAGATCAAGGACTGACTAAACATTGTAATTCAGAGTAAAAGAGATGCAGTTATAGTCATACTCAATATAAATTAATAGTAATGGATGCAAATGACAACGGTGCTCTCCAACTGGTGCTTTTTAATAAGAGGATGATGACTCAACATAAAAGTAAATAGATAGGCCCTTCACAGAGGGAAGCAGGGATTTGTAGAGGTGCCAGAGCTCGAGTTTTTGAAATAGAGATAAATAATATTTTGAGTGGCATACTTTCATTGTCAACATAACAAACGAGAGATCTCGATATCGTCCATGCTACACACATTATAGGAGGTTCCCAAGCAGAATGGTAAAGTTTATACTCGCCCACCACCAACAAGCATCAATCCATGGCTTGCTCGAAACAACGAGTGCCTCGAACTAGAAACAGCCTTGGGGGAGTTTTTGTGGGGACCCCGACTCATAAGTCGTGATCACCGAATGCACGTGTACAGTGATCCCAGAGATCAATGCTCACTGAACACACAGAAGCTGAATAACAAGAGTCTTACATCCATACATACCGTCTTACACAAATTATGACCATTATGGTCAAGTCTTACATAGATAAAGCCTTAAGGGCTGAACATCAAATGAAACACAAGCAGCGGAAATCTCCGTCGATAAGTAGAACCCATGCCATCTGCCTTAATCCCTATAGGCATTCTGACTGGGAAACGTCCTAGTTCGCATGTTCGTCTCCAAAGAATTCTTCTTCGAACTCCTGTTCTTCCATGCCTGGCCAACTAAATAACCAGTGGCAAGCCAATGAGTACTTTGAATGTACTCGCAAGCAACCCATGTTTTGGTTCAAGGTACAACAATGCATGGTAAAGGTAAATTTCTGCGGAAAGCTAGTTTTGAGTGCAATGACATGTTCAACAACTTGTAAGACATGCATCAGGAGAATTCAAGTACCCATGAGGACATGCTACAGATATCAACATAAATAGAGTGGGCACCAACCCAACTCAACCATGTCAAGTCCTTGACTTGACCCAAGTAGTTCTCCCCACTTACCCAAACACACACACTGGTTTGTAAACATGTGGACATAGCCCAAGAGCGGTTACCCAACTGTCCTTGACCGTGGACACGGCTATTCGAATATTTTTACACTCTGCAGAGGTTGCACACTTTACCCACAAGATCCGAGGAACTTCCGTGTCATCCACGTCCCGCGGTACCTCAAGTACCCGGGGTAAGCACCCGATCACTCTCTTTCCCTAGACGACACTAACATGGAGTCCACTCGTTGTTCCGTATCCTCATGATGAACATCTTGCGAGACTCACTCGAGATCGTAACATCCGAGAGGGGACACAACGGTGTATCCGGTGCCCTGTGAAAACAGTCATGGCTGCCCTACCTGGCACGACCCCGTCCCGAGAGAGAGCACGAACTCTCCCCCGTCACTAGTAATGCGGGCTCCAAGCTAGTATCGACCTAGGTAATTGTCGGTGTCAAAACCGGCGGATCTCGGGTAGGGGGTCCCGATCTGTGCGTCAAGGTCGGATGGTAACAGGAGATAAGGGACACTTTATTTTACCCAGGTTCGGGCCCTCTCGATGGAGGTAAAACCCTACTCCTGCTAGATTAATATTGATGATATGGGTAGTACAAGAGTAGATCTACCACGAGATCAAGGAGGCTAAACCCTAGAAGCTAGCCTATGGGTATGATGATGGTTATGATCTGTTCGTCCTACGGACTACAACCCTCCGGTTTATATAGGCATCGGATAGGGTTAGGGTTACACAGAGCCAGTTACATTGGTAGGAGATCTTGAATATCCGCACGCCTAGCTTGCCTTCCACGCCAAGGAAAGAACCTTCCGGACACGGGACGAAGTCTTCAATCTTGTATCTTCATAGTCCTGGAGTCCGGCTGAAGATATAGTTCGGCTATCCGAACACCCCCTAATCCAGGACTCCCTCAGCAGCCCCTGAACCAGGCTTCAATGACGACGAGTCCGGCGCGCAAATTGTCTTCGGCATTGCAAGGCGGGTTCCTCCTCCAAATTCTTCAAGAAGATAATAAACACCAAAAAGTTGTGTCCGGCTCTGCAAAACAAGTTTCCACGTATTGCCATATAGAGAATAATACAAACACAAATCAAATCTGCTGACGTATTCCGCAGTGCGTCATAACACTGCGACCAAGCCTTCTGTATGGATTATTTTTTGTTGTTCCACCGCAGCACGTTCAACGAGGCGGTTTCCTCGGCACGTCTTGTCGAAGCAGAGATCGTGTGCCCCCTTTAATGGGATTCTCATTAACACGGACGTGGGTAACCCAACCGTGCCCGTTAAGCACGTCCTGCCTTGATTAAAGGCTAGTCCAAGACGGTTACGGGGAGGGCTCTTGATATTCTGCCTCTTATAAAGAGACCGAGACCTTGCTCCCCTCTTGTGTTCTCAAAACAAGCTCGCCCATAGCCTCGAGTTCCAACACCCCAGGCTTTTAGATTCTAGGCGCACCGGACCATCGACAATGTCCGGCTCCGGCCTTCAAGGCCAATGGATGCCCTCCTTCGTTATGGAGGAGGACGTATCTGTTGGGAAACGTAGTAATTTCAAAAAAAAATCCTACGCACACGCAAGATCATGGTGATGCATAGCATCGAGAGGGGAGAGTGTTGTCTACGTACCCTCGTAGACCGAAGCGGAAGCGTTGACACAACGTAGAGGAAGTAGTCGTACGTTCTCCTCGCGATCCAACCGATCACAGCACCGTTACTCCGGCACCTCCGAGTTCTTGGCACACGTTCAGCTCGATGACGATCCCCGGGCTCCGATCCAGCAAAGCGTCGAGGAAGAGTTCCGTCAGCACGACGGCGTGGTGACGATCTTGATGTGTTACCGGCGCACCGCACACGGCTAAGGAACGATCCGTAGATCAACTTGTGTGTCTTTGGGGTGCCCCCTGCCCCCGTATATAAAGGAGCCAAGGGGGAGGGGCTGGCCGGCCAAGCCTTGGCGCGCCAGAGAGTCCTACTCCCTCTGGGAGTAGGATTCCCCCTCCCAATCCTAGTTGGACTAGGATTCTCCAAGGGGGAGAGAGAGGGAGAGGGGGGCGCCCACCTCTCCTAGTCCTAATAGGACTAGGGGAAGGGGGGAGGCGCGCAGCCCCTAGGGCAGCCCTCTCACCTCTCCTCCAAGGCCCATGTTGGCCCATTATGCTCCCGGGGGGTTCCGGTAACCCTCCCGGTATTCCGGTAAAATCCTGATTTCACCTGGAATGCATCCGATGTCCAAACATAGGCTTCCAATATATCATTCTTTACGTCTCGACCATTTCGAGACTCCTCGTCATGTCCGTGATCACATCCGGGACTCCGAACTACTTCGGTACATCAGAATGCATAAACTCATAATAACTGTCATCGTAACGTTAAGCGTGCGGACCCTACGGTTCGAGAACAATGTAGACATGACCGAGACACGTCTCTGGTCAATAACCAATAGCGGGACCTGGATGCCCATATTGGCTCCTACATATTCTACGAAGATCTTTATCGGTCAGACCGCATAACAACATACGTTGTTCCCTTTGTCATCGGTATGTTACTTGCCCGAGATTCGATCGTCGGTATCCAATACCTAGTTCAATCTCGTTACCGGCAAGTCTCTTTACTCGTTCTGTAATACATCATCTCGCAACTAACTCATTGGTTGCAATGCTTGCAAGGCTTTATGTGATGTGCATTACCGAGAAGGCCCTGAGATACCTCTCCGACAATCGGAGTGACAAATCCTAATCTCGAAATACGCCAACCCAATATGTACCTTCGGAGACACCTGTAGAGCACCTTTATAATCACCCAGTTACGTTGTGACGTTTGGTAGCACACAAAGTGTTCCTACGGTAAATGGGAGTTGCATAATCTCATAGTTAAAGGAACATGTATAAGTCATGGATAAAAGCAATAGCAACATACTAAACGATCGGATGCTAAGCTAATGGAATGGGTCATGTCAATCAGATCATTCAACTAATGATGTGATCTCGTTAATCAAATAACAACTCTTTGTTCATGGTTAGGAAACATAACCATCTTTGATTAATGAGCTAGTCAAGTAGAGGCATACTAGTGACACTCTGTTTGTCTATGTATTCACACATGTATTATGTTTCCGGTTAATACAATTCTAGCATGAATAATAAACTTTTATCATGATATGTAAGGAAATAAATAATCACTTTATTATTGCCTCTAGGGCATATTTCCTTCAGTCTCCCACTTGCACTAGAGTCAATAATCTAGTTCACATCGCCATGTGATTTATCAGCAATAGTTCACATCGATATGTGACCACCACCCAAAGGGTTTACTAGATTCAGTAATCTAGTTCACATCGCTATGTGATTAACACCCAGAGAGTACTACGGTGTGATCATGTTTTGCTTGTGAAAGAAGTTTAGTCAACGGGTCTGCCACATTCAGATCCGCTATGTATTTTGCAATTTTCTATGTCTACAATGCTCTGCACGGAGCTACTTTAGCTAATTGCTCCCACTTTCAATATGTATCTAGATTGAGACTTAGAGTCATCTAGATTAGTGTCAAAACTTGCATCGACGTAACCTTTTACGACGAACCTTTTTGTCACATCCATAATCGAGAAACATATCCTTATTTTACTAAGGATAATTTTGACCGATGTCCAGTGATCTACTTCCTAGATCACTATTGTACTCCCTTGCTTAACACAGTGTAGGGAATACAATAGATCTGGTACATAGCATGGCATACTTTATAGAATCTATGGCTGAGGCATAGGAAATGACTTTCATTCTCTTTCTATTATCTGCCGTGGTCGGGCTTTGAGTCTTACTCAATTTCACACCTTGTAATACAGGCAAGAACTCTTTCTTTGACTGTTCCATTTTGAACTACTTCGAAATCTTTTCAAGGTATGTACTTATTGAAAAACTTATCAAGCGTCTTGATCTATCTATAGATCTTGATGCTCAATATGTAAGCAGCTTCACCGAGGTCCTTCTTCGAAAAACTCCTTTCAAATACTCCTTTATGCTTCACAGAATAATTCTACATTATTTCCGATCAATAATATGTCATTTACATATACTTATCAGAAATGCTGTAGTGCTCCCACTCACTTTCTTGTAAATACAGGCTTCACCGCAAGTCTGTATAAAACTATATGCTTTGATCAACTCATCAAATCGCATATTCCAACTCCGAGATGCTTGCACCAGTCCATAGATGGATCGCTGGAGCTTGCATATTTTGTTAACACCTTCAGGATCGACAAAACTTTCTAGTTGCATCGTATACAACTCTTCTTTAATAAATCCATTAAGGAATGTAGTTTTGTTTATCCATTTGCCGGATTTCATAAAATGCGGCAATTGCTAACATGATTCGGACAGACTTAAGCATAGATACGAGTGAGAAACTCTCATCGTAGTCAATACTTTGAACTTTGTCGAAAAAACCTTTTTTCCGACAATTCTAGCTTTGTAGATAGTAACACTACTATCAGTGTCCGTCTTTCTCTTGAAGATCCATTTATTCTTAATTGCTTGCCGATCATCGGGCAAGTCAACCAAAGTCCAAACTTTGTTCTCATACATGGATCATATCTCAGATTTCATGGCCTCAAACCATTTCGCGGAATCTGGGCTCATCATCGCTTCCTCATAGTTCGCAAGTTCGTCATGGTCTAGTAACATGACTTCCAGAACAAGATTACCGTACCACTCTGGTGCGGATCTCACTTTGGTTTACCTACGAGATTCGGTAGTTACTTGATCTGAAGTTACATGATCATCATCATTAGCTTCCTCACTAATTGGTGTAGTAGTCACAAGAACAGATTTCTGTGATGAACTACTTTACAATAAGGTAGAAGGTACAATTACCTTATCAAGTTTTCTACTTTCCTCCCACTCACTTCTTTCGAGAGAAACTCTTTCTCTAGAAAGTTTCCGAACTTAGCAAAAAAAGTCTTGCCTTCGGATCTGTGATAGAAGGTGTATCCAACAGTTTCCTTTGGATATCCTATGAAGACACATTTCTCCGATTTGGGTTCGAGCTTATCAGGTTGAAGCTTTTTCACATAAGCATCGCAGCCCCAAACTTTAAGGAACGACAGCTTAGGTTTATTGCTAAACCATAGTTCATACGGTGTCGTCTCAACGGATTTACATGGTGCCCTTTTTAACGTGAATGCAGCTGTCTCTAATGCATGATCCCAAAACGATATTGGTAAATCGGTAAGAAACATCATAGATTGTACTATATCCAATAAAGTACGGTTATGACGTTCGGACACACCATTATGCTTTGGTGTTCCAGGTGGCATGTGTTTGTGAAACTATTCCACATTGTTTTAACTGAAGACCAAACTCGTAACTCAAATATTTGTCTCTGCGATCAGATCGTAGAAACCTTATTTTCTTGTCACTATGATTTTCCACTTCACTCTGAAATTCTTTGAACTTTTCAAACGTTTCAGACTTGTGTTTCATTAAGTAGATATACCCATATCTGCTCAAATCATCTGTGAAGGTCAGAAAATAATGATACTTGTCGCAAGCTTTAATATTCATCGGACCACATACATCAGTATGTATGATTTCCAACAAATCTGTTGCTTGCTCCATTGTTCCGGAGAACGGTGTCTTAGTCATCTTGCCCATGAGGCACGGTTCGCAAGCATCAAGTGATTCATAATCAAGTGATTCCAAAAATCCATCAGCATGGAGTTTCTTCATGCGCTTTACACCAATATGACCTAAACGGCAGTGCCACAAATAAGTTGCACTATCATTATTAACTTTGCATCTTTTGGCTTCAATATTATGAATATGTGTATCACTATGATCGAGATCCAACAAACCATTTCGTTGGTGTGTATAACCATTGAAGGTTTTATTCATGTAAACAGAACAACAATTTATTCTCTTACTTAAATGAATAGCCGTATTGCAATAAACATGATCAGATCATATTCATGCTCAACGCAAACACCAAATAACACTTATTTAGTTTCAACACTAATCCCGAAAGTATAGGGAGTGTGTGATGATGATCATATCAATCTTGGAACCACTTCCAACACACATCGTCACCTTGCCCTTTAACTAGTCTTTGTTCATTCTGCAACTCCCGTTTCGAGTTACTAAATTTTAGCAACTGAACTAGTACCAAATACTGAGGGGTTGCTATGAACACTAGTAAAGTACACATCAATAACATGTATATCAAATATACTTATGTTCACTTTGCCATTCTTCTTATCCACCAATCACTTGGGGTAGTTCCGCTTCCAGTGACCAGTCCCTTTGCAGTAGAAGCACTTAGTCTCAGGCTTAGGACCAGACTTGGGCTTTTTCACTTGAGCAGCAACTTGCTTGCCGTTCTTCTTGAAGTTCCCCTTCTTTCCTTTTTGCCCTTTTCTTGAAACTAGTGATCTTGTCAACCATCAACACTTGATGTTTTTCTTTGATTTCTACCTTCGCTGATTTTAGCATCGCGAAGAGCTTGGGAATATTTTCCGTTATCCCTTGCATATTATAGTTCATCACGAAGTTCTACTAACTTGGTGATGGTGACTAGAGAATTCTGTTAATCACTATCTTATCTAGAAGATTAACTCCCACTTGATTCAAGCGATTGTAGTACCCAGACAATCTGAGCACATGCTCACTAGTTGAGCGATTCTCCTCCATCTTTTAGCTATAGAACTTGTTGGAGACTTCATATCTCTCAACTCGGGTATTTGCTTGAAATATTAACTTCAACTCCTAGAACATCTCATATGCTCCATGACGTTCAAAACGTCTTTGAAGTCCCGATTCTAAGCCGTTAAGCATGGTGCACTAAACTATTAAGTAGTCATCATATTGAGCTAGCAAAACGTTCATAACGTCTGCATCTGCTCCTGCAATAGGTCCGTCACCTAGCGGTGCATCAAGGACGTAATTCTTCTGTGCAGCAATGAGGATAAACCTCAGATCACGGATCCAATCCGCATCATTGCTACTAACATTTTTCAACACAATTTTCTCTAGGAACATATCAAAATAAACACAGGGAAGCAACAACGTGAGCTATTGATCTACAACATAGATATGCTAATACTACCTCGACTAAGTTCATGATAAATTTAAGTTCAATTAATCATATTACTTAAGAACTCCCACTTAGATAGACATCCCTCTAATCCTCTAAGTGATCACGTGATCCAAATCAACTAAACCATGTCCGATCATCACGTGAGATGGAGTAGTTTCAATGGTGAACATCTTATGTTGATCATATCTACTATATGATTCACGCTCGACCTTTCGGTCTCTGTGTTCCGAGGCCATATCTGTTATATGCTAGGCTCGTCAAGTTAAACCTGAGTATTCCGCGTGTGCAACTGTTTTGCACCCGTTGTATTTGAACGTAGAGCCTATCACACCCGATCATCACGTGGTGTCTCAGCACGAAGAACTTTCGCAATGGTGCATACTCAGGGAGAACACTTCTTGATAATTAGTGAGAGATCATCTTATAATGCTACCGTCAATCAAAGCAAGATAAGATGCATAAAAGATAAACATCACATGCAATCAATATAAGTGATATGATATGGCCATCATCATCTCGTGCTTGTGATCTCCATCTTCGAAGCACCGTCATGATCACCATCGTCATCGGCGCGACACCTTGATCTCCATCGTAGCATCGTTGTCGTCTCGCCAATCTTGTGCTTCCACGACTATCACTACCGCTTAGTAATAAAGTAAAGCATTACATCGCGATTGCATTGCATACAATAAAGCGACAACCATATGGCTCCTGCCAGTTGCCGATAACTCGGTTACAAAACATGATCATCTCATACAATAAAATTTAGCATCATGTCTTGACCATATCACATCACAACATGCCCTGCAAAAACAAGTTAGACGTCCTCTACTTTGTTTGTTGCAAATTTTACGTGGCTGCTACGGGCTTAAGCAAGAACTCATCTTACCTACGCATCAAAACCACAACGATAGTTTGTCAAATAGACTCCGTTTTAACCTTCTCAAGGACCGGGCGTAGCCACACTCGGTTCAACTAAAGTTGGAGAGACAGTCTTCCGCAAGCCATCTATGTGCAAAGCACGTTGAGGGAACCGGTCTCGCGTAAGCGTACGCGTAAGGTTGGTCCGGATCGTCTCGTCCAACAATACCGCTGAACCAAAGTATGACATGCTGGTAGGCAGTATGACTTGTATCGTCCACAACTCACTTGTGTTCTACTCGTGCAAATAACATCAAACCATAAAAACCTAGGCTCGGATGCCACTGTTGGGGAACGTAGTAATTTCAAAAAATTTCCTACGCACACGCAAGATCATGGTGATGCATAGCAACGAGAGGGGAGAGTGTTATCTACGTACCCTCGTAGACCGAAGCGGAAGCGTTGACACAACGTAGAGGAAGTAGTCGTACGTTCTCCTCGCGATCCAACTGATCACAGCACCGTTACTCCGGCACCTCCGAGTTCTTGGCACACGTTCAGCTCGATGACGATCCCCGGGCTCCGATCCAGCAAAGCGTCGAGGAAGAGTTCCGTCAGCACGACGGCGTGGTGACGATCTTGATGTGTTACCGGCGCACCGCACACGGCTAAGGAACGATCCGTAGATCAACTTGTGTGTCTTTGGGATGCCCCCTGCCCCCGTATATAAAGGAGCCAAGGGGGAGGGGCTGGCCGGCCAAGCCTTGGCGCGCCAGAGAGTCCTACTCCCTCTGGGAGTAGGATTCCCCCCCCCCCCCCAATCCTAGTTGGACTAGGATTCTCCAAGGGGGAGAGAGAGGGAGAGGGGGGCGCCCACCTCTCCTAGTCCTAATAGGACTAGGGGAAGGGGGGAGGCGCGCAGCCCCTAGGGCAGCCCTCTCACCTCTCCTCCAAGGCCCATGTTGGCCCATTATGCTCCCGGGGAGTTCCGGTAACCCTCCCGGTATTCCGGTAAAATCCTGATTTCACCTGGAATGCATCCGATGTCCAAACATAGGCTTCCAATATATCATTCTTTACGTCTCGACCATTTCGAGACTCCTCGTCATGTCCGTGATCACATCCGGGACTCCGAACTCCTTTGGTACATCAAAATGCATAAACTCATAATAACTGTCATCGTAACGTTAAGCGTGCGGACCCTACGGTTCGAGAACAATGTAGACATGACCGAGACACGTCTCTGGTCAATAACCAATAGCGGGACCTGGATGCCCATATTGGCTCCTACATATTCTACGAAGATCTTTATCGGTCAGACCGCATAACAACATACGTTGTTCCCTTTGTCATCGGTATGTTACTTGCCCGAGATTCGATCGTCGGTATCCAATACCTAGTTCAATCTCGTTACCGGCAAGTCTCTTTACTCGTTCTGTAATACATCATCTCGCAACTAACTCATTGGTTGCAATGCTTGCAAGGCTTTATGTGATGTGCATTACCGAGAAGGCCCTGAGATACCTCTCCGACAATCGGAGTGACAAATCCTAATCTCGAAATACGCCAACCCAATATGTACCTTCGGAGACACCTGTAGAGCACCTTTATAATCACCCAGTTACGTTGTGATGTTTGGTAGCACACAAAGTGTTCCTACGGTAAATGGGAGTTGCATAATCTCATAGTTAAAGGAACATGTATAAGTCATGAATAAAAGCAATAGCAACATACTAAACGATCGGATGCTAAGCTAATGGAATGGGTCATGTCAATCAGATCATTCAACTAATGATGTGATCTCGTTAATCAAATAACAACTCTTTGTTCATGGTTAGGAAACATAACCATCTTTGATTAATGAGCTAGTCAAGTAGAGGCATACTAGTGACACTCTGTTTGTCTATGTATTCACACATGTATTATGTTTCCGGTTAATACAATTCTAGCATGAATAATAAACTTTTATCATGATATGTAAGGAAATAAATAATCACTTTATTATTGCCTCTAGGGCATATTTCCTTCACTAGGTTCCTGACCAGCGAGATCGCGCACAGGTTGCCTGCTCAAGGACAAGCGATCCCAAGCCCTCAGCCTGGTGAGAGCGTAGTATTCATCTCCCACTTCCTTCAGGGATTAGGCTTCCCAACGGATCCTTTCGTAAGGGGGCTGATGTTTTATTATGGGCTGGAATTCCATGACCTAGCTCCGGAGTCCATCCTCCATATCTCCTCCTTCATTGTTGTGTGTGAAGCGTTTCTCCATATCACTCCTCATTTCGGATTATGGCCCAAGACCTTCAAGGTAGAACCGAAGATAATCGAGGGGCATCACGTAGAGTGCGGAGGTGCTGTTATAAAAAGGAATACCGATGCTCCATGGCCCGAGGGCACTTTTCAAGAGGAGCTCGGCTTATGGCAACAGGAGTGGTTCTACATCACCTCTCCTCGGGGCACCACTTGGGTAGCGCCTCCCGCCTTTCGCTCGGGCCCCCCACCACGTTTAACATCGTGGATCAACACAGGGTTAGATCGGGGCTTGCCCAAAGACGTTCCTCTGTTGCAGGGCTGCATAAAGGATCTCCTAAAAGGAGACCTCAACCTGGTCAAGGTGACACAAGTTATGCTGATTCACCGGACACTGCTCGGCCAACGTCGCCCCCTCCGCTTGTGGGAATTCAACCCAGAGGGGCCGCGAGTTCTCCGAAATTTCATGGGCGTGACGCCTACGGAGATGTATAGACTGTTCTTCGGACCACAAGGAGTGAGTCCGGATTTGACCGAGGATGCTGGTTTAAGCCGCAACCGCCCGGATACGGAAGTAGGTGACCTTGCGCCCGGACCTTCTATCCGTACAATTGACTTATTTTTTAACAGTACTTCTCCTTTTTATGCAGGAGTGGATAGCAAAGGCGAAGCTGGTCCGGTGTCCGGCTCCCCTTCCCGAGACCAGGCTAGATCATGTCCTAGTCAGGATGTTGGAGGTGGCGCCTCTGGAGGAAAATGAAGGGGCGGACAAGGAAACCGTGGCCTCTTCGAAAGGGGCCATCCCAAAGGGGCTAATCGACAACTCCTCACCAAAGGGGAAGAAAAGGGCCGCCTTTGACGACCCGGGAGCCATAGCTCCAAAGCGGGGGAAAGAATCCGCGTCAGAGGACCCGACGCCGGGGAGCCCCTCGGCCGAACTAAATTCTCAAAAGGAGCAGCCCTCCAACGAGTCGTAAGTAGAAAGAGAGTCATTCTTTTAAGAGAAATCCCTAATTTATATCTGAGAAGTTTTAACTGAAACCTTACCTTGTAGTTCGGACCTCGACCCTTCTCGGCAGAGCTCGTCATCGGGGGATCTTCTTCCGGAGATGATGGAGAGCGGAACACCTCCTCATTCATCACCTAGCAAGGCGGGCGACGCCGAAGTGTCGTCACAGAGGATTTGTCCGAATCTGCCAGAGGCAGAAGGTGATCATGCGGCCCCTCGGGGTTCTCCGTGTCCGGCCTCCGAAGAAGGCCATGGGACGAGTCCGGCACCATCTGGTGTTCGGTCGGAGGAGCTGAAGGTTCTGCTGGGACGAGCCTCTGTTTCAGAGGAGCATCGTGTGTTGATGCACACGGTGAATGAAAAGATTTCATCCGCGGAAAGCGGACTGAACGAGGCCGTCAAGAGTTTATTGGCGGGCCTTGAGGTACGTTTTGAATAACGAACATGAGTGTTAATTGCGCATAATAACATGCGCCCTGTATAGATAGTAGCCCCTGAGACTCTGTGTGCCGCAAAGATTAGCGGCGCGTAGATGATCTTAATCCCAGGTCCTTTAAGTGGCACCTTTGTATGTAGGTGGCAGGTTGTCCGGAGTCGATCCGGACTCAAGATTTTGCCGAAATGAAACGGCAACTCGATGAGGCAGAAGCGGACATCGTGCTTGTTAACAAGCGGCTTGATGATGCTCAAGGTATTGAGTTTATTTGGCGATTGTTAGTAAGAGGAGCTTTATGTCAATATCTTACCTTGTGTATGCTTGATGCAGATGGTGCGGCGGCCGTAGAAGGACTTAGGGCCGAGCTCGCCAAAGCAAAGGAACAAGCCAGAAAACGATGCGGCTGCCGGAAGAGCCCGTGAAGAGCTAAAAGCCGAACAGGCTTCCCATTGCCGAAGCAAGGAGGAGATGGCTGATATAGCCGTGAAGTTGAAAAGTGCTACTGACCGTTGCAAACTTCTTGAAGAGGAAGGTCGAGCCCGGCAGACGGATTTAGAGAAGGCCGTCACCGACGCCAAGGACGCCCGCTCTGGTACGAGAGCGTCAAGGGAAGAGCTGCGTCAAGCCAGACTAATTGCGGATGGAAAGCCCTTCCTGTTGCGGAGAAAATTCTGTGATCCGAAGTTCGCCCCGTTGGACCGAGCGTGGAGCGTGGAGGACACCTATCTGGATTTGTCGGCTAGTGCCGCTGATGCGACCAGGTACTTTCAAGATAAGAAAGATCATGAAGTGGAAAAGCTTTTCTGGTCGCAGTTCACTAATCCAGAGCGTCCACTATCAGTGGATGATCGCCTGGCCCAATGGGCCGAGCTGAATAGGTTGTCCGGACTCGCCATGAAGTATGCCATGGACCGCCTGTGTCCGGGGAGATCGAAGCCGAGAAGCTATTTCAGTTTGGTGCAGCAATTTCTTGACGTGGTGCCTCGGATTGAAGCTCTAAAGAGGTCCACTTGCACAGAGGGCGCGCGGCTAGCTCTTGCCCGTGTCAAGACATACTGGGCAAATATGGAGCCCACCGTTGTTGCGTCCCGTGATTCGGATAAAAGCCGAATTCCTTCCGAGCACTATTTTGAGGAAGTCCTCGCGGGCGCTCGTATAATAGAGACGCAGTGTTCGAAAGATGTTGTTTTATGACAACATATGTAATCGTAGATCAATATTTTTATAAATTGTAATGGCGTAATTTAGACTTGTGCCTTCAAGTATTAATAACACCTCCTGTGCGGCCGTTTTAATATATAAATTCTGAAAGATTGTAGTCGTTGGCTTCAGCCCCCACGCACATAGTGCGGGGGTGCGCGCGGAGAACACATTTTCACACTTAACCCAACGTCTTGGTCCTACAAAGGAGGTGATAGCGCCGCGGGCTAGGCAACCGGACTATAATGCTTTAACACTTTCACTTAGCCATAGGAGCTTGACAGTGGGACTCTTTAGGTAGCCCTTTAATGGCGACTGCGTTTACCCGAATTCGGGACAGATATGTGCCTGACCGGGAAGCGGCCCTTCGTCAAAACGGAGGAATTCGATAAATTCCTATAAGTCATCGAGTGGCGACCAGTCTCGCGCTACATCATGACAGTCGGTTTTCGGCTTTCTCTACTGAGGTGCTCACCCGGCCGAACCGGGGCACAATCGCAGTAGTTCTCCTGGTGCAACCTTAGCCGATAGAACGGAACATAAGGTGGCCGAACTCAGGAGCCGGGCAACCCAACATGTGACCAAAATCATGACTCGGAGCTGATGCATATAGTGCCAAAACTCGCGACGCCGAACACTCCCTAAGGTGTTCGGTCTTTGTGGGTGCGTGTGAAACGACACCCTTGAAAAAGAAAAAAGCCCCTTGTGTCCAGGTACGAGCAAGAATTCTGGCATGGCCACATGCCAAAACGCCAGTCTCCTCCATGGTTATAGTGAGGTAAACCAGGGGATGTATAGCAGCAAGAGACAGTAAAAAAGGTTTACGCAGAGTCTTAATCTAAGAAGAATCCTTTGGGGCAGGTTCCTACTGCACGTCTGCGCCTGTGTCTCCGCTGTGCCGTGTCCTGGACGGGTGCCGTATGACGTTCATCTGTAAAAGGGAAGAACTAAATTGAAAAATGGGTCGTGCGGATCAAAAAGAATAATAAGTAAAATGTGAAGTGAGAAATGGATACGGTCGAGTTTTATTGTCTCTGCGTACAGCCCCTGGTGAGGCGTACCAAGCCTATAACGAAAAATGGGCTTGTGCCGAACTCATTGAATCCGGGTCCGCGGCCTTTTGTGACTTACATCGAAAAAGTCTTTTGGCTGGCGAGGCCATTTTGTTGGGCGGCCGTTTAAGCGGCCGCACAATCCTCCGTTTGGAGTAGATGTAGTTTAGTATGCTCCCTTTAAAGAGATGATGCCTCGAGTACCGGGTATCTTTAGCGTGAGGGATGCATAATGCGGTATTGCGTTAAAGCGAGCGGAAGCTCCGCGTCCCATTAATGCTTGATAGCGACTTGAAAACGGGACTATGTGGAAGATAAGCTTTTCGCGACGAAAGTTATTGGCAGAGCCAAATATGACCACAACCGGAGAAAACCCAAACAGTGGGTGTCCGGGCCTGGTGCTACTCCTTGAAAGGAGGTTTTACTGTGACGGATTCGTGCTGGGTTTATGCCCATGCGGTGAATTGTATCCTGATATATCAGATTTAGTCCACTGCCACCGTCCATAAGGACGTTGGTAAACTGGAATCCGTCTATTGTTGGATTAAGCATCAGGGCAGTCCGGCCTGCGTATTTGCTATTGCGAGAATAATCTAGCTGATAAAAAATGATTGGCTTTAGTGACCAGTGGCCAGACTCCTGAGGGATAGGCTTGAATGTGCGGACCTTTATGGGTGCCTCATGCCTTGTTATGTGAAGTGAGTTCACTGTTTTGACTTCTTGCGGGAAGTTCTTTTGCTTCCTGGTGTTCTGCTTTTGGGGTTCGTCCTCTTCCTCACTTGGTATGTCGAGCCCCTTGTGTTCGGCGTTAAGCCTTCCGGATTGTTTGAAAACCCAACAGTGTCTGTGGGTATGATTAGCAGGCTTTCCAGGAGTACTGTGTATCTGACATATCCTGTCCATGATTCTCTTTAGACTGGACGGATCTTCCCTATTATCCCGAGGGGGTGATTTTGTCTGATTTTGCCGTGAGCCTTTGAATCCGGCATTGACTGTCGTGCTCTTCGGACTTTTTCTTTTGATTCGGCGAAGGTCCTTGTATCGCCGTGGTTTCCCGTTTCCATCCCTGATTTCTGATGTACTTGGGTCGTTGGGGCTGCATCGTGCCAACCAGCTGTCCTCTCCTGCGCAAAAGCGGGTCATGAGGCTTGTGAGTGCGGCCATTGTTCTTGGCTTTTCCTGGCCGAGGTGTCTGGCGAGCCATTCGTCTCGGACATTGTGCCTGAAAGCCACTAGGGCTTCGGCGTCCGGACAATCCACTATTTGATTCTTTTTAGTGAGGAATCTGTTCCAGAACTGCCGAGCTGATTCTCCGGATTGCTGAGTTATGTGACTGAGGTCGTCTGCGTCCGGGGGACGGACGTAGGTCCCTTGAAAATTTGCTCGGAAAGCATCCTCGAGCTCTTCCCAACTTCCAATTGTGTTTTCGGGAAGGCTTTTAAGCCAGTGCCGGGCTGGCCCTTTAAGCTTAAGGGGTAAATATTTTATGGCGTGGAGATCATCTCCTCTAGCCATATGTATATGGAGGATATAATCCTCGATCCAGACTCCCGGGTCTGTTGTTCCATCGTACGCCTCTATGTTAACGGGTTTAAATCCCTCTGGGAATTCATATTCCAGGAGCTCATCGGTGAAACATAGAGGGTGTGCGACACCCCTATATTTGGGTGTGCCGGATTCTGATGGTGGATTTTTTGCATTGCTTACGAGAGCTTGCTTTCTTGGCCCGTAAATGGACCTGGCTGTGCCATGATGCGAGTCTTTGATTGTGTCGCATGCCGCATTGAGTGCGGCGCCGTTTGCCGTATTGTAGTGGCCGAGAGGTCGTTTATTCGATCGTGTAGCCTTTTTGTTTTTCGAGTTTGGGGGCTCTAGGGCCTCCTGGTCGAATTCGGGCAGTAGCTTTCTCTTTGGATAGCTTTTGGTGCGGCGGCTGCCGCCGTATTTGTCTGCGGTCTTGATTACTTTGCTCCATCTTGTTTTGAGTGCATCTTCCGCCGTCTTTAGCTTTAGCTTCTGCTTCTTCAGGCTTCGTGTTGTGGCGACGAGCCTTTCTTGGAGATTCTTCTGCTCCATGATTTTATCCGGCGTGGTATCGTCCGGAGTTCTGTTATGACCGGGGAGGACTGTTCGTCCTCTCTGCCCATCTTACCCTGTTCGGACGGCTGTTCTGGGATGCGTTTGTCATCTGCCGGCTCGTCCTGCTCTATGGCTGGGTCTTGATCGAGGCGGGGCTTCGCTCGGCGTTTACGTCGCCGCTTTGAGTGCTTTTCGGAGGGTTTACCCTTCTTTTCGCCCCCTTCTTCCTCATTGTGAGTTTTTTCAAGTGTATCCACCATGAATACGTCATTAAGTGGGGTGGAGGTCCAGTGCCCTATGGGCGCTGGTTCCCGTTCATCTTCGTCTTCGTCGTCCATACCGTCAAAGTCTTCGGAGCCGAAGTCGAGCATGTCGGTTAAATCGTCGACAGTGGCTATTAAGTGGGTGGTGGGTGGGCTTTGAATTTCTTTGTCGTCCGAATCCCAACCTCGCAGGCCACAGTTCGGCCTGGGCTCTCCTGAAAAAGAGAGAGACTTGAGAGATTTCAGAATATCACCGAAAGGCGAATACTGAAAGATGTCCGCGGCGGTGAACTCCATTACCGGCGCCCAATCTGATTCGATTGGCAGGGGCGTGGGAGGTTCGGAGTTCGGAGAAGAGTCCGGCTCCTTGGAGTCATGTGCCATGCGGAGTGCGGGGCTTGCGTTTGGCTCAATGGCTTTTAAGATCGCAGCCCCCGAGGTGACGTCCAACCGTTCATCCTCAAAGAACGCAGCGGGCTCCAGATCGAGGATCGGGGCCGGAGCGTATGCGGCCTCCAGGACACTGTTTGGAGGCAGAACTATATCATGCCCCTCGAGATAGTGCGGCGCGCTTGGCTGTGGCTTGAATCCGTCGAAGATCAGGTCTCCGAGGGTATCTGCCGTGTAGTTTAAGCTTCCCCACCTGGCTTGATGGCCAGGGGCGTGGCTTTCGATCTGCTCCAGATGGCCAAGCGAGTTGGCCCGCAGAGCGAAGCCGCCGAAGATGAAGATCTGTCCGGAGCGAAAAGTCTCACCCTGGACCTCATCGTTGTTGATGATCAAAGGAGCCATCGGGCCTAAAGGCGACGACACAGAGGAACTCTCAATGAAAGCACCAATGTCGGTGTCAAAACCGGCGGATCTCGGGTAGGGGTCCCGATCTGTGCGTCAAGGTCGGATGGTAACAGGAGACAAGGGACACTTTATTTTACCCAGGTTCGGGCCCTCTCGATGGAGGTAAAACCCTACTCCTGCTAGATTAATATTGATGATATGGGTAGTACAAGAGTAGATCTACCACGAGATCAAGGAGGCTAAACCCTAGAAGCTAGCCTATGGGTATGATGATGGTTATGATGTGTTCGTCCTACGGACTAAAACCCTCCGGTTTATATAGGCACCGGATAGGGTTAGGGTTACACAGAGTCGGTTACATTGGTAGGAGATCTTGAATATCCGCATGCCTAGCTTGCCTTCCACGCCAAGGAAAGAACCTTCCGGACACGGGACGAAGTCTTCAATCTTGTATCTTCATAGTCCTGGAGTCCGGCTGAAGATATAGTTCGGCTATCCGAACACCCCCTAATCCAGGACTCCCTCAGTAATCAATAATGCCCTTTCCCATATGAGGGTAGAGTGGTTGCGCATGTAAGGTTGGAATAACGGTCGCAACTTAAACCAATCCGTTTTGGAAAACAACACACACTTGTCTCGGTACACCATCTCGTCATCAAGTGGTTACCCAACTCATCATCTCCCTCGGGCATAAGTGGCACCCGATGGGGTTTTCGAAAAGTCCTTTGAAAATACTTTGTCTCCATCGCCATGCATATTCCCGTCCCTTTTTGCGTAGCAACTACTTTAGCATCCCATCTACTCCCACCGGCATAACCCTCATAAGGAGGTAGGGTCATGCACAATGCAAGTATCAACGAGGAAGTAACAGAGGCAACCCATCAAAGTGGTCACCATCACATCATGATCCCGAAGCAACGCTAATAAAGTGTTATATGACATGCATAAAAAAAGGTTTCATAGACATGGTCAAAGGGCTGCTTGCCTGGCTCAGCAAAGTCTTCTGGGTCTTCAAAGTCTTCTGGTCCAACTCCTTCGTCAGCAACGCAATCTATCGTCGCAAAATAATAACGAGAAAATAAGGCAATAATAAAACAGGAAAAGCAAAGTGCTCAGAAAAATGTCAACTCATTTAAAAAAACTAGGTTGGAAACTAAGAAGGGGAAAATTCCTAGTTTTGGATTTGGTGTAGCAGAATAGGAGAATTTACAAAGGCATATTTAAATGCTTAAAATCACATTTAAATATTTATAGTGAATAAAAGGTTGCTGGATTTGAATGAAAGTTGCACCATTAAATAGGTTGCAATATTTTGGGAATTTAGAAATTGGAATTAATTTATTTGGACATATATTTTGCCCTATGGAATATTTGGAAAAAGTGACAGAAAAGAAAAAGAAAAAGGGCCCTGTTCCTTCTAGGCCAGAGCAGCTGCGGGAAAGCAGGCCCAGCCAGCGGGCCGGCCCAGCCGAGCCAGCGCACAGCGCGCGCGCTCGCCCACCCATTTCAAACCTGACAGCCGGTGCCCGCAGGTCAGGGAGAGAGAGGGGCGCGGGAACGAGGGACAGGATGACAGGCAGGGCCCACCTGTCATCACTAACCCATGGACAGGGGGGTCGCGGTGCTCCCCGACAACGATGCAGGCCACGGCGAGCTCCGGCGAGTGCGGTGATGGATTTAGGAGGCTTTCGCACGTCGATGGGTGGTGGACTTGGCCGGCGGGGGTGCCTGGTTCGCCGGCGACGAGGAGCTGCGGCGGAGGAGCTTCGGGAGGCGGTGGCTCCGGCCGTTTCCGGCTGCAAAAGAGAGGGGAAACGGAGGGGAAATGATCAGGGAGGTGTGGAGGGCCCAGATCGAGAGAGAGGAGGGGCGGACGGAGCCCGTACCCTGAGATCGACGACGACCCGAGGCGGCGGTGCTCGAGCTCGATCTCGAGCTCGGGCGGCTCTGGGGAGGAACTGGGGGTGCAGGGGAGCGACTAGGGGAGTGAGAGGGCGAGTGGTGAGGAGAGGAGAGCTCAGGGAGGCCTATAAATAGATGAACGGCAAGGTCCCGTAGACCCGTGCGCCGGCGAGCTCATGCTCGTCGCTGCAGGGCTTGGGGGAAGAGATCGCCGTGTCTGGGGCGTTTGTAGGGGTGGTCTACGCCCAGAGGGAGGGAGAGAAGGAGCAGGAAAGCGTCAGGGCAGCGCGCGTGTGAGCCGCGCCATTGGCGCGCTCGGGCGGCCGGTGTCTGCTAGCGCGCAGGCGCGGGGAGGAGGAGAGAGGAGGGGGACAGCGCCGTGGCGTGTCGCGGACACCGAGGCACATCGGCAGGCGCGCGGGGGAGAGCCGAGGTGGCCGGAGGTGGTTGGAAGGGGGCGGCTACAGTGCGGGAGCGCACTGTAGCGCGCTCCAGAGCGCCCATATGGCCGGCATGGCATATTATATGCCTTGTGGGCGCAGCCACTGATGTCCAGTAGTGCTAGGGAGAAGTAAAGAAGTGGGGAGAGGCTTTGGATGCTCTGGATGGCCACTGGGGTGAGGAGAGAAGAAGAAGAAGGGTGCAAATGGGCTGTCCAGAGAGAGAAAATGGGGTTTTACCCATCCAATAATGGAGCTGTGGACTTGCCATTGTTACTGGAGGTGAAAGGGGTCTAGGAGGGGCTGTGGTAAAAAGCTTAGCTCAAGGAGAATAGTTTTAGTGGTCAAAAGAGGGATTTTTGAAAAGTGGTAGAAGGTGTTTGATAAGGGTTTTGGCAAGCAAATAATTTCCAATTGCCAAGATACTCCACAGGGTGAAATGACACATATAATTAGGGTCTTCCACCAATTTGGAGCTTATTTGGGCAAAGTTGCCAATGCAACTTTTGTAAACCCTAGAATTTAGCAGAAATGGACTTGTGTAGATCTAGTTGAGCAATTCACTTCTCCTTGATGCACCACTTGGTGTAGTGGCCTTATTTGGTCATGTGAACATGCTCACAAAAGTTGGGGTCAAGGAGAGAAAGTTGCTAGTACAAACTTGTTTAAATATGGTTCTAGTCAGAGAGGGTTTTGGGGCATTTTGGTGAACCAAAATGACTTTAATTGGCATGAGGCTTTCCAAGGTGATCACAATATGTATTTGTGACTTGCTGGATTTTCCTTGGATTTTTATGAAAATATTTCCTGTAGAAATATTTCAAATCCTTGAAATGGGAAGAAATGGTTTTGGGAGGTCTTGTCCAATTTTTTGATCATAACCATGTGTTGAAACTCATATATATGGAAAATATATGTCCATTGAGTCTCCCTAATTTTTCTCAAATATTTTAAAAGCTTTTAAATAACTTTAACCTATTTAAGACCATTTCTGGCCTTAAGAAAAATCCTTTAAATAAAATAGAAAAATAACTTTCAAAAATATATTTTTGTGGTTTCTGGGTATCCTATATCTAATAGGAGTCAAATATATCTTTGGAAATATTTTTACTGCCCTTAATTAAGTATTTGCAGTGCAAACCTCAATCCAGGGGTTTTTGGAAAACTAATTTTGAAAATACTTTTTGGCCAAATTATTTTTGTAAGAAAATACTATATTGCTCTATACACATGGCATGATCATTGGGCAGAAGTTTGGGACAAGGAGATGAAGTATAGAAGGTGGAGTAGTTGACTATTAAGAGCACTTGAAAAACCATGCAGAGAAAACCAACTTCAAAATAAAAGTCAAATTATGCAAAAGTTTTTGTTGGTCCAAATTTTCATGCTTTATTAATGCAAATGAAATGTTACAAAATGCAGGGTGTGACAGACCTACCCCCCTTACAAGAATCTCGTCCCCGAGATTCCTAAACTAGGCTTTAAAAAGATACGGAAACTCGGATCTAAGGTAGTCTTCACGTTCCCAGGTTGCTTCTGCTTCAGAGTGGTTGCTCCACTGGACCTTGAAGTACTTGATCGTGCGGCTTCGAGTGCACCGGTCAGCCTCATCCAAAATATAGATGGGCCTCTCACGGTAAGTCAAATCAGGCTGAAGGTCAATGGCTTGATGATTGACGTCCTTGTAAAGATCAGGCTTGTCTGGGACTTGGAGACACTTCCGGAGTTGTGACACGTGGAATACGTTGCGCACATTGGATAGTTCCGGTGCAGTTCCAACTGGTAAGCCACTTCTCCTCGCCGATCAGTGATCTTGAAGGGGCCGATGTATCTTGGGGCGAGCTTTCCTTTGACATGGAAGCGCTGGGTTCCCTTGAGAGGTGTGACCCGAAGATAGACATGGTCTCCAACTCGGAAGTTCATGTCTCTACGACGTGAGTCAGCATAGCTCTTCTGCCTTGACTTGGCAGTCTTCAAATGCTCTCTGACAAGCTGGACTTGCTCTTCTGCTTCACGGAGGATATCGGGCCCAAAGACTAGCCCTTCTCCGGTCTCTGACCAATTGAGGGGTGTGCGACACTTGCGTCCGTACAACACCTCAAATGGTGCCATCTGGAGGCTGGACTGATAATTGTTGTTGTAGGAGAACTCGGCGAAAGGGAGGCAATCTTCCCACCTAGCTCCATATGCTAAGACACAGGCTCGGAGCATGTCCTCGAGTATCTGATTCACTCGTTCTGTCTGACCTCCGGTCTGTGGGTGGAAAGCAGTGCTGAAGGACAACTTGGTCCCCATGGCCTCTTGGAACTTCTTCCAGAACCTTGAGGTAAACTGGGTTCCTCGGTCTGAAACAATCTCTTTGGGAACACCATGAAGGCTTACAATTCTGTTGATGTAGAGGCTGGCTAGCTGGTTTCCCTTGTAAGTCGTTTTGACAGGAATGAAATGGGCTACTTTGGTCAAATGGTCGACTATGACCCAGATGGAGTCATGTCCCTTATTTGACCTGGGTAACCCAGTGATGAAGTCCATTCCGACTTTATCCCACTTCCATTCGGGCACCTTGAGAGGCTGTAACAATCCAGCGGGTTGCTAATGTTCAACCTTGACCCTTTTGCATATGTCACACTTACCGACGAAAGTGGCTATCTCTCTCTTCATGCCATGCCACCAGAATCTTTCCTTTAGGTCTTGATACATTGTCCCTCCAGGGTGGATGGAATACGGGGTGTCATGAGCTTCTTGCAAGATCAAATTCTTGAGCTCAATCTTGTTGGGTACGCAAATGCGATTCCCAAACCACACAATTCCTTGCTCATCCTCTGAGAATCCTGGGGCCTTGCCTGCCTTGATCTTCCTCTTGATGCCTTCAATACTTTCGGGTCCCTTCTGAGCTTCCTTAATATCATCCATTAGGGTAGGCTTGACTTCAAGGTTGGCTAAGAATCCTGGTGCAACCAGCTCCAACTCGAAGCTTTCAAGTTCTCCATACAAGGCGGGTAGCCTTTCCTTAAGCATAGTATTCAAGGAACAAGCCTTCCTGCTTAATGCATCTGCTACCACATTATCCTTTCCATGGTGGTATTGAACACTGAGGTCATAATCCTTGATCAAATCTAGCCATCTTCTTTGCCTCATGTTCAATTCCTTCTGAGTGAAAATATACTTTAGACTTTTGTGATCCGTGTATATCTCACACCGCTTCCCTAGGAGGTAATGTCGCCATGTCTTCAGGGCATGAACTACAGCGGCCAACTCGAGGTCATGAGTAGCATATTTCTCTTCGTGAGGCCGTAGTTGCCTTGATAGGTAATCTACAACTCTGCCCTCTTGCATCAGAACACCTCCCAGTCCGGTTTTTGACGCATCACAGTATATCACAAACTCCTTGTGTATATTTGGTGTGGCCAGAACTGGGGAGGTGGTCAATCTCTTCTTCAGCTCCTGGAAGCTCTCTTCACACTTCGGCGTCCATTCAAACTTCTTGTCCTTCTTCAAGAGCTGAGTCATGGGTCGGGCAATGCTTGAGAATCCTTCAACGAACTTGCGGTAATATCCCACGAGTCCGAGGAAGCTTCTGACTTCCTTCACATTGCTTGGGGATTGCCATCCAGTCACGGCTTCAATCTTAGTGGGATCGACCGACAATCCTTCTTCAGTCAAAACATGACCCAAGAATCCAACCTCATGCTGCCAAAATTCACACTTGCTGAACTTGGCATACAGTTGGTGCTCTCGAAGCTTGTCTAGGACCATCCTCAATTGTTGCTCGTGTTCTTCCTCCGTCTTTGAGAAGACAAGAGTGTTATCGATGAAGACAACGACAAACTTGTCCAAATATTCCATGAAGACCTTATTCATGAGATACATGAAGTAAGCTGGGGCATTGGTCAATCCAAAGGACATGACCGTGCACTCATCCAGGCCATATCTGGTTACAAATGTCGTCTTCGGAATATCTTGGGGTCTGATTTTCAGCTGGTAGTACCCAGATCTGACGTCAATCTTGGAGAACACCTTGGCCCCATTGAGTTGATCAAACAGATCTTCAATCTTGGGAATTGGATACTTGTTCTTGATTGTGACCTCATTCAGGGAGCGGTAGTCAATGCATAAGCGGATGGTACCGTCCTTCTTTGCCACAAACAGAATAGGCGATCCCCAAGGGGAAGCACTAGGGCGGATAAATCCCTTCCTCAACTGCTCTTCCAGTTGCTTCTTCAACTCTGCTAACTCTTCCGACCCCATCCTATAAGGCTTCTTATAGATGGGTCCTGCTCCGGGCATGATCTCAATGATGAACTCGATGTCTCGGTCAGGAGGCATTCCCGGTAGCTCATCAGGAAAGACATCGGGGTATTCGCACACTACCGGCACTTGCTCCAATCCAACTTCAGTCAGATAGTTGACTTGGTTGACTTGAGTAGAGGTGGGGTTGGGAGCAAACTTTACTTCGACTCCTTGGTCATTGGTCACAGTGACTGACCGGTTGGCACAATCTAACAAGCCTTGGTGCTTGATGAGCCAATCCATTCCTAAGATCACATCCAAGCCTTGTGATCTTAAGATGATAAGGTCTGCTTGGAAGTCTACCCCATTAATGACAATCCCGACTCCCCTACATCCTATCTTGGCTCTCATCTCTGCTCCGGGGGTTTGTACCACCATAGGGTTATTCAAGGGTGTAGGGGTCATGCCACTTTTTAATGCAAACCTTTGGGTGACAAATGAATGCGTGGCTCCAGAATCAAACAAGACAGTTGCAGGTGTTGAGTTGACAAGGAACGTACCCAGCACGACGTCCGGGTCTTCCTGGGCTTCTTCAGCAGTGACATGATTCACACGACCCTTGCCGTTGTTGGGTGGGTTGCGGGGAGCTTGATTCCTTAGTGGCATTCCACGGCCTTGTCCTGGGTTCTGCGCATTGGGGCGCGGGGCGTCGGGCTTCTTGTTGGGGCAATTCTTGGAGTAGTGTCCTGGCTGACCACATCCAAAGCAAGTGACTTGGTTGGGGTTGCTGCTCTTGCCGGCATTGTTATTGGGGTTGTTGTAAGTTGGCCTGGAGTTGACATACTACTGAGGCTGATAGTTGGTGCGGGGTGCAGGAGCTCTTGGCTGCTGATAGGTTGTCTTGACCAGGGCTAGCTGCCACGGGAGAGGCTTCTGGTTGCGGGAGCTACCCTTGCTGATGATCTTGCGCTTACAGGTATCATCCAAAGCATGTCGCTTGTCCTCAAGCATGAGTGCCTTGTTCACTAGATCAGGAAAGGTCGGGCAATCACACACAACAAGCGAGTACTGCAGAGTCTGGTTAAGGCCTTCCATGAAGCGCTCCTTTTTGGCAGCATCAGTGCTGACATCTTCAGGAGCATACCTTGAGAGAACACTGAACTTCTGCATGTACTCCTTGACAGTGCTACTACCTTGCTTCAGGGCTCGGAACTCACGCTTCTTGATGGCCATGATTCCGGAAGGAATGTGGGCCTTGCGGAATTCTGCCTTGAAGTCATTGCAAGTGTTGTTTTGCTCAGCATGCATGGCCTTGAATCCATCCCACCAAGCTCTAGCAGTTCCCCCGAGACAGTGAGCAGCATATGCCACCTTCTCACGGTCCTCAGTGCATCCGACTAGTTCCAGCAGATCCTCAATGGTGCGGACCCAGTCATCTGCATCCAGGGGTTCAGCAGTCTCGATGAAGGTGGGTGGTGCATGCTTCTTGAACTCCACCAACGTGGAACGTCCATTGCCGTTTCCCGCCGGCTGGCGGTTGACAGCTTGAGCAATCATCTGGAGGGCTGCAGTGTTGGCTTGGCGTTCCTCTCGGAAGGCTTGGAGAAGCAGAGCCATGTCCATGTTTGGAGGCGGTGGTGGCGGTGGAACTTGTCCTTGGGTTTGGTCCTAACTGGCTCCTTCTCCGGCTTCTTGCTGTTGGGTAGAGGTACCAGTACGAGTTACAACAGGCATCCTGTTGGAGCGATCAAGGTCTCATGATTGGGAAAGATGGGGAAATAAATATAGATGGGATGCCTAGTAAGGGGTTGGTATGAAACTAATTGTTTTCATGCAAGGGCCAAAAGGCCAACACATCCATTAAAATCCAAATGGGTGATGTAGTCGCTTACAAGTTCCCGTAGGAAAGCACGACGTCCATCAAACACTCCAAAAGCAAACGTAACACTACATGGTTTCATATGAACCATTACAAGGACTCAACTTCGCATAAGGGTACACGGCCTATCCTACCGTAGGGGTTACTAACGGGCACATCCGGGCTGCGAATGATGCCTAAGTGGTGGAATGCTCGGTCGCGTAGTCTGGCTCTTCTGGGTCTTCCTCCTCGTCATCGGTGGCCTGGCTTTCCTCTTCACTTGAAGGGGTGGGAGAGTGGAGGAGATCAACACATCGTTGCTTTGCCGGTGGTGCGAAGAGCTTGTTGGCGTTCTGGGAACGGGGGTCCCCAGACTTTCCTGCCTGCGGCCTGCGGCGTAGCTCGAGTAGGGGCCCAACGTGGCCCATCTTCATCAACACAAGACCCAAGACCCTCGCGAGGGGCCAAGCCTCGCGAGGCGGACGACACGGCGCTTCCTCAAGCACGGCCTCCTTAGGCTAGCTCGCGAGGAGGCGGAGAGATCAAGGTGGGGTACCTCACGAGGTGCCCATGACGCAAGCCATGACGACCAAGGGTGCCAGGCGGGCGCCAGCCCGCGCAGCGTTCCCCTTTCCTCTTTGGTGCAAAGGGGGCAAGCGCAGGCGAGGGGATCAATCAAAGGTATCTATTTCGGTGCAACGAGACCAAGACCAGCTCCGCGACAAGGAGGAAGTCACTGTGGAGCCCAAGCCGGCGTCATCACCAGAGCCTTTGGCAGGAGAAGACCAACTTTAGTCGGGATAAGTGTACCAGTGGTTCCCCTTCAAATTGGCCAATTGTTGGCGCCCTTCCCGCTCAATATTTGGGAAGAGGCCTAGGGCCTTTGCCTATAAATAGGGCCAGCCACCCCCAGGGTAGGGGCATCTAGAACC
The DNA here is from genome assembly GCA_032464435.1 of Aegilops umbellulata. NCBI lineage: Eukaryota > Viridiplantae > Streptophyta > Magnoliopsida > Poales > Poaceae > Aegilops > Aegilops umbellulata. Next base: position 246,803,355 of record CP136056.1, read on the forward strand.
TGAGGTAGAATCCCGCATCCAGAGAGAGAGAGAAGGGCGATCGAACTCCCCCTAGCAGTTCATCCCCTAACCAAGAACAAACCCTCGCGAGGTCGTTCTCCCTTGTACCATTCTTCCTCATCAGCCCAAGAGGCAATCCACCCACCACAAACTAGAGTAGGGTATTACACCACAATGGTGGCCCGAACTAGTATAAACCTTGTGTCTCATATGTTGTCTTTGCAGTAGTTTAGATCCTTGCGAGACGGAGAGGTAGAAGGGCACGATCTCCGCGCGCACCCCAGAGTTCGAACCTTAAGGGTCTATCGGAACCCGTAATCTGACATTTGGCGCGCCAGGTAGGGGTGCGCCAGAATCTGCCTTCCCATCGCTCCGTCTCCCGTTACGTCGTCGTCATCATGTCCAGCGACCAGGCGGGCAACCAAGGCCCATGGGCGGCGTGGCCCTTCTGCGCGGAGCCTCCTGCTTCGGGCGACCCAGCGCCACAGGCAGCTCGCGGTCCGTAGGGCGCTGCGGGCCGCGGGCGACGCGGGCAAGCTTCTGCGACCCTCACACCGCGACAGGCGCAGTCGGCGGCGAGGGCCTCCAACCACGCCGCGGCTATGACACCGTACACCCGTCGAGAACAGGCAAACTCAAGGGCTGCGCTCACGGTAGCACGGGAGCTGTTGCAGTGCAGGCTACTGGAAGGCAGCCGCGACGTGCTGCTGGAGCGGGTCGCCGAGCTCCTGGGCTTCGCCACTTCGGGGGCTCACCCCTTCTGCGTCCAGCTTCCACCTCAAGTTCAGGGCAGCGCACGAGGGGGCCCCGCACACCCGCGCGGGCCTCAAGACTACCCCAACACCGGCGAATCCGCCGGCACCAGACCGGCGGAGGCGCTACCCCCGCCCCCGGCGCGTGAAGGAGAGGGGCTCGGTGTGGCCCACGGCGCCAGCGGCCAACCGCGCTACCACCCCGCGGTGGGCACGACAAGCAACGCTGCATGGAGCATGGAGCACTACAGCACGACATTCGGGGTGGCGGCGCCAGAGGAATACGTGCCCCACATGATGGACCAAGGGCACGCTCACGGGGGCGAACAGGGCTCACTCTTCAGCCCCGGCTGGGAGGACGAGACGCCAGAGGCCGAGCCCCTCCAGGAACCCCATGACGGCTCCGTCGGTCACACTGGAGGCAACGACTATCGGGTACCATTAATTCCTCAAGAGCAGGCATACGCTAATCATGGGTCACAGGAGATGCAGGTCGCCGCGACAAGCAGCTGCCCCGCCCCTGCGGTCTCCTACCCCTCGGGAGGAGGAGGCAGGGGGCTGCAGGAAAGGGGCAGAGATCCTACATCACCACTGCGGCGTTCGGAGCAAGGCGTTCTTAGAAGATAGGCCCTCCGCTGGGGAGGCGCCTGAGGGCCTGCCCCTGGCGGAGGACCCGTGGTCTTCGGGGGAACCGCTGGCGACCGCTCTACCCCATCGGCGGCGTCCTGGTTTCCGGTCGTCGTTGGTGGCACTAGAGTGTGGCGCAAGGCGGGGCCCTCGTCTGGCGATATGAAGCAAGGCCGGTTCCTGTGAAGAAGGCCGAGTGCCTGTGAAGCTCGCCGCCCCGTGACACTCTCACGTAATAATGAGTGGGGCTGTACATGCCCCGGAGTCTCAGGGGTGCCGGCCTCAGGCCCTGGGGCTCCTGTCACAGCCCTAGAATTGTTTGCAGATAGTTGCATCAGTGAGCATCATGCATCCTGTTATTTTCAAGAAACTGGAAGTGGGGACATGTGAAAGCCTCAGAAATCATTTCTGAAAATGACCAAGATAAAAATTGCTTCAAATAAGTCCAAGAAAATGTTCCCGTGAATCTTTAGAAATATTGGCAAGGGATAAATTTCAAACCAATATTTTTGGAATCTCAGAAACAATTATTTTGGGCCTTTGAATTAATCCAATAAATATTTGAATTGGATCTATATTTATTATATAATAAATATATGTTCAATAATTCTGAAAATTGTTGTGTGGATTTGGATAAGTCCATTTAGTTCACACAATTATTTTTATGAATTTTGAAATTGATTTGGTCTTAGAACTAAATCACAAACAGACTGCAAAAAAATAGAAAAGAGAAAACAAAATAGAGAAAACAGAAGAGAGAGGAGGACTGACCTGGCAGCCCAGCACTGTAGCAGCCCAGCCCACAGGGGCAGCGCTGTCTTCTTCCCCTGCCAGGAGGAGAAGCAGTTGCGTGCCCACAGCACACGCAGCAGGCGCCACCTCCTCCCTGCCTGTTTCCCCTCCTCGAGCCTACCCGAAGCGCCAGCGAGATGGCCTCGACCCCCCTCTGCCATTCCCCTCTTCCTTTGCTTTCTCTCCCCCTCTCCCCGCCTTCTCATCGCCATGGCCGAGAGCCATGCGAGCTCGCCGCCGTGAGCGTCGCGGCCACACCTCCCCCCCCCATGCCCCCGCGAAGTGACCGGAAGCTCCGCGGTGACCTATTCTTCCTCTCCGTCGAACCGCGCATCGCCGAACACCCTGCAACGCCGTCACCACCGTCGTCTTCCTCCTCGGGTGCCGAAGCTCACCGCCGTCGATTCGCCGTCTCCGACGCGTCCGCGAGGCCGCTGACCTACCCTGCCGCATCCCCGTGAGCTCCTTCTCCTCCCCCCTTGCTCATCCCCTCCGTTTTCATGCCCTAGATACCTCTCCCACCATGACCGCGAGCTTCTCGCCGCCGGCCATGAGGTCGCCGTGGCTAGAGCTCATGCACGACGCGTCCGAGAACACCCCTGAGCTCAGCGTGCTCCCAGGATCCCGCTCCACCCACCAGATTGTCCGGAGACGCACCCTAGCACCCCGCCCGTACACGGCCGAACCCCGGCCGCCGCTGAAGTCGACGCTGCGCTCGACTCAGGCCACCTCTCACCCTCCTGATGCTACCAATGGATGCGCGCAAGCGCCAGCAACCCGTAGCCGCAAACCGCTCGTCGATCCGTGCCCTATAGCGCGAACCCGAAGCCCTCCGCCGTGCTGCGTGCTCGCCGGCGACCAACCCCGGCGGCAGCCGACGTGGCACCGCCATTAGTACTAATAACCGGGCTAACTAACCTCCTTTGTCACTGACAAATGGGCCCCACGCCCTTAGTTAATCACAGGTTTATTCCCTGCTTAGATTAAGCTAATGCCATGGCCCACTGGTCAGTTTGACCTTGCCACCTCAGCATTGACCTGGGCCCCACTGTCAGGTTTGACTTGGACCAGCCCCTTTGACCGCTGACGTCATGATTACACCTTGCTGACGCAGTAATTGTTTTATGGATTTAAAATAATCAGGAAATTCCAGAAAATGATCTAAACTTCTAAAATTCATAGAAATTCAACCATAACTCCAAATCAAACAAATTATATATGAAAAATGATCAGAAAAATCCAATCTATCCATCTGTACAATTTTCATGCATGTTAGAACAACTTATACCTGCTGATCAGGTCAAATCAATTAAATGGCATTTTAATATCCACATATGGAGTTTGAATTTGAACCCTTGGTTCAAATCAACTTCATTTAATATGGTTGCTAGTTGCATTAGCTCAATCAACAGCATGTTGCCATGACATTATCATGCATCATAATTGTGCATTGCATTGATCGTGTTTCTTCTCTATTTGCCGGTGTTGTTCCCTCTCGATAGACGTGGCTTCGACGATGAGATCGATGACACTGATGAAGAGCTATAATATCTTCGGAAGTGCCAGGCAAGCAAAACCCCCCTTGTTCATTCCGATACAATCCCACTCTGTCGCTCCTGCTCTCTTTTACTGCATTAGGACAACAACGATTCAACTGTTACATGCTGCGGTAGTTGAACCCCTTATCCTCTGCATGACCTGTCATTGCCACAGTAAATAGATGAAACTCACTAGCATGAGTAGGAGTTGTTTGAGCCCTGATGTGCCTACTCATTCATGCTTGTTTGTCGTGCCTGCTACTGCTTAGAGTTGAGTCGGGTCTGATTCATCGGGAATGAATTGGAATGGTGATGAAAATGTCCTACTGTGTGTGAGCTAAGTGTGTGAATATGATTTGGTAAAGGTAGCGGTGAGAGGCCATGTAGGAGTACATGGTGGGTTGTCTCATTGAAGCCGTCCTCAGGAACTGAGTTCTGTGTTTGTGATCCATGAAGCAGTTACTACCACGCATTGGGCCCAAAACCAATGGACCCTCTTGGCTTCTTAATCACCCTTGTAATCTGTCCAGGAGTTGCAAAGTAGTTTCTGGTGTTTGTAGTATGCTGGGGCCCGCACGCAGCGCTGACCATCGGGGTGGGCTGTGTTGCGGTAGGCACGTGGCATGGTGTACCGGGCGCCCGTTTGGTGTCTCGGGAACCCTGCTCACATCGTTCGGGGCCGTATGTGGAAACCTCGGCCGGACTCCCTGCGGATGGAACCTGAATAGGCGATAAACCTAGACTAGAGACTTGAGTGTTTAGGTAGGCCGTGGCCTACACCCTCGCTGGGCTTCCGCTTGAAGGTTGCCGAGTACATGTCGTGTAAACGGCGATAAGTGGTGAGAGCGTGTGTGAAGAAGTACACCCCTGCAGGGTTAACATCATCTATTCGAATAGCCGTGTCCGCGGTAATGGACTTCTGGGTTGCCTATAACAGTTCATAGACAAGTGAAAGTGGATACTCTAAAATACGCAAGATAAGCGTGAGTGCTATGGATGGCGTTCTCGTAGGTATTCGGGAGCGGATCCATAGTGGTGTATTGATATGGTGAATATGTGGACTCGTGTGCGCCACCTGAAAAGAGTTGCTTGCAGTTGTAGTTCAGGATAGCCACCGAGTCAAAGCTGGCATGCTGCAGTCAAACTCCACCACCCCCTTTATTAATACCGATGCATATGTAGCTAGTTCTGATGTAAGTCTTGCTGGGTACATTTGTACTCACGTTTGCCTATTTTATGTTTTTGCAGAGAGACATCAGTCTTGCTAGTAGTTCCGTGTGGACTTCGACGTTTAGCTTGATACCTCAGCTACGATCTTGTGCCCTCGGCAGGATCTGGTAGATAGTCAGGCTTCTCAGCCTTTTTCATTTATAGATGTCTGTACTCAAACATGTTAAGCTTCCACTTGTGCTTTGACTTGTATGCTCCGAATGTTGGGTCATGAGACCCATGTTTGTAATATCTCGCTCCTCGGAGCCCAATGAATAAATACTTGAGTCGTAGAGTCTTGTTGTGATGCCATGTTGTATTTACACATATCGAGCATATTGTCTGTATGATTTAAATGCTTGCTATGTGTGGGATCCGACTATCTAGTTGTTTATCCTTGGCAGCCTGTCTTATGGGGAAATGTAGTCTAGTGCTTCCTGAGCGATAGTAGTCCGCTACATCCCGGTTCACTGGAGTCCTGCTAGCCCAACACTACTGCTTGGAACACTTGACTGGCCGGCATGTGATTCACGTCGTTCCTGTGTCTGTCCCTTCGGGGAAATGTCACACGGTGTTATCCGGAGTCCTGCCTAGCCTGCTACAGCCCGGGTTACCGGAGTCCTGTTAGCCCAGTGCTACAGCCCGGATTTATATGCTGTTGACCGACATGCTCGATGTGATTCATGTATGCCTGTCCTCATGGGTTAGTGTCGCCTTGGGTTCACGACTAGCCATGTCAGCCCGGGTTCTTTGTCATATGGATGCTAGCGACACTATCATACACGTGAGCCAAAAGACGCAAACGGTCCCAGGCCAGGTAAGGTGGCACCCGTGGGAATACCGTGCGTGAGGCCACAAAGTGATATGATGTGTTACATGCTAGATCGGTGTGACTTAGGATCGGGGTCCTGACAGCTCCCTCCCACGCCCAGTGGACAGCACTTAGCTCCGCGCTGGTGAGAAGACGTTGAAGACTAGATTAGGTGCCGGACGCGGCCTTTTTGTTTGCTTTCATTGCCTTCTTCCTTTGGTTGTAACCTTTTTCCCCCGCTGGATTTAAGTTGAATTCGAATCTGAGCTTTGCGTGCGTTCGGGGAAGGGGTGCTTGGTCTTGTTTGAATCGTTTCCCGCGTTCTGGTCACCATCTCATCACAGCTGCCTCCCCTCGCGAGCCCCTCGCGAGCCAGGCCAGACCTAGCTTAAGCACGGCCCAGATTGCCGCTGCCGCTCCCTCGCGAGGTGACCATTGGTGCCTGCAGAGATCGTTTTCTCATGAAGGCCCGGAGCCTGTGAAGAAGGCGAACGCCTGTGAAGCCATCCCTCTCGGGAGAAGGCCCGGAGCCTGTGAAGAAGGCGAACGCCTGTGAAGCCATCCCTCTCGGGAGAAGGCCCGGAGCCTGTGAAGAAGGCGAACGCCTGTGAAGCCATCCCTCTCGGGAGAAGGCCCGGAGCCTGTGAAGAAGGCGAACGCCTGTGAAGCCATCCCTCTCGGGAGAAGGCCCGGAGCCTGTGAAGAAGGCGAACGCCTGTGAAGCCATCCCTCTCGGGAGAAGGCCCGGAGCCTGTGAAGAAGGCGAACGCCTGTGAAGCCATCCCTCTCGGGAGAAGGCCCGAAGCCTGTGAAGAAGGCGAATGCCTGTGAAGACGTCTCGCCCGAGGAAAAGGCCCGGAGCCTGTGAAGAGGGCGAACGCCTGTGAAGACGTCTCGCTCGAGGAAAAGGCCCGGAGCCTGTGAAGAGGGCGAACACCTGTGAAGACGTCTCGCTCGAGGAAAAGGCCCGGAGCCTGTGGAGAGGGCGAACGCCTGTGAAGACGTCTCGCTCGAGAAAAGGCCTGGAGCCTGCAAAGACGGCCCACGCCTGTGGGGTTTCCTGTCAGTAACGACCCCGCCTCTCGAGGTTTCAATTACCCAGCACCCGGGGCGTGACGCCCTCCAGAAGGCAGCTCCGGAGCCAGCAAGGGACAAGGGCGAACCAGCCTACCGTTGGACACGCGTACGATTTAATCACTGCAGATACATTAGATACAAGTTCATACATGAGGGGCTCCCCCTCCCAAAATGCTCTCACAACCGTCGGGCCAAACGCCTGAGTTCTATTTATGCAGGGTAAAAAGGCGAGGATAGCACATGGTCAATCTGACAAATCCCCCAATGCATCCTCGGAGGCGCCTCCCGAGCTGTCGCTGGCGTCGCTGAACTCACCTTTGTTGTTTGCGCCCCCGTCCGCGGCATTGGGGTCTTCCACCACACCACCTTCGTCAGCGCCCACGATCACGTCGTCATCATCCGAAGTGAAGGCCCGGACGAGAGCATCTATGCTGCTCTCCACTCATTCAGCCAGGTCGCCTCAAACAGCTTGGGGAACTGGGGCGATGGCGGCGTCGAAGTCGAATTGGGGATCCATGTTTCGAAGATGGCTGAAGACGCGGGAGAAGGCGTGCCCGAGCAGGGCGCGGCTCCTCTCCTCCACCAACCTATCGGCTCTGGCCGACCGTGCCTCCAGCTATGTCACCACGGTGGTGAAAAACTGCAGGTTGCCGGCGTAGTTAATCGTGTGCGGCTCGCCCACGGCAGCCTCACAGATGTTGCCCAGGGCAATGTTGGCCCTATCCCGGAGCTTGGTGAGCATGGGGCCGTGCTGGTGCTCCAGGACTTGCCGCTGGCGTATCTCGTCGGCATTCTGACGCTCGACGGCCACGGGCTCTTCCACACGCTGGCGTAGGCGGAGCACCTCGGCCTGGGAGGAGGCCAGCTCTTTCTGCGCTGCCTCAAGGGCGACCCGGGAGGCGTCTGCTCGTCGCGCCGCCTCATCCCGCTGGGCCCTCAAGGCGGCGGTTCTACCCTCAGCTTCGACTCGGATCATCCCCAGCTTCCCCTCGAACTCACGCTCGAGGCCCTGGCGTGCTGTCGCCACCCGACGGCAAACCTCCTCCAGGACGCGCGTTTCTCACGCGGCGACATCGCTTTCCGCCTGCGTCACCAGGCGCTCCCTCGTCTCCAGCTGCTCGAGCTCGCGAGCGCGTTTAGCGGCCTCCAGCACCAACTCTTCCTCGCGCTTTCGAAGCTCAGCCGGGTCGCCATAAGCCACCTCCATCGATGCAAGGGCTGCCTCGCGCAGCTCCGCTTGCTCCTCCAATGAGCGACACCAGGCCAAGAGCTCCCGAGCCTGTTCTTCTGCTGCTCCTCGCCATCGGTCTGCTCCTCGGGCCTCCTCAACGGCCTGAGACCGAGCCGCCAGAGAGGCCTCCAGCGACGCCTTCGCCTCTTCGTCATCAAGGACGCGCTGACGATGCGCGAGGGCAGCGGCTGCCTCCAGCTCGCGCCGCTCGACAGCCAGGCGCAAGCCCTCAGCTTCCAGGCGCGCGTCTTCCTCAGCAAGCTCCTGCCCAAGCAGGTCTCCGGCGCCACTCGCCCTCCGAAGGAATTCGTGGCGACTGGCACGGTGCTCCCGAGCACGCTCAAGCACGTCTGCCGCGCCGTCATCCGCCCCAAGCAGGCGTCGAGAACCTCGGATCATCGCTCCGGCCCCGGGCAGGGGGCTGGGGGCTGGAGCCCCCCGACGGACGGCCGCGCCGCATCAGAAGCCCGACTTGAGTCCAACCAGACCTTAGGAGAAGGGCCCCGGAGGTGCCTCAGCCGGTCGCAGCCCGCGACCAAACGGGGAGCCCACGGCAGGCTGCCTATGTCGAGGGAAGGCCCGCGGAAGGAGATCGCAGGGGCGGGAGAGTCGCCGCGCGCTACGCGGCGGTCCGCGCCGTCACCTGCCCAAATCACAAGGGCAGTGCCGCTCGAGACACCCAGGGGTGGTGGAGGAGTAAGAGTCAAGGAGGGCGGCGGCCCGATGACTTCATCAAGCTCAGTAGGCAGAGGCCTGCAGGGCAAGGATCAGCGGATGCGGCAAGCAAGATAAGGAACAGAAAAGGAGAAGACTTACTCATCGACAGCGAAGTACTTCCGGCGCTTCAGCAAGCAGCAGGGGAAGTCGTCGCCCAAGGCCTCCCTTTTTCTCCGGAGGGCCTCAAAGTCCACAAGGAAACGGCCCAGGAGAGATGCACAGGGACCAGCCTGCGAAGAGGACGGAGCGCCAAGGCCACTCGCGTCGAGGGCGCATGCTTGGAACGCACGGGCAGTTGCCTCGTTAGATATCCTGGCCGGGGGCTCAGGAGCCTCGGCCTCAAGCACCGGAGGCAGCGACGCCTCACCCGTGGCCTCGGGAGCGCGGACCTCGTGAGCTGCCTCGTCAAGAGCATCGGCAGGTGCGGTCACATCATCCGCGGCTCCCTCGACCCCCGCTGTCTCCTGCCTCCCTGCGCCACCACTCGAGGAGGATTCACCCAGGCCGACCGGAAGGGAAATCACCACCACAGGGTTCTCGCGAGGCCCCTGGAGGCCGACAGGGCGTAGCCCCCACTCGTCGATAGGGGGCATTTGCCTCACGAAGTCATCCCTATTGTGGCAGAGGTACAGCAAGGCTCCCCCCTGCCGGACACCCCCGGGGTTGGGATCGTCTGTCAGGACCAAGAGCACCCTCCTCAGCACCTCGGGCGTCAGGTCTTCTCCCTGAAGCCTCATGCGGTCGCCATGCCTGCTGAAGGCCCACATTCTACGAGAATGGCGTTGGGGAGGGGCAATGCGGCGCAATAGGAACTCCTTCACCACTTTGGGCGCCGTTACGCCAAGCTTCTTCAAGGACATGAAGCGATGCCAGACGAAGGCGAGCCGGGGACTTACGAGCGTCTCCTGGCCCCAGCCCGAATTAGGCACAGCAGGCGATGTCGGCTTCGCGAGCCGGGGGCTGGGCACCCCGACATCAATGTACAACCACCGCTCGCGGAACTCGGCTGAAGGCGGAGGAAGGTTGAAGTCGATACCAGAGGCTGCGGTCTCGGACAAAGCCACGAAGCTCACGCATGCCGAGCATTGCGTGGGGTTGACAAGATGCAAGGAGAAGAAGTGGCGCAGCAGGGCAACAGAAGGAGGGACGCCCACCATCGCCTCACAAACAAAAGCGAAGACAGAAAGAAGAGCTATGGACTCAGGACCCATATGCATCATGTGGATCTGATAATGATCAAGGACGGCGTTGAAGAAATCGGAGAAGGGAGGCACCAAACCCGCCCACAAGGCGTCGGCAAAGTAATGGACCTCGGTGATTATCCTATCAGTGGGGAGGTGACACGTAGGCCACGCCGTCATCCTCCCGCACTCGTTGAAGGCGGTGGCCAGAGCCGGATTGAGCTTGTCCAGGCACTCCAGGTTGAGTATGATTGAGCGTCCGACAACAGGCGCCACCGGCGGCAGCGGGCGAGATGGAGCCGCAGGCTTCTTCCCCTTCCCTTTCTTTGGAGCCACGACGGCGGGCGGAAGAGAGGATATGTGAGATGGGATTGGAAGCAAGGGTCTGAGTTCGAAGGGAGGAAGAGCAGGAGACGGTCAAGCAACAGGGAGAAGGGCGGCTGTGTACGACTGCGGGGCAACCTAGCGCGGCGCAGAATAAGGGAGCGTGGGTAAACAGTGCCGCCCACATCCAATCAACCGCCACGCGGCACCCGAGGCCGCAGGCTGTTAGGGCCCGCGGCGCTTCGCCCTTGCCCTTTCGCCTCTCGGCACGGCCAAGTCCGTGCGCGCCTTGGGCCCGGGGGCTACTGTCGGCGTTCTGGGAACGGGGGTCCCCAGACTTGCCTGCCTGCGGCCTACGGCGTAGCTCGAGTGGGGGCCCAACGTGGCCCATCTTCATCAACACAAGACCCAAGACCCTCGCGAGGGGCCAAGCCTCGTGAGGCGGACGACACGACGCTTCCTCAAGCACGGCCTCCTTAGGCTAGCTCGCGAGGAGGCGGAGAGATCAAGGTGGGGTACCTCACGAGGTGCCCATGACGCAAGCCATGACGACCAAGGGTGCCAGGCGGGCGCCAGCCCGCGCAACGTTCCCCTTTCCTCTTTGGTGCAAAGGGGGCAAGCGCAGGCGAGGGGATCAAGCAAAGGTATCTATTTCGGTGCAACGAGACGAAGACCAGCTCCGCGACAAGGAGGAAGTCACTGTGGAGCCCAAGCCGGCGTCATCACCATAGCCTTTGGCAGGCGAAGACCAACTTTAGTCAGGATAAGTGTACCAGATGTTCCCCTTCAAATTGGCCAATTGTTGGCGCCCTTCCCGCTCAATATTTGGGAAGAGGCCCAGGGCCATTGCCTATAAATAGGGCCAGCCACCCCCAGGGTAGGGGCATCTAGAACCTGAGGTAGAATCCCGCATCCAGAGAGAGAGAGAAGGGCGATCGAACTCCCCCTAGCAGTTCATCCCCTAACCAAGAACAGACCCTCGCGAGGTCGTTCTCCCTTCTACCGTTCTTCCTCATCAGCCCAAGAGGCAATCCACCCACCACAAACAAGAGTAGGGTATTACACCACAATGGTGGCCCGAACTAGTATAAACCCTGTGTCTCATATGTTGTCTTTGCAGTAGTTTAGATCCTTGCAAGACGGAGAGGTAGAAGGGCACGATCTCCGCGCGCACCCCAGAGTTCGAACCTTAAGGGTCTGCCGGAACCCGTAATCCGACAGAGCTTGCGGTATTCCTTTGCGCTCATGCGGTGTTGCTGTGGTGGTTCTCCATCCTTTGGGGTTCTTCCGCCTCTATATGCGATTACGGGCTGGCCAGGGGGAGCACCTTCCTTCTTGATCCTATCCGTCTTCTCTTGTGCTTGGCGAAGAAGTGCCTTGGTCTCATGGAGTTCCTTTCGGAGTTCCATCGATTCCGAGGCCAAGTGTTGTGCCAAACTATCGGCACAAAGGCTGGAGTAGGTCTGGAATCAGAGTGGAAGTCCTTCTTCTAATGGTGGAGCTGGTGCACTGCTCTCATCCTCACCTTCCTTCTGATAAGGCAATAAGCGGGTTGCCAACTCGTCTGCCATCTCTGGAAGAAGGTCTCGGAGGCGGGTGAGTGCCTTGAGGGTTGCCGTCTCGACGGCAAGAACTACTGTTGCCGTCTGGGGTCCCTCAAAGAACCAGCTTGTTGGTGAGTCATTGGCCTTCACGATCACTTCCACATGATACTCCGTCTCGGTGTCATTGATCCAATGCTCATGGTAGGTGAAAATGGGGGCTCGGTGGAACTGGCACTTCTTGAGGCTATCCTCGAGAAGCACGGGAAATCCGGTGGTCAGGAAGTCTTCGGGTACGGCAGCCATCTACAAAGGTTGAATGGGAGAGGTCAATAAGGGGGAAAAAATACCTTGGGTTGGGTAAGCTTTGGAAAAGAAGAGAAGTTTAGATGGTCTCAAGCTAACTAACGTCCATGCTAACTAAGGCTTCCTACAGTCAGGATGGATCTGATACCAGCTCTGTGGGGACCCCGACTCATAAGTCGTGATCACCGAATGCACGTGTACAGTGATCCTAGAGATCAATGCTCACTGAACACACAGAAGCTGAATAACAAGAGTCTTACATCCATACATACCGTCTTACACAAATTATGACCATTATGGTCAAGTCTTACATAGATAAAGCCTTAAGGGCTGAACTTCAAATGAAACACAAGCAGCGGAAATCTCCGTCGATAAGTAGAACCCATGCCATCTGCCTTAATCCCTACAGGCATTCTGACTGGGAAACGTCCTAGTTCGCATGTTCGTCTCCAAAGAATTCTTCTTCGAACTCCTGTTCTTCCATGCCTGGCCAATTAAATAACCAGTGGCAAGCCAATGAGTACTTTGAATGTACTCGCAAGCAACCCATGTTTTGGTTCAAGGTACAACAATGCATGGTAAAGGTAAATTTCTGCGGAAAGCTAGTTTTGAGTGCAATGACATGTTCAACAACTTGTAAGACATGCATTAGGAGAATTCAAGTACCCATGAGGACAGGCTACAGATATCAACATAAATAGAGTGGGCACCAACCCAACTCAACCATGTCAAGTCCTTGACTTGACCCAAGTAGTTCTCCCTACTTATCCAAACACACACACTGGTTTGTAAACATGTGGACGTAGCCCAAGAGCGGTTACCCAACTATCCTTGACCGTGGACACGGCTATTCGAATAGTTTTACACTCTGCAGAGGTTGCACACTTTACCCACAAGATCTGGGGAACTTCCGTGTCATCCACGTCCCGCGGTACCTCAAGTACCCGGGGTAAGCACCCGATCACTATCTTTCCCTAAACGACACTAACATGGAGTCCACTCGTTGTTCCGTATCCTCACGATGAACATCTTGCGAGACTCACTCGAGATCGTAACATCCGAGAGGGGACACAACGGTGTATCCGGTGCCCTGTGAAAACAGTCATGGCCGCCCTACCTGGCACGACCCCGTCCCGAGAGAGAGCACCAACTCTCCCCCGTCACTAGTAATGCGGGCTCCAAGCTAGTATCGACCTAGGTAATCAATAATGCCCTTTCCCATATGAGGGTAGAGTGGTTGCGCATGTAAGGTTGGAATAACGGTCGCAACTTAAACCAATCCGTTTTGGAAAACAACACACATTTGTCTCGGTACACCACCTCGTCATCAAGTGGTTACCCAACTCATCATCTCCCTCGGGCATAAGTGGCACCCGATGGGGTTTTCGAAAAGTCCTTTGAAAATACTTTGTCTCCATCGCCATGCATATTCCCGTCCCTTTTTGCGTAGCAACTACTTTAGCATCCCATCTACTCCCACCGGCATAACCCTCATAAGGAGGTAGGGTCATGCACAATGCAAGTATCAACGAGGAAGTAACAGAGGCAACCCATCAAAGTGGTCACCATCACATCATGATCCCGAAGCAACGCTAATAAAGTGTTATATGACATGCATAAAAAAAGGTTTCATAGACATGGTCAAAGGGCTGCTTGCCTGGCTCAGCAAAGTCTTCTGGGTCTTCAAAGTCTTCTGGTCCAACTCCTTCGTCAGCAACGCAATCTATCGTCGCAAGATAATAACGAGAAAATAAGGCAATAATAAAACAGGAAAACCAAAGTGCTCAGAAAAATGTCAACTCATTTAAAAAAAACTAGGTTGGAAACTAAGAAGGAGAAAATTCCTAGTTTTGGATTTGGTGTAGCAGAATAGGAGAAATGGATTTACAAAAGCATATTTAAATGCTTAAAATCACATTTAAATATTTATAGTGAAGAAAAGGTTGCTAGATTTGTATGAAAGTTGCACCATTAAATAGGTTGCAATATTTTTGGAATTTAGAAATTGGAATTAATTTATTTGGACATATATTTTGCCCTGTGGAATATTTGGAAAAAGTGACAGAAAAGAAAAAGAAAAAGGGCCCTGTTCCTGCTGGGCCAGAGCAGCTGCGGGGCAGCAGGCCCAGCCAGCGGGCCGGCCCAGCCGAGCCAGCGCACAGCGCGCGTGCTCGCCCACCCATTTCAAACCTGACGACCGGGGCCTGCAGGTTAGGGCGAGAGAGGGGCGCGAGAACGAGGGAGAGGATGACAGGCGGGGCCCACCTGTCATCACTAACCCGTGGACAGGGGGGTCGCGGTGCTCACCGGCGACGATGCAGGCCACGGTGAGCTCCCGCGAGTGCGGGGATGGCTTCAGGAGGCTTCCGCACGTCGATGGGTGGTGGACTTGACCGACGGGAGTGCCTGGTTCGCCGGTGACGAGGAGCTGCGGCGAAGGAGCTTCGGGAGGCGGTGGCTCCGGCCGTTTTCGGCTGCAAAAGAGAGGGGAAACGGAGGCGAAATGATCAGGGAGGTGTGGAGGGCCCAGATCGAGAGACAGGAGGGGCGGAGGGAGGCCGTACCCTGAGATCGACGGCGACCCGAGGCGGCGGAGCTCGAGCTTGATCTCGAGCTCGGGCGGCTCTGGGGAGGAACTGGGGGTGCAGGGGAGCGACTAGGGGAGTGAGAGGGCGAGTGGTGAGGAGAGGAGAGCTCAGGGAGGCCTATAAATAGATGAACGGCGAGGTCCCGTAGACCCGTGCGCCGGCGAGCTCATGCTCATCGTTGCAGGGCTTGGGGGAAGAGGGCGCCGTGTCTGGGGCATTTGTAGGGGTGGTCTAGGCCCAGAGGGAGGGAGAGAAGGAGCGGGAAAGCGTCAGGGTAGCGCGCGTGTGAGCCGCGCCATTGGCGCGCTCGGGCGGCCGGTGTCTGCTAGTGCGGAGGCACGGGGAGGAGGAGAGAGGAGGGGGACAGCACCGTGGCGTGTCGCGGACGCCGAGGCACATCGGCAGGCGCGCGGGGGAGAGCCGAGGTGGCTGGAGGTGGTTGGAAGGGGGCGGCTACAGTGCGGGAGCGCACTGTAGCGTGCTCTAGAGTGCCCATATGGCCGGCATGGCATATTATATGCATTGTGGGCGCGGCCACTGATGTCCAGTAGTGCTAGGGAGTAGTAAAGAAGTGGGAGAGGCTTTGGATGCTCTGGATGGCCACTGGGGTGAGGAGAGAAGAAGAAGAAGGGTGCAAATGGGCTGTCCAGAGAGAGAGAATGGGGTTTACCCATCCAATAATGGAGCTGTGGACTTGCCATTGTTACTGGAGGTGAAAGGGGTCTAGGAGGGGCTGTGGTAAAAAGCTTAGCTCAAGGAGAATAGTTTTAGTGGTCAAAAGAGGGATTTTTGAAAAGTGGCAGAAGGTGTATGATA
This sequence comes from Aegilops umbellulata, assembly GCA_032464435.1. Lineage (NCBI taxonomy): Eukaryota > Viridiplantae > Streptophyta > Magnoliopsida > Poales > Poaceae > Aegilops > Aegilops umbellulata. The sequence continues at coordinate 246,818,865 of CP136056.1, forward strand.
AGGGTTTTGGCAAGCAATGATTTCCAATTGCCATGATACTCCACAGGGTGAAATGACACATATAATTAGGGCCTTCCAGCAATTTGGAGCTTATTTGGGCAAAGTTGCCAATGCAACTTTTGTAAACCCTAGAATTTAGCAGAAATGGACTTGTGTAGATCTAGTTGAGCAATTCACTTCTCCTTGATGCACCACTTGGTGTAGTGGCCTTATTTGGTCATGTGAACATGCTCACAAAAGTTGGGGTCAAGGAGAGAAAGTTGGTAGTACAAACTTGTTCAAATATGGTTCTGGTCAGAGAGGGTTTTGGGGCATTTTGGTGAACCAAAATGACTTTAATTGGCATGAGGCTTTGCAAGGTGATCACAATATGTATTTGTGACTTGCTGGATTTTCCTTGGATTTTTATGAAAATATTTCCTGTAGAAATATTTCAAATCCTTGAAATGGGAAGAAATGGTTTTGGGAGGTCTTTTCCAATATTTTGATCATAACCATGTGTTGAAACTCATATATATGGAAAATATATGTCCATTGAGTCTCCCTAATTTTTCTCAAATATTTTTAAAGCTTTAAATAATTTTAACCTATTTAAGACCATTTCTGGCCTTAAGAAAAATCCTTTAAATAAAATAGAAAAATAACATTCAAAATTATATTTTTGTGGTTTCTGGGTATCCTATATCTATTAGGAGTGAAATATATCTTTGTAAATATTTTTACTGCCCTTAATTAAGTATTTGCAGTGCAAACCTCAATCCAGGGGTTTTTGGAAAACTAGTTTTTGAAAATACTTTTTGGCCAAATTATTTTTGTAAGAAAATACTATATTGCTCTATACACATCGCATGATCACTGGGCAGAAGTTTGGGACAAGGAGATGAAGTATAGGAGGTGGAGTAGTTGACTATTAAGAGCACTTGAAAAACCACACAGAGAAAACCAACTTCAAAATGAAAGCCAAATTATGCAAAAGTTTTTGTTGGTCCAAATTTTCATGCTTTATTAATGCAAATGAAATGTTACAAAATGCAGGGTGTGACAGTTTTGTTTGCAATTATTTTGATTTGATTTGCTTAGAGCATGGGACTGCGCATCCCGGGGACCAGACATTTTCTCGTGAGTGAGGAGGAGAGTCCACTCCTCTAGAGAATAACCCACCTAGAATGGAAGATACAGACATCCCTAGTTGATACATGAGCTATTCGAGCATACAAAACAGAATTTCATTTGAAGGTTTAGAGTTTGGCACACACAAATTTACTTGGAACGGCAGGTAGATACCACATATAGGAAGGTATGGTGGACTCATATGGAATAACTTTGGGGTTTATGGAAGTGGATGCACAAGCAGCATTCCCGCTTAGTACAAGTGAAGGCTAGAAAGAGACTGGGAAGCGACCAACTAGAGAGCGACACGGTCATGAACATGCACTAAAATTAATAAACATTGAGTGCAAGCATGAGTAGGATATAATCCACCATGAACATAAATATTTTGGAGGCTATGTTGATTTTGTTTCAACTACATGCGTGAACATGTGCCAAGTCAAGTCACTCAAATCGTTCCAAGGAGGATTCCACCCTATCATACCACGTCACAACCATTTTAATAGCATGTTGGCACGCAAGGTAAACTATTATAAACTCCTAGCTAATTAAGCATGGCATAAGCAGTTATGATCTCTAGTTTTCATTGCAAACATGTTTCATTCATAATAGGCTGAATCGGGAACGATGAACTAATCATATTTACAAAAACAAGAGAGGTCGAGTTCATACCAGCTTCTCTCTTCTCAATCAGTCCATCATATATCGTCATTATTGCCTTTCACTTACACGACTGAACGGTTTGAATAATGATAATAGTGCGCGTGCATTGGAATAAGCTAGAATCTGCAAGCATTTAATTCAAGGGAGAAGACAAGGTAATGTGGGCTCTTGGTTAAATCAACAATCTATAAGAGCCACTTCAACATTTTAGTCATGGTCTTCTCCTCTTGACCCCCAAAGAAAAGAAAAGAAATAAAACTATTTACACGGGAAAGCTCCCAATAAGAAAAAGAAGAACGAGAAATCTTTTTGGGTTTTCTTTTTAATTATTATTACTACAGGCCTAGAAAGTAAACTTGCTAAAAGCTACAACTATTTTTTTTAAATTTTTTTTGGTTTTTCTTAAGGTCATTCAAACACACAAGTAGAAGACTAGAAAAGGGAAATAAACTAGCATGGATAGTACAATGAAAAAGTATGAGCACCGACAACTAGAATGAGTGTGTGATCATGAATGTAATGTCGGTGAGCAATACGTACTCCCTCAAGCTTAGGCCTTTGGCCTAAGTTGGTTTATGCCCATGGATGAAAGTTGTAGCTGAGGTCGTACTGAGAAGCTGCAGCTATTGCCTCATGAGCTGCCGCTTGGAGGCGAGCTGCCTCCGTCCTCCTCTTATACTCGTTCACCTCCTCCCTAGTTATAATATATCTCCCTTTTGCCTGAAAGTCAAAGAAAGTAGGAGCAAGGAGAGCAACATGGACAGTGCGGCGCCTGTCAAACATTAGTCGGTACTGGAGTGGCTATTCATTCCTCTCAATAAACTGATGGCGAACCATAGCATCATAATCTAGATAAGCAGGAGGCAATTCCATATCATTTTCATGTATGGGTATCTCAAGAAAATTAGCCACACGGGTTGCATAAATCCCACCAAACAAGTCTCCACTTAAACCATTATTATGCAACCTTCGTGCAACAATGGCCCCCAAGTTATATTGTTTATCTCCTAAAACAGCACTCTTGAGAACACTAAGATCTGGAACACACATGTGACATGCCTCATCCTTACCGTTTATGCATCTACCTATAAAGAGAGCAAAATAATGTATAGCAGGAAAATGAATGCTCCCTATGGTAGCTTGTGTTATTTCTCTAGATTCCCTCACATTGATACTAGCAAGAAAATCTTTAAACTCGGATTTGCGAGGTTCATAGCACCATCCCATTGCGGAAGTTTACAAGTAGTATTAAAATCTTCTAAGTCCATAGTATAAGATTTACCATAGAGATTAAATAGGACAGTGTGAGAATTGCATGAAGATGTAAATTTGAACCTTCTCACAAAGGAATCAGTTAGGTGATAATACTGAGGGCACTTATCTAGCATGAAGCCCTCGAGTTCAGCATTATGCACATATGCGTCAAATTCCTCCTTAATTCCTGATTTGACCATGAAATCTTCTGACGGCCATTCACAAGGCCGCACTTGAGCTTCTCTTGGTAGTTCATGGTCCGGCTCACGTATTGCGGGCCTGGGTCCTTGCTTCCTTGAAGAACCACCTTGGTACATTTTCCTAAACATATTTCTTCCTCTGAAAAATTTCTGAAAATTTTTGTAACTCAAAATAAAAGTGAACCAGACTCAACAAAATTGATAGCAACTACTCCCCACAAGTGCCTAGAGACTATATCATGCATTAGAACTACTTGGGACCAAATAAATTTGACATGCAAGCTCAAGAACAGGGTCACCTAAGCAGCAAAAATTTGCAATAAATAAAGCACTAGAAAAAAAACTAATTGGACCATTGGAGGAGTCACTTATCGAAGAACAATCCCCCGGAGCAGTTTTGTGAGTGGAGCTTTGAGCAAGGAGATAAAAAATGGCAGCAAGATGAGCTAGAACTCGTGCTTGATCTGGTTGGTGATTTTTTTGGGAGGAAGGAGTGTGTTTTTTTAGAAAAGGAGGATGACCCCCGGCCTCTGCATTTGGGAGATGCATGCGGCCATTTTATTGATTATTCTCGAGGACCTTACAAAGTAGTACAACAATATGCCTGAATCCGCCATCTTGGCAATATCTGCCGCTACTCCAATCCATATGATGAAGGGGCGCAAGCTGGGCCAAATACCTCGACCTCTCACCTAAGCCTAACATCTAAAGCCGGAGGCCCCGACCGAGCCACATACCGAGTCCAGGGCACAAACCGGTCTGATGCACTCACATGTGTCATCACCGCCATCTTCCACTAGTCCATCTTCAGAGCAGATTGAGGTGCCAACCTTGGCAGGTGCCTCCGCCATCGATGCCACCATGACGCCAAGGAAGGAGTGGGTGGGTGCTGGAATAAGTGGAGGGGGGCCACCAGGGGCGCGCCCCAGGGGGGGTGGGCGCGCCCTCGACCCTCGTGGCTAGGTGCTTGCTCCCCCTGGTGTGTTCTCAGTGCCTAATATTCTTAAATATTCTAGAAAAAAATCATATTTCAATTTTAGGGCATTTGGAGAACTTTTATTTTCGGGGTATTTTTTATTTCAAGGATAATTCAGAAAACAGACAGAAAATACTATTTTTCCTTTATTTAATCTAAATAACAAAAAGGAAAAGGAGGGTACAGAGAGTTGTGCTTTCTAACTTCATCCCTCTCATGCTCATCAAAAGGAATCCACTAACAAGGTTGATCAAGTCTTGTTAACAAACTCGTTCCGAATCGCATGAAACCGGAGAAATTTCAAATAACACTAAGTTACCTCAACGGGGATATGCACATCCCCAATAATAAGAATATCATATTTCTTCTTGACAGTAGGAAGAGGAAATTCAAAACCTCCAATAATAATCGATGGAATTTTTCCAATAAAATTGATACTGTGGACTTGAGGTTGTTTCCTCGGAAAGTATACCGTATGCTCATTACCATTAACATGAAAAGTGACATTGCCTTTGTTGCAATCAATAACAGCCCCTGTAGTATTCAAAAAGGGTCTACCAAGGATATTTGACATACTATCGTCCTTGGGAATATCAAGAATAACAAAGTCTGTTAACATAGTAACATTTGCAACCACAACAGGCACATCCTCACAAATACCGACAGGTATAGGAGTTGATTTATCAGCCATTTGCAAAGATATTTCAGTAGGTGTCAACTTATTCGAATCAAGTCTACGATATTGTCGGGGGAAATCTGCCTCCTCGAACACCTATGGGGATCGAGCCCCTTTCTTGGTTCGGCGGGGGGCGAAGGTCGCGCGAAGAGCGGATCGAGGCGATGCACACAAGGGGTTTACCCACCTTCGGGCCGCACGGATGCGTAAAACCCTACTGCTGCTTTGTGGTTTTGTATTGTGTTCTTGCTCGGGAGCGTGTGGTGCTACAGTACACGTGAGCCACTGGCGAGACCGAGCATGAATGGCCTCCCCTTCCCTCCCCCGTTGCGCATGGGGCCTCCTTTTATATGTGCAAGGGGTTACCCACAAGTGGCAATGTAGGCGGGGGCAAAACTGGAAAACGCTATGTTGGGTACAGCTGTTTGCACAGTGCTACCATAACTAACTCTGACGGCAGGGGACAAGGGCATTAAATGCCCGTCCGCATCGCCCAGACGGTGCAGGAAAGGCACCGTCAGGAGCGCCACCGTTTGCCACGATGGCTACTCTGTCAGCGTTGCTTCGCCACCGCATGCCCCTGGCTGCGCAGCCTCTTGCCACGTACGCCTGGGATGGCCCCAGAACGACGCGTGGGTGGATGAGCTAGAGCGCAGGCGCGGGGTGGTGACTTGCCGCGGCAAGCGCCTTGCCGCGGTTGGTGCCTTGTCGCGCCCGGGAGCTTGTCGCTCACCTGTCCTTGCCGGGACGCGGGGCGCGTCGCAGCAAGTATCTTGTCGTGCCTCGGTCGGCCTTCCCGGCAAGCTCCTCTTGCTGGGGCCTTGTGCCTCGAGCGGCCGTCCCGGCAAACTCCTCTTGCCGGGGCCTTGCTCTCTTCGGGTGGCCTTCCCGGCAGGCTCCTCCTGCCGGGGCCTTGGCTTAAATACTTTGTTCTTGGATGGCCCGAGGAGGGACCATGGAGAGTTCTGGCGATCGCCTGGCAAGCCTTGCCGCGGGGCGCTACGACTGCCCGTGCACAAGTTCGGGGTACTAAGGTACCCCTACTTTAGTACACCGACAGGAGCCCCCGGGCCTGGGCCATACACGGTGCCGAGCGCTGTTGGGCCAGGCCCAAAACAGTGCACGGGCACGCGTGGCCTGGGTCACGCTGCATCTGCTTCTGCATCCACCACGTCCTCCCCGAACGGCACGCGTCGAATGCGGCATCGTGGGGAGAGGCGTGCGTGACGTGGGCGGCGTGCGCGGGGCTGAGCCCCGCAGGCATGCGTCAATAAAGGGGGACGGTTCGCGCTATCTCCATAAGTGGAGGGAGGCGTGGAGGCGTGGCTCGCTTGGTAGACGGGGCCGAGGCATGGTTTCCGAGGCGTCCGCTCCCCATGATCACGGGGTGGAGGGAGGTCGCCTCATCCGTCGCCTCGGTCCTGCACGTCAGCCACGCGGCTCCCATGCACCCGGAGTTGCGGACGGTCGAGGCAGGAAACCGGGCCGTCGCGGGTCGAGGCAGCAGGCCGGTCCCAGTCGTCTGCCCTCCCTGCGTCTTGATTGGCCGAGCGGAGCGGTCGAGCCCCCACCCTGCTCCTTTATAAAGAGCAAGAGGGGGGCGACGAAAACCCACACTCCTCCATCTTTGCTTCTCTTCAGCTTCTGATCCCCTCTCTCCATTCGCCATGGAGAAAGGGAATCCTGGTCCTTCATCGATGGCGGCGAGGGTCGCCGCTAGGCAACGCGCCCCTCCTCCCCTTGCACCCGCGGTGGCAGAGCCAACCGTAAGGGGAAGGGGGAGGGGGCGAGGTCATGGATGAGGTCGTGGGCGAGGCCGAGGCGCTCAGGAACGAGGCGGACGGGGCGACGCGCCGGCCTCGCCTCTGCCAGCGGCCCCTCTTCTCACGGCAGTCCACATCGGGGACGACCCTTGCGAGTTCTTCGTCAGGCTGCGCCGGGCGCCTCGTCGTCGCCTCCGTCTCCCGGCTCCCTTCGCGAGCGTGATGGAGATGGAACAACCCGAGACGCTAAGATTGCGCATGAGGGGCTGCGGGATCAGCGGCACGCGGGTCCACGTTGAGTCCCCAGCCCCCGGCGTGATGTATCTTGGTCGAGGGTGGAAGACGTTCACCCGTATCCACAGCTTGATGGAGTGGTTCACCCTCCATTTTAAGTTGATGGAGGGCCACCTCCTCTCCATCAAGGCCTTTGGGGACTTCGGGACCCGGGCCCGGTGCTGCGTGGATAGCTCCTCCGACAGCGAAGGCTCCTCCTCGAGCGAGAGTGACGAGGAGGGGAGCGACAGCGACGACGAGGGTAGCGGTCGTCGGGATGACGGGTCCGACTAGGCGTCGGTTGCGGCTCCGTGTGGCACCGGCGACCCCATCATCCGTGTCGCCGGCTCCTTGAGCTTCCCGGGGTCGTCTCCTTGGCGGCTGGCGTAGGGAGGCTGCGAAAGAGGAACAGGGCTGGCGGCAAGGCCGTCAACTCGGAGTACGAGGGCTAGATGCCCTCGACAGCGTGCTGACGTCCTGCTGCCTCGTCGAGCCCTGCTTCCGGCGCCGCCGTCACCGTCCAGCTTTCAGCCGGCCCCCGGGGCATTCTATTGGTGTCTTCTGCCACCCGTAGCTCGCCTAGGCGCCCCTCTTGCCCTTTTCGCCTCCTTGTCCTACCTCCTGAGGAGAGAGACAAGAAAGGGATTACGGGCATCTTATCTTTTTTCAATCTGTAAGCCCTCGGGCCTTAGCTGTGTTTAAAACTTGTAATCCCATCTTTCATGTTTTTCATTCTCTCTGAACTGTATCTGAGCGGAATGTTTTTAATGAAAAGGGGATGTTTGCCGGGCCATTTATCCCGTGGGCGCCAAGGAGTGAATCCTTTATGTCGTTAAGATAGACACTTCTTTGTCCGGCAACAGGCCCTGCCGTCTTCCCGCGCCACTCGACCTTCCTCACGCCTTTGGCGGAGGCAGGGATGAGGCGGGTTCGGGCTCCTCATTCCATTCCTTTGCCGCCGCGGCTACTACCGAAACTGGCCCCAGGAACGCGCTCCGGGGCCCAGAGTTAAGGGAGCACGGCAGCTTTTTAGGAAGGAACAAGGTTTTCGCATTCCTCAGTCCATAAGAGAATGCATGACAAGGGATGAAAGTCTTATCTAGGATTGCAGCCCCCGACAACTTTGGCTTGTCGCGGGTGAATCTTTGTGCTTGCAGCCCCCGACAACGTTGGTTTGCTGGGGACCAGATGCTGGTCCGCCCTTCTTCTCTTCTTTGTCCTTAAGCGGTCTGGCCAGGATATGCAAAACCCTGCGAACCAAAGGAAACGAAAGAACAGGAAAAAGGACGCAGACTCGACCTCTAAGCTAGGGGTTAGCAGCTGTTAGGCACTATCAACCCTAACCAAGGACGAGACTCGACTCAGCATGCATGCTAAAACTTAGGGCGCCAGCGCTTCATTTACTGCTGCTCAGGGTCTGCGCCTGGCTTTGTACAAAGGATTGCATGCAACAGCGACAAGACTTGTACAAAAGGTTGGTTGCCGGGCGGGGCCCGACAACCGCGCCTTACGGGTAAAACTTACGAAGATGCTCAATATTCCAGTAGTTGCTCACCGGAGTGCCATCTTCGGTCTCGAGGCGGACAGCGCCGGGCCTCGTGACTCGTCTCACCCGGTAAGGGCCTTCCCACTTCGGTGTCAACTTGTTATGATTCTTGGCGGACGGAGCGCGCCGAACAACAAGGTCGCCTTCCTTGAAGCTTGTGGCTTTAACTTTGCGGCTATGGTAGCGACGCAAAGCTTGCTGGTAGCGAGAGGCTCGCACAGTAGCCTGAAGACGATCTTCCTCAAGGAGCAGCGCGTCATCTTCACGCAGCCGCTCTTGCTCAAGCTCATCATAAGCGAGCACTCGAGGTGACCCATATACGAGTTCCGTGGGGGTAACTGCTTCTGCTCCATAGACTAGAGCAAATGGTGTCTGGCCAGTGGCTCGATTTGGCGTCGTTCTGACCGACCAAAGAGCCACCGGCAGCTCCTCGATCCAGTTTCTTCCACACTTGTGCAGCCTGTCGAAAGTTCTGGTCTTGAGCCCGCGCAGCACTTCGGCATTGGCCCTCTCCGCTTGACCGTTGCTCCTGGGATGAGTAACAGAAGCGAAGCAGACCTTGGCGCCGAGATCTTGGACGTATTGCATGAAGGCGCGGCTCGTGAATTGTGTACCGTTGTCGGTGATGATCCTGTTGGGTATCCCGAAGCGGCAAACAATCGACCTAAAGAACTTGACTGCTGACTGTGCTGTCACCTTCCTCACTGGTTCCACTTCCGGCCACTTTGTGAACTTCTCGATTGCGACGTACAAGTACTCAAAGCCCCCGACAGCTCGGGGGAAGGGGCCGAGGATGTCGAGCCCCCAGACCAAAAATGGCCAGGATAAAGGGATCGTCTGGAGAGCTTGAGCTGGCTGGTGTATCTGCTTGGAATGGAACTGGCACGCTTCACACTTGGTTACTTGTGCAGTTGCATCCTGGAGGGCTGTTGGCCAGAAGAAACCTTGCCGGAATGCTTTGCTGGCAAGTGCTCTGGCGCCAATGTGGTGGCCACATATACCTCCATGTATCTCTGCCAACAGCTTTTGTCCGTCTTCCCGGGAAATACACTTCAATTTCACACCGTTGTGCCCTCTTCTGTAAAGCGTGTTGTCGACGAACTGGTACATACTCGAGCGTCGGGCTACTCTTTCCACTTCTTCTTGTTCTTCGGGAAGTTCTCCGTTCTGGAGGAAATGGACAGTCTGCTGCGCCCATGCTAGAGCCTGTGGCTCGACAACAAGGACTGAAGGCACATCTGCTGCTACGGGAACGTCCGCTTCTACGGCGAGGATCTGAGGCTCAGCCGGAGCTTGACGTTTCCCGGCAAGCTTGCCGGAGCAAAACTTATCGGGAGCGCCTGCTTCTACGGAACAAACCCTGGGGTTTTCCGGAGCAGACGGCTCCTCAACGCTCTTGGCGTCGATCTTGGGGACCTTCTTGACGGCGGCTCCGGGGAGCTCTGCCGGAAGATAGTCGCCGGAGACCAACTTCCTCTTCTTGCTCTGTCTGGTTGATGGCGTTACGGATGGCTGAGTCAGCTTGAGCACAAAGGTTCCTGGTTCCACAGGTAACTTAAATGCTGCGCACTTTGACAGGCCATCAGCTATGTCGTTCTCAGCTCTTGGAATGTGTTCCATTTGCAGGCCGTCAAAGCGCTCTTCTAGCTTCCTCACTTCATCAACGTACGCTTCCATCAACGGACTCTGGTAATCTTTGTTCACTTGGCGGGCGACAAGCTGCGAGTCACCCCTGACAATGAGCTTCTTGATCCCAAGTTCTGCCGCGATCCTGAGACCGGCGAGCAGACCTTCATACTCTGCAGTATTGTTGGTTGCTTGTTCCTTGGGGAAGTGCATCTGGACTATGTATTTGAGGTGCTCTCCGGTGGGCGTGATAAGCAACGCGCCAGCACCGGCGCCTTGCAGCGAGAAGGCACCATCAAAATACATCAGCCACTCTTTGCTTGCTTCTTTGGCGGGGATGCTCGTCTCTGGGATTTCTTCGTCTGGCGTCGGTGTCCACTCCGCTATGAACTCCGCCAAGGCTCTGCTTTGGATAGTCGAGGTGCTCTCGAACTTGAGACCGAAGCTCGACAGTTCCAGCGCCCACTCGACAATCCTGCCTGTTGCTTCTGGATTCTGCAGTATCCTCTTCAGCAGAAAGCGGGTGACAACTGTAATCTCATGTGCTTGGAAGTAATGGCGCAGCTTTCTTGAGGCCATGAGAAGGCCAAAAAGCAATTTCTGCACACCAGAGTACCTTGACCTAGCCCCCTGCAGAAGGGAGCTGACAAAGTAAACTGGGCGCTGCACCATTTTCTTCTTCTGCACCTCCACTTGCTCCTGCACAGATTCATCCTTGTCGGGGCCAGAGCTTGTCGGGGAAGCCCCCTGCTTGTCACTGGACGTGCTTGCCGCGGGTGCTGGCTCATCATCTGCCTCCCTCTCCGCTACTAACGCAGCACTAACCACTTGATTGGTTGCCGCCAGGTACAGCAGCAACTTCTCTTGTGGTTTAGGCGCGACAAGTATTGGAGTGGAGGATAGGTATTTCTTCAATTCTTGCAGCGCAGCCTCCGCTTCCGGAGTCCATTTCACTGGACCCGCCTTTTTCAAAACTTTGAAAAATGGCAGGGCGCGTTCTGCAGACTTGGAAATAAACCTGCAGAGAGCCGCGACGCAGCCGGCAAGCCTTCATACATCCTTGACGCGTGTTGGTGCTTCAATCTGCTCGATGGCCTTGATCTTGTCTGGGTTGGCTTCGATTCCTCGCTGAGACACGAAGAACCCGAGAAGCTTGCCGGAAGGGACTCCAAACACGCACTTCTCGGGGTTGAGCTTGAGGCTGATCCTGCGCAAGTTCGTGAAGGTCTCTTCTAAATCTTGAATCAGGGTTGCCCTATCCCTGCTTTTGACCACTATGTCATCCATGTAGGCTTCCACATTTCTGTGGATCTGTGGCTCAAAAGCGGTATGGACAACCCTCGCAAACGTCGAACCAGCATTCTTCAAACCGAAAGGCATCCGTACGAAACAGTACGTGCCACATGGAGTGATGAATGCGGTCTTCTCCTCATCTTCTTCAGCCATGAAGATCTGATGGTATCCTGAGTATGCGTCAAGAAATGAAAGCAGGTCACATCCGGCCGTGGAGTCAACAATCTGGTCAATGCGCGGCAAGGGAAAAGGATCTTTGGGACAAGCTTTGCTAACATCAGTAAAGTCGATGCAAAGCCTCCATTTCCCATTTGCTTTGCGCACGACAACAGGATTGACCAACCACGTCGGATGGAGCACACCTCTGACGAGGCCCGCCGCTTCCAACTTCTTGATTTCTTCTGCGATAAACTCTTGGCGCTCCACCGCTTGCTTCCTGACTCTTTGCTTGACGGGCCGCGCATGAGGACAGACGGCGAGGTGGTGCTCAATCACTTTCCCGGGAACGCCGGGGATGTCAGATGGTTGCCAGGCAAACACATCGACATTCTCCCGCAGGAAAGCAATGAGCGCGCTTTCCTATTTGGGGTCGAGAGTGGCACTGATGGTGAAGGTACCACCAGTGCCGTCCTCCTTGGCGGACACCTTCTTGGTCGTTGGCGGAGCTGCCATTGTCTTCTTACTCTTGCCGGTGGAGCTCGATGGCGCGTCCTCGACGGTAGCGCAGCACTCCGAAGAGGTGCGCTTGCCGGAGTGGGCACCAGAGCACTTGTCGGGCTTGGTCTTCTTCTTCCCTCCAGGAGCTTCGGCGGCAAGCGGCTTGTGATCCGCTGCGGCTGCTGCTTCCCGGTAGATCTTGTCGGCACGGATAAGGGCATCCTTCTTGTCGCAGGGGACAGAGATGACGCTTATCGGGCCTGGCATCTTGAGCATGTTGTATGCGTAGTGAGAGGCCGCCATGAATTTGGCGAGCGCTGGACGGCCGAGAATTCCATTGTAGGGCAATGGAAAATCGGCAACGTCAAAAGTGATCCTCTCTGTCCTGAAGTTCAGCTCGCTGCCAAATGTCACTGGCAACGTTATCTTCCCCTTCGGCTTGCTCCTTCCCGGGTTGATTCCTTGGAACGTGTCGGTCTCTTCGAGCTCGCTGTCGGGGACTTGGAGTTTCCGGAGCACAGCGGAGGAGATCAGGTTCAAGCCGGCCCCGCCGTCGACTAGCATCTTAGTGACCTTGAGGTTGCGGACTGTTGGTGAGACCAACATCAGAAAACACCTGATCGCAGTTGTGCGGTCAGGGTGGTCCTCAATATCGAAGATGATAGGCGTGCTGGACCATTTCAGAGGCTTGCGCGACTCGACGGGTGGTTCCGCTGCATTGACTTCTCGTGCCCACTGCTTGAGCTGGCAGTGAGAAGTATGCAGGGAAGCACCGCCGTCTACGCACAAGACCTCTGTGGCTTTCTGAAACTCCTGCTCACTGGTCTCGACATCATCCATGTCTTCGTCTTCGTCGTCGTCTTCGTTCTTGTCGCGACCGCGGGGAGGTCTATCCGCTTGCCACTGCTTGTCCTTGTCACGGCGTCCTCCCTGGCTGGGACGCTTTGTACCTGATCCTACGCCACCTCCCCGGGCTCTCTCCTTGTCGCGCTGCTCGTACTCGGCCTTTTGCAGCTCGACGAGCCGCTCGACCTGCTTGCAGCTCTGGAGGTCATGGCCCTTGGTGCGGTGGATCTTGCAGTACTGTTTGTTGGTGCCGTCCCGCTTGTCGGCGACCGCCACAGCCTGGCAGTTGGCGCATCCGGCAACCTCCTTGCCGGAGCTACCAGCCTGGGCCTTCTTGGCGGCGCCTTCATCGTCGGACTGCTCAACAACCAGTACTTCTTGGCTCTTCTTCTTCCTGTTGCTCCGCCGCCGGTTCTTCCTTGCCGGGGCGGTATCTTCACTGTCAGATTCTCCTGCTCCAGTGTTCTCTCCGGGGAGTTTCCTTCCTTCCTCAGCATGTGCACACTTGTCGGCCAGGGCATATAGCTCACTGACGTCTTTGATCTTGCACATCGCCATCTCCTCCCGCATCCCGCGGTTACGCACGTTCTGATGGAACGCGCTGATAACCGCGGCAGGGTGGACGTCTGGGATGTTGTAGTGTACGCGGCTGAATCTCTGGATGAACTTGCGCAAGGATTCCCCTTCCTTCTGGACGAGCAGATGAAGGTCGCTCGCTTGGCCATGGGGTTTGTGGACGCCTGTAAAGGCGCCAACAAACTGATGGCACAAGTCTGTCCAGGAGGTTATGGAGTTATCCGGCAAGTGCATGAGCCAGGATCTGACGTTGGATTTGAGTACCAGCGGGAAGTAGTTGGCAAGGATCTTGTCGTCCCGCCCCCCAGCAGCCTGCACCGCAATGGTGTAGATGCTGAGGAACTCCGACGGATGCGACTTGCCATCGTACTTCTCTGGTACGTCTGGCTTGAAATTCTTCGTGCTGGGCCACTGGACTTGCCGCAGCTCACGGGTGAATGCAGGGCAGCCTACCGCGTACGGCAGGTCGCCTGGTCCCCCGGGCGCATGCATGTCGACAGAGGGCCTAGCGCGCTGGTCTGATTGACGCCGCGCTTCTCTCCGACACTCGATGCGAGTACGATCGTCCTCTTGCTCTCGCTTGTCAAGAACTTGGCGTTGATCTCGACGAGTTCGCGGATTCGACGACGCGGTGGAGTCGTTGTCGTGATGGTTCTGGCGAGTCGGCGATCTTGGCCTTCGGGGCGGGGAGTGCACAGTGGTCGCGCCCCCACTGGTCTTGGCGCCATCGGTTCTCGCCTGGCCGACCTGCCGCGGCTGCGACGCACTGTGCTGCCGCGGGGTGTCGCCGTTAGCAAAACCGATGAGGCTCTGTATCGTGGCCCTCCAGTCGTCGAGCTTGTCCGCTGTTGGAGGGTAGTCTAGGAGCAGTTGAGCTCGCGCCAGAGCTTCTGCTAGAGTGGCGGGCAGCGGTGGCGAACGGCGCGTGGAGCGGGATGTGCTCGAACTTCTAACTACGTTAGAAGGAGCAACACCCGGACCAGGCAGTCGCGCCACGCTTGCGCCAGTGCGTTGGTGTGAGTGCTGGCCTTGAGCGCCCTGGGATCCGCCGGCTCGATCTGGGTCCAGCGAGCGTATGGTACCATGAGTGCCAAGACGCTGCTGGTCCCGTGCCTCCTGAGAGGGGCGCGGTGCATGTTCGGACGTCGTGGCACCATGAGCTGGCTCGGTGGCGCCCGTTCCGCCGCCGGTGCTGTCCCCACCACCCGTTTGCTCCAGGGGCGGTGGGTTCGACGCGGACGGACCAGCCACCTCCGGAACCTTCTTTTTCGGTGGCATGTCGACGAAGATGATGGAGATCTAGCCTGTGCAGACGCCGGATCAGGTTCGCACAACTTCGACACCCCCTACCTGGCGCGCCAAAGATGTCGGGGGAAATCTGCCTCCTCAAACACCTATGGGGACCGAGCCCCTTTCTTGGTTCGGCGGGGGGCGGAGGTCGCGCGAAGAGCGGATCGAGGCGATGCACACAAGGGGTTTACCCAGCTTCGGGCCGCACGGATGCGTAAAACCCTACTGCTGCTTTGTGGTTTTGTATTGTGTTCTTGCTCGGGAGCGTGTGGTGCTACAGTACACGCGAGCCGCTGGCGAGACCGAGCGTGAATGGCCTCCCCTTCCCTCCCCCGTTGTGCATGGGGCCTCCTTTTATATGTGCAAGGGGTTACCCACAGGTGGCAACGTAGGCGGGGGCAAAACTGGAAAATGCTGTGTTGGGTACAACTGTTTGCACAGTGCTATCATACCTAACTCTGACGGCAGGGGACAAGGGCATTAAATGCCCGTCCGCATCGCCCAGACGGTGCAGGAAAGGGACCGTCAGGAGCGCCACCGTTTGCCATGATGGCTACTCTGTCAGCGTTGCTTCGCCACCGCATGCCCCTGGCTGCGCAGCCTCTTGCCACGTACGCCTGGGATGGCCCCAGAGCAACGCGTGGGTGGATGAGCTGGAGCGCAGGCGCGGGGTGGTGACTTGCCGCGGCAAGCGCCTTGCCGCGGTTGGTGCCTTGTCGCGCCCGGGAGCTTGTCGCTCACCGGTCCTTGCCGGGACGCGGGGCGCGTCGCAGCAAGTATCTTGTCGTGCCTCAGTCGGCCTTCCCGGCAAGCTCCTCTTGCCGGGGCCTTGTGCTTCGAGCGGCCGTCCCGGCAAACTCCTCTTGCCGGGGCCTTGCTCTCTTCGGGTGGCCTTCTCGGCAGGCTCCTCCTGCCGGGAGCTTGGCTTAAATACTTTGTTCTTGGATGGCCCGAGGAGGGACCATGGAGAGTTCTGGCGATCGCCTGGCAAGCCTTGCCGCGGGGCGCTACGACTGCCCGTGCACAAGTTCGGGGTACTAAGGTACCCCTACTTTAGTACACCGACAGATATAAAGAGAGAGGCATGACACTAACACCGGCTCCAAGATCACATAAAGCAGTTTTAACATAGTTTCTTTTAATGGAGCATGGTATAGTTGCTACTCCTGGATCTCCTAGTTTCTTAGGTATTCCACCCTTAAAAGTATAATTAGCAAGCATGGTGGAAATTTCAGCTTCCAGTATCTTTCTTTTATTTGTAACAATATCCTTCATATACTTAGCATAAGGATTCATTTTAAGCATATCAGTCGAATGCATATGCAAAAAGATAGGTCTAATCATTTCAGCAAGCGCTCATAATCCTCATCATCCTTTTTCTTGGATGGTTTAGGAGGAAAAGGCATGGGTTTCTGAACCCATGGTTCTCTTTCTTTACCATGCTTCCTAGCAACGAAGTCTCTCTAATCATAACGTTGATTCTTTGATTATCGGTTATCAAGATCAACAATAGGTTCAATCTCTACATCATTGTCATTGCTAGGTTGAGCATCAACATGAACATCATCATTAATATTATAACTAGGTTCATGTTCATTACCAGATTGTGTTTCAGCATCAGAAATAGAAGTATCATTGGGATTCTTAGGTGTGTCAACAACAGGTTCACTAGAAGCATGCAAAGTCCTATCATTTTTCTTTTTCTTCCTCTTAGAAGGACTAGGTGCATCAACATTAATTCTTTGAGAATCTTGCTCAATTCTCTTAGGGCGGCCTTCAGGATACAAAGGTTCCTGAGTCATTTTACCAAATTCATTGAGCATTATCATTCCTCTTAGGGTGGCCTTCAGGATACAAAGGTTCCTAAGTCATTTTACCAAATACAAAGGTTGCTCAATTCCTCTAGTCATAACTCTAATAGCATTATCATTCTTCTTCTTATTAAATTCATTGAGCAAATCATTTTGAGCTTTAAGCACTTGCTCTACTTGAGTGGTAACCATAGAGGCATGTTTACTAATGAGTTTGAGTTCACCTTTAACTCTAGACATATAATCACTCAAGTGTTCAATCATATAAGCATTGCATTTCAATTGTCTGGCAACATAAGCATTGAAGTTTTCTTGTTTAACAATAAAATTATCAAACTCATCTAAGCATTGGCTAGCAGACTTATAACGAGGGATATCACCTTCATGAAATCTATAGAGAGAATTTACCTTTACTACCTGTGTCGGGTTATCAAGGCCATGTATTTCTTCAACATGCGGCAAATTAAGACCATGTATTTCTTCAATAGGAGGCAAATTCTTAACATCTTTAGCTTTAATACCTTTTCCTTCCATAGATTTCTTTGCCTCTTGCATATCTTCAGGACTGAGAAATAGAATACCCCTTTTCTTCGAAGTTGGCTTAGGAGTTGGTTCAGGAAGTGTCCAATTATTTTCATTAGTCAACATATTATTCAATAGCAATTCGGCTTGATCAACTATTCTTTCCCTGAAAACACAACCAGCACAACTATCCAGGTGGTATCTGGAAGCATCGGTTAGTCCATTATAAAAGATATCAAGTATTTCATTTTTCTTGAGAGGATGATCAGGCAAAGCATTAAGTAATTGGAGAAGCCTCCCCCAAGTTTGTGGGAGACTCTCTTCTTCAATTTGCACAAAATTATATATTTCCCTTAAAGCAGTTTGTTTCTTATGAGCTGGGAAATATTTAGCAAGGAAGTAATAAATCATATCCTGGGGACTACACACACAACCAGGATCAAGAGAATTAAACCATGTTTTAGCATCACCCTTTAATGAGAACAAAAATAATTTAAGGATATAGTAGTAGCGAGTTTTCTCATCATTAGTAAATAGGGTGGCTATATAATTTAATTTAGTAAGATATGCCACAACAGTTTCAGATTCATAACCATGAAAAGGATCAGATTCAACCAAAGAAATTATCTCAGGGTCGACAGAGAAATCATAATCCTTACCAGTTATACAAATAGGTGAAGTAGCAAAAGCAGGGTAATATTTCATTCTAGCATTCAAAGATTTTTCTTTCAGCTTAGCTAATAATTTCTTAAGATCATTCCTATCATTGCAAGCAAGAAAGTCTCTAGCACTTTCTTCATCCATAACATAACTATCGTGGTTTTGTCATGGCAGATGTCCTCAGGAAAGGACTTAGTCGTGGAGCCATCACTACGGGTTAGCTTAAAGGGGTTAAAGCGGACAAGGGATGCAAGAGAGTTTTATACTAGTTCGGCCCCTTATGATGAAGGTAAAAGCCTACGTCTAGTTGTGATGGAATTGATGGGGTTTCGATGATCAGGGAGCGAATACGCTTTTCCTGAGTCTCGAGTTGTTGTCTGTTGTTCTGAACCGCCGCCGGGTCGTCCCCTTATATACATGGGTTGACGCCCGTCGGTTTACAGAGTCCCGAGGCCGTCTCATAAACGTGTCCGGCTCGGTCTCCGTTCTTTCTACCTTATAGTACAAGTTACATTGTCAATGTCGGTTTATGTCTTCAGGCCTTAAACCGGCTTTGGGCCCTGGGCCTTCTTTAAGCGTCTTCGTCTGTCTTCATGGGCTTCAGATATGATAACTACTGATGAAGTTAACCCGGCCTCTCCTGGTCGGTTTACGCCCAGTAGTAATATCTCCAACATTAGGCCCTAGATTGATTTGAACAGGTTCATGTCAATCCTTAGTACCTAATAAAAATTCGTCTTCAACATCTTCTCATAATTTTGTAAACCGCCGTGATGTCATCTTCCCGGACCGTGGTAAACCGCCGTGACATCATCTGTTATTAAAAACTGTGTATAACCCATCTTCATTAATGGGCCTCCGACAATCGAGGCGACAACTCCGCCTTATTTCCAAATTTCTGGCTCCTCGATTTTCGCGCCTGACACTTATCCCTTGCGTTTATAAACAGGGTCGATGGGTCATTTTCACTTTTCCCCCTCGTGCCTCTTCGCTTCATCGTCTTCCTCGCGCTGATCAACCTCTGGAGCTCCGCTGCCACCGTCGACCGTCGCCTCTACTTCAACTCTGGCCGCTGCATCACCCTGAATGCACCAGAGAACTACGGTGCTTCTCCACTCTCTCATCAGCACTAGTATGCTCTCTGTTCTTCCACCATAGATCTGTTCTAGGGTTTTGGTGTTCTTCAATGTTCGTTGGTGTTCATTGCTTGTATAATAGCTTTTTGATACAAACCTTGATATTCATCCTGCTCAATGATAGTCGTAGCCCTTCTTTTCCATCTAATGCACCTCGTTAAAATAGAAGATCCCATCTGAACCTTCATCCACTGTTTCGGTACTACTTGTTAGGTCTGAATATACTTTCCTTTTCTGATATGCAACAGATCCAAAATTGTAATACCAACTTGTGAAATATGTTTTCCTTCACTTATACATCTGTAGACTTGTATCTTCAATGTCAGACTAGGCGGTTTAACTTTTCGAAAAATGATGACCCGGTATATACCATTAGTCCCCTTGTTGAACCGCCAATGTACTTCAACTTATAGCCTTAGTTTAGTAAATTCCGGTTTATAATTAACCAACTCCGGTTTAACAACATGCTTACATCCTTGTACTGCCACATAGTTGTCCACTGTAAATCTTAAACCGGTAATTATCATGTTGTAGATCATTCATTGCCTTGGCCAAGCAAGTGTATAAATGCAATTGGGTCCCTTCTCGAGTGACTGAAGAACAGTTAAATAACCTTGTCAAAACGGGCGCTTTAACCAAGAAAGATGTCATTCACTGGAGGGTCCCTGGCCCGGAATGTCCTCCTGCACCCAAGGACGGAGAAGTTGTTGTATTTGCTGATCACTTAGGCCGGGGTTTCAACCCTCCCGGTTCAAAAAAATTCCGGGATGTACTGGCCAGCTTTCAACTGCGCCCACAAGACATCGGTCCTAACTCTGTGACCAACATCTGCTACTTCCAAGTTTTTTTGCGAGGTTTACCTTCAAGAGGAACCTATAGTAGAACTGTTCAGGGATTTCTTTCACCTAAACCGTCGCACAAAATTCAAAGACGGACCCAACACAGAATTGGGTGGAATGGCGGTTCAGAAAAGAAAAGAAGTCACCTTTCCTCATCCCAGTCTCCACAGTCACCCCAAAGAGTGGAACCAAACCTGGTTTTATTGCAAGGACACGTCTCCAGCAGACGAAAACCCCCTGCCGAGTTACCATCCCGAGTGTCTGAGCAACACACATCCTCTTCCTCAAAGGCTGACTGCCAAAGAAAGGGCCAAATATGCTCCTCAACTATCAAAGCTTAGGGCCTTTATAGCAAACGGTTTGACATGAGTTGATCTTGCGCGGTGCTGGATAAGCTGGAGCATTTCGCCCTTAAGCCGGCGCCCTGGTTTGATGTGTGAGTATATAGGGAATTTGAAGGATGCTCAGCGGCACATTGACATTTGGCTTACAGATGATGAAGTCACTGAAGCTGTAAAAAAGATGTTGAACGAACTGGAGGCTGTCTGTGCCCAAACCGGACTACTCCCTTTCTGCACAACCAACAAACCGCCAGCTGTAAGAATCATATAATCTGTTTATCTGAAATTGCTTCTGTCCCAATATTCTTGGAAAGTGTGATTATTTTCTTGACAGGGCGATGATCCGTTCTGGAACAAGAAACCCCCACAAGACAAACCGGTGAAGCCAACCCGTCAGAAAACCAAAGTTGTGAAAAAATCTGCCAAGAGAAGGACCACTGCATGTTCTGATCCACCAGCTGATGATGATGTGGGTAATCTGGAACTAGAGGTAGAACTTGACTCACTTGTTTCATTTTTAATACGCCTTATTGATGATGATTATTGTCAGGACGATGCCGAAGTCAGTCATGCCGATGCTGTAGAGGTAATCGTTCTTTCCTCCAATTCAAACCCTTTGCCATCACTAAAAACCCGTCGAGCAAACCGGAAAGTTAAATTTTCTCATCCTCTTGCTTACTTGGATTCGAACTTTCTTGTGAATACACAATAGCACGAGGCTCGCCGCACAACCCGGCATAGCGGCCAGGTAGTTACCTCCGGCGGTTTATCGAACAGTCCGGTTTGGAAACGCCGATCAGAGGTCTCTTATTCCCTTGACATTTCACGCCCCAAAGCGGGCTGTTTTCGTCAACCTCTTAATCCGTCCGCTTCAAATTATCAGGGCACTTCTCATTCATCCTCTGGCGAGTCGTCAGCCACCAAACTTCCACCCCTCAAAACGGTTCTTGGGTGAGTTATACACTTGTTTTTACCCTTAACATGAATTTTATACATTATACTAACCTCCAGCCTTCTTACTTTTCTCAGTGCTAAGCCCAGACCAAGCAAGAAGGCTTGGTTGAACACACCGGCTGATGAAGACGTGGCTGTTAATCAGGAGAAGACTCCAGATCCTGAAGAGGCCAACATTGATGATATGTCGAATGACCCACCGCCTCAAGATCATGACTTCGTTGCTGAGCAGGTAGAAGTTGACAGCACCGGCCATGCCGACCAGCCAACAAGCCCTATCCGGACTAACAAACCGGTCAATTCAGAAAAAGATACTGACAAACCGGCAACGCCAGTACGAACTGCTGAGGAGATGGGTGATGATGTTCTGATTACTGGCATTGGCCATACTGATCTAGGAAATCCAGTCGCTTTGTCGAAGCATACCGCCAAAGAGGAATTTTCTGCAATTGGCAAAGGCAAATGGAATGCCGATTTATCAACTTACGCCCATCTGAATGATCAAGACCTTCATTCTGGCTATCTGAACCGCCTATACACCAGTCATGACCATGAAGCCGGCTTGGTAAATATGATGAAGGAGCGATATGAGGTAACTCCACAAGTGTTTTTCCCTTACATTTAATTTTAGTTTATCAACTCCAGTAGCCCCCAAGTGACGGTTTAAGATATCAAATCTAAACCGGGACTTAGTAAAATGTTTATGCGTTGCAACAATGCATCTGAACTTCACTGAAGTAGCCCCCAAGTGCTAGTTTAACTTTATAAAGATGATCCAGGACTTTGTAAAAGAAACTCCCGTATCAGCATTCCTTGAGCAAATACCCATTAGCCCCCAAGTGCCAAGTTGAATACTTGTATTATGCTTGGGACTTGTAGGAAATGTATGATGAAGAGCAAATATGCATTAGCCCCCTAGTACCGAGGGCATTACTTGTTATGTGCTTGGTACTTCAAGTATGTACTGTCCCCTCATCATATAACTGTCTCTTTGCAGGCCGAGCTGAGCAAGAAAGAGAGCCACACCGCTGACCTACAGGAGAACCTTAAATCGCAACAAGCTAAAACCTCCAAGGCGAAGGAAGAATTGACCAGCGCTCTAAGCGCTATGGAGAAACTGAAAGAAGGCTTCAACAAAGAGCGGACAGATTGGGAGAGTGAAAAATCCGATTTGATCAAAAGGGCTGAGAAAGCAAAAGCCGCTCTTCAACCGGTGGTTGATGAACTGACCAGCGTAAAGCGGCAGGTTCATGCCATGACTGCAGCTGTGTTTGGTAAGCATCCTTGATTCCTGATTTCAACATATCTTTTCATGTATTTGCTGGTTTACTAATCTTTATGATGATGTAGGAACTCATATTAGCCACTTGGGATCTGATGTTCAGAAGAAATTGAAAGCAACTTATACTCAGATAGAGCATCTGTATACCGGCGCGCAGCGGATCATATATACTGCTTCACACAACAATCCGCCTCCCACCTTGATCAAGGATACCTTAGCAAGGTTATCTATGCTTCCTGCCCGGGTAGACGAGTTAACAAAGTCTGCTGCTAGAATGGGCGCTTTAACCACACTGATCCGGGCAAAAGCATGGGTTCCTGACTTTGATCAAGCGGCCCAAGGTTATCCTAGTTTGAAGGAAGATGGTACAGAATTTAGCGAAGATGATCTCCGGATCATAAACCGGGAAGTACGCCTGTCGGTGTCAAAACCGGCGGATCTCGGATAGGGGGTCCTGAACTATGCGTCTAGGCGGATGGTAACAGGAGACGGGGGACACAATGTTTTTACCCAGGTTCGGTCCCTCTCGATGGAGGTAAAACCCTACTTCTGCTTGATTGATCTTGATGATATGAGTATTACAAGAGTTGATCTACCATGAGATCGGAGAGGCTAAACCCTAGAAGCTAGCTTATGGTATGATTGTTGTTCTTGGTCCTACGGACTAAACCCTCCGGTTTATATAGACACCAGAGGGGGCTAGGGTTACACAGAGTCGGTTACAAGGAAGGAGATCTACATATTCGTATTGCCAAGCTTGCCTTCCACGGCAAGGAGAGTCCCATCCGGACACGGGACGAAGTCTTCAATCTTGTATCTTCATAGTCCAACTGTCCGGCCAAAGGATATAGTCCGGCTGTCTGGATACCCCCCTAATACAGGACTCCCTCAGTAGCCCCTGAACCAGGCTTCAATGACGATGAGTCCGGCACGCAGATTGTCTTTGGCATTGCTAGGTGGGTTCCTCCTCCGAATACTTGCTAGAAGATTTTCAACACGAGGATCGTGTTCGGCTCTGCAAAACAAGTTCCACATACCACCGTAGAGAGAATAATATTTCCACAAATCTAATCTGCTGACGTATTTCACAGTGTGTCATCACACCACAGCCATGTCACCATTTGAATCGTTTTTTACAACCAACCTCGGCATGTTTCGTGATGCGGTTTCCTTTGCACGTCTTGTCGAAGCAGAGATCGTGTCCCCTTATTGCGGGATTCCCATCAATACGGATGTGGGTAACCCAACCGCGCCATTAATTACGGCGCTCGGGGGATAAGCGAGTTTTACCAGGCTGGTGGGGGCACATAGTTTCGTCCGCCCTTATAAAGGGATAAGGATTCACCTTTTTCTACCCACGCCTTCTTCCTCCTTGCTCATCCATTCTCGCGCACTCGAGCTCCAGCACCTAATTCCACATCCTCCTCCTCAACCCTCTCCAATCATGTCCGTAGCGGGAGGCAAGTGGATGGTCTCCTCCGTCACGGAGGGACACATCAAAAAGCTGCGTGGGGCCGGATACTTAACCGATGATATCGCTCATCGGCTGCCAGCCACGGGCAGATCGTCCCTACCCCAGAACCTTATGAAAGGGTGGTCTTCCTCACCCACTTCGTCCGCGGACTAGGGTTTCCCCTCTATCCATTCGTCCGCGGCCTCATGTTCTATAATGGGCTGGATTTCCATGATCTGGCCCTGAATTTCATCCTCAACATCTTGGCATTTATCGTCGTGTGTGAGGCCTTCCTCTGCATCAAGCCCCACTTCGGCATATGGCTGAAAACTTTTAACGTCAAACCGAAGCTGGTAAGCGGCCAGCAGGCGGAGTGCGGAGGCGCCATGGTGGGCAAGATGCCCAATGTCACATGGCTCGAGGGCTCCTATATGGAGACCATAAAGGGGTGGCAATCAGGGTGGTTCTACATCACCGAGCCGCGCGACACCAAATGGGCGGCGGCCTCCGAATTCCAATCCGGAATCCCCACGTGGCTCACTTCCTGGAAAGAGAAGGGCCTGCCCTGGGGTAATCCGGTAGAGCTAACCGGACTCCAGACCTGCATCCAAAATATGATAAACAGGAAGCTCAAGCTTGTCAACATAGTCCATGTCATGCTCATCCGCCGGATCCTCCCGTGTCAACAATGGGCATTCAATTTCTGGGAGTTCGACCGGGCCCAGCACCAGACTCTGAGCGAGCTCTTCGACACGACGCATAAGGAGGTCTGGAAGGTGTTGTTTAAGAGTGCCGAGGTTCCTCCTCCCCTTACCAAGGATCACGGACTCAGCGCGCAGCGCCAAGCCGGCACGGTAAGCTTTTTTATTACTTATAGGGTATTCATTTTCCCCAGTATAATCGTATGCTGGATCTAAGCTCCCATACCTTTGACAAGAATGGCTAGAAACGGCCGAACAGATCAACTGCCCAGCCCCTCTGCCCGAAGACCCAATAGACGCTCACTTAACGGAGATGCTGGTTCCGACACCTTACGTGGTGCCGGAGAAGAAGGCCAAGAAGAAGGCCACGGGAACCCGAAAGAGTTCCCGGCGCCATGTGGTATCGGACTCATCATCCGATGACTCCGAGACGCACTCCTACCGTGAGAACGAGGAGGAGGAAGAGGAAGGTTCTCCCCCTCCAGCCGGGGGAGAAAAGAAAAGGAAGGCCGTCCCAACCGTGGAGGCGTTGGGGTCCAAGAAGGGAAGGACTCTCCCTCCGGACTATTCTATCACCGCCGACGACAGCGGAGATGAGTGGTCACTCAGGGACAAGCCCCTGGCGATGTCGTAAGTATTCGGATACTAGAGTAACTCATAGCATACTTTTGTCGCACTGCTTCTCCTAACGCCGAATATGATTATGCAGTCCGTCTCGAGCCCGCATCGACGTGTCCTCGTCGGACGGTTCTTTGGACCCGTCGGCCATGAGTAGCGGTTTGCTTCCAACCGCGTACACCCCTCGCCCCACGGACAACGCCGAGGTGTTGTCTCAAAGGGCACCAAGTCGAGGGGAGGTAGTCCTGGAGGCGCCTCAAGGCGACCTTCGGGACTCTAGGCGCAAAGGGAGCAAGGCTCCCAAGGGCTCCAAGTTCGGCCCTAGGTCGAACACCGCACCGAAACCTCTAGTGGTTCCGGACTCCGGCAGGCGGCCTCCTGCTAAGAGGGGAAAGCCTCCCGTGCCGGTGACCTCCATCCATCCGGAGGCACCGGACAATTTGCTGTAAGTGCTTAGCGGCGCTTCCATCAACGAGGAGCACCGCACTATTATGAGTGCGGTGATAAAGAAGGTTCAGTCCGCCAAGAGCGGACTGACTGAAGCCTGTGCCAGCCTTCTAACAGGCTCTGAGGTAAGTATTTAAAATATAGGAAAATATTACCGCATAGACAGTAGCCCCTGATGCTCTGTTTGGTGTTCATGAAGAAAAGCCGAATAGAGGATCGAATAATATCTACAGGAGTCTAATACAAGTATGTCTATATGCGTATGCAGGCTTCGTTGCTGACCTCTTCCGCACTGACTGCGGAGGTTGCCGCACTGAAGCAAAACCTCGAGCGGTCCGAGGAAGAGCTCAGCCTTGCCAAGAGGCAGCTCAAGAAGAACAAAGGTAAGTAATACCTTGTCTATATATATAGAAAAAGATGTGGTTGCAAAATGATAGGATCATCATGGATATACCAGGGGCCACGACCGAAGTGGCGACCCTGAAGCAAGCTCTATCCGAGGCCGAAAACAAAGCGGCCAAGGAGCGCACCGAGCGGGAGAAACAAGAGGCACGGGTGAGCGAGGTGCAGCAAGAGCTCCAGGCCCTCGTGAAGAAGCACGAGACTTTGGAGCTTGACTCAAAGACACGAGAGTCCGAGCTTGCCGCGACCCTCGAGAGCACAAAGCATGCCAAGGCTGAAGCCCAAAAGGCCCTCCAGGAAATTGAGGCGATGAAGAGGATAGTGGCGGGTAAGGCATATGCAAAGCAAGCATGTGAAAGTAAATTACTTGTTACTTACCCGAGTCCGGAGCTCTCCAAGAGCATTCGCGGATTTGCCCCGCAGCGTGTCGGATGCCGCAAAGTACTACCGGGTCGAGGAAGGGAGCTCGACGGACAAGGTGTTCTGGTCTCAGTATACTGAGGCCGAACACCCGGTGCCCTTAAGCGACCAGTTGAAGCAATTGGTCGAGCTCCATAAGGCGGCCGAACAGGCCATGAAGGGTCTTATAGTCCGGCTATGGCCTGGAGATGCCATGCCAGGGAGCTACTTCGGGCTGGTGAGGCGGCTTGTGGATGCCTGCCCTCGGTTAGAAGTCATCAAGCGGCCCGTCTGCATCGAGGGCACCCGCAGGGCGCTTGCCCGTGTTAAAGTACACTGGGCCAAGATGGACGCTGAGAAGCTGGTGAAGGAGGGGCCGCCGCAGGGCAAGGAGCATCGCCACCCTGAAATGTATTATGAGGGCGTCCTGAAGGGTGCCCGCCTTATGGCGGATGAGTGTTCCAAATATGTAATTTTTGAGTGAATTTTCTCGTGTGATCCTCTATTATGAAAACTTGTTCATATGCGCTATGCAACGCTTGTTTGAATTTAAAATATTCCCTTCTGTGTGGCTATTTATCAAATCTGAGAGATGGCAAGTCGTCGGCTTCTGCCCCCATGCCACGAGTGCTGGGGTGTTCGGGATAAATCTGAGCACTCCTTTTCCCATTCTTGGGTCCTTCTAGGGAGGTGCTCAGTGCAACAAACAAGGCAATCGGACTATGATGCTTTATCACTCTCACTTAGCCATAGAAGTCTACAATTTTAAATTTTGGCGAAGCCCCTAGTATTCGGAAGGCCGAATTCGGGGCACTATACACGCCTAAGCTGGAAAAAGCCGACTCATCGCCCTAAGCGGCATAAGTCCTTAGGGACTCGAGACCTCTCGAACAGCGACCAGCTCTCGCCTTATCATGACAGTCAATTTTAGCTTTCTCTACCGAGGTGCTTGCCCAGATGAACCGGGGCACAATCGCAGTAGTTCTCCCAGTGCTACCTTAGCCGATATAGCGGAACGTAAGGTACCAAAACATGGGAGCCGGGCAAACCCAACTATTGACCCAAGACATGATTCGAAGCTGATGCATATAATGCTATAAGTTCGGGGTGCTGCACTGTCAAAAGTGTTCGGACTTCTCATGTTGTATTATGGGGTACGCTTAAGCCCCTGGCGTATTGGCCGTACCAGAGTGTACGGGTGCTAAATGTCATGAATGTATATATACATATACATATATATACATACATATATATATATATATATATATATATATATATATATATATATATATATATATATAAAGGAAGAATAGAGAATGTAGTAATAGGCTGGTGCTACGCATTGTTTATTCAAAAAGGTGCATCGAAGCATAATGATACAAGTAATGCGATAAGCAAAAAACATGACTATTTGACATGTCCCCTCCAAGGGCAAGCTGCGGAATGGTATTTTGAAGCAGGTATTTCACTCGTTATCAGAGACCACCTCGGAGTCCCCTCCAAAAAGGTGCGACGTAGCTTTCTGCCTTCTTGGTTGTTGTATCATTTGTCCGGCAATTGTACGGCCGGACGGGGTTTCCAGAGAGTAGAGTCCTGAAAGAGAGAAAAAAAACAAAACGGGAAGCCCCTAGTGTGGTTGAGCCGCGTTTTGGGGCATGTCGTAGTCGTGCCCCTCCCCCACCTATAACCATGGTATTTTCAACGCGTAATTATGTATACGTGGCGCGGATTTCTCTGTTGGGCTGGGGCTGGGATGGGGGCCACATTGCTATAGGAGCTCGGAACGTGCCATGCGGTCTTGTTGCAGATTACTCCGGGCGCGCTTGACGGTGTCCGGGTGTTTAATCGCGGGACTAGTGGATTGCCTTAAGAGGTTGCTTTGTGCTTCTGCTGCGAGGGCCGCAGTGTGCTCCTCAGTGCGGAGAGAGCGCTCTGTGTTTCCATTGACTGTGATAACCCCCTGAGGTCCTGGCATCTTGAGCTTGAGGTATGCATAATGCGGTACCACATTGAATCTCGCAAATGCGGTTCACCCGAGTAGTGCGTGATAGCCACTGTGGAACGGGACTATATCGAAGATTAACTCCTCGCTTCAGAAGTTATCCAGGGATCCGAAGACCACTTCCAGTGTGACTGAGCCTGCGCAATGGGCCTATACACCTGGTATGACACCTTTGAAGGTCGTTTTTGTGGGTTTGATCCTTGAGGGGTCTATACCCATTTTGCGCGCTGTGTCCTAATAAAGCAGGTTCAGGCTGCTGCCACCGTCCATAAGGACTCGAGTGAGGTGAAATCCGTCAATGATTGGGTCTAGGACCAGTGCGGCGAATCCGCCATGACAGATACTAGTGGGGTGGTCCCTGCGATTGAAGGTGATCGGACAGGAGGACCATGGGTTGAACTTTGGGGCGACTGGCTCCAACGCATATACATCCCTTAGCGTACGCTTCCGCTCCCTCTTGGGCATGTGGGTTGCGTATATCATGTTGACCGTCCGCACTTGTGGGGGGAACCTCTTCTGTCCTCCGGTGTTCGGCGGCCGGGGCTCTGCCTCGTCATCGCTATGTAGCCCCTTATCCTTGTTTTCGGCATTTAACTTGCCGGCCTGCTTGAACACCCAACATTCTCTGTTGGTGTGGTTGGCTGGCTTGTCGGGGGTGCCGTGTATTTGACACGAGCGATCGAGTATACGGTCCAAACTGGACGGGCCCAGAGTGCTTCTTTTGAATGGCTTTTTCCGCTGACCGGGATTAGAGCCTCTGAATCCGGCATTGACTGCCATATCTTCGGCGTTGTCGCTGTTGATGCGGCGCTTGTGTTTGTTGCGACGTGACGTGCCTTTGCTATCCTTGGTATCCGAAGTACGAGAGTTCTTTGATATTCTATTGCTGCGAGCCAGCCAGCTGTCCTCTCCCACGCAAAAGCGGGTCATGAGTGTCGTGAGGGCTGCCATAGATTTCGGCTTTTCCTGGCCAAGGTGCCGGGCGAGCCACTCGTCGCGGATGTTATGCTTAAAAGCTGCTAGGGCCTCTGCATCCGGACAATCGACGATTTGATTTTTCTTGGTTAGGAACCGTGTCCAGAATTGTCTAGCTGATTCCTCTGGCTGCTGAATTATGTGGCTCAAGTCATCGACATCTGGTGGTCGCACATAAGTGCCCTGGAAGTTGTCGAGGAATGCAGATTCCAGATCTTCCCAACAGCCAATGGATTCTGCTGGATAGCTGTTCAGCCAATGTTGAGCTGGTCCTTTGAATTTGAGTGGGAGGTATTTGATGGCGTGTAGATCGTCACCGCGGGCCATGTGGATGTGCAGGAGGAAGTCCTCGATCCATACCGTAGGATCTGTTGTATCATCGTATGATTCGATATTTACGGGTTTGAAACCCTGTGGGATTTGGTGATCCATGTTCTTCAGATCACAAGCAATGTGTCCGGATTTGACCGAGGGCGCAGATCTAAGCTGCAATCGCCTGGATACTCAAGTAAGTAACCTTGTGCCCGGACTCGCTATCCGTGTAATTGTCATAAATTCGCCCCTAAAAGAGGTGTCCTTTTAAACAGGAGTGGATAGCGAAAGCAAAGCTGATCAGGTGTCCGGCTCCCCTTCCTGAGACCAGTCCGGATCCCGTGCTAGTCAGGATGTTGAAGATTGTGCCTCTGGAGCGAAGTGACGGAGAGGTCAAGGAAACTATGGCCTCCTCAAAGGAGGTTGTTCCGAAGGGAGGAACCGACAATTCCTCTCCTAAGGGGGAGAAGAGGGCCGCCTCTGACGACCCGGAGACCATGGCCTCAAAGCGGGGGGAAAATCCTCGTCAGAGGGTCCGACGCCGGGGGGTTCCTCGGCCGAACTATGCCCTCAAAGGGATCAGCCCTCCAGCGATCCGTAAGTAGAGAAAGATTATATTTTGAGGGATGAGAGAAATCCTTGCTTTATATCTGAGAAGATTAACCGAAATTTTACCTTGTAGCTCGGACCTCAGCCCTTCTCAGCAGAGCTCATCTTCGGGGGATCTTCTTCCGGAGATGATGGAGAGCGGAACGCCTCCCCCTGCCATACCGCCTAGCGAGGCGGGCGAACCTGAGGTGTCGTCGCGGAGGGTTTCTCCGAATCCGGCAGGGGCGGAAGGTAGCCATATGGCCCCCCAAGGTTCTCTGCGTCCGGCCTTCGATGGAGGCCATAGGACGAGTCCGGCACTGTCCGGTGCACGGTCGGAGGAGCTGATGAATCTGCTGGGGCGAGCTTCTATCTCAGAGGAGCACCGTGCATTGATGGGCACGGTGATTGGAAGGATTTCATCCGCGGAAAGCGGATTGCATGAGGCCGTCACAAGTTTGCTGACGGGTTTTGAGGTACGTTTGATAATGTACTCTTTTGTCAGTTGCACATAAGTAAGATGCGCCCTGTGTAGATAGTATCCCCTGAGACTCTGTGCGTTGTCAGAAGTGACAGCGCGCAGAGGATCATAATCCCAGGTCTAAAATGTCGCCTTTGAATGTAGGTGACGAGGTGTCCGGAATCGAGCGGAACTGATGATTTTGCCGAACTAAAGCGGCAACTTGACGTGGGAGATGCCGACATCGCGCTCGTCAACAAGCGGCTTGATGAGGCTCAAGGTATGTAATTCCTTGGGAGGCACCTGGTAAGAGGAGCTTTATGCCAATATCTTACAATGTGTGTGCTTGACGCAGATGGTGCGGACGCCGTGGAGAGTCTTTGGGCGGAACTTGCCCGAGCTAAGGAACAAGCCAGAGAAAGTGATGCAGCTGCCGAGAAGGCTCTTGAAGAGCTGAGAGCCGAACAGGCTGCTCACTGCCGAAGCAAGGAGGAGATGGCCAAGATGGCCGTGCAGTTGAAGAGCGTTGCTGACCGTTGCAAGCTTCTTGAGAAAGAAGACCGGGCGAGGCAGACGGACTTAGAGAAGGCCGTTGCCGATGCCAAGGACGCTCGCTCTGCAATGAGAGCTGCGAAGGAGGAGCTGTGTCAGGCCGGACAAATTGCGGCTGGAAAGCCCTTTATGCTGCGGAGGAAGTTTTGCGATCCAAAGTTTGCTCCGTTGGACCGACTGTGGAGTGTGGAGGACACCTATCTGGATTTGGCAGCGAGTGCTGCTGATGCGACCGAACACTTTCAAGATCAAGAAGATCGTGAAGTGGAAAAACTTTTCTGGTCGCAGTTCCACAATCCAGAGCGTCCACTGGCGGTGGACGATCGTCTGGCTCAATGGGCCGAACAGAATAGGTTGTCCGGACTCGCCATGAAGTGTGTCATGGGTCATTTGTGGCCGGGGAGATCGGAGCCGAAAAGTTATTTCAGCTTGGTGCAGCAATTCCTTGATGCGGTGCCACGTATCAATGCAATGAAGAGGTCAGCATGCATAGAGGGCGCACGGATGGCTCTTGCCCGTGTCAAGACATACTGGGCGGAGATGGAGACCACCGTTGTTGCATCTCGAGATTCGGACAAAAGCCGAGTACCCTCCGAGCACTATTTTCAGGAAGTCCTTGAAGGCGCTCGTGTAATATAGACGCAGTGCTCGAAGGATGCTATGTTCTGATAGCATATTTAACTATAAAGTAGTATTTTGATGAATTGTAGTAGCCTTTTATACTTGTGCCTTCAAGTATTTGGAACACCTCCTGTGCGGCCGTTTTAAGATATATATATATATAAAATCTGAAAGATGGCAGTCGTTGGCTTCAGCCCCCACGCACATTGTGCGGGGGTGCTCACAGAAGATGCATTTTCACCCTTAATCCAACGTCTTGGTCCTACAAAGGAGGTGATGGCGCAGCGAGCTAGGCAACCGGACTATAATGCTTTAACACTTTCACTTAGCCATAGGAGCTTGACAGTGGGACTCTTTAGATAGCCCTTGGTGGCGAATGCGCTCGCCTGAATTCGGGGCGCGTATGTGCCTGGCCGGGAAACGGTCCTTCGTTAATGTGGAGGAATCCTATAGATTCCGGAGAGTCATCGAGTGGTTGACCAGTCTCAAGCTATATCACAATAGTCGGTTTTCGGCTTTCTCTACTGAGTTGCTCGCCTGGCCGAACCGGGGCACAATCGCAGTAGTTCTCCTGGTGCCGCCTTAGCCGATAGAGCGGAACGTAAGGCGGCCGAACACAGGAGCCGGGCAACCCAACATTTGACCAAAATCATGATTCGGAGCTGATGCATATAAGGCCAAACTCGCGACGTCGAACACTCCCTAAGGTATTCGGTCTTTATGAGAGCGGGCGAAGTAACGCTCTTAGGTATAAGCCCCTAGTGTCCCGTACGCGCAGGAATTCTGACGTGGCCACGTGCCAAGATGCCAGCCTCCTCCTTGGTTATAGAACCAGGGGATGTGTATCAACAAGAGTCAGTAAGAAAGGTTTACGCAGGGTCTTAATCTGAAAGGAATCCTTGGAACGGGTCCCTACTGCACGTCTGCGCCTGTGTCTCCGTTCTGCCGTATCCTGGATGGGCGCAGCACGATGTTTATCTGTAAAGAGAGGAACTAAGTTGAAAAAAGGGTGTGCCGAACAAAAGTTATACTAAATAAACAGAGTATAAAGTAAAATATGTAAGATTGAGCTTTATTGTCTCTTATTTTGTATGTGCGGAGCCCCTAGGGCAGGGGTATATGGCCACTAAGCCTTTATCAATGATACTTTTGTGCCGGACTCGTCTATCCGTGTCCGTGGTCTTGAAGACTTGTTCGGATATTCTGACTGGTGAAGCCATTGTATTGTGGGGCTGTTAAAGCGGCCGCACAGTCCTCTGCTCGAGGGAGGCGCACTCAATGCTTCCCCTTCAAGGAGATGATGCCTCGTGGACCGGGCATCTTAAGCGTCAGAGATGCATAATGCGGTATTGCGTTAAAGCGGGCGAAAGCTTCGCGTCCCAGCAGAGCTTGATAGCGACTTGAGAACGGGACGATGTGGAAAGTCAGCTTTTCACGGCGGAAGTTATCGGTGGAGCCGAATATAACTTCGAGCCGGAGAAAACCCATGCAATGAGTGTCCGGACCAGGCGTTACCCCTTGAAAGGAGGTTTTGCTATGGCGAATCCTTGTTGGGTCTATCCCCATGTGATGGATTGTGTCCTGATATATCAGGTTTAGTCCACTGCCACCGTCCATAAGGACATTTGAAAACTAGAGTCCGCCAATTATTGGATCGAGTACCAAGGCAGTCTAGCCCGCGTTCCTGATACTTCTAGAATAATCCAGATGATCGAAGATGATTGGTTTTGACAACCAGTGGCGGGACTCCTTTGGGATAGGTCGTGCGGCACGTACCTTTATGGGCGCCGCACGTTTTGTTATGTGAAGTAAGTTTACTGTTTTTATTTCATGTGGGGAATTCTTTTGTTTCCTGTTGCTCTGCTTTTAGGATTCGTCCTCGTCCTTGCTTGGTGTGTCGAGCCCCTTGTGTTCGGCGTTGAGTCTTCCGGATTGTTTGAAAACCCAACAATCTCTGTGGGTATGGTTAGTAGGCTTTCCGGGAGTACTGTGTATTTGACATATCCTGTCCAGGATTTTGTTTAGGTTGGATAAATCATCTCTATTATCCTGGAGGGGCGGCTTTTTCTGATTCTGCCGTGAGTTTTTGAATCCGGCGTTGATTGTCGTGCTCTTCGGATTGTTTTCCTTAGTCCGGCGACGACCCTTGTTGCGTTGCGGTTTTCCGTTTCCATCCCTGGTTTCGGATGTACTTGGGTCGCTGGTGCTACATCTTGCCAACCAGCTGTCCTCTCCTACGCAAAAGAGGGTCATGAGGCTTGTTAATGCGGCCATTGTTCTTGGCTTTTCTTGGCCGAGGTGTCTGGCGAGCCATTCGTCTCGAACATTGTGCCTGAAAGCTGCTAGGGCTTCGGCATCCGGACAGTCGACTATATGATTCTTCTTAGTAAGAAATCTATTCCAGAACTGCCGAGCTGACTCTCCGGGCTGTTGTGTTATGTGACTGAGATCGTCTGCATCCGGAGGGCGGACGTAGGTCCCTTGAAAATTTGCTCGGAAAGCGTCCTCGAGCTCTTCCCAACTTCCGATTGTATTTTTAGGAAGGCTTTTAAGCCAATGTCGGGCTGGTCCTTTAAGCTTGAGGGATAAATATTTGATGGCATGGAGGTCATCTCCTCTAGCCATATGTATGTGGAGGATGTAACCCTCGATCCAGACTCCAGGGTCTGTTGTTCCATCATATGCCTCTATGTTTACGGGTTTGAATCCCGCTGGAAATTCATAATCTAGGACCTCATCGGTGAAACATAGGGGGTGTGCGGCGCCCCTGTATTTGGGTGTGCCGGAATCTGATAATGTCTTTATTGCGTTGCTTACGAGAGCTTGCTTTCTTGGCCTGTAAATGGACCTGGCTGGGCCATCTTTTTGATGCGAATCTGTAAGTGGGTCGCGTGCCGGCTTAAGTGCGGCGCCGTTTGCCGCTTTACGCTGGCCATCGGGTCGTCTATCCGACCATGTGGCTTTCTTACTTTTTGAGTGCGAGGGCTCTAAGGCCTCTTCGTCGAATTTAGGCAGTAGCTTTGGCTTAGGATAGCTTTTAGCGCGGCGGCTGTCGCCGTATTTATCCGCGGTATTGATTGATTTACTCCATCTGATCCTGAGTGCGTCTTCTGCAGTTTTTAGCTTTCGCTTCTGCTTTTTCAGGCTGCGTGCGGTTGCAATGAGCCTCTTGTGGAGGTTCTCCTGCTCCGTGGGCTTATCCGGCGTAAGATCGTCCGGAATGCCGTTTTCGCCGGGGACGGGTTGTTCGGTTTCTTTATCCGAGCTGCCCTGTTCGGACGGTTGCTCTAAGGCACGCTCGTCGTCTACCGGCTCATCCTGCTCTATGGCTAGGTCTGTATCGAGGTGGGGCTTGGAGTGGCGTTTACGCCGCCGCTTTGTTTGCTTTTCGAGAGATCGATCCCTCATTGCATCCCTGAGTTCCTCGTTGTCGCTTCCTTTAGGGGTGTCCACCATGTACACATCATGAGATGAGGTGGCTGTCCAATCCTCTGAAGGCGTTGGTTCAAATGCGTCTCCTGCATCGCCGTCCATGCCATCGATGTCTTCGGAGTCGAAGTTGAGCACGTCGTATAAATTATCGACGGTGGCTACCAAATGGGTGGTGGGTGGGTATTGAATTTCTTCATCGTCCGTATCCCAACCTTGCTGACCGTAATCCGGCCAGGGCTCTCCCGATAAAGAGAGAGGCCTTAGTGACTTCAGGATGTCGCTGAAGGGCGAGTGCTGAAAGATGTCCGCGGCGGTGAACTCCATAATAGGCGCCCAATCGGATCCGATTGGCAGGCGCACGGAGGGCCCGGAGTCCGGAGAGGAGTCCGGCAACTCGGAGTCATGGGCCATGCAGAGTGCGGGGCTGGTGTTCGGCTCGATCGCTTTTGGGATCACAGCCCCCGAGGCGGCGTCCAACTGCTCGTCCCCGATCGGTGCAACCAGTTCCGAATTAAAGGACGGAACCGATGCGTGTGCGGCCTCTAGGGCACTGTTCGGTGGCAGAGTTAGATCGTGCCCATCGAGACAGTGCGACGCGCTTGGCTGTGGCTCGAATCCGTCGAAGATCAAGTCCCCGCGGATGTCGGCCATGTAGTTTAAACTTCCAAACCTGACCTGATGGCCAGGGGCGTAGCTTTCGATCTGCTCCAGATGGCCAAGCGAATTGGCCCGCAGTGCGAAGCCGCCGAAGATGAAGATCTGTCCGGTGAGAAACGTCTCACCCTGGACTGCATCGTTGTTGATGATCAAAGGAGCCATCGGGCCTAAGAGCGACGACACAGAGGAACTCTCAATGAAAGCACCAATGTCGGTGTCAAAACCGGTGGATCTCGGGTAGGGGGTCCCGAACTGTGCGTCTAGGCGGATGGTAACAGGAGACGAGGGACACAATGTTTTACCAAGGTTCGGGCCCTCTTGATGGAGGTAAAACCCTACGTCCTCCTTGATTAATATTGATGATATGGGTAGTACAAGAGTAGATCTACCACAAGATCAAGGAGGCTAAACCCTGGAAGCTAGCTTATGGTATGATTGTTCTATGTTGGAGTTGTTGTCCTACGGACTAAAGCCCTCCGGTTTATATAGACACCGGAGAGGGTTAGGGTTACACAAAGTCGGTTACAATGGTAGGAGATCTAAATATCCGCATCGCCAAGCTTGCCTTCCACGCCAACGAAAGTCCCATCCGGACACGAGACAAAGTCTTCAATCTTGTATCTTCATAGTCCAGGAGTCCGGCTGAAGGTATAGTCCGGCCATCTGGACACCCCCTAATCCAGGACTCCCTCAGGGACTCTCAATGAAAGCACCAATGTCGGTGTCAAAACCGACGGATCTCGGGTAGGGGGTCCGAACTGTGCGTCTAGGCGGATGGTAATAGGAGACGGGGGACACAATGGTTTTACCCAGGTTCGGGCCCTCTCGATGGAGGTAAAACCCTACTCCTGGTTGATTGATCTTGATGATATGAGTATTACAAGAGTTGATCTACCACGAGATCGGAGAGGCTAAACCCTAGAAGCTAGCCTATGGTATGATTATTTTTCTTGGTCCTACGGACTAAACCCTCCGGTTTATATAGACACCGGAGGGGGCTAGGGTTACATAGAGTCGGTTACAAGGAAGGAGATCTACATCTGCGTATTGCCAAGCTTGCCTTCCACGCCAAGGAGAGTCCCATCCAGACACGGGACGAAGTCTTCAATCTTGTATCTTCATAGTCCAACAGTCCGGCTGTCCGGATACCCCCTAATCCAGGACTCCCTCAACGCCCATTGGCTTGTCAATTGGTTGAAGAAGTGGACCTTTCATATTATCAAGCCAGCTATGATGACAAGAACAAACGGGTTCCTGCACTAGTTCCAGAAGCTCGGAATCTTATCCTGCCAATCCGTAAGCACACTTATGCCCCTGACATTGAACCGTCTACACTGATAAGTGATGAAGCTGTATTCCAAGCCCTAACTGGGATCGACTGGGCAACTGTTGATTTCCTGCCACTTGGTAGAGAAGAGGAATTTGAACTGGCATGAGATGATCCGTAACCATGAGGCCAAGCTGGTGATCAATCATGAACTAGAGGTCGGTTTAGTCTTCTACATGCTGCGACCTGTATTTGAGAAAACGATTATCCTTTTGGGAACTAGAACGCCTTGTAATAGGCTAGTTAAAATACTTGGTCTGTTATGCCTTCATGCATATTTATCTGCAACTGATGCTTGCTTAATCCGACATGTTTAAGATATGATATTCATAATCCATAGCCATTTATTCAAGCTGTTCCTGCAGATAAAAAGCTCAAAGCGCCCTGGCGGTTTACCGCCGGGCGGGTCATGATACCCATATATATATATATATATGACCAATGATTACAACCTAGGTTGTGAAATATAACCAAATATGGAAACATATAATACCTGCAACCTTTAGGCATGATGTTGGCTGACCAACCTTGTAGCGGGGGTTATAACCCAACTCTTGGAGGAGAAACAACTCGTGTTTATATAAGGCCGGTTTATAATATAAACCATTCCGGGTTATGATAAATGTCGGTTTACTCCATCCTAAGATTTTGATTCAGAACCAGACCGGGCTGATAGTCTTCGGATTATGATTTGATCATGTACTGCCAATTTATAATTGTCAGTCTGTCCGGGTGGATAACACCGGTTTAAAAAACATCATAAATCTTATCAAAAAGAGAGCAAAAACTCAACCAAAGGCAAAGAAAACCGTTGTAGTCGAGGCTTTTCACGGGCTGCTAGGCCCCAAATTCGAGGTTTTTCATGGGCTGCCAGGCCACTGAGTTAAAACATTTTTGCAAAGCCTTTTAAGATGGTCTGCAATCCTTAACCAATCATCGTTTTAACTTGACAAGTCCAGGGTCTGTATTTTAGAGTAACTTGTCAAAGTTCGAAGGGTCATACCAGGTTTACCTGGGAGGCGTGACTTACTTAAAGAGGCAGGTTAACCCGGGGTTTTAGGTGTATACACCAGGCTTCCAAGCCATGGCTTCATAGCCCAATTACAAGCGTTGATTCTAAGTTCATTGCGATAGCAAAGAATCCCCAAGTAACGTTTTGAGCAGTGCTCAGTGGGTGCCTATGTTTGAGTTGTTGTTTTTACAACACTCTATTTGGCCCCGGATTGATTTGGCTTTAAGCCGATCAAGAGGTGTGACTGTGGTTCAGATACAACCAAGACCCCAAGTAATGTTGTGGCATTATGCTGATCAAGAGGTGTAGCTATGGTTCGAATACGACCAAGCCCCCAAGTGATGTGATATAAAGCTTTGACAAGCTAAATCAAGGGGTAAACCGGACGCCCTTTTAGAAACAGAAGCTCCATGTAACCACACATGATGGAAGAAAAACAACAGATACCCCGCTTTAACTGAGGTTCCAGTTTATTGTATTGATCATAATATATACATTGTCATAATATGTACATAAGTAGAGCCTATAGCTCAAGTATAGTAGGGCCAGAGATGAGCAATGTTCCATGGCCGGTTAGTCTCCTCCGATTTACGTGAGTCTTTGCGCTCTCGAACATCGATTAGGTAGTATGACCCGTTGTGCAGATTCTTGCTAACCACAAAGGGTCCTTCCCAAGGGGGGGATAACTTGTGCAGATCCGTCTGATCCTGGATGAGCCGAAGTACAAAATATCCTTCTTGAAAGGTTCTGGTTCTAACCCGGCGGCTCTGATAGCGACGCAGATCTTGCTGATAAATCACCAAACGGGCTGCCACTATGTCACGCTCCTCATCTAACAGATCAAGAGCGTCTTTCCGTGCCTTCTCATTGTCAGCTTCAGAAACCAGAGTTGAGCCCAGATTAGTGAGGAAGCTAATGATAATGATCATGAATCTTCAGAACAAGTCACTGCCGAACCTCGTAGCTCAACCAGAGTAAGATCTGCACCAGAGTGGTACGGTAATCATGTTCTGGAAGTCATGCTACTAGATCATGGCGAACCTACGAACTATGAAGAAGCGATGGTGAGCCCAGATTCCGCAAAATGGCTTGAAGCCATGAAATCTGAGATGGGATCCATGTATGAGAACAAAGTATGGACTTTGGTTGACTTGCCCAATGATCGGCAAGCAATTGAGAATAAATGGATCTTCAAGAAGAAGACTGACGCTGACGGTAATGCTACTGTCTACAAAGCTCGACTTGTTGCAAAAGGTTTTCGACAAGTTCAAGGGATTGACTACGATGAGACCTTCTCACCCGTAGCAATGCTTAAGTCTGTCCGAATCATGTTAGCAATTGCCACATTTTATGATTATGAAATTTGGCAGATGGATGTCAAAACTGCATTCCTGAATGGATTTCTGGAAGAAGAGTTGTATATGATGCAGCCGAAAGGTTTGGTCGATCCAAAGGGAGCTACAATGTGTGCAAGCTCCAGCGATCCATTTATGGACTGGTGCAAGCCTCTCGGAGTTGGAATAAACGCTTTGATAGTGTGATCAAAGCATTTGGTTTTATACAGACTTTTGGAGAAGCCTGTATTTACAAGAAAGTGAGTGGGAGCTCTGTAGCATTTCTGATATTATATGTGGATGACATATTACTAATCGGAAATGATATAGAATTTCTGGATAGCATAAAGGGATACTTGAATAAGAGTTTTTCAATGAAAGACCTCGGTGAAGCTTCTTACATATTGGGCATTAAGATCTATAGAAATAGATCAAGTCGCTTAATTGGACTTTCACAAAGCACATACCTTGACAAAGTTTTGAAGAAGTTCAAAATGGATCAGGCAAAGAAAGGATTCTTGCCTGTGTTACAAGGTGTGAAGTTGAGTAAGACTCAATGCCCGACCACTGCAGAAGATAGAGAAAAAATGAAAGATGTTCCCTATACTTCAGCCATAGGCTCTATCATGTATGCAATGTTGTGTACCAGACCTGATGTGTGCCTTGCTATAAGTCTAGCAGGGAGGTACCAAAGTAATCCAGGAGTGGATCACTGGACAACGGTCAAGAACATCCTGAAGTACCTGGAAAGGACTAAGGATATGTTTCTCGTATATGGAGGTGACAAAGAGCTCATCGTAAAAGGTTACGTTGATGCAAGCTTTGACACTGATCCGGACGATTCTAAATCACAAACCAGATACGTGTTTACATTAAACGGTGGAGCTGTCAGTTGGTCCTGTTCTAAACAAAGCGTCGTGGCGGGATCTACATGTGAAGCGGAGTATATAGCTGCTTCAGAAGCAGCAAACGAAGGAGTCTGGATGAAGGAGTTCATATCCGATCTAGGTGTCATACCTAGTGCATCGGGACCAATGAAAATCTTTTGTGACAATACTGGTGCAATTGCCTTGGCAAAGGAATCCAGATTTCACAACAAAACCAAGCACATCAAGAGACGCTTCAATTCCATCCGGGATCTAGTCCAGGTGGGAGACATAGAGATTTGCAAGATACATACGGATCTGAATGTAGCAGACCCATTGACTAAGCCTCTTCCACGAGCAAAACATGATCAGCACCAAAGCTCCATGGGTGTTAGAATCATTACTGTATAATCTAGATTATTGACTCTAGTGCAAGTGGGAGACTGAAGGAAATATGCCCTAGAGGCAATAATAACGTTATTATTTATTTCCTTATATCATGATAAATGTTTATTATTCATGCTAGAATTGTATTAACCGGAAACATAATACTTGTGTGAATACATAGACAAAACTAAACGTCACTAGTATGCCTCTACTTGACTAGCTCGTTAATCGAAGATGGTTATGTTTCCTAACCATAGACATGTGTTGTCATTTGATTAACGGGATCACATCATTAGGAGAATGATGTGATTGACATGACCCATTCCATTAGCTTAGCACCCGATCATTTAGTATGTTGCTATTGCTTTCTTCATGACTTATACATGTTCCTATGACTATGAGATTATGCAACTCCCGTTTGCCGGAGGAACACTTTGTGTGCTACCAAACGTCACAACGTAACTGGGAGATTATAAAGGTACTCTACAGGTGTCTCCAAAGGTACATGTTGGGTTGGTGTATTTCGAGATTTGGATTTGTCACTCCGATTGTCGGAGAGGTATCTCTGGGCCCTCTCGGTAATGCACATCACTTAAGCCTTGCAAGCAATGCAACTAATGAGATAGTTGCGAGATGATGTATTACAGAACGAGTAAAGAGACTTGCCGGTAACGAGATTGAACTAGGTATTAAGATTCCGACGATCGAATCACGGGCAAGTAACATACCGATGACAAAGGGAACAACGTATGTTGTTATGCTGTCTGAACGATAAAGATCTTCGTAGAATATGTGGGAGCCAATATGAGCATCCAGGTTCCGCTATTGGTTAGTGACCGGAGACGTGTCTCGGTCATTTATACATTGTTCTCGAACCCGTAGGGTCGGCACGCTTAACGTTACGATGATAGTTTCATTATGTGTTTACATGTTTTGATGTACCGAAGGTTGTTCGGAGTCCCGGATGTGATCACGGACATGACGAGGAGTCTCTAAATGATCGAGACATAAATATTGATATATTAGACGGCTATATTCGGACACCGGAAGTGTTCCAGGTGATTTCAGAGAAAACCGGAGTGCCGGAGGGTTACCGGAACCCCCCCGGGAGAAGTATGGGCCTAATGGGCCTTAGTGGAGAGAGAGAGGGGAGGCCAGGGTTGGCCGTGCGCCCCCTCCCCCTCTGGTCTAAATTGGACTAGGAGAGGGGGGCGGCGCCCCCCTTTCCTTCTCCCTCTCCCCCTTCCTTTCCCCCTCCTAGTAGGAGTAGGAAAGATGGGAGTCCTACTCCTACTAGCAGGAGGACTCCTCCTCCTGGCGCGCCCTGCTAGGGCTGGCCGGCCTCCCCCCTTGCTCCTTTATATACGGGGGCAGGTGGGCACCTCTAGACACACAAGTTGATCTTCATGATCGTTCTCTTAGTCGTGTGCGGTGCCCCCCTCCACCATAATCCTCGATAATATTGTAGCGGTGCTTAGGCGAAGCCCTGCGACGGTAGAACATCAAGATTGTCACCACACCGTCGTACTGACGGCACTCATCCCCGTCACTTTACTGGATCGGCGTCCAGGGATCGTCATCGAGCTGAATGTGTGCTAGAGCTCGGAGGTGCCGTAGTTTCGGTGCTTGATCGGTCGGGCCGTGAAGACGTACGACTACATCAACCGCGTTGTCATAACGCTTCCGCTATCGGTCTACGAGGGTACATAGACAATCTCCCCTCTCGTTGCTATGCATCACCATGATCTTGCGTGTGCGTAGGAATTTTTTTGAAATTACTACGTTCCCCAACAGTGGCATCCGAGCCTAGGTTTTATGTTTTGATGTTGTATGCACGAGTAGAACACAAGTGAGTTGTGGCGATATAAGTCATACTGCTTACCAGCATGTCATACTTTGGTTCGGCGGTATTGTTGGATGAAGCGGCCCGGACCGACATTACGCGTACGCTTACGCGAGACTGGTTCTACCGACGTGCTTTGCACACAGGTGGCTGTCGGGTGTCAGTTTCTCCAACTTTAGTTGAACCGAGTGTGGCTACGCCCGGTCCTTGCGAATGTTAAAACATTACCAACTTGACAAACTATCGTTGTGGTTTTGATGCGTAGGTACGATTGGTTCTTGCTTAAGCCCGTAGTAGCCACGTAAAACTTGCACCAAACAAAGTAGAGGACGTCTAACTTGTTTTTGCAGGGCATGTTGTGATGTGATATGGTCAAGACATGATGCTAAATTTTATTGTATGAGATGATCATGTTTTGTAACCGAGTTATCGGCAACTGGCAGGAGCCATATGGTTGTCGCTTTATTGTATGCAATACAATCGCCCTGTAATGCTTTACTTTATCACTAAGCGGTAGCGATAGTTGTAGAAGCATAAGTTTGGCGAGACGACAACGATGCTACGATGGAAATCAAGGTGTCGCGCCGGTGACGATGGTGATCATGACGATGCTTCGGATATGGACATCACAAGCACAAGATGATGATGGCCATATCATATCACTTATATTGATTGCATTTGATGTTTATCTTTTATACATCTTATCTTGCTTTGTTTGATGGTAGCATTATAAGATGATCCCTCACAAAATTTCAAGATAAAAGTGTTCTCCCTGAGTATGCACCGTTGCCAAAGTTCGTCGTGCCTAGACACCACGTGATGATCGGGTGTGACAAGCTCTACGTCCATCTACAACGGGTGCAAGCCAGTTTTGCACACACAGAATACTCAGGTTAAACTTGACGAGCCCAGCATATGCAGATATGGCCTCGGAACACTGAGACCGAAAGGTCGAGCGTGAATCATACAGTAGATATGATCAACATAGTGATGTTCACCATTGAAAACTACTCCATTTCACGTGATGATCGGTTATTGTTTAGTTGATTTGGATCACGTGATCACTTAGAAGATTAGAGGGATGTCTTTCTAAGTGGGAGTTCTTAAGTAATATAATTAATTGTACTTAAATTTATCATGAACTTAGTACCTGATAGTATCTTGCTTGTTTATGTTTGATTGTAGATAGATGGCCCGTGCTGTTGTTCCGTTGAATTTTAATGCGTTCCTTGAGAAAGCAAAGTTGAAAGATGATGGTAGCAATTACACGGACTGGGTCCGTAACTTGAGGATTATCCTCATTGCTGCACAGAAGAGTTACGTCCTGGAAGCACCGCTAGATGCCAGGCCTGCTGCTGATGCAACTGACGACGTTAAGAACGTCTGGCAAAGCAAAGCTGATGACTACTCGATAGTTCAATGTGCCATGCTTTACGGCTTAGAATCGGGTCTTCAACGGCGTTCTGAACGTCATGGAGCATATGAGATGTTCCAGGAGTTGAAGTTAATATTTCAAGCAAATGCCCGAATTGAGAGATATGAAGTCTCCAATAAGTTCTATAGCTGCAAGATGGAGGAGAACAGTTCTGTCAGTGAGCATATACTCAAAATGTCTGGGTATAATAATCACTTGATTCAACTGGGAGTTAATCTTCCGGATGATTGCGTCATTGACAGAATTCTCCAATCACTTCCACCTAGCTACAAGAGCTTCGTG
Organism: Aegilops umbellulata; assembly: GCA_032464435.1. Lineage (NCBI taxonomy): Eukaryota > Viridiplantae > Streptophyta > Magnoliopsida > Poales > Poaceae > Aegilops > Aegilops umbellulata. The sequence goes on from CP136056.1 coordinate 246,863,264, forward strand.
ATGAACTATAATATGCAAGGGATGGATAAGACAATTCCCGAGCTCTTCGCAATGCTTAAAGCTGCGGAGGTAGAAATCAAGAAGGAGCATCAAGTGTTGATGGTTAACAAGACCACTAGTTTCAAGAAAAAGGGCAAAGGGAAGAAGAAGGGGAACTTCAATAAGAACAGCAAGCAAGTTGCTGCTCAGGAGAAGAAACCCAAATCTGGACCTAAGCCTGAAACTGAGTGCTTCTACTGCAAGCAAACTGGTCACTGGAAGCAAAACTGCCCCAAGTATTTGGCGGATAAGAAGGATGGCAAGGTGAACAAAGGTATATGTGATATACATGTTATTGATGTGTACCTTACTAGAGCTCGCGGTAGCACCTGGGTATTTGATACTGGTTCTGTTGCTAATATTTCCAACTCGAAACAGGGACTACGGATTAAGCGAACACTGGCAAAGGATGAGGTGACGATACGCGTGGGAAATGGTTCCAAAGTTGATGTGATCGCGGTCGGCACGCTACCTCTACATCTACCTTCGTGATTAGTTTTAGACCTAAATAATTGTTATTTGGTGCCAGTGTTGAGCATGAACATTATATCTGGATCTTGTTTGATGCGAGACGGTTATTCATTTAAATCAGAGAATAATGGTTGTTCTATTTATATGAGTAATATCTTTTATGGTCATGCACCCTTGAAGAGTGGTCTATTTTTGATGAATCTCGAAAGTAGTGATACACATATTCATAATGTTGAAGCCAAAAGATGCAGAGTTGATAATGATAGTGCAACTTATTTGTGGCACCGCCGTTTAGGTCATATCGGTGTAAAGCGCATGAAGAAACTCCATACTGATGGACTTTTGGAACCACTTGATTATGAATCACTTGGTACTTGCGAACCGTGCCTCATGGGCAAGATGACTAAAACGCCGTTCTCCGGTACTATGGAGAGAGCAACAAATTTGTTGGAAATCATACATATAGATGTGTGTGGTCCAATTAATGTTGAAGCTCGTGGCGGATACATTATTTTCTCACTTTCACAGATGATTTAAGCAGATATGGGTATATCTACTTAATGAAACATAACTCTGAAACATTTGAAAAGTTCAAAGAATTTCAGAGTGAAGTTGAAAATCATCGTAACAAGAAAATAAAGTTTCTACGATCTGATCGTGGAGGAGAATATTTGAGTTACGAGTTTGGTCTACATTTGAAACAATGCGGAATAGTTTCGCAACTCACGCCACCCGGAACACCATAGCGTAATGGTGTGTCCGAACGTCGTAATCATACTTTACTTGATATGGTGCGATCTATGATGTCTCTTACAGATTTACTGCTATCGTTTTGGGGTTATGCTTTAGAGACGACCGCATTCACATTAAATAGGGCACCATCAAAATCCGTTGAGACGACGCCTTATGAACTATGGTTTAGAAAGAAACCAAAGTTGTCGTTTCTGAAAGTTTGGGGCTGCGATGCTTATGTGAAAAAACTTCAACCTGATAACCTCGAACACAAATCGGAGAAATATGTCATCATAGGATACCCAAAGGAGACTGTTGGGTACACCTTCTATCATAGATCCGAAGGAAGACATTTGTTGCTAAGAATGGATCCTTTCTAGAGAGGGAGTTTCTCTCGAAAGAAGTGAGTGGGAGGAAAGTGGAACTTGATGAGGTAACTGTACCTGCTCCCTTATTGGAAAGTAGTACATCGCAGAAACCGGTTTCTGTGACACCTACACCAATTAGTGAGGAAGCTAATGATAATGATCATGAAACTTCAGAACAAGTCACTACTGAACCTCGTAGATCAACCAGAGTAAGATCCGCACCAGAGTGGTACGGTAATCATGTTCTAGAAGTCATGCTACTAGATCATGGCGAACCTACGAACTATGAAGAAGCGATGGTGAGCCCAGATTCCGCAAAAAGGCTTGAAGCCATGAAATCTGAGATGGGATCCATGTATGAGAACAAAGTATGGACTTTGGTTGGCTTGCCCAATGATCGGCAAGCAATTGAGAATAAATGGATCTTCAAGAAGAAGACTGACGTTGATGGTAATGTTACTGTCTACAAAGCTCGACTTGTTGCAAAAGGTTTTCGACAAGTTCAAGGGATTGACTACGATGAGACCTTCTCACCCGTAGCGATGCTTACGTTTGTCCGAATCATGTTAGCAATTGCCACATTTTATGATTATGAAATTTGGCAGATGGATGTCAAAACTGCATTCCTGAATGGATTTCTGGAAGAAGAGTTGTATATGATGCAGCCGGAAGGTTTTGTCGATCCAAAGGGATCTACAAAGTGTGCAAGCTCCAGCGATCCATTTATGGACTGGTGCAAGCCTCTCGGAGTTGGAATAAACGCTTTGATAGTGTGATCAAAGCATTTGGTTTTATACAAACTTTTGGAGAAGCCTGTATTTACAAGAAAGTGAGTGGGAGCTCTGTAGAATTTCTGATATTATATGTGGATGACATATTACTAATCGGAAATGATATAGAATTTCTGGATAGCATAAAGGGATACTTGAATAAGAGTTTTTCAATGAAAGACCTCGGTGAAGCTGCTTACATATTGGGCATTAAGATATATAGAAATAGATCAAGACGCTTAATTGGACTTTGACAAAGCACATACATTGACAAAGTTTTGAAGAAGTTCAAAATGGATCAGGCAAAGAAAGGATTCTTGCCTATGTTACAAGGTGTGAAGTTGAGTAAGACTCAATGCCCGACCACTGCAGAAGATAGAGAAAAAATGAAAGATGTTCCCTACGCTTCAGCCATAGGCTCTATCATGTATGCAATGCTGTGTACCAGACCTGATGTGTGCCTTGCTATAAGTGTAGCAGGGAGGTACCAAAGTAATCCAAGAGTGGATCACTGGATAGCGGTCAAGAACATCCTGAAGTACCTGAAAAGGACTAAGGATATGTTTCTCGTATATGGAGGTGACAAAGATCTCATCGTAAAAGGTTACGTTGATGCAAGCTTTGACACTGATCCGGACGATTCTAAATCGCAAACCGGATACGTGTTTACATTAAACAGTGGAGCTGTCAATTGGTGCAGTTCTAAACAAAGCGTCGTGGCGGGATCTACATGTGAAGCGGAGTATATAGCTGCTTCAGAAGCAGCAAACGAAGGAGTCTGGATGAAGGAGTTCATATCCGATCTAGCTGTCATACCTAGTGCATCGGGACCAATGAAAATCTTTTGTGACAATACTGGTGCAATTGCCTTGGCAAAGGAATCCAGAGAACCAAGCACATCAAGAGACGCTTCAATTCCATCCGGGATCTAGTCCAGGTGGGAGACATAGAGATTTGCAAGATACGTACGGATCTGAATGTAGCAGACCCGTTGACTAAGCCTCTTCCACGAGCAAAACATGGTCAGCACCAAAGCTCCATGGGTGTTAGAATCATTACTGTGTAATCTAGATTATTGACTCTAGTGCAAGTGGGAGACTAAAGGAAATATGCCCTATTGGCAATAATAAAGTTATTATTTATTTCCTTATACCATGATAAATGTTTATTATTCATGCTAGAATTGTATTTACCGGAAACATAATACTTGTGTGAATACGTCACTAGTATGACTCTACTTGACTAGCTCGTTATGTTTCCTAACCATAGACATGTGTTGTCATTTGATTAACAGATCACATCATTAGGAGAATGATGTGATTGACATGACCCATTCCATTAGCTTAGCACCCAATCGTTTAGTATGTTGCTATTGCTTTCTTCATGACTTATACATGTTCCTGTGACTATGAGATTATGCAACTCCCGTTTGCCGGAGGAACACTTTGTGTGCTACCAAACCTCACAACGTAACTGGGTGATTATAAAGGTACTCTACAGGTGTCTCCAAAGGTACATGTTGGGTTGGCGTATTTCGAGATTAGGATTTGTCACTTCGATTGTCGGAGAGGTATCTCTAGGCCCCCTCGGTAATGCACATCACTTAAGCCTTGCAAGCAATGCAACTAATGAGATAGTTGCGAGATGATGTATTACGGAACAAGTAAAGAGACCTGCCGGTAACGAGATTGAACTAGGTATTAAGATACCGACGATCGAATCACGGGCAAGTAACATACCGATGAAAAAGGGAACAACGTATGTTGTTATGCGGTCTGACCGATAAAGATCTTCGTAGATGTCACATCCCTAGTTCTGGTATGCACTAGGCTAGCCCTTCATGTGTGCATCATGTTTAAATTTCTAAGAAACTTGAAATGGGGGTGATCAAACCCTAGCACTTTAAAATCCAAATAGGTCCAGCTTAAAAAAAATGCATTCAATGAACCCAAAATTCTTCCATCAATGTCTGGTAATTTTGGCAAGGCCTTGGGTCCAAACCAAAAATAATGAACATTTTGTGGATTATTTCGAGGACTGAATTTAAATCATTATTGTATTTGCATTTGGAATTATATTCCTAATATGTGGAATATATTTCAAAATACCCTAAAATAATTTATGTGCATTTGGCTGGGTCCATTGTGGCAACATAAATATTTCATTGGAGTTTGGCACTAGTTTTAAATTTTGCTTAGATTTAAAACAGTGGCAAAGATTTAAATAACAACAAAAAAACTGAAATAGAAAAGGGAAGGAACAGACCTTACCTGGACTTACCTTGAGGTCCACCAGAGAAACCAGCCCACCTGCGCAGCCCACGTGGCCGGCCCAGCTGGCAGCCCAGCCAACTGGCCCAACCCACCACCGCAGCCCCCTCTGTCGTCTTCCTCCCCGCGCCAGTAGGCAGGGAGCGTGGTCGCCGCGCGCGCGCCAGCTCCTGCTTCCACCGCGACACCCCGGCTCTTCTGAACGCGCCACGAAGACGCCCGAGACCTTTCCCCCCTGTTCCCCTCGCAGCTCTCTCTTCCCCCTCCTCTGCTCCCTCCCCTCTCTCTATTCGTGGGCGCCCGAGGCCGCCGACGAGCACTGCCGCGGTCGCAGCCGTCCTCGTGCCTCTCCGTTTTGACCCTGCCGTCCACCTCGATGCCGTGAAGCTTTCCCCTCAGCAAGCGCAAGCCCGGACGCCCTGCAACACCGACACCACCGTCGTCTTCCCCCTCGGGCTCCGACCACCACCATCGTCGATTCGCCACACGCAGGACGCCCCCGAGCCTGCCGAGCTTCTCTCCGACCTCGCAGTGAGCTCCTTATCCGAACCCCTCTCTTTCCCCTCGCGTTTGCGAGCTCTAGGACATAGCTCCGTCGCGGCTGAGCTCCGGCCGCCACGCTTGTCGCCGCTGCCATCGCGTCGCTCCACCCCAGCCGCCTCGATGCCACCACCCGACGCGCCTCGTCGCGCTGCACCTGTAAAGCCCAGCCGCGGACGCTCTCGTCGCCAGAATCGCCCGGACGAGGAGCGCCGCCACGTTCTGCTTAGCGCCGGCGGCTAAACGCCGGTTAGCTGACGTGGCAGGTTAGTTTAGCCACTAACCCGCGGTTAGTTTAACCCGTGTGCCACTGACGGATGGGCCCCATGCCCTAATTAACCCAGGGATTTATTCCCTGTTTAACTTAGACTAATCCACTGGTCTCCACCTGTCATTTTGACTTTGCCACGTCACATGTTGACCGATCCCACACGTCAGTGTTGACCCGGCTGACGTGGCAGTTGACTAGGCCCACCTGTCATCCACCCAAACCAGCCTGTGTCACTGATGTGTGGATCCCACACGTCAGGTTTGACCTGGACCAGCTCCGTTGACCGCTGACGTCACACTGACGCCAGGCTGACGCAGTAAAGCATTTTCTGGATTTATTTTTATATAGGAAATTCCAGAAAATGTTGCAAACTTCAAAAATTCATAATAATTCAACCGTAACTCCAAATCAAACAAATTATATATGAAAAATGACCAGAAAAGTCCAATCTATCCATCTGTACCATTTTCATGCATGTTAGGACACTTTAACCTTGCTGTCTAGGTGAAACAAGGTAAAGCACTAATATGACCTCTTAAAAAGGGTTTTGCATTTGAATCTTGGGTTCAAATGGACTCATCTCAATCTGTTCTAGCTTGCATTAGCCCAAAACACATTCATATTGCCATGTCATAGCATGCATCATATTGTGCATTGCATTGATCGTGTTTCTTCTCTGTTGCCGGTATTTGTTCCCTCTCGACAGACGTGGTTTCGACGATGAGATCGATGACACTGATGAAGAGCTATATTATCTTCAGAAGTGCCAGGCAAGCAAAACCCCCCTTGTTCATTCCGATACAATCCCGCTCTCTCGCTCTTGCTCTCTTTTACTGCATTAGGACAACAACGATTCATCTGTTACTTGCTGCGGTAGCTGAACCCCTTTATCCTTTGCATGACCTGTCATTGCCACAGTAAATAGATGAAACCCACTAGTATGAGTAGGAGTTGTTTGAGCCTCGATGTGCCTACTCATTCTTGTTTGTTTGTCATGCCTGCTATTGCTTAGAGTTGAGTCGGGTCTGATTCATCGGGAATGAATTGGTATGGTGTTGAACATGTCCTACTGTGTGTGAGCTAAGTGTGCGAACACGATTTGGTAAAGGTATTGGTGAGAGGCCATGTAGGAGTACATGGTGGGTTGTCTCATTGAAGCCGTCCTCAGGAACTGAGTTCTGTGTTTGTGATCCATGAAACAGTTACTACCACGCATTGGGCCCGAAACCAATGGACCCTCTCGGCTTCTTAATCACCCTTGTCCTCTGTCCAGGAGTTGCAAGTAGTTTCTGGTGTTTGTAGTTGAAGGAAATATACCCTAGAGGCAATAATAAAGTTATTATTTATTTCCTTACATGTCATGATAAATGTTTATTATTCATGCTAGAATTGTATTAACCGGAAACATAATACATGTGTGAATACATAGACAAACAGAGTGTCACTAGTATGCCTCTACTTGACTAGCTCATTAATCAAAGATGGTTATGTTTCCTAACCATGAACAAAGAGTTGTTATTTGATTAACGAGATCACATCATTAGTTGAATGATCTGATTGACATGACCCATTCCATTAGCATAGCACCCGATCGTTTAGTATGTTGCTATTGCTTTTATCCATGACTTATACATGTTCCTTTAACTATGAGAATATGCAACTCCCGTTTACCATAGGAACACTTTGTGTGCTACCAAACGTCACAACGTAACTGGGTGATTATAAAGGTGCTCTACAGGTGTCTCCGAAGGTACATGTTGGGTTGGCATATTTCGAGATTAGGATTTGTCACTCCGATTGTCGGAGAGGTATCTCAGGGCCTTCTCGGTAATGCACATCACATAAGCCTTGCAAGCATTGCAACCAATGAGTTAGTTGCGAGATGATGTATTACAGAACGAGAAAAGAGACTTTCCGGTAACGAGATTGAACTAGGTATTGGATACCGACGATCGAATCTCGGGCAAGTAACATACCGATGACAAAGGGAACAACGTATGTTGTTATGCGGTCTGACCGATAAAGATCTTCATAGAATATGTAGGAGCCAATATGGGCATCCAGGTCCCGCTATTGGTTATTGACTGGAGACGTGTCTCGGTCATGTCTACATTGTTCTCGAACCGTAGGGTCCGCACGCTTAAGGTTTCGATGACAGTTATATTACGAGTTTATGAGTTTTGATGTACCGAAGGAGTTCGGAGTCCCGGATGAGATCGGAGACATGACGAGGAGTCTCGAAATGGTCGAGACGTAAAGATCGATATATTGGACGACTATATTCGGACATCGGAAGGGTTCTGAGTGGTTCGGGTATTTTCGGAGGTACCGGGGAGTTACGGGATTACGGGAGAAGTAATGGGCCTTGATGGGCTTTAGTGGGAAGAGGAAAAAAAAGGCTGCTGCGCCCCCCCTCCCCTCTAGTCCGAATTGGACTAGGGAAAAGGGGGCCGGCCACCTTTCCTTCTCCTCCTATTCCTTCTCCCTTCCTCCCCTCTTGGTGGACTCCTACTAGGACTTGGAAACCTAGTAGGACTCCACACACTGGCGCGCCTAACCCTAGGCCGGCCACCCCCTCCCTTGCTCCTTTATATACGGGGGCAGGGGGCACCCCAAAGACACACAAGTTGATCTACGGATCGTTCCTTAGCCGTGTGCGGTGCCCCCTTCCACCAAATTCCACCTCGATCATATCGTTGCAGTGCTTAGGCGAAGCCCTGCGCCGGTAACACATCAAGATCGTCACCACGCCGTCGTGCTGACGGAACTCTTCCTCGACGCTTTGCTGGATCGGAGCCCGGGGATCGTCATCGAGCTGAACGTGTGCCAAGAACTCGGAGGTGCCGGAGTAACGGTGCTGTGATCGGTTGGATCGCGAGGAGAACGTACGACTACTTCCTCTACGTTGTGTCAACGCTTCCGCTTCAGTCTACGAGGGTACGTAGACGACACTCTCCCTTCTCGTTGCTATGCATCACCATGATCCTGCGTGTGCGTAGGAAATTTTTTGAAATTACTACGTTCCCCAACAGTGGCATCCGAGCCTAGGTTTTTATGGTTTGATGTTATTTGCACGAGTAGAACACAAGTGAGTTGTGGACGATACAAGTCATACTGCCTACCAGCATGTCATACTTTGGTTCAGCGGTATTGTTGGACGAGACGATCCGGACCAACCTTACGCGTACGCTTACGCGAGACCGGTTCCCTCGACATGCTTTGCACATAGATGGCTTGCGGAAGACTGTCTCACCAACTTTAGTTGAACCGAGTGTGGCTACGCCCGGTCCTTGAGAAGGTTAAAACGGAGTCTATTTGACAAACTGTCGTTGTGGTTTTGATGCGTAGGTAAGATGAGTTCTTGCTTAAGCCCGTAGCAGCCACGTAAAACTTGCAACAACAAAGTAGAGGACGTCTAACTTGTTTTTGCAGGGCATGTTGTGATGTGATATGGTCAAGACATGATGCTAAATTTTATTGTATGAGATGATCATGTTTTGTAACCGAGTTATCGGCAACTGGCAGGAGCCATATGGTTGTCGCTTTATTGTATGCAATGCAATCGCGATGTAATGCTTTACTTTATTACTAAGCGGTAGTGATAGTCGTGGAAGCATAAGATTGGCGAGACGACAACGATGCTACGATGGAGATCAAGGTGTCGCGCCGGTGACGATGGTGATCATGACGGTGCTTCGAAGATGGAGATCACAAGCACGAGATGATGATGGCCATATCATATCACTTATATTGATTGCATGTGATGTTTATCTTTTATGCATCTTATCTTGCTTTGATTGACGGTAGCATTATAAGATGATCTCTCACTAAATTATCAAGAAGTGTTCTCCCTGAGTATGCACCGTTGCGAAAGTTCTTCGTGCTGAGACACCACGTGATGATCGGGTGTGATAGGCTCTACGTTCAAATACAACGGGTGCAAAACAGTTGCACACGCGGAATACTCAGGTTATACTTGACGAGCCTAGCATATAACAGATATGGCCTCGGAACACAGAGACCGAAAGGTCGAGCGTGAATCATATAGTAGATATGATCAACATAGTGATGTTCACCATTGAAACTACCCCATCTCACGTGATGATCGGACATGGTTTAGTTGATTTGGATCACGTGATCACTTAGAAGATTAGAGGGATGTCTATCTAAGTGGGAGTTCTTAAGTAATATGATTAATTGAACTTTAATTTATCATGAACTTAGTCCCGGTAGTATTAGCATATCTGTGTTGTAGATCAATAGCTCGCATTGTTGCTTCCTTGTGTTTATTTTGATATGTTCCTAGAGAAAATTGTGTTGAAAAATGTTAGTAGCAATGATGCGGATTGGATCCGTAATCTGAGGTTTATCCTCATTGCTGCACAAAAGAATTTTGTCCTTGATGCACCGCTAGGTGACGGACCTTTTGCAGGAGCAGATGCAGACGTTATGAACGTTTTGCTAGCTCAATATGATGACTACTTAATAGTTTAGTGCACCATGCTTAACGGCTTAAGAATCGGGACTTCAAAGACGTTTTGAACGTCATGGACCATACAAGATGTTCCAGGAGTTGAAGTTAATATTTCAAGCAAATACCCGAATTGAGAGATATGAAGTCTCCAACAAGTTCTATAGCTAAAAGATGGAGGAGAATCGCTCAACTAGTGAGCATGTGCTCAGATTGTCTGGGTACTACAATCGCTTGAATCAAGTGGGAGTTAATCTTCCAGATAAGATAGTGATTGACAGAATTCTCTAGTCACCATCACCAAGTTAGTAGAACTTCGTGATGAACTATAATATGCAAGGGATAACGGAAAATATTCCCAAGCTCTTCGCGATGCTAAAATCGGCGAAGGTAGAAATCAAAGAAAAACATCAAGTGTTGATGGTTGACAAGATCACTAGTTTCAAGAAAAGGGCAAAAGGAAAGAAGGGGAACTTCAAGAAGAACGGCAAGCAAAGTGAAAAAGCCCAAGTCTGGTCCTAAGCCTGAGACTAAGTGCTTCTACTGCAAAGGGGCTGGTCACTGGAAGCGGAACTACCCCAAGTGATTGGCGGATAAGAAGGATGGCAAAGTGAACATAAGTATATTTGATATACATGTTATTGATGTGTACTTTACTAGTGTTCATAGCAACCCCTCAGTATTTGGTACTAGTTCAAGTTGCTAAGATTAGTAACTCGAAACGGGAGTTGCAGAATGAACAAAGACTAGTTAAAGGGCAAGGTGACGATGTGTGTTGGAAGTGGTTCCAAGATTGATATGATCATCATCACACACTCCCTATACTTTCGGGATTAGTGTTGAAACTAAATAAGTGTTATTTGGTGTTTGCGTTGAGCATGAATATGATTTGATCATGTTAATTGCAATACAGTTATTCATTTAAGTTAGAGAACAATTGTTGTTCTGTTTACATGAATAAAACCTTCTATGTTCATACACACCAATGAAAATAGTTCATTGGATCTCGATCGTAGTGATACACATATTCATAATATTGAAACCAAAAGATGCGAAGTTAATAATGATAGTGCAACCTATTTGTGGCACTGCCGTTTAGGTCATATTGGTGTAAAGCGCAGGAAGAAACTCCATGCTGATGGGATTTTGGAATCACTTGATTATGAATCACTTGATGCTTGCGAACCATGCCTCTTGGGCAAGATGACTAAAGCGCCGTTCTCCGGAACAATGGAGCGAGCAACAGATTTGTTGGAAATCATACATACTGATGTATGTGGTCCGATGAATATTAAGGCTCGCGACAAGTATCATTATTTTCTGACCTTCACAGATGATTTGAACAGATATGGGTATATCTACTCGATGAAACATAAGTCTGAAACATTTGAAAAGTTCAAAGAATTTCAGAGTGAAGTGGAAAATCATCGTGACAAGAAAATAAAGTTTCTACGATCCGATCGCGGAGACAAATATTTGAGTTACGAGTTTGGTCTTCAATTAAAACAATGTGGAATAGTTTCACAAACTCATGCCACCTGGAACACCGCAGCATAATGGTGCGTCCGAACATCATAACCGTACTATATTAGATATAGTACAATCTATGATGTATCTTACCGATCTACCACTATCGTTTTTGGGATTATGCATTAGAGACAGCTGCATTCACATTAAATAGGGCACCATCTAAATCCGTTGAGACGACACCGTATGAACTATGGTTTAGCAATAAACCTAAGCTGTCGTTTCTTAAAGTTTGGGGCTGCGATGCTTATGTGAAAAAGCTTCAACATGATAAGCTCGAACCCAAATCGGAGAAATGTGTCTTCATAGGATATCCAAAGGAAACTGTTGGATACACCTTCTATCACAGATCCGAAGGCAAGACTTTTGTTGCTAAGTTCGGAAACTTTCTAGAGAAAGAGTTTCTTTCGAAAGAAGTGAGTGGGAGGAAAGTAGAAAACTTGATAAGGTAATTGTACCTTCTCCCTTATTGGAAAGTAGTTCATCACAGAAATCTGTTCTTGTGACTACTACACCAATTAGTGAGGAAGCTAATGATGATGATCATGTAACTTCAGATCAAGTAACTACCGAATCTCGTAGGTAAACCAGAGTGAGATCCGCACCAGAGTGGTACGGTAATCTTGTTCTGGAAGTCATGTTACTAGACCATGACGAACTTGCGAACTATGAGGAAGCCATGATGAGCCCAGATTCCGCAAAATGGTTAGAGGCCACGAAATCTGAGATATGATCCATGTATGAGAACAAAGTTTGGACTTTGGTTGCCTTGCCCGATGATCGGCAAGCAATTAAGAATAAATGGATCTTCAAGAGGAAGACGGACACTGATAGTAGTGTTACTATCTACAAAGCTAGAATTGTCGAAAAAGATTTTTCGACAAGTTCAAAGTATTGACTACGATGAGAGTTTCTCACTCGTATCTATGCTTAAGTCTGTCCGAATCATGTTAGCAATTGCCGCATTTTATGAAATCTGGCAAATGGATAAACAAAACTGCATTCCTTAATGGAGAGTTCTATATGATGCAACTAGAAGGTTTTGTCGATCCTGAAGGTGTTAACAAAATATGCAAGCTCCAGCGACCCATCTATGGACTGGTGCAAGCATCTCGGAGTTGGAATATACGCTTTGATAAGTTGATCAAAGCATATAGTTTTATACAGACTTGCGGTGAAGCCTGTATTTACAAGAAAGTGAGTGGGAGCACTACAGCATTTCTGATAAGTATATGTAAATGACATATTATTGATCGGAAATAATGTAGAATTATTCTGTGAAGCATAAAGGAGTATTTGAAAGGAGTTTTTCGAAGAAGGACCTCGGTGAAGCTGCTTACATATTGAGCATCAAGATCTATAGAGATAGATCAAGACGCTTGATAAGTTTTTCAATAAGTACATACCTTGAAAAGATTTTGAAGTAGTTCAAAATGGAACAGTCAAAGAAAGAGTTCTTGCCTGTATTACAAGGTGTGAAATTGAGTAAGACTCAAAACCCGACCACGGCAGAAGATAGAAAGAGAATGAAAGTCATTCCCTATGCCTCAGCCATAGGTTCTATAAAGTATGCCATGCTGTGTACCAGATCTATTGCATACCCTACCACTGAGTTTGGCAAGGGAGTACAATAGTGATCTAGGAGTAGATCACTGGACAAGCAATCAAAATTATCCTTAGTGGATTAAGGATATGTTTCTCGATTATGGATGTGACAAAAAGGTTCGTCGTAAAAGGTTACGTCGATGCAAGTTTTGACACTAATCTAGATGACTCTAAGTCTCAATCTAGATACATATTGAAAGTGGGAGCAATTAGCTAAAGTAGCTCCGTGCAGAGCATTGTAGACATAGAAAATTGCAAAATACATAACGGATCTGAATGTAGCAGACCCGTTGACTAAGATTCTCTCACAAGCAAAACATGATCACACCTTAGTACTCTTTGGGTGTTAATTACATAGCGATGTAAACTAGATTACTGAATCTAGTAAACCCTTTGGGTGTCGGTCACATAGCGATGTGAACTATGGGTGTTAATCACATGATGATGTGAACTATTGATGTTAATCACATAAGTGATGTGATCTAGATTATTGACTCTAGTGCAAGTGGGAGACTGAAGGAAATATACCCTAGAGGCAATAATAAAGTTATTATTTATTTCCTTACATGTCATGATAAATGTTTATTATTCATGCTAGAATTGTATTAACCGGAAACATAATACATGTGTGAATACATAGACAAACAGAGTGTCACTAGTATGCCTCTACTTGACTAGCTCATTAATCAAAGATGGTTATGTTTCCTAACCATGAACAAAGAGTTGTTATTTGATTAATGAGATCACATCATTAGTTGAATGATCTGATTGACATGACCCATTCCATTAGCATAGCACCCGATCGTTTAGTATGTTGCTATTGCTTTTATCCATGACTTATACATGTTCCTTTAACTATGAGAATATGCAACTCCCGTTTACCATAGGAACACTTTGTGTGCTACCAAACGTCACAACGTAACTGGGTGATTATAAAGGTGCTCTACAGGTGTCTCCGAAGGTACATGTTGGGTTGGCATATTTCGAGATTAGGATTTGTCACTCCGATTGTCGGAGAGGTATCTCAGGGCCTTCTCGGTAATGCACATCACATAAGCCTTGCAAGCATTGCAACCAATGAGTTAGTTGCGAGATGATGTATTACAGAACGAGAAAAGAGACTTGCCGGTAACGAGATTGAACTAGGTATTGGATACCGACGATCGAATCTCGGGCAAGTAACATACCGATGACAAAGGGAACAACGTATGTTGTTATGCGGTCTGACCGATAAAGATCTTCGTAGAATATGTAGGAGCCAATATGGGCATCCAGGTCCCGCTATTGGTTATTGACTGGAGACGTGTCTCGGTCATGTCTACATTGTTCTCGAACCGTAGGGTCCGCACGCTTAAGGTTTCGATGACAGTTATATTATGAGTTTATGAGTTTTGATGTACCGAAGGAGTTCGGAGTCCCGGATGAGATCGGGGACATGATGAGGAGTCTCGAAATGGTCGAGACGTAAAGATCGATATATTGGACGACTATATTCGGACATCGGAAGGGTTCTGAGTGGTTCGGGTATTTTCGGAGGTACCGGGGAGTTACGGGATTACGGGAGAAGTAATGGGCCTTGATGGGCTTTAGTGGGAAGAGGAAAAAAAAGGCTGCTGCGCCCCCCCTCCCCTCTAGTCCGAATTGGACTAGGGAAAAGGGGGCCGGCCACCTTTCCTTCTCCTCCTATTCCTTCTCCCTTCCTCCCCTCTTGGTGGACTCCTACTAGGACTTGGAAACCTAGTAGGACTCCACACCCTGGCGCGCCTAACCCTAGGCCGGCCACCCCCTCCCTTGCTCCTTTATATACGGGGGCAGGGGGCACCCCAAAGACACACAAGTTGATCTACGGATCGTTCCTTAGCCGTGTGCGGTGCCCCCTTCCACCAAATTCCACCTCGATCATATCGTTGCAGTGCTTAGGCGAAGCCCTGCGCCGGTAACACATCAAGATCGTCACCACGCCGTCGTGCTGACGGAACTCTTCCTCGACGCTTTGCTGGATCGGAGCCCGGGGATCGTCATCGAGCTGAACGTGTGCCAAGAACTCGGAGGTGCCGGAGTAACGGTGCTGTGATCGGTTGGATCGCGAGGAGAACGTACGACTACTTCCTCTACGTTGTGTCAACGCTTCCGCTTCAGTCTACGAGGGTACGTAGACGACACTCTCCCTTCTCGTTGCTATGCATCACCATGATCCTGCGTGTGCGTAGGAAATTTTTTGAAATTACTACGTTCCCCAACAGTAGTATGCTGGGGGCCGCACGCAGCGCTGACCATCGGGGTGGGCTGTGTTGCGGTAGGCACGTGGCACGGTGTACCGGGCGCCCGTTTGGTGTCTCGGGAACCCTGCTCACCTCGTTCGGGGCCGTATGTGGAAAGCTCGGCCGGACTCCCTGTGGATGGAACCTGAATAGGCGATAAACCTGGACTAGAGACTTGAGTGTTTAGGTAGGCCGTGGCCGACTCCCTCGCCAGGCTTCCGCTTGAAGGTTGCCGAGATACACGACGTGTACATGGTGGTAAGTGGCGAGAGCGTGTGTGAAGAAGTACACCCCTGCAGGGTTATAATGATCTATTCGAATAGCCGTGTCCGCGGTAATGGACTTCTGGGTTGCCTATAACAGTTCATAGACAAGTGAAAGTGGATACTCTAAAATGCGCAACATAAGCGTGAGTGCTATGGATGGCCTTCTCGTAGGGAGACGGGAACGGATCCATAGTGGTGTATTGACATGGTGAATATGTGGACTCGTGTGCGCCACCGCAAAAGAGTTGCTTGCAGTCGTAGTTCAGGATAGCCACTGAGTCAAAGCTGGCTTGCTGCAGTTAAACTCCACTACCCCTTTTGTTGATACCGATGCATATGTAGCTAGTTCTGATGTAAGTCTTGCTGGGTACATTTGTACTCACGTTTGCCTATTTTATGTTTTTGCAGAGAGACTTCAGTCTCGCTAGTAGTACCTCTTGGACTTCGACGTTTAGCTTGTTACCTCAGCTACGATCTTGTGCCCTCGGCAGGATCTGGTAGATAGTCAGGCTTCTCAGCCTCTTCCATTTGTAGATGTCTGTACTCAGACATGTTAAGCTTCCGCATGTGCTTGTTGCTTGTATGCTCTGAATGTTGGGTCATGAGACCCATGTTTGTAATATCTCGCTCCTCGGATCCTAATGAATAAATATTGGAGTCGTAGAGTTATGTTGTGAGGCCATGTTGTATTTACACATATCGAGCATATTGTGTGTATGATTGAAATGCTTGCTATGTGTGGGATCCGACAATCTAGTTGTTTATCCTTGGCAGCCTCTATTATGGGGAAATGTAGTCTAGTGCCTCCTTGAGCCATAGTAGTCCGCTACAGCCCGGTTCACCGGAGTCCTGCTAGCCCAGCACTACAGCTCAGGACACTTGACTGGCCGGCATGTGTTTCACTTCGTTCCTGTGTCTGTCCCTTCGGGGAAATGTCACGAGGTGACATCCGGAGTCCTGCCTAGCCTGCTACAGCCCAGGTTACCGGAGTCCTGTTAGCCCAGTGCTACAGCCCGGATTCACACGCTGCTGACCGACATGCTCGAGGTTGAATCATGTATGCCTGTCCCCATGGGTTGGTGCCGCTTTGGGATCACGACTAGCCATGTCGGCCCGGGTTCTCTGTCATATGGATGCTAGCGACACTATCATATACGTGAGACAAAAGGCGCAAACGGTCCCAGGCAGGTAAGGTGGCACCCGTGGGAATACCGTGCGTGAGGCCGCAAAGTAATATGATGTGTTACATGCTAGGTTGATGTGGCTTAGGATCGGGGTCCTGACAGCGTTGGTATCAGAGCCTGACTGCCTGTAGGATTACCAAGCCAAACTGGTCGAAGTTGAGTCTAGAAATACTTTAGTTATATAAGGGAATTGATTGTGGGATGGAACGTAAGGCTCTTTTTACTCCTTAACCTTATGCCCTTCTGCTCTGAGTCAACCTCTTCATTTCTACGAGGGTTAAGAACTAGGCTTCTCTTCTATCTCTCAGGATGACGTGTTACTAAATCGTAGTTGCCTAGGATTGTTGAGTTCAAGCCTCTGTTCAGTTTCTACTACTTCCGTGTGTTCATAGTTGGTCTCGGAACCTTGATATTGTTCTTCTGAGTGCTTATGCCACCATTTTTGTATGATGTCTCAAATCCTTTTGCGCATTTACAGCCGTTATGCTGTCCGAGTCATCCCAGGTTTCTAAATAGTTTGATGCATTTGCAAATTCCTTCCTCCCGTTACCGACGTTCCTTTGGGCCAGAGTAATCACACTAATCGGTGAGTTGAGGTACTCTTTTGCCTCAACATATATGTTGGAGCTTTCATTATGACCCTAGGTGTTTTAGGGAGTCACCTAGTAATCTAGCATATTTTGTGTTCCCAGCGTGATGATTCTGGCCATCTTTCTCGAAAGCATCCCGTGATGTTATTAGTTAGTAGGTATTCTATTCCTAGGTTCTCGAACCCGAGATTCACCCTACTTACCTCATGTTGTTAGTATTTGCTAGTTTCTTTAGGATATTAGTAACCTTGCATTAGTCCTTGAGGTCCGTGGTATATCCTTCTTCCAATACCATGAACCAATATGGCAAAAGCCTTTGAACCAAAAGCTCACAATCAGAGTACTCTTGAGGAGTTCTCCATCCATAATTGTGATTCTGCCATTTCTACCTTTCTACATGGGTTGTCCGGAAGAAATATTGAGCTTTGCTCGACATACTAATCTATGCATCCATAACTCAGAAAATTATATGTTCCTTGAGTTGTTCCTCTTCAGTTGTATCCTGACCATCCTCTATCAGTTGATAGCCAAGAGTATGTGTGCATTTGTGTTCATCGATGCCTGTCAATCTTGTGGTCCATCAAGCCATTCTAGTTCAGAATGACTAGGAGAAACAAACTCCAGTACCTTATCCATTTCTAGGATTGGGTCAAAGTAGTTGTATCCCGCAGATCAAAATGCCAATCCAGCTTCTGCTCTGCTCTACCTTGGAGTGGTACCATCTTTATGTCAAGAGTGTCATGAGAATTGCACCACCTCCTATGAATTGTTGACGCAGTAATACTTCTTGCCATCATTATTCATTCCTCGGTCCCGTGTTATTGCAACCGGAATGCCGACAAGTGAATCATGCTGTGTGAAATCAATACTCCTAGCAACTGTGTTGCTTGGTACTTAATGGACATTATTCTCATTCTTAGCGTGTTGGTGATCAAATCATCATCCTAAGATTGATCGTGCTACCCAGTCCTTATTTCTGGTGCACCCTTCGATCAATGAGTGAGGATTACTCAATCCCTTGCTCATTTGATCATGTCGTTTTGCCCTGAAAAGCAAGATTGTTCTCGAGCCTAGTAACATATCGGTGGTTCGTGATTTTCCGAATATCTTCTCGGAAGTATTACCTGGTTGACACCTGACCGCTATGTTGAGCTCATGATCGAGTTGGTTTCTTGTAAACCAGCCATTCTCCAAGAAATCTGTGTCGGTTACCCCTGAGCTGGTTGGTTAAGCTAAACAACAACTTGGAGAGTTGGAAGATAAAAGCTTAATCTACTTAGTTCACTCTTAAGGGATATCCTTGCGTGTGTGTTGAAGAAAGATGATACCTTCATCGATTAATCCTCGTGATCAGTTGTTGCATCTATTGTCGTATCAAAACTTTGATTTGAGTATGGGCTATCATCAAATCAAATCAGAACCAACGATGTTCATAATGTTGTCTTACTCGTGGTTGATCCCTCGAGCATACACCATTATATCTTTTGGGTCTGACCAATGCTATCACCGTGTTCACATGATGGCGGAAGTCCAGTGATATGGAAATTCCGATGAGTTGCTATCGAGCCCATCAGCAGCATTTTGTCTCCCCCATGATTCATGTTGAACATCAACCTAGTGTTGGAAACTTTGTAAGCAATGCCTTCGTGATCCACTCATGAGGTATATGTTTTGGTGAAAGAAGTGACATCTCCAAGTTCACGTGCATTAGGTGTAAGTTGCCGCCATGAATTTGAGAAAAGATTGATTTGTTTCCTTTGGAATCATCCCATGTCAGTTATGCAAGTGCGAATGTATTCTATGGTTTGGTAGATTGATTACCTCCACTCCATTTGTATTCCCTAGCACACCAAGCCACTGATTGATTTGTTCAAGGAAAAGAAGTTCCTTCTTAAGAGCATGCCTTATGCAAGGACTTCAATATCCTCGTTGATGGTTCCCAACCAGAACTTGGTAGTGTTTCATTGTAAGACTACCATGTGGTCATGCTTGTTTGGGACAGCGTGTTCACATGTTTGTAGCGGAACCCGCTCATGTTTTGGAGCTTGCTATCGTAGTTCATCTCCCGAGGGTATCGCAACGTTATCTCGTCGACTTGTGTTACAACCTTTCTTTTCTAGACATGTTGTCTGAAAAATCCTGTTACCAGCTAGATCTGAATCTCAGGCAGATATGATGGCTGGAACATTTCCAAGATCTATGATGTAGGTCCCGACGAGGTTGATGTTCTGGCCGACACACCTAGCCGGAAGAGCTATTATTGTAGTATCTTGAACGAGCAATTCGACCATCTTCTCCATGAGGATTTGGTATGACTTTTTCCACAAGTTGTTCCTTATGGATTTTGTGCTCCCGAAGTCCGACCTTTACCTGATGGCCATGTTGATGCTTTTAAGCACTGACCGTGGTACCTAGTACATCAAGGAGAACATTAGAAGCGGAGTGCTAAATGTCTCTCGGTCGATCATCCAGATTTGCTTCTTTGGCATTGCTAAGGAAAAATCTGAGAAAGTGATGTCCTCCTTTGCATCTGCATCGTCCATCACTATTCATCATGGTAGTATGTTGTGTTGCCAGGATCCTTGACACGGATGTTGGTAAAACCTTGATGAATACGAAAATGCTCAAGTTCTTGAGAGCACGCTCAGTCATTGGGTTATATCCTCGGTATCAATTGGAATGTGCCTTCCGTTGCCAAGTTGTCCTATAACTCTAGTTCCTCTCCAAACTGTGTATGCCATTCTTTCGAATTCATTCAAATGATGAACTGTGATGTTCCTTAGGCTGGTATAGAGAGCTTCAATGATCTCTGTATCAACAGTAATTCTTTTTGCCACTTAAGGGAATAATTCTACGAGTCACCTTCCCCGAGGTGTTCCGTTATGGTATCATGGGCAACTTAACTTCTCGCTACCTTGAAACCCCCCTCGCCATCTATTTAAGCGTCGAATTGTTGCCTACCAATTTGAACCTTTGTCATATGTTTCTCATCCATCATCTTTGATGTGTGTTTTGCGTCTCAGCTCAAGGGATGTTTCTACGTCTCATTCTGTGAGTTGATCTTTTGATCATTAAGATCGATGATCCTTTCTTGTGAGGTTGTCTTGCTCTCTTGTCGCCTTGTTCGATGAAGTTCTCAAAGCAAGATCTCAAGATCAAGATGATGATCAAATCAACGTTCTTATGAAGTGCAACCTGGATCATGAAGATTGTTTTTAGTTTGCGTTCCCCTTTCATCTTACCCTACGCTTGAATCTCGGGACGAGATTCTTGTTTAGTGGGGGTGTGTTGTCACATCCCTAGTTCTGGTAGGCACTAGGCTAGCCCTTCATGTGTGCATCATGTTTAAATTTCTCAGAAACTTGAAATGGGGGTGATCAAACCCTAGCACTTTAAAATCCAAATAGGTCCAGCTTAAAAAAATGCATTCAATGAACCCAAAATGTTTCCATCCATGTCTGGTAATTTTGGCAAGGCCTTGGGTCCAAACCAAAAATAGTGAACATTTTGTGGATTATTTCGGGCACTGAATTTAAATCATTATTGTATTTGCATTTGGAATTATATTCATAATATGTGGAATATATTTCAAAATACCCTGAAATAATTTATGTGCATTTGGCTGGGTCCATTGTGGCAACATAAATATTTCATTGGAGTTTGGCACTAGTTTTAAATTTTGCTTAGATTTAAAACAGTGGCAAAGATTTAAATAAAAACAAAAAAACAGAAATAGAAAAGGGAAGGAACAGACCTTACCTGGACTTACCTTGAGGTCCACCAGAGACACCAGCCCACCTGCGCAGCCCACCTGGACGGCCCAGCTGGCAGCCCAGCCAATTGGCCCAACCCACCACCGCAGCCCCCTCTGTCGTCTTCCTCCACGTGCCACTAGGCAGGGAGCGTGGTCGCCGTGCGCGCGCCAGCTCCTGCTTCCACCGCGACACCCCGGCTCTTCTGAATGCGCCACGGAGACGCCCGAGACCTTTCCCCCTATTCCCCTCACAGCTCTATCTTCCCCCTCCTCTGCTCCCTCCCCTCTCTCTGTTCGTGGGCACCCGAGGCCGCCGACGAGCACTGCCGCGGTCGCAGCCGTCCTCGTGCCTCTCCGTTCTGACCCTGCCGTCCGCCTTGACGCCGTGAAGCTTTCCCCTCAGCAAGCGCAAGCCCGGACGCCCTGCAACACCGACACCACCGTCGTCTTCCCCCTCGGGCTCTGACCACTACCGCCGTCGATTCGCCGCACGCAGGACGCCCCCGAGCCCGCCGAGCTTCTCTCCGACCTTGCAGTGAGCTCCTGATCCGAACCCCTCTCTTTCCCCTCGCGTTTGCGAGCTCTAGGCCATAGCTCCGTCGCGGCGGAGCTCCGGCCGCCGCGGTTGTCGCCGCTGCCATCGCGTCGCTCCACCCCCAGCCGCCTCGATGCCACCACCCGACGCGCCTCGTCGCGCTGCACCTGTAAAGCCCAACCGCGCACGCTCTCGTATCCGGAATCGCCCGGACGGGGAGCGCCGCCACGTTCTGCTTAGCGCCGGCGGCTAAACGCCGGTTAGCTGACGTGGCAGGTTAGTTTAGCCACTAACCCGCGGTTAGTTTAACCCGTGTGCCACTGAAGGATGGGCCCCATGCCCTAATTAACCCAGGGATTTATTCCCTGTTTAACTTAGACTAATCCACTGGGCCCCACCTGTCATTTTGACTTTGCCACGTCACACGTTGACCGATCCCACACATCAGTGTTGACCCGGCTGACGTGGCAGTTGACTAGGCCCACCTGTCATCCACCCAAACCAACCTGTGTCACTGACGTGTGGATCCCACACGTCAGGTTTGACCTGGACCAGCTCCGTTGACCGCTGATGTCACACTGACGCCAGGCTGACGCAGTAAAGCATTTTCTGGATTTATTTTTATATAGGAAATTCCAGAAAATGTTGCAAACTTCAAAAATTCATAGTAATTCAACCGTAACTCCAAATCAAACAAATTATATATGAAAAATGATCAGAAAAATCCAATCTATCCATCTGTACCATTTTAATGCATGTTAGGACACTTTAACTATGCTGTTTAGGTGAAACAAGGTAAAGCACTAATATGACCTCTTAAAAAGGGTTTGCATTTGAATCTTTGGTTCAAATGGACTCATCTCAATCTGTTCTAGATTGCATTAGCCCAAAACACATTCATATAGCCATGTCATAGCATGCATCATATTGTGCATTGCATTGATCGTGTTTCTTCTCTGTTGCCGGTATTTGTTCCCTCTCGACAGACGTGGTTTCGACGATGAGATCGATGACACTGATGAAGAGCTATATTATCTTCAGAAGTGCCAGGCAAGCAAAACCCCCCTTGTTCATTCCGATACAATCCCACTCTCTCGCTCCTGCTCTCTTTTACTGCATTAGGACAACAACGATTCATCTGTTACTTGCTGCGGTAGCTGAACCCCTTTATCCTTTGCATGACCTGTCATTGCCACAGTAAATAGATGAAACCCACTAGTATGAGTAGGAGTTGTTTGAGCCCTGATGTGCCTACTCATTCTTGTTTGTTTGTCATGCCTGCTATTGCTTAGAGTTGAGTCGGGTCTGATTCATCGGGAATGAATTGGTATGGTGTTGAACATGTCCTACTGTGTGTGAGCTAAGTGTGCGAACACGATTTGGTAAAGGTATTGGTGAGAGGCCATGTAGGAGTACATGGTGGGTTGTCTCATTGAAGCCGTCCTCAGAACTGGGTTCTGTGTTTGTGATCCATGAAACAGTTACTACCACGCATTGGGCCCGAAACCAATGGACCCTCTCGGCTTCTTAATCACCCTTGTCCTCTGTCCAGGAGTTGCAAGTAGTTTCTGGTGTTTGTAGTATGCTGGGGGCCGCATGCAGCGCCGACCGTCGGGGTGGGCTGTGTTGCGGTAGGCACGTGGCACGGTGTACCGGGTGCCCATTTGGTGTCTCAGGAACCCTGCTCACATCGTTCGGGGCCGTATGTGGAAACCTCGGCTGGACTCCCTGCGGATGGAACCTGAATAGGCGATAAACCTGGACTAGAGACTTGAGTGTTTAGGTAGGCCGTGGCCGACTCCCTCGCCAGGCTTCCGCTTGAAGTTTGCCGAGATACACGACGTGTACATGGTGGTAAGTTGCGAGAGCGTGTGTGAAGAAGTACACCCCTGCAGGGTTATAATGATCTATTCGAATAGCTGTGTCCGCGGTAATGGACTTCTGGGTTGCCTATAATAGTTCATAGACAAGTGAAAGTGGATATTCTAAAATGCGCAAGATAAGCGTGAGTGCTATGGATGGCCTTCTCGTAGGGAGACGGGAGCGGATCCATAGTGGTGTATTGACATGGTGAATATGTGGACTCGTGTGCGCCACCGCAAAAGAGTTGCTTGCAGTCGTAGTTCAGGATAGCCACCGAGTCAAAGCTGGCTTGCTGCAGTTAAACTCCACTACCCCTTTGTTGATACCGATACATATGTAGCTAGTTCTGATGTAAGTCTTGCTGGGTACATTTGTACTCACGTTTGCCTATTTTATGTTTTTGCAGAGAGACTTCAGTCTCGCTAGTAGTACCGCTTGGACTTCGACGTTTAGCTTGTTACCTCAGCTACAATCTTGTGCCCTCGGCAGGATCTGGTAGATAGTCAGGCTTCTCAGCCTCTTCCATTTGTAGATGTCTGTACTCAGACATGTTAAGCTTCTGCATGTGCTTGTTGCTTGTATGCACTGAATGTTGGGTCATGAGACCCATGTTTGTAATATCTCGCTCCTCGGAGCCTAATGAATAAATATTGGAGTCGTAGAGTTATGTTGTGAGACCATGTTGTATTTACACATATCGAGCATATTGTGTGTATGATTGAAATGCTTGCTATGTGTGGGATCCGACAATCTAGTTGTTTATCCTTGGCAGCCTCTCTTATGGGGAAATGTAGTCTAGTGCCTCCTTGAGCCATAGTAGTCCGCTATAGCCCGGTTCACCGGAGTCCTGCTAGCCCAGCACTACTGCTCAGGACACTTGACTGGCCGGCATGTGTTTCACTTCGTTCCTGTGTCTGTCCCTTTGAGGAAATGTCACGCGGTGACATCCGGAGTCCTGCCTAGCCTGCTACAGCCCGGGTTACCGGAGTCCTGTTAGCCTAGTGCTACAGCCCGGATTCACACGCTGCTGACCGACATGCTCGAGGTTGAATCATGTATGCCTGTCCCCATGGGTTGGTGCCTCTTTGGGTTCACGACTAGCCATGTCGGCCCGGGTTCTCTGTCATATGGATGCTAGCGACACTATCATATACGTGAGACAAAAGGCGCAAACGGTCCCGGGCCAGGTAACCTCTTCGTTTCTACGGGGATGGAACGTAAGGCTCTTTTTACTCCTTAGCCTTATGCCCTTCTGCTCTGAGTCAACCTCTTCTTTTCTACGGGGGTTAAGAACTAGGCTTCTCTTCTATCTCTCAGGATGACGTGTTACTAAACCGTAGTTGCCTAGGATTGTTGAGTTCAAGCCTCTGTTTAGTTTCTACTACTTTCGTGTGTTCACAGTTGGTCTCGGAACCTTGATATTGTGCTTATGAGTGGTTATGCCACCATTTTTGTAGGATGTCTCAAATCCTTTTGCGCATTTACAACCGTTATGCTGTCCGAGTCATCCCAGGTTTCTAAATAGTCTGATGCATTTGCAAATTCCTTCCTCCCATTACCGACGTTCCTTTGGGCCAGAGTAATCACACTAATCGGTGAGTTGAGTTACTCTGTTGCCTCAACATATATGTTGGAGCTTTCATTATGACCCTAGGTGTTTTAGGGAGTCACCTAGTAATCTAGCCATATTTTGTGTTCCCAGCGTGATGATTCTGGCCATCTTTCTCGAAAGCATCCCGTGATGTTATTAGTTAGTAGGTATTCTATTCCTGGGTTCTCGAACCCGAGATTCACCCTACTTATCTCATGTTGTTAGTATTTGCTAGTTTCTTTAGGATATTAGTAACCTTGCATTAGTCCTTGAGGTCCGTGGTATATCCTTCTTCCAATACCATGAACCAATATGGCAAAAGCCTTTGAACCAAAAGCTCACAATCAGAGTACTCTTGAGGAGTTCTCCATCCATAATTGTGATTCTGCCAGTTCTACCTTTCTGCATGGGTTGTCCGGAAGAAATATTGAGCTTTGCTCGACATACTAATCTATGCATCCACAACTCAAAAAATTATATGTTCCTTGAGTTGTTCCTCTTCAGTTGTATCCCGACCATCCTCTATCAGTTGATAGCCAAGAGTATGTGTGCATTTGTGTTCATCGATGCCTGTCAATCTTGTGGTCCGTCAAGCCATTCTAGTTCAGAATGACTAGGAGAAACAAACTCCAGTACCTTATCCATTTCTAGGATTGGGTCAAAGTAGTTGTATCCCGCAGATCAAAATGCCAATCCAGCTTCTGCTCTGCTCTACCTTGGAGTGTTACCATCTTTATGTCAAGAGTGTCATGAGAATTGCACCACCTCTTATGAATTCTTGACGCAGAAATACTTCTCGCCATCATTATTCATTCCTCAGTCCCGTATTATTGCAACCGGAATGCCGACAAGTGAATCGTGCTGTGTGAAATCAATACTCCTAGCAACTGTGTTGCTTGGTACTTAATGGACACTATTCTCATTCTTAGCGTGTTGGTGATCAAATCATCATCCTAAGATTGATCGTGCTACCCAGTCCTTATTTCTGGTGCACCCTTCGATCAATGAGTGAGGATTACTCAATCCCTTGCTCATTTGATCATGTCGTTTTGCCCTGAAAAGCAAGATTGTTCTCGAGCCTAGTAACATATCGGTGGTTCGTGATTTTCCGAAAATCTTCTCGGAAGTATTACCTGGTTGACACCTGACCGCTATGTTGAGCTCATGATCGAGTTGGTTTCTTGTAAACCAGCCATTCTCCAAGAAATCTGTGTCGGTTACCCCTGAGTTGGTTGGTTAAGCTAAACAACAACTTGGAGAGTTGGAAGATAAAAGCTTAATCTACTTAGTTCACTCTTAAGGGATATCCTTGCGTGTGTGTTGAAGAAAGATGATACCTTCATCAACTAGTCCTCGTGATCAGTTGTTGCACCTATTGTCATATCAAAACTTTGATTTGAGTATGGGCTATCATCAAATCAAATCAGAACCAACGATGTTCATAATGTTGTATTACTCGTGGTTGATCCCTTGAGCATACACCATTATATCTTTTGGGTCTGACCAATGCTATAACCGTGTTCACATGATGGTGGAAGTCCAGTGATATGGAAATTCCGATGAGTTGCTATAGAGCCCATCAGCAGCATTTTGTCTCCCCCATGATTCATGTTGAACATCAACCTAGTGTTGAAAACTTTGTAAGCAATGCCTTCGTGATCCGCTCATGAGGTATATGTTTTGGTGAAAGAAGTGACTTCTCCAAGTTCACGTGCATTAGGTGTAAGTTGCCGCCATGAATTTGAGAAAAGATTGATTTGTTTCCTTTGGAATCATTCCAAGTCAGTTATGCAAGTGCGAATATATTCTATGGTTTGGTAGATTAATTACCTCCACTCCATATGTATTCGCAAGCACACCAAGCCATTGATTGATTTGTTCAAGGAAAAGAAGTTCCTTCTTAAGAGCATGCCTTATGCAAGGACTTCAATATCCTCGTTGATGGTTCCCAACCAGAACTCGGTAGTGTTTCATTGTAAGACTATCATGTGGTCATGCTTGTCTGGGACAGCGTGTTCACATGTTTGTAGCGGAACCCGCTCATGTTTTGGAGCTTGCTATCGTAGTTCATCTCCCGAGGGTCTCGCAACGTTATCTCGTCCACTTGTGTTGCAACCTTTCTTTTCTAGACATGTTGTCTGAAAAATCCTGTTACCAGCTAGATCTGAATCTCAGGCAGATATGATGGCTGGAACATTTCCAAGATCTATGATGTAGGTCCCGACGAGGTTGATGTTCTGGCCGACACACCTAGCCGGAAGAGCTATTATTATAGTATCTTGAACGAGAAATTCGACCATCTTCTCCATGAGGATTTGGTATGACTTATTCCACAAGTTGTTCCTTATGGATTTTGTGCTCCCGAAGTCCGACCTTTACCTGATGGCCATGTTGATGCTTTTAAGCACTGACCGTGGTACCTAGTACATCAAGGAGAACATTAGAAGCGGAGTGCTAAATGTCTCTCGGTCGATCATCCAGATTTGCTTCTTTGGCATTGCTAAGGAAAAATCTGAGAAAGTGATGTCCTCCTTTGCATCTGCATCGTCCATCACTATTCATCATGGTATTATGTTGTGTTGCCAGGATCCTTGACACGGATGTTGGTAAAACCTTGATGAATATGAAAATGCTCAAGTTCTTGAGAGCACGCTCAGTCATTGGGTTATATCCTCGGTATCAATTGGAATGTGCCTTCCGTTGCCGAGTTGTCCTATAACTCTAGTTCCTCTCCAAACTGTGTATGCCATTCTTTCGAATTCATTCAAATGATCAACTGTGATTTTCCTTAGGCTGGTATAGAGAGCTTCAATGATCTCTGTATCAACAGTAATTCTATTTGCCACTTAAGGGAATAATTCTACGAGTCACCTTCCCCGAGGTGTTCCGTTATGGTATCATGGGCAACTTAACTTCTCGCTACCTTGAAACCCCCTCACCATCTATTTAAGCGTCGAATTGTTGCCTACCAATTTGAACCTTTGTCATATGTTTCTCATCCATCATCTTTGATGTGTGTTTTGCGTCTCAGCTCAAGGGATGTTTCTATGTCTCATTCTGTGAATTGATCTTTTGATCATTAAGATCGATGATCCTTTCTTGTGAGGTTGTCTTGCTCTCTTGTTGCCTTGTTGGATGAAGTTCTCAAAGCAAGATCTCAAGATCAAGATGATGATTGAATCAACGTTCTTATGAAGTGCAACCTGGATCATGTACCGAAGGTTGTTTGGAGTCCCGGATGTGATCACAGACATGACGAGGAGTCTCGAAATGATTGACACATAAGGATTGATATATTGGACTACTATATTCGGACACCGGAAGTGTTCCAGATGATTTTGCAGAAAACCGGAGTGCCGGAGGGTTACCGGGACCCCCCCGGGAGAAGTATGGGCCTAATGGGCCTTAGTAGATAGAGAGATGGGCGGCCAGGGTGGGCCTCACGCCCCCTCCCCCTCTGGTCCGAATTGGACTAGGAGAGGGGGGCGGCGCCCCCCTTTCCTTCTCCCTCTCCCCCTTCCTTTCCCCCTCCTAGTAGGAGTAGGAAAGAGGGGAGTCCTACTCCTACTAGGAGGAGGGCTCCTCCTCCTGGCGCACCCTGCTAGGGCCGGCCGGCCTCCCCCCTTGCTCCTTTATATACGGGGGCAGGGGGGCACCTCTAGACACACAAGTTGATCTTCATGATCGTTCTCTTAGCCGTGTGCGGTGCCCCCCTCCACCATAATCCTCGATAATATTGTAGTGGTGCTTAGGCGACGCCCTGCGATGGTAGAACATCAAGATCGTCACCACACCGTCGTACTGACGGAACTCATCCCCGACACTTTGCTGGATCGGAGTCCGGGGATCATCATCGAGCTGAACGTGTGCTAGAACTCGGAGGTGCCGTAGTTTCGGTGCTTGATCGGTCGGGCCGTGAAGACGTACGACTACATCAACCACGTTGTGATAACGCTTCCGCTATCGGTCTACGAGGGTACATAGACAACGCTCTCTGTCGGTGTACTAGAGTAGGGGTACCCTAGTATCCCGAACTTGTGCACGGGCAGTCGCAGCGTCCCGCGGCAAGGCTTGCCGGGTGACCGCCAAGGTCCTCCGTGGATCCTTTGGAGCCATTCAAGAACAAAGTATTTAAGCCAAGGAGACAAGTCCCCGGCAAGAGGAGCTTGCCGGGAAGGCCACTCAAGGTACAAGGCCCCGGCAAAAGGAGCTTGCCGGGAAGGCCAACTAGAGCATCTCAAGGAACTTGCCGCGACGCGCCACGCGTCCCGGCAGAATCCGGTGAGCGACAAGCTTCCGGACGCGACAAGACAACGGCCGCGGCAAGGCGCTTGCGGCGGCGAGCAACCACTCTGTACCCCCGCTCCAGCGCATCCACCAACGTGTCGCTCTGGGACCCTTCCAGGCGTATGTGGTGGGAGGCTGTGCAGCCAGGGGTACACTGTGGCAAGCGGCGCTGACGGTCCCTTTTCTGCACTGTTTGGGCGACGTAGATAGGCATTTAATGCCTTTGTCCTCTGCCGACAGGGTTAGGTATGATACACTGTGCAGGTAGCTGTACTAACCGCAGCACCTTTTCCATTTTTGCCCTTGCCTACGTTGCCACCTGTCGGTGACCCCTTGAGCATATAAAAGGAGGCCCATGCGCAACGTAGAGGGGGAGGAACAGAAGAACGCTCGGTCTCGTTAGCTGCTGGTGCGTACTGTAGCACTCAGCGCTCCCGAGCAAGAACTCAATACAAACCACAAAGCAGCAGTAGGAGTATTATCTCTCCGGAGAGCTCCGAAGCTGGGTAAACTGCTCGTGTGCCTCGCCTCGATCTGCTCTTCGTGCGACCTCCGCCCCCCGCCGAACCGAAAAGGGGCTCCGTCCCCATAGGTGCTCGCGGATCAGCTTCCCCGACATCTTTTGGCGCGCCAGGTAGGGGGCTGCGAGGTTGTGTGAACCTGATCCGGCATTCACACGAGCTAGATCTTCAACATCTTCATCGACATGCCGCCGAAGAAGAAGGATTCGGAGGCGGCTGCTCCGTCTGCGACAAACCCACCATCACCAGAGCAAATGGCTGGTGGGGAAGACGCCGGCGGAAGAACGGGCGTCGACGAGGGAGCCCACGGTGGCGCCAAGTCCAAGGACAAGGCTGCGCTGCCCGTCGGCGGCGTAGCAGGCTCCCACGACGACCGGGCGTCCGTGGATGCTCCGCGCCCATCTCAGGAGGCGCGGGACCGGTAGCGTCATGGTACTCACGGTACCATATGCTTGCTGGACCCAAATCGAGCTGGCGGATCTCGCGATGCTCAAGGTCACCATGCACGCCAATGTGCTGGCGTGAGCGAGGCATGGTCGCCTGGACAGAATACTGCTCCTTCTAACATCGTTGGAAGTCCGAGCATATCCCACTCCTCGCACCGTTCGCCGGCGCTACCCGCCACTCCAGCAGAAGCTCTGGCGCGAGCTCAACTGCTCCTAGACTTCCCTCCAACGCCAGACAAGATCGACGACTGGAGGGACACCATCCAGAGCCTCATCGGCTTCGCCAACGGTGACACTCCATGGCAGCCGACTACATCGCAGCCACGGCAAGCCAGCCAGGTGCGAGCCGATGGCGACAAGACCGGTGGGGGCGCAACCACTGTGCACTCTCTGCCCCGAAGGCCAAGATCGTTGACTCGCCGGGTCCACCACGATAGCGACTCCACTGCTTCATCAGATCCGCGAGCTCGCCGCGATCAGCGCCAAGTTCTTCACGAGCGACAGCAAGAAGACGCTCGTACTCGCATCGAGCGCCGAAGAGAAGCGCGGCGTCAATCAGACCGGCGCGCTGGGCCCACTGTCGACATGCATGCGCCAGGGGAACCAGGCGACCTGCCGTATGCGGTAGGTTGCCCTGCATTTACTCGTGAGCTGCAGCAAGTCCAGTGGCCCGGCATGAAGAATTTCAAGCCAGACGTACCAGAGAAGTACGACGGCAGGTTGCATCCGTCGGAGTTCCTCAGCATCTACACCATTGCGGTGCAGGCTGCAGGGGGGCGAGACGACAAGATCCTTGCCAACTACTTCCCGCTGGTGCTCAAACACAACGTCAGGTCCTGGCTCATGCACTTGCCGGAAAACTCCATATCTTCCTGGGTAGACCTATGCCATCAGTTTGTCGGCGCCTTTACGGGCGGCCACAAACCTCATGGCCAGGAGAGTGACCTTCAACTGCTTGCCCAGAAGGAAGGAGAGCCCTTGTGCAAGTACATCCAGAGATTCAGCCAAGTGCAACGCAACATCCCGGATGTCCACCCTGCCGCGGTCATCAGCGCGTTCCACCAGAACGTGCATAACCACAGGATGCGGGAGGAGATGGCGATGTGCAAGATCAGAGACGTCAGCGAGCTGTATGCCCTGGCCGACAAGTGTGCACGTGCTGAGGAAGGGAGGAAACTCCCCGGAGAGGATGCAGGAGCAGGAGGATCTGACAGCGAGGATGCTGCCCCGGCAAATAAAAACAGGCGGCGGAACAACAGGAAGAGGAAAGGCAAAGACGTGCTAGCTGTTGAGCAGTCCGGCAACGACGGTGGCGCCAAGAAAGCCAAAGATGGTAGCTCCGGCAAGGAGGTTGCCGCATGCGCCAAATGCCAGGCTGTGGCGGCCGCCGACAAGTAGGACGGCACCAACAAACAGTACTGCAAGATACACCGCACCCAGGGCCATGACCTCCAGAGCTGCAAGAAGGCCGAGCAGCTTGTCGAGCTGCAAAAGGCCGAATACAAGCGACGCGACAAGGAGAAAGCCCAAGGAGCTGCTGGAGGATCCGGTGCGAAGCGCACCGGCCGGGGAGGACGCCGCAGCAAGGCCAAGCAGCGGCAAGGAGACAGACCTCCCCACGGCCGCGACAAGGATGAATATGACGACGACGACGAAGACATGGATGATGACGAGACCAGTGAGCAGGAGTTCCAGAAAGCCACAGAGGTCTTGTGCATTGACGGCGGTGCTTCTCTGCATACTTCACACCGCCAACTCAAGCAGTGGGTGCGGGAAGTCAATGCGGCAGAACCACCCGTTGAGTCACGCAAGCTTCTGAAATGGTCCAGCACGCCTATCATCTTTGATATCGAGGACCACCCTGATCGCACCACTGCAGTCGGGTGTTTGCCCATGTTGGTCTCACCAACTATCTGCAACCTCAAGGTCACTAAGATGCTAGTTGACGGCGGGGCCGGCTTGAATCTGATCTCCTCCACTGTGCTTCGGAAACTCCAAGTCCCTGACAGCGAGCTCGAAAATACCGGCACATTCCAAGGAATCAACCCGGGAAGGAGCAAGCCGAAGGGGAAGATCATGCTGCCAGTGACATTTGGCAGCGAGTTGAACTTCAGGACTGAGAGGATCACTTTTGACGTCGCCGATTTTCCATTGCCTTACAATGGGATTCTCGGCCGTCCAGCGCTCGCCAAGTTCATGGCGGCCTCTCACTACGCGTACAACATGCTGAAGATGCCAGGCCCGATAAGTGTCATCTCTGTCCCTAGCGACAAGAAAGATGCTCTTATCTGTGCTGACAAGATCTACCGGGAAGCAGCAGCCGCAATGGATCGCGAGACACTTGCCGCTGAAGCTCCTGGGGGGAAGAGGAAGACCAAGTCCGGCAAGAGTTCTGATGCTCACTCCGGCAAGCGCACCTCTTCAGAGTGCTGCGCTACCGTGGAGGACGCACCATCGAGCTCCACCGGCAAGTGTAAGAAGACAATGGCAGCTCCGCCAGCGACCAAGAAGGTGTCCGCCAAGGAGGACAGCACTGGTGGTACTTTCACCATCAGTGCCACTCTCGACCCTAAATAGGAAAGCGCGCTCATTGCTTTCCTGCGGGCGAATGTCGATGTGTTTGCGTGGCAACCTTCCGACATCCCCGGTGTTCCCAGGAAAGTAATTGAGCACCACCTTGCCGTATGTCCTCATGCGCGGCCCGTCAAGCAGAAAGTCAGAAAGCAAGCAGTGGAGCGCCAAGAATTCATCGCAGAAGAGATCAAGAAGTTGGAAGCAGCAGGAGTGCTCCATCCTACGTGGTTGGCCAATCCTGCCGTCGTGCGCAAGGCAAACGGGAAATGGAGGCTTTGTATCGACTTTAGCGATGTTAACAAAGCTTGTCCCAAAGATCCATTTCCCTTGCCGCGCATCGACCAGATTGTTGACTCCACAGCCGGATGTGACTTGCTTTCATTTCTTCACGCATACTCAGGATACCGTCAGATCTTCATGGCAGAAGAGGATGAGGAGAAAACCACATTCATCACTCCCTGTGGCATGTACTGTTTCATACGGATGCCTTTCGGTTTAAAGAATGCTGGTTCAACATTTGCAAGGGTAGTCCACACTGCTTTTGAACCACAAATACACAGAAATGTGGAAGCCTACATGGATGACATAGTGGTCAAGAGCAGGGACAAAGCAACTCTGATTCAAGATCTAGAAGAGACTTTTACAAATCCGCACAAGATCAGCCTCAAGCTCAACCCCGAGAAGTGCGTGTTTGGAGTCCCTTCCGGCAAGCTTCTCGGGTTCTTCGTGTCTCAGCGGGGAATTGCAGCCAATCCCGACAAGATCAAGGCCATTGAGCAGATCGAAGCACCGAAGCGCGTCAAGGATGTACGGAGACTTGCCGGCTGCGTGGCGGCTCTCACCAGGTTTATTTCTAAGTCTGTTGAGCGCGCCCTGCCGTTTTTCAAAATTTTGAAAAAGGCAGGTCCAATGAAATGGACTCCGTAAGCGGAGGCTGCGCTGCAGGACTTGAAGAGATACCTGTCCTCCACTCAAATACTTGTCTCACCTAAACCACAAGAGAAGTTGCTGCTGTATCTGGCGGCAACCAATCAAGTGGTTAGTGCTGCGTTATTAGCGGAGAGGGAGGCTGATGATGAGCCAGCGACCGCGGCAAGCACATCCAGCGACAAGCAGGGGGCTTCCCCGACAAGCTCTGGTCCCGACAAAGATGGATCTGCGCAGATGTGCGAAGAGATACAGCAGAAGAGAATGGTGCAGCGCCCAGTCTACTTTGTCAGTTCCCTTCTGCAGGGGGCTAGGTCAAGGTACTCTGGTGTGCAGAAATTGCTTTTCGGCCTTCTCATGGCCTCGAGAAAGCTGCGCCATTACTTGTAAGCACATGAGATAACAGTTGTCACTCGTTTTCAGCTGAAGAGGATACTGCAGAATCCAGAAGCAACAGGCATGATTGTTGAGTGGGCACTAGAACTTTCAAGCTTTGGCCTCAAGTTTGAGAGCACTTCAACTATCCAAAGCAGAGCATTGGCAGAATTCATAGCAGAGTGGATGCCAACACCAGATGAAGAAATTCCAGAAACGAGCATCCCCGTCAAGGAAGCAAGCAAAGAGTGGCTGATGTACTTTGATGGTGCTTTCTCGCTGCAAGGCGCCGGTGGTGGCGTACTGCTTGTCGTGCCCACCGGAGAGCACCTTAAGTACGTAGTCCAGATGCACTTTCCCAAGGAGCAAGCAACAAACAATACTGCAGAGTATGAAGGTTTGCTTGCCGGTCTCAGGATCGCGGCAGACCTTGGGATCAAGAAGCTCATTGTCAGGGGTGACTCGCAGCTTGTCGTCCGCCAAGTGAATAAGAGTTATCAGAGTCCGTTGATGGAAGCTTACGTTGTTGAAGTGAGGAAGCTAGAAGAGCACTTTGTCGGCCTACGGATGGAACATGTTCCAAGAGCTCAGAACGACATTGCCGATGGCCTGTCAAAGTGTGCAGCACTTAAGTTACCTGTGGAACCAGGGATCTTTGTGCTCAAGCTGACTCAACCGTCTGTAGCGCCATCAACTGGACAGAGCAAGAAGAGGAAGTTGATTTCTGGTGACTATTTTCCGGCAGAGCTTCCCGAAGCCGCCGCCAAGAAGGTCCCCAAGATCAACACCAAGAGTGCTGGGGAGCAGTCTGCTCCGGCAAACCCCAGGGTTTGTTCCGTTGAAGCAGACGCCCCCGACAAGTTTTGCTCCGGCAAGCTTGTCAGGGAACGTCAAGCTCCGGCTGAGCCGCAGTTTCTCGCCGTAGAAGCGGATGTTCCCACAACAGCAGATGTGCCTTTAGTCCTTGCTGTCGAGCCACAAGCTCCAGCATGGGCACAGCAGATCGTCCGTTTCCTTCAGACAGGAGAACTTACCGAAGAGTAAGAAGAAGCGGAAAGAGTAGCCCGGCAGTCAAGTATGTACCAGTTTGTCGACAACGCACTGTACAGAAGAAGACTCAACGGTGTGAAATTGAAGTGTATTCACCGGGAAGATGGACAGAAGCTGTTGGCAGAGATACATGGAGGCATATGTGGTCACCACATTGGCGCAAGAGTGCTTGCCGGCAAAGCTTTCCGGCAAGGTTTCTTTTGGCCGACAGCCCTCCAGGATGCAACTACACAAGTAACCAAGTGTGAAGCGTGCCAGTTTCATTCCAAGCAGATACACTAGCCAGCTCAAGCTCTCCAGACGATTCCTTTATCCTGGCCATTTTCGGTCTGGGGGCTCGACATCGTCGGCCCCTTCCCCCGAGCAGTCGGGGGCTTTGAGTACATGTACGTGGCAATCGACAAGTTCACAAAGTGGTCGGAAGTGGAAGAAGTGAGGAAGGTGACAGCACAGTCAGCAGTCAAGTTCTTCAGGTCGATTGTTTGCCGCTTCGGGATCCCTAACAGGATCATCACCGACAACGGTACGCAATTCACGAGCCGCACCTTCATGCAATACGTCCAAGATCTTGGCGCCAAGGTCTGCTTCGCTTCTGTTGCTCACCCCAGGAGCAACGGTCAAGCGGAGAGGGCAAATGGTGAAGTGCTGCGTGGACTCAAGACCAGGACTTTCGATAGGCTGCACAGGTGCGGAAGAAACTGGATTGAGGAGCTGCCGGTGGTTCTCTGGTCGATCAGGACGACGCCAAATCGAGCCACTGGCCAGACACCTTTCGCTCTAGTCTATGGAGCAGAGGCAGTTCTCCCCACGGAACTCGTATACGGGTCACCTCGAGTGCTCGCTTATGATGAGCTTGAGCAAGAGCAGCTGCGACAAGATGACGCGCTGCTCCTTGAGGAAGACCGTCTTCAGGCTGCTGTACGAGCTGCTCGCTACCAGCAAGCTTTGCACCGCTACCATAGCCGCAAAGTTAACGCCAGAAGTCTCGAGGAAGGCGACCTTGTTCTTCGGCGCGTTCAGTCCGCCAAGAGTTCCAACAAGTTGACGCCGAAGTGGGAAGGCCCATACCGGGTGAAACGAGTCACTAGGTCTGGCGTTGTCCGCCTTGAGACCGAAGATGGCATTCCGGTGAGCAACTCCTGGAACATTGAGCATCTTCGTAAGTTTTACCCGTAAGGCGCGGTTGCCGGACCCTGCTCCGGCAACCATCTTTTGTGCAAGTCTTGCCGCTGTTGCATGTAATCCTTTGTACAAAGCCAGGCGCAAACCCTGTGCATAAATAAAGCTCATGTGCTCCGCACACCTTGTCAATTTCATGCTTTTTATTTTTGCACGAGTTATTTAACACTTTGTGCAGCGAACACCCCCGGTAAGCAATAATGAGCCATAAGGCTCCATATCATTATTTTCTCTACTTCCTTTTTTTTCTCAAGGAAATGAAGGTTCCTTCGCCCACAAGTTTGCCCGGGGGGAAGGGGAAGATAATGGTATGGACCAGGTGTCGTTCAAGAAAGTTTCGCCTTGCCGGGAAGCAAACGACAGAAAAGCTAAGTTGCCAAAGTTTGAGCAATCAGATGTTTTTAAATTTTTTAAGTTATCTTCCTTGAACGACCATGCTTTGTATGGAAAACCTGTGCGCGAAGGAACCGGCTCGTGACTAGTTGCGCCCTTACTTTGTTTCGAGTTCGCTCAACAGTTTAAGTGTGCTGCGACTAGAGTCGCGCCCTTACTTTGTTTCGAGTTCGCTCAACAACTTAAGCGAGCTGTGGCTAGTTACGACAAGGTTTCTTGTCGGCAATGGCACTGCCAGCAGGCTGCTGACGTCCCGCACTCAGCGCTCGCGGCGAAGGTGCCTGCGCCGGCAAGTTCCCTAAAAGCGTTGGGCAAAAACATACAAAGGAAGGAATCAAGTAAAGGAAATAACATTGCAATCACTACCCAAAATAGAGTTATATTACAAAATAGCTTGTCGCGGCTCTAATAGACTGTTATCATAACATGATCAGCAGCGACAAGAAAAGAAGAAAACGGGCGGCCTAGTCCACACGATCGCCCTCAACCCTCTTGATCCCGCTCACCTTGTCCACAATGGGTGCGACAAGGTCCTTGAGCGCCTCCAGATCAGCTTCCGCCGGCAGGGATCTGAGGACATTGGTGAGGTTGAGGCCCGGGTTGCGGAAGGCTACCTTCACCAACACCTTCTGAAGAGCTCCCGCGCAGATCTTGCGCGACTCGTCGGCCAGCTCCTTTGGGATCCTCTCCCGGAGTCGCTGGAGGGCCGTCGCCACGCCTTTGAAGAACAGAGTGAGCTTGGCGCTGGATGGGACGGTCTCATCGGAGGGGTACCCGAGATCCCCCATCCCCAGCTGCGCCAGCTCCTTGTCGATGTCTGCGGCAGCATTCACAAGACCCTCCGTCCACTGCTCCACAGTTTCTCTAAAATCGTTCTGGGTGGCGGCAATGCTCTCCAGCAGCGCCTTGTCGGCCTTGATCTCCTTCTTCAGGGCCGCCTCCTGCTCCCTGGCACCGTCCAGCGTCTTGGTCAAAGCAGCCAGCTTCAGCTCAAGATCGGCGTTGGAATCCTTGGCGGCGCTAAGCTCCTTGATCTTCTCGGCGAGACGACCCTGCAGCTCGCCAAAGGTGTAGGCATCTTTCTCGCGCTCATGCTTGAGCGCGGCAAGCTCTTCACCGCTCGCCTTGAGATCAGTCTCCAGCTGCGCCACCTTCGTCTCCAGCCCCTTCTTGGCGGCCTCGGCAGCTGCCGCAGCGTCCTTGGCTTCCTTGAGAGCTCTGCTGAGTGTTTGCTTGCGCGCAGCAAGCTCCTCTTCATGGCTGTCCAAGCTGGCCTTCAGCTGCGCCAACTCGCCCTCCCGCGCAGATAGCTCCTCGTCGGCAAGCCGCTGTTGCTCCGCAACTTCTACCTTCTCGAGGATGAAGGCCTTCTGCGCCTCATCGAGCTGCGCATGCTCCACCGCC
Organism: Aegilops umbellulata; assembly: GCA_032464435.1. Lineage (NCBI taxonomy): Eukaryota > Viridiplantae > Streptophyta > Magnoliopsida > Poales > Poaceae > Aegilops > Aegilops umbellulata. The sequence goes on from CP136056.1 coordinate 246,901,528, forward strand.
AGCGACCGGAGAGCTGCCTGGTTGAGACCTCGGAGCTCCTCCGCGCGCTTATCCATGTCCACTCCCACCTTCGCGACAAGCGCTTCGCGGGACTCCAGTTTGGCTTGTCGAGCGTGGTAGAGTGACACCAGCCTTCGGAGCAGCCGCTCCTCCTCAAACTCGCCGCTGCTGCTGCTCGGCGCATCAACCAACATCAGCCCAGCGGAGGCAAGCACCTCTCCATCCAAGATTTCTCCTTTGACCGGCGCCCTGGAGCTTGACTCCTAGGGAAGCTTGATGAAGACACCATCGCCGGCCTTCAAGTATACACCTGGCTGGGGCTCTTGGGAGCCTGACGCTGCGGCAGCGGCGGGAGGATCGGCGGTCGGTGTAGCGCCTGTCGCTCCTGCGACCTCAGGGTCGTCAGTGCGATCGCCAGACCCATCACCAGCTGCTGCGGCGGCAGCCTTGGCGGCCTCTTCGCCGGCGGGATCATCAGCGCCGGCCGCTTCTTCGGTGGCGGCGGCATCATCAACAGCAACCTCGGTCTCCATCGGCTCCGCGGTAGATGGGTCTGACGGCCGGAAAAGGAAGAAAAGTCAAGCAAATATCCAAAAAGAAGATCAAAAGAAGAAGAACCCAAGGGAAGTTTTGAAGCGAGAGGTTTACCTGTACCAGGCTCGGCAGTTGTGGTCTCCACCACTGGAGGACCGCTGGTGTTGTCCCTTGCCGGAGGCTCCTCCCTTGCCGGAGAGCTCCCCCTTGCCGGAGAGCTCTCCCTTGTCGGAGGATCCTCCCTTGCCGGAGAACGCTCCCTTGGCGGTGTAGTTGAAGCAGATGGCAAGTCCGGGGTGGTCTCCGGGTACTCCTGGTGGGGCTGCTCTACTCCTACACGAACCAATAGGCAGATATCAGCAAACAAAGAGTATCCATGCGCGCCTAACAGCGGGAAGCAAATCATATACTTACGCTGGGGGCTGCGCTGGGGGCTGCTCTGAAGAACAGCCGCCGGGTCCGGCAAGTTTGTCTCGGGCGCACCCCCTGCTGGCACGGTGGGATCGTCCTCGATGGCAATCACCGGGACCTTGGCTCTCTTTGACGCTCTCTGGGCCAGAGTCCTAAAAAGGAATAAGTTCAGAGTAAAGCAAATGAGATACAAGACAAGAGAGAAAGTATTGAAGACATACAAGTACAACAAGAATGTTACTCTTCTTCTTCCTCGTCGGAGCTGAGCGTGGAGAAGTTAAAGCCTGGCCCACCTCCGGCGCGAGGAGGCAGAGGAGTAGGATCCCTTGGCCGCTTGGCGGGGGCTGGAGCGGCGGACCGGGAGGACCCCGCTCCAGTTGCCGCTGCAGCGTGAGGTGCTTCCGCGGCAACAGAACTTGCCGCGGTGGAGCGTGTCGTGCGGCGCGGCGGGGGTGGACTCGTCCACCACTCCGCTACGTCCCCGGCCTTGCGAAGACGCCTTCTTGGTGGGGCTGGGGGCTCTGCTTGTAGAGCCGGGGGCTCTGCTTGCGGCAAGCTGCCCGAAGACGAAGAGGAAGAGGAGCCGATCTCCAACGAGCCGCTCGTATCCTCGGCGGGCCCGCTCGGCCCGGCGTCATGCCCGACAGGCTCTTCCTCGCCGGCAAGATCCTCTCGCTCGGCAAGGCTTGCCGCCTCTGCTGCCTCTGCCTCCTCCACGGTGAACCCAAACTCGCCCGCAGTTGCGGCTGCCGCCGCCTCTTCCAGCCTGGTGGCGATGTGCTTGAGCTCCTCGTTGGTGGTGTCCCGGGTGAGGCCCCTCTGCTCATCGGCGTCGATCGGCATTTCTACCAAGCCATCGAAGAACGCCCGCATGACATCATCTGTAGGCTCTATCCAGGCTGGGTCAATTCCATGCGAGTCACACAGCGGCATCATTGCACGGATGCGGTCGAGCGAGGAGTTGTTGCACAACGGAACGACGCCCCTCGGCAACCTGAATACTTCGGGATGCTGTGGGTCGTACTTGAACAACTCCTGGAGCATCGAGTTGAGCTCCAGGACATTGAAGTTGAAGTTGAGGCCCGGCCGCAGCCTCATGATATCCGCCGTGTTCTGGAACTCCCAGGCGAGACTCCTCCTCTCCTGGAGGGGGGCGATGCGGCGGTGAAGGAAATCTGCGCCAACCGCTCCTACTGTAAGCCCGGCAAGCCTGAGGCGTAGGATCCGGGCGACGGCAATCTTCAGTTCGTCGTCTTCCGGGGCCAAGCTACTCCAATCACTGCCGCGCACTACTGGAGTTTGGCGCAGGGCGGTAAACGGCTGCGGGTTCTCCTCGACAATCAGGCACCAGTCCGCCCTCCACTCCTCCCACTTGCTGCGGAACTCTCCATCCAGATAAGCATCCTTCTTGCCGGCTTTTGAGATCCAGGCGATTCCGCCGGATAAAGGCTCTCCTTTCTCAACTCGAGGCGAAAAGAAGTGGCGGAAAAGGGCTACGTTTGGATGGATTCCGACAAAGTTTTCGCAGACATGTGCGAAAACTGCCATGGTCAGGACAGCATTGGGGGTGAAGTCAAGGAGGCGGAGCCCATAGGTGTTCATGACGTCACAGAAAAATTCAGAAAAGGGCGGGCAGAGCCCGCAGTAGAAGAACAAGGCGAAGAAAGGGTACCCAGTGGGAGCTTTTTTCCAAGCGGCGGCTGGGAGTACCTTCGTGCGCGGATGCGCTCGCGTCCCCGTCGACCAGAAGAGGTACTAGTACTCCCTCAGCTCCTCTGCGGCAAGCCTCGGAGGGAAGATTGCCCGCTCCTTTTGCAGCGCCGCGAGCCGCTGCTCCTCGGCCGACTTCACCTTCTCGGCTTTCGGAGCCATGGCGGGAGTGGTGAGGGAGGACGACGGCGTTGGTGGTGCTGATGGCGATTGGGGCGGAGCGCTGCTCTCTTTAGGCTTTGGGAAGAAGGGGAGTGGCGGAGATTCTCGAGGAAGGAATAGCAAAGGGCAGATGGGCGAACTGCCCCTGTTTCCCCTGCTTATAAGGAGGAAGGGAGCGGACGTTCCGCTTTTCCGAATAAAGAAACCACCCACGACCTCTCCCACGACGCCGCAATCGACGCGTGCCGTTCGGGGAAGGCGCGGTGGATACGGAGTAAGATACAGCGTGATCCAGGCCGCGCGTGCCCATGCCCTGTTTTGGGCCTGGCCCAACAGCGCTCGGCACCGTGTATGGCCCAGGCCCGGGGGCTCCTGTCGGTGTAATAGAGTAGGGGTACCCTAGTATCCCGAACTTGTGCACGGGCAGTCGCAGCGTCCCGCGGCAAGGCTTGCCGGGTGACCGCCAAGGTCCTCCGTGGTTCCTTTGGAGCCATTCAAGAACAAAGTATTTAAGCCAAGGAGACAAGTCCCCGGCAAGAGGAGCTTGCCAGGAAGGCCACTCAAGGCACAAGGCCCCGGCAAGAGGAGCTTGCCGGGAAGGCCAACTAGAGCATCTCAAGGAACTTGCCGCGACGCGCCACGCGTCCCGGCAGAATCCGGTGAGCGACAAGCTTCCGGACGCGACAAGACAACGGCCACGGCAAGGCGCTTGCCGCGGCGAGCAACCACTCTGTACCCACGCTCCAGCGCATCCACCAACGTGTCGCTCTGGGACCCTTCCAGGCGTACGTGGCGGGAGGCTGTGCAGCCAGGGGTACACTGTGGCAAGCGGCGCTGACAAGATCGCCATCGTGGTGAGCGGTGGCCTCCCTGACGGTCCCTTTTCTGCATTGTTTGGGCGACGTAGATAGGCATTTAATGCCTTTGTCCCCTGTCGTCAGGGTTAGGTATGATACACTGTGCAGGTAGCTGTACCAACCGCATCACCTTTTCCATTTTTGCCCTTGCCTACATTGCCACCTGTCGGTGACCCCTTGAGCATATAAAAGGAGGCCCATGCGCAATGTAGAGGGGGAGGAACAGAAGAATGCTCGGTCTCGTTAGCTGCTGGTGCGTACTGTAGCACTCAGCGCTCCCGAGCAAGAACTCAATACAAACCACAAAGCAGCAGTAGGAGTATTATCTCTCCGGAGAGCTCCGAAGCTGGGTAAACTGCTCGTGTGCCTCGCCTCGATCTGCTCTTCGTGCGACCTCCGCCCCCCGCCGAACCAAAAAGGGGCTCCATCCCCATAGGTGCTCGCGGATCAGCTTCCCCGACACTCTCCCCTCTCGTTGCTATGCATCACCATGATCTTGCGTGTGCATAGGAATTTTTTGAAATTACCACGTTCCCCAACATAAGTGTGATCCGGCTTCTCTTTAGGCGCTTGTAGTTCTGTCCAATCATTGATGAAATCTACAAGTGCTTGAGATTTGATCGCCGTTCGGGGTATATACTTCAACCCGTGAGGTCCAAGCTCGATAGCCCACTTGGCAATCCGGCCAGTTGCTTCTCTGTTCTGGATTATATCTTCCAAAGGAGCAGAACTGACCACTGTGATAGGATGGCCTTGAAAATATTGCTTAAACTTCCGTCTTGCCATGAAAACCCCATATACCAGCTTCTGCCAGTGCGGGTACCTCTGATTGGACTCAATAAGTACCTCGCTGATATAATAAACCGGAGCTAAACCGGATATTCCTTTCCTGCCTCCTTGCGCTCCACCACAATAGCCACGCTAACTGCCCGAGCGTTAGTTGCCACATATAGCAACAATGGCTCCTTGTCAACCGGAGCAGCAAGAACCGGCGGGTTAGCCAGCTGCCGCTTCAAGTCTTCAAACGCTTCATTTGCGGCGTCACTCCAGACAAAGTCATCCAGTTTCTTCAGCATCTGATACAAAGGAATGGTTTTTTTCCCTAAGGCGGCTGATAAACCGGCTCAACACGGCAAACTAGCCTGCCAAGTGTTGAACGTCATTGATACACTTCGGTTTAGCCAAGGAGGTGATGGCCTTGACCTTTTCCGGATTAGCTTCAATGTCCCTGTTAGACACCAAAAAGCCCAAGAGCTTGCCTGCCGGTACACCAAAAACGCACTTGGCCGGACTAAGCATCATCTTGTAAACCCGTAGGTTATCAAGGTTTCCTTCAAGTCATCAATCAATGTTTTCTTCTTCCTTGATTTCACCACAATATTATCCACATAGGCGTGAACATTACAGCCAATTTGTTTATGAAGGCAATTCTGCACACATTGTTGATAAGTCGCCTGGGCACTCTTGAGCCCAAAGGGCATGGACACATAGCAGAAGGTTCCAAAGGGGGTTATGAAGGCCATCTTATCCTGGTCCTTAACTGCCATTTTGATCTGATGATAACCAGAATATGCCTCCAAAAAGCTCAAACGCTCGCAACCTGCCATAGCATCAATAATTTGATCAATACGGGGGAGGGCAAAAGGATCTGCTGGACAAGCCTTGTTGAGATCTGTGTAGTCCACGCACATACTCCAAGTGCCGTTCTTCTTAAGGACCAGCACCGGATTAGCCAACCACTCAGGATGGAATACTTCAACGATGAATCTAGCCACCAAGAGCCTGGCCACTTCTTCTGCAATAACCTTGCGTCTTTCTTCATTGAACCAGCGGAGAAACTGCTTGACCGGTTTATACTTAGGATCAACATTAAGAGTGTGCTCAGCGAGTTTTCTCAGTACACCTCGCATGTCAGAAGGCTTCCACGTATAGATGTACCGATTCTCACGGATGAACTCGGTGAGCGCGCTTTCCTATTTCGGATCCAAGTTAGCGCTGATGCTGAACTGCTTGGATGAATTGCAAGGCATGAAGTCAACAAGCTTAGTCTCATCGGCCGATTTAAACTTCAAGGCATTATGCTCTGTAGTTGGCTTCTTCAATGAAGTCATATCTACCGGATCAACATTATCTTTGTAAAACTTTAACTCTTCTGTGGCACGAACCGACTCAGCATAAGCCGCATCACCTTCTTCACACTCCAGAGCAATCTTGCGGCTCCCATGGATGGTTATAGTTCCCTTGTGACCCGACATCTTGAGCTGCAGATAGACATATCAAGGCCGTGCCATAAATTTAGCATAAGCCGGCCGTCCAAACAGGGCGTGATACAGACTTCTGATTTTCACCACTTCAAAGGTCAAAGTTTCTGATCTCGAGTCATGCTCATCCCCAAAATCCACCTCCAGAGCTATCTTACCAGCAGGTTAGGCCGATTTACCAGGCACCACACCATGGAACACCGTATTGGACGATTTAAGATTTTTATCTGTTAACCCCATGCAACGGAAAGTTTCATAATAAAGGATATTGATACTGCTTCCTCCATCCATGAGTAGTTTAGTGAACTTATAACCTCCCACCTGAGGTGCCACCACCAATGCCAGATGACCCGAATTGTCAACCCGGGGTGGATGATCTTCTCTACTCCACACAATTGGCTGCTCAGACCAGCGCAGGTAACGGGGCACCGCCGGTTCAACGGAGTTCACTGCCCTCTTATGAACCTTTTGGTCATGTTTGTCTAAGCTGGTGGTGAAGACATGATATTGCCCACTATTTAACTGTTTCGGGTTGCTCTGGTAACCCGACTGCTGCTGCTGCTGCTGCTGATTGCTCTGATGATTGTAGCCACCTTGGTTGATGTGATTACCTTGATTGTTATGTCCGCCCTGATTATCATGAAAGCCTGAACCGGAATTTCCTCCACTATAACCCGACCCATGAGCTTCGTGGCCCGAACCGCCACCTGGCCCATTATCATACCGGAAAGAATTAGAATTCTTTAACTCTTGCATGATGTAGCAATCCTTCCAGAGATGTGTGGACGAAATCTTCTTCATCCCATGGTTTGGCCATGGCTGGTTCAACAGGTAAGATAGGCGGTCCGGGTTAGGGCTCGGTGCTCCCCCACGCTGGGGCGGTTTACCCTTACGTCGCTGGCCCTTGTCCTGCGTGCTGGTATTAGCCACGAAGTCCAAGCTGTGATCGGCTTTACCTTGCTGCCGTTTCCATGTCCCGCCGAGTTGCGGTGCTGCCCCTTGGCATTGCCGCTTCTTTTTCCCTTCCATGTCTTATCATCATCAGACTCGGGATCCTTGGTACTATCAGAATCGTCATACTTCACCAGAGCAGCCATGAGGGTTCCCATGTCATTGCAATGACGTTTGAGCCGTCCCAACTTCAACTTCAGGGGTTCAAACCGGCAATTGCCTTCCAATGTTAGAACTGCAGTATCCGCGTTGATGCGGTCCGATGAATGCAAAATTTCCGAGACCCGGCACACCCACCAGGTTGTTGACTCTCCTTCCTCCAGTACACAGGCAGCTAAGCTACAATTGACATGGGCTGCTTGCATGTATCTTTGAAATTCTGGATAAACCGGGTTCTCAACTCAGCCCACGACCTGATAGAATTCGCCGGTAAACTCTTTAGCCAAGTACGGGTCGTCCCTTCCAACATCATGGTAAAATACTTTGCACACGCCGCATCATCCACATCCAGCATCTCCATGGCCACCTCATAGCTTTCAACCCATGTCTCAGGGGATAAATCGGCAGTATAATTCGGCACCTTACGCGGGCCATTGAAATCCTTGGGCAGGCGCATGTTGCGCAACGCTGGGACGAGACATGGTACTCCCAAAGAACTAGAGGTAACTCCTGGCTCTACCGACGTTGTTGGACGAAACGGGGTAAGCTGACGGGCTTCATGCTGCGCCGCTAACTCGGCCTCTCTGCGTGCCCGAGCCCGGTCCACTACCTCCTGAGCATCACCCGCCGGGTTATTGCCACGGGGCGGATCATGGTTCCGCCCGTTGCTTGACACTGCCGGTTCATCCATTCGCCTGTTGTAGCTCCGGCTTGGACGAGGAGTGGAATGAATCCAATCACGACTATATGAGTAAGCCTCCTGTTGGACCAAGGCTGTCTGAAGAAGCTCCTTAACCCGGCGCGTCTCAACCGCCGCCGGAGAATCACCTTCGATTGGGATGGCCAACAGCCGTGAAGCGGCAGCAACAAGGTTGTCCATCGGGGTAGAATAATGACCCGATGGTGTTGGGACAGGCTGCATCACAATGTTGTTCTGACGAGGCGGATCCATCAAACGTGGCTGAACCGGCCCCCCTCCTCCAGGCGCCTCCGCCCGGTTTGCTACCGGCGGGTTACTGGTCCCCGCTCCTGGTGTGTTAAAGAGGTTCCTAGCATCATAAACCGGAGGCAGGCGAGACCGGTGCCTCCTCTTTAGGACTTCGTGCGATGCACTCTGATCCAGCATAAGCCAGTAAGCCTGTGCATCCAAAGCGGCCCGCTCCGCGGCCATCCTGGTATCTTCAATTGCCAAATCGGCTTTGGCCTAAGTAATCTGATCCTTCACTTCTGCGATTTCCGCATTGTGTGCATCCCGATCTGCCGGGTTAATCTCTGCCATCAGCGTTGCCAACACATCAAATAAATCAGATAAAACCTGAGCCGGCGGTCGCAGAGGGCCTTCTGCCTCGGCTGCGGTTGCCGCTGCTGGTCTAGAAATCATCGCCGCTGCGGTCGAAGAGTGGAGCGTCGGCTGCGTACCGGCCAAGAAGATTGCAACCCGCTTTGGCATATCAGAGGTGTCCGGAATACTGTCGCCATCGGAATAGCCCCCAATCCGGCCATCTTGTAGCTGATACAACGACTCGGTCTCTCCGGTCGACGACTCGTCGCCGGAATAAACAATGGTCTCACCACCAGATTCCGATCTGTCCTCGTATTCCCCTCCTTCGATGACTCCCACGAAGGCACACTTCATGCCAGGCTTGACCCGGGCAGATGTCGCACGCTGAGCCGTTTCGACGAGGTCGATGCAGATGTCCGGCTCAGGGCCTGGTTTGCTGATCTTGCCAATGAAAACGTGTATGCCACCAAAGGGGGCATGATACCCGTACTCGATTGAGGCGGCCTTGGGGTCCCAGCCTGCATCGTCGATGTAGAGTTTGCCGCGACAACTCTTGGTCATCCGGCCCACAGCGTAACCCTTGAGTCCTTCGAAGTTGCCCTCCAAGAACTTGAAACCATCGTGGGCGCCAACTGTCGTGGTTTTGTCATGGCAGATGTCCTCAGGAAAGGACTTAGTAGTGGAGCCATCGCTACAGGTTAGCTTAAAGGGGTTAAAGCGGACAAGGGACGCAAGAGAGTTTTATAGTAGTTCGGCCCCTTACGATGAAGGTAAAAGCCTACGTCTAGTTGTGATGGAATTGATGGTGTTTCGATGATCAGGGAGCGAATTCGCTTTTCCTGAGTCTTGAGTTGTTGTCTGTTGTTCTGAACCGCCGCTGGGTCGTCCCCTTATATACATGGGTTGACGCCCGTCGGTTTACAGAGTCCCGAGGCCGGCTCATAAATGTGTCCGGCTCGGTCTCCGTTCTTTCTACCTTATAGTACAAGTTACATTGTCAATGCCGGTTTATGTGTACAGGCCTTAAACCGGCTTCGGGCCCTGGGCCATCTTGAAGCATCTTCGTCTGTCTTCATGGGCTTCAGATATGATAACTACTGATGAAGTTAACCCGGCCTCTCTTGGCCAGTTTACGCCCAGTAGTAATATCCCCAACAATAACCCTCAGGCACAACAGGCAATTAATATCTAGGGGGAGAATCTTCATCATCACTTTCATCAATATTATCAGTTTCAATAGTTTCATTCTCCCTAGCACTAGCAAGTTGTTCATCAAGAAATTCACCTAATGGCATAGTATTATCAAGCATAGAAGTAGTTTCATCATAATTATCATGCATAGCAGAAGTGGCATCATCAATAACATGCGACATATCAGAATTAATAGCAGAAGCAGGTTTAGGTGTCGCAAGCATACTCAAAACAGAAGGTGAATCAAGTGCAGAGCTAGATGGCTTTTCCTTACCTCCCCTCGTAGTTGAGGGATAAATTTTGGTTTTCTCGTCTTTCAACTTCCTCATAGTGACTAGCAGATATAAATCCCAAGTGACTCAAAGAATGGAGCTATGCTCCCCGGCAAGGGCGCCAAAAAATATTCTTGATTACCCACAAGTATAGGGGATCGGAACAGTTTTCGAGGGTAGAGTATTCAACCCAAATTTATTGATTCGACACAAGGGGAGCCAAAGAATATTCTCAAGTAATTGCAGATGAGTTGTCAATTCAACCACACCTGGATAACTTAATATCTGCAGCAAAGTATTTTGTAGCAAAGTAGTATAACGGTAATGGTAGCAAAAGTAACAATAGCAGTTTTGTAGTAATTGTAACAATGGCAACGGAAAAGTAACTAAGTGAAGATCAATATGTGAAAAGCTCGTAGGCATTGGATCAGTGATGGATAATTATGTCGGTGTACTAAAGTAGGGGTACCTTAGTACCCCGAACTTGTGCACGGGCAGTCGTAGCCCCCCCACGGCAAGGCTTGCCAGGCGATCGCCAAGACTCTCCGTGGTCCCTTTTTGGGCCATCCAAGAACAAAGTATTTGAGCCAAGGCCCCGGCAAGAGGAGCTTGCCGGGAAGGCCACCCGAAGAGAGCGAGGCCCTGGCAAGAGGAGCTTGCCGGGACTGCCGCTCGAAGCACAAGACCCCGACAAGAGGAGCTTGTCGGGAAGGCCATCCACGGCAAGAGAAGGACCTCGCCACGGCACGTCCCGCGCTCCGGCAAGGCCCGGTGAGCGACAAGCTCCCGGGCGCGACAAGACATCCACCGCGGCAAGGCGTTTTCCGCGACAAGTTACCACCCCGTGCCTGCGCTCCAGCTCACTCTGGGAGCATCCCAGGCGCACGTGGCAGGAGGTTGTGCAGCCAGGGGCATGCGGTGGCGAAGCGAAATTGACAGAGTAGCCATCGCGGCAAACGGTGGCGCTCCTGACGGTCCACTTCCCTGCACCGTCTGGGCGACGCGGACGGGCATTTAATGCCCTTGTCCCCCGCCGGCAGAGTTAGGTATGATAGCACTATACAGCCACTGTGCAGGCAGCTGTACCCACTACAGCATTCTCCCATTTTTGCCCCCACCTACGCTGCCACCAGTGGGTAACCCCTTGAGCATATAAAAGGAGGCCCCATGCACACGTAGGGGGAAGAGGAGACCCATCGCCACGCCCGGCCTCGCCAGCAGCCCGTGTGTACTATAGCACCGCGCGCTCCCGAGGAAGAACACAATACAATCCACAAAGCAGCAGTAGGGTTTTACGCATCCTTGCGGCCCAAAGCTGGGTAAACCCCTCGTGTGCATCGCCTCGATCTGCTCTTCGTGCAACCTCCGCCCCCCCCCCCCCCCGCCGAACCAGTAAGGGGTTCGGTCCCCATAGGTGTTCGAGGAAGCCGATTCCCCCCGACATCTTTGGCGCGCCAGGTAGGGGGCGTCGAAGTTGTGCGAACCTGATCCGGCATCTGTACCAGCTAGATCTCCTTCACCTTCATCGACATGCCACCGAAGAAGAAGGCTCCGGAGGTGGCCGGTCCGTCCGCGTCGAACCCGCCGCCCTTGGAGCAAACGGGTGGCGGGGACGGCACCGGCGGCGGGACGGGCGTCGTCGAGCCAGCTCATGGCGCCATGCCGTCCGAACATGCACCGCGCCCCTCTCAGGAGGCACGGGACCAGCAGCGTCTTGGCGCCCACGGTACCATACGCTCGCTGGACCAAAATCGAGTCGGCGGATCCCAGGGCGCTCAAGGCCAGCACTCACACCAACGTGCTGGCGCGAGCATGGCGCGGCTGCCTGGTCCGGGTGTTGCTCCTTCTAATGTAGTTAGAAGTTCGAGCACATCATGCTCCACGCGCCGTTCGCCACCGCTGCCCGCCACTCCGGCAGAAGCTCTGGCGCGAGCTCAACTGCTCCTAGACTACCCTCCAACGGTGGACAAGCTTGACGACTGGAGGGCCACGATACAGAGCCTCATCGGTTTCGCCAACGGCGACACCCCGCGGCAGCACAGCGCGTCGCAGCCGCGGCGGGACGACCAGGCGAGGACCGATGGCGCCAGGACCGGCGGGGGTGCAACCACCGTGCACTCCCCGCCCCAGAGGCCAAGATCGCCGACTCGCTAGAATCATCACGACAACGACTCCACCGCGTCGTCGAATCCGCGAACTCGTCACGATCAACGCCAAGTTCTTCACGAGCGAGAGCAAGGGGACGCTCGTACTTGCATCGAGCGTCGGAGAGAAGCGCGGCGTCAATCAGACCACTGCGCTGGGCCCTCTGTCGACATGCATGCACCAGGGGAACCAGGCGACCTGCCGTACGCGGTGGGCTGCCCTGCGTTCACCCGTGAGCTGCGGCAAGTCTAGTGGCCCAGCACAAAGAATTTCAAGCCTGACGTACCAGAGAAGTACAACGGCAAGTCGCATCCGTCGGACTTCCTCAGCATTTACACCATCGCGGTGCAGGCTGTTGGGGGGCGAGACGACAAGATCCTTGCCAACTACTTCCCGCTGGTACTCAAATCCAACGTCAGATCCTGGCTCATGCACTTGCCGGATAACTCCATAACCTCCTGGACAGACTTGTGCCATCAGTTTGTTGGCGCCTTTACGGGCGGCCACAAACCCCATGGCCAAGCGAGCGACCTTCATCTGCTCGTCCAGAAGGAGGGGGAACCCCTGCGCAAGTTCATCCAGAGATTCAGTCGTGTACACTACAACATCCCAGACGTCCACCCCGCCGCGGTCATCAGCGCGTTCCATCAGAACGTGCGTAACCGCAGGATGCGGGAGGAGATGGCGATGTGAAAGATCAAAGACGTCAGCGAGCTATATGCCCTGGCCGACAAGTGTGCCCATGCTGAGGAAGGGAGGAAACTCCCCGGAGAGAACACTGGAGCAGGAGAATCTGACAGTGAAGATACCGCCCCGGCAAGGAAGGGCCGGCGACGGAGCAACAGGAAGAAGAAGAGCCAAGAAGTACTGGTTGTTGAGCAGTCCGGCGATGAAGGCGCCGCCAAGAAGGCCCAGGGTGGTAGCTCTGGCAAGGAGATTGCCAGATGCGCCCACTGCCAGGCCGTGGCGGCCGCCGACAAGCGGGACGGCACCAACAAACAGTACTGCAAGATCCACCGCACCAAGGGCCATGACCTCCAGAGCTGCAAGCAGGTCGAGCGGCTCGTCGAGCTGCAAAAGGCCAAGTACGAGCGGCGCGACAAAGAGAGAGCCCGGGGAGGTGGCGGAGGGTCAGGCACGAAGCGCCCCGGCTAGGGAGGACGCCGCGACAAGGACAAGCAGCGGCAAGCGGACCGACCTCCCCGCGGCCGCGACAAGAACGAAGACGACGACGAAGACGACGACGAAGACGAAGACATGGATGACGTCGAGACCAGTGAGCAGGAGTTTCAGAAAGCCACAGAGGTCTTGTGCGTAGACGGTGGTGCCTCCCTGCATACTTCTCACCGACAGCTCAAGCAGTGGGCGCGGGAAGTCAATGCAGCGGAGCCACCCGTCATGTCGCGCAAGCCTCTGAAATGGTGCAGCTCGCCTATCATCTTTGATATTGAGGACCACCCTGATCGCACAACTGCGATCGGGTGCTTGCCGATGTTGGTCTCACCAACAGTCCGCAACCTCAAGGTCACTAAGATGCTAGTTGATGGCGGGGCCGGCTTGAACCTGATCTCCTCCGCTGTGTTCCGGAAACTCCAAGTCCCCGACAGTGAGCTCGAAGAGACCGGCACGTTCCAAGGAATCAACCCGGGAAGGAGCAAGCCGAAGGGGAAGATAACGTTGCCAGTAACATTTGGCAGCGAGCTGAACTTCAGGACAGAGAGGATCACTTTTGACGTCGCCGATTTTCCATTGCCCTACAATGGAATTCTCGGCCGTCCAGCACTCGCCAAGTTCATGGCGGCCTCTCACTACGCCTACAACATGCTCAAGATGCCAGGCCCGATAAGCGTCATCTCTGTCCCCGGTGACAAGAAGGATGCCCTTATCTGTGTCGACAAGATCTACCGGGAAGCAGCGGCCGTAGCGGATCACAAGCCGCTTGCCGCCGAAGCTCCCGGAGGAAAGAAGAGGACCAAGCCCGGCAAGTGCTCTGGCGCCCACTCCGACAAGCGCACCTCTTCGGAGTGCTGCGCTACCGTCGAGGACGCGCCATCGAGCTCCACCGGCAAGAGTAAGAAGACAATGGCAACTCCGCCAATGACCAAGAAGGTGCCCGCCAAGGAGGACGGCACTAGTGGTACCTTCACCATCAGTGCCACGCTCGACCGCAAATAGGAAAGCGCGCTCGTTACTTTCCTGCGGGCGAATGTCGATGTGTTTGCGTGGCAACCATCTGACATCCCCGGCGTTCCCAGGAAAGTGATTGAGCACCACCTCGCCGTCTGTCCTCACGCGCGGCCCGTCAAGCAGAAAGTCAGGAAGCAAGAAGTGGAGCGCCAAGAGTTCATCGCGGAAGAGATCAAGAAGTTGGAAGCGGCAGGCCTCGTCAGAGGTGTGCTCCATCCGACGTGGTTGGCCAATCCTGTGGTCGTGCGCAAAGCAAATGGGAAATGGAGGCTTTGCATCGACTTCATTGATGTTAACAAAGCTTGTCCCAAAGATCCCTTTCCCTTGCCGCGCATTGACCAGATTGTTGACTCCATGGCCGGATGTGACCTGCTTTCATTTCTTGACGCCTACTCTGGATATCATCAGATCTTCATGGCTGAAGAAGATGAAGAGAAGACTGCGTTCATCACTCCATGTGGCACGTACTATTTCGTACGGATGCCTTTCGGACTAAAGAACGCCGGTTCGACATTTGCGAGGGTCGTCCACACCGCTTTTGAGCCACAAATCCACAGAAATGTGGAGGCCTACATGGATGACATAGTGGTCAAGAGCAGAGACAGGGCAACCCTGATTCAAGACTTAGAACAGACCTTTGCGAACCTGCGTAGGATCAGCCTCAAGCTCAACCCCGAGAAGTGCGTGTTCGGAGTCCCTTCCGGCAAGCTTCTCGGGTTCTTCGTGTCTCAGCGAGGAATAGAAGCCAACTCGGACAAGATCAAGGCCATCGAGCAGATTGAAGCACCAACCTGTGTCAAGGACGTACGAAGGCTTGCCGGCTGTCGCGGCTCTCAGCAAGTTTATTTCCAAGTCTGCAGAACGCGCCCTGCCATTTTTCAAAATTTTGAAAAAGGCGGGTCCAGTAAAATGGACTCCGGAAGCGGAGGCTGCGCTGCAGGACCTGAAGAAATACCTGTCCTCCGCTCCAATACTTGTCGCGCCTAAACCACAAGAGAAGTTGCTGCTATACTTGGCGGCAACCAATCAAGTGGTTAGTGCTGCGTTAGTAGCGGAGAGGGAGGCAGATGATGAGCCAGCGACCGCGGCAAGCACGTCCGGCGACAAGCATGGGGCTTCCCCGACAAGCTCTGGCCCCGACAAGGATGAATCTGCGCAGGAGCAAGTGGAGGTGCGGAAAAAGAAAATGGTGCAGCGCCCAGTTTACTTTGTCAGCTCCCTTTTGCAGGGGGCTAGGTCGAGGTACTCTGGTGTGCAGAATTTGCTTTTCGGCCTCCTCATGGCCTCGAGAAAGCTGCGCCATTACTTCCAAGCACACGAGATTACGGTTATCACCCGCTTTCCGCTGAAGAGGATACTGCAGAATCCAGAAGCAACAGGCAGGATCGTCGAGTGGGCACTAGAACTGTCGAGCTTCGGTCTCCAGTTCGAGAGCACCTCGACTATCCAAAGCAGAGCATTGGCGGAGTTCATAGCAGAGTGGACACCGACACCGGACGAAGATATCCCAGAGACGAGCATCCCCGCCAAAGAAGCAAGCAAAGAGTGGCTGATGTACTTTGATGGTGCCTTCTCGCTGCAAGGCGGCGGTGCTGGCGCGTTACTTATCGCGCCCACCGGAGAGCACCTCAAGTACGTAGTCCAGATGCACTTCCCCAAGGAACAAGCAACCAACAATACTACAGAGTATAAAGGTTTGCTCGCCGGTCTCAGGATCACGGCAGAACTTGGGATCAAGAAGCTCATTGTCAGGGGTGACTCCCAGCTTGTCGTCCGCCAAGTGAACAAGGATTACCAGAGTCCGTTGATGGAAGCGTACGTTGATGAAGTGAGGAAGCTGGAAGAGCACTTTGATGGCCTGCAAATGGAACACATTCCACGAGCTGAGAATGACATCGCTGACGGCCTGTCAAAGTGCGCAGCATTTAAGTTACCTGTGGAACCAGGGACCTTTGTGCTCAAGCTGACTCAGCCATCCGTAACGCCATCAACCAGACAGAGCAAGAAGAGGAAGTTGGTCTCCGGCGACTATCTTCCGGCAGAGCTCCCCGGAGCCGCCACCAAGAAGGTCCCCAAGATCGACGCCAAGAGCGCTGAGGAACCGTCTGCTCCGGAAAACCCCAGGGTTTGTTCCGTGGAAGCAGGCGCTCCCGACAAGTTTTGTTCCGGCAAGCTTGCCGGGGAACGTCAAGCTCCGGCCGAGCCCCAGATCCTCGCCGTAGAAACGAACGTTCCCGCAGCAGCAGAAGTGCCTTCAGTCCTTGTTGTCGAGCCGCAGGCTCCAGCATGGGCGCAGCAGACTGTCCATTTCCTCCAGCACGGAGAACTTCCCGAAGAGCAAGAAGAAGCGGAAAGAGTAGCCCGGCGCTCGAGTATGTACCAGTTCGTCGATAACACACTGTACAGAAGAGGGCGCAACGGCGTGAAATTGAAGTGTATTTCCCGGGAAGACGGACAGCAGCTGTTGGCAGAGATACATGGAGGCATATGTGCTCACCACATTGGCGCAAGGGCACTTGCCGGCAAAGCGTTCCGGCAAGGTTTCTTCTGGCCGACAGCCCTCCAGGATGCAACTGCACAAGTAACCAAGTGTGAAGCGTGCCAGTTCCATTCCAAGCAGATACACCAGCCAGCTCAAGCTCTCCAGACGATCCCTTTATCCTGGCCATTTTCGGTCTGGGGGCTCGACATCCTCGGCCCCTTCCCCCGAGTTGTCGGGGGCTTTGAGTACTTGTACGTCGCAATCGACAAGTACACAAAGTGGCCGGAAGTGGAACCAGTGAGGAAGGTGACAGCACAGTCAGCCATCAAGTTCTTCAGGTCAATTGTCTGCCGCTTCGGGATCCCCAACAGGATCATCACCGACAATGGTACACAATTCATGAGCCGCGCCTTCATGCAATACGTCCAAGATCTCGGCGCCAAGGTCTGCTTCGCTTCTGTTGCTCATCCCAGGAGCAACGGTCAAGCTGAAAGGGCCAACGCCGAAGTACTGCGCGGGCTCAAGACCAGAAATTTCGACAGGCTGCACAAGTGCGGAAGAAACTGGATCAAGGAGCTGCCGGTGGCTCTTTGGTCGATCAGAACGACACCAAATCGAGCCACTGGCCAGACACCATTTGCTCTAGTCTATGGAGCAGAAGCAGTTACCACGGAACTCGTATACGGGTCACCTCGAGTGCTCGCTTATGATGAGCTTGAGCAAGAGCGGCTGCGTGAAGATGACGCACTGCTCCTTGAGGAAGATCGTCTTCAGGCTGCTGTGCGAGCCTCTCGCTACTAGCAAGCTTTGCATCGCTACCATAGCCGCAAAGTTAAAGCCACAAGCTTCAAGGAAGGCGACCTTGTTCTTCGGCGCGCTCCGTCCGCCAAGAATCATAACAAGTTGACGCCGAAGTGGGAAGGCCCTTACCGGGTGAGACGAGTCACGAGGCCCGGCGCTGTCCGCCTCGAGACCGAAGATGGCACTCCGGTGAGCAACTCCTGGAATATTGAGCATCTTCGTAAGTTTTACCCGTAAGGCGCGGTTGTCGGGCCCCGCCCGGCAACCAACCTTTTGTACAAGTCTTGCCGCTGTTGCATGTAATCCTTTGTACAAAGCCAGGCGCAGACCCTGAGCAGCAGTAAATGAAGCGCTGGCGCCCTAAGTTTTAGCATGCATGCTGAGTCGAGTCTCGTCCTTGGTTAGGGTTGATAGTGCCTAACATCTGCTAACCCCTAGCTTAGAGGTCGAGTCTGCGTCCTTTTTCCTGTTCCTTCGTTTCCTTTGGTTCGCAGGGTTTTGTACATCCTGGCCAGACCGCTTAAGGGCGAAGAAGAGAAGAACGGCGGGCCAGCATCTGGTCCCCGGCAAGCTAGTATTGCCGAGGGCTGCAATTACGGAGATTCGCCCGCGGCAAGCCAAAGTTGCCGGGGGCTGCAATCCCAGATAACTTTTCGCGTCCCTTGTCATGCATTCTCTTATGGACTGGGGAATACGAAAACCTTGTTCCCTCCTAAAAGCTACCGTGCTCCCTTAACGGCAGGCCCCAGAGCGCGTTCCTGGGGCCCGTTTTGGTAGTAGTCGCGGCGGCAAAGGGGCGGAACGAGGGGCCCGAACTCGCCTCATCCCTTCCTCCGCCAAAGGCGTGAGAGAGGTCGAGTGGCGCGGGAAGACGGCAGGGCCTGTTGCCGGGCAAAGGAGTGTCTATCTTAACGATATAAAGGATTCGTTCCTTGGCGTGGGTTTTACCCACGAGAAAAGTGGCCCGGCAAACATCCCCTTTTCATTAAAAACATTCCGCTCAGGTACAGTTCAGAGAGAATGAAAACATGAAAAGATGGGATTACAAGTTTTAAACACAGCTAAGGCCCGAGGGCTTACAGATTGAAAAAAGATAAGATGCCCGTAATCTCTTTCTTGTCTCTCTCCTCAGGAGGTAGGACAAGGAGGCGAAAAGGGCAAAAGGGGCGCCTAGGCGAGCTACGGGTGGCAGAAGACACCAACAGAACGCCCCGGGGGCTCCGGAGGCAGGATGGTGGCGGTGGCGCCGGAGATAGAGCTCTAAGATGAGGCAGCGGGACGTCAACACGTTGTCGGGGGCACCTAGCCCTCGTACTCCGAGTTGACGGCCTTGCCGCCAGTCCTCCTCCTCTTCCGCAGCCTCGCCACTCAAGCCGCCCGAGAAGACGACCCCGAGAAGCTCAAGGAGCCAGCGACCCGGATGATGGGGTCGCCGGTGCCACATGGAGCTGCGACCGGCGCCTAGTCGGACCCGTCATCCCGACGATCGCTGCCCTCGTTGTCGCTGTCGCTCCCCTCCTCGTCACTCTCGCTCGTGGAGGAGCTTTCGCTGTTGGAGGAGCTATCCACGCAGCACCGGGCCCGGGTCCCGAAGTCCCCGAAGGCCTTGACGGAGGGGAGATCGCCCTCCATCAACTTGAAATAGAGGGTGAACCCCTCCGTCAAGCCTTAGCGTCTCGGGTTGCTCCATCTCCATCACGCTCGTGAAGGGAGCCGGGAGGCGGAGGCGGCGGCGAGGCACCTGACGCAGCCTGACGAAGAACTCACAAGGATAGTCCCCGAGATGGACCGCCGTGGGAAGAGGGGCCGCTGGCGGAGGCGAGGCCGGCGCGTCGCCCCGCCCGCTTCTTCCCTGAGCGCCACGGCCTCGTCCACGCCCTCGTCCACGACCTCGCCCCCTCCCCCTTCCCCTTACGGCTGGCTTCACCACCGCGGGTGCAAGGGGAGGAGGGGCTCACTGCCTGGCGGCAACCCTCGCCGCCACCGATGAAGGACCCGGATTCCCTTTCTCCATGGCTAATGGAGAGAGGGGGTCAGAGGATGAAGAGAAGAAGGGATGGAGGAGTGTGGGTTCCCGTCGCCCCCTCTCGCTCTTTATAAAGGAGCAGGGTGGGGGCTCGACCGCCCCGCTCAGCCAATCAAGACGCAGGGAGGCCAGGCGACTGGGGCCGACCTGCTGCCCCGACCAGCGACGGCCCGGTTCCCTGCCTCCACCGCCCGCAACCCCGGGTGCATGGAAGCCGCGTGGCTGACGCGCAGGACCGAGGCGACGGATGAGGCGACCTCTCCCCACCCCATGATCGTGGGGAACGGGCGCCTCGGAAACCGTGCCTCGGCCCCGTCCAGCGAACAAGCCACGCCTCCATGCCTCCCTCCACTTATGGAGCTAGCGCGAACCGTTCCCCCTTTATGGCGACGTGACGCAGGCCTGCGGGCTCAGCCCCGCACACGCCGCCCACGTCACGCGCGCCTCTCCCCACGATGCCGCGTTCGACGCGTGCCGTTCGGGGAGGACGTGGTGGGCACAGAAGCAAATGCAGCGTGACCCAGGCCGCGCGTGCCCGTGCACTGTTTTGGGCCTGGCCCAACAGCGCTCGGCACAGTGTATGGCCCAGGCCCGGGGGCTCCTGTCGGTGTACTAAAGTAGGGGTACCTTAGTACCCCGAACTTGTGCACGGGCAGTCGTAGCCCCCCTGTGGCAAGGCTTGCCAGGCGATCGCCAAGACTCTCCGTGGTCCCTTTTTGGGCCATCCAAGAACAAAGTATTTGAGCCAAGTCCCCGGCAAGAGGAGCTTGCCGGGAAGGCCACCCAAAGAGAGCGAGGCCCTGGCAAGAGGAGCTTGCCGGGACTGCCGCTCGAAGTACAAGACCCCGGCAAGAGGAGCTTGCCGGGAAGGCCATCCACGGCACGACAAGGACCTCGCCACGGCGCGTCCCGCGCTCCGGCAAGGCCCGGTGAGCGACAAGCTCCCGGGCGCGACAAGACATCCATCGCGGCAAGGCGTTTGCCGCGACAAGTTACCACCCCGTGCCTGCGCTCCAGCTCACCCACCAACGTGTCGCTCTGGGAGCATCCCAGGCGCACGTGGCGGGAGGTTGTGCAGCCAGGGGCATGCGGTGGCGAAGCGAAGCTGATAGAGTAGCCATCGTGGCAAACGGCGGCGCTCCTGACGGTCCACTTCCCTGCACCGTCTGGGCGACGCGGACGGGCATTTAATGCCCTTGTCCCCCGCCGGCAGAGTTAGGTATGATAGCACTGTACAACCACTGTGCAGGCAGCTGTACCCACTACAGCATTCTCCCATTTTTGCCCCCACCTACGCTGCCACCTGTGGGTAACCCCTTGAGCATATAAAAGGAGGCCCCATGCGCACGTAGGGGGAAGAGGAGACCCATCGCCACGCCCGGCCTCGCCAGCAGCCCGTGTGTACTGTAGCACCGCGCGCTCCCGAGCAAGAACACAATACAATCCACGAAGCAGCAGTAGGGTTTTACGCATCCTTGCGGCCCGAAGCTGGGTAAACCCCTCGTGTGCATCGCCTCGATCTGCTCTTCGTGCAACCTCCGCCCCCCGCCGAACCAGTAAGGGGCTCGGTCCCCATAGGTGTTCGAGGAAGCCGATTCCCCCCGACAAATTATGTCGGAAGCGATTATCCATGCAACAGTTATAACATAGGGTGACACAGAACTAGCTCCAATTCTTTAATGTAATTTAGGCATGTATTCTGAATATAGTCATACGCGCTTATGGAAAAGAACCTGCATGACATCTTTTGTCCTACCCTCCCGTGGTAGCAGGGTCCTATTGGAAACTAAGGGATATTAAGGCCTCCTTTTCATAGAGTACCTTACCAAAGCATTAACACTTAGTGAATAAATGAACTCCTGAAACTACGGTCATCACCGGGAGTGGTCCAGATTATTGTCACTTCGGGGTTAACGGATCATAACACATAATAGGTGACTATAGACTTGCAAGATAGGATGAAGAACTCACATATATTCATCAAAACATAATAGGTTCAGATCTGAAATCATGGCACTCGGGCCCTAGTGACAAGCATTAAGCATAGCAAATTCATAGCAACATCAATCTCAGAACATAGTGGATACTAGGGATCAAACCCTAACAAAACTAACTCGATTACATGATAAATCTCATCCAACCCATCACCGTCCAGCAAGCATACGATGGAATTACTCACGCATGGCGGTGAGCATCATGAAATTGGTGATGGAGGATGGTTGATGATGACGACGGCGACGAATCCCCCACTCCGGAGCCTCGAACGGACTCCAGATCAGCCCTCCCGAGGGAGTTTAGGGCTTGGTGGTGGCTCCGTATCGTAAAACACGATGAATCCTTCTCTCTGATTTTTTCTCCCCGAACACGAATATATGGAGTTGGATTTGAGGTCGGAGGAGCACCAGGGGGCCCATGAGGCAGGGGGCGCACCCAGGGGGTAGGCGCGCCCCCACCCTCGTGGACATAGTGTGGGCCTTTTGGCCTTGATTCTTTCGCCAGTATTTTTTATATATTCTAAAAATATTCTCCGTGTAGTTTCAGGTCATTCCGAGAACTTTTATTTCTGCACAAAAATAACACCATGTCAATTCTGCTGAAAACAGCGTCAGTCCGGGTTAGTTCCATTCAAGTCATGCAAGTTAGAGTCCAAAACAAGGGCAAAAGTGTTTGGAAAAGTAGATACGATGGAGACGTATCAGTTGATGAAGGTTGCTTCTCTTCTTTGCTTGATTTTGAACCCGAGAAAGAACTTCAACTCTCCCATCATGGCATCTTGAAGTTAGAGGTCATGAGAGCTGCGAATTCCTTATTGAAAGCTTTGCTAGGGGAACCAAAGATAATATCATCAACATATAGTTGGCATACAAACAATTCCCCTTTGACCTTCTTAGTAAAAAAGAGTGGGGTCAATTTTCTCAATTTCAAACCCACGATCTTGCAACAACTTGGTAAGGTGCTCATACCACGCACGTGGGGCTTGTTTAAGGCCATAAAGTGTCTTATCGAGTTGGTACACATGATTGTGGAACTCGGGATCCTCAAACCCTGGGGGTTGTTTGACATACACCAATACTCATTAATAGGACCATTAAGAAAATCACTCTTCACATCCATTTATTGCAACTTGAAGTTATGATGAGAAGCATAAGCAATCAACAAACGAATAGATTCAAGGCAAGCAACGGGAGCAAAGGATTCACCGTAGTCGATACCCTCGACTTGGGAGTAGCCTTGTGCTACCAAACGATCCTTATTGCGAACGATAATCCCATGAGCATCTTGCTTGTTCTTGAATATCCACTTGGTTCCAATGAAATTATGGTTCCCCTTTGGCCTTGGCACCAATCTCCACACCTTGATGTGCTCGAAGTTGTTGAGTTCTTCATGCATGGCATTAAGCCAATCCGGATCCTCGAGCGCCTCATAGACCTTTTGGGGTTCAACACAAGAAACAAACACGTGATGTTCACAATAGTTTGCTAATTGTCTATGAGTGCTTACCCCCTTTCTTAAGCTTCCAAGCACATTCGTCATGAAATGATCTTTGGTAGTGAGCCTGGATGCAATCTTGGCGGCACGGCACTCCAATTCCTCCTCAGGAGAGAGTTGAGGAGCGGAAACTTGATCATCTTGAGCGTCGTCTTGAGCTTGTTCTTGATCTTGAGCTTGCTCTTGATCTTGAACTTGCTCGGTGGTGAGACCTTGACCTTGGGCATCACTTGGTGGTTTACTACCATCTTGAGGTTGATCTTTCCCTTGATCCTGTTCATGAGGGCCTTCACTTTGTTCTTCGGAAGCGTGTGGGTCTTGGGTTGGTGATGGTTCCACTTGAGTGGAACATTGTCCTTGTCCTTCGGCCACAAGGGGTTCCTCAATGGGCAGGATATGACCAACACCCATTCTTCTTATGGCTTGGGGAGGAATTTCATCACCTACATCACAAGTACCACTTTTCTCCACTTGGGAGCCGTTATTCTCATCAAACTCCACGTTATACGTCTCGTCAATGAGTCAGGTGGACTTGTTGAGGACACAGTAAGCATGAGCGTTTGTAGCATAACCATGAAATATGCCCTCATGAGCTCTAGCCTCAAATTTAGACAAACGAACACCTTTCTTGAGAATTGAACACTTACACACGAACACCCGGAAGTACTTGAGATTCGGCTTGTTGCCGGTGAGTATCTCATATGGAGTCTTGTTCAAGCCTTTGCGGAGATAGAGACGATTGGATGCATGACAAGCAGTGTTGATGGCTTCGGCCCAAAAGTTGTACGGAGACTTGAACTCCGCCATCATGGTCCTTGACGCATCCATCAACGTCAGGTTCTTCCTCTCCGCTACACCATTTTGTTGAGGGGTGTAAGGTGCGAAATATTGATTCTTGATCTCCTCAGCACTAAGAAACTCATCCAAGGTGTAGTTCTTGAACTCGGTGCAATTGTCACTTCTTATCGTCAAGATCTTTGCATTGTGTTGATGTTGAGCTTCATTTGCAAAGTCGATGACGGTTTGTTGGGTCTCACTCTTCCTCTTGAAGAAATATACCCGTGTATCTTGAATAATAATCCACAATCCCCAAGCAATACTTTCTACCCCCAAAACTATCAAAGGATGGAGGTCCGAAGAGATCCAAGTGAAGGAGCTCCAAGGGTTTCTTAGAGTAGATGATAGTCGTGGGATGGTGAGCCTTCTCATGCAGCTTTCCTTCGATACAAGCACTACAAACAAGATCTTTGGCAAAGATATTATATTGACATGGGCTAAACGGCGACGCCAAAGCCATCCCACGTCAAACTTTGCCATTAGGCATGTCGCGGTCTTAGTGGGTCGCTCCGAAAAGTTAATCACATAAAGACCGTACTCGACATGCCCAACAAAGGCTACTTTAAGAGTCTTTCTCCACAAGAGGGCCACGGTATCAATATCAAAGAAAGTGGCAAATCCCATGAGTGCAAGTGGACGAACGGAAAGTAAATTGTATGCAAGGGACTCAACAAGCATGAATTTCTCGATCGTGAGATCATGAGAAATAACAACCTTGCCAAGACCCATTACCTTAGAAGATGAGGCGTCACCCCACTCGACATTGGTGGGCATAGATGAAATCTTGTGCACGCCCACCACCAAGTCCTTGCTTCCAGTCTTATGATTTGTGGCTCCACTATCGAGCCACCATGATCCTCTGCCGGAAGCAAACACCTACAAGAGATCAATGCTTGGTTTTAGGTACCCATTTTGTAATGGGTACTTTGATGTTAGTAACAAGGGTCTTAGGAACCCAAATAGACCATTCAATGTACTCATAAGGAGAACCAACAAATTTGGCATAAGCATGCCCATCACTAGCACGGCATAACACATAAGAAGGGTTAAAGTCGCTGACTTTGTTGGAAGGGGTGGCATTGCCCTTCTTGACACCACCACCCTTCAGATTGTTCTTCTTCTCATTTGAAGCACCCTCTCCCTCCTTCACAAAAGTTTTCTTGAGAGGAGGAGGTCGTTTGGCCTTGTCATTCTTCTTCTTATTCTTGGACTTGGGTGCAAACCCAATTCCCTTCTTACCCACAACTTCCTTTTGATTGCTCAAAAGGTCGTTGAGGTTCTTCTCACCTTGTATGCAAGACACAATGCCTTTCTCAAGTTTCTCCTTCAAATTTGCATTCTCATCCACAAGATGCACATGCTCACAACACGGGTTAGTAGCATTTGCATTATCAATTAAAACCATACGAGGAAATGTGGATTTCTCCTTGGTTAGCTTCACTTGGAGTTGATCATGAGACTCTTTGAGGTTAGTATGAGCACCCTTCAAGGCGATGTGAACCTTGTCAAGTATATCAAACTCCTCCTTGAGTCTAGCAAGATCAACCCCAAGTTTGGCCTTCTTGGAATTGAGCACACGAGATACAACAAGAGCATCATCAAGATCTTTCTTTAATTTAGCATGATCATTGTTGTGTGACTCCTCAAGAGCCAAACGATGACCACGCTCTTCCTCAAGCGTATTAGAGAGATCCGATATCTCATCGGCATAGTCATGACTATGCCCTTCCATCTTAGAGATGGTTTCTTCGTGAGCCTCGATCATGTCATTGGCTTCACCAAGTTGTTCCAGGAGAGCAAAGAAGTGCTTCTTGGCTTTGCCCTGGAGCTTACTCATAAAAGAATCAAATTTATTTTCTTCCTCTTTTGACCCCTTACTTTCATCAATGCAATCTATTAAGGAAGGATTAGTAGTGATGGTAGTTTTGATGTTGGGGGTTACCTTGTTGGTGGCTTTGGCCAAGAGGCACTTGGCAATGATGTTCTCATTGGGTGAGTCAAAGAGGGGGGACACTCGTGGAGTTGTTGCAATGGCAACGGAGGCCATCACAACCGTCTCACCGTCCTCATCATCATTTTTTTGAATATAAACAGTAGGGTAAAAACCCCACTGCAATTTTTATAATAAATAACTCAGAGAAACAAAGAAGTCTGAAAGGCTTGAGGTAAGCCCAAGAAACAAGAAGACTAAAAACCAAAAACCTAGGAAACAAAGGAAGAAAGAAAAAGGAAAAAGGAAAAAACTAAACAACCAACTAGCCTAAGAACAAAGTAATTACAACATGCTGTCAAGCCAAACTGAAAATTGTCTCTCATGCTTCTTCCTCATTCTATATTTGAGAAGCTTCAGTTTCTCCAGAAATATGAACTTCCACCCTTGGAATGAAGGTGCAATATTTTCAAAAATCTTATTGTTTCTGGTGATCCAAATGGCCCATGCTCCAAGAATGATTATATCCATGTAAAATGGATACCTTAGCTTTTCTTTGAGGTCTTGGAATGCTTCTAACACAGACAGGTTTGGAGCTCTTGTTGGACAAATGAAATCCCAGCATTGTTGAACAAATGGACAGCCCCAAAAGAGATGGTGCAGTGTTTCTTCTTGTTGACAGCTTCCAACAGCACAGTTGTAATCCTCCAACACAAAATTCTTCCATCTAAGTAGGCTTCTGGTGTTGACTCGATCATGAAGAAGTTGCCAGAAGAAAACTTTATGCTTTGGTTGGCATGAACTCTGCCAGATCCAGTTGAAGTGTGGGGGTGTCTGTTTGTGACCAATTAAGACTTTATATGCTTTGATGGAGGAATAGTGCTCAGTCCCCCAAATGTAACTCCATGTGTCTAAAGAGTCTAAATGCTCAGATAGTCTCATGGCTATACAAATGACTTGCAGGTATTCAGTCTGTAATACTTGTTGAATATTCATCTATGGGTTTCTGACAAAAGAGAACAAGTGAGGAAACTGGTGTTTAAGTATTGCTTGGGTCCATAGATCATCCGTAAAGAAAGCACTGACACCATCTCCCACATTACATCTAGCAATAGCTTTGTACTGATCAATGAGAGCTAAGTTGGACTTCCACCAGAATGATCCAATCGTGTTGTCCCCTGGTAATTTTCCATCATTATAGTATGTTTCCCAAATCAAGTTGACCCAGGGAATATCATGTCTGTTGAAGAATTTGTGAAGATTTTTCATGAGCAGGGTTTTATTATGTGTAAAGATATCTAGAACACCTAAGCCTCCATGGTCTTTTGGTCTACACACTGTAGTCCATGCCACCAAGGCAGGCCTTTTGTCCTCCATATCAGGTCCTCTCCAAAGACAGTGTCTCAAGTATTTAATGATCTGCTTTTTAATTGTAACAGGTATGTCCAAACAGCACATGAAGAAGATTGATAAAGATGTCATCACTGACTTGACCAACAGTAATTTTCCAGCTTGGGTCATGAAGATAGAGATACCAGCCAATCTTTTTGCAATCATGTTAACTAAGGGGAGACATTGCTCAACACTTGGTTTGTATATTCCCAAGGGCATACCAAGGTAGGTAAATGGGAATTGTCCTCTAGCACACTTCAAGGTGTTTGAATAAATTTCTACCCTGTCTTCAGCAATATTCAAGGGCACCATGATGGACTTCCCATAATTAACTTTTACCCAGTTGTTGTGGCAAAAGTATTCAGAAGTGCTTTTAAGCAGAATAACTGCCTACAATCAGCTTGCATAACCACTAAGGTGTCATCTGCATATTGCACAATTGGGAAGTGAGGGCATGAGTTTACTTGCAGTGGAGCAGTGATCAGGTTTAATCTCATGGCTTTATTAAGAATGGATTGTAGCAAATCAGCAGCGAGCACAAAAATTAAAGGAGAATAAGGGTCTCCTTGTCTTACTCCCCTCTTTATGTAAATTATTTTCCCAGGAACTTCATTGAGTAATACAGAAGAGGATGCAGTTGTGAACAAAGCTTCCATCCAGGAAATCCACTTCTCTCCAAATCCTTTAGCTCTAAAAATATCAATGATTGCATCATGCTCAATTGTATCAAAAGCCTTCTCAAAATCCAGTTTTATTACTAAGATTTCTTCCTTAGATTTATGACACTGGTGAATGTATTCATATGCCCAACCAAGTCCGTCCTGGATCACTCTATCTTTGAGAAAACCATATTGATTAATATGTACCAACTGTAGTATAACTCTTTGTAGTCTATTGGCCAACAGTTTTGTAATGATTTTCAGAACTCCATTTAGTAAAGAAAATAACACCTCTTTTTTTGGCACTAGAGTGATGAAAGAGGAGTTAATGCTTTCAAGATTTACATTCCCAGCATGAAATGCCAATATAAGCTCAAAGACATCAGTCTTAATAATATCCCAACAACTTTTAATAAACTCATTATTGAATCCATCTGG
Organism: Aegilops umbellulata; assembly: GCA_032464435.1. Taxonomy (NCBI): domain Eukaryota; kingdom Viridiplantae; phylum Streptophyta; class Magnoliopsida; order Poales; family Poaceae; genus Aegilops; species Aegilops umbellulata. The sequence continues at coordinate 246,929,704 of CP136056.1, forward strand.
CCCTGGTGATTTATCAGTAGGTAGGTTTTGACCACTCCCTCAACTTCCTCTTGGGTAAAAGGCTTTTCTAGATCAATGAAGATTTGGGGGTCCATTGTGTTTTCATAAAGATCATTAAGGTCAAAGTGCATTGAGTGTCCATTAGATTTTCCCAATCTATTTTTAAAAGCCTCCCAGAGGATTGCAGCCTTTCCTTCATGATCTGTTACTTCAACTTGATCTTTGTTCAGTAGCATAGCAATCTTATTGTGCCTATGATTAATAGAGGCTTTAGTGTGGAAGAATTTTGTGTTTTCATCTCCAAACTTTACTCCTTTAATTTTTCCTCTCTGCTTCCAATAAATCTTCTGATCATTGAGCACAGTTAATAGATACTCCTTGAGCAAGGTCCTGCAATTATTTTCAAATAGAGTAAGGTCCCTGAATTCCTCAATCATATCCCAGAGAAATATACAGTCATTTAATTCTGCAATTTGCTTCTTATGGCATGCAAGGTTTTTGGCCCACGGCTTTAGAGCTCTTATGACATTCTTTAATTTTGCAGTAATCTTCTTAGCACAGTCTGAATGACCTACTGGAATAGTCCAAGCAGTCTGAACCACCTGTTGAAAAGAACTGTGATTAAGCCAATAGTTTTCAAATCTGAACACTCTAGACTTTGGGATATTTGTGCCAATTTTAATTATGCAAGGGAGGTGATCAGAAATTGGTTTAGCCATGGGAAGAGCCAAGGTATCAGGATAGATGGTCATCCAAGCTGCAGAGGTAAAAAACCAATCTAATTTCTCTAGTAGTGGGTTGTCTTGCATGTTGCTCCAGCTAAACTGCCTGCCTTTTAGGGGTAATTCAATGAGGCCAAGTTCACTTATTGCCTCATTAAACATGAGCATTTCATTTACATCCCCTCCAGGTCTGTTTCTATCTTCAGGAGTTCTGACGAAATTAAAATCCCCCATAATAATACAATCCATATCATTAGGCATTTGAATATTACCAAACCAGTCAATGAACTCAATTTTATCCTCATGATTGCAAGGACCATAGATGTTTGTGAGGACCCAACTTTAGGAGGATGTCCTGCATGTGAACTGAATAGATGATGAGAATTTGTTGTGAAACATTAGCTCCCCAGAGAATAGAGCTCCATTCCAAGCAGTGAGTATGCCACCTGATGCCCCAATGGAAGGTAAGTACTCAAATTTATTAAACCTTTGAGGACATACTTTATGAATGTAGGCCAGATCAAAGTTTTCTGTCTTAGTTTCCTGTATACAAACAATTCCAGCAGCACTTTCTTCCACTTTTTGCCTAATAGCCAACCACTTATCTGAGGAATTAATGCCCCTCACATTCCAGTTTAAGATATTCCATGTTGTATTGTTATTCATTAACAATCAAACTGATGTTACTGTAGTCAGCAAGGTCCACCCCCTGATGACAATCCCAGGCATAAAATTATTGGGATCCACAAAAAGGACAAAACACTAAAAGCAAGTTGAAACATTCTAGCAGGAGACATAAGCAGAAGAGCAGGTGAACCAAAGCAACCACATATGATGGCCAGAAGCTTCCATAGCATCAGATAGTATAGTAATCTCTACCACAAGGAGATACCAGAGCTGACACAACAGCAAAGTGCATACAACATACAAAAGGTGCCTACCAGGGCAAACAAGCATTGTGCAGCAGTTGCAACCATTACATTTGACTGCATACATAAGACAAGTAATTCCCAAAAGAGAATAGCAGGCCATCCTGCTATATATCATAGACTAATGTTGTAGACACATCATCACACATCATCATCATCATCATCATCATCATCCCCATTGTACTCTTCTTGTGCCACCAACCCCTTGGGAAGAGTCTTCTTGGTGAAGTTGTTCTTGTTGGGGAAAGACTTGGCCTTGTCTTTTCGGATAATCTTGCCACCATTGTCTTCCCTCTTCTTGTATGGGCACTCCGCAACAAAATGGCTCACATTTCCACAGTTATAGCATGTCCTCACACGTTGCTTGACCTTAGCGCCACTTGAGTTGTTCTTGTTGAAGTTGGGCCTTGTGTTCTTCTAGCTCCAAAATTGTCGTGAAGCAAGAGCCATGTGCTCATGATAAGAATACTTGGTATCTTCAGGGCAACACTCCTCTTCTTCCTCTTCACCCTCTTCTTCCACACTAGCCTTGGCCTTCAAAGCAAGGTTGGGCTTTTTTTGCTTGTTGTGACCGCAACACTGTTTTTTTGGCAGTCTTGTCCAAGATCCTCATTGCAACAAACTCATCCAACACTTCACTTGAGGACAAGGTGTGAAAGTACGGCCTTTGACGGATGATGGAGGACATGGCCTTATGGTAAGGCATCATGGCCTTGAGAAACTTGCGCTTGATCCAATTGTCATCCGTATCCTTAGACCCATGATCTCGGAGTGACTCCGCGAGAGTGGTTAATCTCCGGTAAAGCTCACGAGGTTCTTCATCTTCATTCATTGCAAACTCATCGGCTTTATCTTGTACCACTTCATAGTTGGAGCGTTGAATGCTTGCGCTTCCCTTTTAAATGGAAAAAACATGTTGCCATGCTTCCTTGGCCACGGTGAAAGGTCGGAGATGCACAATATCTTTGGGTGGAATTGCGTCTTGGATGATGAAGAGAGCGGCCTCGTTGAATTGATGACCCGTGAATTCTCTAGGGGCGAGGTTGCTTGGGTCATGCGGGTAGAAACCTTGCTCAATGATTGTCTAAAGATTAGTAGAACCATGATTTAAATGACGTTTAAAATGGTAGACCCAAGAGGCAAAATCCTCATTTTTCACAAACTTAGGAGGAGGACGAACATGATTCAAATGAGTGGAGGGAACCAGTCCTCCATAAGTAAGGGGTGGATCAACATGGGCAAAGATGTTGTTTCCACTACTACCACTAGTCAAGGGAACTTTATTACAACTAGCTTCCCCCTTGTCGGAGTTAGCATCCGTCACCTTGTTGGCGGGATTGACCACTTCCAACGGTGCGGTGGATGATTTAAGACCATCAAAAAACTCCTTAAACATGCCTTTGACCTCAGTAGGTTTTCAATGTATCCAACGCTGCATTGAATTCCTCACGAGAGACCGAGGATCCCCCATCGGCCATAGACGAGGACGGATTCACACCGCGGTGCTCCTCCCCACCGTCTACGGTGTCAACCATATTCTTCAGATGGCAAAGTCCTTAAAAAAGAGTTGAGGCTCGGATACCAATTTAAAGGATCGATATAGTTGACTAGAGGGGGGTGAATACGCAACTAACAATTTTTGGCTTTTATTTACCAAATTAAACTTTGCATCAAAGTAGGTTTTCTAGATATGCAACTAGGTGAGCAACCTATATGATGCAACAACAACAAGCACACAAGCAAGCAAGGGATACAACACAATATAAGCTTGCACAAGTAAAGGTGAGAGATAACCAAGCATGGAGCCGGTGGAGACGAGGGTGTGTTACCGAAGTTACTTCCCTTTGAGAGGAAGTACGTCTCCATTGGAGCGGTGTGGAGGAACAATGCTCCCCAAGAAGCCACTAGGGCCACCGCATTCTCCTCCCGCCCTCACACAATGCGAGATGCCGTGATTCCACTATTGGTCCCTTGGAGGCGGTGACCGAACCTTTACAAACAAGGTTGGGGAAATCTCCACAACTTAATTGGAGGCTCCCAACGACACCATGAAGCTTCACCACAATGGAAAATGGCTCCACGGTGACCTCAACCGTCTAGGGTGCTCAAACACCCAAGAGTAACAAGATCCGCAAGGGATTAGTGGGGGAATCAAATTTCTCTTAGTGGAAGTGTAGATCGGGGCCTTCTCAACCAATCCCTAGAAAATCAACAAGTTTGACTGGCTAGGGAGAGAGATCGGGCGAAAATGGAGCTTTGAGCAACAATGGAGCTTGGGAAAGGAAGAGGTAGTCAACTTGGGGAAGAAGACCCCCTTTGTATAGTGGGAAGAAAGATCCAATCGTTACCCAATTATTCAACCCGCGGCATGCGGTACTACCGCAAGGGCATGCAGTACTACCGCTAGGCACTGCGGTACTACCGCTCGCGTGGCAGGGGCCATACAAGGCCTTGTCGCGTATAGCAACGAGCGGTAGAACCGCCGGAGTGGTACTACCTCGCGCCCTTGCAGTACTACCACAAGGTAGGGTTAAATCGGGGCTGGGAAGGCACTGACTAATAAAATTACATTCGTGGCTACTTCCACTGAGTTTCAGTCTGTGCGAAAATCTGGCACGGTACTACCGCTCACAGGGAGCGGTACTACCGCGTAGGGTGTGGAAGTAATGAAGGAAATATGCCCTAGAGGCAATAATAAAATTGTTATTTATATTTCCTTATATCATGATAAATGTTTATTATTCATGCTAGAATTGTATTAACCGGAAACTTAGTACATGTGTGAATACATACACAAACGGAGTGTACCTAGTGTGCCTCTACTTGACTAGCTCGTTAATCAACGATGGTCAAGTTTCCTAGGCATAGACATGTGTTGTCATTTGATGAACGAGATCACATCATTAGAGAATGATGTGATGGAGAAGACCCATCCGTTAGCTTATCATAATGATCGTTTAGTTCTTCTGCTATTGCTTTCTTCATGACTTATACATGTTCCTCAAACTATGAGATTATGCAACTCCCGAATACCGGAGGAACACATTGTGTGCTATCAAACGTCACAACGTAACTGGGTGATTGTAAAGATGTTCTACAGGTGTCTCCGATGGTGTTTGTTGAGTTGGCATAGATCGAGATTAGGATTTGTCACTTCGTGTATTGGAGAGGTATCTCTGGGCCCTCTCGGTAATCGACATCACTATGAGCCTTGCAAGCAATGTGACTAACGAGTTAGTCACGGGATGATGCATTACGGAATGAGTAAAGAGACTTGCCGGTAACGAGATTGAACTAGGTATGAGGATACCGATGATCGAATATCGGGCAAGTAACATACCGATGACAAAGGAAACAACGTATGTTGTTATGCGGTTTGACACATAAATATCTTCGTATAATATGTAGGAGCCAATATGAGCATCCAGGTTCCGCTATTGGTTATTGACCAGAGATGTTTCTTGGTCATGTCTACATAGTTGTTGAACCCGTAGGGTCCACACGCTTAACGTTCGATGACGATTTGTATTATGAGTTATGTGATTTGATGACCGAAGTTTGTTCGGAATCCCGGATGAGATCACGGACATGACGAGGAGTCTCGAAATGGTCGAGACATAAATATTGATATATTGGACGATGTTATTCGGACACCGGATGAGTTCCGAGAGGTACCGGATAATTATCTGAGTGCCGGAGGGTTATCGGAACCCCCCGGGGAAATAATGGGCCCTGATGGGCCTTAGTGGGGAGAGAGGAAGGGCCACAAGGGGCTGGCCGCGCCCCCCGCCTTGGGTCCGAATTGGACTAGGGGAAGGGGGCGGCGCCCCCCTTTCCTTCCATTCCCCCTCTCCCTTCCTTCTTCCCCCTTTCCTCTAGGTGGAATCCTACTAGGACTTGGAGTCCTAGTAGGAATCCCCTCTCCTGGCGCGCCCTACCGGGCTGGCCGGCCTCCCCTCCCCTCCTTTATATACGGGGGCAGGGGGAACCCTAGAACACACAAGTTCTCTTAACCGTGTTCGGTGCCCCCCTCCATAATTACACACCTCGGTCATATCATCATAGTGCTTAGGCGAAGCCCTGCGCCGGTAACCTCATCAACAACGTCGCCATGCCATCGTGCTGACAGAACTCTCCCTTGCCCTCAACTTGATCAAGAGATCGAGGGATGTCATCGAGCTGAACGTGTGCTGAACACGGAGGTGTCGTACGTTCGGTGCTTGGATCAGTTTGATCGCGAAGATATTTGACTACATCAACCGCGTTACTAAACGCTCCTGCTTTCGGTCTACGAGGGTACATGGACACACTCTCCCCGCTCATTGCTATGCATCTCCTAGATAGATCTTGCATGATCGTAGGTAACTTTTTTGAAATACTGTGTTCCCCAACAGTGGCATCCGAGCCAAGTTTATGCGTAGATATTATATGCACGAGTAGAACACAATGAGTTGTGGGCGATGATAGTCATACTGCTTACCAGCAACATCTTACTTTGATTCGGCGGTATTGTTGGATGAAGCGGCCCGGACCGACATTACATGACCACGTTCATGAGATTGGTTCTACCGACGTGCTTCGCATATAGGTGTCTAGCGGGTGTATGTTTCTCCAACTTTAGTTGAATCAGGTTTGACTACGCCCGGTCCTTGTTGAAGGTTAAAACAACACACTTGACAAGAAATCATTGTGGTTTTTGATGCGTAGGTAAGAACGTTTTTTCTAGAAGCTCGGAGCAGCCATGTAAAACTTGCAACAACAAAGTAGAGGACGTCTAACTTGTTTTTGCAAGGCTTGTTGTGATGTGATATGGTCAAGACGTGATGATATATAAATTGTTGTATGAGATGATCATGTTTTGTAACAGTTATCGGCAACTGGCAGGAGCCATATGTTTGTCGTTTTATTGTATGAAATGCAATCGCCATGTAATTGCTTTACTTTATCACTAAGTGGTAGCAATAGTCGTAGAAGCAATAGTTGGCGAGACGACAATGATGCTATGATGGAGATCAAGGTGTCAAGCCGGCGACAATGGTGATCATGACGGAGCTTTGGGGATGGAGATCAAAGGCACAAGATGATGATGGCCATATCATATCACTTATTTTGATTGCATGTGATGTTTATCCTTTACACATCTTATTTTGCTTACTACGGTGGTAGCATTATAAGATTATCTCTCACTAAATTTCAAGGTACAAGTGTTCTCCCTAAGTATGCACCGTTGCTACTGTTCGTCGTGCCGAGACACCATGATGATCGGGTGTGATAAGCTCTACGTTCACATACAACAGGTGCAAGCCAGTTTTGCACATGCAGAATACTCAGGTTAAACTTGACGAGCCTACCATATGCAGATATGGCCTCGGAACACTGAGACCGATAGGTCGAACGTGAATCATATAGTAGATATGATCAACATAGTGATGTTCACCGTTGAAAACTACTCCATGTCACGTGATGATCGGACATGATTTAGTTGATATGGATCACGTGATCATTTAGATGAGTAGAGGGATGTCTATCTAAGTGGGAGTCCTTCAGTAATATGATTAATTGAACTTTAATTTATCATGAACTTAGTACTTGATAGTATTTTGCATGTCTATGTTATTGTAGATAAATGTCCCGTGCTACTGTTCCTTTGAATTTTAATGCGTTCCTAGAGAAAGCTAAGTTGAAAGATGATGGTAGCAACTACACGGACTGGGTCCGTAACTTGAGGATTATCCTCATTGCTGCACAGAAGAATCACGTCCTGGAAGCACCGCTAGGTGCAAGACCCGCTGCAGGAGCAACTCCACATGTTATGAACATCTGGCAGAGCGAAGCTGATGACTACTCGATAGTTCAGTGTGCCATGCTTTACGGCTTAGAATCGGGACTTCAATGACGTTTTGAACATCATTGAGCATATGAGAAGTTCCAGGAGTTGAAGTTAATATTTCAAGCAAATGCCCGGATTGAGAGATATGAAGTCTCCAATAAGTTCTACAGCTGCAAGATGGAGGAGAATAGTTCTGTCAGTGAACATATACTGAGAATGTCTGGGTACCACAACCACTTGACCGAACTGGGAGTTAATCTTCCTGATGATAGTGTCATTGACAGAGTTCTTCAATCACTGCTACCAAGGTACAAAAGCTTCATGATGAACTATAATATGCAAGGGATGGATAAGAAAATTCCTGAGCTCTTCGCGATGCTAAAGGTTGCGGAGGTAGAAATCAAGAAGGAGCATCAAGTGTTGATGATTAACAAGACCACTAGTTTCAAGAAGAAGGGTAAAGGGAAGAAGGGGAACTTCAAGAAGAAAGGCAAGCAAGTTGCTGCTCAAGTGAAGAAGCCCAAGTCTGGACCTAAGCCTGAGACTGAGTGCTTCTACTGCAAAGGGACTGGCCATTGGAAGCGGAAATGCCCCAAGTATTTGGCGGATAAGAAGGATGGCAAAGTGAAAGGTATATTTGATATACATGTTATTGATGTGTTCCTTACTGATGCTCGTAGTAGCGCCTGGGTATTTGATACTGGTTATGTTGCTCATATTTGCAACTCAAAACATGGGCTACGGATTAAGCGAAGATTGGCTAAGGACGAGGTGATGATGCGCGTGGGAAATGGTTCCAAAGTCGACGTGATCGCGGTCGGCACGCTACCTCTACATCTACCTTCGAGATTAGTTTTAGACCTAAATAATTGTTATTTTGTGCCAGTGTTAAGCATGAACATTATATCTGGATCTTGTTTGATGCGAGACGATTATTCATTTAAATCAGAGAAAAATGGTTGTTCTATTTATATGAGTAATATCTTTTATGGTCATGCACCCTTTATGAGTGGTCTATTTTTGTTGAATCTCGATAGTAGTGATACACATATTCATAGTATTGAAGCCAAAAGATACAAGTTTAATAATGATAGTGCAACTTATTTGTGGCACTGCTGTTTAGGTCATATTGGTGTAAAGCGCATGAAAAACTCCACGCTGATGGGCTTTTGGAATCACTTGATTATGAATCACTTGATGCTCGCGAACCATGCCTCATGGGCAAGATGACTAAGACTCTGTTATCCGGAACAATGGAGCGAGCAACAGACTTATTGGAAATAATACATACTGATGTATGCGTGCCAATGAGTGTTGAGGCTCACGGAGGGTATCGTTATTTTCTGACCTTCACAGATGATTTGAGCAGATATGGGTATATCTACTTGATGAAACATAAGTCTGAAACATTTGAAAAGTTCAAAGAATTTTAGGGTGAAGTGGAAAATCATCGTAACAAGAAAATAAAGTTTCTACGATCTAATCGTGGAGGTGAATATTTGAGTTACGAGTTTGGCTTCATTTGAAACAATGCGAAATAGTTTCGCAACTCACGCCACCTGGGACACCACAGCGTAATGGTGTTTCTGAACGTCGTAGCCGCACTTTATTAGATATGGTGCGATCTATGATGTCTCTTACTAATTTACCGCTATCGTTCTGGGGTTATGCTTTAGAGACGGCTGCATTCACGTTAAATAGGGCACCATCTAAATCCGTTGAGATGACACCATATGAACTATGGTTTGGCAACAAACCCAAGTTGTCATTTCTTAAAGTTTGGGGTTGTGATGCTTATGTGAAAAAGCTTCAACCTGATAAGCTCGAACTCAAATCGGAGAAATGTGTCTTCATAGGATACCCAAAGGAAACTATTGGGTACACCTTCTATCATAGATTCGAAGGCAAGATATTCGTTGCTAAGAATGGATCCTTTCTTGAGAAGGAGTTTCTCTCATAAGAAGTGAGTGGGAGGAAAGTAGAACTTGATGAGGTAATTGTACCTTCTCCCGAATTGGAAAGTAGTCCATCACAGAAATTAGTTCTAGTGATTCCTACACCAATTAGTGAGGAAGCTAATGATGATGATCATGAAACTTCTGATCAAGTTACTACCTAACCTCGTAGGTCAACCAGAGTAAGATCCGCACCAGAGTGGTACAGTAATCCTGTTTTGGAGGTCATGTTACTTGACCATGGCGAACCTACAAACTATGAGGAAGCGATGATGAGCCCATATTCCACGAAATGGCTTGAGGCCATGAAATCTGAGATGGGATCCATGTATGAGAACAAAGTGTGGACTTTGGTTGACTTTCCCGATGATCGGCAAGCCATAGAGAATAAATGGATCTTCAAGAAGACTGACGCTGACGGTAATGTTACTGTCTACAAAGCTCGACTTGTTGCGAAAGGTTTTCGACAAGTTCAAGGAGTTGACTATGATGAGACCTTCTCACCCTTAGCGATGCTTAAGTCGGTCCGAATCATGTTAGCAATTGCCGCATTTAATGGTTATGAAATTTGGCAAATGGTGTCAAAACTGCATTCCTTAATGTATATCTTAAAGCAGAGTTGTATATGATGCAACCAGAAGGTTTTGTCGATCCAAAAGGTGCTAACAAAGTGTGCAAGCTCTAGCAATCCATTTATGGACTGGTGCAAGCCTCTCGGAGTTGGAATATATGCTTTCATAGTGTGATCAAAGCATATGGTTTTATACAAACTTTTGGAGAAGCCTGTATATACAAGAAAGTGAGTGGGAGCTCTGTAGCATTTCTAATATTATATGCGGATGACATATTGTTGATTGGAAATAATACAGAATTTCTGGATAGCATAAAAGGATACTTGAATAAGAATTTTTCAATGTAAGACCTCGGTGAAGCTGCTTATATATTGAGCATCAAGATCTATAGAGATAGATCAAGACGATTAATTGGACTTTCACAAAGCACATATGTTGATAAAGTTTTGAAGAAGTTCAAAATGGATCAGTCAAAGAAAGGGTTCTTGCCTGTGTTACAAGGAGTGAAGTTGAGTCAGACTCAATGCCCGACCACTACAGAAGATAGAGAGAAAATGAAAGTCATACCCTATGCCTCAGCCATAGGTTCTATCATGTATGCAATGTTGTGTACCAGACCTGTTGTGTGCCTTGCTATTAGTTTACCAGGGAGGTATCAAAGTAATCCAGGAGTGGATCACTGGACAACGGTCAAGAACATCCTGAAATACCTGAAAAGTACTAAGGATATGTTTCCCGTTTATGGAGGTGACAAAGAGCTCGTCGTAAATGGTTACGTCGATGCAAGCTTTGACACTGATCCGAATGACTCTAAGTCACAAACCGGATACATATTTGTATTGAATGGTGGATCTATCACTTGGTGCAATTCTAAGCAGAGTGTAACGCCCCAGATTCGATGCCCCAGGTGTCCGCCAGTTATTCGCCGCCGTTGCCATGTCATTTGCTTGTGTGTTGCATCTTTGCCATGCCATCATGTGCATCTCATTTTGCATACGTGTTCGTCTCATGCATCTGAGCATTTTCCCCGTTGTCCGTTTTGCAATCTGACACTCCTATGTCCTCCGACGCCCCCTTTTACCTCGTTTTATAAGTGGCACAAAAATGTCCTCGGAACGGGATGAAAGTTGGCGTGTGGTCTTGTTATGGTGTAGGTATGCCGCGTGCCAAGTTTCGTCGCATTCGGAGCTCGTTTGTTAGCCCAACCGTCATCCGTAGCGGCGCTGTTGCCAGTTTATTCGTCGGACGTTTTCGGTATCCGAAAACCATTGCCAGGCTGCTATTCTCCCCTCTCCTCTCAGCCCAAACACGCTAGCACAGCCCACTACCACCCTTTAGGCCCAACCTAACTCCCCCTCTCGACCGGTGTCGTCCGATCGTGATCGGAGGGCTCTGGAAGCCCCCAAAACCCCCTCTCCTACACCCCTGCCTATAAATGGACGACCCCCCCCCCCTCCGTTTTTGTCTAAACCTAGTCCCCTCCTCAAAATTCGCGCCACCAGCCACCTTCCACCTACAGCCGCCGCCCCTCCTCAGAATCAGCGCCGCTCCTCCAGCGCGCCGCCACTTGGCGCCGCCGCAGCCGATGCCCATGGCCAACCGAACGCCGCCACGTCGCCCCGCAGCCCCCCACTCTGCCGCGGCCCGCCAGGCCCACGGGGAGACCTCCCTGGGCCAAACCGGGCCGCACCCGAGCCACTCCCCGATCTGGAACGAGGGGGGGAGCCCTCGTCGCTCCTCCCGAGCCACCACCGCGCATGCCTCCCGCGCCGGAGCGCTGCCGCCGCCGACGGCCATCTCCAATAGCAGGCCGGCCACTCGTGCCTCCTCTCCTCCCGTCTTCTCTCTCCCTCTCTCGTTTTCTCTCTCTCCCTCATGCATCTTTCTCTCTCTCTCACCTCGCAGGAGCTAGATGGCCGGCCCGGATCTCCACGCTCGCGCCGCCCGAAGCCTCCTCACTGTCGGGAATGGATCCGCCATGACCAACTCCGCCGGAATCCGGCCGGGCCCCGCCGGATCGGGCCTCCCCCTCGCCCCCATGTCGCCGGAACCCTCGCTGCCATGGCCTCCTTCTTCCTCCAACAACTTGGATCTGCCCCGTCGAGGTCCAGATTTTCTGTAAGTCCCTAAAAATTTGCATTCTGGTGCCCACTTTGACGTGCTGTAACTTCATTTTTGCTGCTCCGTTTCATTCATACAATATGTCAAAATGTTCATTGTGAGATTCTCTTCGTTTCTTTACATTGTGGCATGCTTGTTTGAGGTCATCTTGATGCCCAAATCACTGATGCAAGAGTGCTATATAATGTTGTCTGTTGTAGTTTATCAGAACATGTTCATTTGTCATTTTTGCATATTTTTATGTAATTTTCTTTTGAGCATGAAGTCTACATATGTTATGAGATAAAACATTCCATCTTTGCTGTGGTTCAATCCACTCTTCATGATATGCCATTTATTAATTGTTCCAATCTTGCAAAGTAGCCTCCGTGATGTTGCTGATTTCAGTGACTTGGTTTTTACAGTCTTTGTTCTACTGTTATTTTCATGCCATGTATTCATGTTGCTATAGTGGGATCCATGCCTCTTTTGAGTATGTTCAGTAAGGATGTTTTGGACATATGGTTGTGATGTATCCATCCATGCCTCTGTTTGCATTTATAGAGTGCTCTAGCATGTTTTAATCTTGCTCTACTTTTGCTATAAAATGCTCCTGGCAGATTGTTTGCATGTTATTCAATTTTGCCAAGGTTTTTGGTAGTGATCCTTGCATGATATGAACTTGATCTTGCCATGCTTAGCTTCATGAACATGTATTTTTGCTGATTCTATGCTTATATTGTCATGCAATTCCTTGTGATGAGTGATTCAAGCTCACCAACATGCCTACTTATCGTTGTTCCTGCCATGTGCTGTTATTTTCAGTGTCTGAATCTGTAATGGAACTTGCTATGTTTACATGGGTGCCATAATATCTTCTGATCCTTTTTGGCTCATGGTCATTAAGGGACTTTTGTTCTATGAAATTAGTAGATTCATATTATGCCTTTGGTTGGCATGATATTTTTCCGTAGCATGTTGTTTGATAGCTCTAAACATTGCAACCTGATGTTATTTCTGCCATGTCCTGTGAATTCCACTAAGTCTGTGAACCTGTTATTATTTGGAATTTTGCCATGTCCTTTTGAGCATGTTCTATTGGTTTCTGGAGATAGCTCAGTGTTCATGTTTTTTTATGCTTTACCTGTACATCATGATCAAGCCTTTTGTTTTCATGTTAAGGTGATGTAGAATAATGTTTTGGTGCTTGCAAGATGCCTAGTTGCTATTTTGGACAGCATGCCCTTTAAACTTGTATGGTGTGTATGTGTTGAACCGTTGCTCCGTTTTGAGTGTGCTCTATATGAAACTTACTTAGTTTTGCATGTAGTTTCATCTTACCTTGTTGCATCCATGTTTTGAGGTGTTTGCTTGATGTTTCAATGCCTTTTGCATCAATGCCATGCTCAACTTGTTTTGCTCATATCTTCTAGACCGTAGCTCCAAAATAAACGAACTTTATATGTAACTTGACTAGAATTTCACATAGATCATCGTGGTGCATCTTAACTTGCTGTTTAACAAATTAACATAAGGTTTATTCAGATCTGGACCAATTTCGAAATTTGCATATGAGGACTTACCGGAGTTGTTATATGTTGTTTCCGGCCTCATCTAAACTTGCTTTGATGTGGTGCTCTTGTGTGCATCATCTCTTGCCATAAGTAGCTTCATGTAGCCTTGTCATGCATCATACTTGGTTGAGCAGCATGCCTTGTTCATGTGTGGTGTGTTTACCGTGTTGTGTGCTTCTTCTCGATAGTTCCCGTTTCGTTGCGATCGTGAGGATTCATTCGTCTACGCTTGGTTCGTCTTCGTCGCTTCATCTTCTTCATGGACTCGTTCTTCTTCCTTGCGGGATTTCAGGCAAGATGACCGTCACCTTGGATCTCATTACTATCATTGCTATGCTAGTTGCTTCGTTCTATCGCTATGCCGCAATACCTACCACTTGCTCCTCAAGCCTCCCAAATTGCCATGAACCTCTAACCTTTGTCACCCTTCCTAGCAAACCGTTGTTTGGCTATGTTACCGCTTTTTCTCAGCCCCTCTTATAGCGTTGCTAGTTGCAGGTGAAGATGAAGATTGCTCCATGTTGGATTATGTTTATGTTTATGTTGGGATATCACAATATCTCTTATATTATTAATGCATCTATATACTTGGTAAAGGGTGGAAGGCTCGGCCTTATGCCTGGTGTTTTGTTCCACTCTTGCCGCCTTAGTTTCCGTCATATCGGTATTATGTTCCCGGATTTTGCGTACCTAACGCGGTTGGGTGATTTATGGGACCCCCTTGACAGTTCGCTTTGAATAAGACTCCTCCAGCAAGACCCAACCTTGATTTTACATTTGCCTCACCCAGCCCTTTTTCCCTTGGGAGTCGCGCTCTCGAGGGTCATCTTATTTTACCCCCTGGGCCAGTGCTCGTAGTGAGTGCTGGTCCAAACCATCAGCCGCCGGTGGCCACCAGGGGCAACTCTGGGTTCGCCTACCGGAAGTTTGGACAATCCGGTGTGCCCTGAGAACGAGATATGTGCAGCTCCTATCAGGATTTGTCGGCACATTCGGGCAGCTTTGCTAGTCTTGTTTTACAATTGTTGAAATGTCTTGTAAACGGGATTCCGAGACTGATCGGGTCTTCCCGGGAGAAGGAATATCCTTCGTTGATCGCGAGAGCTTATCATGGGCTAAGTTGGGACACCCCTGCAGGGTTTGAAATTTTGAAAGCCGTGCCCGTGGTTATGTGGCAGATGGGAATTTGTTGATATTCGGTTGTAGTAAATAAAGTAAACTCTTCTAAAATACACCAACCGTGTGCGTAACCGTGAGTGTCTCTTTTCGGGGTTGTTCAAGAGGAGAACACGGTTTCTAGGTTATGTCTGACGTAAGTAGGAGTTCAGGATCACTTCTTGATCATTACTAGTTGACGACCGATTGCTTTGCTTCTCTCCTCGCTCTTATTTGCGTAAGTTAGCCACCATACATGCTTAGTCGCTGCTGCAACCTCACCACTTTATCCCTTCCTTTCCCTTTAAGCTTTGCTAGTCTTGATACCCATGGTAATGGGATTGCTAAGTCCTCGTGGCTCACATATTACTACACCAACAGTTGCAGGTACCGGTTATGCGATGTTCATGACGTGAGAGCGATGTTACTTGTTTTGGAGTTCTTCTTCTTCGTCGATCTTGGGTTAGGTTCCTGGTCGGCAGCCTGGGCTAGCAGGGTGGATGTCGTTTGAGTTTCCGTCTATGTTTCGTCCGTAGTCGGATGTTGATCTTGTATATGTTGTATTGTTGTATTCATGTGACATTGTATGTCTTGGTTGTATCCCCACTATTATGTAATGTTGATGTAATGATATCCACCTTGCAAAAGCGTCTTCAAGATGCGCTTCTATCCTTGGTGGGATCTTCGAGTTCCTTTAGGATAGGGCCGCATCTTGGGCGTGACACAGAGCGTCGTGGCAGGATCTACGTGTGAAGCGGAGTACATAGCTGCTTCGGAAGCAGCAAATGAACGAGTCTGGATGAAGGAGTTCATATCCGATATAGGTGTAATACCTAGTGCATCAGGTCCAATGAAAATCTTTTGTGATAATACTGGTGCAATTGCCTTGGCAAAGGAATCCAGATTTCACAAGAGAACAAAGCACATCAAGAGACACTTCAATTCCATCCGTGATCAAGTCAACGAGGGAGACATAGAGATTTGCAAGATACACACGGATCTGAATGTTGCAGACCTGTTGACTAAGCCTCTCTCATCAGCAAAACATGATCAACACCAAGACTCCATGGGTGTTAGAATCATTACTATGTAATCTAGATTATTGACACTAGTGCAAGTGGGAGACTGAAGGAAATATGCCCTAGAGGCAATAATAAAGTTGTTATTTATATTTCCTTATATCATGATAAATGTATATTATTCACGCTAGAATTGTATTACCCGGAAACTTAGTACATGTGTGAATACATAGACAAACAGAGTGTCCCTAATGTGCCTCTACTTAACTAGTTCGTTAATCAAAGATGGTTAAGTTTCCTAGCCATAGACATGTGTTGTCATTTGATGCACGGGATCACATCATTATAGAATGATGTGATGGACAAGACCCATCCATTAGCTTAGCATAATGATTGTTTAGTTTTCCTGCTATTGCTTTATTCATAACTTATGCATGTTCTCAAACTATGAGATTATGCAACCCCCAAATACTGGAGGAACACATTGTGTGCTATCAAACGTCACAACGTAACTAGGTGATTATAAAGATGCTCTACGGGTGTCTGCGATGGTGTTTGTTGAGTTGGCATAGATCGAGATTAAAATTTGTCACTCCGTGTATCGGAGAGGTATCTCTAGGCCCTCTCGGTAATGCACATCACTATGAGCCTTGCAAGCAATGTGACTAATGAGTTAGTCACGGGATGATGCATTACGGAACGAGTAAAGAGACTTGCCGGTAACGAGATTGAACTAGGTATGAGGATACCGACGATCGAATCTCGGGTAAGTAACATACCGATGACAAAGGGAACAACGTATGTTGTTATGCGGTTTCTCGTTAAAGATCTTCGTAGAATATGTAGGAGCCAATATGAGCATCCAAGTTCCGCTATTGGTAATTGACCGGAGATTTGTCTCGGTCATGTCTACATAGTTCTCTAACCCGTAAGGTCCGCACGCTTAACGTTCGACAACGATTTGTATTATGAGTTTTGTGATTTGATGACTGAAGTTTGTTCGGAGTACCGGATGAGATCACGGACATGATGAGTAGTCTCGAAATGGTCGAGGCATAAAGATTGATATATTGGACGATGTTATTCGGACACCGGATGAGTTCCGAGAGGTACTGGATAATTATCAGAGTGCCAGAGGGTTATCGGAACCCCGGGGGGAACTAATGGGCCATGATGGGCCTTAGTGGGGAGAGAGGAAGGGCCAAAAGGGGCTGTCCGCGCCCCCCCTTGGGTCCGAATTGGACTAGGGGAAGGGGCGGCACCCCCTTTCCTTCCCTTCCCCTCTTCCTTCCTTCTTCCCCCTTTCCTCCAGGTGGAATCCTACTAGGACTTGGAGTCCTAGTTGGACTCCCCTCTCCTGGCGCGCCCTATAGGGCGAGCCGGCCTCCCCCTCCCCTCCTTTATATACGGGGGCAGGGGGCACCCTAGAACACACAAGTTTCTCTTAACCGTGTGCGGTGCCCCATCCACAGTTACACACCTCGGTCATATCGTCGTAGTGCTTAGACGAAGCCCTGCGCCGGTAACTTCATCATCACCATCACCACGCGTCATGCTGACGGAACTCTCCCTCGCCCTCAACTTGATCAAGAGATCGAGGGACGTCATCTAGCTGAACGTGTGCTGAATGCTGAGGTGCCGTACGTTCGGTGCTTGGATCGGTTGGATCGCGAAGACGTTCGACTACATCAACCGCGTTACTAAACGCTTCCGCTTTCGGCCTACGAGGGTACGTGGACACACTCTCTACGCTCGTTGCTATGCATCTCCTAGATAGATCTTGCGTGATCATAGGTAAATTTTTTGAAATACTGCATTCCCCAACAAGTAAAAATTTACTTCCGCCCCTACTTCCGCGCATGCTAGCGTTCTGGGCTAGAGTCTACGGTACTATCGCTCGCTGGGAGCGGTACTACCGCACAACACTGTACTACCACTACCCTGGGCGGTACTACCATGGACAACTGCGGTACTACTGCTCCCTTGAGCAGTACTACCGCACGCCACAGAACAGTAGCACTTGGAGGCCTTCATCTTCGCAAAGACAAGGGAAAACGACTGATGCTCCAAAGAAGCAAAGGAAAGGTGGTGCAAAGAACAGATGTGTACGTGTTGATTCGACCCTGAACTTTCCGAAGCGGACCCCTCTTAATAGTACGACATTCCTACGATTCAAATCCACCGAAAAGAAACGTAGAAAAACTCTGTCTTCGATAGGCTCCGAGGGGCACCGAATCATCTTGTGCCTAGACATGAGATATCTGAAATGCTCAATGTACACGATTGGTCCGCAAATGCATTGTCATCAATCACCAAAATCACATAGGGAGAAATATGCCCTTAGAGCCTATTTATTGGCCTTTTGTGTATTGTTAAATAAAGTTTAGTTCCAGATGTTTAACATGAATCGGTGCTGGTGTGATGGTTGTACGCCTACGTGTTTTAGTAATAGGTCGTGGGTTTGAACCTCATTCTCTCATTTTTTTCATTATATTTGAGGCCTTTTGTGCATAATTAAACAAATTGCAAGGGGGTTTTCTAAAAAAATCCTGCAAGCTAGAGTCACCCAATGTCGTGTGTACTTTAGCCACAAACAAGTGGGCCTCCGCCAAGCTGGAGCCATCTGAGCAGCCCATACGGCTAGATACGAGAGGAAAAACCGTATTTGCACGAGAACGCAAGTTGAATGACCACAAATCCGTATTTTAATATTTTTAGCACCAAACTAAACATCATACGCAAGTTATGTGACTCTGGGTGATATTACCTCTTTTATATTCTGGGAAAGTTTCAACCCATTTGGATGTATGTTTTTGTGATTAAATAGCCTTCTAAGCTCCAATAAATAAATAAAAGTTTATTCACAAACGATACGTCCAAATGTATTGAATTTTTCACAGAATACAAAACGAAACATTTATGATTTATTCTTTTTTCCAATTTTTTCTGAACACTTTAAAAAATTATGTTTGGAATATGGGTCAATCTGGTACGTCGGACGTTTAATGGATGGCTGATAGAGGGGCTTAAGTTATGGTGAGACTTGGCTTCATGAAGTCACTAAAGCTGCGTCCGTATATGCACTCCCCTAGCTATGTGAACTATGCTGACTTCTTAGCGTGACTATAGTAGAATGGGGCTATTGTAATTTTGTGTGTGTAGGTCACATATATGTGTGAAGTAAGTTCTAGATAATGATGGATGAATGTGATCTAAGGCTTAGAAATACGACTGAGATTCCTCAACAAATTAGGTAGCTTAGGAATCCAACCACACTTTCCAAACACAAGCATGCATGACTTGATCTTGTTAACCCAGTGCTCGGGTAGTTTGCCTGTAGCTACAATTCATTCGTGGGAGCATCATGGTGCAGCAACCAAGATGATTTATTTCATAGAGGTTGCGTCAATTATTTTGGATCGTAGGAAGTATATGATTTCTTCGCCAACACATACATTGTTCCATTATTGTCGGCTTGGGGGAAACGACCAGGCTTGTGCTGAATTTAAAGAAAAGCATCGTCACTCTGACAAGATGGGTCCACATCGACCTGGACTAGGTCCTTGAGAGTTTTCATGTTCCACCTTCCCCGTGAGATATCTATGATTTCCCCTATCGGTCCACCCCCTTTGGAAGATTGATTTTCAATGTCACATTAACAAAAGCCGCGGGTAAGCTGGTAGAGCCACCCTTGTTAAGGCGCCCCTCATGTTGTACGACGGTGCAGAAAACCATCAGATCCCTCGGTAGGATATCGGAATTAGGGCTGGAAAAAAAGCTTGAAGGTCGCGAGCTAAACGAGTAGCTCGTGACTCGGCTCGAATCGACTCGAACTCGAAGAATAACGAGTCGAGTCGAGCTTTAGTTTAAGATCGTTTATAGACCAAGTTAAACGAGCCAATCTCACGAGTACTCGTGTAACTCGTTAGGCTCGGTACAATAGATCAGCCACTCTCAATACAAAAAAATATCAGCCACTCAGGACCCTACGTCCCAGGCGCACAACACAAGGCCCACCCGTTGAAGGCCCAGCCGCCTAGGAGACTCATGCGTTACAAGGAAATTACAATTGTTTAGTGATATATATGTTTAACATATGCATAATCATTTTTATCATATTTGAGGGTTTTATGTTCATATCTTTAATGAGCTTAACAATCTAAACGAGCCAGCTCACGAGTTATACGAGTCGAGCCAATCTTGTGTTTGAGCTCGTTATAGTAACGAGTCAAGTCGAGCTAGCTCGTTAACGCAACGAGCTCTAGCGAGTCGAGCCGAGTTGGCTCGACTCGGCTCGAATTCCAGCCCTAATCGGAATAGTCAGAAGTACCAGAGGGGAGTTCACAGAGGGAAGGGGAGGTACCCAGGTTTGGGCCCACATGGCAAGGTAAAACCCTACATCCTGCTTCGTGGAATTTGATGTGTTCCCTAGGCTGGTGAAGAGTTGTAGCAATCGTACTTGGAGTTGAGGGCAAACTTTGCTTCATGGAATCAATTCCTAGACGGTTAGTTTCACAAAGGGGCAACAAGATATCCAAAAAAGATTGAGTTAAAAAATCACAATATAGATTTGTCGGTGTATTGGTCCACTAATGCCTATCGACGTGGAGGGAGGGGTTCTAATTCAACAACTATTCATGTTAATAGGTGAGTGAATATAAGGTCGGATGGTTGTACACGAGATTGGGATTGCCCGCTAAACTTATCTCCACTAAAGTTGGGTTGTATCACTGTCGGTGTGGAACGACACCTATGGGATCACAAGAATCCCTACTACGGTTGCTGGGGTGCAAGGTTGCGAGAAGAGTAGGGCTAGTAGACAGCACAAGGATCGTTTACCCAGGTTCGGGCCGCGAGGATGCGTAAAACCCTAGTCCTGCTTTGGTGGGTGTATTTCTGAGAGTTCTTAGGCTCTCGAACTAGCTGTGGTCAGTGCGTGGTTTGAAAGAGCCGAATCCTTCTCCAGTATGCCATGGGCCTCCTTTTATAGTTGAAAGGGGCTGCCATAGTGACACACAGGAGGTGGAAAGGCGTACAGTGCCCTGAGCTTATCGCTCATATTACAAGACAAGACACATTTAATGCGTAGCTTAGGTATCCCCTTGCTTTATTGGGGACGGGGGCGAGGCCCGTCCTGTCTGTCGCCGCTCCTCCTCGCCTTGACACGCGCCCTGGCCAGTGAGGTGCGTGGTGCCATGTAGGCAGCCAGGCAGCTGAGTTGGTGCGGTGGTGGAGCCTTCACGAAGATCTGCATGCCGCCACGCAGGTGCTCAATGAGTTGGCCTGGGAGCTGCATGATGCCACGCAGGCGCCCGCCCAGCTGGTTGGGCTGGCAGCTGCATGTGAACGGTGGTGGAAGCTTGTCCGGCGCGGGTTTGGTGGTGGCCCCGATGGCGTCCTTGGCGAGGGTCTTGTTGGGTGGCCCGGCAAGGGTCTTGCCGTGGCGTGTTGTCTTCCCCGGCAAGGGCCTTGCCGGGGGTCTGATGGCCTTCCTTGTTAAGGATCTTGCCGAGGATCGTCGTCTTCTAATCCTCATCTGATCTTGAATATGTCTTCAAAAAGATCTGCATGCCACCACAAAGGAGCCTTCCCGAGCCCTGGCCCCACGTGGATGATGGCATTGGGGACCACGGGCTCAAGGGGGGCTTGCTCTGTTGGTTTGGGGCGAGCTGCACCAGCAAGGGTCTTGCCGGGGCTGCTGAGGCCCCCCCAGCAAGGGTCTTGTCGGGGGAACCTACTTCGTCCCTCTACTCTTCATGGTCTTGGCCTTGGCATTACTCTTATTGCCTTGGGCTTCGGTCTTACCTTGGCTCACCTTCCCTGTCCTGCTTTGTGTGACCGTGGGCGCGGCTCCGACTGCCCGTGCACAAGTAAATGGGTACAAAAACGCACCCCTCTTTTTGTACACCGACAGGATCCCCCGGGCCTGGGCCACACATAAGCACAACACGTTGTTGGGCCAGGCACAAAACGGTGCGCGGGCAGGCGGGGTGGTTTTTACCGCGGTAAAACTTTTCGCGCGCTGCGCTTCCCACGACCCACGTGCGCGGCGCGGTGTGGAGGGGTGTGCATGACGTGGGCGGCATGCGTGGGGCGGTTTCCGCACGCATGCATCACGTCACAGTAAATCGGCAGCGCGACCCGCACCTTCCCCATAAAAAGGGATAACCGCGGGCGCACTGTTCCTTTTACCCTTCGCGCAACCCCGATCTCGGAAGCCTTTGCCCGCCTTCCTCTTCTTCTCCAAGCTTCGTTCCTGCTTGCCGTTGTTGCGCTTCTGCCTCCCTCTGTCTTGCCCTCCTCCCCCAGTCGCCATGGCGCCAAAATCCACCAAGGGCAAGGGAGTGGCCAAGGATGCCGGAGCCGCGGAGCCGTCGGAGAGCATGCTGGCGGTGCAGCGGACGCAGTCTACCTTCTTCCCCTCAACGGTTGACGTGTTCGAGCTTCGGGACTCTTTCAGGCCCCTGTGGGGAGTGAAGACAGGGGGGAGATTTCGGGGCATCCAGCCACGTGCGTCATCCCCGCTGGCTGCGCCGAGCCTGCCCCAAATTGGTACCCCTTCTTTATTGATTATTTTTCTTGCGGGCTTTATCCTCCCTTCTCAGATTTCTTTAGCGACATCATGCACACCTTCGGCTTCCGCCTCTTGGATTTTACCCCGAATGTGGTGGCGTGCATGGCCCTTTTTGCGCACCTCGGCGAAGGTTATGCTGGGGTGCACCCCAAGACTGCGCTCTTCCGCCATTACTTCTTCCCTCGGATCCAGAGGGGAGGTGGCATCTCGGGGTGCATCGCCTGGATCCCAAAATCCAAGGGTGCGTACCCAAACGGTGCCATGAATTAGAGGTGGGAAGAATGGCGGGGCCGGTGGTGCTGGATCGAAGAGAAGGACCCGCAGGCGTTCTGCAGAGTTCTCCGGGCGCCGCTGGTTCGCGGAAGCGATTGAAGCGACGTCGACGCCGATGACGTAAAGCTCACGATTGCCACCACTAGGATTCTCCGGCTTACCGAGGCCGGCTCACCCTTGAGATGATCGGGGCAGACTTCATCCATCGCCGAATCGCTCCTCTGCATAACAAGGGGAGGCCAGCCTGGCTCTTCACGAACCCCGCCGACATCATGCAGCTTCGCCCCGGTCTCGACCACAACTTCACAGTGATGGGACACGCCCATTTCTGCCAGCGGATCTTCCAGCTCGACGTGGGCCGCGACGGCGAGGTCGAGCGGACTAGCAAGGTCGCGAGGGCCGCCGCGAAGGCCGACAAGGTCCTCACGGGGCCTCTGTTCAAGCTGCCGACGGGGGTGGTCCCGTTGTGCAACAACTCGCGTCGGTCCGAGATCATTGCCATGATGCCGAACTGCAACGCGCATGGCCCCGACCCGAGCTGGAAGGAGCCGGAGGACGCCGAAGTGCAGTAGTTCTTTGACACCCTGCATGAGGGGTATGTCAAGGCCGATGCCGAGCGGCTGCTTGTCCAGGACACCACCCAAGCGGAGCTGGACTACATCGCCACCAGGGCGAAGGAGGCACAACTTGCCAGGGAGGCCGGAAGTGCCGGCGGTGTGGAGGACAAGGCCGCGACGACCGCGGAGGAGGAGGAGCTCGACCGGTGGGCGGCGGCCGCCGGGGGAGCCACCAACGTCGGCACCGAGGCTCCTCTGGTTGAAGACGTGACCGGCGAGTCACCGGAGGAGGAGGCCGAGACCGCAGGCCCGACCCCGGCCAAGGGGAGATGGTGAGTCCTACGGCGGGCCAGTTCCGACGAGCCGGTCCGGCCCGGCAGGGCTGTACGGCCACAACTGACCTTGGAGGGGTCTGGGCGCCACACGAGGGCCGCGGCAGCAAAGAAGCCGGCGAAGGCCGCGGTGAAGAAGAAGATAGCCGCCCCTTCTTTGTACACGCGTGTCCAGACACCACCTCCCTCCCCTCCTCCGGCGGATGTCGATATGGAGGTTACTTTTGACTATGGATCCCTCAGACCGAGGAGGAAGAGGAAAACAACAGAGGAGGAGGCGGACGACGAGTAAGTATCTCGTTCCTTTTCGTTATCTCTGCCTCCTCAATCTGTGTTGCTCGTCTTGACTTGTCTTCATCTTTGCAGGGACGTGGAGACGCTGGCCCAGAGAGTGAAGAGGGCCAAGGTCTCGGCGGGTGGCCAGCCCCCAGCTGGTACTTCGGGGGCGCCACTGGTGGTGTTGAGCATCCCAGACAGTAGCCCCCGACAGAGCCCCCAACATAAGTTCATCACTCTTCTCCCGTCGACATGTGTCAGGGGCACGACACTTTGGTGCTGACATTGCCAGGTATGCAGGAGGAGAGCAGCAGCAGGAGGAGCCACATAGGGCTACTCCCAACATGCCGCCCCCATCGACCACGCCGCCCCGAGGGGCGTCCCCGGCAAGGGCGCCAAGCACCGTGGCCACGCACATGGAGGAGGAGGAGGAGAACTTGGGCGTCGGTGGCTTTGCCTCGACGCCAAATGTTGGCGGGGAGGGGACTTCCGTTTCCCAGCTGGGTACTGGCTGAAGGAAATATGCCCTAGAGGCAATAATAAAGTTATTATTTATTTCCTTATATCATGATAAATGTTTATTATTCATGCTAGAATTGTATTAACTAGAAACATAATACATGTGTGAATACATAGACAAACAGAGTGTCACTAGTATGCCTCTATTTGACTAGCTCATTAATCAAAGATGGTTATGTTTCCTAGCCATGAACAAAGAGTTGTTATTTGATTAACGAGATCACATCATTATTTGAATGATCTGATTGACATGACCCATTCCATTAGCATAGCACCCGATCGTTTAGTATGTTGCTATTGCTTTTATCCATGACTTATACATGTTCCTTTAACTATGAGAATATGCAACTCCCGTTTACCATAGGAACACTTTGTGTGCTACCAAACGTCACAACGTAACTGGGTGATTATAAAGGTGCTCTACAGGTGTCTCCGAAGGTACATGTTGGGTTGGCATATTTCGAGATTAGGATTTGTCACTCCGATTGTCGGAGAGGTATCTCAGGGCCTTCTCGGTAATGCACATCACATAAGCCTTGCAAGCATTGCAACCAATGAGTTAGTAGCGAGATGATGTATTACGGAACGAGAAAAGAGACTTGCCGGTAACGAGATTGAACTAGGTATTGGATACCGACGATCGAATCTCGGGCAAGTAACATACCGATGACAAAGGGAACAACGTATGTTGTTATGCGGTCTGACCGATAAAGATCTTCGTAGAATATGTAGGAGCCAATATGGGCATCCAGGTCCCGCTGTTGGTTATTGACCGGAAACGTGTCTCGGTCATGTCTACATTGTTCTCGAACCGTAGGGTCCGCACGCTTAAGGTTTCGATGACAGTTATATTATGAGTTTATGAGTTTTGATGTACCGAAGGAGTTCGGAGTCCCGGATGAGATCGGGGACATGACGAGGAGTCTCGAAATGGTCGAGACGTAAAGATCGATTTATTGGACGACTATATTCGGACATCGGAAGGGTTTTGAGTGGTTCGGGTATTTTCGGAGGTACCGGGGAGTTACGGGATTACGGGAGAAGTAATGGGCCTTGATGGGCTTTAGTGGGAAGAGGAAAAAAAGGCTGCTGCGCCCCCCCTCCCCTCTAGTCCGAATTGGACTAGGGAAAAGGGGGTCGGCCACCTTTCCTTCTCCTCCTATTCCTTCTCCCTTCCTCCCCTCTTGGTGGACTCCTACTAGGACTTGGAAACCTAGTAGGACTCCACACCCTGGCGCGCCTAACCCTAGGCCGGCCACCCCCTCCCTTGCTCCTTTATATACGGGGGCAGGGGGCACCCCAAAGACACACAAGTTGATCTACGGATCGTTCCTTAGCCGTGTGCGGTGCCCCCTTCCACCAAATTCCACCTCGATCATATCGTTGTAGTGCTTAGGCGAAGCCCTGCGCCGGTAACACATCAAGATCGTCACCACGCCGTCGTGCTGACGGAACTCTTCCTCGACGCTTTGCTGGATCGGAGCCCGGGGATCGTCATCGAGCTGAACGTGTGCCAAGAACTCGGAGGTGCCGGAGTAACGGTGCTGTGATCGGTTGGATCGCGAGAAGAACGTACGACTACTTCCTCTACGTTGTGTCAACGCTTCCGCTTCGGTCTACGAGGGTACGTAGACAACACTCTCCCCTCTCGTTGCTTTGCATCACCATGATCTTGCGTGTGCGTAGGAATTTTTTTGAAATTACTACGTTCCCCAACAGTGGCATCCGAGCCTAGGTTTTTATGGTATGATGTTATTTGCACGAGTAGAACACAAGTGAGTTGTGGACGATACAAGTCATACTGCCTACCAGCATGTCATACTTTGGTTCAGCGGTATTGTTGGACGAGACGATCCGGACCAACCTTACGCGTACGCTTACGCGAGACCGGTTCCCTCGACGTGCTTTGCACATAGATGGCTTGCGGAAGACTGTCTCTCCAACTTTAGTTGAACCGAGTGTGGCTACGCCCGGTCCTTGAGAAGGTTAAAACGGAGTCTATTTGACAAACTATCGTTGTGGTTTTGATGCGTAGGTAAGATGAGTTCTTGCTTAAAGCCCGTAGCAGCCACGTAAAACTTGCAACAACAAAGTAGAGGACGTCTAACTTGTTTTTGCAGGGCATGTTGTGATGTGATATGGTCAAGACATGATGCTAAATTTTGTTGTATGAGATGATCATGTTTTGTAACCGAGTTATCGGCAACTGGCAGGAGCCATATGGTTGTCGCTTTATTGTATGCAATGCAATCGCGATGTAATGCTTTACTTTATTACTAAGCGGTAGTGATAGTCGTGGAAGCATAAGATTGGCGAGACGACAACGATGCTACGATGGAGATCAAGGTGTCGCGCCGGTGACGATGGTGATCATGACGGTGCTGCAGAGATGGAGATCACAAGCACAAGATGATGATGGCCATATCATATCACTTATATTGATTGCATGTGATGTTTATCTTTTATGCATCTTATCTTGATTTGTTTGACGGTAGCATTATAAGATGATCTCTCACTAAATTATCAAGAAGTGTTCTCCCTGAGTATGCACCATTGCGAAAGTTCTTCGTGCTGAGACACCACGTGATGATCGGGTGTGATAGGCTCTACGTTCAAATACAACGGGTGCAAAACAGTTGCACACGCGGAATACTCAGGTTTAACTTGACGAGCCTAGCATATACAGATATGGCCTCGGAACACAGAGACCGAAAGGTTGAGCGTGAATCATATAGTAGATATGATCAACATAGTGATGTTCACCATTGAAACTACTCCATCTCACGTGATGATCGGACATGGTTTAGTTGATTTGGATCACGTGATCACTTAGAGGATTAGAGGGATGTCTATCTAAGTGGGAGTTCTTAAGTAATATGATTAATTGAACTTAAATTTATCATGAACTTAGTCCTGGTAGTATTAGCATATCTATGTTGTAGATCAATAGCTCGCGTTGTTGCTTCCCTGTGTTTATTTTGATATGTTCCTAGAGAAAATTGTGTTGAAAAATGTTAGTAGCAATGATGCGGATTGGATCCGTGATCTGAGGTTTATCCTCATTGCTGCACAGAAGAATTATGTCCTTGATGCACCACTAGGTGACGGACCTTTTGCAGAAGCAGATGCAGACGTTATGAACGTTTTGCTAGCTCAATATGATGACTACTTAATAGTTTAGTGCACCATGCTTAACGGCTTAGAATCGGGACTTCAAAGACGTTTTGAAACGTCATGGAGCATATGAGATGTTCTAGGAGTTGAAGTTAATATTTCAAGCAAATACCCGAGTTGAGAGATATGAAGTCTCCAACAAGTTCTATAGCTAAAAGATGGAGGAGAATCGCTCAACTAGTGAGCATGTGCTCAGATTGTCTGGGTACTACAATCGCTTGAATCAAGTGGGAGTTAATCTTCCAGATAAGATAGTGATTGACAGAATTCTCTAGTCACCATCACCAAGTTAGTAGAACTTCGTGATGAACTATAATATGCAAGGGATAACGGAAAATATTCCCAAGCTCTTCGCGATGCTAAATCGGCGAAGGTAGAAATCAAAAGAAAAACATCAAGTGTTGATGGTTGACAAGATCACTAGTTTCAAGAAAAGGGCAAAAGGAAAGAAGGGGAACTTCAAGAAGAACGGCAAGCAAGTTGCTGCTCAAGTGAAAAATCCCAAGTCTGGTCCTAAGCCTGAGACTAAGTGCTTCTACTGCAAAAGGACTGGTCACTGGAAGCGGAACTACCCCAAGTGATTGGCGGATAAGAAGGATGGCAAAGTGAACATAAGTATATTTGATATACATGTTATTGATGTGTACTTTACTAGTGTTCATAGCAACCCCCTCAGTATTTGGTACTAGTTCAAGTTGCTAAGATTAGTAACTCGAAACGGGAGTTGCAGAATGAACAAAGACTAGTTAAAGGGCAAGGAGACGATGTGTGTTGGAAGTGGTTCCAAGATTGATATGATCATCATCACACACTCCCTATACTTTCGGGATTAGTGTTGAAACTAAATAAGTGTTATTTGGTGTTTGCGTTGAGCATGAATATGATTTGATCATGTTAATTGCAATACAGTTATTCATTTAAGTTAGAGAACAATTGTTGTTCTGTTTACATGAATAAAACCTTCTATGGTCATACACACCAATGAAAATAGTACATTGGATCTCGATCGTAGTGATACACATATTCATAATATTGAAACCAAAAGATGCGAAGTTAATAATGATAGTGCAACCTATTTGTGGCACTGCCGTTTAGGTCATATTGGTGTAAAGCGCATGAAGAAACTCCATGCTGATGGGATTTTGGAATCACTTGATTATGAATCACTTGATGCTTGCGAACCATGCCTCTTGGGCAAGATGACTAAAACGCCGTTCTCCGGAACAATGGAGCAAGCAACAGATTTGTTGGAAATCATACATACTAATGTATATGGTCCGATGAATATTAAGGCTCGCGACAAGTATCATTATTTTCTAACCTTCACAGATGATTTGAGCAGATATAGGTATATCTACTTGATGAAACATAAGTCTGAAACATTTGAAAAGTTCAAAGAATTTCAGAGTGAAGTGGAGAATCATCGTAACAAGAAAAATAAAAGTATCTACGATATGATCGTAGAGGAGAATATTTGAGTTACGAGTTTGGTCTTCAATTAAAACAATGTGGAATAGTTTCACAAACTCATGCCACCTGGAACACCACAGCATAATGGTGTGTCCGAACGTCATAACCGTACTTTATTGGATATAGTACAATCTATGATGTTTCTTACCGATTTACCAATATCGTTTTGGGATCATGCATTAGAGACAGCTGCATTCACGTTTAAAAGGGCACCATCTAAATCCGTTGAGACGACACCGTATGAACTATGGTTTAGCAATAAACCTAAGCTGTCGTTTCTTAAAGTTTGGGGCTGCGATGCTTATGCGAAAAAGCTTCAACCTGATAAGCTCGAACCCAAATCGGAGAAATGTGTCTTCATAGGATATCCAAAGGAAACTGTTGGATACACCTTCTATCACAGATCCGAAGGCAAGACTTTTGTTGCTAAGTTCGGAAACTTTCTAGAGAAAGAGTTTCTTTCGAAAGAAGTGAGTGGGAGGAAAGTAGAAAACTTGATAAGGTAATTGTACCTTCTCCCTTATTGGAAAGTAGTTCATCACAGAAATCTGTTCTTGTGACTACTACATCAATTAGTGAGGAAGCTAATGATGATGATCATGTAACTTCAGATCAAGTAAACTACCGAATTTCGTAGGTAAACCAGAGTGAGATCCACACCAGAGTGGTACGGTAATCTTGTTCTGTAAGTCATGTTACTAGACCATGACGAACTTGCGAACTATGAGGAAGCGATGATGAGCCCAGATTCCGCGAAATGGTTAGAGGCCATGAAATCTGAGATATGATCCATGTATGAGAACAAAGTATGGACTTTGATGGATTTGCCCGATGATCGGCAAGCCAAAGAAAATAAATGGATCTTGAAGAGGAAGACGGACACTGATAGTAGTGTTACTATCTACAAAGTTAGAATTGTCGCAAAAGGTTTTCGACAAGATCAAGGTGTTGACTACGATGAGAGTTTCTCACTCGTATCTATGCTTAAGTCTGTCCGAATCATGTTAGCAATTGCCGCATTTTATGAAATCCGGCAAATGGATAAACAAAACTACATTCCTTAATGGATTTATTAAAAAAGAGTTGTATACGATGCAACTAGAAGGTTTTGTCGATCCTGAAAGGTGTTAACAAAATATGCAAGCTCCAGCGATCCATCTATGGACTGGTGCAAGCATCTCAGAGTTGGAATATACGCTTTGATAAGTTGATCAAAGCATATAGTTTTATACAGACTTGCGGTGAAGCCTGTATTTACAAGAAAGTGAGTGGGAGCACTACAACATTTCTGATAAGTATATGTAAATAACATATTATTGATCGGAAATAATGTAGAATTATTCTGTGAAGCATAAAGGAGTATTTGAAAGGAGTTTTTCGAAGAAGGACCTCGGTGAAGCTGCTTACATATTGAGCATCAAGATCTTTAGAGATAGATCAAGACGCTTGATAAGTTTTTCAATAAGTACATACCTTGAAAGAATTTTGAAGTAGTTCAAAATGGAACAGTCAAAGAAAGAGTTCTTGCCTGTATTACAAGGTGTGAAATTGAGTAAGACTCAAAGCCCGACCACGGCAGAAGATAGAAAGAGAATGAAAGTCATTCCCTATGCTTTGGCCATAGGTTCTATAAAGTATGTCATGCTGTGTACCAGACCTATTGTATACCCTACCCTGAGATTGGCACGGGAGTACAATAGTGATCTAGGAGTAGATCACTGGACGGCGGTCAAAATTATCCTTAGTGGAATAAAGGATATGTTTCTCGATTATGGAGGTGACAAAAAGGTTCATCGTAAAAGGTTACGTCGATGCAAGTTTTGACACTAATCTGGATGACTCTAAGTCTCAATCTAGATACATATTGAAAGTGGGAGCAATTAGCTAAAGTAGCTCCGTGCAGAGCATTGTAGACATAGAAAATTGCAAAATACATAACGGATCTGAATGTGGCAGACCCGTTGACTAAATTTCTCTCACAAGCAAAACATGATCACACCGTAGTACCCTTTGGGTGTTAATCACATGATGATGTGAACTATTGATGTTAATCACATGGTGATGTGATCTAGATTATTGACTCTAGTGCAAGTGGGAGACTGAAGGAAATATGCCCTAGAGGCAATAATAAAGTTATTATTTATTTCCTTATATCATGATAAATGTTTATTATTCATGCTAGAATTGTATTAAATGGAAACATAATACATGTGTGAATACATAGACAAACAGAGTGTCACTAGTATGCCTCTATTGGACTAGCTCATTAATCAAAGATGGTTATGTTTCCTAGCCATGAACAAAGAGTTGTTATTTGATTAACGAGATCACATCATTATTTGAATGATCTGATTGACATGACCCATTCCATTAGCATAGCACCCGATTGTTTAGTATGTTGCTATTGCTTTTATCCATGACTTATACATGTTCCTTTAACTATGAGAATATGCAACTCCCGTTTACCATAGGAACACTTTGTGTGCTACCAAACGTCACAACGTAACTGGGTGATTATACAGGTGCTCTACAGGTGTCTCCGAAGGTACATGTTGGGTTGGCATATTTCGAGATTAGGATTTGTCACTCCGATTGTCGGAGAGGTATCTCAGGGCCTTCTCGGTAATGCACATCACATAAGCCTTGCAAGCATTGCAACCAATGAGTTAGTTGCGAGATGATGTATTACGGAACGAGAAAAGAGACTTGCCGGTAACGAGATTGAACTAGGTATTGGATACCGACGATCGAATCTCGGGCAAGTAACATACCGATGACAAAGGGAACAACGTATGTTGTTATGCGGTCTGACCGATAAAGATCTTCGTAGAATATGTAGGAGCCAATATGGGCATCCAGGTCCCGCTGTTGGTTATTGACCGGAAACGTGTCTCGGTCATGTCTACATTGTTCTCGAACCGTAGGGTCCGCACGCTTAAGGTTTCGATGACAGTTATATTATGAGTTTATGAGTTTTGATGTACCGAAGGAGTTCGGAGTCCCGGATGAGATCGGGGACATGACGAGGAGTCTCGAAATGGTCGAGACGTAAAGATCGATATATTGGACGACTATATTCGGACATCGGAAGGGTTCTGAGTGGTTCGGGTATTTTCAGAGGTACCGGGGAGTTACGGGATTACGGGAGATGTAATGGGCCTTGATGGGCTTTAGTGGGAAGAGGAAAAAAAGGCTGCTGCGCCCCCCTCCCCTCTAGTCCGAATTGGACTAGGGAAAAGGGGGCCGGCCACCTTTCCTTCTCCTCCTATTCCTTCTCCCTTCCTCCCCTCTTGGTGGACTCCTACTAGGACTTGGAAACCTAGTAGGACTCCACACCCTGGCGCGCCTAACCCTAGGCCGGCCACCCCCTCCCTTGCTCCTTTATATACGGGGGCAGGGGGCACCCCAAAGACACACAAGTTGATCTACGGATCGTTCCTTAGCCGTGTGCGGTGCCCCCTTCCACCAAATTCCACCTCGATCATATCGTTGTAGTTCTTAGGCGAAGCCCTGCGCCGGTAA
Organism: Aegilops umbellulata; assembly: GCA_032464435.1. Classification (NCBI taxonomy): domain Eukaryota; kingdom Viridiplantae; phylum Streptophyta; class Magnoliopsida; order Poales; family Poaceae; genus Aegilops; species Aegilops umbellulata. Next base: position 246,962,257 of record CP136056.1, read on the forward strand.
CACATCAAGATCGTCACCACGCCATCGTGCTGACGGAACTCTTCCTCGACGCTTTGCTGGATCGGAGCCCGGGGATCGTCATCGAGCTGAACGTGTGCCAAGAACTCGGAGGTGCCGGAGTAACGGTGCTGTGATCGGTTGGATCGCGAGAAGAACGTACGACTACTTCCTCTACGTTGTGTCAACGCTTCCGCTTCGGTCTACGAGGGTACGTAGACAACACTCTCCCCTCTCGTTGCTTTGCATCACCATGATCTTGCGTGTGCGTAGGAATTTTTTTGAAATTACTACGTTCCTCAACACTGGCATAGGTAAGTTGTTCGCCGTTCGTCCCTACTTCTTCTTTTCTTCTGTCTCTTGGTCCTGGCCCTGCCTCACCCCCTTCTTCGGCGTCTAGACTCCTCGGTAAACCCAGAGGACGTGGATGCCGTTATCGAGGGCGTCGCCAAGGCCGCCGAGGCGGACGCCGAGAAGATCGCCGCCGAGGAGGCCGCTAGGGGCGCTGCCGAGGACGCCGCTAAGGGGCCTGCCGGGGAGGCCGGCAAGGCTGCCGCTGAGGAGGCCGGCAAGGGGCCTGCCGGAGAGGCCGGCGGGGCCGCTGCCGAGGAGGCCGACAAGGGGCCTGCTGGAGAGGAGGAGGAGGTGGCTGGTGACCAGCCTTCCTCTTCTGCTGCTTCCAGCTCCGGCAAGTACTTGAGGGTGAGCGACGACTTGTTCGTCCACCTTCCTGGCGCGTCGAGCACCAGGACACCCGTTGAGGGGGAGGTGTTCGACGACAAAGTGCCCGCCGCTGCCGGGCTCGAAGTCGTCGACGAGCCGATCGTTGGTGGCGACGGATCGTAGGAAGAGCGGCTCCTCCACGCCATGGGCGCCAGCTTCCGGAAGCTCCACCTCGCCCGCCTAGACAAGGCTAAGTCCAGGACGATGGTGGTGGAGAAGGCGGAGGCGGAACTCCAGGAGCATGTTGCCGAGACGCAGGACTAGTTACGCGAGGCCCACAAGGAGCTCAAGGCTGCCCAGGGCGAGCTGGCCAAGCGCGACGTGGAGCTCACCATGAAACTCGCCAACGTCGAGAAGGCTCAAGAGGCGGCGAGGAACTTGGCCGAGGCCGCCGAAGCCGCTCGGACCCAGCACGAGGCCGCACTGAACTCCCAGGAGGAGGACCTAGCTACACGCGAGGGAAAGCTTGCCGCCATGCTTCGTGACAAGGAAGCAGAGGTGGAGAAGCTTGTTTTTTAGCGGACCAGTGAGCTGGAGCTGAGGCACAAGGAGGAACTCAATGCCCAGGCCCAGGTTCATGCCGACAAGGTGGAGGAGTTGGAGGCGGAGCGCGACGAGCTGAAGGAGCAGGCCCTGAAGCTGTCCTGGGAGAGGGACACGCTTAACAGTTCCCTGACATAGGCGCAGGGCGCGGTTGTCAGCAAGGCTGGGGAGCTCTCCAAGGCCAACAACTCCATCAAAGACCTCAAGCTGAAGCTGGAGGATCTCGAGAAGGTGCTGTCGGAGGCCACAGCCCGAGAGGGGACCCTGGCCAAGGAGCTGGAGGCCGAGAAGCTGTTGTGGAAGAACGAGGGCCTCAACTTCATGGATCACATGGCGGGCGAGAACCGTTGGCTCGATCGCCTCGCCACCGTCGCCAACCAGAACGACGCACGGCTGGCCATCATGGGGATGCCAGACATGAGGTATGTCCCGGAGCGGAGCGTGAGCGCCAATTGCAGCCTGGCCATGTTCTTTGAGAAGGTTGTCGGCGCTCTGGAGCGGCACCACGCCAATCGTGCGGCCTAACTGGCCGACGAGTCCCGGAGGTTTTGCCAGGGTGCCATGACCAAGGTTCTTACCAAGGTGGCGCACTGGTACCCCGACCTAGATTTCGACGCCACGCTGGAGAGCTTGCCGGAGGGGACCGACCATGCGCCGCTCAAGGAGCGCATTGAGCCCATCATCAGCCGCGAGTCGGCAGAATTCAGAGGGTGGAGGGCCAGCGCCGGGATTAGGCATCCCGTTTTCTTATCGCCGCTGCAGGTTCACAACCAAGACAATTGCTATCTCTAGTTATAACCGCAGCAACAATTTGATGTAACATAAATCTGCAGCACTTTTCGGTATCATGCATGTTATTTTCCTGTTTGATTTTTCCTTGTATATCCACCCTACGTAACTGGGTAGGCTTGCCGGCGCGTAAACCCAGGGCGGCATCATGGGGACTGTCAGCGTTCTGGGAATGGGGGTCCCCAGACTTGCCTACCTGCGGCCTGCGACATGGCTCAAAGGGGGGCCCAGCACGGCCCATCTTCATCAACACAGACCCAAGACCCACGCGAGGGGCCAAGCCTCGCGGGGCGGACGGCACGGAGCTTCCTTAGGCACGGCCTCATCAGGCTGGCCCGCGAGGAGGTGGAGAGATCAAGGCGGGGTACCTCACGAGGTGCCCGTGACGCAAGCCATGACGATCAAGGACGCCAGGCGGGCGCCAGCCTGCGCAGTGTCCTTCTTTCCTCTTTGGTGCAAAGGGAGCAAGCGCAGGCGAGAGTATCAAGCAAAGGCACCCGTTTCGGTGCAACGAGACCAAGACCAGCCCAGCGGCAAGGAGGAAGTCATTGTGGAGCCCAAGCCAGTGTCACCACCAGAGCCTTTGGCAGGCGAAGACCAACTTTAGTAAGGATAAGTGTACCAGATGTTCCCCTTCAAAATGGCCAATTGTTGGCGCCCTTCCCGCTCAATATTTGGGAAGAGGACCAGGGCCTTTGCCTATAAATAGGACTAGCCACCCCCAGGGCAAAGAGGGATGAGAATCAGAAAGAGAGAGAAAGAGAAGGGTGCCTGAACTCCTCCTAGCAGATCATCATCCCAACCAAGAACAGACCCTCGCGAGGCTGTCTTCCTTGTATTGCTTATCATCATCAGCCCAAGAGACAATCCACCACACCACAAACTGGAGTAGGGTATTACACCACAACGGTGGCCCGAACCAGTATAAACCCTGTGTCTCTTGTGTTGTTCTTTCCATAAGCTTAGATCTTAGCGAGGCGGTGGGGCACAGGTAGGTAGGAGGCGAAATCTCCGCGCGCACCCCAGTGTTCGAACCTCAAGGGTCTGCCGAAACCCGAAATCTGACATTTGGTGCGCCAGGAAGGGGTGCGCCGGAATCCACCTTCTACCGCTTCATGTCCCGTCGTGTCGTCATCACCATGTCCGGCGACCAAGCGGGCAACCCAGATCCTTGGGCGCCGTGGCCCGCCCGCGCAGAGCCGCTCGCCTCGGGCGACCCCGTGCCCCAGGCAGCTCGCGGTCCGCAAGGCGCTGCGGGTCACGGGCGACTCGGACAGGCTTCAACAGCTCTCATGCCGCGGCAGGTGCGGTTGGCAGCAAGGGCCTCCAATCATGCCGCGACCACGACACCGTACACCCGCCGGGAGCAGGCGAACTCGAGGGCCGCGCTCACGGTGGCCCGAGAGCTGCTGCAGTGCAGGCTGCTGGAGGGTGGCCGCGACGTGCTGCTGGAGCGGGTGGCAGAGCTCCTGGGCTTCGCCACCTCGGGGGCACACCCCTTCTGCACCCAGCTCCCATCTCAAGCCCAGGGCGGCCCGCGCGGGGGCTCCGCGCGTGCTCGCGGGCTCCAAGGCTACTCTGACGCCGGCAAAGCTGACGGCACCGATCCGGCGGCGGCGCTGCCCCCGCTCCCGGTCCGCGAAGAAGAAGGACTCGACGCGGCCCATGGCCCCAGTGGGCAGCCGCGCTACCACCCCATGGTGGGCGCGTCAAGCAGAGCTGCATCGCACGCGGAGCACTACGGCGTGGCCTTCGGGGTGACGGCGCCAGAAGAATACGTGCCCCACATGATGGACCAAGAGCACCCTCATGAGGGCGAACAAGGCTCGCTCCTCAGCCCAAGCTGGGGGGACGAGGCGCCAGAAGCTGAGCTCTTCCAGGAGCCCCGGGACGGTCCCACTGGCCACGCTGGAGGCAACGATTATCGGGTACCGCTTCTTCCTCTGGAGCAGGCATACGCTAATCATGGATCGCAGGAGGTGTAGGTCGCCACAGCGAGCAGCTGCCCCGCTCCTACAGTCTCCTACCCCTCGGGAGGAGGGCGCAGGGGGCTGCAGGAGAGGGGCCGAGATCCGACATCACCACCGCGGCGTTCGGAGCAAGGCATTCTCAGGAGGTAGGCCCTCTGCTGGGGAGGTGCCTCAGGGCCTGCCCCTGGCGGAGGACCCGTGGTCGTCGGGGGAACCGCTAGCGACCGCTCTACCCCATCGGCGGCCTGGTTTCCGGTCGTCATTGATGGCACTAGAGTGTGGCGCAAGGTGGGGCCCTCGTCTGGCGATATGAAGCAAGGCCGGTACCTGTGAAGAAGGCCCAGTGCCTGTGAAGCTCGCCGTGCCGTGACACTCTCACATAATAATGAGTGGGGCTGTACACGCCCTGGAGTCTCAGGGGTGCCGGCCTCAGGCCCTGGGGCTCCCTCCCACGCCCAGTAGCAGCACTTAGCGCCGCGCTGGTGAGAAGATGTCCAAGACTAGATTAGGTGCCGGACGCGGCCTTTTGTCTGCTTTCATGGCTTTTCCCTTTGGTTGTCACTTTCCCTCGTTGGATTTAAGTTGGATTCGAATTTGAGATTTGCGTGTGTTCGGCGAAGGGGTGCTTAGTCTCGTTCGTGCAATTTCTCGCGTTTTGATTACCACTCCGCCTCAGCTGCCTCCCCTCGTGAGCCCCTCGCGAGCCCGGTCAGGCCTAGGTTGCGCGCAGTCCAGACTGCCGTCGCCGCGTCCTCTCAGGAGGGTTTTTTACCGCAGATCCTACGGATTCAATCAGGGCCCGCACGGGACGAAGGTAAACTAGCCAACTAGCACGTCGCTTAGCCAACCACTTAGCGCGGGCGCATGGGCAATGTAACATCTACTAATACAATGAACACAAGTTTTACATGAGGGGCTCCCCCTCCCAAAATGCTCTCACAGCCATCAGGCCAAAACCTGATTTCTATTCATGCAGGGTAAGGAAACAGGGACGATGCATAATCAGTCGGATAAATCCCCCAATGCGTCCTCAGGAGCACCTCCCGAACCGTTGCTGGCGTCGCTGGACTCGCCATCGCTATTTGCGTTGCCGCCAGCGGCGTCAGGGCCGTTCACCACGCCGCCCTCGTCGGCAGCCACGATCACGCCGTCATTGTCTGAAGCAAAGGCCCTGACAAGGGCATCCACATTATCTTCCACCCAGTGCGCCAGGTCGCCTTGGACGGCCTGGGGGACTGGGGCGATGGCGGCGTCGAAATCGAAGTGGGGATCCATGTTCCTGAGATGGCTGAAGACGCGAGAAAAGGTGCGCTCGAGCAGGGCGCGGCTCCTCTCCTCCACCAACCTGTCGGCCCTGGCCGACCGCGCCTCCAGCTGTGTCACCACGTTGGTGAAGAACTGAAGGTTGCCGGCGTAGTTGACTGCGTGCGGCTCGCCAACAGCCGCTTCGCAGATGTTGCCCAAGGCTGCGTTGGCTCTCTCCCGGAGCGTGGTGAGCAAGGGGTCGTGCTCATGCTCTAGGATCCGCCGTTGGCATATCTCGTCCTTGTTCTGGCGTGCTACGGCCTCAGCCTCCTCCACCCGATGGCGAAGAAGGAGCACCTCGGCCTGGGAGGTGGTTGACTCCCCTTGCGCTACCTCAAGGGCGGCCCGAAAAGTATCGGCCCGCCGCGTCGCTTCCTCCAACTTGGCCCTCAAGGTAGTAGTCCTACCTTCGGCCTCGACCCGGATCAACCCCAGTCTCTCCTCGAACTCGCGCTCGAGGTTCAAGAGCGCCATCGCCACTCGACGTCCGACCTCCTCCAGGACACGGGCTTCCCATGCAGCGACATCATCCTCCTCCTGCGTCACCAAGCACTCCCTCGTCTCCAGACGCTCGTACTCACGTGCGCGTTCGGCGGCTTCCAGTGTCAGCGCCTCCTCACGCTTCTGGAGCTCTGCTGGGTCGCCAGAGGCCACCTTCATCGACACAAGGGCTGTCTCGCGCAGATCCACTTGCTCCTCCAGTGAGTTGCACCGGGCCAGGAGCTCCTGAGCCCGCTCCTCCGCAGCCTCTCGCCGCCGGTCAGCTTCCTGGGCCTCCTCAGCGGCCCGAGAGGCTGCCAGCGACGCCTTGGCCCTTTCGTCGTCAAGATCGCGCTGATGGCGCGCAAGGGCGATGGGGCCCTCCAGCTCGCGCCTCTCTGCAGCCAGGAGCAGGCCCTCGGCCTCAAGGCGTGCGTCTTCATCAGCAAGCTCCTCACCAAGCAGGTTCACCGCGTCAGCCGCCCTTCGAAGGAATCCTTGGCGAAGAGCGTGATGCTCCCGAGCGTGCTCGCGCACGTCTTCCACACCATCATCTGCCCCAAGCAAGCGCCGGGGGCCACGAATCGGCACTCCCCCTCCGGGCAGGGGGATGGGGGCTGGCACCCTCGCGATGGCTGAGCACGCCATGCCAGAAGCCCGGCCTGGAGCCAGTCCGTGCCCAGACGAAGAGCGCAGGGAGCGCCTCAGCCAATCACGGTCCACGACCAGGCGAGAAGCCCACGGTAGGCTGGCTATGCCGCGAGAAGGCCCGCGAAGGAGGCTCACGAGGTGCGCAGGGTCTCGATGCGCCTCGGGACGGTTCGCCTCTCCGGTCGCCCTCACCACAAGGGCTCTGCTGCTCGGAGCGCTTGAGGACAGTGGAGGGGCAAAGCCAAGGGGGATGGCACCTCAGCCATCTCCGCGAGCTCGGCTGGAAGGGGCCTGCGGAGCAAGGATCAGTGAAAGCAACAGAAAGATCGGGAGCTGGAAAAGGAGAAGGCTTACTCATCAGTGGCGAAGTACTTCCTACGCTTCAGCAGGCGACAAGGGTAATCTTCGCCCAGGGCCTCCCTTTTCTTCCGGAGGGCCTCAAAGTCCATGCGGAAGCGGCCCAAGAGTTGAGGGCAGGGATCAACCTGCGACGAGGGCGAAGCGTCAAGGCTATCCGCATTAGGGGCGCCAGCCTGATGCGCACTGCCAGTTGCCTCGCCAAGAGGAGCGCTGGAGCTTCAGGGGCCTCAGCCGCCGGCGCTGGGGGCAGCTGCTTGCCGCCCTCAGCCTCAGCGGCACGGGCCCCAAGAGCTGCTCCCTCATGAGCATCGCCCGGCGCTGTCACCCCGCCGGGAGCCCCCTCGGCCTCTGGCGCCTCATGCCTCCCTGCTCCGCCACTTGAGGAAGAGTCGCCTTGGCCGACTGGAAGGGCAGTCACCATCACTGGGTTCTCGTGAGGCCCCTAGAGGCCGGCGGGGCGCGGCCCCCACTCATCAAAGATAGGCATCTGATTCACAAAATCGCCCCTGTTCTGGCAGAGGTACAACAAGGCCCCTCCCTGCTGGATGCTGCCAGGGTTGGGGTCCCCGGTCAGGATCAAGAGCACTGTCCTCAGCAATTTAGGCGTCAGGTCCTCTTCCTGGAGCCTCATACGGTCACCACGCCCGCCGAAGCCCACATCCGGCGGGAGTGGCGTTGGAGAGGAACAATGCGGCGTAGCAGGAACTCCTTTAGCACCTTGGGCGCTGTCACGCCAAGCGACCTCAAGCACGCGAAGCGGTGCCAGACGAAGATGAGCCGGGGGCTCTCGAGCATCTCCTGGCCCCAGCCCGAATTGGGGACAGCAGGCGAAGTTGGCTCTGATAGCAGGGGGCTAGGCACCCCTACATCCACATACAGCCACCGCTCGCGGAACCCAGCCGTAGGCGGAGGGAGCCTGAAGTCAATCCCCGAGGCTGCTGTCTCAGACGCGGCAGCGAAGCTCACGCACGCCGAGCATTGGGTAGGATCGATAAGGCGCAGAGAGAAGAAGTGGCGCAGTAAGGCAACCGAAGGAGGGATGCCCATCATTTCCTCGCAAACAAAGGCGAAGACCGAAAGGAGGGTGATGGATTCAGGACCCAGATGCATCATGTGGATCTGATAGTGGCAAAGCACGGCATTGAAGAAATAAGAAAAGGGGAGAACCAGACCCGCCCACAGGGCGTCAGCAAAATACCGGACCTCGGTGATTATCCTGTCAATGGAGAAGTGAGACGCGGGCCAGACCGTCGTCCTCCCACATTCGTTTAGTGGCCAGAGCCGAGCTGACCTTGCCCAAGCCCTCTCGATTGATTATGATCGACCGGTCGACGGCGGGGGCCACCAACGGCGGCGAGCGAGGCGGAGGCATGGGTTTCTTCCCTCTTCCCTTCTTCGTCGAAGCCATGGCAATGGGAAGGGGGGGAAGGTTCGAGACTGGGTTGAAAACAGAAGCTGGAGTGCGAGAGGAGGAAGGACAGAGGGCGCTCGAGCAACAGAAAGGGGAGCGGCTGTGTACGACTACAAGTCCGCCTAGCATGGCACAGAATAAGGGGGTGTGGGGGGCCAGTACCGCCCACGTCCAATCAACCGCCACACGACGCCCAAGGCCGCAGGCTATTAGGGCCCGCGGCGCTTCGCCCTTGCCCTTTCGCCTCCCTGCACGGCCAAGTCCGGGCGCGCCTTGGGCCCGGGGTCTACTGTCGGCGTTCTAGGAATGGCGGTCCCCAGACTTGCCTGCCTGCGGCCTACGGCGTGGCTCAAAGGGGTCCCAGCACGGCCCATCTTCATCAACATAGACCCAAGACCCTCGCGAGGGGCCAAGCCTCACGGGGCGGACGACACGGAGCTTCCTCAGGCACGGCCTCATCAGGCTGGATCGCGAGGAGGCGGAGAGATCAAGGCGGGGTACCTCACGAGGTGCCCATGACGCAAGCCATGACAATCAAGGACGCCAGGCGGGCGCCAGCCCTTGTAGTGTCCTTCTTTCCTCTTTGGTGCAAAGGGAGCAAGCGCAGGCGAGAGCATCAAGCAAAGGCACCCGTTTCGGTGCAACGAGAACAAGACCAGCCCAACGGCAAGGAGAAGTCATTGTGGAGCCCAAGCCAGCGTCACCACCAGAGCCTTTGGAAGGAGAAGACCAACTTTAGTCAGGATAAGTGTACCAGATGTTCCTCTTCAAAATGGCCAATTGTTGGCGCCCTTCCCGCTCAATATTTGGGAAGGGGCCCAGGGCCTTTGTCTATAAATAGGAGTAGCCACCCTAGGGCAAAGGGGGATGAGAATCAGAAAGAGAGAGAAAGAGAAGGGTGCCTGAACTCCTCCTAGCAGTTCATCGCCCCAGCCAAGAACAGGCCCTCGCGAGGCTGTTCTTCCTTGTATTGCTCATCATCATCAGCCCAAGAGGCAATCCACCACACCACAAACTGGAGTAGGGTATTACACCACAACGGTGACCCGAACCAGTATAAACCCTGTGTCTCTTGTGTTGTTCTTTCCATAAGCTTAGATCTTAGCGAGGCGGTGGGGCACAGGTAGGTAGGAGGCGAAATCTCCGCACGCACCCTGGTGTTCGAACCTCAAGGGTCTGCCGGAACCCGAAATCCGATAGGGACGGATCCCCATTGGCCTGCTGGGTGTGCTTGCTGCCGGGCAAACCACCTTACCGCCCTTAGCGCGGCTGCCCGAACTGTCGAGCTTGACTCGAGTCAGAGTGAGGAGCATTGCCAGGTGCGGAAGGCTACCCCACCACCCTCGACGTGGCCGCTTTGAGCTGTTGAGCGGACTCGAAACAGAACCAGGGTGTTGCCAATTGCGGGAGGGCCCCTTTGCGTGCAGTTTTCCCATACATAGGCAAGATCTCCGAGGATGATAACCTTAAGTGTAAAAGGAAATAACTCAAGGCTCTAAATGGCTTAGCTTTTCTGTTGCCGAGCCGGCTTCATCCCTCCGGCCGCCTTCTTTTCAGGAGCCGCGGCGATGAAGAACTGCTAGGCTAACTACCAGACCAGATTCTCACAATTCCGCCCTCTACCTGGCGCGCCAAAGTTGTCGGTGTGGAACGACACCTATGGGATCACAAGAATCCCTACTACGGTTGCCGGGGCGTAGGGTAGCGAGGAGAGCAGGGCTAGTAGACAGCACAAGGATCGTTTACCCAGGTTCGGGCAACGAGGATGCGTAAAACCCAAGTCCTGCTTTGGTGGGTGTATTTCTGAGAGTTCTTAGGCTCTCGAACTAGCTGTGGTCAGTGCGTGGTTCGAAAGAGCCGAATCCTTCTCCAGTATGCCATGGGCCTCCTTTTATAGTTGAAAGGGGCTGCCACAGTGACACACAGGAGGTGGAAAGGCATATAGTGCCCTGAGCTTCTCGCTCATATTACAGGACAAGACACATTTAATGCGTAGCTTAGGTGTCCCCTTGCTTTATTGGGGACGGGGGCGAGGCCCGTCCTGTCCGTCGCCGCTCCTCCTCGCCTTGACACGCGCCCTGGCCAGTGAGGTGCGTGGTGCCATGTAGGCAGCCAGGCAGCTGAGGTGGTGCGGTGGTGGAGCCTTCACGAAGATCTGCATGCCGCCACGCAGGCGCTCGATGAGTTGGCCTGTGAGCTACATGTTGCCATGCAGGCGCCCGCCCAGCTGGTTGTGCAGGCAGTTGCACGTGAACGGTGGTGGAAGCTTCTCCGGCGCGGGTTTGGTGGTGGCCCCGCTGGCGTCCTTGGCGAGGGTCTTGCCGTGAGGCCCGACAAGGGTCTTGCCTCGGCGCGTTGTCGTCCCCGACAAGGGCCTTGCCGGGGGTCTGGTGGCCTTCCTTGGCAAGGATCTTGCCGAGGATCGTCGTCTTCTAATCCTCATTTGATCCTGAATATGTCTTCACAAAGATCTGCATGCCACCACAGAGGTGCCTTCCCGAGCCCTGGCCCCACGTGGATGATGGCGTTTGGGACCGCGGGCTCAAGGGGGGCTCGCTTTGTTGGTGTGGGCCAAGCTGCCCCGGCAAGGGTCTTGTCGGGGCTGTTGAGCCCCCCCCCCCGGCAAGGGTCTTGCCTGGGCTGCTGAGCCCCCGCGGCAAGGGTCTTGCCAGGTGAACCTGCTTCGTCCCTCTGCTCTTCGTGGTCTTGGCCTTGGCGTTGCTCTTGTTTCCTTGGGCTTCGGTCTTACCTTGGCTCACCTCCCCTGTCCTGCTTGGTGTGACCGTGGGCGCGGCTCCGACTGCCCGTGCAGGTAAAGGGGTACAAAAACGCACCCCTCTTTCTATACACCAACAATCACACTTGATGTCATGTCATCGAATAAGTTTGTCAACAAGCCTCATACTTCCTTGATCTCACTTTGCGTGGCTAATTGTGGGAAAAATTCTCCTCTCGCAACAAATGGCGAGACGGGTCATCTCAAGAAGTTTAGCTTTCACTCTAAGAGTTGGCTATTGGTCATAGGAGATATGGAGCTACAAGTGACCATCATGGTGTCTTTTATAGGTTCTTACCAGTGTAAAAATGGCTAGCAATATCCTTGGTAGTGAGGAAAATGTATGAGTAAAAGAGACTAATTAATTTTACATCATAAACATGGGCGGTTGCTGATACGTCTCCAACATATCTATATTTTTTTGTTGTTCCATGCTATTATATTATCTGTTTTGCATGTTTTATATGCATTAATATGCTACTTTATATTATTTTTGGACTAACCTATTAACCTAGAGCCCAGTGCCAGTTCCTGTCTTTTTTTTTCTGTTTTTGAGTTTCGCAGAAAAGGAATACCAAACGGAGTCCAACCGGAATAAAACCTTCGCGATGGTTTTTCTTGGACTAGAAGACAACCAGGAGACTTGGAGATGAAGTCTGAGGAGCCACGAGGCGGCCACAGGGATGGAGGGTGTGCCCCCACCATTGTGGGCCCCTCGTGCAGCTCCTGACCGAATTCTTTCGCCTATATATTCCCATATATCCCCAAACCACAAGAGGCATCCACGAAAACACTTATCCACCGCCGCAACCTTTTGTACTCATGAGATCCCATCTAGGGACCTTTTTCGGCACCCTGTCGGAGGGGGATTGAATCACGGAGGGCTTCTACATCAACCCTATTGCCCTTCCAATGAAGCATCAGCAGTTTACCACAGACCTACGGGTCCATAGCTAGTAGTTAGATGGCTTCTTCTCTCTCACTACTAGGGAAAACCCTTGTAGTAGCGCGGGTTTAATGCCCACTAGTAGCGTGGGCTGCTGCACTACTAATAAGGCGCTACAGCTATTACTTAGCAGTAGCGCGTGTGACACGCGCTACTGCTTAGACACATAGCCGCAACGCTTGTTCTTTCCCGCGCTGCTGCTAATCTAGCTAGTAGCAGCGTGTTTACTATCCATCGCTACTAGTATTCTTTTTTTATTTTTTTATTTTTAGTGTATTTATACGCCGTTATACAAATTTTGGTCCAATACCAATTATGAGGTTTATATCATTATGTCCATAACAGTGTGTCAAATGAAGGTGGATTAGGTTCAAGTGGAGGCAATATGTGGTGCATGTCAAAAGTATACTACTAATCCAAACTTGATCTAGTTTGGACTAGTAGTACTTTCGATATGCACCACATGTTGCCTCCACTTGAATCTAATCCTCCAACACAAGCTATTTAATCGTCATCATAGTCATTACCACCAACAGTATTTATTTAATCACCATAGTCATAGTGTAGCACACCATCATCTTCAAACTCATTCTAGCTAGCTAGTCACCACCAACACTAGATGTGGTAGCTATCTAATCACCACCAACACTAGATGTGGTAGCTATCTAATCACCACCAACACTAGCTAATAATAATCATCATAATCATTACCACCAACACTAGCTATTTAATCATCATAGTCATAGTGTAGCACATCATCATCTTCAAATTCATTTCTAGCTAGCTAATCACTCCTACTGCTCTCTCTCAGGTAAAATAACATAAAGCATGTGTAGCACTCCTCCTTCATCAAGTTGGAGCATGCAGATGAACCTGTCTCCTAATCATGGGATGCGCTTCTGATTGCTGCCCCCTAGTACTTCTCTGCACTGCTCCTTCACAGTATTGCTCCAGTCTTTCACTATTAAGCATTCCTCGCTATTAGAAATCCTGAATGCAAAAAAGTGCATTGTAGGATATCTTGGCCGTAAGCTAACAATATTCATGGTACCTTTAGTCTCGATCCCATGAGGCACAACATTCATCAGGAGTCCCTGTTGAAGAATATCGTATAGTAACATACTTAGCAATGAAGTTTAGCTTAAAAAATAATGTATGCAAAAGATGCACTGAGGACAAATAGTAAAAATCTTACCATCTTTCCTAAATAGATGTCACCGTAGTTCAGTACGAACACTACTGGTCGCACGTTTTGAGTACTAACATTTATAAGTGCAGGAAGAAAATTTGTCTTTACAGTATGAAGATCCACAAGCCAAGAAACATAATGACTTACCTCCTCGCGGTTTAGTTCAGCCCCGGGACAGTAGTAGGTCCTGTCTACCAAGCGCTGGACATGTTTGCTTGAACGGAAATAAGCTGGCAATAGAAATTAGTTGTCAACTATTTTTGAATAAACAATATCAAAGACATAAATATGGTTGAGAAACTCACATAATGGTATAACTGGAGGCGTCTGCACATCGACCCAGATGTCGATATTACCTTCAATATCATCTTCTGGTTGAATATCAAAGGTGATAACCATATCAGGATCAAATGCATAAGTCTTGCATAGTACTCGCCAAGTTTTGCATCCAAAATAGGTGTAGTCGTCTGTGTTCTATAATTTTGCGTGGAAAACACAACCATGCTCGGTCTTCAAGTAAACTTTCTTTACCTCCATAGTACGACTGAAACCTATCTTATCCAAGACAAAAACTCTTGCATGGCAGGGGATACGCTAGTAGAATAGTAAAAAAAATTATAAGTTGAAGCAAATGAAGCAGATGCCATGCTTAATTACGAAAAAAGACTTGTCATTGTGACTTACTGTATCCACTTCGAAGTTCTCGTCCAGCTTGATGCTGGATCGCCTATCATCATCTAGGATGATTCCGTCGCACCGGCCGCGCTCGTCTTCGCAGTATTTGCAAATACCGAAATCCTTTTCGTTGTCAGACATTTCCTATGTTCATAGTTGAAACATTAATTGAAAATCGATCGAAGACAACTACCAGGATACTCAACACACAAATCTGGGGCACTCGATATTTCCTACATATTTTGGCACAAGTCATGCCAAAATTCACGGAAAAATCCGGCATGACCTTTGCTAAAATAGGACATATCGAGCGCCTGAAATTTGCCGGAACGGAAATGAATCAACACTCCGGCAAAACATAGGCCACTCGGAGGTGTAACCTGCAAACATGACCGGCCACTTGGGCAAGCACATATCCTATTTGAGCAACACAAGATATACATTTCAAAATATCTTATAGGACTCATATTGACATGAGCATTCAATAAGCAAAACCAAATCGTAAAATAAATAAGTATTCAAATTAGCATGCATTCAGTAAGCAAAAGTAAATCATCTCATGCATCTGTACATCATCAAATATTATCACTAATACATCCTGAATAGTATCATACATATAACATCACTAATACAACTAAAACCCTAGCGCACGACGGGTATCGGCACGGGCGGTGGAGACCCAAAGAAAAGGAACCATCACAGGATCATAGCTCCAGTGAGATCCCTCAAGAACCTGCCAGGTATTGGAGAACCTGTGCTCCAACACAAACAAGTAGCGACGGACGTGCGCGTCCTCCTCGCTCACACGGTGACGTACCACCTCCGCGGGGTCCTCAAGCCTCTGCACCGTCAATGGCCCACGCGACCGCCACTAAAGAAGGTTCGGGTCAACGATGGGCTGGCTCCTCACCAAGTTGCGCCCCCGGTAGGTAGCGCCTCCCAGTACCATCCCGGCGGAGCCCAATCCCGGACATGGCCCATCTGTTCAAGCAGGTGTCCCCTACCGAGTCGACAACGAGGATGCGGGATAGGCATCGTCGACGTCGATGCGGGAACAAATTGCTTTAACTAAAAAAATAACAACAAGTTCTTACTAACTAATTCTATTAATTCAACTAGTTCTTACTAAAAATAAATGTACTATAAATAAAAATAAACTAGTACCTAATTAGTACCTAGTTCTTACTAACTAATTAATACCTAGGAACTACTGCCCTAATTACCATCTAATTTGATGAACCTAGGGGAGGAAAGTGGTAGCGGATATTCCAATTCTCCAACTTAAAAGTGAAATAAGTGGTCAAATTTTACGCGTTTTATTTTGCATTACAATAGTGTTTATTCATCATCTAATAAAACATCTGAGCCGCATACGTATCCGATTCATTTCCACCCATAGATGAACCATAACTAATTTGATGCAACTAAAATTTGAAGAACCCTAGCTAGGCAGAGGTAGGGGAGGGGAGGAGCAGGCATGCTCACCTCGGGTGCCTGCGGCGAGGGAGGGGCAGGCGGCGTCGAGGTCGGGGTCGGGGCTCGGGAGCGCGGCGGAGGGCGGCGTCAAGGTCGGGGTCGGGGGCGGCGTCGAGGTCGGGGTTGGGGGCGGCGTTGAATCCGGGGTCGGGGCGGCGGCAAGGGTGCGCGGAGAGCGACGGGACAGCGCGCGGCGGCCGACGGGCGACGGCGGCAGCGACATTGGAGGAGTTGGATTTGGGGGAAGTGGCTGTGGGGAAGAACGACCGCGCGGTTAAGTCAGAAGTAGCAGTAGCGCGTTCCAGGAAGTGCGCTACTGCTAAGCTAGCTATAGCGTTTTCCTCGATACGCTATACTGCTATTCATTTCTCTTTTCCCCATTTTCATTTATTTTTCTTCACATTTTATTTTTTTTCCTTTCACCTTTTTCTATTTCTTTCATTTTCATTTACTTTTCTATTTGCTTTCCATTTAATTTTATTTCCTTTAAAAGTAGCGCATTTCATCATAAAAGCGCTGCTACAAAGCAAGTAGCGGTAGCGCGGTTCTACGTAGATCGCTACTACTATGTGTAGCCTATCGGCTAAGCCGTGGAAATTTCAGTAGTAGCGCTTTTATCTTCAGGCGCGCTACTGCTACAATTGTATCTGTAGCGCCATTTACACCAGCGCGCTACTGCTACATAGCACCAGTGTGCTTTTTTAATACGCGCTACATCTAAAGTTCTGTGTATAAGGTTTTCCCTAGTAGTGTCAAGAAGATACGAAGACCGAAGACTCTCACCCGTGTCCGGATATAGGCATCACCTATTACTTTACACCAGCACTGCTTTTTTAACATGCGCTACAACTAAACATCAAGGAGAACATTTCGGTCTACTTGACACGGACGTGATGCCTATATTCATGATCATTGCCTTAGATATCTCTATAACTTTGTGATTTTCTATCAATTGCTCGGCACTAATTTTTTGACCCATCGTATTATTTGCTATCTTCAGAGAAGCCTCCAGTGAAATCTATGGCACCCGGTGAGGGATTCCTAGACTAAGGGGTTCTCAGGCGTCCGGCCTGTTAGCCATGGGCCGGACTGATGGGCTGTGAAGATACGAAGACCGAAGACTCTCACCCGTGTCCGGATAGGACTCTCCTTGGCGTGGAAGGCAAGCTTGGCGATTCAACTATGAAGATTCCTTTCTCTATAACCGACCTTATGTAACCCTAGATCTCTACGGTGTCTATATAAACCGAAGGGCTTAGTCCGGAGGACATACTCATTACCATAGTCATACAGGCTAGACTTCTAGGGTGTAGCCATTACGATCTCGTGGTAGATCAATTCTTGTAATACCCATATTGATCAAGATCAATCAAGCAGGAAGTAGGGTATTACCTCCATAGAGAGGGTCCGAACCTGGGCAAACATCATGTCCCCTCTCTCCTATTACCATCGACCTTAGACGCACAGTTCGGGACCCCCTACCCGAGATCAGCCGGTTTTGACATCGACATTGGTTCTTTCATTGAGAGTTCCACTGTGCCGTTCCCAAAAGGTTTGATGGCTCCTTCGATCGTCTAGAACAACGTAGTCCAGGAGGAAATTTTCCTTCCCGAACAGATCTTTGTATTCGGCGGCTTCGCACTGCGGGCCAACTCGCTTGGCCATTTAGAGCAGATCGACGCCCCTGGCCATCAGGTCAGATTTGGAAGCATGAACTACGTCGCGGACATCCGTGGACACTTGATCTTTGACAGATTGGAGACCGCGGCGACCGCTCACTACAGGAATTAGCTACTTTGCCATCAGCCATGGCGGACGGCAAAGGCATGGATGGCTGACGGCAAAGGTCTTTGCCGTCCGCCGCGGACGGCAAAAGGTGACGGCAAAGTAAGGTTCGGCAAAGAGGTACTTTGCCGTCTGCTTCGGGCGGCTGACGGCAAAGGAGCCTTTGCCATCAGCAGCGGACGGCAAAGAGTGGAGACGACAATAAGTGCGTTGTTACTTCGTTAGGTGGCTAATGGCAGGCCTTTGCCGTCCGCCACTGACGGCAAACTTCGACAGGAATCAGCTACTTTGCCGTCAGCCATGGCGGACGGCAAAGGCATGGATGGCTGACGGCAAAGGTCTTTGCCGTCCGCCGCAGACGGCAAAAGGTGACGGCAAAGTAATGTTCGGCAAAGAGGTACTTTGCCGTCTGCTTTGGGCGGCTGACGGCAAAGGAGCCTTTGCCATCTGCAGTGGACGGCAAAGAGTGCAAACGGCAATAAGTGCGTTGTTACTCCGTTAGGTGGCTAACGGCAGGCCTTTGCCGTCCGCCGCTGACGGCAAACTTCGGAAGGCCTTTGTCGTCCGCCATGTGATGTCAGCCGACGTCACTACACGGCAGGCCTTTGCCGTCCGCCGCTGTAGGCAAAGTTTTTGCTCTTTGCCGTCCGCCGCGGATGGCAAAGCCTTTGCCGTCAGCCACTGTAGGCAAACTGACCAAATTGATCATCCTCCCAGGAAGCACAGCTGCCTGCCACGTGGCCTCTTTGCCGTCCGCTGCTGATGGCAAAGAGCCCTTTGCCGTCGGTGGCTGACGGCAAAGAGCCTGTATATTGTCTCTTTTTTCTGTTTTTCTTAATCCAACAATTTTCACAGCAAATATATCACATATTTAACAGCAAACATATCCAGCACACATATCACATATCCAGCACATAATTTCATATACATATATATGACATAGCAAAGTTTCATCAACATATATAGCAAGTTCCATCCATACACATTGTTCCATATACATATTACATAGCAAAGTTTCATCAACATAGCAAGTTCTATCATAGCAAGCTAGATACAATGCAAAGTTTTAGCAAAGAAAAAGCAAGCACTCCATCCTAGCAAGCTAGCTTCCATGAAGTGAGTGAAATTTGTAAAATGTTAAATATGAAGTTAGAAATAGGTGAATAGAACAAGAAGAAGACTATAACAAGAAGTATATGTCATTTATGACCTAACTTAGGTGGAATGGATCATTTATGAGCTAACTTAGGTGGAATGGATCATTTATGAGCTAACTAAGTTGAAATGGGTTGTTTATGAGCTAACTTAGTTGAAATGTATCATTTATGAGCTAACTTAGTTGAAATGGGTCGTTTATGAGCTAACTAAGGTGAAGGGCATCATTTTTGAGCTAACTAAGGTGAAATGGATCGTTTTTTAGCTAACTAAGGTAAAATGGATCATTTTTGAGCTAACTTAGTTGAAATGGGTCGTTTATGAGCTAGCTAAGGTGAAATGCCACGTTTTTTAACTAACTAAGGTGAAATGGATCGTTTTTGAGCTAACTAAGGTGAAATGGATCGTTTTTGAGCTAACTAAGGTGAAATGGATCGTTTTTGAGCAAACTTAGGTGAAATGGATCATTTAAGAGCTAATTTAGGTGAAATGGATTGTTTTAAGCTAACTTAGGTGAAATGGATTGTTTAGGAGCTACTCTAGGTAAATTGGGTCATTTTAGAGCTAACTTGGATAAACTGGATCATTTATAAGCTAACCTAGGTAAAATGGGTCATTTTGGAGCTAACCTAGGTGAAATGGGTCATTTTGGAGCTAACCTAGGTGAAATGGGTCATTTTAAAGCTAACGTAGATAAAATGGATCATTTAGGAGCTAATCTACGTAAAATGGGTCATTTTAGAGCTAACTTGGATAAATTGGATCACTTATAAGCTAACTAAGGTAAAATGAGTCATTTTAGAGCTAACTTAGGTAAAATGGATCGTTTATGAGCTAACTAAGTTAATTATGCAATTTTTGACATAAGTAAGCTAAGTACATATTGTTTTAGAGCTAACTTAGGTAGAATGGATGGTTTATGAGGTCAGTAAGCTTATTAAGTCATTTTGGAGGAAAAGAAGCTAACTCTAGGTCATTATGGTAAGCATATTGGAGGAAATAAAGCTAAGTCTAGGTCTTTATGCATTTGTTAAGCAAAACACTAGAGAAACTTACCGTGATCATGGAGGTGTAGGAGCGGGCTGGCTCGCGCCGGTAGCTGGAGAAGGAGCGGGCTGTCTTGCGCCGGTAGCTGGAGAAGGATCGTGCGATGCGTTTATAGAGTTAAGCTACACCAAAGATCATTTCCAATGTCTCGTTAGCATTATGACACTCAAATGTTAAGACTAGCAAGTAATGTCCATTCAAATTAAACTCACCGTGCTCCCAGGAGCAATCACTGGCATCGGCGGAGCGGTCTGACCAGACTTCTCGCACACAGACTGCACATTTGGTTTTCACAACAGAGTCATACTAGTTAGTAATGAGACTCAAATGTTAAGACTAGCAAGTAATCTGTAGAAGAAACTTACCACAAGGAGCTCGTACATGGCCCTTGCCTGCATGTCATTCTGTGCCCTCTCCTCCTCCAACATCTTTGCCGTCTTCTCCTCCAACTCCCGCTGCCTCTCCGCCGCCTCCGCCGGAAGTTTCTCCGTTCTATCTCTCTCACTCTGTATAGCAGCCTGCAACACCACTCACATGACCATTTGTAGTCATTGATGGAAGCGCACACAATGTAATGGAGAAAGATAGCTGAGTACGTATAACTAACCTTGAAGGCGAGTTGGACTGTCCATTCACGAGGCCTTATCTCAGGAGCGGAGCTCGACTGGCGTGCCTTGATCTCCGGGAGAGTGCTAGGACAACGGATAAGTCCATCTCCCATGGCTATGGAGCCATGGGACCTCCCGCCACCAGATATCATCAGCAGCTCTGTATCAATGGGACCCTGGCTTGGGTTAAAGTCCTCCCCTTTCCTCGCCTTCCCCTGATCTCTATATTGCACGAGCTTGTCGTGGGCGGAGATGTTGGTGAAGTTCTTTGGATCATCGAGGTCAGACGCAGAGAATGCCTTGACTTTCTTGTAAGGGCCAGTGTGGGCCATGGCATACAGGTCGTACACCTCTGGCACCTTATCCGCCTTATTGTAGCGTGCCTGAAAGAGAGAAACAAAGTAAATTAGTAATTAAAGGGCTAAAGCTAGCATGATGAATGAATTGCATGAATCATGAAGCAAACCACATACCCAGTTCCGCCCGTACTGAAATAAGTTGGAGCTGCATTGGTGGTGTGGCACACCTTCCATTTGGGCACGTTTGTCCTTGGCCTCTTTGTGGGTGGCCAGCCATTCTTCTGAGCACCACGCATTGACCAACACCTCCCAACAATCCATCCGATCCGCACACCATCTCGGAGGGGCCTAAGTTAGCAAATAGAAATTTGAGCGCTAAGGCTATGAATTACTAAATGAAGGAAGTAAGTACAAGGCCTTAAGAATTACCTTCATGTACTTCTCCTTACTCAAGAACTTATCGCGGCACTCCTTCTTGGGCTTCTTGATACCACACCTGGCGTAGTAGTCTCGAACAGCCTGCACCCGAACCTCATGCCGTAAGTTCTGAAGTAGGCGCTTGCACTCCTTGTGGATAACATGATCCGCCTCCTCCTCGTATCCCTCCTCAGACCTGTAGAATGTCTGCAATCAAATGAGACAATATTGATTAGTACAATTAATAACTAGCTAGTTGAATATTTTTAATTGTGTAAAGGAGCAATTACCCAGAACTTTCTGATCACGACGTCTGCCCTCGTCTTGCACAAGACACCGTCGATAATCTCACCTGGCGGGGCCGGGGCAGCCAAGTAGTGCTCCCAAGTCAATCCAACCTCTGGAAGCCGACCCTCACCAGGCAACGTGGCAAACCCCGGGAAGTTTTGCCGAATCAGAACTCCAAGGACGGAGTTGGGCCGGCGGACACTTTCATGGTGGTCCCAACCCCTGCAGCATGACAAGGCCAACACATCAGTTATTTGAAGAAATGTGAATGCAGAAGGTACAAAAAGATTAAATGCACTTACCTCTCCCCATCAGGGAAAATCAACCACCTCTGCTCGCGAGTCGCCGGCACGGACGGGAGCCGTGTAGCACCACGCTGGTAGACGTTGCCCCCCTCCTCCCCCTCCTCATCAGTCGGCTCCCCGCCATCATCAGCATGGCCACTCGGCTCCCCGCCATCCTCAGGATGACCCGACCAGGTACCCCATCCAGACGTGTGCTCCTCCGAGGTCTCGTGGGCCCAAGTCTCGTGGGCCGAAGGCCCGTCGACCCGAGGCTCGTGGGCCGAAGACTCGTGGATCGGAGGTTCGTGGACCGGAGTCCGTGCAGCCTCCTCCGCAGACGAGTCCACCCTAGCAGTCACGTGCTCGGGTGAAACAGCTGGGGGCGGTGGCGAGGAAGGCGCCGTAAGAGTCACCCTACCTCCTCTCCCGCGACCACGTGCTCCACCTCCTTTCTTCTTCTTACCTCGTCCCCTGCTGGGCACCGCGGTCGACGAAGAAGGGCCCGGCGGTGTCGCCATACTATCCAGCAACGCTCGGCGGAGAGGTGCGTGTGGAATCGAAGACCTCGCACCACGCGCCGACGAAGAAGGGGCCTCGGCGCACTCCCGACCAGCGCCCACCATCTTTCAACACCTGCCATGACAAAGAATAAACGAAATTAGTACAACATAAAAAAAGTACCGACATGAATAATAATATGTATATCACTTAAGTGTATCATCATCAAGTACAACATAAAAAAATTGAATACCTGACACTACTAATAATCTCGATCAGTATCATCAATAAATGCATAATCATCATCATCACTATAATCAATGATGGGCTCATAGGGTTCATTGGCATCAACATGTGCAAGGCCACCTTGACGTAATCGGTCAAGCATTGACAGGTCATCCGCAGCAGTAACCTCTTCTTGTTCCGGCTCTTCTTGTTCCTCCTCTGGGGTGATGTCGGATTCATTGTCGCTGTCTACTTCAATGTTTTGGGGTGAAGTATAGCGGTTCTTGAAAAGCTTTTTGGAAAGACGTGTCTCTTGGAAGAATTCTCCTTCATATGTGTCTGGGTTAATGTGAGGTTCATAATCCTCTTCCTTTGGGGGAGAAAGTCTAGCACGTGGCGGCACTTCATAAACGACAGCCCAACCTTTCAGATTTGGATTAGTTTGGCAGGCCCACGGTAGATAGAATACTTGGGTCGCCTGTTGAGCCATAATATAGACATCAGGAACATCTAAATGAATGCCGACTCGAGGATGCCTCGGATCTTCCGCTTTGTCAGCATGTAATTCATCAAACTTTTTCCACGCAACACCATTCGATGTGTGTACCATCATCAGATTCCCATCTGCATCTAGTTCTGTTCTTTTGCCTGTTTTGTGCCATGTCATCTGTCTGGCCGTCTCTTCGACCATGAAAAGACGTTGAAGTCTTGGTACAATTGGCATATACCGAAGAACACTAACGGGGATTTTGGTCTGTGTCTTCTCACCCATACCGTTGTCTACCACAATATACCTGGAAGACTTGCAAATGGGACAATAGTTCAAGTCCGCATAGTCAAGCCTAAATAAGGCACATCCTTTCTCATAGGCATGTATCTTCTCATAGGGCATCTTCAGTGCACGGAGGATTTTGTCCGACTGGTACAGGTTTGCAGGCATTACATGGCCTTTGGGTAGAAAGCATCCAAATACTATCATAATTACGTCATAGCATTCTCTGCCCAAGTTGAACTGAGCCTTCAGAGCCATTACTTGTGAGATGGCATCCAACTGACAAAGCTCAGTGTGCTCGTGGAGCGGACGTTTCGAAGACTCCAACATTTCAATGAAGGCCTTTGCAGATTCCTCCATCTCCTTGTCCGAATCCCGAGCATCATCATAGCCTTGCACCATGTTTTCCATCCCGGTACCATGCTCGTCGGTGCGACGACGATCCACCTCAGCTCGGTCACGTTGGGCAGACTCACCATGAAATGTCCACACCGTATAATCGGGCGTAAAACCACTCTTCTGCAGGTGTTTGCCCATTTCAGCCTCTGTCTTGTTTTCCCAATTGCCGCACCGGAAACAGGGGCACCAGGTTTTCTTTTGGCCATTTGCAAATGCGGCTTGCACAAACCCCTTAGTTTTTGTGAACCATTCAGTGCTCGATTTGTTCTGACCAGTGTGACCGGTATACATCCACGCGCGGTCACTCATCTTGACTTTCAGAGCTACTGGACACACAACAATTATATATGTAATTCACCATGTATATATTCATCAGTTGATCTACTTTGTCAATTTTATTACGTCCATGCAACCTACACTCTAATAGGTAATGATAGGTCCTAATCCCGCCTGTGTATGTGTAGAGTGGGTTCATTTTCCCATGCTAAGCCCCGAATCCGACGCGAAATTTCGGCAGCACCTCCCCGCTGTTCTCCTGATACACGTCTCTGCAATAAACAGAGAGGATGTGTACCCGGAGAACAACAGGGGAGGCACTGACGAAATATATGCGTCGGATCCGGAGCAAAGCATATGGGAAAACGAACCCAATCTACACATACTCGGGCTGTCCATGGATAGCATTGGACAATTCGAAAGAATCAAGGTTATAAATATGCAAATGCATGCATATTTATAACTATGACGCTTTCGAACGGGAGACTCATATTGGTTACGCATACTGATGATTCAAGACAAATATATAGCTAGCTATCAAGTTTCATTGGAATAGATCAAATAATTAATGGGGGAGGAGGACTTGTCATTTGTGCTCACCCACGAACGAAGGGGCAGAGCTCGTCAAACGCACGGCGAGGTCGTCGAACACCAAACCTCGCAGCGATGAAACAACTGCACATTTAAAACTACACGATCAACACAATTATACATGATGTTTTTCATAACAAAATCGAAAAATATATGACCTAACTAATAAATCACAAATATATGACCCCGTCGGCCTCTGGAAGGCCAAAGAACACCTTTTCGGGAGGTGTCGAGGGTCGGGGTGTCCTGTCGGTGTCGGGGTGCCGTGTCGGGGTCGGGGTGCTGTTTCGGGGTCGGGGGTCGGGGTGTCGTGTCGATGTCGGGGTAGTGCCGTGTCGGTGTCGGGGTGTTGTTTCGGGGTCGGGGTGTGGTGTCGGGGTCAGGGTGTCGGGTCAAGCTCGGGGTCGGGGTGTCGGGTCAGACTCGGGGGGTCGGGGTCGGGGTGTCGGGGTCGGCGTGTCGGGTCAGGCTCGGGGTCGGGGTGTCGGGGTCGGGGTCGGGGTCGGGGTCGGGGTGTCGGGGTCGGGGTCTCGGGGTCGGGGTGTCGGGGTCGGGGTCTCGGGGTCGGGGTGTCGTGTCGGGGTGCCGGGTCGGGGTGTGGGTACCGTGTCGGGTCGGGCTTTTTTCCTTTTCTTCTTTTTTTCCTCCTCCTCCTCCTCCTCCTCCTCCTCCTCCTCCTCCTCCTCCTCCTCCTCCTCCTCCTCCTCCTCCTCCTCGTCTTCTTCTTCTTCTTCTTCTTCTTCTTCTTCTTCTTCTTCTTCTTCTTCTTCTTCTTCTTCTTCTTCTTCTTCTTCTTCTTCTTCTTCTTCTTCTTCTTCTTCTTCTTCTTCTTCTTCCTCCTTTCCTTTTTCCTCTTCTTCTTCTCCTCCTCTCCTCTTTTTCCTTCTTCTTCTTCCTCTTCTTCCTTTTTCTTCTCCTCCTCCTCTTCTTCTCTTTCTCCTCTCCTCTTTTTCTCTTCTTCTTCTTTCCTAAAACTAAACTAAACCTAAACCTAAAACTAAAAAAACAGAAAAAGGAAAAACTAAATCTAAACCTAAAACTAAACTAAAACTAAACCTATAAACCTAAAACTAATCCTAAAACTAAAACTAAAACTAAATCTAAACTAAACATAAACCTAAAACTAAAAAAACAGAAAAAAGAAAAAAAAGGAAGCAGAGAGCTCACCTGGGTGGAGGAGGGGGCGGTGCGGCCTGGGGCGGCGGAGGACGGGGGCGGGGCGGCCTGGGGCGGCGGCGCCGGGCCCGGCCGAGGCGGCGGGGCG
This sequence comes from Aegilops umbellulata, assembly GCA_032464435.1. Lineage (NCBI taxonomy): Eukaryota > Viridiplantae > Streptophyta > Magnoliopsida > Poales > Poaceae > Aegilops > Aegilops umbellulata. The sequence goes on from CP136056.1 coordinate 246,987,456, forward strand.
CGGAGGGGGCGACGGGGGCGACGGGGCGGGGGCGCGCCGGGGCGGCGGCGGGGTAGTGGGGCGACGGGGCGGGGGGCGCTCGGGCGGCGGCGGGGTGGTGCGACGGGGCGGAGGCGAGAGTAACTGGTGCGAGAGAAAGAGAGAGAGACGGGGTGTGGGGCGCGGCCGTTAACGTTACGTGGGGCCCTCCCTCTTTGCCGTCTGCCCCCCTTTGTCGTCCGCCTTCTTACTCTTTGTCGTCCGCTAGCGGACGGCAAAGAGGGGGCCCGTTAGGTTTTTTTTTGCAGCTCGTCAGTGGGGCCCCTCCCTCTTTGTTGTCCGCTAGCCGACGGCAAAGAATCTTTGTCGTCCGCTAGCAGACGGCAAAGAACTGGCTAATGGCAAATTTGGTCTTTGCCATCAGCCAGTTCTTTGCCGTTTGCCTTTTGGAAGCTGATGGCAAAGAGCTTCTTTGCCGTCCGCTAGCGGACGGCAAAGAACTGGCAGATGGCAAAGTAGCTGATTCCAGTAGTGGCTCCCTGTCGCCCCGATGAACATGACTTAAATCAGTTATCGAACCGCATCCAGGACATAGCTTCCGTAACTGCTCTGGCCTTAGACCTGGAGCAGACCGCGCCATCCGAGGACGGGAAGCTCAACCCTGCCACGGAGGTTACAGATTCCGCGGTGTTGGAGCCGCACACAGACTTAACCTCATGCGAGGTCTGTGTCACCGGAACTTTGGACTCATCTCCGGCTATAAGTTCCGAACCACGTGCGTCCGCAGACGCCGAGCTTGATCAGTTATCGATCTTCAAATTCAGCGCCGTAGACATCTTCCGACACTCGCCTCTCGGCAATGTGATGAACTCGTTAAAGAATCTGTCCTTGGCAGGGGACTCACAGCCGAATTATGTCCGGTTTGAACTGGATGCTGATGATGGGGGAGAATTTCTTTTCCCACTGATACGTCTCCATTGTATCTATAATTTTTGATTGCTCACTGCTATATTATCTACTATTTTGGACATTATTGGGCTTTATTATTCACTTTTATATTATTTTTGGGACTAACCTATTAACCGGAGGCCCAACCCAGAATTGTTGATTTTTTGCCTATTTCAGAGTTTCGCAGAAAAAGAATATCAAACGGAGTCCAAACGGAATGAATCCTTCGGGAGCGTGATTTTTGGAACGAACAAGATCCAGGAGACTTGGACCCTACGTAAGAGAAGCTTCGAGGAAGTGTGACGCCCCTGATTCAATCGTACACTAATCATACACGCAAACGTGTACGATCAAGATCAGGGACTCACGGGACGATATCACAACACAACTCTAAAATAAAAACAAGTCATACACTGTTATTCATCCTGCTCAATGATAGTCGTAGCCCTTCTTTTCCATCTAATGCACCTCGTTAAAATAGAAGATCCCATCTGAACCTTCATCCACTGTTTCGGTACTACTTCTTAGGTTTGAATATACTTTCCTTTTCTGATATGCAGCAGATCCAAAATTGTAATACCAACTTGTGAAATCTGTTTTCCTTCACTTATACATCTGTAGACTTGTATCTTCAATGTCAGACTAGGCGGTTTAACTTTTCAAAAAATGATGACCCGGTATATACCATTAGTCCCCTTGTTGAACCGCCAATGTACTTCAACTTATAGCCTTAGTTTAGTAAATTCCGGTTTATAATTAACCAACTCTGGTTTAACAACATGCTTACATCCTTGTACCGCCGCATAGTTGTCCGCTGTAAATCTTAAACCGGTAATTATCATGTTGTAGATCATTCATTGCCTTGGCCAAGCAAGTGTATAAATGCAATTGGGTCCCTTCTCGAGTGACTGAAGAACAGTTAAATAACCTTGTCAAAACGGGCGCTTTAACCAAGAAAGATGTCATTCACTGGAGGTCCCTGGCCCAGAATGTCCTCCTGCACCCAAGGACGGAGAGGTTGTTGTATTTGCTGATCACTTAGGCCGGGGTTTCAACCCTCCCGGTTCCAAAAATTTCCGGGATGTACTGGCCAGCTTTCAACTGCGCCCACAAGACATCGGTCCTAACTCTGTGACCAACATCTGCTACTTCCAAGTTTTTTTGTGAGGTTTACCTTCAAGAGGAACCTATAGTAGAACTGTTCAGGGATTTCTTTCACCTAAACCGTCGCACAAAATTCAAAGACGGACCCAACACAGAATTGGGTGGAATGGCGGTTCAGAAAAGAAAAGAAGTCACCTTTCCTCATCCCAGTCTCCACAGTCACCCCAAAGAGTGGAACCAGACCTGGTTTTATTGCAAGGACACGTCTCCAGCAGACGAAAACCCCCTGCCGGGTTACCATCCTGAACGTCTGAGCAACACACATCCTCTTCCTCAAAGGCTGACTGCCAAAGAAAGGGCCAAATATGCTCCTCAACTATCAAAGCTTAGGGCCTTTATAGCAAACGGTTTGACATGAGTTGATCTTGCGCGGTGCTGGATAAGCTGGAGCATTTCGCCCTTAAGCCGGCGCCCTGGTTTGATGTGTGAGTATACAGGGAATTTGAAGGATGCTTAGCGGCACATTGACATTCAGCTTACAGATGACGAAGTCACTGAAGCTGTAAAAAAGATATTGAACGAACTGGAGGCTGTCTGTGCCCAAACCGGACTACTCCCTTTCTGCACAACCAACAAACCGCCAGCTGTAAGAATCAAATAATCTGTTTATCTGAAATTGCTTTTGTCCCAATATTCTTGCAAAGTGTGATTATTTTCTGGACAGGGCGATGATCCGTTCTGGAACAAGAAACCCCGACAAGACAAACCGGTGAAGCCAACCCGTCAGAAAACCAAAGTTGTGAAAAAATCTGCCAAGAGAAGGACCACTGCATCTTTCGGTCCACCAGCTGATGATGATGTGGGTAATCTGGAACCAGAGGTAGAACTTGACTCACTTGTTTCATTTTTAATACGCCTTATTGATGATGATTATTGTCAGGACGACGCCGAAGTCAGTCATGCCGATGCTGTAGACGTAATCGCTCTTTCCTCCAATTCAAACCCTTTGCCATCACTAAAAACCCTTCGAGCAAACCGGAAAGTTAAATTTTCTCATCCTCTTGCTTACTTGGATCCGAACTTTCTTGTGCATATACAACAGCACGAGGCTCGCCGCACAACCCGGCATAGCGGCCAGGTAGTTATCTCCGCCGGTTTATCGAATAGTCCGATTTGGAAACGCCGATCAGAGGTCTCTTATTCCCTTGACATTTCACGCCCCAAAGCGGGTTGTTTTCGTCAACCTCTTAATCCGTCTGCTTCAAATTATCAGGGCACTTCTCATTCATCCTCTGGCGAGTCGTCAGCCACCAAACTTCCACCCCTCAAAACGGTTCTTGGGTGAGTTATACACTTGTTTTTACCCTTAACATGCATTTTGTACATTATACTGACCTCCAGCCTTCTTACTTTTCTCAGTGCTAAGCCTAGACCAAGCAAGAAGGCTTGGTTGAACACACCGGCTGATGAAGACGTGGTTGTTAATCCGGAGAAGACTCCAGATCCTGAAGAGGCCAACATTAATGATATGTTGAATGACCCAGCGCCTCAAGATCATGACTTCGTTGCTGAGCAGGCAGAAGTTGACACCACCGGCCATGCCGACCAGCCAACAAGCCCTATCCGAACTAACAAACCGGTCAATTCAGAAAAAGATACTGACAAACCGGCAACGCCAGTACAAACTGCTGAGGAGAAGGATGATGATGTTCTGATTACTGGCATTGGCCATACTGATCCAGGAAATCCAGTCGCTTTGTCGAAGCATACCGCCAAAGAGGAATTTTCTGCAATTGGCAAAGGCAAATGGAATGCCGATTTATCAACTCACGCCCATCTGAATGATCAAGACCTTCATTTTGGCTATCTGAACCGCCTATACACCAGTCGTGACTATGAAGCCGGCTTGGTAAATATGATGAAGGAGCGATGTGAGGTAACTCCACAAGTGTTTTTCCCTTACATTTAATTTTAGTTTATCAACTCCAGTAGCCCCCAAGTGACGGTTTAAGATATCAAATCTAAACCGGGACTTAGTAAAATGTTTATGCGTTTCAACAATGCATCTGAACTTCACTGAAGTAGCCCCCAAGTGCCGGTTTAACTTTATAAAGATGATCCAGGACTTTGTAAAAGAAACTCCCGTATCAGCATTCCTTGAGCAAATACCCATTAGCCCCCAAGTGCCAAGTTGAATACTTGTATTATGCTTGGGACTTATAGGAAATGTATGATGAAGAGCAAATATGCATTAGCCCCCAAGTACCGAGGGCATAACTTGTTATGTGCTTGGTACTTCAAGTATGTACTGTCACCTCATCATATAACTGTCTCTTTGGAGGCCGAGCTGAGCAACAAAGAGAGCCACACCGCTGACCTACAAGAGAACCTTAAATCGCAACAAGCTGAAACCTCCAAGGCGAAGGCAGAATTGACCAGAGCTCTAAGCTCTATGGAGAAACTGAAAGAAGGCTTCAACAAAGAGCGGACAGATTGGGAGAGTGAAAATCTGATTTGATCAAAAGGGCTGAGAAAGCAGAAGCCGCTCTTAAACCGGTGGTTGATGAACTGACCAGCGTAAAGCGGCAGGTTCATGCCATGACGGCAGCTGTGTTTGGTAAGCATCCTTGATTCCTGATTTCAACATATCTTTTCATGTATTTGACGGTTTACTAATCTTTATGATGATGTAGGAACTCATATTAGCCACTTGGGATCTGATGTTCAAAAGAAATTGAAAGCAGCTTATACTCAGATAGAGCATCTGTATACCGGCGCGCAGCGGATCATATATACTGCTTCACACAACAATCCGCCTCCCACCTTGATCAAGGATACCTTAGCAAGGTTATCTATGCTTCCTGCCCGGGTAGACGAGTTAACAAAGTCTGCCGCTAGAATGGGCGCTTTAACCACACTGATCCGGGCAAAAGCATGGGTTCCTGACTTTGATCAAGCGGCCCAAGGTTATCCCAGTTTGAAGGAAGATGGTACAGAATTTAGCGAAGATGATCTCCGGATCATAAACCGGGAAGTACGCCTGTCGGTGTCAAAACCGGCGGATCTCGGATAGGGGGTCCTGAACTATGCGTCTAGGCGGATGGTAACAGGAGACGGGGGACACAATGTTTTTACCCAGGTTCGGTCCCTCTCGATGGAGGTAAAACCCTACTTCTGCTTAATTGATCTTGATGATATGAGTATTACAAGAGTTGATCTACCACGAGATCGGAGAGGCTAAACCCTAGAAGCTAGCCTATGGTATGATTGTTGTTCTTGGTCCTACGGACTAAACCCTCCGGTTTATATAGACACCGGAGGGGGCTAGGGTTACGCAGAGTCGGTTACAAGGAAGGAGATCTACATATCCGTATTGCCAAGCTTGCCTTCCACGGCAAGAAGAGTCCCATCCGAACACGGGACGAAGTCTTCAATCTTGTATCTTCATAGTCCAACAGTCCGGCCAAAGGAAATAGTCCGGCTGTCTGGATACCCCCTAATCCAGGACTCCCTCAGTAGCCCCTGAACCAGGCTTCAATGACGATGAGTCCGGCACGCAGATTGTCTTCGGCATTGCTAGGTGGGTTCCTCCTCCGAATACTTCCTAGAAGATTTTGAACACGAGGATCGTGTCCGGCTCTGCAAAACAAGTTCCACATACCACCGTAGAGAGAATAATATTTCCACAAATCTAATCTGCTGACGTATTTCACAGTGTGTCATCACACCACAGCCATGTCACCATTTGAATCGTTTTTTACAACCAACCTCAGCATGTTTCGCGAGGCGGTTTCCTTGGCACGTCTTGTCGAAGCAGAGATCGTGTCCCCTTATTGGGGGATTCCCATCAATACGGACGTGGGTAACCCAACCGCGCCATCAATTACGGTGCTTGGGGGATAAGTGAGTTTTACCAGGCTGGTGGGGGCACATAGTTTCGTCCGCCCTTATAAAGGGATAAGGATTCACCTTTTTCTACCCACGCCTTCTTCCTCCTTGCCCATCCATTCTCGCGCACTCGAGCTCCAGCGCCCATGTCCACATCCTCCTCCTCAACTCTCTCCAATCATGTCCGTAGCGGGAGGCAAGTGGATGGTCTCCTCCTTCACGGAGGGACACATCAAAAAGCTGCGTGGGGCCGGATACTTAACCGATGATATCGCTCACCGGCTGCCAGCCACGGGCGGATCGTCCCTACCCCAGAACCTTATGAAAGGGTGGTCTTCCTCACCCACTTCGTCCGTGGACTGGGCTTTCCCCTCCATCCATTCGTCCGCGGCCTCATGTTCTATTATGGGCTGGATTTCCATCATCTGGCCCTGAATTTCATCCTCAACATCTCGGCGTTTATCGTCGTGTGTGAGGCCTTCCTCCGCATCAAACCCCACTTCGGCCTATGGCTGAAAACTTTTAACGTCAAACAGAAGGTGGTACGTGGCCAGCAGGCGGAGTGCGGAGGCGCCATGGTGGGCAAGATGCCCAATGTCACATGGCTCGAGGGCTCCTACATGGCGATCATAAAGGGGTGGCAATCGGGGTGGTTCTACATCACCGAGCCACGCGACACCCAATGGGCGGCGGCCTCCGAATTCCGATCCGGAATCCCCACGCGGCTCACTTCCTAGAAAGAGAAGGGCCTGCCCTGGGGTAATCCGGTAGAGCTGACCGGACTCCAGACCTGCATCCAAAATATGATAAACAGGAAGCTCAAGCTTGTCAACATAGTCCAGGTCATGCTCATCCGCCGGATCCTCCCATGTCAACAATGGGCATTCAATTTCTAGGAGTTTGACCGGGCCCAGCACTAGACTCTGAGCGAGGTCTTCGACACGACGCATAAGGACGTCTGGAAGGTGTTGTTTAAGAGTGTCGAGGTTCCTCCTCCCCTTACCCAGGATCACGGACTCAGCGCGCAGCGCCAAGCCGGCGCGGTAAGCTTTTTTATTACTTATAGGGTATTCATTTTCCCCAGTATAATCGTATGCTGGATCTAAGCTCCCATACCTTTGACAAGAATGGCTAGAAACGGCCGAACAGATCAACTGCCCAGCCCCTCTGCCCGAAGACCCAGTAGACGCTCGCTTAACGGAGATGCTGGTTCCGACACCTTACGTGGTGCCAGAGAAGAACGCCAAGAAGAAGGCCACGGGAACCCGAAAGAGTTCCCGGCGCCAGGTGGTATCGGACTCATCGTCCGATGACTCCAAGACGCACTCCTCCCGTGAGAACGAGGAGGAGGAAGAGGAAGGTTCTCCCCCTCCAGCCGGGGGAGAAAAGAAAAGGAAGGCTGTCCCAACCGTGGAGGCGTTGGGGTCCAAGAAGGGAAGGACTCTCCCTCCGGACTATTCTACCACCGCCGCCGATAGCGGACATGAGTGGTCACTCAGGGCCAAGCCCCTGGCGATGTCGTAAGTATTCGGATACCAGAGTAACTCATAGCATACTTTCGTCGCACTGCTTCTCCTAACGCCGAATATGATTATGCAGTCCGTCTCGAGCCCGCATCGACGTGTCCTCGTCGGACGGTTCTTTGGACCCGTCGGCCATGAGTAGCGGTTTGCTTCCGACCGCCTCCACCCCTCGCCCCACGGACAACGCCGAGGTGTTGTCTCAAAGGGAACCAAGTCAAGGGGAGGTAGTCCTGGAGGCGCCTCAAGGCGACCTTCGGGACTCTAGGCGCAAAGGGAGCAAGGCTCCCAAGGGCTCCAAGTTCAGGCCTAGGCCGAACACCGCACCGAAACCTCCAATGGTTCCGGACTCCGGCAGGCGGCCTCCTGCTAAGAGGGGCAAGCCTCCCGTGCCGGTGACCTCCGTCCATCCAGAGGCACCGGAAAATTTGCTGGAAGTGCTTAGCTATGCTTCCATCAACGAGGAGCACCGCACTATTATGAGTGCGGTGATCAATAAGGTTCAGTCCGCCAAGAGCGGACTGACTGAAGCCTGTGTCAGCCTTCTAACAGGCTCTGAGGTAAGTATTTAAAATATAGGAAAATATTACCGCATAGACAGTAGCCCCTGATGCTCTGTTTGGTGTTCACGAAGAAAAGCCGAATAGTGGATCGAATAATATCTGCAGGAGTCTAATACAAGTGTGTCTATATGCGTATGCAGGCTTCGTTGCTGACCTCTGCCGCACTAACTACGGAGGTTGCCGCACTGAAGCAAAACCTCGAGCGGTCCGAGGAAGAGCTCGGCCTTGCCAAGAGGCAGCTCGAGGAGAACAAAGGTAAGTAATACCTTGTCTATATATATAGAAAAAGATGTGGTTGCAAAATGATAGGATCATCATGGATATACCAGGGGCCACGACCGAAGTGGCGACCCTGAAGCAAGCGCTGTCCGAGGCTGAAAACAAAGCGGCCAAGGAGCACACCGAGCGGGAGAAACAAGAGGCACGGGTGAGCGAGGTGCAGCAAGAGCTCCAGGCTCTCGTGAAGAAGCACGAGACTTTGGAGCTTGACTCAAAGACGCGAGAGTCCGAGCTTGCCGCGGCCCTCGAGTGCACAAAGCATGCCAAGGCTGAAGCCCAAAAGGCCCTCCAGGAAATTGAGGCGATGAAGAGGATAGCGGCAGATAAGGCATTCATTATGCAAAGCAAGCATGTGAAAGTAAATTACTTGTTACTTACCCGAGTCCGGAGCTCTCCAGGAGCATTCGCGGATTTGCCCCGCAGCGTGTCGGATGCCGCAAAGTACTACCGGGCCGAGGAAGGGGGCTCGACGGAGAAGGTGTTCTGGTCTCAGTATACTGAGGCCGAACACCCGGTGCCCTTAAGCGAACAGCTGAAGAAATTGGTCGAGCTCCATAAGGCGGCCGAACAGGCCATGAAGGGTCTTATAGTCCGGCTATGGCCTGGAGATGCCATGCCAGGGAGCTACTTCGGGCTGGTGAGGCGGCTTGTGGATGCCTGCCCTCGGTTAGAAGTCATCAAGCGGTCCGTCTGCATCGAGGGCGCCCGCAGGGCGCTTGCCTTTGTTAAAGTACACTGGGCCAAGATGGACGCTGAGAAGCTGGTGAAGGAGGGGCCGCCGCAGGGCAAGGAGCATCGCCACCCTGAAATGTATTATGAGGGCGTCCTGAAGGGTGCTTGCCTTATGGCGGATGAGTGTTCCAAAGATGTAATTTTTGAGTGAATTTGCTCGTGTGATCCTGTATTATGAAAACTTGTTCATATGCCTTATGCAACGCTTGTTTGAATTTAAAATATTACCTTCTGTGTGGTTGTTTATCAAATCTGAGAGATGGCGAGTCGTCGGCTTCTGCCCCCATGCCACGAGTGGTGGGGTGTTCGGGATAAATCTGAGCACTCTTTTTCCCATTCTTGGGTCCTTCTAGGGAGGTGCTCAGTGCAACGAACAAGGCAATCGGACTATGATGCTTTATCACTCTCACTTAGCCATATAAGTCTACAATTTTAAATTTTGGCGAAGCCCCTAGTTTTCGGAAGGCCGAATTCGGGGCGCTATACATGCCTAAGCCGGACAAAGCCGACTCCTTTCCCTAAGCGGCATAAGTCCTTAGGGACTCGAGACCTCTCGAACAGCGACCAGCTCTCGCCTTATCATGACAGTCAGTTTTAGCTTTCTCTACCGAGGTGCTTGCCCAGATGAACCGGGGCACAATCGCAGTAGTTCTCCCAGTGCTACCTTAGGCGATATAGCGGAACGTAAGGTACCAAAACATGGGAGCCGGGCAAACCCAACTATTGACCCAAGACATGATTCGGAGCTGATGCATATAATGCTATAAGTTTAGGGTGCTGCACTGTCGAAAGTGTTCGGACTTCCCACGCTGTATTATGGGTTACGTTTAAGCCCCTGGCGTATTGGCCGTACCAGAGTGTACGGGTGCTAAACGTCATGAATGAACATATACATATATATATATATATATATATATATATATATATATATATATATATATATATATATATATATATATATATATAAAGGAAGAATAGAGAATGCAGTAATAGGCTGGTGCTACGCATTGTTTATTCAAAAAGGTGCATCGAAGCATAATGATACAAGTAATGCGATAAGCAAAAAAACATGACTATTTGACATGTCCCCTCCAAGGGCAAGCTGCGGAATGGTATTTAAAGCAGGTATTTCACTCGTTATCAGAGACCACCTCGGAGTTCCATGGTGCGACGTAGCTTTCTGCCTTCTTGGTTGTTCTATCATTTGTCCGGCAATTGTACTGCCGGATGGGGTTTCCAGAGAGTAGAGTCCTGAAAGAGAGAAAAAATAACAAAACAGGAAGCCCCTAGTGTGGTTGAGCCGCGTTTTGGGGCGTGCCGTAGTCGTGCCCCCCTCCCCCACCTATAACCATGGTATTTTCAACGCGTAATTATGTATACGTGGCGCGGATTTCTCTGTTGGGCTGGGGCTGGGATGGGGGCCGCATTGCTATACGAGCTCGGAACGTGCTAGGCGGTCTTCTTGCAAATTAATCCGGGCGCGCTTGACGGTGTCCAGGTGTTTAATCGCGGGACTAGTGGATTGCCTTAATAGGTTGCTTTTGTGCTTCCGCTGCGAGGGCCGCAGTATGCTCCTCAGTGCCGAGAGAGCGCTCTGTGTTTCCATTGACTGTGATGACCCCCCCGAGGTCCTAGCATCTTGAGCTTGAGGTATGCATAATGCGGTACCACATTGAATCTCGCAAATGCGGTTCGCCCGAGTAGTGCGTGATAGCCACTGCGAAACGGGACTATATCGAAGATTAACTCCTCGCTTCAGAAGTTATCCAGGGATCCGAAGACCACTTCCAGTGTGACTGAGCCTGCGCAATGGGCCTCTACACCTGGTATGACACCTTTGAAGGTCGTTTTTGTGGGTTTGATCCTTGAGGGGTCTATACCCATTTTGCGCACTGTGTCGTAATAAAGCAGGTTCAGGCTGCTGCCACCGTCCATAAGGACTCGAGTGAGGTGAAATCCGTCAATGATTGGGTCTAGGACCAGTGCGGCGAATCCGCCATGATGGATACTAGTGGGATGGTCCCTGCGATCGAAGGTGATCGGACAGGAGGACCATGGGTTGAACTTTGGGGCGACTGGCTCCAACGCATATACGTCCCTTAGCGCACGATTCCGCTCCCTCTTGGGGATGTGGGTTGCGTATATCATGTTCACCGTCTGCACTTGTGGGGGGAACCTCTTCTGTCCTCCGGTGTTCGGCGGCTGGGGCTCCGCCTCGTCATCGCTATGTATCCCCTTATCCTTGTTTTGTGCATTTAACTTGCCGGCCTGCTTGAACACCCAACATTCTCTGTTGGTGTGGTTGGCTGGCTTGTCGGGGGTGCCGTGTATTTGACACGAGCGATCGAGTATACGGTCCAAACTGGACGGGCCCAAAGTACTTCTTTTGAATGGCTTTTTCCGCTGACCGGGCTTAGAGACTCTGAATCCGGCATTGACTGCCATATCTTCGGCGTTGTCGTTGTTGATGTGGCGCTTGTGTTTGTTGCGACGTGACGTGCCATTGCTATCCTTGGTATCCGAAGTACCAGAGTTCTTTGATATGCTATTGCTGCGAGCCAGCTAGCTGTCCTCTCCCACGCAAAAGCGGGTCATGAGTGTCGTGAGGGCTGCCATAGATTTCGGCTTTTCCTGGCCAAGGTGCCGGGCGAGCCACTCGTCGCGGATGTTATGCTTAAAAGCTGCTAGGGCCTCTGCATCCGGACAATCGACGATTTGATTTTTCTTGTTTAGGAACCATTTCCAGAAATGTCTGGCTGATTCCTCTGGCTGCTGAATTATGTGGCTCAAGTCATCGGCATTTGGTGGTCGCACATAAGTGCCCTGGAAGTTGTCGAGGAATGCGGCTTCCAGATCTTCCCAACAGCCAATGGATTCTACTGGCAAGCTGTTCAGCCAATGTCGAGCTGGTCCTTTGAGTTTGAGTGGGAGGTATTTGATGGCGTGTAGACCGTCACCGCGGGCCATGTGGATGTGCAGGAGGAAGTCCTCGATCCATACCGTAGGATCTGTTGTACCATCGTATGATTCGATATTTACGGGTTTGAAACCCTGTGGGATTTGGTGATCCATTACTTCATCTGTGAAGCATAGGGGGTGTGCGGCGCCTCTGTACTAGGCTATATCGCGACGCAGCTCAAATGAGTCTTGTCTGCTGTGTTCGGCCCAGCCGAATTTACTATTACTGTAGATCGATCTTGCGTGCTTTGCTTTGTCCTCCAATATGTCTCGTAGGTCTAGCGTATTTCCCCGTGCCTTGACATTTTTATTTGAGTGGCGTCGGGGTGCGGCCTGAGCTTTTGGCTGAAATGCCTCTCTGTCGCAGCCACGAGGTGGCCGATCAGCCGCGTCATACGCTGGAGATGTAGGTTTTAATGCTTCCTCCTCCAGTCGGGGTAGAAACCTGCGCTTCGGGTAACTCTTGGAAGGGCGTTCGAGTTCATATTCCTCGGCCGCAAGGACTTTAGTCCATCTGTCGGCTAGCAAATCTTGATCAGCTCGAAGCTGCTGTTGCTTTTTCTTAAGGCTATTTGCCGTGGCTATAAGCCGGTGCTTGAAGTGCTCTTGCTTGACGGGATCCTCCGGCACTAAAAATTCATCATCGTCGAGGCTTGCCTCGTCTTCGGAGGGAGGCATGTAATTATCATCCTCTGCCTCTCCATCTGCCGCTCGCTTAGGAGGGCTGGCTTCTCCATCCTCCTGCTCTAAATCTTGCTGGAGGGGATTATCGTCATCTTGGGCACTGTCCCGAGTGTTGTTATCTCCTGTGCCGGTATCACCGCTTTTGCTTTTGCGAGACTTAGAGCGGCGCCGCTGACATCGGCGCTTGGGTTGCTTCTTAGAGGGGTCATCCTCTGTTGTCCTGTCGCCATTGCCTTCTTTGGGTGTGTCCACCATATATATATATATATCATATGACGAGGTGGTTGTCCAGTGCCCTGTGGGCAGTGGTTCCTGTTCGTCTCCTGCATCGTCGTCCAAACCGTCGATGTCTTCGGAGTCGAAGTCGAGCATGTCGGTCAAATCATCGACAGTGGCTACTAAGTGGGTGGTGGGTGGGCGGCGAATTACTTCGTCATCCGCATCCCAATCCTGCCAGACATAGTCCAGCCAGGACTCCCCTGACAAGGAGAGAGACCTTAATGAGTTCAGTATGTCGCCGAAGGGGGAGTGCTGAAAGATATCCGTGGACGTGAACTCCATGATCGGCGCCCAGTCGGACTCGATAGGCACGGGCGCAGGCGGTTCGGAGTCCGTGGCCGAGGATGAATCCGATAGTTTGGCGTCACGGCTCTCGTGAAGGGTAAGGTTAATACTCGGCTCGATCGCCGCTGAGAATGCGGCCTCCATGGCGGGGTCTATCCACCCGTCCATGGATGGCGCAATTGGCTCCGTATTGAGGGTCGAAGCAGTTGCCGGTGCGATCTCCTGAACACTGTCCGATGGTAGAGCTAAATCATGCTCATCGTGACTGTGCGACGCACTCGGCGGGGGCTCGAATCCGTCGAAGGTCAAGTCTCCGCAGATGTCGGCCATGTAGTTTAAGCTTCCAAACCTGACCTGGTGGCCAGGAGCGTAACTCTCGATCTGCTCCAGATGGCCAAGCGAGTTGGCCCGCAGTGCGAAGCCGTCGAATATAAAGATCTGTCCGGGGAGAAAAGTCTCACCTTGGACTGCGTCGCTATCGATGATCGAAGGAGCCATCAAGCCTAACGATGGCGACACAGAGGAACTGTCGGTGTCAAAACCGGCGGATCTCGGGTAGGGGGTCCCAAACTGTGCGTCTAGGCGGATGGTAACAGGAGACGAGGGACACAATGTTTTACCCAGGTTCGGGCCCTCTTGATGGAGGTAAAACCCTACGTCCTGCTTGATTAATATTGATGATGTGGGTAGTACAAGAGTAGATCTACCACGAGATCAAGGAGGCTAAACCCTAGAAGCTAGCCTATGGTATGATTGTTATATGCTGGAGTTGTTGTCCTACGGACTAAAGCCCTCCGATTTATATAGACACCGGAGAGGGTTAGGGTTACACAAAGTCGGTTACAATGGTAGGAGATCTAAATATCCGCATCGCCAAGCTTGCCTTCCACGCCAAGGAAAGTCCCATCCGGACACGGGACGAAGTCTTCAATCTTGTATCTTCATAGTCCATGAGTCCGGCTGAAGGTATAATCCAGCCATCCGGACACCCGCTAATCCAGGACTCACTTAGTAGCTCCAGAACCAAGCTTCAATGACGACGAGTCCGGCGCGCAGATTGTCTTCGACATTGCAAGGTGGGTTCCTCCACTAAGTTCTTCATAAAAGATCGTAAACACCAAGAGTAGTGTCCAGCTCTGCCATAGAGAGAATAAAATTAACACAAATCTAATCTACTGACGTATTCCGTAGCGCGTCATCACACTACGGCCAAGCCTTTATTCGAATCGTTTTTACTTCCACACCTCAGCACGTTTTGCGAGGCGGTTTCCTTGGCACGTCTTGTCAAAGCAGAGATCGTGTCCCCATTATTTACGGGATTCTCATCAATACGGACGTGGGTAACCCAATCGTGCCCGTTTAGCATGTTTTCTCGATTAAAGGCGAGTCCCAAACGGTCACTAGGAGGGCTCCTTGTATTCAACCTCTTATAAAGAGACCAAGGCCTTACTCCTTTTTTTCCAGATTCCAGGCGCTTCGGACCTTCGACAATGTCCGGTTCCGACCATCAAGGCCGATGGATGCCCTCCTCCGTCACGGAGGAGGATGTGCTAAAGTTGAGAGAGGCTAAGTTCTTGACCGAAGAAATTTCGCATAGGTTGCCTGCTCAAGGGCAGGCGGTTCCCAGTCCCCAGCCTGGTGAGAGCATGGTGTTCATATCTCACTTCCTTCGGGGGTTAGGCTTCCCAATGTATCCCTTTGTGAGGGGGCTGCTGTTCTATTATGGGCTGGAATTTCACGACTTAGCTCCGGAGTCCATCCTCTATATTTCCTCATTCATCGTTGTGTGTGAAGCGTTCCTCCGTGTTACCCCTCACTTCGGATTATGGCTCAATACCTTTAAAGTGGAGCTGAAGATGATCGAGGGACGACACGCAGAGTGCGGAGGTGCTGCTATAAGTAAGAATGCTGATGCTCCATGACCCGGAGGCTCTTTTCAAGAGGAGCTCGGCTTATGGCAACGGGAGTGGTTCTATATCACCGCTCCCAGGGGCACCAAATGGGTGGTGCCACCTGCCTTTCGCTCGGGTCCCCCACAGCAGCTAGGGTCATGGGTCAATAAAGGCCTAGACTGGGGGCCATCCCAGGACGTGCCTTTGTTGCAGGGCCGCATCAGGGATCTCTTGGAAAGAGACCTCAGCTTGTTCAAAGTGACGCAAGTCATGCTGATCCGCCGAACCCTGCCCGGCAAACATCGCTCCCTTCGCTTGTGGGAGTTTAATCCGGAGGGACCACGAGCTCTCCAGCATTTTATGGACGCAACGCCCGTGGAGATGTATAAACTGTTCTTCGGATCACAAGCAATGTGTCCGGATTTGACCGAGGATGCAGATCTAAGCTGCAATCGTCCGGATACTCAAGTAAGTAACCTTGTGCCCGGACTCGCTATCCGTGTAATTGTCATAAATTCGCCCCTAAAAGAGTTGTCCTTTTAAACAGGAGTGGATAGCGAAAGCAAAGCTGATCAGGTGTCCGGCTCCCCTTCCTGAGACCAGTCCGGATCCCACGCTAGTCAGGATGTTGAAGATTGTGCCTCTGGAGGGAAGTGAGGGAGAGGTCAAGGAAACTATGGCCTCCTCAAAGGAGGTTGTTCCGAAGGGAGGAACCGACAATTCCTCTCCTACGGGGGAGAAGAGGGCCGCCTCTGACGACTCGGAGACCATGGCCTCAAAGCAAGGGGGGAAATCCTCGTCAGAGGGTCCGACGCCGGGGGGTTCCTCGGCTGAACTATGCCCTCAAAGGGCTCAGCCCTCCAGCGAGCCGTAAGTAGAGAAAGATTATATTTTGAGGGATGAGAGAAATCCTTGCTTTATATCTGAGAAGATTAACTGAAATTTTACCTTGTAGCTCGGACCTCATCCCTTCTCAGCAGAGCTCATCTTCGGGGGGTCTTCTTCCGGACATGATGGAGAGCGGAACGCCTCCCCCTGCCATACCGCCTAGCGAGGCGGGCGAACCTGAGGTGTCGTCGCGGAGGGTTTCTCCGAATCCGGCAGGGGCGGAAGGTAGCCATATGGCCCCCAAAGGTTCTCCGTGTCCGACCTTCGATGGAGGCCATAGGACGAGTCCAGCACCGTCCAGTGCGCAGTCGGAGGAGCTGATGAATCTGCTGGCACGAGCTTCTATCTCAGAGGAGCACCGAGCATTGATGGGCATGGTGATTGGAAGGATTTCGTCCGCGGAAAGCGGATTGCATGAGGCCGTCAGAAGTTTGCTGACGGGTTTTGAGGTACGTTCGATAATGTACTCTTTTGTCAGTTGCACATAAGTAAGATGCGCCCTGTGTAGATAGTAGCCCCTGAGATTCTGTCCATTGTCAGAAGTGACAACGCGCAGAGGATCATAATCCCAGGTCTAAAATGTTGGCTTTGAATGTAGGTGACGAGGTGTCCAGAATCGAGCCGAACTGATGATTTTGCCAAACTAAAGCGGCAACTTGACGTGAGAAATGCCGACATCGCGCTCGTCAACAAGCGGCTTGATGAGGCTCAAGGTATGTAATTCCTTGGGCGGCACCTGGTAAGAGGAGCTTTATGCCAATATCTTACAATGTGTGTGCTTGACGCAGATGGTGCGGCCGCCGTGGAGAGTCTTCGGGTGTAACTTGCCCGAGCTAAGGAACAAGCCAGAAAAAGTGATGCGGCTGCCGAGAAGGCTCTTGAAGAGCTGAGAGCCGAACAGGCTGCTCACTGCCGAAGCAAGGAGGAGATGGCCGAGATGGCCGTGCAGTTGAAGAGCGCTGCTGACCGTTGCAAGCTTCTTGAGAAAGAAGACCGGGCGAGGCAAACGGACTTAGAGAAGGCCGTTGCCGATGCCAAGGACGCTCGCTCTGCAATGAGAGTTGCGAAGGAGGAGCTGCGTCAGGCCGGACAGATTGCGGCTGGAAAGCCCTTTATGCTGCGGAGGAAGTTTTGCGATCCGAAGTTTGCTCCGTTGGACCGGATGTGGAGTGTGGAGGACACCTATCTGGATTTGGCAGCGAGTGCTGCTGATGCGACCGAACACTTTCAAGATCAAGAAGATCGTGAAGTGGAAAAACTTTTCTGGTCGCAGTTCCACAATCCAGAGCGTCCACTGGTGGTGGAAGATCGTCTGGCTCAAAGGGCCGAACTGAATACGTTGTCCAGACTCGCCATGAAGTGTGTCATGGGTCATTTGTGGCTGGGGAGATCGGAGCCGGAAAGTTATTTCAGCTTGGTGCAACAATTCCTTGATGCGGTGCCACGTATCAACGCAATGAAGAGGTCAACATGCATAGAGGGCACACGGATGGCTCTTGCCCGTGTCAAGGCATACTGGGCGAAGATGGAGACCACCGTTGTTGCATCCCGAGATTCGGACAAAAGCCGAGTACCCTCCGAGCACTATTTTCAGGAAGTCCTTGAAGGCGCTCGTGTAATATAGATGCAGTGCTCGAAGGATGCTATGTTCTGATAGCATATTTAACTATAAAGCAGTATTTTGATGAATTGTAGTAGCCTTTTATACTTGTGCCTTCAAGTATTGGAACACCTCCTGTGCGGCCGTTTTAAGATATATATATATATAATCTGAAAGATGGCAGTCGTTGGCTTCATCCCCCACGCACATTGTGCGGGGGTGCTCGCAAAAGACGCATTTTCACCCTTAATCCAACGTCTTGGTCCTACAAAGGAGGTGATGGCGCAGCGAGCTAGGCAACCGGACTATAATGCTTTAACACTTTCACTTAGCCATAGGAGCTTGACAGTGGGACTCTTTAGGTAGCCCTTGGTGGCGAATGCGCTCGCCCGAATTCGGGGCGCGTATGTGCCTGACCGGGAAACGGCCCTTCGTTAATGCGGAGGAATCCTATAGATTCCGAAGAGTCATCGAGTGGTTGACCAGTCTCACGCTATATCACGATAGTCGGTTTTCAGCTTTCTCTACTGAGGTGCTCGCCTGGCCAAACCGGGGCACAATCGCAGTAGTTCTCCTGGTGCCGCCTTAGCCGATAGAACGGAACGTAAGGCGGCCGAACATAGGAGCCGGGCAGCCCAACATTTGACCAAAATCATGATTCGGAGCTGATGCATATAAGGCCAAACTCGCGACGCCGAACACTCCCTAAGGTATTCGGTCTTTATGAGAGCGGGCGAAGTAACACTCTTAGGTATAAGCCCCTAGTGTCCCGGTACGCGCAGGAATTCTGACGTGGCCACATGCCAAGACGCCAGCCTCCTCCTTGGTTATAGAACCAGGGGATGTGTATCAACAAGAGACAGTAAGAAAGGTTTACGCAGGGTCTTAATCTGAAAAGAATCCTTGGAACGGGTCCCTACTGCACGTCTGCGCCTGTGTCTCCATTCTGCCGTATCCTAGACGGGCGCAGCACGATGTTCATCTGTAAAAGAGAGGAACTAAGTTGAAAAAAGGGCGTACCGAACAAAAGTTATACTATATAAACAGAGTATAAAGTAAAATATGTAAGATTGAGCTTTATTGTCTCTTATTTTGTATGTGCGGAGCCCCTAGGGCAGGGGTATATGGCCACTAAGCCTTTATCAATGATACTTTTGTGCCGGACTCGTCTATCCGTGTCCGTGGTCTTGATGACTTGTTCGGATATTCTGGCTGGTGAAGCCATTGTATTGTAGGGTTGTTAAAGCGGCCGCACAATCCGCCGCTCGAGGGAGGCGCACTCAATGCTTCCCCTTCAAGGAGATGATGCCTCGTGGACCGGGCATCTTAAGTGTAAGAGATGCATAATGCGGTATTGCGTTAAAGCGGGCGAAAGCTTCGCGTCCCAGCAGAGCTTGATAGCGACTTGAGAACGGGACGATGTGGAAAGTCAGCTTTTCGCGGCGGAAGTTATCGGTGGAGCCGAATATAACTTCGAGCTGGAGAAAACCCATGCAATGAGTGTCCGGACCAGGCGTTACCCCTTGAAAGGAGGTTTTGCTGTGGCGAATCCTTGTTGGGTCTATCCCCATGTGATGGATTGTGTCCTGATATATCAGGTTTAGTCCACTGCCACCGTCCATAAGGACATTTGAAAACTGGAGTCCGCCAATTATTGGATCGAGTACCAAGGCAGTCCAGCCTGCGTTCCTGATACTTCTAGAATAACCCAGATGATCAAAGATGATTGGTTTTGACAACCAGTGGTGGGACTCCTTGGGATAGGTCGTGCGGCGCGTACCTTTATGGGCGCCGCACGTTTTGTTATGTGAAGTAAGTTTACTGTTTTTATTTCTTGTGGGAAATTCTTTTGTTTCCTGTGGCTCTACTTTTGGGATTCGTCCTCATCCTCGCTTGGTGTGTCGAGCCCCTTGTGTTCGGCGTTGAGTCTGCCGGATTGTTTGAAAACCCAACAATCTCTGTGGGTATGGTTAGCAGGCTTTCTGGGAGTACTGTGTATTTGACATATCCTGTCCAGGATTTTGTTTAGGTTGGATAAATCATCTCTGTTATCCTGGAGGGGCGGCTTTTTCTGATTCTGCCGTGAGTTTTGAATCCGGCGTTGATTGCCGTGCTCTTCGGATTGTTTTCCTTAGTCCGGCGACGATCCTTGTTGCGTCACAGTTTTCCGTTTTCATCCCTGGTTTCGGATGTACTTGGGTCGCTGGTGCTACATCTTGCCAACCAGCTGTCCTCTCCTGCGCAAAAGAGGGTCATGAGGCTTGTTAATGCGGCCATTGTTCTTGGCTTTTCTTGGCCAAGGTGTCTGGCGAGCCATTCGTCTCAGACATAGTGCCTGAAAGCTGCTAGGGCTTCAGCATCCGGACAGTCGACTATATGATTCTTCTTAGTAAGAAATCTATTCAAGAACTGCCGAGCTGACTCTCCGGGTTGTTGTGTTATGTGACTGAGATCGTCTGCATCCGGAGGGCGGACGTAGGTCCCTTGAAAATTTGCTCGGAAAGCGTCCTCGAGCTCTTCCCAACTTCCGATTGTATTTTCAGGAAGGTTTTTAAGCCAATGTCGGGCTGGTCCTTTAAGCTTGAGGGATAAATATTTGATGGCGTGGAGGTCATCTCCTCTAGCCATATGTATGTGGAGGATGTAACCCTCGATCCAGACTCCAGGGTCTGTTGTTCCATCATATGCCTCTATGTTTACGGGTTTGAATCCCGCTGGAAATTCATAATCCAGGACCTCATTGGTGAAACATAGGGGGTGTGCGGCGCCCCTGTATTTGGGTGTGCCGGAATCTGATAATGGATTTATTGCGTTACGAGAGCTTGCTTTCTTGGCCTATAAATGGACCTAGCTGGGCCATCTTTTTGATGTGAATCCGTAAGTGGGTCGCGTGCCGGCTTAAGTGCGGCACCATTTGCCGCTTTACGCTGGCCATGGGGTCGTCTTTCCGACCGTGTGGCTTTCTTACTTTTTGAGTGCGAGGGCTCTAAGGCCTCTTCGTCGAATTCAGGCAGTAGCTTTCGCTTAGGATAGATTTTAGCGCGGCGGCTGTCACCGTATTTTTCCGCAGTATTGATTGCTTGACTCCATCTGATCCTGAGTGCGTGTTCCGCAGTTTTTAGCTTTCGCTTCTGCTCTTTCAGGCTGCGTGCGGTTGCAACGAGCCTCTTGTGGAGGTTCTCCTGCTCCGTGGGCTTATCCGGCGTAAGATCGTCCGGAATGCCGTCTTCGCCGGGGACGGGTTGTTCGGTTTCTTTATCCGAGCTGCCCTGTTCGGACGGTTGCTCTAAGGCACGCTCGTCGTCTACCGGCTCATCCTGCTCTATGGCTAGGTCTGTGTCGAGGCGGGGCTTGGAGCGGCGTTTACGCCGCCGCTTTGTTTGCTTTTCGAGAGATCGATCCCTCGTTGCATCCCTGTGTTCCTCGTTGTCACTTCCTTTAGGGGTGTCCACCATGTACACATCATGAGATGAGGTGGCTGTCCAATGCTCTGAAGGCGTTGGTTCAGATGCGTCTCCTGCATCGCCGTCCATGCCGTCGATGTCTTCGGAGTCGAAGTTGAGCACGTCGTATAAATTATCGACGGTGGCTACCAAATGGGTGGTGGGTGGGTATTGAATTTCTTCATCGTCCGTATCCCAACCTTGCTGACCGTAATCCAGCCAGGGCTCTCCCGATAAAGAGAGAGGCCTTAGTGACTTCAGGATGTCGTCGAAGGGCGAGTGCTGAAAGATGTCCGCGTCGGTGAACTCCATAATAGGCGCCCAATCGGATCCGATTGGCAGGCGCACGAAGGGCCCGGAGACCAGAGAGGAGTCCGGCAACTCGGAGTCATGGGCCATGCAGAGTGCGGGGCTGGTGTTCGGCTCGATCGCTTTTGGGATCACAGCCCCCGAGGCGGCGTCCAACCGCTCGTCCTCGATCGGTGCAACCGGTTCCGAATTAAAGGACGGAGCCGATGCGTGTGCAACCTCTAGGGCACTGTTCGGTGGCAGAGTTAGATCGTGCCCATCGAGACAGTGCGACACGCTTGGCTGTGGCTCGAATCCGTCGAAGATCAAGTCCCCGCGGCTGTCGGCCGTGTAGTTTAAACTTCCAAACCTGACCTGATGGCCAGGGGCGTAGCTTTCGATCTGCTCCAGATGGCCAAGCGAATTGGCCCGCAGTGCGAAGCCGCCGAAGACGAAGATCTGTCCGGGGAGAAACGTTTCACCCTGGACTGCATCGTTGCTGATGATCAAAGGAGCCATCGGGCCTAAGAGCGACGACACAGAGGGACTCTCAATGAAAGCACCAATGTCGGTGTCAAAACCGGCGGATCTCGGGTAGGGAGTCCCGAACTGTGCGTCTAGGCGGATGGTAACAGGAGACGAGGGACACAATGTTTTACCCAGGTTCGGGACCTCTTGATGGAGGTAAAACCCTACGTCCTGCTTGATTAATATTTATGATATGGGTAGTACAAGAGTAGATCTACCACGAGATCAAGGAGGCTAAACCCTAGAAGCCAGCTTATGGTATGATTGTTGTATGTTGGAGTTGTTGTCCTACGGACTAAAGCCCTCCAGTTTATATAGACACCGGAGAGGGTTAGGGTTACACAAAGTCGGTTACAATGGTAAGAGATCTAAATATCCGCATCGCCAAGCTTGCCTTCCACGCCAAGGAAAGTCCCATCCGGACACGAGACGAAGTCTTCAATCTTGTATCTTCATAGTCCAGGAGTCCGGCTGAAGGTATAGTCCGGCCATCCGGACACCCCCTAATCCAGGACTCCCTCAGGAACTCTCAATGAAAGCACCAATGTTGGTGTCAAAACCGACGGATCTCAGGTAGGGGGTCCCGAACTGTGCGTCTAGGCGGATGGTAACAGGAGACGGGGGACACAATGGTTTTACCCAGGTTCAGGCCCTCTCGATGGAGGTAAAACCCTACTCCTGGTTGATTGATCTTGATGATATGAGTATTACAAGACTTGATCTACCACGAGATCGGAGAGGCCAAACCCTAGAAGCTAGCCTATGGTATGATTGTTGTTCTTGGTCCTACGGACTAAACCCTCCGGTTTATATAGAAACCGGAGGGGGCTAGGGTTACATAGAGTCGGTTACAAGGAAGGAGATCTACATATGCGTATTGCCAAGCTTGCCTTCCACGCCAAGGAGAGTCCCATCCGGACATGGTACGGAGTCTTCAATCTTGTATCTTCATAGTCCAACAGTCCGGCTGTCCGGATACCCCCTAATCCACGACTCCCTCAACGCCCATTGGCTTGTCAATTGGTTGAAGAAGTGGACCTTTCATATTATCAAGCCAGCTATGATGACAAGAACAAACGGGTTCCTGCACCAGTTCCAGAAGCTCAGAATCTTATCCCGCCAATCCGTAAGCACACTTATGCCCCTGACATTGAACCGTCTACACTGATAAGTGATGAAGTTGTATTCCAAGCCCTAACTGGGATCGACTGGGCAACAGTTGATTTCCAGCCACTTGGTAGAGAAGAGGAAGTTGAACTGGCATGAGATGATCCGTAACCATCAGGCCAAGCTGGTGATCAATCATGAACCGGAGGTCGGTTTAGTCTTCTACATGCTGCGACCTGTATTTGAGAAAACGATTATCCTTTTGGGCACTGGAACGCCTCGTAATAGGCTAGTTAAAATACTTGGTCTGTTATGCCTTCATGCATATTTATCTGCAACTGATGCTTGCTTAATCCGACATGTTTAAGATATGATATTCATAATCCATAGCCATTTATTCAAGCTGTTCCTGCAGATAAAAAGCTCAAAGCGCCCTGGCGGTTTACCGCCGGGCGGGTCATGATACCCATATATATATATATATATATGACCAATGATTAGAACCTAGGTTGTGAAATATAACCAAATATGGAAACATATAATACCTGCAACCTTTACGCATGATGTTGGCTGACCAACCTTGTAACGGGGGTTATAACCCAACTCTTGGAGGAGAAACAACTCCTGTTTATATAAGGCCGGTTTATAATATAAACCGTTCTGGGTTATGATAAATGTCGGTTTACTCCATCCTAAGATTTTGATTCAAAACCAGACCGGGCTAATAGTCTCCGGATTATGATTTGATCATGTACTGCCAATTTATAATTGTCAGTCTGTCCGGGTGGATAACACCGGTTTAAAAACATCATAAATCTTATCAAAAAGAGAGCAAAAACTCAACCAAAGGGAAAGAAAACCGTTGTAGTCGAGGCTTTTCACGGGCTGCCGGGCCCCAAATTCGAGGCTTTTCATGGGCTGCCAGGCCACTGAGTTAAAACATTTTTGCAAAGCCTCTTAATATGGTCTGCAATCCTTAACCAATCATCGTTTTAACTTGACAAGTCGAGGGTCTGTATTTTAGAGTAACTTGTCAAAGTTCGAAGCGTCATACCAGGTTTACCTGGGAGGTGTGACTTACTTAAAGAGGCAGGTTAACCCGGGGTTTTAGGTGTATACACCAGGCTTCCAAGCCATGGCTTCATAGCCCAATTACAAGTGTTGATTCTAAGTTCATTGCGATAGCAAATAATCCCCAAGTAACGTTTTGAGCAGTGCTCAGTGGGTGCCTATGTTTGAGTTGTTGTTTTTACAACACTCTATTTGGCCCCGGATGGATTTGGCTTTAAGCCGATCAAGAGGTGTGACTGTGGTTCAGATATAACCAAGACCCCAAGTGATGCTGTGGTATTATGCTGATCAAGAGGTGTAGCTATGGTTCGAATACGACCAAGCCCCCAAGTGATGTGATATAAAGCTTTGACAAGCTAAATCAAGGGGTAAACCGGACGCCCTTTTAGAAACGGAAGCTCCATGTAACCACACATGATGGAAGAAAAACAACGGATACCCCGCTTTAACTGATATTCCAGTTTATTGTATTGATCATAATATATACATTGTCATAATATGTACATACGCAGATCCTATAGCTCAAGTATAGTAGGGACAGAGATGAGCAATGTTCCACGGCCGGTTGGTCTCCTCCTCCGATTTACGTGAGTCTTTGCGCTCTCGAACATCGATTAGGTAGTATGACCCGTTGTGCAGATTCCAGCTAACCACAAAGGGTCCTTCCCAAGGGGGGGATAACTTGTGCAAATCCGTCTGATCCTGGATGAGCCGAAGTACCAAATATCCTTCTTGAAAGGTTCTGGTTCTAACCCGGCGGCTCTGATAGCGATGCAGATCTTGCTGATAAATCGCCAAACGGGCTGCCACTATGTCACGCTCCTCATCTAACAGATCAAGAGCGTCTTGCCGTGCCTTCTCATTATCAGCTTCAGAAACCAGAGTTGAGCCCAGATTAGTGAGGAAGCTAATGATAATGATCATGAAACTTCAGAACAAGTCACTACTGAACCTCGTAGATCAACCAGAGTAAGATCCGCACCAGAGTGGTACGGTAATCATGTTCTGGAAGTCATGCTACTAGATCATGGCGAACCTACGAACTATGAAGAAGCGATGGTGAGCCCAGATTCCGCAAAATGGCTTGAAGCCATGAAATCTGAGATGGGATCCATGTATGAGAACAAAGTATGGACTTTGGTTAACTTGCCCAATGATCGGCAAGCAATTGAGAATAATTGGATCTTCAAGAAGAAGACTGACGCTGACGGTAATGTTACTGTCTACAAAGCTCGACTTGTTGCAAAAGGTTTTCGACAAGTTCAAGGGATTGACTACGATGAGACCTTCTCACCCATAGTGTTGCTTAAGTTTGTCCGAATCATGTTAGCAATTGCCACATTTTATGATTATGAAATTTGGCAGATGGATGTCAAAACTGCATTCCTGAATGGATTTCTGGAAGAAGAGTTGTATATGATGCAGCCGGGAGGTTTTGTCGATCCAAAGGGAGCTACAAAGTGTGCAAGCTCCAGTGATCCATTTATGGACTGGTGCAAGCCTCTCGGAGTTGGAATAAACGCATTGATAGTGTGATCAAAGCATTTGGTTTTATACAGACTTTTGGAGAAGCCTGTATTTACAAGAAAGTGAGTGGGAGCTCTGTAGCATTTCTGATATTATATGTGGATGACATATTACTAATCGGAAATGATATAGAATTTCTGGATAGCATAAAGGGATACTTGAATAAGAGTTTTTCAATGAAAGACCTCGGTGAAGCTTCTTACATATTGGGCATTAAGATCTATAGAAATAGATCAAGACGCTTAACTGGACTTTAAGAAAGCACATACCTTGACAATGTTTTGAAGAAGTTCAAAATGGATCAGGCAAAGAAAGGATTCTTGCCTGTGTTACAAGGTGTGAAGTTGAGTAAGACTCAATGCCCGACCACTACAGAAGATAGAGAAAAAATGAAATATGTTCCCTATGCTTCAGCCATAGGCTCTATCATGTATGCAATGCTGTGTACCAGACCTGATGTGTGCCTTGCTATAAGTCTAGCAGGGAGGTACCAAAGTAATCCAGGAGTGGATCACTAGACAGCGGTCAAGAACATCCTGAAGTACCTGAAAAGGACTAAGGATATGTTTCTCGTATATGGAGGTGACAAAGAGCTCATCGTAAAAGGTTACGTTGATGCAAGCTTTGACACTGATCCGGACGATTCTAAATCGCAAACCGGATACGTGTTTACATTAAATGGTGGAGCTGTCAGTTGGTGCAGTTCTAAACAAAGCGTCGTGGCGGGATCTACATGTGAAGCGGAGTATATAGCTTCTTTAGAAGCAGCAAACGAAGGAATCTGGATGAAGGAGTTCATATCCGATCTAGGTGTCATACCTAGTGCATCGGGACCAATGAAAATCTTTTGTGACAATACTGGTGCAATTGCCTTGGCAAAGGAATCCAGATTTCACAACAGAACCAAGCACATCAAGAGACGCTTCAATTCCATCCGGGATCTAGTCCAGGTGGGAGACATAGAGATCTGCAAGATACATACGGATCTGAATGTAGCAGACCCATTGACTAAGCCTCTTCCACGAGCAAAACATGATCAGCACCAAAGCTCCATGGGTGTTAGAATCATTACTGTGTAATCTAGATTATTAACTCTAGTGCAAGTGGGAGACTGAAGGAAATATGCCCTAGAGGCAATAATAAAGTTATTATTTATTTCCTTATATCATGATAAATGTTTATTATTCATGCTAGAATTGTATTAACCGGAAACATAATACTTGTGTGAATACATAGACAAAACTAAACGTCACTAGTATGCCTCTACTTCACTAGCTCGTTAATCTAAGATGGTTATGTTTCGTAACCATAGACATGTGTTGTCATTTGATTAACGGGATCACATCATTGAGAATGATGTGATTGACATGACCCATTCCATTAGCTTAGCAACCGATCGTTTAGTATGTTGCTATTGCTTTCTTCATGACTTATACATGTTCCTATTACTATGAGATTATGCAACTCCCGTTTGCCGGAGGAACACTTTGTGTGATACCAAACGTCACAATGTAACTGGGTGACTATAAGGTACTCTACAGGTGTCTCCAAAGTTACATGTTGGGTTGGTGTATTTGGAGATTAGGATTTGTCACTCCGATTGTCGGAGAGGTATCTCTGGGCCCTCTCGGTAATGCACATCACTTAAGCCTTGCAAGCAATGCAACTAATGAGATAGTTGCGAGATGATGTATTACGGAACGAGTAAAGAGACTTGCCGGTAACAAGATTGAACTAGGTATTAAGATACCGATGATCGAATCACGGGCAAGTAACATACCGATGACAAAGGGAACAACGTATGTTGTTATGCTGTCTGACTGATAAAGATCTTCGTAGAATATGTGGGAGCCAATATGAGCATCCAGGTTCCGCTATTGGTTATTGACCGGAGACATGTCTCGGTCATGTCTACATTGTTCTCGAACCCGTAGGGTCCGCACGCTTAACGTTACGATGACAGTTTCATTATGAGTTTATATGTTTTGATGTACGGAAGGTTGTTCGGAGTCCCGGATGTGATCACGGACATGACGAGGAGTCTCTAAATGATCGAGACATAAAAATTGATATATTGGACGACTATATTCGGACACCGGAAGTGTTCCAGGTGATTTCGGAGAAAACCGGAGTGCCGGAGGGTTACCGGAACCCCCCCCCCCCGGGAGAAGTATGGGCCTAATGGGGCTTAGTGGAGAGAGAGAAGGGCGGCCAGGGTGGGCCGCGCGCCCCCTCCCCCTCTGGTTCGAATTGGACTAGGAGAGGGGGGCGGCGCCCCCCTTTCCTTCTCCCTCTCCCCCTTCCTTTCCCCCTACTAGTAGGAGTAGGAAAGAGGGGAGTCCTACTCCTACTAGGAGGAGGGCTCCTCCTCCTGGCGCGCCCTGCTAGGGCCGGCCGGCTTCCCCCCTTGCTCCTTTATATATGGGGGCAGGTGGGCACCTCTAGACACACAAATTGATCTTCGTGATCGTTCTCTTAGCCGTGTGCGGTGCCCCCCTCCACCATAATCCTCGATAATATTGTAGCGGTGCTTAGACAAAGCCCTGCGACGGTAGAACATCAAGATCGTCACCACGCCGTCGTACTGACGGCACTCATCCCCGACACTTTGCTGGATCGGAGTCCGGGGATCATCATCGAGCTGAACGTGTGCTAGAGCTCGGAGGTGCCGTAGTTTCGGTGCTTGATCGGTCGGGCCGTGAAGACGTACGACTACATCAACCGCGTTGTCATAACGCTTCCGCTATCGGTCTACGAGGGTACGTAGAAAATCTCCCCTCTCGTTGCTATGCATCACCATGATCTTGCGTGTGCGTAGGAATTTTTTTGAAATTACTACGTTCCCCAACAGTGGCATCCGAGCCTAGGTTTTATGTGTTGATGTTGTATGCACGAGTAGAACACAAGTGAGTTGGGGGCGATATAAGTCATACTGCTTACCAGCATGTCATACTTTGGTTCGGCGGTATTGTTGGATGAAGCGGCCCGGACCGACATTACGCGTACGCTTACGCGAGACTGGTTCTACCGACGTGCTTTGCACACAGGTGGCTGGCGGGTGTCAGTTTCTCCAACTTTAGTTGAACCGAGTGTGGCTACGCCCAGTCCTTGCGAAGGTTAAAACAGCACCAACTTGACAAACTATCATTGTGGTTTTGATGCGTAGGTAAGATTGGTTCTTGCTTAAGCCCGTAGCAGCCACGTAAAACTTGCAGCAAACAAAGTAGAGGACGCCTAACTTGTTTTTGCAGGGCTTGTTGTGATGTGATATGGTCAAGACATGATGCTAAATTTTATTGTATGAGATGATCATGTTTTGTAACCGAGTTATCGACAACTGGCAGGAGCCATATGGTTGTCGCTTTATTGTATGCAATGCAATCGCCCTGTAATGCTTTACTTTATCACTAAGCGGTAGCGATAGTTGTAGAAGCATAAGTTTGGCGAGACGAGAACGATGCTACGATGGAGATCAAGGTGTCGCGCCGGTGACGATGGTGATCATGACGATGCTTCGGAGATGGAGATCACAAGCACAAGATGATGATGGCCATATCATATCACTTATATTGATTGCATGTGATGTTTATATTTTATACATCTTATCTTGCTTTGTTTGACGGTAACATTATAAGATGATCCCTCACTAAATTTCAAGATAAAAGTGTTCTCCCTGAGTATGCACCGTTGCCAAAGTTCGTCGGGCCCAGACACCACGTGATGATCGGGTGTGACAAGCTCTACGTCCATCTACAATGGGTGCAAGCCAGTTTTGCACATGCAGAATACTCAGGTTAAACTTGACGAGCCTAGCATATGCAGATATGGCCTCGGAACACTGAGACCGAAAGGTCGAGCGTGAATCGTAAAGTAGATATGATCAACATAGTGATGTTCACAATTGAAAACTACTCCATTTCACGTGATGATCGGTTATGGTTTAGTTTATTTGGATCACGTGATCACTTAGAAGATTAGAGGGATGTCTTTCTAAGTGGGAATTCTTAAGTAATATGATTAATTGTACTTAAATTTATCATGAACTTAGTACCTAATAGTATCTTGCTTGTTTATGTTTGATTGTAGATAGATGGCCCGTGCTGTTGTTCCGTTGAATTTTAATGTGTTCCTTGAGAAAGCAAAGTTGAAAGATGATGGTAGCAATTATAAGGACTGAGTCCGTAACTTGAGGATTATCCTCATTGCTGCACAGAAGAGTTACGTCCTGGAAGCACCGCTAGGTGCCAGGCCTGCTGCTGATGCAACTGGCGACGTTAAGAACGTCTGGCAGAGCAAAGCTGATGACTACTCGATAGTTCAATGTGCCATGCTTTACGGCTTAGAATCGGGTCTTCAACGGCGTTTTGAACGTCATGGAGCATATGAGATGTTCCAGGAGTTGAAGTTAATATTTCAAGCAAATGCCCGAACTGAGAGATATGAAGTCTCCAATAAGTTCTATAGCTGCAAGATGGAGGAGAACAGTTCTGTCAGTGAGCATATACTCAAAATGTCTGGGTATAATAATCACTTGATTCAACTGGGAGTTAATCTTCCGGATGATTGCGTCATTGATAGAATTCTCCAATCACTTCCACCTAGCTACAAGAGCTTCGTGATGAACTATAATATGCAAGGGATGGATAAGACAATTCCCGAGCTCTTCGCAATGCTAAAAGCTACGGAGGTAGAAATCAAGAAGGAGCATCAAGTGTTGATGGTTCACAAGACCACTAGTTTCAAGAAAAAGGGCAAAGGGAAGAAGAAGGGGAACTTCAATAAGAACAGCAAGCAAGTTGCTGCTCAGGAGAAGAAACCCAAATCTGGACCTAAGCCTGAAACTGAGTGCTTCTACTGCAAGCAAACTGGTCACTAGAAGCGAAACTGCCCCAAGTATTTGGCGGATAAGAAGGATGGCAAGGTGAACAAAGGTATATGTGATATACATGTTTTTGATGTGTACCTTACTAGAGCTCGCAGTAGAACCTGGGTATTTGATACTGGTTCTGTTGCTAATATTTCCAACTCGAAACAGGGACTACGGGTTAAGCGAACACTAGCAAAGGATGAGGTGACGATACGCGTGGGAAATGGTTCCAAAGTTGATGTGATCGCGGTCGGCACGCTACCTCTACATCTACCTTCGGGATTAGTTTTAGACCTAAATAATTGTTATTTGGTGCCAGCGTTGAGCATGAACATTATATCTGGATCTTGTTTGATGCGAGACGGTTATTCATTTAAATCAGAGAATAATGGTTGTTCTATTTATATGAGTAATATCTTTTATGGTCATGCACCCTTGAAGAGTGGTCTATTTTTGATGAATCTCGAAAGTAGTGATACACATATTCATAATGTTGGAGCCAAAAGATGCAGAGTTGATAATGATAGTGCAACTTATTTGTTGCACTGCCGTTTAGGTCATATCGGTGTAAAGCGCATGAAGAAACTCCATACTGATGGACTTTTGGAACCACTTGATTATGAATCACTTGGTACTTGCGAACCATGCCTCATGGGCAAGATGACTAAAACACCGTTCTCTGGTACTATGGAGAGAGCAACAGATTTGTTGGAAATCATACATACAGATGTATGTGGTCCAATTAATGTTGAAGCTCGTGGCGGATATCGTTATTTTCTCACTTTCACAAATGATTTAAGAAGATATGGGTATATCTACTTAATGAAACATAACTCTGAAACATTTGAAAAGTTCAAAGAGTTTCAGAGTGAAGTTGAAAATCATCGTAACAAGAAAATAAAGTTTCTACGATCTGATCGTGGAGGAGAATATTTGAGTTACGAGTTTGGTCTACATTTGAAACAATGCGGAATAGTTTCGCAACTCACGCCACCCGGAACACCATAGCGTAATGGTGTGTCCGAACGTCATAATCGTACTTTACTTGATATGGTGCGATCTATGATGTCTCTTACAGATTTACCGCTATCGTTTTGGGGTTATGCTTTAGAGACGGCCGCATTCACATTAAATAGGGCACCACCCAAATCCGTTGAGACGACGCCTTATGAACTATGGTTTAGCAAGAAACCAAAGTTGTCGTTTCTGAAAGTTTGGGGCTGCGATGCTTATGTGAAAAAACTTCAACCTGATAACCTCGAACCCAAATCGGAGAAAAATGTCTTAATAGGATACCCAAAGGAGACTGTTGGATACACCTTCTATCACAGATCCGAAGGAAGACATTTGTTGCTAAGAATGGATCCTTTCTGGAGAAGGAGTTTCTCTCGAAAGAAGTGAGTGGGAGGAAAGTAGAACTTGATGAGGTAACTGTACCTGCTCCCTTCTTGGAAAGTAGTACATTGCAGAAACCGGTTTTTGTGACACCTACACCAATTAGTGAGGAAGCTAATGATAATGATCATGAAACTTCAGGACAAGTCACTACTGAACCTCGTAGATCAACCAGGGTAAGATCCGCACCAGAGTGGTACGGTAATCATGTTCTGGAAGTCATGCTACTAGATCATGGCGAACCTACGAACTATGAAGAAGCGATGGTGAGCCCAGATTCCGCAAAATGGCTTGAAGCCATGAAATCTGAGATGGGATCCATGTATGAGAACAAAGTATGGACTTTGGTTGACTTGCCCAATGATTGGCAAGCAATTGAGAATAAATGGATCTTCAAGAAGAAGACTGACACTGACGGTAATGTTACTGTCTACAAAGCTCGACTTGTTGCAAAAGGTTTTCGACAAGTTCAAGGGATTGACTACGATGAGACCTCACCCGTAGCGATGCTTAAGTCTGTCCGAATCATGTTAGCAATTGCCACATTTGATGATTATGAAATTTGGCAGATGGATGTCAAAACTGCATTCCTGAATGGATTTCTGGAAGAAGAGTTGTATATGATGCAGCCGGGAGGTTTTGTCGATCCAAAGGGATCTATAAAGTGTGCAAGATCCAGTGATCCATTTATGGACTGGTGCAAGCCTCTCGGAGTTGGAATAAACGCCTTGATAGTGTGATCAAAGCATTTGGTTTTATACAAACTTTTGGAGAAGCCTATATTTACAAGAAAGTGAGTGGGAGCTCTGTAGCATTTCTGATATTATATGTGGATTACATATTACTAATCGGAAATGATATAGAATTTCTGGATAGCATAAAGGGATACTTGAATAAGAGTTTCTCAATGAAAGACCTCGGTGAAGCTGCTTACATATTGGGCATTAAGATCTATAGAAATAGATCAAGACGCTTAATTGGACTTTCACAAAGCACATACCTTGACAAAGTTTTGAAGAAGTTCAAAATGGATCAGGCAAAGAAAGGATTCTTGCCTGTGGTACAAGGTGTGAAGTTGAGTAAGACTCAATGCCCGACCACTACAGAAGATAGAGAAAAAATGAAAGATGTTCCCTATGCTTCAGCCATAGGCTCTATCATGTATGCAATGCTGTGTACCAGACCTGATGTGTGCCTTGCTATAAGTCTAGCAGGGAGGTACCAAAGTAATCCAGGAGTGGATCACTAGACAGCGGTCAAGAACATCCTGAAGTACCTGAAAAGGACTAAGGATATGTTTCTCGTATATGGAGGTGACAAAGAGCTCATCGTAAAAGGTTACGTTGATGCAAGCTTTGACACTGATCCGGACGATTCTAAATCGCAAACCGGATACGTGTTTACATTAAATGGTGGAGCTGTCAGTTGGTGCAGTTCTAAACAAAGCGTCGTGGCGGGATCTACATGTGAAGCGGAGTATATAGCTGCTTTAGAAGCAGCAAACGAAGGAGTCTGGATGAAGGAGTTCATATCCGATCTAGGTGTCATACCTAGTGCATCGGGACCAATGCAAATCTTTTGTGACAATACTGGTGCAATTGCCTTGGAAAAGGAATCCAGATTTCACAAGAGAACCAAGCACATCAAGAGACGCTTCAATTCCATCCGGGATCTAGTCCAGGTGGGAGACATAGAGATTTGCAAGATACATACGGATCTGAATGTAGCAGACCCGTTGACTAAGCCTCTTCGACGAGCAAAACATGGTCAGCATCAAAGCTCCATGGGTGTTAGAATCATTACTGTGTAATCTAGATTATTGACTCTAGTGCAAGTGGGAGACTGAAGGAAATATGCCCTAGAGGCAATAATAAAGTTATTATTTATTTCCTTATATCATGATAAATGTTTATTATTCATGCTAGAATTGTATTAACCGGAAACATAATACTTGTGTGAATACATAGACAAAACTAAACATCACTAGTATGCCTCTACTTGACTAGCTCGTTAATCGAAGATGGTTATGTTTCCTAACCATAGACATGTGTTGTCATTTGATTAACGGGATCACATCATTAGGAGAATGGTGTGCTTGACATGACCCATTCCATTAGCTTAGCACCCGGTCGTTTAGTATGTTGCTATTGCTTTCTTCATGACTTATACATGTTCCTATGACTATGAGATTATGCAACTCCCGTTTGCCGGAGGAACACTTTGTGTGCTACCAAACGTCACAATGTAACTGGGTGATTATAAAGGTACTCTACAGGTGTCTCCAAAGGTACATGTTGGGTTGGCGTATTTCAAGATTAGGATTTGTCACTTCAATTGTCGGAGAGGTATCTCTGGGCCCTCTCGGTAATGCACATCACTTAAGCCTTGCAAGCAATGCAACTAATGAGATAGTTGCGAGACGATGTATTACGGAACGAGTAAAGAGACTTGCCGGTAACGAGATTGAACTAGGTATTAAGATACCGACGATCGAATCACGGGCAAGTAATATACCGATGACAAAGGGAACAACGTATGTTGTTATGCGGTCTGACCGATAAAGATCTTCGTAGAATATGTGGGAGCCAATATGAGCATCTAGGTTCCGCTATTGGTTATTGACCGGAGACGTTTCTCGGTCGTGTCTACATTTTTCTCGAACCCGTAGGGTCCGCACGCTTAACGTTACGATGACAGTTTCATTATGAGTTTATATGTTTTGATGTAACGAAGGTTGTTTAGAGTGCCGGATGTGATCACGGACATGACGAGGAGTCTCGAAATGATCGAGACATAAAGATTGATATATTGGACGACTATATTCGAACACCGGAAGTGTTCCAGGTGATTTCGGAGAAAACCGGAGTGCCGGAGGGTTACCGGAACCCCCCGGGAGAAGTATGGGCCTAATGGGCCTTAGTGGAGAGAGAGAGAGGGGCGGCCAGGGTGGGCCTCACGCCCCCTCCCCCTCTGGTTCGAATTGGACTAGGAGAGGGGGACGGCGCCCCCCTTTCCTTCTCCCTCTCCCCCTGCCTTTCCCCCTCCTAGTAGGAGTAGGAAAGAGGGGAGTCCTACTCCTACTAGGAGGAGGGATCCTCCTCCTGGCGCGCCCTGCTAGGGCCGGCCGGCCTCCCCCTTGCTCCTTTATATACGGGGGCAGGGGGGCACCTCTAGACACACAAGTTGATCTTCGTGATCGTTCTCTTAGCCGTGTGCGGTGCCCCCCTCCACCATAATCCTCGATAATATTGTAGCGGTGCTTAGGCGAAGCCCTGCAACGGTAGAACATCAAGATCGTCACCACGCCGTCGTACTGACGGAACTCATCCCCGACACTTGCTGGATCGGAGTCCGGGGATCGTCATCGAGCTGAACGTGTGCTAGAACTCGGAGGTGCCGTAGTTTCGGTGCTTGATCGGTCGGGCCGTGGAGACGTATGACTACATCAACCACGTTGTCATAACGCTGCCGCTATCGGTCTACGAGGGTACATAGACAACACTCTCCCCTCTCGTTGCTATGCATCACCCTGATCTTGCGTGTGCGTAGGATTTTTTTTGAAATTACTACGTTCCCCAACATAAGTGTGATCCGGCTTCTCTTCAGGCGCTTGCAGTTCTGTCCAATCATTGATGAAATCCATAAGTGCTTGAGATTTGATCGTCGTTCGGGGTATATATTTCAACCCGTGAGGTCCAAGCTCGATAGCCCACTTGGCAATTCGGCCAGTTGCTTGTCTGTTCTGGATTATATCTTCCAAAGGAGCAGAACTGACCACTGTGATAGGATGGCCTTGAAAATATTGCTTAAACTTCTGGCTTGCCATGAAAACCCCATATACCAGCTTCTGCCAGTGCGGGTACCTCTGATTGGACTCAATAAGTACCTCACTGATATAATAAACCGGAGCTAAATCGGATATTCCTTTCCTGCCTCCTTGCGCTCCACCACAATAGCCATGCTAACTGCCCGAGCGTTAGCTGCCACATATAGCAAGAATGGCTCCTTGTCAACCGGAGCAGCAAGAACTGGCGGGTTAGCCAGCTGCCGCTTTAAGTCTTCAAATGCTTCATTTGTGGCGTCACTCCAGACAAAGTCATCCATTTTCTTCAGCATCTGATACAAAGGAATGGTTTTTCCCCAAGGCGGCTGCTAAACCGGCTCAACACGACAATCTAGCCTGCCAAGCGTTGAACGTCATTGATACACTTCGGTTTAGCCAAGGAGGTGATGGCCTTGATCTTTTCCGGATTAGCTTCAATGTCCCTGTTAGACACCAAAAAGCCAAAGAGCTTGCCTGCCGGTACACCAAAAACGCACTTGGCTGGATTAAGCATCATCTTGTAAACCCGTAGGTTATCAAAGGTTTCCTTCAAGTCATCAATCAATGTTTTCTTCTTCCTTGATTTCACCACAATATTATCCACATAGGCATGAACATTACAGCCGATTTGTTTATGAAGGCAATTCTGCACACACTGTTGATAAGTCGCCTAGGCACTCTTGAGCCCAAAGGGCATGGACACATAGCAGAAGGTTCCAAAGGGGGTTATGAAGGCCATCTTATCCTGGTCCTTAACTACCATTTTGATCTGATGATAACCAGAATATGCATCCAAAAAGCTCAAACGCTCGCAACCCGTCGTAGCATCAATAATTTGATCAATACGGGGGAGGACAAAAGGATCTGCTGGACAAGCCTTGTAGAGATCTGTGTAGTCCACACACATACTCCATCTGCCGTTCTTCTTAAGGACCAGCACCGGATTAGCCAACCACTCAGGATGGAATACTTCAACGATGAATCCAGCCGCCAAGAGCCTGGCCACTTCTTCTCCAATAGCCTTGCGTCTTTCTTCATTGAACCGACAGAGAAACTGCTTGACCGGTTTATACTTAGGATCAACATTAAGAGTGTGCTCAGCGAGTTTTCTCAGTACACCTCGCATGTCAGAAGGCTTCCACGCATAGATGTCCCGATTCTCACGGATGAACTCGATGAGCGCGCTTTCCTATTTCGGATCCAAGTTAGCGCTGATGCTGAACTGCTTGGATGAATTGCCAGGAATGAAGTCAACAAGCTTAGTCTCATCAGCCGATTTAAACTTCAAGGCCGGATCATGCTCTGTAGTTGGCTTCTTCAATGAAGTCATATCTGCCGGATCAACATTATCTTTGTAAAACTTTAACTCTTTTGTGGCACGAACCGACTCAGCATAAGCCGCATCACCTTCTTCACACTCCAGAGCAATATTGCGGCTCCCATGGACGGTTATAGTTCCCTTGTGACCCGACTTCTTGAGCTGCAGATAGACATATCAAGGTTGTGCCATAAATTTAGCATAAGCCGGCCGTCCAAACAGGGCGTGATACAGACTTCTGATTTTCACCACTTCAAAGGTCAAAGTTTCTGATCCCGAGTCATGCTCATCCCCAAAAGCCACCTCCAGAGCTATCTTACCAACAGGTTAGGCCGATTTACCAGGCACCACACCATGGAACACCGTATTGGACGATTTAAGATTTTTATCTGTTAACCCCATGCGACGGAAAGTTTCATAATAAAGGATATTGATACTGCTTCCTCCATCCATGAGTACTTTGGTGAACTTATAACCTCCCACCTGAGGTGCCACCACCAATGCCATATGACCCGGATTGTCAACCCGGGGTGGATGATCTTCTCTACTCCACACAATCGGCTGCTCAGACCAGCACAGGTAACGGGGCACCGCCGATTCAACGGAGTTCACTGCCCTCTTATGAACCTTTTGGCCACGTTTGTCTAAGATGGTGGTGAAGACATGATATTGCCCACTATTTAACTGCTTCGGGTTGCTTTGGTAACCCGACTGCTGCTGCTGCTGCTGATTGCTTTGATGATTGTAGCCACCTTGGTTGCCGTGATTACCTTGATTGTTATGTCCGCCCTGATTATCATGAAAGCCTAAACCGGAATTTCCTCCACTATAGCCCGGCCCATGAGCTCCGTGGCCCGAACCGCCACCCGGCCCATTATCATACCGAAAAGAATTAGAATTCTTGAACTCTTGCATGATGTAGCAATCCTTCCAGAGATGTGTGGACGGAATCTCCTTCATCCCATGTTTTGGGCACGACTGGTTCAACAGGTAAGACAGGCGGTCCGGGTTAGGGCTCGGTGCTCCCCCGCGCTGGGGCGGTTTACCCTTACGTCGCTGGCCCTTGTCCTGCGTGCTGGTATTAGCCACGAAGTCCAAGCTGTGATCGGCTTTACTCTTGTTGCCGTTTCCATGTCCGCCGAGTTGCGGTGCTGCCCCTTGGCATTGCCGCTTCTTTTTCCCTTCCATGTCTTATCATCGTCAGACTCGGGATCCTTGGTACTATCAGGATCGTCATACTTCACCAGAGCAGCCATGAGGGTTCCCATGTCATTGCAATGACGTTTGAGCCGTCCCAACTTCAACTTCAGGGGTTCAAACCGGCAATTGCCTTCCAATGTTAGAACTGCAGTATCCGCGTTGAAGCAGTCCGATGAATGCAAAATTTCCGAGACCCGGCGCACCCACCAGGTTGTTGACTCTCCTTCCTCCTGGACACAGGCAGCTAAGCTACAATTGACATGGGCTGCTTGCATGTATCTTTGAAATTCTGGATAAACCGGGTTCTCAACTCGGCCCACGACCTGATAGAATTTGCCGGTAAACTCTTTAGCCAAGTACGGGCCGTCCCTTCCAACATCATGGTAAAATACTTTGCACATGCCGCATCATCCACATCCAGCATCTCCATGGCCACCTCATAGCTTTCAACCCATGTCTCAGGGGATAAATCGGCAGTATAATTCGGCACCTTACGCGGGCCATTGAAATCCTTGGGCAGGCGCATGTTGCGCAACGCTGGGACGAGACAGGGCACTCCCAAAGAACTAGAGGTAACTCCTGGCTCTACTGACGTGGTTGGACGAACCGGAGTAAGCTGATGGACTTCATGCTGCGCCGCTAACTCGGCCTCTCTGCGTGCCCGAGCCCGGTCCACTACCTCCTGAGCATCACCCGCCAGGTTATTGCCACGGGGTGGATCATGGTTCCGCCCGTTGCTTGACACTACCGGTTCATCCATTCACCTGCTGTAGCTCCGGCTTGGACGAGGAGTGGAATGAATCCGATCACGACTATATGAGTAAGCCTCCTGTTGGACCAAGGCTGTCTGAAGAAGCTCCTTAACCCGGCGCGTCTCAACCGCCGCCGGAGAATCACCTTCGATTGGGATGGCCGCCAGCCATGAAGCGACAGCAACAAGGTTGTCCATCGGGGTAGAATAATGACCCGATGGTGTTGGGACAGGCTGCATCACAATGTTGTTCTGACGAGGCGGATCCATCAAACGTGGCTGAACCGGCCCCCCCTCCTCCAGGCGCCTCCGCCCGGTTTGCTACCGGCGGGTTACTGGTCCCCGCTCCTGGTGTGTTAAAGAGGTTCCTAGCATCATAAACCGGAGGCAAGCGAGACCGGTGCCTCCTCTTTAGGACTTCGTGCGATGCACTCTGATCCAGCATAAGCCAGTAAGCCTGTGCATCCAAAGCGGCCCGCTCTGCAGCCATCCTGGTATCTTCAGCTGCCAAATCGGCTTTGGCCTAAGTAATCTGATCCTTCACTTCCGCGATTTTCGCATTGTGTGCATCCCGATCCGCCGGGTTAATCTCCGCCATCAGCGTTGCCAACACATCAAATAAATCAGATAAAACCTGAGCCAGCGGTCGCACAGGGCCTTCTGCCTCGGCTGCGGTTGTCGCTGCTGATCTAGAAATCATCGCCGCTGCGGTCGAAGGGTGGAGCGCCGGCTGTGTACCAGCCAAGAAGATTGCAACCCGCTTTGGCAGATCAGAGGGGTCCGGAATATTGTCGCCATCGGAATAGCCCCCAATCCGGCCATCTTGTAGCTGATACAACGACTCGGTCTCTCCGGTCGATGACTCGTCGCCGGAATAAACAACGGTCTCACCACCAGATTCCGATCTGTCCTCGTATTCCCCTCCTTGGATGACTCCCACGAAGGCACACTTCATGACAGGCTTGACCCGGGCGGATGTCGCACGCTGAGCTGTTTCCACGAGGTCAGTGCAGATGTCCGGCTCAGGGCCCGGTTCGCTGATCTTGCCAATGAAAATGTGTATGCCACCAAAGGGGACCCGGTACCCGTACTCGATTGAGCCGGCCTTGGGGCCCCAACCTGCATCGTCGATGTAGAGTTTGCCGCGACGACTCTTGGTCATCCGGCCCACAGCGTAACCCTTGAGTCCTTCGAAGTTGCCCTCCAAGAACTTGAAACCATCGTGCGATAGCCCCACGGTGGGCGCCAACTGTCGTGGTTTTGTCACGGCAGATGTCCTCAGGAAAGGACTTAGTCGTGGAGCCATCGCTGCAGGTTAGCTTAAAGGGGTTAAAGCGGACAAGGGACGCAAGAGAGTTTTATACTAGTTCGGCCCCTTATGATGAAGGTAAAAGCCTACGTCTAGTTGTGATGGAATTGATGGGGTTTCGATGATCAGGGAGCGAATACGCTTTTCCTGAGTCTTGAGTTGTTGTCTGTTGTTCTGAACCGCCGTTGGGTCGTCCCCTTATATACATGGGTTGACGCCCGTCGGTTTACAGA
The DNA here is from genome assembly GCA_032464435.1 of Aegilops umbellulata. Taxonomy (NCBI): domain Eukaryota; kingdom Viridiplantae; phylum Streptophyta; class Magnoliopsida; order Poales; family Poaceae; genus Aegilops; species Aegilops umbellulata. The sequence continues at coordinate 247,027,915 of CP136056.1, forward strand.
GTCCCGAGGCCGGCTCATAAATGTGTCCGGCTCGGTCTCCGTTCTTTCTACCTTATAGTACAAGTTACATTGTCAATGCCGGTTTATGTGTACAGGCCTTAAACCGGCTTTGGGCCCTGGGCCATCTTGAAGCGTCTTCGTCTGTCTTCATGGGCTTCAGATATGATAACTACTGATGAAGTTAACCCGGCCTCTCTTGGCCGGTTTACGCCCAGTAGTAATATCCCCAACAATAACCCTCAGGCACAACAGGCAATTAATATCTAGGGGGAGAATCTTCATCATCACTTTCATCAATATTATCAGTTTCAATAGTTTCATTCTCCCTAGCCCTACCAAGTTGTTCATCAAGAAATTCACCTAATGGCATAGTATTATCAAGCATAGAAGTAGTTTCATCATAATTATCATGCATAGCAGAAGTGGCATCATCAATAACATGCGACATATCAGAATTAATAGCAGAAGCAGGTTTAGGTGTCGCAAGCTTACTCAAAACAGAAGGTGAATCAAGTGCAGAGCTAGATGGCAGTTCCTTACCTCCCCTCGTAGTTGAGGGATAAATTTTGGTTTTCTCGTCTTTCATGTTCCTCATAGTGACCAGCAGATATAAATACCAAGTGACTCAAAGAATGGAGCTATGCTCCCCGGCAAGGGCGCCAAAAAATATTCTTGATAACCCACAAGTATAGGGGATCGGAACAGTTTTCGAGGGTAGAGTATTCAACCCAAATTTATTGATTCGACACAAGGGGAGCCAAAGAATATTCTCAAGTATTTGCAGATGAGTTGTCAATTCAACCACACCTGGATAACTTAATATCTGCAGCAAAGTATTTTGTAGCAAAGTAGTATAACGATAATGGTAGCAAAAGTAACAATAGCAGTTTTGTAGTAATTGTAACAATGGCAACGGAAAAGTAACTAAGTGAAGATCAATATGTGAAAAGCTCGTAGGCATTGGATCAGTGATGGATAATTATGTCGGATGCGATTATTCATGCAACAGTTATAACATAGGGTGACACAGAACTAGCTCCAATTCATTAATGTAATTTAGGCATGTATTATGAATATAGTCATACGCGCTTATGGAAAAGAACTTGCATGACATCTTTTGTCCTACCCTCCCGTGGTAGCGGGGTCCTATTGGAAACTAAGGGATATTAAGGCCTCCTTTTAATAGAGTACCGGACCAAAGCATTAACACTTAGTGAATAAATGAACTCCTCAAACTACGGTCATCACCGGGAGTGGTCCCGATTATTGTCACTTCGGGGTTAACGGATCATAACACATGATAGGTGACTATAGACTTGCAAGATAGGATGAAGAACTCACATATATTCATCAAAACATAATAGGTTCAGATCTGAAATCATGGCACTCGGGCCCTAGTGACAAGCATTAAGCATAGCAAATTCATAGCAACATCAATCTCAAAACATAGTGGATACTAGGGATCAAACCCTAACAAAACTAACTCGATTACATGATAAATCTCATCCAACCCATCACCGTCCAGCAAGCGTACGATGGAATTACTCACGCATGGCGGTGAGCATCATGAAATTGGTGATGGAGGATGGTTGATGATGACGACGGCGACGAATCCCCCTCTCCGGAGCCCTGAACGGACTCCAGATCAGCCCTCCCGAGGGAGTTTAGGGCTTGGCGGTGGCTCCGTATCGTAAAACGCGATGAATCCTTCTTTCTGATTTTTTTCTCCCCGAACACGAATATATGGAGTTGGATTTGAGGTCGGTGGAGCACCAGGGGGCCCATGAGGCAGGGGGCGCGCCCAGGGGGTAGGCGCGCCCCCACCCTCATGGACATAGTGTGGGCCTTCTGGCCTTGATTCTTTTGCCAATATTTTTTATATATTCTAAAAATATTCTCCGTGAAGTCCGGGTTAGTTCCATTCAAATCATGCAAGTTAGAGTCCAAAACCAGGGCAAAACTGTTTGGAAAAGTAGATACGATGGAGACGTATCAGTTGATGAAGGTTGCTTCTCTTCTTTGCTTGATTTTGAACCCGAGAAATAACTTCAACTCTCCCATCATGGACATCTTGAACTTAGAGGTCATGAGAGCTGCGAATTCCTCATTGAAAGCTTTGCTAGGGGAACCAAAGATAATATCATCAACATATAGTTGGCATACAAATAATTCCCCTTTGACCTTCTTAGTAAAAAGAGTGGGGTCAATTTTCTCAATTTCAAACCCACGATCTTGCAACAACTTGGTAAGGTGCTCATACCACGCACGTGGGGCTTGTTTAAGGCCATAAAGTGCCTTATCGAGTTGGTACACATGATTGTGGAACTCGGGATCCTCAAACCCCGGGGGTTGTTTGACATACACCAATACTCATTAATAGGACCATTAAGAAAATCACTCTTCACATCCATTTATTGCAACTTGAAGTTATGATGAGAAGCATAAGCAATCAACAAACGAATAGATTCAAGGCGAGCAACGGGAGCAAAGGATTCACCGTAGTCGATACCCTCGACTTGGGAGTAGCCTTGTGCTACCAAACGATCCCTATTGCGAACGATAATCCCATGAGCATCTTGCTTGTTCTTGAATATCCACTTGGTTCCAATGAAATTATGGTTCCCCTTTGGCCTTGGCACCAATCTCCACACCTTGATGTGCTCGAAGTTGTTGAGTTCTTCATGCATGGCATTAAGCCAATCCGGATCCTCGAGCGCCTCATAGACCTTTTGGGGTTCAACACAAGAAACAAACACGTGATGTTCACAATAGTTTGCTAATTGTCTATGAGTGTTTACCCCCTTTCTTAAGCTTCCAAGCACATTCGTCATGAAATGATCTTTGGTAGTGAGCTCGGATGCAATCTTGGCGGCACGACACTCCAATTCCTCCTCAAGAGAGAGTTGAGGAGCGGAAACTTGATCATCTTGAGCGTCGTCTTGAGCTTGTTCTTGATCTTGAGCTTGCTCTTGATCTTGAACTTGCTCGGTGGTGAGACCTTGACCTTGGGCATCACTTGGTGGTTCACCACCATCTTGAGGTTGATCTTGCCCTTGATCCTGTTCATCTGGTTGAGGGCCTTCACTTTGTTCTTCAGAAGCGTGTGGGTCTTGGTTTGGTGATGGTTCCACTTGAGTGGAACATTGTCCTTGTCCTTCGGACACAAGGAGTTCCTCAATGGGCAGGATATGACCAACACCCATTCTTCTTATGGCTTGGGAAGGAATTTCATCACCTACATCACAAGTACCACTTTTCTCCACTTGGGAGCCGTTATTCTCATCAAACTCCACGTTACACGTCTCCTCAATGAGTCTGGTGGACTTGTTGAGGACACAGTAAGCATGAGCGTTTGTAGCATAACCAACAAATATGCCCTCATGAGCTCTAGCCTCAAATTTAGACCAACGAACACCTTTCTTGAGAATTGAACACTTACACACGAACACCCGGAAGTACTTGAGGTTCGGCTTGTTGCCGGTGAGTATCTCATATGGAGTCTTGTTCAAGCCTTTGCGGAGATAGAGACGATTGGATCCATGACAAGCGGTGTTGATGGCTTCGGCCCAAAAGTTGTACGGAGACTTGAACTCCGCCATCATGGTCCTTGCCACATCCATCAACGTCAGGTTCTTCCTCTCTGCTACACCATTTTGTTGAGGGGTGTAAGGTGCGAAATATTGATTCTTGATCTCCTCGGCACTAAGAAACTCATCCAAGGTGTAGTTCTTGAACTCGGTGCCATTGTCACTTCTTATCGTCAAGATCTTTGCATTGTGTTGATGTTGAGCTTCATTTGCAAAGTCGATGATGGTTTGTTAGGTCTCACTCTTACTCTTAAAGAAATATACCCATGTATCTTGAATAATAATCCACAATCCCCAAGCAATACTTTCTACCCCCAAAACTATCAAAGGATGGAGGTCCAAATAGATCCAAGTGAAGGAGCTCCAAGGGTTTCTTAGAGTAGATGATAGTCGTGGGAGGGTGAGCCTTCTCATGTAGTTTTCCTTCGATACAAGCACTACAAACACGATCTTTGGCAAAGATCTCATATTGACATGGGCTAAACGGCGACGCCAAAGCCATCCCACGTCAACTTTCGCCATTAGGCATGTCGCGGTCTTAGTGGGTCGCTCCGAAAAGTTAATCACATAAAGACCGTACTCGACATGCCCAACAAAGGCTACTTTAAGAGTCTTTCTCCACAAGAGGGCCACGGTATCAATATCAAAGAAAGTGGCAAATCCCATGAGTGCAAGTGGACGAACGGAAAGTAAATTGTATGCAAGGGACTCAACAAGCATGAATTTCTCGATCGTGAGATCATGAGAAATGACAACCTTGCCAAGACCCATTACCTTAGAAGACAAGGTGTCACCCCACTCGACATTGGTGGGCATAGATGAAATCTTGTGCACGCCCACCACCAAGTCCTTGATTCCAGTCATATGATTTGTGGCTCCACTATCGAGCCACCATGATCATCCGCCGGAAGCAAACACCTACAAGAGATCAATGCTTGGTTTTAGGTACCCATTTTGTAATGGGTACTTTGATGTTAGTAACAAGGGTCTTAGGAACCCAAATAGACCATGCAATGTACTCACAAGGAGAACCAACAAATTTGGCATAAACATGCCCATCACTAGCACGGCATAACACATAAGAAGGGTTAAAGTCGCTGACTTTGTTGGAAGGGGTGGCATTGCCCTTCTTGACACCACCACCCTTCAGATTGTTCTTCTTCTCATTTGAAGCACCCTCTCCCTCCTTCACAAAAGTTTTCTTGAGAGGAGGAGGTCGTTTGGCCTTGTCATTCTTCTTCTTGTTCTTAGACTTGGGTGCAAACCCAATTCCCTCCTTACCCACAACTTCCTTTTGATTGCTCAAAAGGTCGTTGAGGTTCTTCTCACCTTGTATGCAAGACACAATGCCTTTCTCAAGTTGCTCCTTCAAATTTGCATTCTCCTCCACAAGATGCACATGCTCACAACACGGGTTAGTAGCATTGGCATTATCAATTAAAACCATATGAGGAAATGTGGATTTCTCCTTGGTTAGCTTCACTTGGAGTTGATCATGAGACTCTTTAAGGTTAGTATGAGCACCCTTCAAGGCGATGTGAACCTTGTCAAGTATATCAAACTACTCCTTGAGTCTAGCAAAATCAACCCCAAGTTTGGCCTTCTTGGAATTGAGCACACGAGATACAACAAGAGCATGATCAAGATCTTTCTTTAATTTAGCATGATCATTGTTGTGTGACTCCTCAAGAGCCAAACGATGACCACGCTCTTCCTCAAGCGTACTAGAGAGATCCGATATCTCATCGGCATAGTCATGACTATGCCCTTCCATCTTAGAGATGGTTTCTTCGTGAGCCTCGATCATGTCATTGGTTTCACCAAGTTGTTCCAGGAGAGCAATGAAGTGCTTCTTAGCTTTGCCCTGGAGCTTACTCATAAAAGAATAAAATTTATTTTCTTCCTCTTTTGACCCCTTACTTTCATCAATGCAATCTATTAAGGAAGGATTAGTAGTGATGGTAGTTTTGATGTTGGGGGTTACCTTGTTGGTGGCTTTGGCCAAGAGGCACTTGGCAATGATGTTCTCATTGGGTGAGTCAAAGAGGGGGACACTCGTGGAGTTGTTGCAATGGCAACGGAGGCCATCACAACCGTCTCACCGTCATCATCATCATTTTTTTTGAATATAAACAGTAGGGTAAAAACCCCACTGCAATTTTTATTAATAAATAACTCAGAGAAACAAAGAAGTCTAAAAGGCTTGAGGTAAGCCCAAGAAACAAGATGACTAAAAACCTAAAACCTAGGAAACAAAGGAAGAAATAAAAAAGAAAAAGGAAAAAACTAAACAACCAACTAGCCTAAGAACAAAGTAATTACAACATGCTATCAAGCAAAACTGAAAATTGTCTCTCATGCTTCTTCCTCATTCTATATTTGAGAAGCTTTAGTTCCTCCAGAAATATGAACTTCCACCCTTGGAATGAAGGTGCAATATTTTCAAAAATCTTATTATTTCTGGTGATCCAAATGGCCCATGCTCCAAGAATGATTATCTCCATGTAAAATGGATACCTTAGCTTTTCTTTGAGGTCTTGGAATGCTTCTAACACAGACAGGTTTGGAGCTCTTGTTGGACAAATGAAATCCCAGCATTGTTGAACAAATGGACAGCCCCAAAAGAGGTGGTGCAGTGTTTCTTCTTGTTGACAGCTTCCAACAGCACAGTTGTAATCCTCCAACACAAAATTCTTCCATCTAAGTAGGTTTCTGGTGTTGACTCGATCATGAAGAAGTTGCCAGAAGAAAACTGTATGCTTTGGTTGGCATGAACTCTGCCAAATCCAGTTGAAGTGTGGGGGTGTCTGTTTGTGACCAATTAAGACTTTATATGCTTTGATGGAGGAATAGTGCTCAGTCCCCAAATGTAACTCCATGTGTCTAAAGAGTCTAAATGCTCAGATAGTCTCATGGCTATACAAATGTCTTCCATTTGTAAGAATTCCTCATAGGCCTCAGTTGTCAAGGGGAGGAAGAATAAATCCTGCAAGTATTCAGTCTGTAATACTTGTTGAATATTGATCTATGGGTTTCTGACAAAAGAGAACAAGTGAGGAAACTGGTGTTTAAGTATTGCTTGGGTCCATAGATCATCCGTAAAGAAAGCACTGACACCATCTCCCACATTACATCTAGCAATAGCTTTGTACTGATCAATGAGAGCTAAGTTGGACTTCCACCAGAATGATCCAATCATGTTGTCCCCTGGTAATTTTCCATCATTATAGTATGTTTCCCAAATCAAGTTGACCCAGGGAATATCATGTCTGTTGAAGAATTTGTGAAGATTTTTCATGAGCAGGGTTTTATTATGTGTAAAGATATCTAGAACACCTAAGCCTCCCTGGTCTTTTGGTCTACACACTGTAGTCCATGCCACCAAGGCAGGCCTTTTGTCCTCCATATCAGGTCCTCTCCAAAGATAGTGTCTCAAGTATTTAATGATCTGCTTTTTAATTGTAACAGGTATGTCCAAACAGCACCTGAAGAAGATTGATAAAGATGTCATCACTGACTTGACCAACAGTAATTTTCCAGTTTGGGTCATGAAGATAGACTTACCAGTCAATCTTTTTGCAATCCTGTTAACTACGGGGAGACATTTCTCAACACTTGGTTTGTATATTCCCAAGGGCATACCAAGGTAGGTAAATGGGAATTGTCCTCTAGCACACTGCAAGGTGTTTGAATAAATTTCTACCCTGTCTTCAGTAATATTCAAGGGTACCATGATGGACTTCCCATAATTAACTTTTACCCAGTTGCTGTGGCAAAAGTATTAGAAGTGCTTTTAAGCAGAATAACTGCCTACAATCAGCTTGCATAACCACTAAGGTGTCATCTGCATATTGCACAATTGGGAAGTGAGGGCATGAGTTTACTTGCAGTGGAGCAGTGATCAGGTTTAATCTCATGGCTTTATTAAGAATGGATTGTAGCAAATCAGTAGCCAGCACAAAAATTAAAGGAGAATAAGGGTCTCCTTGTCTTACACCCCTCTTTATGTAAATTCTTTTCCCAGGAACTCCATTGAGTAATACAGAAGAGGATGCAGTTGTGAACAAAGCTTCCATCCAGGAAATCCACTTCTCTCCAAATCCTTTAGCTCTAAAAATATCAATGATTGCATCATGCTCAATTGTATCAAAAGCCTTCTCAAAATCCAGTTTTATTACTAAGATTTCTTCCTTAGATTTACGACACTGGTGAATGTATTCATATGCCCAACCAAGTCCGTCCTGGATCACTCTATCTTTGAGAAAACCATATTGATTAATATGTACCAACTGTAGTATAACTCTTTGTAGTCTATTGGCCAACAGTTTTGTAATGATTTTCAGAACTCCATTTAGTAAAGAAATTGGCCTGAAGTCATTAGGAGAAAGTGGCACCTCTTTTCTTGGCACTAGAGTGATGAAAGAGGAGTTAATGCTTTCAAGATTTACATTCCCAGCATGAAATGCCAATATAAGCTCAAAGACATCAGTCTTAATAATATCCCAACAACTTTTAATAAACTCATTATTGAATCCATCTGGCCCTGGTGATTTATCAGTAGGTAGGTTTTTGACCACTCCCTCAACTTCCTCTTGGGTAAAAGGCTTTTCTAGATCAATGAAGATTTGGGGGTCCACTGTGTTTTCATAAAGATCATTAAGGTCAAAGTGCATTGAGTGTCCATTAGATTGTCCCAATCTATTTTTAAAAGCCTCCCAGAGGATTGCAGCCTTTCCTTCATGATCTGTTACTTCAACTTGATCTTTGTTCAGTAGCATAGCAATCTTATTGTGCCTATGATTAATAGAGGCTTTAGTGTGGAAGAATTTTGTGTTTTCATCTCCAAACTTTACTCCTTTAATTTTTCCTCTCTGCTTCCAATAAATCTTCTGATCATTGAGCACAGTTAATAGATACTCCTTGAGCAAGGTCCTGCAATTATTTTCAAATAGAGTAAGGTCCCTGAATCCCTCAATCATATCCCAGAGAAATATACAGTCATTTAGTTCTGCAATTTGCTTCTTATGGCATGCAAGGTTTTTGGCCCACAGCTTTAGAGCTCTTTTGACATTCTTTAATTTTGCAGTAATCTTCTTAGCACAGTCTGAATGACCTACTGGAATAGTCCAAGCAGTCTGAACCACCTGTTGAAAAGAACTGTGATTAAGCCAATAGTTTTCAAATCTGAACACTCTAGACTTTGGGATATTTGTGCCAATTTTAATTATGCAAGGGAGGTGATCAGAAATTGGTTTAGCCATGGGAAGAGCCAAGGTATCAGGATAGATGGTCATCCGAGCTGCAGAGGTAAAAAACCAATCTAATTTCTCCAGTAGTGGGTTGTCTTGCATGTTGCTCCAGCTAAACTGCCTGCCTTTTAGGGGTAATTCAATGAGGCCAAGTTCACTTATTGCCTCATTAAACATGAGCATTTCATTTACATTCCCTCTAGGTCTGTTTCTGTCTTTAGGAGTTTTGATGAAATTAAAATCCCCCATAATAATCCAATCTATATCATTAGGCATTTGAATATTACCAAACCAGTCAATGAACTCAATTTTATCCTCATGATTGCAAGGACCATAGATGTTTGTGAGGACCCAACTTTTGGAGGATGTCCTGCATGTGAACTGAATAGATAATGAGAATTTGTTGTGAAACATTAGCTCCCCAGAGAATAGAGCTCCATTCCAAGCAGTGAGTATGCCACCTGATGCCCCAATGGAAGGTAAGTACTCAAATTTATTAAACCTTTGAGGACATACTTTATGAATGTAGGCCAAATCAAAGTTTTCTCTCTTAGTTTCCTGTATACAAACAATTCCAGCAGCACTTTCTTCTACTTTTTGCCTAATAGCCAACCACTTATCTGAGGAATTAATGCCCCTCACATTCCAGTTTAAGATATTCCATGTTGTATTGTTATTCATTAACAATCAAATTGATGTTACTGTAGTCAGCAAGGTCCACCCCCTGATGACAATCCCAGGCCATAAAATTATTGGGATCCACAAAAAGGACAAAACACTAAAAGCAAGTTGAAACATTCCAGCAGGAGACATAAGCATAAGAGCAGGTGAACCAAAGCAACCACATATGATGGCCAGAAGCTTCCATAGCATCAGATAGTATAGTAGTCTCTACCACAAGGAGATACCAGAGCTGACACAGCAGCAAAGTGCATATAACATACAAAAGGTGCCTACCAGGGCAGACAAGCATTGTGCAGCAGTTGCAATCATTACATTTGACTGCATACATAAGACAAGTAATTCCCAAAAGAGAATAGCAGGCCATCCTGCTATCTATCATAGACTGATGTTGTAGACACATCATCACACATCATCATCATCATCATCATCATCATCCTCATTGTACTCTTCTTGTGCCACCAACCCCTTGGAAAGAGTCTTCTTGGTGAAGTTGTTCTTGTTGGGGAAAGACTTGGCCTTGTCTTTTCGGATAATCTTGCCACCATTTTCTTCCCTCTTCTCGTATGGGCACTCCGCAACAAAATGGCTCACATTTTCACAGTTATAGCATGTCCTCACACGTTGCTTGACCTTGGCACCACTTGAGTTGTTCTTGTTGAAGTTGGGCCTTGTGTTCTTCTAGCTCCAAAATTGCCGTGAAGCAAGAGCCATGTGCTCATGATAAGAATACTTGGTATCTTCGGGGCAACACTCCTCTTCTTCCTCTTCACCCTCTTCTTCCACACTAGCCTTGGCCTTCAAAGCAAGGTTGGGCTTTTTTTGCTTGTTGTGACCGCAACACTGTTTTTTTGGCGGTCTTGTCCAAGATCCTCATTGCAACAAACTCATCCAACACTTCACTTGAGGACAAGGTGTGAAAGTCCGGCCTTTGACGGATGATGGAGGACATGGCCTTATGGTAAGGCATCATGGCCTTGAGAAACTTGCGCTTGATCCAATTGTCATCCGTATCCTTAGACCCATGATCTCGGAGTGACTCCGCGAGAGTGGTTAATCTCCGGTAAAGCTCACGAGGTTCTTCATCTTCATTCATTGCAAACTCATCGGCTTTATCTTGTACCACTTCATAGTTGGAGCGTTGAATGCTTGCGCTTTCCTTATAAATGGAAAAAACATGTTGCCATGCTTCCTTGGCCACGGTGAAAGGTCGGAGATGCACAATATCTTTGGGTGGAATTGCGTCTTGGATGATGAAGAGAGCGGACTCATTGAATTGATGACCCGCGAATTCTCTAGGGGCGAGGTTGCTTGGGTCATGCGGGTAGAAACCTTGCTCAATGATGGTCTAAAGATTAGTAGAACTATGATTTAAATGACATTTAAAATGGTAGACCCAAGAGGCAAAATCCTCATTTTTCACAAACTTAGGAGGAGGACCAACATGATTCAAATGAGTGGAGGGAACCAGTCCTCCATAAGTAAGGGGTGGTTCAACATGGGCAAAGATGTTGTTTCCACTACTACCACTAGTCAAGGAAACTTTATTACTACTAGCTTCCCCCTTGTCGGAGTTAGCATCCGTCACCTTGTTGGTGGGATTGACCACTTCCAACGGTGCGGTGGATGATTTAAGACCATCAAAAAACTCCTTAAACATGCCTTTGACCTCAGTAGGTTTTCAATGTATCCAACGCTGCATTGAATTCCTCACGAGAGACCGAGGATCCCCCATCAGCCATAGACGAGGACGGATTCACACCGCAGTGCTCCTCCGCATCGTCTACGGTGTCAACCATATTCTTCAGATGGCAAAGTCCTTAATAAAGAGTTGAGGCTCGGATACCAATTTAAAGGATCGATATAGTTGACTAGAGGGGGGGTGAATACGCAACTAACAATTTTTAGCTTTTATTTACCAAATTAAACTTTGCATCAAAGTAGGTTTTCTAGATATGCAACTAGGTGAGCAACCTATATGATGCAACAACAACAAGCACACAAGCAAGCAAGGGATACAGCACAATATAAGCTTGCACAAGTAAAGGTGAGAGATAACCAAGCATGGAGCCGGTGGAGACGAGGGTGTGTTACCGAAGTTACTTCCCTTTGAGAGGAAGTATGTCTCCGTTGGAGCGGTGTGGAGGCACAATGCTCCCCAAGAAGCCACTAGGGCCACCGCATTCTCCTCCCGACCTCACACAATGCGAGATGCCGTGATTCCACTATTGGTTCCCTTGGAGGCGGCGACCGAACCTTTACAAACAAGGTTGGGGCAATCTCCACAACTTAATTGGAGGCTCCCAACGACACCACGAAGCTTCACCACAATGGAATATGGCTCCACGGTGACCTCAACCGTCTAGGGTGCTCAAACACCCAAGAGTAACAAGATCCGCAAGGGATTAGTGGGAGAATCAAATTTCTCTTGGTGGAAGTGTAGATCGGGGCCTTCTCAACCAATCCCTAGAAAATCAACAAGTTTGACTCGCTAGGGAGAGAGATCAGGAGAAAATGGAGCTTTGAGCAACAATGGAGCTTGGGAAAGGAAGAGGTAGTTAACTTGGGGAACAAGACCCCCTTTGTATAGTGGGAAGAAAGATCCAACCGTTACCCAATTATTCAGCCCGCGGCATGCGGTACTACCGCAAGGGCATGCAGTACTACCGCTAGGCACTGCGGTACTACCGCTCGCGCGGCAGGGGCCAGACAAGGCCCTGACGCGTATAGAAACGAGCGGTAGAATCGCCGTAGTGGTACTACCTCGCGCCCTTGCAGTACTACCGCAAGGCAGGGTTAAATCGGGGCTGGGAAGGCACTGACTAATAAAATTACATCCGTGGCTACTTCCACTGAGTTTCAGTCTGTGTGAAAATCTGGCACGGTACTACCGCTCACAGGGAGCGGTACTACCGCATAGGGTGTGGAAGTAATGAAGGAAATATGCCCTAGAGGCAATAATAAAATTGTTATTTATATTTCCTTATATCATGATAAATGTTTATTATTCATGCTAGAATTGTATTAACCGAAAACTTAGTACATGTGTGAATACATACACAAACAGAGTGTCCCTAGTGTGCCTCTACTTGACTAGCTCGTTAATCAAAGATGGTTAAGTTTCCTAGCCATAGACATGTGTTGTATTTTGATGAATGAGATCACATCATTAGAGAATGATGTGATGGAGAAGACCCATCCGTTAGCTTATCATAATGATCGTTTAGTTCTTCTGCTATTGCTTTCTTCATGACTTATACATGTTCCTCAAACTATGAGATTATGCAACTCCCGAATACCGGAGGAACACCTTGTGTGCTATCAAACGTCACAACCTAACTGGGTGATTGTAAAGATGTTCTACAGGTGTCTCCGATGGTGTTTATTGAGTTGGCATAGATCGAGATTAGGATTTGTCACTTCATGTATTGGAGAGGTATCTCTGGGCCCTCTCGGTAATGCACATCACTATGAGCCTTGCAAGCAATGTGACTAACGAGTTAGTCACGGGATGATGCATTACGGAATGAGTAAAGAGGCTTGCCGGTAATGAGATTGAACTTGGTATGAGGATACCGATGATCGAATCTCGGGAAAGTAACATACCGATGACAAAGGAAACAACGTATGTTGTTATGCGGTTTGACAGATAAATATCTTCGTAGAATATGTAGGAGCCAATATGAGCATCCAGGTTCCGCTATTGGTTATTGACCGGAGATGTTTCTTGGTCATGTCTACATAGTTCTTGAACCCGTAGGGTCCGCACGCTTAATGTTTGATGATGATTTGTATTATGAGTTATGTGATTTGATGACCGAAGTTTGTCCGGTGTCCCGTATGAGATCACGGACATGACGAGGAGTCTCGAAATGGTTGAGACATAAAGATTGATATATTGGACGATGTTATTCGGACACCAAATGAGTTCCGAGGGGTACCTGATATTTATCTGAGTGCCGGAGGGTTATCGGAACCCCCCGGGGGAAATAATGGGCCCTGATGGGCCTTAGTGGGAAGAGAGGAAGGGCCACAAGGGGCTGGCCACGCCCCCCGCCTTGGGTCCGAATTGGACTAGGGGAAGGGGGCGGCGCCCCCCTTTCCTTCCATTCCTCCTCTCCCTTCCTTCTTCCCCCTTTCCTCCAGGTGGAATCCTACTAGGACTTGGAGTCCTAGTAGGAATCCCCTCTCCTGGTGCGCCCTACCGGGCCGGCCGGCCTCCCCTCCCCTCCTTTATATACGGGGGCAGGGGGAACCCTAGAACACACAAGTTTCTCTTAACCGTGTGCGGTGCCCCCTCCATAGTTACACACCTCGGTCATATCGTCGTAGTGCTTAGGCGAAGCCCTGCGCCGGTAACCTCATCAACAACGTCGCCATGCCATCGTGCTGACAGAACTCTCCCTCGCCCTCAACTTGATCAAGAGATCGAGGGATGTCATCGAGCTGAACGTGTGCTGAACACGGAGGTGCCATACGTTCGGTGCTTGGATCGGTTTGATCGCGAAGACATTTGACTACATCAACCGTGTTACTAAATGCTTCTGCTTTCGGTCTACGAGGGTACGTGGACACACTCTCCCCGCTCATTGCTATGCATCTCCTAGATAGATCTTGCGTGATCGTAGGTAATTTTTTTGAAATACTGCGTTCCCCAACAGTGGCATCCGAGCCAGGTTTATGCGTAGATATTATATGCACGAGTAGAACACAATGAGTTGTGGGCGATGATAGTCATACTGCTTACCAGCAACATCTTACTTTGATTCGGCGGTATTGTTGGATGAAGCGGCCCGGACCGACATTACATGACCACGTTCATGAGATTGGTTCTACCGATGTGCTTCGCACATAGGTGTCTAGCGGTTGTATGTTTCTCCAACTTTAGTTGAATCAGGTTTGACTACGCCCGGTCCTTGTTGAAGGTTAAAACAACACACTTGACAAAAAATCATTGTGGTTTTTGATGCGTAGGTAAGAACGTTTTTGCTAGAAGCTCGTAGCAGCCATGTAAAACTTGCAACAACAAAGTAGAGGACGTCTAACTTGTTTTTGCAGGGCTTGTTGTGATGTGATATGGTCAAGGCGTGATGATATATAAATTGTTGTATGAGATGATCATATTTTGTAACAGTTATCGGCAACTGGCAGGAGCCATATGTTTGTCGCTTTATTGTATGAAATGCAATCGCCATGTAATTGCTTTACTTTATCACTAAGTGGTAGCAATAGTCGTAGAAGCAATAGTTGGTGAGACGACAACGATGCTACGATGGAGATCAAGGTGTCAAGCCGGCGACGATGGTGATCATGATGGAGCTTTGGGGATGGAGATCAAAGCCACAAGATGATGATGGCCATATCATATCACTTATTTTGATTGCATGTGATGTTTATCCTTTATACATCTTATTTTGCTTACTACGGTGGTAGCATTATAAGATTATCTCTCACTAAATTTCAAGGTACAAGTGTTCTCCCTAAGTATGCACCGTTGCTACTGTTCGTCGTGCCGAGACACCATGATGATCGGGTGTGATAAGCTCTACGTTCACATACAATAGGTGCAAGCCAGTTTTGCACATGCAGAATACTTAGGTTAAACTTGACGAGCCTAGCATATGCAGATATGGCATCGGAACACTGAGACCGATAGGTCGAACGTGAATCATATAGTAGATATGATCAACATAGTGATGTTCACCGTTGAAAACTACTCCATGTCACGTGATGATCGGACATGATTTAGTTGATATGGATCACGTGATCATTTATATGACTAGAGGGATGTCTATCTAAGTGGGAGTTCTTAAGTAATATGATTAATTGAACTTTAATTTATCATGAACTTAGTACCTGATAGTATTTTGCATGTCTATGTTATTGTAGATAAATGGCTCGTGCTACTGTTCCTTTGAATTTTAATGCGTTCCTAGAGAAAGCTAAGTTGAAAGATGATGGTAGCAACTACACGGACTGGGTCCGTAACTTGAGGATTATCCTCATTGCTGCACAGAAGAATCACGTCCTAGAAGCACCGCTAGGTGCAAGACCCGCTGCAGGAGCAACTCGAGATGTTATGAACATCTGGCAGAGCGAAGCTGATGACTACTCGATAGTTCAGTGTGCCATGCTTTACATCTTAGAATCGGGACTTCAATGACGTTTTGAACGTCATTGAGCATATGAGAAGTTCCAGGAGTTGAAGTTAATATTTCAAGCAAATGCCCGGATTGAGAGATATGAAGTCTCTAATAAGTTCTACAACTGCAAGATGGAGGAGAATAGTTCTGTCAGTGAACATATACTCAGAATGTCTGGGTACCACAACCACTTGATTGAACTGGGAGTTAATCTTCCTGATGATAGTGTCATTGACAGAGTTCTTCAATCACTGCCACCAAGGTACAAAAGCTTCATGATGAACTATAATATGCAAGGGGTGGATAAGAAAATTCCTGAGCTCTTCGCGATGCTAAAGGCTGCGGAGGTAGAAATCAAGAAGGAGCATCAAGTGTTGATGATTAACAAGACCACTAGTTTCAAGAAGAAGGGCAAAGGGAAGAAGGGGAACTTCAAGAAGAAAGGCAAGCAAGTTGCTGCTCAAGTGAAAAAGCCCAAGCCTGGACCTAAGCCTGAGACTGAGTGCTTCTACTGCAAAGGGACTGGTCATTGGAAGCGGAAATGCCCCAAGTATTTGGCGGATAAGAAGGATGGCAAAGTGAAAGGTATATTTGATATACATGTTATTGATGTGTTCCTTACTAATGCTCGTAGTAGCGCCTGGGTATTTGATACTGGTTATGTTGCTCATATTTGCAACTCAAAACATGGGCTACGGATTAAGCGAAGATTGGCTAAGGACGAGGTGATGATGCGCGTGGGAAATGGTTCCAAAGTCGACGTGATCGCGGTCGGCACGCTACCTCTACATCTACCTTTGAGATTAGTTTTAGACCTAAATAATTGTTATTTTATGCCAGTGTTAAGCATGAACATTATATCTGGATCTTGTTTGATGCAAGACGATTATTCATTTAAATCAGAGAATAATGGTTGTTCTATTTATATGAGTAATATCTTTCATGATCATGCACCCTCTATGAGTGGTCTATTTTTGTTGAATCTCGATAGTAGTGATACACATATTCATAGTATTGAAGCCAAAAGATACAAGTTTAATAATGATAGTGCAACTTATTTGTGGCACTGCTGTTTAGGTCATATTGGTGTAAAGCGCATGAAAAACTCCATGCTGATGGGCTTTTGGAATCACTTGATTATGAATCACTTGATGCTTGCGAACCATGCCTCATGGGCAAGATGACTAAGACTCCGTTATCCGGAACAATGGAGCGAGCAACAGACTTATTGGAAATAATACATACTGATGTATGTGGTCCAATGAGTGTTGAGCCTCGCAGAGGGTATCGTTATTTTCTGACCTTCACAGATGATTTGAGCAGATATGGGTATATCTACTTAATGAAACATAAGTCTGAAACATTTGAAAAGTTCAAAGAATTTTAGAGTGAAGTGGAAAATCATCGTAACAAGAAAATAAAGTTTCTACGATCTAATCGTGGAGGTGAATATTTGAGTTACGAGTTCGGCTTCATTTGAAACAATGCGAAATAGTTTCGCAACTCACGCCACCTGGGACACCATAGCGTAATGGTGTTTCCGAACGTCGTAGACGCACTTTATTAGATATGGTGCGATCTATGATGTCTCTTACTAATTTACCGCTATCGTTTTGGGGTTATGCTTTAGAGACGGCTACATTCACGTTAAATAGGGCACCATCTAAATCCGTTGAGATGACACCATATGAACTGTGGTTTGGCAAGAAACCCAAGTTGTCATTTCTTAAAGTTTGGGGCTGTGATGCTTATGTGAAAAAGCTTCAACCTGATAAGCTCGAACTCAAATCGGAGAAATGTGTCTTCATAGGATACCCAAAGGAAACTATTGGGTACACCTTCTATCATAGATCCGAAGGCAAGATATTCGTTGGTAAGAATGGATCCTTTCTTGAGAAGGAGTTTCTCTCGTAAGAAGTGAGTGGGAGGAAAGTAGAACTTGATGAGGTAATTGTACCTTCTCCCGAATTGGAAAGTAGTCCATCACAGAAATTAGTTCTAGTGATTCCTACACCAATTAGTGAGGAAGCTAATGATGATGATCATGAAACTTCTGATCAAGTTACTACCTAACCTTGTAGGTCAACCAGAGTAAGATCCGCACCAGAGTGGTACGGTAATCCTGTTCTGGAGGTCAAGTTACTTGACCATGACGAACCTACAAACTATGAGGAAGCGATGATGAGCCCATATTCCGCGAAATGGCTTGAGGCCATGAAATCTAGGATGGGATCCATGTATGAGAACAAAGTGTGGACTTTGGTTGACTTGCCTGATGATCGGCAAGCCATAGAGAATAAATGGATCTTCAAGAAGACTTACACTGACGGTAATGTTACTGTCTACAAAGCTTGACTTGTTGCGAAAGTTTTTCGACAAGTTCAAGGAGTTGACTATGATGAGACCTTCTCACCCTTAGCGATGCTTAAGTCGGCCCGAATCATGTTAGCAATTGCCGCATTTTATGATTATGAAATTTGGCAAATGGTGTCAAAACTGCATTCCTTAATGTATATCTTAAAGCAGAGTTGTATATGATGCAACCAGAAGGTTTTGTCGATCCAAAAGGTGCTAACAAAGTGTGCAAACTCTAGCAATCCATTTATGGACTGGTGCAAGCCTCTCGGAGTTGGAATATATGCTTTGATAGTGTGATCAAAGCATATGGTTTTATACAAACTTTTGGAGAAGCCTGTATATACAAGAAAGTGAGTGGGAGCTCTTTAGCATTTCTAATGTTATATGCGGATGACATATTGTTGATTGGAAATAATACAAAATTTCTCGATAGCATAAAAGGATACTTGAATAAGAATTTTTCAATGTAAGACCTCGGTGAAGCTGCTTATATATTGAGCATCAATATCTATAGAGATAGATCAAGACGATTAATTGGACTTTCACAAAGCACATACGTTGATAAAGTTTTGAAGAAGTTCAAAATGGATCAGTCAAAGAAAGGGTTCTTGCCTGTGTTACCAGGAGTGAAGTTGAGTCAGACTCAATGCCCGACCACTACAGAAGATAGAGAGAAAATGAAAGTCATACCCTATGCCTCAGCCATAGGTTCTATCATGTATGCAATGTTGTGTACCTGACCTGATGTGTGCCTTGCTATTAGTTTACCAGGGAGGTACCAAAGTAATCCAGGAGTGGATCACTGGACAACGGTCAAGAACATCCTGAAATACCTGAAAAGTACTAAGGATATGTTTCTCGTTTATGGAGGTGACAAAGAGCTCGTCGTAAATGGTTACGTCGATGCAAGCTTTGACACTTATCCGAATGACTCTAAGTCACAAACCGGATACATATTTGTATTGAATGGTGGATCTATCACTTGGTGCAATTCTAAGCAGAGTGTAACGCCCCGGATTCGATGCCCCAGGTGTCCTCCAGTTATTCGCCGCCGTTGCCATGTCATTTGCTTGTGTGTTGCATCTTTGCCATGCCATCATGTGCATCTCATTTTGCATACGTGTTCGTCTCATGCATCTGAGCATTTTCCCCATTGTCCGTTTTGCAATCTGACACTCATATGTCCTCCGGCGCCCCCTTTTACCTCGTTTTATAAGTGGCACAAAAATGTTCTCGAAACGGTATGAAAGTTGGCGTGTGGTCTTGTTATGGTGTAGGTATGCCGCCTACCATGTTTCGTCGCATTCGGAGCTCGTTTGTTAGCCCAACCGTCATCCGTAGCGGCGCTGTTGCCAGTTTATTCGTCGGACGTTTTCGGTATCCGGAAACCATTGCCGGGGTGCTATTCTCCCCTCTCCTCTCAGCCCAACCACTCTAGCACAACCCACTACCACCCTTTAGGCCCAACCTAACTCCCCCTCTCGACCGGTGTCGTCCGATCATGATCGGAGGGCTCTGGAAGCCCCCAAAACCCCCTCTCCTACACCCCTACCTATAAATGGACGACCTCCCCCTTCCATTTTTGTCTAAACCTAGTCCCCTCCTCAAAATCCGCGCCACCAGCCACCTCCCACCTGCAGCCGCCACCCCCTCCTCAGAATCAGCGCCGCTCCTCCCGCGCGCCGTCGCTTGGCGCCACCGCAGCCGATGCCCATGGCCAACCGGACGCCGACACGTCGCCTCGCAGCCCCCCACTCCGCCACGGCCTGCCAGGCCCACGGGGAGACCGCCCCGGGCGGAACCGGGCCGCACCCGAGCCACTCCCCGATCTGGAACGAGGGGAGGAGCCCTCGTCCCCGAGCTCGTCGCTCCTCCTGAGCCACCACCGCGCATGCCTCCCGCGCCGGAGCGCTGCCGCCGCCGACGGCCATCTCCACCAGCAGGCCGGCCACTCGTGTCTCCTCTCCTCCCGTCTGCTCTCTTCCTCTCTCGTTTTCTCTCTTTCCCCACGCATCTCTCTCTCTCACCTCGCAGGAGCTAGATGGCCAGCCCGGATCTCCACGCTCGCGCCGCCCCAAGCCTCCTCACTGCCGGGAATGGATCCGCCATGACCAACTCCGCCGGAATCCGGCCGGGCCCCGCTGGATCGGGCCTCCCCCTTGCCCCCATGTCGCCGGAACCCTCACTGCCATGGCCTCCTTCTTCCTCCAGCAACTTGGATCTGCCCCGTCGAGGTCCAGATTTTCTCTAAGTCCCTAAAAACTCGC
Organism: Aegilops umbellulata; assembly: GCA_032464435.1. NCBI lineage: Eukaryota > Viridiplantae > Streptophyta > Magnoliopsida > Poales > Poaceae > Aegilops > Aegilops umbellulata. Next base: position 247,048,200 of record CP136056.1, read on the forward strand.
ATTCTGGTGCCCACTTTGACCTGTTGTAACTTCATTTTTGCTACTCCGTTTCATTCATACAATATGTCAAGATGTTCATTGTGAGATTCTCTTCGTTTCTTTACATTGTGGCATGCTTGTTTGAGGTCATCTTGATGCCCAAATCACTGATGCAAGAGTGCTATATAATGTTGTCTGTTGTAGTTTATCAGAACATGCTCATTTGTCATTTTTGCATATTTTTGTGTAATTTTCTTTTGAGCATGAAGTCTACATATGTTATGAGATACAACATGCCATCTTTGCTGTGGTGCAGTCCACTCTTCATGATAATCCATTTATTAATTGTTCCAAGCTTGCAAAGTAGCCTCCGTGATGTTGCTGATTTCAGTGACTTGGTTTTTACAGTCTTTGTTCTGCTGTTATTTTCATGCCATGTATTCATGTTGCTATAGTGGGATCCATGCCTATTTTGAGTATGTTAAGTAAGGATGTTTTGAACATATGGTTGTGCGCTATCCATGCATGCCTCTGTTTGCATTTATAGAGTGCTCTAGCATGTCTTAATCTTGCTCTACTTTTGCTATAAAATGCTCCTGGCAGATTGCTTGCATGTTATTCAATTTTGCCAAGGTTGTTGGTAGTGATCCTTGCATTATATGAACTTGATCTTTCCATGCTTAGCTTCATGAACATGTATTTTTGCTGATTCTATGCTTATATTGTCATGCAATTCCTTGTGGTGAGTGATTCAAGCTCACCAACATGCCTACTTATCGTTGTTCCTGCCATGTGCTGTTATTTTCACTGTCTGAATCTGTAATGGAACTTGCTATGTTTACATGGGTGCCATCATATCTTCTGATCCTTTTTGGCTCATGGTCATTAAGGGACTTTTGTTCTATGAAATTAGTAGATTCATGTCATGCCTTTGGTTGGCATGATAATTTTCTGTAGCATTTTGTTTGATAGCTCTAAACATTGCAACCTGATGTTATTTCTGCCATGTCCTGTGAATTCCACCAAGTCTGTGAACCTGCTATTATTTGCAAATGTCCTTTTGAGCATGTTCTAGTGGTTTCTGGAGATAGCTCAGTGTTCATGTTTTTTTATGCTTTACCTGTACATCATGATCACGCCTTTTGTTTTCATGTTAAGGTGTTGTAGCATATTGTTTTGGTGCTTGCAAGATGTCTAGTTGCTATTTTGGACAGCATGCCCTTTAAACTTGTATGGTGTGTATGTGTTGAACCGTTGCTCCATTTTGAGTGTGCTCTATATGAAACTTACTTAGTTTTGCATGTAGTTTCATCTTACCTTGTTGCATACATGTTTTGAGGTGTTTGCTTGATGTTTGAATGCCTTTTGCATCAATGCCATGCTCAACTTGTTTTGCTCATATCTTCTAGACCGTAGCTCCAAAATAAACGAACTTTATATGTAACTTGACTAGAATTTCGCATAGATCATCATGGTGCATCTTAACTTGCTGTTTAACAAATTAACATAAGGTTTATTCAGATCTGGACCAATTTCGAAATTTGCATATGAGGACTTACCGGAGTTGTTATATGTTGTTTCCGGCCTCATTTAAACTTGCTTTGATGTGGTGCTCTTGTGTGCATCATCTCTTGCCATAAGTAGCTTCATGTACCCTTGTCATGCATCATACTTGGTTGAGCATCATGCCTTGTTCATGTGTGGTGTGTTTATCGTGTTGTGTGCTTCTTCTCGATAGTTCCCGTTTCGTTGCGATCGTGAGGATTCATTCGTCTACGCTTGGTTCGTCTTCGTGGCTTCATCTTCTTCATGGACTCGTTCTTCTTCCTTGCGGGATTTCAGGCAAGATGACCGTCACCTTGGATCTCATTACTATCATTGCTATGCTAGTTGCTTCGTTCTATCGCTATGCCGCGTTACCTACCACTTGCTCCTCAAGCCTCCCAAATTGCCATGAACCTCTAACCTTTGTCACCCTTCCTAGCAAACCGTTGTTTGGCTATGTTACCGCTTTTTCTCAGCCCCTCTTATAGCGTTGCTAGTTGTAGGTGAAGATGAAGATTGCTCCATGTTGGATTATGTTTATGTTTATGTTGGGATATCACAATATCTCTTATATTATTAATGCATCTATATACTTGGTAAAGGGTGGAAGGCTCGGCCTTATGCCTGGTGTTTTGTTCCACTCTTGCCGTCTTAGTTTCCGTCATATCGGTATTATGTTCCCGGATTTTGCGTCCCTAACGCGGTTGGGTGACTTATGGGACCCCCTTGACAGTTCGCTTTGAATAGGACTCCTCCAGCAAGGCCCAACCTTGGTTTTACATTTGCCTCACCTAGCCCTTTTTCCCTTGGGAGTCACGCTCTCGAGGGTCATCTTATTTTACCCCCCTGGGCCAGTGCTCGTAGTAAGTGCTGGTCCAAACCATCATCCACCGGTGGCCACCAGGGGCAACTCTGGGTTCGCCTACCGGAAGTTTGGACAATCCGGTGTGCCCTGAGAACGAGATATGTGCAGCTCCTATCAGGATTTGTCGGCACATTCGGGCAGCTTTGCTAGTCTTGTTTTACCATTGTTGAAATGTCTTGTAAACGGGATTCCGAGACTGATCGGGTCTTCTCGGGAGAAGGAATATCCTTTGTTGATCGCGAGAGCTTATCATGGGCTAAGTTGGGACACCCCTGCAGGGTTTCAACTTTTGAAAGCCGTGCCCGCGGTTATGTGGCAGATGGGAATTTGTTGATATCCGGTTATAGTAAACTTAAAGTAAACTCTTCTAAAATACACCAACCGTGTGCGTAACCGTGAGTGTCTCTTTTCGGGGTTGTTCGAGAGGAGAACACGGTTTCTGGGTTATGTCTGACGTAAGTAGGAGTTCAGGATCACTTCTTGATCATTACTAGTTGACGACCGATTACTTTGCTTCTCTCCTCGCTCTTATTTGCGTAAAGTTAGCCACCATACATGCTTAGTCGCTGCTGCAACCTCACCACTCTACCCCTTCCTTTCCCGTTAAGCTTTGCTAGTCTTGATACCCATGGTAATGGGATTGCTGAGTCCTCGTGGCTCACAGATTACTACACCAACAGTTGCAGGTACCGGTTATGCGATGTTCATGACGTGAGAGCGATGTTACTTGTTTTGGAGTTCTTCTTCGTCGTCGATCTTGGGTTAGGTTCCTGGTCGGCAGCCTGCGCTAGCAGGGTGGATGTCGTTTGAGTTTCCGTTTATGTTTCGTCCGTAGTCGGATGTTGATCTTGCTTATGTTGTATTGTTGTATTCATGTGACATTGTATGTCTTGGTTGTATCCCCACTATTATGTAATGTTGATGTAATGATATCCACCTTGCAAAAGCGTCTTCAAGATGCGCTTCTATCCTTGGTGGGATCTTCGAGTTCCTTTAGGATAGGGTCGCATCTTGGGCGTGACACAGAGCGTCGTGGTAGGATCTACGTGTGAAGCGGGGTACATAGCTGCTTCGGAAGCAGCAAATGAACGAGTCTGGATGAAGGAGTTCATATCCGATATAGGTGTAATACCTAGTGCATCAGGTCCAATGAAAATCTTTTGTGATAATACTGGTGCAATTGCCTTGGCAAAGGAATCCAGATTTCACAAGAGAACAAAGCACATCAAGAGACACTTCAATTCCATCCGCGATCAAGTCAGCGAGGGAGACATAGAGATTTGCATGATACACACGGATCTGAATGTTGCAGACCTGTTGACTAAGCCTCTCTCACGAGCAAAACATGATCAACACCAAGACTCCATGGGTGTTAGAATCATTACTATGTAATCTAGATTATTGACACTAGTGCAAGTGGGAGACTTAAGGAAATATGCCCTAGAGGCAATAATAAAGTTGTTATTTATATTTTCTTATATCATGATAAATGTATATTATTCACGCTAGAATTGTATTAACCGGAAACTTAGTACATGTGTGAATACATAGACAAACAGAGTGTCCCTAGTGTGCCTCTACTTAACTAGCTCGTTAATCAAAGATGGTTAAGTTTCCTAGCCATAGACATGTGTTGTCATTTGATGAACGGGATCACATCATTATAGAATGAGGTGATGGACAAGACCCATCCGTTAGCTTAGCATAATGATTGTTTAGTTTTCCTGCTATTGCTTTATTCATAACTTATGCATGTTCCTCAAACTATGAGATTATGCAACCCCCGAATACTGGAGGAACACCTTGTGTGCTATCAAACGTCACAACGTAACTAGGTGATTATAAAGATGCTCTAGAGGTGTCTCCGATGATGTTTGTTGAGTTGGCATAGATCGAGATTAAAATTTGTCACTCCGTGTATCGGAGAGGTATCTCTAGGCCCTCTCGGTAATGCACATCACTATGAGCCTTGCAAGCAATGTGACTAATGAGTTAGACACGGGATGATGCATTACGGAACGAGTAAAGAGACTTGCCGGTAACGACAATGAACTAGGTATGAGGATACCGACGATCGAATCTCGGGCAAGTAACATACCGATGACAAAGGGAACAACGTATGTTGTTATGCGGTTTCACCGTTAAAGATCTTCGTAGAATATGTAGGAGCCAATATGAGCATCCAAGTTCTGCTATTGGTAATTGACCGGAGATGTGTCTCGGTCATGTCTACATAGTTCTCTAACCCGTAAGGTCCGCACGCTTAACGTTCGACAATGATTTGTATTATGAGTTATGTGATTTGATGACCGAAGTTTGTTCGGAGTACCGGATGAGATCACGGACATGACGAGGAGTCTCGAAATGGTCGAGGCATAAAGATTGATATATTGGACGACGTTATTCGGACACCGGATGAGTTCCGAGAGGTACCGGATAATTATCAGAGTGCCAGAGGGTTATCGGAACCCCCGGGGGAACTAATGGGCCATGATGGGCCTTAGTGGGGAGAGAGGAAGGGCCAAAAGGGGCTGTCCGCGCCCCCCCTTGGGTCCGAATTGGACTAGGGGAAGGGGCGGCACCCCCTTTCCTTCCCTTCCCCTCTCCCTTCCTGCTTCCCCCTTTCCTCCAGGTGGAATCCTACTAGGACTTGGAGTCCTAGTTGGACTCCCCTCTCCTGGCGCGCCCTATAGGGCGAGCCGGCCTCCCCCTCCCCTCCTTTATATACGGGGGCAGGGGAACCCTAGAACACACAAGTTTCTCTTAACCGTGTGCGGTGCCCCCCTCCACAGTTACACAACTCGGTCATATCGTCGTAGTGCTTAGGCGAAGCCCTGCGCCGGTAACTTCATCATCACCATCACCACGCGTCATGCTGACGGAACTCTCCCTCTCCCTCAACTTGATCAAGAGATCGAGGGACGTCATCGAGCTGAATGTGTGCTGAACGCTGAGGTGCCGTACGTTCGGTGCTTGGATCGGTTGGATCGCCAAGACGTTCGACTACATCAACCGCGTTACTAAACGCTTCCGCTTTCGGTCTACGAGGGTACGTGGACACACTCTCTACGCTCGTTGCTATGCATCTCCTAGATAAATCTTGCGTGATCGTAGGTAAATTTTTTGAAATACTGCATTCCCCAACAAGTAAAAATTTACTTCCGCCCCTACTTCCGCGCATGCCAGCGTTCTGGGCTAGAGTCCACGGTACTACCGCTCGCTGGGAGCGGTACTACCGCACAACACGGTACTACCACTACCCTGGGCAGTACTACCATGGACAACTGCGGTACTACTGCTCCCTTGAGCAGTACTACCGCACGCCACAGAACAGTAGCACTTGGAGGCCTTCATCTTCGCAAAGACAAGGGAAAACGACTGATGCTCCAAAGAAGCGAAGGAAAGGTGGCGCAAAGAACAGATGTGTACGTGTTGATTCGACCCTGAACTTTCCGAAGCGGACCCCTCTTAATAGTACGACATTCCTACGAGAAACGTAGAGAAACTCTATCTTCAATAGGCTCCGAGGGGCACCGAATCATCTTGTGCCTAGACATGAGATATCTGAAATGCTCAATGTACACGATTGGTCCGCAAATGCATTGTCATCAATCACCAAAATCACATAGGGAGAAATATGCCCTTACAGCCTATTTATTGGCCTTTTGTGTATTGTTAAATAAAGTTTAGTTCCAGATGTTCAACATGAGTCGCTGCTGGTGTGATGGTTGTACGCCTACCTGTTTTAGTAACAGGTCGTGGGTTTGAACCTCATTGTCTCATTTTTTTCATTATATTTGAGGCCTTTTATGCATAATTAAACAAATTGCAACGGGGTTTTCTAAAAAAATCCTGCATGCTACAGTCACCCAATGTCGTGTGTACTTTAGCCACAAACAAGTGGGCCTCCGCCAAGCTGGAGCCATCTGAGCAGCCCATACGGCTAGATACGAGAGGAAGCACCGTATTTGCACGAGAACGCAAGTTGAATGACCACAAATCCGTATTTTAATATTTTTAGCACCAAACTAAACATCATACGCAAGTTATGTGACTCTGGGTGATATTACCTCTTTTATATTCTGGGAAAGTTTCAACCCATTTGGATGTATGTTTTTGTGATTAAATAGCCTTCTAAGCTCAAATAAATAAATAAAAGTTTATTCACAAACGATACGTCCAAATGTATTGAATTTTTCACAGAATACAAAACGAAACATTTATGATTTATTCTTTTTTTCAATTTTTTCTGAACACTTTAAAAAATTATGTTTGGAATATGGGTCAATCTGGTACGTCGGACGTTTAATGGATGGCTGATAGAGGGGCTTAAGTTACGGTGAGACTTGGCTTCATGAAGTCATTGAAGCTGCGTCCGTATATGCACTCCCCTAACTATGTGAACTATGCTGACTTCTTAGCGTGACTATAGTAGAATGGGGCTATTGTAATTTTGTGTGTGTAGGTCACATATATGTGTGAAGTAAGTTCTAGATAATGATGGATGAATGTGATCTAAGGCTTAGAAATACGACTCAGATTCCTCAACAAATTAGGTAGCTTAGGAATCCAACCACACTTTCCAAACACAAGCATGCATGACTTGATCTTGTTAACCCAGTGCTCGGGTAGTTTGCCTATAGCTACAATTCATTCGTGGGAGCATCATGGTGCAACAACCAAGATGATGTATTTCATAGAGGCTGCGTCAATTATTTTGGATCGTAGGGAGTATATGATTTCTTCGCCAACACATACATTGTTCCATTATTGTCGGCTTGGGGGAAATGACCAGGCTTGTGCTGAATTTAAAGAAAAGCATCGTCACTCTGATAAGATGGGTCCACATCGACCTGGACTAGGTCCTTGAGAGTTTCATGTTCCACCTTCCCCGTGAGATATCTATGATTTCCCCTATCGGTCCACCCCCTTTGGAAGATTGATTTTCAATGCCACATTAACAAAAGCCGCGGGTAAGCTGGTAGAGCCACCCTTGTTAAGGCGGCCCTCATGTTGTACGACGGTGCAGAAAACCGTCAGATCCCTCGGTAGGATATAGGAGTTAGGGCTGGAAAAAAAGCTCGAAGCTCGCGAGCTAAACGAGTAGCTCGTGACTCGGCTCGAATCGACTCGAACTCGAAGAATAACGAGTCGAGTCGAGCTTTAGTTTAAGATCGTTTATAGACCAAGTTAAACGAGCCAATCTCATGAGTACTCGTGTAAATCGTTAGGCTCGGTACAATAGATCAGCCACTCTCGATACAAAAAAATATCAGCTACTCAGCACCCTACGTCCCAAGCGCACAACACAAGGCCCACCCGTTGAATGCCCAGCCGCCTAGGAGACCCATGCGTTACAAGGAAATTACAATTGCTTAGTGATATATATGTTTAACATATGCATAATCATTTTTATCATATTTGAGGGTTTTATGTTCATATCTTTAACGAGCTTAACAATCTAAACGAGCCAGCTCGCGAGTTATACGAGTCGAGCCAATCTTGTGTTTGAGCTCGTTATAGTAACGAGTCGAGTCGAGCTAGCTCGTTAACGCAACGAGCTCTAGCGAGTCGAGCCGAGTTGGCTCGACTCGGCTCGAATTCCAGCCCTAATCGGAATAGTCAGAAGTACCAGAGGGGAGTTCACACAGGGAGGGGGGAGGTACCCAGGTTTGGGCCCACATGGCGAGGTAAAACCCTACATTCTGCTTCGTGGAATTTGATGTGTTCCCTAGGCTGGTGAAGAGTTGTAGCAATCGTACTTGGAGTTGAGGGCAAACTTTGCTTCATGGAATCAATTCCTAGACGGTTAGTTGCACAAAGGGGCAACAAGATATCCAAAAAAGATTGAGTTAAAAAATCACAATATAGATTTGTCGGTGTATTGGTCCATTAATGCCTATCGACGTGGGGGGAGGGGTTCTAATTCAACAATTATTCGTGTTAATAGGTGAGTGAATATAAGGTCGGATGATTGTACACGAGATTGGGATTGCCCCCTAAACTTATCTCCACTAAAGTTGGGTTGTATCACTGTCAGTGTGGAACGACACCTATGGGATCACAAGAATCCCTACTACGGTTGTTGGGGCGCAGGGTTGCGAGGAGAGTAGGGCTAGTAGATAGCACAAGGATCGTTTACCCAGGTTCGGGCCGCGAGGATGCGTAAAACCCTAGTCCTGCATTGGTGGGTGTATTTCTGAGAGTTCTTAGGCTCTCGAACTAGTTGTGGTCAGTGCGTGGTTTGAAAGAGCCGAATCCTTCTCCAGTATGCCATGGGCCTCCTTTTATAGTTGAAAGGGGCTGCCACAGTGACACACAGGAGGTGGAAAGGCGTACAGTGCCCTGAGGTTATCGCTCATATTACAGGACAAGACACATTTAATGCGTAGCTTAGGTGTCCCCTTGCTTTATTGGGGACGGGGGCGAGGCCCGTCCCGTCCGTCGCCGTTCCTCCTTGCCTTGACACGCACCCTGGCCAGTGAGGTGCGTGGTGCCATGTAGGCAGCCAGGCAGCTGAGGTGGCGCGGTGGTGGAGCCTTCACGAAGATCTGCATGCCGCCACGCAGGCGCTCAATGAGTTGGCCTGGGAGCTGCATGTTGCCACGTAGGCGCCCGCCCAGCTGGTTGGGCTGGCAGCTACATGTGAACGGTGGTGGAGGCTTGTCCGGCGCGGGTTTGGTGGTGGCCCCACTGGCGTCCTTGGAGAGGGTCTTGTTGGGTGGCCCGGCAAGGGTCTTGCCGCGGCGCGTTGTCTTCCCCGGCAAGGGCCTTGCCGGGGGTCTGGTGGCCTTCCTTGGTAAAGATCTTGCCGAGGATCGTCGTCTTCTAATCCTCATCTGATCTTGAATATGTCTTCACAAAGATCTGCATGCCACCACAGAGGAGCCTTCCGAGCCCTGGCCCCACGTGGATGATGGCATTGGGGACCGCGGGCTCAAGGGGGGCTTGCTCTGTTGGTGTGGGGCGAGCTGCCCCGGCAAGGGTCTTGCCGGGGCTGCTGAGGCCCCCCCAGCAAGGGTCTTGCCGGGGGAACCTGCTTCGTCCCTCTACTCTTCGTGGTCTTGGCCTTGGCATTGCTCTTATTGCCTTGGGCTTCGGTCTTACCTTGGCTCACCTCCCCTGTCCTGCTTGGTGTGACCGTGGGCATGGCTCCGACTGCCCCTGCACAAGCAAAGGGGTACAAAAATGCACCCCTCTTTTTGTACACCGACAGGATCCCCCGGGCCTGGGCCACACATAAGCACAACACGTTGTTGGGCCAGGCCCAAAACGGTGCGCGGGCAGGCGGGGCGGTTTTTACCGCGGTAAAACTTTTCGCGCGCTGCGATTCCCACGACCCGTGCGCGCGGCGCGGCGTGGAGGGGTGTGCATGACGTGGGCGGCATGCGTGGGGCGGTTTCCGCACGCATGCGTCACGTCACAGTAAATCGGAGCGTGACCCGCGCCTTCCCCATAAAAAGGGATAACCGCGGGCGCACTGTTCCTTTTACCCTTCGCGCAACCCCATTCTCGGAAGCCTTCGCTCGCCTTCCTCTTCTTCTCCAAGCTTCGTTCCTGCTTGCCGTTGTTGCGCTTCCGCCGCCCTCTGTCTTGCCCTCCTCCCCCAGTCGCCATGGCGCCAAAATCCACCAAGGGCAAGGGAGTGGCCAAGGATGCCGGAGCCGCGGAGCCGCCGGAGAGCGTGCTGGCGGTGCAGCGGACGCAGTCTACCTTCTTCCCCTCAACGGTTGACGTGTTCGAGCTTCGGGACTCTTTCAGGCCCCTATGGGGAGTGAAGACATGGGGGAGAATTCGGGGCATCCAGCCACGTGCGTCATCCCCGCTGGCTGCGCCGAGCCTGCCCCAAATCGGTACCCCTTGTTTATTGATTATTTTTCTTGCGGGCTTTGTCCTCCCTTCTCATATTTCTTTAGCGACATCATGCACACCTTCGGCTTCCGCCTCTTGGATTTTACCCCGAATGTGGTGGAGTGCATGGCCCTTTTCGCGCACCTCTGCGAAGGTTTTGCTGGGGTGCACCCCAAGACGGCGCTCTTCCGCCATTACTTCTTCCCTCGGATCCAGAGGGGAGGTGGCATCTCGGGGTGCATCGCCTGGATCCCAAAATCCAAGGGAGCGTACCCGGACGGCGCCATGAATTAGAGGTGGGAAGAATGGCGGGGCCGGTGGTGCTGGATCAAAGAGAAGGACCCGCAGGCGTTCTGCAGAGTTCTCCGGGCGCCGCCGGTTCGCGGAAGCGATTGGAGCGACGTCGACGCCGACGAGAGAAAGCTCACGGTTGCCACCACCAGGATTCTCCGGCTTACCCAGGCCAGGCTCACCCTTGAGATGATCGGGGCAGACTTCATCCGTCGTCGAATCGCTCCTCTGCATAACAAGGGGAGGCCAGCCTGGCTCTTCACGAACCCTGCCGACATCATGCGGCTTCGCCCCGGCCTCGACCACAACTTCACAGTGATGGGACACGCCCATTTCTGCCAGCGGATCTTCCAGCTCGACGTGGGCCGCGATGGCGAGGTCGAGCGGACTGGCAAGGTCGCAAGGGCCGCCGCGAAGGCCGACAAGGTCCTCACGGGGCCTCTGTTCAAGCTGCCGGGGTGGTCCCGTTGTGCAACAACTCGCGTCGGTCCAAGATCATTGCCATGATGCCGGACTGCAACGCGCATGGCCCCGACCCGAGATGGAAGGAGCCGGAGGACTCCGAAGTGCAGCAGTTCTTTGACACCCTGCATGAGGGGTATGTCAAGGCCGATGCCGAGCGGCTGCTTGTCCAGGACACCACCCAAGCGGAGCTGGACTACATCGCCACCAGGGCGAAGGAGGCACAACTTGCCAGGGAGGTCGGAAGTGCCGGCGGTGTGGAGGACAAGGCCGCGACGACCGCGGAGGAGGAGGAGCTCGACCGGTGGGCGGCGGCTGCCGGGGGAGCCACCAACGCCGGCACCGAGGCTCCTTTGGTTGAAGACGTGACCGGCGAGTAGTCGTCGGAGGAGGCCGAGACCGCAGGCCCGACGCCGGCCAAGGTGTAACACCCCGGATGTAACTTGCCATATTTGTAACTCCAACTCTTGCCATTTTCGGCAATGTGATATGATATTCCCTCCGTGGTTGCGTTTCCCTTCATTTTGCATTTTGTCCTTGTCATGTCATCATGTGCATCGCATTTGCATACGTGTTCGTCTTATGCATCCGAGCCTTTTCTCCGTTGTCCGTTTTGCAATCCGGCACTCGTACGTCCTCCGGCGCCCCCTTTTACCTATTTTCATGTGCGGGTGTTAAGCGGTCTCGGAATGAACCGAGGTTTGCCAAGCGGCCTTGGTATAGCGCCGGTAGACCGCTTCTCAAGTTTCGGGTCATTTGGAGGTTGTTTGATACTCCAACGGTTAACCGGGTAACCGCAAAGGCCTCTTTTGGGTTGCAGCCCAAAACCCCTCCAAATCAGCCCAATAACCCATCTAAGTCACTCCCATGTCCATCGCCGTTCGATCACGATCGTGTGGCCGCAAACCGTGCTCAATTTGGAGCCTCCTAGCTCCTCCTACCTATAAATATACCCTCTCCCCCGAAATTTCGGGTCAAATCCGCCCTAACCCTAGCTCCCCGCTCCTCCCCCCGCGCTGGACACGTCCGGACAGCGCCGGACACGTCCGCCGCCGCCGCCCGGCGAATCAGGGGCCGCCACGTGGCACGCCGCCGCGTCCCGCCGCCGCCGGCCCGCCGGCCCGCTCCCGGCCCCGCGGGCCCAGTCGTCGCCGCCGCCCGAGCGCCCGCGCGCCGTCTCCGCCTCCTCGCCGCCCGCCTGGCGACCTCCGCCGTGTCCCCGCCGACCCGCCTTCGCCGCGCCGCGTCGCCAGGTCCGCCTCCGCCTCGCCGGTCCTCCTCCGCCCTCCTCTCCGACTCCGGCGCCAGATCCGGCGAGAGCTCGACCCCGCCGGATCTCAGATCCATCAAGCTCGGTTGACTTCTTCCCCCCCCCCCCCCCGAATTCGTCCAAGTCCCTGATATTGTTAGATAATTGTTGCATGTTCATCGCATCATAACTTTGCACCCGTGGCTCCGTTTTGGGTGTATAGCATATCGAATTGTTCGCCTCGATGAGTACATCATTTCTACTAATTGCATCATTTTCATTTGAGCTCATCTTGATGCCCGAAATGCTGTTGAGAGAGGGCTATGTGATGTTAGTTTTAGATCTGTTTCAGTAGATGCACTTTTGTCATTTTTGCCATGATTGATGTGTGCACCCTATGAACTTGAGCCCTACATGTGTTTTGTAATATGCCATGCCTTCTTTACAGGGGTGTATGCCATGTATTTTTGTGATCTCTGTGGTGACTAGCACAAGCATGCAAACTAGGGATCATATTGTTGCTGATTTCAGGGACTTAGTAATTTCACCAAGTCATTCCCTGTTGTTATTTTTATGCCATGTGTTCATGTCGTTTCAGAGAGATCTATGCCTCTTTTGAGCATGATCAGTAAGGATGTTTTGAACATATGAACGTGCTCTATCCATCTATACCTTTGTTTGTAATTATGGAGTGCAATAGCTTTAGTCAATCAAGCTCTACTTTTGCTACAAAATGTTTCCTGACAGATTGTTTACATGTTGTTCGATTTTGCCAAGCTTGTTGTAGTTGATCCTTACATGCTATGTTGTTGTTCTTGCCATGTACAGCTTTTATGCCATGTCTTCTTGGTGGTTGTATGCTTAGTTTATCATGAGATGCTCTGTAGTGAGTGCATCGAGCTCGTAAACATGCCTACTTGCTATCTGTTTTTGACATGTCCAGTTTTCTGCTAAGTCTGAAAACTGTAACGAAACTTGCTTAATTGACATGGGTGCTATTATATTTTATGGTCCTTTTTGGCTCATGGTCATTAACGGACTTTTGGTCAATGCTTTGAGTAGATTCATGCCATTCCATATTTTGCTATGTCATGCTCCTGTAGCAGGTTGTTTCCTTGCTCTAAACATGGCTTCCTGATGTTAATTTCTGGCATGATAGTATTTTCACCGTCTGTGAACCTGTTATCTTTTGCACTTTTGCCATGCTTATTTGAACCTGTTATGGTATGATTTAGCCGTAGCTCAGTGTTCATCTTTTGTCAAGCATCTTGAGTAGATCACTGCCATATGCTTTGCTGATATGTTTGGGTGCAGTAGCTTAATTGCTTGTTGCATGCTAAGTGGCATCATGCTGTTAATCGCAGAAATATGGCATTCTTGTTTTGCTTGTCATTTGCAAACCGTGCATCCGATTTCGGTGATCTTTATATCGATTTCAACCGAAATCACCTCACCTTTCCAGTGGCATACTTGGTTTGCCAAGATTATGCCTTGTTCATCTTTTCCTTGCATACCACATCTCGCATATCATGCCATGTTTTGCATCATGTTGATTGCGCATTGCATCGTGGTTGATAGTTGTTCCTTTGCTTGTGTTCTTGCCTTGGGTAGAGCCGGGAGACGAGTACGTGAACAAGGAACCTGTTGAGAACACTTACGAGGATGAAGCCTTCGACAACTCTGAGAATCTTGCAGGCAAGATGACCATACCCTCGAAATCACTTCTATCTTTGCTTGCTAGATGCTCGCTCTTTTGCTATGCCTATGCTGCGAAACCTACCACTTGCTATATCATGCCACCCATATTGCCATGTCAAACCTCTAACCATCCTTTCCTAGCAAACCGTTGATTGGCTATGTTACCGCTTTGCTCAGCCCCTCTTATAGCGTTGCTAGTTGCAGGTGAAGATGAAGTTTGTTCCTTGTTGGAACATGATTATGTTGGGATATCACAATATCTCTTATTTTAATTAATGCATCTATATACTTGGTAAAGGGTGGAAGGCTCGGCCTTATGCCTGGTGTTTTGTTCCAATCTTGCCACCCTAGTTTCCGTCATACCGGTGTTATGTTCCTTGATTTTGCATTCCTTACACGGTTGGGTGATTTATGGGACCCCCTTGACAGTTCGCTTTGAATAAGACTCCTCCAGCAAGGCCCAATTTTGGTTTTACCATTTGCCACCTAAGCCTTTTTCCCCCGGGTTTTCCCGAGCCCGAGGGTCATCTTTATTTTAACCCCCCCGGGCCAGTGCTCCTTCGAGTGTTGGCCCGAACCGAGCAGCGTGCGGGGCCACCGCGGGGAAACTCGAGGCCTGGTTTTACTCGTAGCTTGACTTATCCGGATGTGCCCTGAGAACGAGATATGTGCAGCTCCTATCGGGATTTGTCGGCACAATCGGGCGGCTTTGCTGGTCTTGTTTTACCATTGTCGAAATGTCTTGTAGTCCAGAATTCCAAGACTGATCGGGTCTTCCCGGTAGAAGGAATATCCTTTGTTGACCGTGAGAGCTTATAATGGGCTAAGTTGGGACGCCCCTGCAGGGTATTATCTTTCGAAAGCCGCGCCCGCGGTTGTGAGGCAGATGGGAATTTGTTGATGTCCGGTTGTAGAAAACCCGAAGTTGACCTTAATTAAAACACATCAACCACGTGTGTAACCGTGATGGTCTCTTCTCGGCGGAGTCCGGGAAGTGAACACGGTGTTGGAGTTATGTTTGACGTAGGTTGTTCTAGGATCACTTATTGATCACTTCTAGCTTCACGACCGTGATTTGCTTCTCTTCTCGCTCTCTTTTGCGTTGTTAGCCACCATATATGCTAGTCGCTTGCTGCAGCTCCACCTCACAACCCCCCTCCTACCTTTAAGCTTAAATAGTCTTGATCTCGCGGGTGTGAGATTGCTGAGTCCCCGTGACTCACAGATTCTACCAAAACAGTTGCAGGTGCCAACGATGCCAGTGCAGATGACGCATCCGAGCTCAAGTGGGAGTTCGACAAGGAACGTGGTTGCTACTATGTGTCTTTTCCTGATGATCAGTAGTGGAGCCCAGTTGGGACGATCGGGGATCTGTGTAGCTTTTGGGGTAGTCTTCTTTCATTTTGGTTCCCTAGTCGGACCTTGAATGTAATCTGAATGATGGATGTTTATTTATGTATTGTGTGAAGTGGCGACTGTAAGCCAACTATGTATCTCTTTCCCTTATGTATTACATGGGTTGTGTGAAGATTACCTCACTTGCGACATTGCTTTCAATGCGGTTATGCCTCTAAGTCGTGCTTTGACACGTTGAAGATATAGCCGCATCGAGGGTGTTACAAGTTGGTAATCAGAGCCTTCCCCGACCTTAGGAGCCCCCACTGTTTGATCGTTTTTAGCGGTCGAGTTGTGTCTAGAAAAATGTTTTGAGTCATTTAGGAATTATGTATCGGAGAGTTTAGGAATTCTTTTTACTTCCCAGTCTCGTCATCGCTCTGGTAAGGCATCCTGACGTAGAGTTTTGACTCTCCTCTTCTCAAATTTCACTAAAAGAAAATTAGGATCACGCGGGTATCTTAGAATCGTGCCGATGGTTTTGTGATGAGAACATTGTTTTGGTGCCTCCTGTCAGGGGTTTAGTGGAAGTGTCCCGGGGAGTTGAGCTCTGAGGTGTTGTCTTCATAATTTTATTGTTGCGGTTCTGGAATACCTGAGTTTAGTACGCCGACATCGAAAAGGTACAGTTGTTGGTGAGATAACCCCGATAACCCAGTACTGAGGCGAGTGCGGGAGTATTGCCATAACTCGTATAATGGATGCTTTTCGAAGGTTGAGGTAAACGATTTCCGAAGGTTTCTTGGTTATGTGTTGAAGGATGGATACATCTGGATCTAGGTATTGTTAGTTTGGGTGATATATTTTGTGTCCCCTGTATCCTCAACACCTGATTGCATAACCAGAAAGTTTCGGGAGTTTATAAGTGGGAATTCTTATAGCTTATAGGATATCTTTCCGACAGATGTATGATTTGAGATTGGGGCCTAACGTGCTAGTGGTCCGCCTATTCACGGCTGAATTACAGTGGTCACGAGGCGTCTTAAAGAATCCTTGGCTATGCTGATTCGGGGACGTCTTGTTTGTCATTCGTGACGTCCGCTGTACGTCGTGCCCGTGTGGTCCCCACCACGAATACCTTGGGCGAAATCTCTATCATGTGTTTGTTCCAGCTTATTCTACAAGCCAATCCTTTGTTTTGTTTTCAGTTGTGGTATTCGAGTTGTTTCGAGGCAGATGGTGATTCCATACCTTTATCTAAATGGCTTCTCAGCTTATGGAAGTGTGATGCTTTACTTTGGAATTCATTCGTTCATTCTTGTTCGGATGTTTATTGTGAAGACTATATGTTGCAATTTCGATCCTTTGATTCAGCTTGAATATATGTCTTTCAAGATGCTAATGGATGTCACCCTCTTCAGGATGGCTCCGCCAACGCGTCAGAATCCGGAACGCAATGAAGGAAGTCAGGCTAACCCTCCGCCACCACCTCCGCCTCCGGTGGCATGGCAAGCCTTGATCACAGCCACCAATGCCAATGCTCAGATTCTGATTCAGCTCTTGCAAGATCGCAACCAAGGGCAAGGTAATCAGGGAAATCAAGGCCAAGGCAACAATCAGCCGCACTTTGCTACCCTCAATCAGTTCCTTGCAAATCAGCCAAAGACTTTCAGCTACTATGTCGAGGCCACAGACGCCGATGATTGGCTCGTGGACATCAACTAGCATTTCGAATGTAGCAATGTCAGACCTGAGGACTTTGTCAAGTTTGCCTCTTTTCAACTCAAGGATCAAGCTGCTGAGTGGTATAAACAATACAAAGATTCCAGAGGAGGTCGTGTGATTACCTGGGATGATTTCCGCTGTGACTTCAAAGCTCATCACATTCCAGAAAGTGTTGTTGAGAGCAAGCGTGAGGTGTTCCGCAATCTCAAGCAAGGCAACATGTCTGTGTATCAATACAACACTCAGTTCCAGAAGCTCTCTCGTTTTGCGAAGCAAGACATCCCTGATGAGAAGAGCATGATTTACCAATTCAGGCATGGCCTCAGAGAAGATCTGCAACTAGCTCTCGTGCTTTTTGAGCCGAAAAAGTATGATGAATTCTACAACATGGCACTAAAACAAGAAGCTGCTCAGCTCAAGTGTGAGGCATCTAAGAAGAGAGTCATGGACGCAGTTCAGTCCTCTTCTTCCTCACTAGTGGCGGCCAAGCAACAGAAGTTCTGGTTGCCTCCTCCTCCTCCGTTCCGTCAGCCTTACCAGCAGAAGAACTCAGGTGGTCGTGGATCTTCCCACCCACCCAACCCTGGCTATCAGAACAAGTCTCAGAACCAAGCTCCAAGGCCAAATGCTCCTTATCACCGTCCGCTCTCAGAGGTGACTTGCAACAAATGTCAGCAAAAGGGTCACTATGCGAACAAGTGCTTCAACCAAAGGCGCCTTCCGCCTCCTCCTCCTGTGAGATCTTCAAACAATGCAGCGGTCAAGCATAATCCTAAGCATGCCAAGGAGAACATGATGAACGCGGCTCAGGCAGAGGATTCTTCAGAAGTGATCATGGGTAACCTTCCTGTTAATGATGTTCCTGCAAAAGTCTTATTTGATACTGGTGCTTCGCATTGTTTCATGTCGAGACCGTTTTTTGCCAAGCATGATTTCATTTCTTCTCATTTGGGTAAACCCATGGATATCGTTTCTCCGGGCAAGCGTTTGAGCTCTAGTTTGGTGGCTCCGGATGTTTCCATCAAGATGGGCGACTATAGATTTCTGGCTAAACCAATTGTTCTTGGTGACTCTGATATTGATCTTATTCTCGGGATGGACTGGCTTTCTAAGCACAAGGCTCAGCTTGATTGTGCTGTCAGGGAAATTCAATTGACTCACTCTTCTGATGATGTGATCATCTATGCCGCTCGTGATGAAACCATTCGGTTGTTTTCTCTCAATGAGAAGGGCGAATTGGATGCTATCTCTCAGATTCCAGTCGTTTGTGAGTACCAAGATGTCTTTCCAGAAGAACTTCCGGGAATGCCTCCTCACCGGCCAGTCGAATTCGTTATTGATCTTGAGCCTGGCACGGAACCCGTTTGCAAGCGTCCATACAAGCTTGGGCTAAAAGAGTTGAAGGAATTGAAGAAACAACTCGATGAACAAGAGCGTCTGGATCTGATCAGACCGAGTTCATCTCCTTGGGGTTGTGGTGTTCTTTTTGTCCAGAAGAAGGATGGCACGGACCGACTTTGTGTCAATTACCGTCCATTGAACAAGAAGACTATCAAGAACAAGTACCCACTTCCCAACATCAATGAGCTATTCGAGCAACTTAAAAGTGCTAAAGTGTTCTCCAAGCTTGACCTTCGTATGGGTTATCATCAAATTTGCATTCGTGAAGAAGATATTCCCAAGACAGCATTCAGAACAAGCTTTGGTTCTTATGAATATATTGCCATGTCTTTCGGCCTTGTCAATGCTCCTCCAACTTTCTCTCGAATGATGAACTTCATCTTCAACCCCTACACCAACGAATTCGTCTTGGTCTATCTCGATGATATAATGGTCTTCTCCAAGAATAAGAAGGATCATGCCACACATTTGCGATTGGTGCTCGACAAGCTCAGAGAGTATCAATTCTATGCGAAGTTCTCCAAATGTGAATTCTGGCTTGATGAAGTTCTTTACCTTGGTCATATCATCTCTGCCAAGGGCATTGCTATTAATCCCGAGAGGGTGTCTACAGTTTTGAATTGGGAACCTCCTCAGAATGTCAAGCAGCTTCGCAGTTTTCTTGGACTTGCAAGCTATTGCCGAAGATTCGTTGAGAATTTCTCAAAGATTGCAAAGCCTCTTTCCAACCTCCTCCAGAAGCATGTGAAGTATGTCTGGTCTCCTGAGTGTGGCGTTGCTTTCAACGCTATCAAAGAGAAACTCGTCACTACTCCAGTTTTGACTCCTCCTGACGAATCCAAGCCTTATGAAGTTTTCTGTGATGCTTCTCTTCAAGTTCTCGGTGCTGTGTTAATGCAAGAGAAGAAGGTTGTGGCCTATACCTCTCGTCAGTTGAAGCCCAACGAAAAGAACTACCCCACTCACGATCTTGAGTTGGCGGCAGTTGTCCATGCATTAATAACATGGAGACATCTCTTGTTGGGAAGGAAAGTGGATATATTCACCGATCACAAGAGTCTCAAGTATATCTTCACTCAACCCAACCTCAACCTCAGGCAAACTCGATGGGTCGAAATGATTCAAGAGTATAATCCGAGTATTGAATATACTCCAGGCAAGGCCAATGTGATTGCAGATGCTTTGAGCAGGAAGGCTTATTGCAACAGCTTAATCCTCAAGCCCTTTCAACCGGATCTTTGTGAAGCTTTCCGCAAACTGAATCTTCAAGTT
Source organism: Aegilops umbellulata (assembly GCA_032464435.1). Lineage (NCBI taxonomy): Eukaryota > Viridiplantae > Streptophyta > Magnoliopsida > Poales > Poaceae > Aegilops > Aegilops umbellulata. Next base: position 247,067,873 of record CP136056.1, read on the forward strand.
GTTCCTCAAGGTTTTCTTGCCAACCTCTTAGTCTCTCCTACTTTGGAAGATCAAATTCGTGAGGCTCAACTCCTGGATACCATGGTGAAGAAGGTGAAACGTGGTATTGACAAGGGCATTTCCAAATACAAGTGCTATCGCATTGATGACAGAGATACTCTTTTCTTCGAGGACCGGATTGTGGTTCCAAAGGGTGATCTACGGAAAGTCATTATGAACGAGGATCACAATTCACTCCTATCCATTCATCCTGGAAGTACGAAGATGTACCATGACCTCAAGTAGTCGTATTGGTGGACTCGAATGAAGCGAGAAATTGCTCAATTCGTGAATGAATGTGATGTCTGTCGAAGGGTGAAAGCAGAACACCAATGACCAGCTGGTTTACTCCAACCTCTTGCTATTCCAGAATGGAAGTTTGATCATATCGAAATGGACTTCGTGACTGGTTTTCCTAAGTCCAAGCGTGGAAATGATGCCATCTTTGTCGTCATCGACAAGCTCACTAAAGTGGCTCATTTTGTTCCTATCAAAGAGTCTATCACAGCAGCGCAGCTGGCAGAGCTTTACACCTCCAGAATTGTCTCCTTGCATGGCATTCCACAATTGATATCTTCAGATCATGGAAGCATCTTCACCTCCAAGTTTTGGGATTCTTTTCAGAAGGCCATGGGCACAAGTATTCGCTTCAGCACAGCTTTCCATCCTCAAACTAGTGGACAAGTCGAGCGTGTCAACCAAATTCTTGAAGATATGCTCAGGGCTTGTGTCATCTCTTTCGGCATGAAGTGGGAGGATTGTCTTCCATATGCTGAGTTCTCTTACAACAACAGCTTTCAAGCAAGCTCGGGCAAAGCCCCATTCGAGATTCTCTATGGCAGAAAGTGTCGTACTCCTCTCAATTGGTCAGAGACGGGCGAACGCCAACTTCTTGGCAACGACTTGATCACAGAGGCTGACGATATGTGTAAAGTCATTCGTGAGAATCTCAAAGCCGCTCAATCGCGCCAGAAGAACTATTATGATAGCAAACACCGTGATTTGGCTTTCGAGATCGGAGACCATGTCTACCTCCGCGTCTCTCCAATGAAAGGCACTCGTCGCTTCGGTATCAAAGGGAAACTTGCCCCTAGATACGTCGGTCCTTTCAAGATTGTCGGCAAAAGAGGCGATCTCGCCTATCAACTTGAGCTTCCCCCCCAACGTTGCAAATGTGCACGATGTGTTCCACGTGTCACAGCTTCGCAAGTGCTTCAAGACGCCTGAGCGCACCATCAACTTCGAAGAGATTGATCTTCAAGAAGATTTGTCTTATCATGAGCATCCCGTTGCCATTCTTGAAGAAACTGAGCGCAAGACTCGCAACAAGTCCATCAAATTCCTGAAAGTGAAGTGGTCACACCATTCAGACCGAGAAGCCACCTGGGAGCGCGAGGACCACCTCCGTTCCGAATATCCGGAGTTCTTTCAGTCCTAGATCTTGGGACGAGATCCTCTCGTAGTGGTGGAGTGTTGTAACACCCCGGATGTAACTTGCCATATTTGTAACTCCAACTATTGGCATTTTCGGCAATGTGATATGATATTCCCTCCGTGGTTGGGTTTCCCTTCATTTTGCATTTTGTCCTTGTCATGCATTTCATGTCATGTCATCATGTGCATCGCATTTGCATACGTGTTTGTCTTATGCATCCGAGCCTTTTCCCCGTTGTCTGTTTTGCAATCCGGCACTCCTACGTCCTCCGGCGCCCCCTTTTACCTATTTTCATTTGCGGGTGTTAAGCGGTCTCGGAATGGACCGAGGTTTGCCAAGCGGCCTTGGTATAGCGCCGGTAGACCGCTTGTCATGTTTCGGGTCATTTGGAGGTTGTTTGATACTCCAACGCTTAACCGGGTAACCGCAAAGGCCTCTTTTGGGTTGCAGCCCAAAACCCCTCCAAATCAGCCCAATAACCCATCTAAGTCACTCCCATGTCCATCGTCGTTCCATCATGATCGTGTGGCCGCAAACCGTGCTCAATTTGGAGCCTCCTAGCTCCTCCTACCTATAAATATACCCTCTCCCCTGAAATTTCGGGTCAAATCCACCCTAACCCTAGCTCCCCGCTCCTCTCCCCGCGCCGGACACGTCCGGACGGCGCCGGACGCGTCCGCCGCCGCCCAGTGAATCAGGGGCCGCCACGTGGCACGCCGCCGCGTCCCGCCGCCGCCGGCCCGATCCCGGCCCCCGCGGGCCCAGTCGTCGCCGCCGCCCGAGCGCCCGCGCGCCGTCTCCGCCTCCTCGCCGCCCGCCCGGCGACCTCCGCCGCGTCCCCGCCGACCCGCCTTCGCCGCGCCGCGCCGCCCGGTCCGCCTTCGCCTCGCAGGTCCTCCTCCGCCCTCCTTTCCAACTCCGGCGCCAGATCCGGCGAGAGCTCGGCCCCGCCGGATCTCAGATCCATCGAGCTCGGTTGACTTCTCCCCCCCCCCCCCCCGAATTCGTCTAAGTCCCTGATATTGTTGCGTAATTGTTGCATGTTCATCGCATCATAACTTTGCGCTCGTGGCTCCGTTTTGTGCGTATAGCATATCCAATTGTTCGTATCGATGAGTACATCATTTCATCTCATTGCATCATTTTCATTGCAGCTCATCTTGATTCCCGAAATGCTGTTGAAAAAGGGCTATGTGATGTTAGTTTCAGATCTGTTTCAGTAGATGCACTTTTGTCATTTTTGCCATGATTGATGTGTGCATCCTATGAACTTGAGCCCTACATGTGTTTTGTAATATGCCATGCCATCTTTACAGGGGTGTATGCTATGTATTTTTGTGATCTCTGTGGTGACTAGCACAAGCATACAAACTAGGGATCATATTGTTGCTGATTTCAGGGACTTTGTAATTTCACTAAGTCATTCCCTGCTGTTATTTTTATGCCATGTGTTCATGTCGTTTCAGAGAGATCTATGCCTATTTTGAGCATGATCAGTAAGGATGTTTTGAACATATGAATGTGCTCTATCCATCCATGCCTTTTTTGTAATTATGGAGTGCAATAGCTTTAGTCAATCAAGCTCTACTTTTGCTACAAAATGTTTCCTGACAGATTGTTTACATGTTCGATTTTGCCAAGCTTGTTGTAGTTGATCCTTACATGCTATGTTGTTGTTCTTGCCATGTATAGCTTTTATGCCATGTCTTCTTGGTGGTTGTATGCTTAGTTTATCATGAGATGCTCTGTAGTGAGTGCATCGAGCTCGTAAACATGCCTACTTGCTATCTGTTTTTGACATGTCCAGTTTTCTGCTAAGTCTGAAAACTGTAACGAAACTTGCTTAATTGACATGGGTGCTATTATATTTTCTGGTCCTTTTTGGCTCATGGCCAGTAAGGGACTTTTGGTCAATGCTTTGAGTAGATTCATGCCATTCCATATTTTGCTATGTCATGTTCCTGTAGCAGGTTGTTTCCTTGCTCTAAACATGGCTTCCTGATGTTAATTTCTTGTTACCATGCTTGTTTGAACCTGTTATGCTGTGATTTAGCCGTAGCTCAGTGTTCATCTTTTGTCAAGCATCTTGAGTAGATCACTGCCATATGCTTTGCTGATATGTTTGGGTGCAGTAGCTTAATTTCTTGTTGCATGCTAAGTGGCATCATGCTGTTAATCGCAGAAATATGGCATTCTTGTTTTGCTTGTCATTTGCAAACCGTGCATCCGATTCCGGTGATCTTTATATCGATTTCAACCGAAATCACCTCATCTTTCCAGTGGCATACTTGGTTTGCCAAGATTATGCCTTGTTCATCTTTTCCTTCCGGAGCACGCTTATGCATTGCATACCACATCTCGCATATCATGCCATGTTTTGCATCATGTTGATTGCGCATTGCATCATGGTTGATAGTTGTTCCTTTGCTTGTGTTCTTGCCTTGGGTAGAGCTGGGAGACGAGTATGTGAACGAGGAACCTGTTGAGAACACTTACGAGGATCAAGCCTTCGACAACTCTGAGAACCTTGCAGGCAAGATGACCATACCCTCGAAATCACTTCTATCTTTGCTTGCTAGATGCTCGCTCTTTTGCTATGCCTATGCTGCGAAACCTACCACTTGCTATATCATGCCACCCATATTGCCATGCCAAACCTCTAACCATCCTTTCCTAGCAAACCGTTGATTGGCTATGTTACCGCTTTGCTCAGCCCCTCTTATAGCGTTGCTAGTTGCAGGTGAAGATGAAGTTTGTTCCTTGTTGGAACATGATTATGTTGGGATATCACAATATCTCTTATTTTAGTTAATGCATCTATATACTTGGTAAAGGGTGGAAGGCTCGGCCTTATGCCTGGTATTTTGTTCCACTCTTGCCACCCTAGTTTCCGTCATACCCGTGTTATGTTCCTTGATTTTGCGTTCTTTACACGGTTGGGTGATTTATGGGACCCCCTTGACAGTTCGCTTTGAATAAGACTCCTCCAGCAAGGCCCAATTTTGTTTTTACCATTTGCCACCTAAGCCTTTTTCCCCCGGGTTTTCCCGAGCCCGAGGGTCAACTTTATTTTAATCCCCCCCCCCCGGGCCAGTGCTCCTTCGAGTGTTGGCCCGAACCGAGCAGCCTGCGGGGCCATCGCGGGAAACTCAAGGCCTGGTTTTACTCGCAGCTTGACTTATCCGGATGTGCCCTGAGAACGAGATATGTGCAGCTCCTATCGGGAATTGTCGGCACAATCGGGCGGCTTTGCTGGTCTTGTTTTACCATTGTCGAAATGTCTTGTAGTCCGGGATTCCGAGACTGATCGGGTCTTCCCGGTAGAAGGAATATCCTTCGTTGACCGTGAGAGCTTATAATGGGCTAAGTTGGGACACCCCTGCAGGGTATTATCTTTTGAAAGCCGTGCCCGCGGTTATGAGGCAGATGGGAATTTGTTGATGTCCGGTTGTAGAAAACCCGAAGTGGACCTTAATTAAAACACATCAACCGCGTGTGTAACCGTGATGGTCTCTTCTCGGCGGAGTCCGGGAAGTGAACACGGTGTTGGAGTTATGTTTGATGTAGGTTGTTCTAGGATCACTTATTGATCACTTCTAGCTTCACGACGTGCTTTGCTTCTCTTCTCGCTCTCTTTTGCGTTGTTAGCCACCATATATGCTAGTCGCTTGCTGCAGCTCCACCTCACAACCCCCCTCCTACCTTTAAGCTTAAATAGTCTTGATCTCGCGGGTGTGAGATTGCTGAGTCCCCGTGACTCACAGATTCTACCAAAACAGTTGCAGGTGCCAACGATGCCAGTGCAGATGACGCATCCGAGCTCAAGTGGGAGTTCGACGAGGAACGTGGCCGTTACTATGTGTCTTTTCCTGATGATCAGTAGTGGAGCCCAGTTGGGACGATCGGGGATCTGTGTAGCTTTTGGGGTAGTCTTCTTTCATTTTGGTTCCGTAGTCGGACCTTGAGTGTAATCTGAATGATGGATGTTTATTTATGTATTGTGTGAAGTGGCGACTGTAAGCCAACTATGTATCTCTTTCCCTTATGTATTACATGGGTTGTGTGAAGATTACCTCACTTGCGACATTGCTTTCAATGCGGTTATGCCTCTAAGTCGTGCTTTGACACGTTGAAGATATAGCCACATCGAGCGCGTTACACAAGGGGAGAGGGCGAGTCCTACGGCGGGCCAGTTCCGGCGAGCCGGTCCGGCCCGGCAGGGCTGCACGGCCACAACTGACATTGGAGGGGTCCGGGCGCCACACGAGGGCCGCGACAGCAAAGAAGCCGGCGAAGGCCGCGGTGAAGAAGAAGATAGCCACCCCTTCTTTGTCCACGCGTGTCCAGACACCACCTCCCTCCCCTCCTCCGGCGGATGTCGATCTGGAGGTTACTTTTGACTATGGATCCCTCAGCCCGAGGAGGAAGAGGAAAACAGCAGAGGAGGAGGCGGACGACGAGTAAGTATCTCGTTCCTTTTGGTTATCTCTGCCTCCTCAATCTGTGTTGCTCGTCTTGACTTGTCTTCATCTTTGCAGGGACGTGGAGACGCTGGCCCAGAGAATGAAGAGGGCCAAGGTCTCGGCGGGTGGCCAGCCCCCAGCTGGTACTTCGGGGGCGCCACTGGTGGTGTTGAGCGGCCCAGACAGTAGCCCCCGGCAGAGCCCCCAGCGTAAATTCATCACTCTTCTGGAGAGGAGGAGGAGGTGGCTGGTGACCAGCCTTCCTCTTCTGTTGCTTCTAGCTCCGGCAAGTACTTGAGGGTGAGCGACGACTTGTTCGTCCACCTTCCAGGCGCGTCGAGCACCAGGACACCCGTTGAGGGGGAGGTGTTCGACGACAAAGTGCTCGCCGCTGCCGGGCTCGAAGTCATCGATGAGCCGATCGTTGGTGGTGATGGCTCGTAGGAAGAGCGGCTCCTCCACGCCATGGGCGCCAGCTTCCGGAAGCTCCATCGCGCCCGCCTAGACAAGGCTAAGTCCAGGACGATGGTGGTGGAGAAGGCGGAGGCGGACCTCCAGGAGCATGTTGCCGAGACGCAGGACTGGTTACGCGAGGCCCACAAGGAGCTCAAGGCTGCCCAGGGCGAGCTGGCCAAGCGCGACGTGGAGCTCACCATGAAACTCGCCGACGTCGAGAAAGCTCAAGAGGCGGCGAGGAACTTGGCCGAGGCCGCCGAAGCCGCTCGGACCCAGCACGAGGCTGCACTGAACTCCCAGGAGGAGGACCTAGCTACACGCGAGGGAAAGCTTGCCGCCATGCTTCGCGACAAGGAAGCAGAGGTGGAGAAGCTTGCTTTTTAGCGAACTAGTGAGCTGGAGCAGAGGCACAAGGAGGAACTCAATGCCCAGGCCCAGGTTCATGCCGACAAGGTGGAGGAGTTGGAGCTGGAGCGCGACGAGCTGAAGGAGCAGGCCTTGAAGCTGTCCCAGGAGAGGGACACGCTTAACAGTTCCCTGACATAGGCGCAGGGCGCGGTTGTCAGCAAGGCTGGGGAGCTCTCCGAGGCCAACAACTCCATCAAAGACCTCAAGCTGAAGCTGGAGGATCTCGAGAAGGTGCTGTCGGAGGCCACAACCCGAGAGGGGACCCTGGCCAAGGAGCTGGAGGCCGAGAAGCTGTTGTGGAAGAACGAGGGCCTCAACTTCATGGATCACGTGGCGGGCGAGAACCGTTGGCTCGATTGCCTCGCCACCGTTGCCAACCAGGACGACGCACAGCTGGCCATCATGGGGATGCTAGACATGAGGTATGTCCCGGAGCGGAGCGTGAGCGCCAATTGCAGCCTGGCCATGTTCTTTGAGAAGGTCGTCCGCGCTCTGGAGCGGCTCCACGCACATCGGGCGGCCTCACTGGCCGACGAGTCCCGGAGGTTTTGCCAGGGTGCCATGACCAAGGTTCTCACCAAGGTGGCGCACTGGTACCCCGACCTCGATTTCGATGCCACGCTGGAGAGCTTGCCGGAGGGGACCGACCTTGCGCCGCTCAGGGAGCGCATTGAGCCCATCATCAGCTGCGAGTCGGCAAAATTCAGAGGGTGGAGGGCCAGCGCCGGGATTAGGCATCCCGTTTTCTCATCGCCGTTGTAGGTTCACAACCAAGATAATTGCTATCTCTAGTTAGAACCGCAGCAACAATTTGATGTAACATAACTCTGCAGCACTTTTCGGTATCATGCATGTTATTTTCCCGTTTGATTTTTCCTTGTATATCCACCCTACGTAACTGGGTAGGCTTGCCGGCGCGTAAACCTAGGGCGGCGTCATGGGGACTGTCGGCGTTCTGGGAACGGGGGTCCCCAGACTTGCCTTCATGCGGCCTGCGGCGTGGCTCAAAGAGGGGCCCAGCACGGCCCATCTTCATCAACACAGACCCAAGACCCTCGCGAGGGGCCAAGCCTCGCGGGGCGGATGGCACGGAGCTTCCTCAGGCATGGCCTCATCAGGCTGGCTCGCGAGGAGGCGGAGAGATCAAGGCGGGGTACCTCACGAGGTGCCCGTGACGCAAGCCATGACGATCAAGGACGCCAGGCGGGCGCCAGCCTGCGCAGTGTCCTTCTTTCCTCTTTGGTGCAAAGGGAGCAAGCGCAGGCGAGAGTATCAAGCAAAGGCACCCGTTTCGGTGCAACGAGACCAAGACCAGCCCAACGGCAAGGAGGAAGTCATTGTGGAGCCCAAGCCAGCGTCACCACCAGAGCCTTTGGCAGGCGAAGACCAACTTTAGTCAGGATAAGTGTACCAGATGTTCCCCTTCAAAATGGCCAATTGTTGGCGCCCTTCCCGCTCAATATTTGGGAAGAGGCCCAGGGCCTTTGCCTATAAATAGGACGAGCCACCCCCAGGGCAAAGGGGGATGAGAATCAGAAAGAGAGAGAAAGAGAAGGGTGCCTGAACTCCTCCTAGCAGTTCATCGCCCCAACCAAGAACAGACCCTCGCGAGGCTATTCTTCCTTGTATTGCTCATCATCATCAGCCCAAGAGGCAATCCACCACACCACAAACTGGAGTGGGGTATTACACCACAACGGTGGCCCGAACCAGTATAAACCCTGTGTCTCTTGTGTTGTTCTTTCCATAAGCTTAGATCTTAGCGAGGCGGTGGGGCACAGGTAGGTAGGAGGTGAAATCTCCGCGCGCACCCCAGTGTTCGAACCTCAAGGGTCTGCCGGAACCCGAAATCCGACATTTGGCGCGCCAGGTAGGGGTGCGCCGGAATCCACCTTCTACCGCTTCGTGTCCCGTCGTGTCATCATCACCATGTCCGGCAACCAAGCGGGCAACCCAGATCCTTGGGCGCCGTGGCCCGCCCGCGCAGAGCCGCTCGCCTCGGGCGACCCCGTGCCCCAGGCAGCTCGCGGTCCGCAAGGCGCTGCGGGCCGCGGGCGACGCGGACAGGCTTCAACAGCTCTCACGCCGCGGCAGGCGCGGTCGGCAACAAGGGCCTCCAATCATGCCGCGACCACGACACCGTACACCCGCCGGGAGCAGGCGAACTCGAGGGCCGCGCTCACGGTGGCCCGAGAGCTGCTGCAGTCCAGGCTGCTGGAGGGTGGCCACGACGTGCTACTGGAGCGGGTGGCAGAGCTCCTGGGCTTCGCCGCCTCGGGGGCACACCCCTTCTGCACCCAGCTCCCATCTCAAACCCAGGGCGGCCGGCGCGGGGGCTCCGCGCGCGCTCGCGGGCTCCAAGGCTACTCCGACGCCGGCGAAGCTGACGGCACCGATCTGGCGGCGGCGCTGCCCCCGCTCCCAGTCCGCGAAGAAGAAGGACTCGACGCGGCCCACGGCCCCAGTGGGCAGCCGCGCTACCACCCCATGGTGGGCGCGTCAAGCAGAGCTGCATGGCACGCGGAGCACTACGGCGTGGCCTTCGGGTTGACGGCGCCAGAAGAATATGTGCCCCACATGATGGACCAAGAGCACCCTCACGAGGGCGAACAAGGCTCGCTCCTCAGCCCAAGCTGGGGGGACGAGGCGCCTGTCACATCCTAGTTAGACCATGCATTAGAGTGTGCATCATGTTTACCTTTCATCAGAAACTTGAAATGGGGAAGGCAGAACCCCAGCACCCCCCCTGAATTCAACTAGGGTTTACTAAAAACATTTTCAATGAACCTGAAATGCCCTTCTAAAATGTTCACCCTCTTTGTCTTGGGTTAGAACCTCTGGCAAAATAGATGCACAATTTTCTAGGTCAACAAAAGGTCACTGAATTAAATCATATGTATGCTGATTTTGGACATTTAAATGCTAATAAATATTTTAAATGTTCAAATAATTCTGGTAATAAGTCAAGGCTGTTAGGAATAATCCCAACAGAGCCCACAATTATTTCCAGGATTTTAGAAAGTGCCTAGGTATTTTAAATAATGTCACAAAGCTACAGAATAATAGAAAAAGAAAACAGAAACTAAACAAATAGGGAAAAGGGGCTAACCTGGCCGCAGCCACCAGCCGGTCCACCTGGCGGCCCAGCACTGTGCTGGCCCACGCCAGCCAGCTGCTTCGTCCCCGCCAGGCAGGCAGGGAGTTGACGTCGGCGAGCGCGAGCTCGCCACGGCGCCAGCAGCTTGCCGCTTCACGCGCCCGGACGCTGGGCGACCTCCACCTCGCCGTCCCGACCCCGTGGACACCTCATTCACCCCCTGCCCCTCTCCCTCGCTTCCTCACCGCCATGGCCGACGCCGCTGCGTCCGCGCCGCCATGAACCCACGCCCTCTGTCACCCCCGTGCTGCTCCACCGTGTCCTGCAGCTCCGCCATTTCCTCCTCGATCGCTCCACCAAGCCACGCCTTGCCGGAGGCCCGCAAACGACTCCACCGAGCTCGTCTTCAACCTCCTGCCGACCAGATCGCCTCCGCCGCCCCGCTTGCTCCGGCTCATCCCCGACCTCGTCGTCAACTCCGACGCAACTGCCGTGAGCATAGCCACGTCCCCGTCCTCTCCGTTCTTCTTCTCGTGCAACAAAACGAGCACACACAGCTCACCGCACGCGCCGCCGCCTGACCACGTCGCCGGCGTTGCTCCCGTGACCATTTGGTCACGGGCTTGTGCCCGTCACACTCCCCGCGCCACGTAGAGGCCGTAGATGCTAGCGCCACATCGCCTGAGACACTGCAGCCACGCGCATGAGCTGGCCGAGCTACGGCCTCCGCCTGACTTCGTCGCCGGCGAAGCTCCGGCCACTCCCCGGCCAAGCCACCACCACGGCTGGATGCGAGCGAGCACCGGCTGCCCGTAGCTGCTCTCCGCGCAGCAAACGGAGCCCTGTGGGCGAATCCCGCAGCACGCCGTCGCGTCTGGCCTCGCCGGCGGCTAAACGTCGGCAGGCTTTGACCCGTTGACCAGCGGGTTTGACCCTGACGTGGACTGGGTGGGCCCCTGTTGACTCCTCTGGGTCAATGACAAGTGCCCCCCCCTCTGCTAACTAACTGGATTAGTTTAATTAGAATTAATTAGTTTAACTAATTACTGACATGCAGGACCCACTAGTCAGTTTGACCTAGACGACCCCGTTGACCTCTGACATCAACCTGACGTAGTGCTGACGCAGTAATTTAATTACTGGATTTATTTTTATATAGGAAATTCCAGAAATTAGTTCAAACTTCAAAAATTCATAGAAATTAATCTATAACTCCAAATGCATAGATTTATATATGAAATTTGATCAGAAAAATTCAATCTATCCATTGGAACTGGTTTCATGCATGTCAGAACAAGTTAAACCTGCTGTTTATGCAATACAAGGTAATGCACTATAATGGCTATGTTAAATGATCTAACACTTGAACCTTTGGTTCAATTAAACACTTTCCACCATATTCTAGCTTGAATTAGGCCAAGACACTTCCATATTGCCTTGTCATAGCATGCATCATAATGTTGAATATCGTCATGTGTTGATTGTGTTTCGATGTGTTCTTCGTGGTAGGTCCTGCCTCCGAGGATATCCAAGGTTATCCAACTGAAGGGCGGTATCCCACCACCACTCCATCAGGCAAGCAACCCATTGATCATTCCGATACAAACCCATGTTCTCGCTTCTGCTCTCGTTTACTGCATTAAGACAACGCGATTCAAACTGCTGTGTGTTGCGGTAGTTGAACCCACTTCCTTTGCATGACCTGTCATTGCCATAGTAACTAGATGAAACCCACTAGCATGTGTAGGAGTTGATTGAGCCATGTGTGTGTGTTTCCTACCATGCTATGCTTGCTATGCTTAGAGTCGTGTCAGGTCTGGCTCATTGGGATGATGAACTAGAGTGAAAGGTTGTGATGGTGTCGAGAGTGTGAAAGTGTTGAACACGATTTGGTAAAGGAATCGATGGGAGGCCATGTAGGAGTACATGGTGGGTTGTTTCATTGAGGCCGTCCTTAAGAACTGAGATCTGTGTGTGTGATTTAAGACTCAGCTACTACCACACATTGGGCCCTGAAATATGACCCCGCTCGACTTACCGACCCCTCTCGTCATCTGTCCAGGAGTTGCAAGTAGTTTCTGGTGTTTGTAGTTGCTGGGGGCCGCACGCAGCGCTGACCATAGGGGTGGGCTGTGTTGCGGTAGGCACGTGGCACGGTGTACCGATTCGCCCGTTTGGTGTCTCGGGAACCCTGCACACATCATTTTGGGCCGTTGAGGACACCCCGGCCGGATCTCCTTCGGATGGAACCCGAATAGGCAATAAACCTGGACTAGAGACTAGTGTGGTTGGTTAGGTCGTGGTCTACACCCACGTCGGCTTTCGCTTGAAGTCTGCTGAGCACATGATGTGTGCAGACGCTAAGTGGTGGAAACATGTGTGAAGAAGTACACCCCTGCAGGGTATAAAACTATTCGAATAGCCGCGTTCGCGGTAAAGGACTACTTGGTCACCTATATAGTTCATAGACAAGTAAATGGATACTACTAAAAATCTCAAGATAAGTGTGAGTACCACGGATGGCCCTCTCGTAGGATGACGAGGGAGGATCCACGGTGGAGTATTGTGTTGGTGATAGTGGACTCGTGTGCGACAAATGTTTACAAGTTGGGTCTGTCGTAGAATAGCTTAGCCAAGAGTCAAAGCTGGCTTGCTGCAATAACTCCACTACCTTCTTGAGAATGTGCATGTATAGTAGGATCCTGTTGTAAGACTTGCTGAGTACCTCCGTACTCATGTTGCTTTAATTAATGTTTTCAGACGACAACACCAACCCCTCCGATGGGTTCTATGTAGACCTCGACGTTGACGAGTGACTTATCACCCAGGTGGTGATCCAAGACTTGTGAAGGGTCGATGTAGATAGACAGGCTTCGTCAAGCCTTCTTTCTTTCTAGTGTCTGTACTCAGACTACTTTGCTTCCGCATGTGCTTCTATGTTTGTATGACTTGAGTGTCGGGTCATGTGACCCCTACCTGTATGGATGATATGTATGGCTCTTCGGAGCCTCTTAAATAAAGTACTTGAGTTGTAGAGTTTTGTTGTGATGCAATGTTGTATTTACTCATATGGGGCATATTGTGTGTATGATTGAAATGCTTGGTATGAGTGGGATCCGACTATCTAGTTGTTTATCCTTGGCAGCCTATCCTATGGGGAAATGTAGTCTAGTGCTTCTGAGCGATAGTAGTCTGCTACAGCCCGGTTCACCGGGGTCCTGCTAGCCCAGCACTACTGCTTGGAACACTTGACTGGCCGGCATGTGTTTCACTTCGTTCCTGTGTCTGTACCTTCGGGGAAATGTCACGCGGTGTTATCCGGAGTCCTGCCTAACCTGCTACAGCCCGGGTTACCGGAGTCCTGTTAGCCCAGTGCTACAGCCCGGATTTATACGTTGTTGACCGACATGCTCGATGTTATTCATGTATGCCTGTCCTCATGGGTTAGTGCCGCCCTGGGTTCACGACTAGCCATGTCGGCCCGGGTTCTCTGTCATATGGATGCTAGCGACACTATCATATACGTGAGCCTAAAGGCGCAAACGGTCCCGGGCCAGGTAAGGTGGCACCCGTGGGAGTACCGTGCGTGAGGCCGCAAAGTGATATGATGTGTTACATGCTGGATCGATGTGGCTTAGGATCGGGGTCCTGATAGCGTTGGCATCAGAGCCGGACTGCCTGTAGGTTCGCTAAGCCAAACTGGTCGATGTCGAGTCTAGAAATGCTTTAGTTATATGTAGGGGAATTGATTGTGGGAGGGAACGTAAGGCTCTTTTACTCCTTTACCTTATGCCCTCTATCTTGAGTTATTCTCTTCTCATTCTACGTGGGTTAAGGACTAGGCTCTCTTCTGTCTATCAGGTTCACGTGTTACTAATCCATAGTAACTTATAGGATTGTTGGTTACAACCCAGTTCAGTTTCTACTAAATCTTAGTATGTTGCCAGTTGAACCAGAACCTTGATATGATGGTTGTTGAGTGGTTTTGCAACTGTTGTGGATGTCTCATCTCCTTTTCTAAGCATTTATAGTCGTTATGCTGTCCAATTTCCCCTAGAAATTCTAATGCCTTTGCATCATTTTATGCTTTCAGATGGCCACCCGTTCCCAGAACCAAGTGGTTCGTCTGACCCGTTGCATTGATGTATGTGGTCACACAGCTATGTTGGTTCGAGTGATGGTCGAGACAGGTTACCGATGGTATCCTGAATATACCGTCGAGGAGCAGTTTAGAGACTTTAATCAAAGCCAATATCTGTGCACGGTCAGGATATATCCATCTTACCCCGGAGCTACCGAACCGCTCCACTGTTCTTATGGACTTGGGATCACTATTGGGATGTCCGTGCAGGATGCAGCCTACTCGATGATGACTATTATTCGAGCCAGAACTGCCTTGCTGAGCAACACCGATTTCCGCTACATGCCAGCATCCCTCCCTGGGGCGCATGGTTACCTTCAGGGTATGTATAGCGATGCATCCCATGAGGACTCACTCCTCCGCACCACTACTGAGATGTTGGAAGACAAGGACCGTGAAAACCGGGCCTTGCGTATGGAGCTCTTTAATGCTCGTTTTGATCACTGGGCCACTTTGACACGGTTTGCCCCTGCAGTGCAAGCTGGATACATGGACATGAGGGACTTGTATCCTGTGCGTGCCAGTCTGCCAGACTTCATGGAGTGGCGTGAGGTGGGAGGCATCACCCCTCCTCGTGGACCTCGTCTGCCGCCGTTTGTTGGACCAAGGCCACACCCAAGTCCCTATGGTCCGCAAGCTCCACAGGACCGTCTGTTTCCAGATGATCATGTTCCGCTTCCAGGCTTGGGTGGTGACTTCTATGAGGATTACTACGGAGCTGTGTGAGCTAGTAGTAGTTTCGCTGGTATTGTAACAGTTGTATGTCCACCATCCTGCATGACTTGTGGAATATGACTTAGTGTGTATCCATTCCGGAGGTGTAGAAAAATAATGTATAGGAGCTTGGAATGCCTCCGATGAGATGTAACGTCTTTCATCATAGTTGTACCTTAGCTTGGGCTTGTACTAAACTATGTATGGTGTGTATGACTATTGGTTAATATATGGCAGTTTCTATATTACCATGTCGTACGGATGAACATCTCTGCATTCCTTGTTATTCGTTACATTCCGCATTTCTTGCCCAGATTTTGCCATCCTGGTCTAAATCGTTGTTTTGTTTTTCCTAGGATGGTCAACACCCGCAGCAACCCTGCTGCTCCGGAGCAGGGTGAAGCTAGCGCAGCTAGGGATGAAAATCTGCCCCAACCGCCTTCTCTGGCCGAAGTGATGCTGGAGGCAAAGCGAAACAAGCGTGATACTAACCGCTTGCTGGAGCGGATTGAGCAGAATACTGCACGCCAGCAGAGAAACATTCCGGTGTCAATCAATGACTTTGTCAAGCTGTATCCACCAAAGTTTAACCATTCCATCGAACCTCTCGATGCGGATGACTGGCTTCGCAGCATCGCCCACAAGCTACGTTCTGCCAACGTAGCTGAAGAGGATAAAGTCACCTTTGTTGCTTATCACCTCGAAGGCCCTGCTAGCCTTTGGTGGGAAAATTATGAGGCTATGCGCCTAGTCGGCCAAATCACTACTTGGGCTGATTTCAGTGCTGCTTTCCGTGAGCATCACATTCCGGAAGGCCTCATGGATCGCAAGAGGGAGGAGTTCTGTAACTTCACCCAGGGTAGACTGACTGTGGATGCATACAGTCGAGAGTTTGGAAAGTTAGCACGTTATGCTCCCGAAGAGCTGTCCACCGACACCAAGAAGCAGGCAAGGTTCCGCAAGGGACTTAGCCCCGAGCTCCGCAGTGACCTTCGTCTGCACGATTGCACCTCTTTTCCGAAGTTGGTCAACAAGGCCATCAGTGCCGAGACAGGGCAGACTGACTTTGAAGCTTCACGCAAGCACTCCCGGGACTTTGGATCTTCATCCGGCTCTGGCTCCCAGAAGCGCCGGGTCTGGATCCCAAACACTGCTGTGCCATCCAGGTTCATCCCGAGGCCATCCTTTGGGGCGCCTCGCCCCAACCAACAGTATGTACCGCCCAAGACTTATGGTGGCCCCGCTGCTAATGCTGCTCCACGCCCCAATATGATAACCTGCTTCAAGTGTGGAGAGACGGGCCACTACATCCGTGAGTGTCCCCAGAACAACCCCAACCAGTTCGGAAAGTCTGTTGGCCGTGGTAAGCCAACAGCAAAAGTGCTTGTCGCCAAGCCGGCCACCACTGCACGTGGCCATGTCAACTACGTCTCAGCTGAGGAGACTCAGGAGGACCCCAACGTTGTTCTCGGTACGCTCCTTGTTAATTGCCATCCGGCAACTGTTCTCTTTGATACTGGAGCTTCTCATTCATTTATTTCTGAGAGCTATGCTCGATTGCACAACACCACATTTTGTGACATGCCCACCTACATGGTAATTCAAACCCCTGGTTCTAAGTGGCAAACCTCTAGAATCAGCCATGGAAATGAAATTCTTGTCGACAGATTGGTCTTCCTCGCGTCACTAATAGCTCTCAAGTCCTCGGACATAAACATCATCTTGGGTATGGACTGGATGTCAGCCCATTATGCTAAGATTGATTGCTCCACTAGAACTGTTCAACTCACCCATCCATCGGGCAAGACAGTCCATGTCTTGACCCGAGTGTCGGAGCGTCAGCTCTACTCTCTAAATGCCAACCCCCTTCCAGACCTTGAAGTTATTCCGGTAGTTCGTGACTTCCCGGATGTCTTTCCAGAGGAACTGCCAGGTGTTCCACCTGACAGAGATGTCGAGTTCGTGATAGACCTTGTTCTAGGAACCGTCCCAATCTCTAGAAGACCTTATAAGATGGCACCCCTAGAACTAGTCGAGCTTAAGAAACAACTCGATGAGTCCTTGCAAAAGGGTTTCATCCGTCCTAGTTCTTCTCCATGGGCTTGCCCCGTCCTCTTCGTCAAGAAGAAGGATGGAACGGATCGGATGGTTTTAGATTACCGACCTGTCAATTTGGTCACTATCAAGAACAAGTATCCGCTCCCCAGGATCAACGACCTATATGACCAGCTCGCTGGATCCTCAGTCTTTTCCAAAATGGATTTGAGGTTGGGCTACCATCAAATCAAAATCAAGAACGGGGACATTCCCAAACCGGCCTTTGTTACTCGTTATGGCCAATACGAGTACACCATCATGTCCTTCGGTTTATCCAATGCTCCAGCCACCTTCTCTCGGTTAATGAACTCGATCTTCATGGAGTACCTGGATAAATTCGTCGTGCTTTACCTCGATGATATACTCATCTACTCCAAGAATGAGGAAGAACATGCCGAACATCTAAGGCTAGTATTGACGAAACTTCGAGAGCATCGCCTTTATGCCAAATTCTCTAAGTGCGAATTTTGGTTGCCAGAAGTGACATATCTGGGCCATGTAATCTCTAGTAAGGGCATTGCTGTCAATCTCGAGCGAGTTCGAGCCGTCCTTGACTGGACTCCACCTGAAACGGTCAAGCAAGTTCGGAGTTTTCTTGGTTTAGCGAGCTATTGCCGCCGCTTCATCGAGAATTTCTCCAAAGTTGCTAAGCCTCTAACTGAACTCCTCAAGAAAGATAAAAAGTTTGAGTGGACCCCACAGTGCGAGTTCAGCTTTTAGGAACTAAAAAGACGCCTGACATCTGCTCCCGTACTGGTACCACCAGATTTTTCTAAGGACTTTGTTATCTATTGCGACGCCTCGCGACAAGGACTAGGTTGCATTCTCATGCAAGATCATCATGTGATTGCCTACGCTTCTTGACAGTTGCGTCCACATGAGGATAACTATCCCACACATGATCTAGAGCTTGCAGCTGTAGTCCATGCACTCAAAACCTGGCGACATTACCTTCTTGGTAATCGTTGCAAAATCTACACTGATCACCAAAGTTTGAAGTACATCTTCACCCAACCGGATTTGAATCTCAGGCAAAGACGTTGGGTCGAGTTGATCTCGGATTACGACTTAGGAATAACTTACACCCCAGGCAAAGCCAATGTCATGGCTGATGCGCTAAGTCGTAAGTCTTATTGTAACAATCTGATGTTACAACAAAGTCAACCACTTCTCCACGAGGAATTTTGTAAGCTTAACCTTCACATTGTTCCTCGAGGATTTCTTTCCACCCTGGTGGCGAAACCTAACCTTACGGATCAAATCATAGCTGCCCAGAGGCGCGATAAGGGCATATCCCGTATCAAGGAAAACATTGCTAGCGGAGTTGCTAAATGTTTTTCGATGGATGAGCGAGGTGTGGTCTTCTTCGAGAACCGATTGGTGGTCCCCAAGAAACAACATCTACGGCAACTGATCCTTAAGGAAGCTCATGAATCCCCTATCACCATTCATCCCGGTAGTACTAAAATGTATCAAGACCTACGTCAGAGGTTTTGGTGGACTAGGATGAAGAGAGAAATCGCTCAATACATTGCTAATTGCGACGTCTGTCGTCGCGTTAAAGCAGAGCATCAACGGCCTGCTGGCACCCTTCAGCCATTGGAAATTCCTGAATGGAAATGGGATAAAATCGGTATGGATTTCATTACCGGGTTTCCCAGGACCAAAAGAGGGAATAATGCTATCTTCGTTGTTGTCGATCGTTTTTCCAAAGTAGCCCACTTCTTACCTGTTCGCGAGAGTATAACCGCTAGCCAGCTAGCTGATTTGTACATCTCTCGAATAGTGTCCCTCCATGGTGTTCCATTGGAAATTAATTCAGATCGTGGAAGTCTTTTCACCTCTCGATTTTGGGAAAGCTTCCAAAATGCTATGGGAACTCGTCTCTCCTTTAGCACCGCCTTCCATCCTCAATCAAGTGGTCAAGTAGAACGAGTCAATCAAATTCTGGAGGATATGCTCCGAGCTTCTGTCATCTCTTTCGGTATGAATTGGGAGAAGTGCCTTCCATTCGCCGAGTTCACTTATAACAACAGTTATTAAGCTAGCTTGGGCAAGGCTCCCTTCGAAGTTCTCTATGGACGAAAATGTCGAACGCCTCTTAACTGGTCAGAAACCGGCGAGAGACAACTCTTTGGCCAGGATATGATCCAGGAAGCAGGAGAGCAGGTTCGCATTATTCATGAGAAATTGAAAACAACCCAATCTCAACAAAAGAGTCAGTATGACCGCAAGCATAAGCCGATGGCTTATGAAGTTGGCGAGATGGCTTATCTTCGGGTTACACCATTAAAGGGAACCCATCGATTCGGTATCAAAGGCAAATTGGCTCCTCGTTACATTGGACCCTTTCGCATTCTCGCCAAATGAGGGGAAGTTGCCTACCAATTGGAACTACCTCCGCATCTCTCCAGAGTTCATGATGTCTTCCACGTTTCTCAACTCAGGCGTTGCTTCTCGGATCCTATCCATGGAGTGGACCATGAAACGCTTGATCTCCAAGATAACCTCACTTATCAAGAATACCCCGTTCGTATCCTTGATCAAGCCGAGCGTACCACTCGGCGCCAGAATATCAAGTTTCTCAAAGTTCAATGGTCGCACCATTCTGAGCAAGAAGCTACTTGGGAAAGGGAGGATCGTCTTCGACTCGAGTACCCCACCTTCTTTCTGACGGATCCTAAATCTCGGGACGAGATTCTTTCGAGTGGGGGTGAGTTGTCACATCCTAGTTAGACCATGCATTAGAGTGTGCATCATGTTTACCTTTCATCAGAAACTTGAAATGGGGAAGGAAGAACCCCCAGCACCCCCCTGAATTCAACTAGGGTTTACTAAAAACATTTTCAATGAACCTGAAATGCCCTTCTAAAATGTTCACCCTCTTTGTCTTGGGTTAGAACCTCTGGCAAAATAGGTGCACAATTTTCTAGGTCAACAAAAGGTCACTGAATTAAATCATATGTATGCTGATTTTGGACATTTAAATGCTAATAAATATTTTAAATGTTCAAATAATTCTGGTAATAAGTCAGAGATGTTAGGAATAATCCCAACAGAGCCCACAATTATTTCCAGGATTTTAGAAAGTGCCTAGGTATTTTAAATAATGTCACAAAGCTACAGAATAATAGAAAAAGAAAACAAAAACTAAACAAATAGGGAAAAGGGGCTAACCTGGCCGCAGCCACCAGCCGGCCCACCTGGCGGCCCAGCACTGTGCTGGCCCACGCCAGCCAGCTGCTTCGTCCCCGCCAGGCAGGCAGGGAGCTGATGCCGGCGAGCGCGAGCTCGCCATGGCGCCAGCAGCTTGCCGCTTCGCACGCCCGGACGCAGGGCGACCTCCACGTCGCCGTCCCGACCCCGTGGACACCTCATTCACCCCCTGCCCCTCTCCCTCGCTTCCTCACCGCCATGGCCGACGTCGCTGCGTCCGCGCCGCCGTGAACCCATGCCCTCCGTCGCCCCCGTGCTGCTCCACCGTGTCCTGCAGTTATGCCTCTAAGTCGTGCTTCGACACGTGGGAGATATAGCCGCATCGAGGGCGTGACATAATACAAGCCAGGGACCTCGAGGGCTCGAATACAAGTGCTCGATCATAGAAGAGTCAGCGGAAGCAACAATATCTGAGTACAGACATAAGTTAAACAAGTTTGCCATAAGATGGCTAGCACAAAATTGGGATACAGATCGAAAGAGGCGCATGAGTCCTGCCTGGGATCCTCCTAAACTACTCCTGGCCGTCGTCAGCGGCCTGCACGTAGTAGTAGACGCCTCCGGTGTAGTAGAAGTCATCGTTGAAGGTGGCGTTTGGTTCCTGGGCTCCAGCATTTGGTTGCGACAACAAGGTAGAATGGAAAGGGGGAAAGAGGGAGAAAAGCAACCGTGAGTACTCATCCAAAGTACTCGCAAGCAAGGATCTACACTACATATGCATGGGTATCTGTGTAAAGGGGCAATATCGGTGGACTGAACTGCAGAATGCTAGAATAAGAGGGGGATAGCTAGTCCTGTCAAAGACTACGCTTCTGGCAGCCTCCACATTGCAGCATGTAGAAGAGAGTAGAGGGTAAGTTCATCAAGTAGCATCGCATAGCATAAACCTACCCGGCGATCCTCCACTTGTCGCCCTGTGTGAGAGCGATCACCGGGTTATATCTGGCCCTTGGAAGGGTGTGTTTTATTAAGTATCCGGTTCTAGTTTTCATAAGGTCAAGGTACAACTCCAAGTTGTCCTATTACTGAAGATCACGACTATTCGAATAGATAAACTTCCCTGCAGGGGTGCACCACATAACCCAACACGCTCGATCCCATTTGGCCGGACAAACTTTACTGGGTCATGCCCGGCCTTGGAAGATCAACACGTCGCAGCCCTATCTAGGCACAACAGAGAGGTCAACACGCCGATCTAAATCCTATGGCGCAGGGGTCTGGGCCCATCGCCCATTGCACACCTGCACGTTGCGAGGGCGGCCGGAAGCAGACCTAGCCTAGCAGGCGTTCCAGTCCAATCCGGTACGTGCCGCTCAGTCGCTGACGTCACGAAGGCTTCGGCTGATACCACGACGTCGAGTGCCCATATCTTTCCCGCGTAGTTGGTTAGTGCGTATAGGCCAGTGGCCAGACTCAGATCAAATACCAAGATCTCGTTAAGCGTGTTAAGTATCCGCGAATGCCGACCAGGGCCAGGCCCACCTCTCTCCTAGGTGGTCTCAACCTGCCCTGTCGCTCCGCCACAAAGTAACACTCGGGGGCCGTCGGGAACCCAGACCCACCTCTACCGGGATGAAGCCACCTGCCGCTTCAGCCCCCATCTCCGAACAATATCATAAGTAATGTAACAGTATAAAGTATATAGCATATGCCCGTGATCACCTCCCGAAATGGTCACGACCCAGTAGTATAGCATGGCAGAAGGACAAGAGTGTAGGGTCACTGATGGAATACTAGCATCCTATACTAAGCATTTAGGATTGCAGGTAAGGGTATCAACTGTAGCAACAATGACAGGCTATGCAACAGAATAGGATTTAACCGAAAGCAGTAACATGCTACACTACTCTAATGCAAGCAGTATAGAGAAGAATAGCCGATATCTAGTGATCAAGGGGGGCTTGCCTTGTTGCTCAGACAAGAAGGAGGGGTCATCGGTGACGTAGTCGACCACAGGGGCATTAGCATCGTCACGGGGTCTACCGAAGAGAAGAGGGGGAGAAACAGTAAATACATAGCAAGCAAGTGCATAACAGGACAACAGGCAGAGCTAGACGTGTTCTAACGCGATAAGAGGTGATACCGGTGAAGGGGGAAACATCCAGGAAAATATCCCCGGTGTTTTGCGTTTTCGGACAGATGAATCGGAGGGGAGAGTTGCGTGTTCGCTATGTTAGGGATGCGTGGCGGACGAACGGGCTGCGTAATCGGATTCGTCTCGTCGTTCTGAGCAACTTTCATGTACAAAGTTTTTCCATCTGAGCTACGGTTTATTTTTTATTGATTTTAAAAGATTTAAATCATGTTTTTGCATTTATTTAAATATTTTAATCTAACATTATCCAGAACAGTGCACGCTGACGTCAGCATGACGTCAGCAGTCAACAGAGGCGTTAAACTAACTATTTAAGTTAATTAATTTAGTTAATTAATTAATTAATTGATATTTTATTTAATATTCTTTTTTATTTCTTTTTTTAACACGTTTAGGGGGGTGGGGCCTGCATGTCAGTGAGAGTTTTAGTGTTATGCTTAGTGGCTAGTTAGTTGGTTAATGACCTAGGCCCACCGGTCAGTGGCCCAAGTGACGGTTTAGACCGCAGCGCGTCTCCAGCGAGGCAGGGTGTGGCGGCGTGCTATAGGGGCGCAGGCGACCCACCGGAATATGCCCCCGGCGACCAAATGGGCCTCTGCGACCCCGGCAGAACCACCGCGGCACGGCACGCGCAGGGGTGCAAGCCGTTCGCGGAGATGGCCGAAGGTGGCCACGATGACGAAGTCGGACGGCGGTGACGATGCAGCCTCAGCTACATCCGAGCTCCGGGGCGAGGGGAAGAAAGCAGAGAGGCCAGAGGACAGGGACCTCACAGTGAGCTCGGGAGCGCGCCCGACGAAGACGGAGAAGGAGAGGTGGTGGTGGATCGACGGTGACGACCGGCAGGGCAGAGGAGGCAGATGCGGCCGATCCGGCGAGGTAGGGGTCCGACGGAGCCCCGGCGAGGTCCGGCGGTGAAGAGGCGGCCGAGATGAGCGACGGCCGACGAGCGCCAAGGCGGTGAGCCTGGTCCCAGCGCGGCCAGGTGCGCGGGCAAGGGGGAGGCCAGGGTGCGCGAGGTCGTCAGCTCGGGTGACGGGGTCGAGTTGGTGGGGCAGTTCGGTGATGGGCAGGGGAGGGAGCGAGGGGTTGGTTCGACGGGGTCGGGCGATAGCGGGCGTCGGGGTGAGCGTCGTGCGCCCCCGATCCAGATCGGGGGGGAACCGTGCGAGAGAGGGGGGATCAGGGGAAGTGGGTCGTGGGGGTTAGGGTTTGTGGGGTGAGGGGGAGGCCTAAGTAGGCCAGGTGGTAGCGGGGTGGGCCGGCCGGCTAGCGGTCTGGTGGGCCGAAGCCCAGGGTAGGGGGTTTCGTTTTATTTATTTTGTTTTGTATTCTATTTTACTTTTTGTTGCACTTTAACAATAATCCAAGTTTGTAAAATGTGTGGCTGGTCTCAATATTTAGTATGAAATATACCTCACTGCCATAAAAAGTTTGGGATTGGTTTGAAGTTGTTTGTATTTTGATTAAAAAGGAAATGACTTAAATGGGGCTGTTTTGGTACTGTTTTCATATCCAGGGCCATTTTAAACATCTCTAGAAATGTATGTTAAGACATGACAATTATCTAGTGAATATCTTCCACCCATGGAACATTTTTGTTTTGACATTTGAATTTTTTTACCATTTGACTTAAATCTAAATTTGAATTTGTATCAGTTTTGAACTAACACGAGATTAACAACAGTAACCATGGTGATGTGGCATCATTAACGTGGGATTACTGTAGCTAATTATCCTGGCGTTACAATTCTCCTCCACTACAATAAATCTCGTCCCGAGATTTAAGAGGCGAAGTAAAGGAGGAGGGTTCTGTTTACGAAATTCTAGCTAGTGTTCTCAGTCTTAGTTGCTCGTCTCGAAGAGGTCGATCCATTACGTTGATGTCTTCATTTCTCTGCTTCAGGTCATCATGATGAAGTCATCATCCTTTCTTCGGGAACTCCATCGTACTTACGAAAGAATAAAGGGTGGGCATTCCGGGAAAACATACCTCTACAAGGTCGACTATGTGGTCAATAACATCGAGGAAGGTGGCGGAAGTAACTCTCGAATTGAAACTTACGAAAATATCGAGAGCAAAGTAAGGAGGTACCATGGGAAGTTTCGAGCGGGCAGGCAATCGTTCGATGCCTGAAACAGTGTGTGAAAAGGGGTTCAAAACAATGGGAATAAGTATTGTGTCTGATACCAGAATAGATCACTAGGAAGGTGGCCCATGAATTACATACGTAAACAGGCTCGAGAAATAACTTTGGGGGACAGGGATATACAGAAGAGTCAGGTTTT
This sequence comes from Aegilops umbellulata, assembly GCA_032464435.1. Classification (NCBI taxonomy): domain Eukaryota; kingdom Viridiplantae; phylum Streptophyta; class Magnoliopsida; order Poales; family Poaceae; genus Aegilops; species Aegilops umbellulata. The sequence goes on from CP136056.1 coordinate 247,092,323, forward strand.
GATCCTGTGGAACTGTGGGTTATGGGCCCACCATGTGGGTTAAAAGTAGAAAGGCGTTGACAGCTTGCATGGTCATGATAGCAAGGCACGTTAGAGAACAGATTATCAGATATGTCGGCAACAACTTTGGTACCAAGAGCGAGGGACGAAGAGAACCGTTTTCCTGCTCGTTGAACGAGGCAGACCAATAGGCAAGGTTCTAGTCCATCGGTGGTTACCGGAATGTCATCAACAAAAGTAACAGGGTCTTACTGACAGAGTGGTACTACTTATATAATATAGATCATAAGAAGGTTTAAACAAACCAATGGAAAGGAAAAGTGATTATCAGGTTTAAATAGAACCATGAAAAGAAAAATGTGTATACACAAATATTTCGGGGGTATATCCTTCCCAAGGACAAGCTGAGCATGATATCCATGACAGGATAGAAAGAAGGAAACCATTTAGGTAAGGGGGGAGGAATCTCATGATATTACCCATACAACGGTGTTAGGATAAATGATAAAGAAAATTTAGCATTGTGCGTCAAATGCTCTTATTGAAAATCGGATAACCACAGACATGCTTCGAGATAGCATTGACATGGTCTTTAGGCAAAGTTCAGACTTTGGATACAGGAAGGATCCGTCAGGAACAACTCGTAGAATAAATCTTACAATTTCCTCATGGAAGAATGGATAACCTTGCTAATAAGGAAACTATAACAGTAGGTCCCCCGGCCAGGTGTGCTGGGCTTGACATCACCTTACCGGGCCATAAAAGACAGTGTTATAACTCTTGGAAAATGTTCCAACCATCATATCTGACCGAGATTCAGATCTGATTGGGTTCAGGATATCTCAGACTCAAGATGCCTGAGAAGAGAAGGCGCAACACAAATTGGCGAGATGACATTGTAAGATCCTCGGGAAATGAACTACGGAAGCAACTTCTGAAACCAGAGTTCATCGGTAAACCAAGGAGAGGATGAGGAGGTGGCTGATGGAATCAGTGACAATTCATCGAGATTAACAAAATATGGATTTTCACAACTATGTGAACAAGGAGATAGCATTTGTCAGATCAAATGGTATAATGATGTATGCTCGAGGAAAACATACACAATTAAACATTGGTTGAAAGGTGCACCTGAAATATGGGCTGGGTTGCACGATCAATGTTAGAATGGTGACTTAATGAACAAAAGAATTAGGAGGAAACTATCGACCATTCACTTCAAAGCAATAGGGTTGCTAGAAGTTTTGAACTCACCCATCAAAGTTCAATTGCCGGTATTTCGATTAGAAACAACACGGGGACCAAGAAATGAACGGAGATGGCGAGAAGTATTACTATATCAAGTATTCTTAAGAGGTGTTGAAATTCCCATGACATTCTTGACATAAAAGGTGGTAATACTCCAAGGTAAAGAAGAACAGATGTTGGATAGCAAGGAACTCAAGGTATAACACAAAAAAGGAACAAGTTTGTGTTGAACGAAGGCAATAAAGTGGTCGATGATAACACAAATCATCGAGGGCAAGGATGGTATTTCTCATTATGAATTCGATTGATATCCTGGAAGAGCTCAAAATGTAGGTGCTGGTCACGACACATTTGTTGAGAGATTTCATGAAGATGTAATATATCGGCGATGGCATCAAGTCAAAGGAATTATGAAGCAAAAGGTTATTGGAACCATGGGTATGACACAAAATCGAAATCAAGCTTGTTGTTCAAGGTGAAATGATATGATGAGAAAGATCGACGTAAGCTTAGCTCATCGTCGAAAGTTGTGCTTCGGGATTAAGGACCAGGTAACACAGTTAAAATCGGCACAACAAGGGTATAGCCAAGCAGGCTAGAAATGACGTGATTGAGTTCAAACTCGTAAGTAATGAAGGTTACCAAGATTTGCTTAATCGCGATGCGGACTCAAGTCAGTTATCGGTGTCTTTGAGTGTTTAAAAACTCGGAGCCCGTGAAAAATTGGAATTAGTGAGGATGTAGTACTTGATGAAGAACTCATAAGAGGTTATGCAGTTCCGTGATAATCTTGAGATACCAGGGGGTAATACTTGACGACAGATCAAAATAGAGGTTGGATTGGGTATTGCTCTGCAGAAGACAAGTGCTTAAATTCGCACGAGAAATGGTATTTAAAGGAGAACATGGTCGGAACCACGATTGCAAAAGGCCAGATCCCAGATATAAGATGAACTTATACCAAGGGAATACTTAATTTAATAGAAGCTTTCATGATAAGTTCTACATCGTGTCCATGGGCATGAACACAAAGTTCAAGGTCGACTCCCACTTCTCCAATGCATGACCATCCATTCACTTCTCTTTATCGAAGTTGTAGTATTGAAAAGTTATCTGGCAAAGCGGCAGTAGTGTATAACCCATATAACTTTCGGGTTCACACAGATTAGGGAAGGCATAGGTTCAACCCAACGAGGCTTCTTAGGAACATATACCACAAGCTTCAAGAGTGAATAACACAAGCTCGAAAGCAGAGCATGGTTGGACAAATCAGAGAATAGGATTTACTAATGGCATCATGTATCAGGGAAGAATTCAGAAGGCGATTAAATATGAAGGACATTGCCGAATAATAATCCAACAAAGGATTTGACGGTCGAGAGCGAGCTGATGTGAGCATCGGCACACAACCAGTTGAAGAAAGAATGCAAGGAGATCATATTGTTTCTGACTAATTCAAAGCTCAAATGTAAAGTAAATATGATTCCCAAATCAAGGGATCAGAAGCAAACATTCTGATTAAGGATGGATAAGTCGAGTAGGCTTAGGGGAATAATCGATGGCAATTTGATTGGTCGAGATCCGGCTCATGTTTAAAATGAAGGTGAGCCAGAAGGATGAATTCTAGGATCTGATTGAGGATTGAGAGCATTCACATCATATTGGATCAACGGAATCAAAGTGATAATGACAAGGGATGCCAATAAGACTATTATACTTATAGGATTAACCATAAATGTAAGCAAGAAAGAATTTCAAGAGCAATAGTTTGCTCAGGATTTTCGGAAGATCGAATGGTATTTCGAAGACTGTTGTGAAATACATGAATCAACTGGGAATGAACGGATACTCGATAAGTGCGAGAAATTATCCGTAGGGGTATTCGTGTGGCAAAGAACTACAAGGAAGTAGGCACCAAGTATTCTCGGAACATTAGAGAGAATTTCGGGGTATCTCGTAATAATAAGATCAACGGGATTGAAATGGCAACTGTATGTAGTTATCCATAATGATATAATAGTGGTAGGGAATTTGCAAAAGCGGTGGTCACAAGTGTCTCGAGAGAACATCAGAGATTATCTTCGGAATCTTCTGGTGCAACAGGCAACCATCTATAATAAGGGCAACTCCGGGAGAAAGTATTTACGAGAACCTAGTGTTAGAGTTAATAAGTATATTTTAACCCGAATAGAAGAGAGAGCAGAATCCCAGAGTATAGGTCGAGGAATAAAAGATCCTAATACCACCCAAATGGCGACGTGGGCCCATAATACGCACAACCATGTTAGTAAAAGTTTTGTAATGTCTAGACTCGACTTCGACCAAGGAGTGTGGAAGGGGGATTCCTACAGACAATCGGCTCTGGTACCAACTTGTGACGCCCCCGATTCAATCATACACGCAAACATGTACGATCAAGATCAGGGACTCACGGGAAGATATCACAACACAACTCTAAAATAAAAATAAGTCATACAAGCATCATAATACAAGCCAGGGGCCTCGAGGTCTCAAATACAAGTGCTCGATCATAGACGAGTCAGCGGAAGCAACAATATCTGAGTATAGACATAAGTTAAACAAGTTTGCCATAAGATGGCTAGCACAAAACTGGGATACAGATCGAAAGAGGCGCATGCCTCCTTCCTGGGATCCTCCTAAACTACTCCTGGCCGTCGTCAGCGGCCTGCACATAGTAGTAGGCGCCTCCAGTGTAGTAGGAGTCGTCGTCGACGGTGGCGTCTGGCTCCTGGGCTCTAGCATCTGGTTGAGACAACCAGGTAGAAGGGAAAGTGGGAAAAGAGGGAGAAAAACAACCGTGAGTACTCATCCAAAGTACTCGCAAGCAAGGATCTACACTACATATGCATGGGTATGTGTGTAAAGTGGAAATATCGGTGGACTGAACTGCAGAATGCTAGAATAAGAGGGGGATAGCTAGTCCTGTCAAAGACTACGCTTCTGGCAGCCTCCATCTTGCAGCATGTAGAAGAGAGTAGAGGGTAAGTTCACCAAGTAGCATCGCATAGCATAAACCTACCCAGCGATCCTCCCCTCGTCACCCTGTGTGAGAGCGATCACCGGGTTATATCTGGCACTTGGAAGGGTGTGTTTTATTAAGTATCCGGTTCTAGTTTTCATAAGGTCAAGGTACAACTCCAAGTTGTCCTGTTACCGAAGATCATGGCTATTCGAATAGATAAACTTCCCTACAGGGGTGCACCACATAACCCAACACGCTCGATCCCATTTGGCCGGACACACTTTCCTGGGTCATGCCCGGCCTCGGAAGATCAACACATCGCAGCCCTACCTAGGCACAACAGAGAGGTCAGCACGCCGGTCTAAATCCTATGGCGCAGGGGTCTGGGCCCATCGCCCATTGCACACCTGCATGTTGCGAGGGCGGCCGGAAGCAGACCTAGCCTAGCAGGCCTTCCAGTCCAATCCGGCAAGCGTCGCTCAGTCGCTGACGTCACGAAGGCTTCGGCTGATACCACGACGTCGAGTGCCCATATCTTTCCCGCGTAGTTGGTTAGTGCGTGTAGGCCAGTGGCCAGACTCAGATCAAATACCAAGATCTCCTTAAGCGTGTTAAGTATCCGCGAATGCCGACCAGGGCCAGGCCCACCTCTCTCCTAGGTGGTCTCAACCTGCCCTGTCGCTCCGCCACAAAGTAACAGTCGGGGGCCGTCGGGAACCCAGACCCACCTCTACCGGGATGGAGCCACCTGCCGCTTCAGCCCCCATCTCCGAACAATATCATAAGTAATGTAACAGTATAAAGTATATAGCATATGCCCGTGATCACCTCCCGAAATGGTCACAGACTAGTAGTATAGAGAAGAATAGGCGATATCCAGTGATCAGGGGGGCTTGCCTTGTTGCTCAAACAAGAAGGAGGGGTCATCGGTGACGTAGTCGACCACAGGGGCATCAGCATCATCACGGGGTCTACCAAAGAGAAGAGGGGAGAAACAGTAAATACATAGCAAGCAAGTGCAGAACAGGACAACAGGCAGAGCTAGACGTGTTCTAACGCGATAAGAAGTGATACCGGTGAAGGGGGAAACATCCGAGAAAATATCCTCGGTGTTTCGCGTTTTTGGACAGATGAATCGGAGGGGAAAAGTTGCGTGTTCGCTATGCTAGGGATGTGTGGCGGACGAACGGGCTGCGTAACCGGATTCGTCTCGTCGTTCTGAGCAACTTTCATGTACAAAGTTTTTCCATCTGAGCTACGGTTTATTTTATATTGATTTTAAAAGATTTAAATCATTTTTTAGCATTTATTTAAATATTTTAATCCAACATTATCCAGAACAGTGCATGCTGACGTCAGCATGACGTCAGCAGTCAATAGAGGCGTTGACTGGTCAACTGACGTGTGGGTCCCGATCACCATTGACTGTTTAGTCTAATTAGGGTTTAACTAATCTAATTACTCTTTAATTAAACTAACTATTTAAGTTAATTAATTTAGTTAATTAATTAATTAATTGATATTTTTAAATATTCTTTTTTTAACACGTTTAGGGGGGTGGGGCCTGCATGCCAATGAGAGTTTTAGTGTTAGGCTTAGTGGCTAGTAAGTTGGTTAATGACCTAGGCCCACCGGTCAGTGACCCAAGTGATGGTTTAGACCGCAGCGCGTGTCCAGCGAGGCAGGATGTGGCGGCGTGCTATAGGGGCGCAGGCGACCCACCGAAATGCGCCCCCGGTGACCAAATGGGCCTCTGCGACCACCCGCTGAACCATCGTGGCGCGGCACGCGCAGGGGTGCAAGCCATTCGCAGAGACGGCCGAAGGTTGCCATGATAACGAAGTCGGACGGCGGTGACGATGCAGCCTCAGCTACATCTGAGCTTCAGGGCGAGGGCAAGAAAGAGGAGAGGCCAGAGGATAGTGAGCTCACAGTGAGTTCGGGAGCGCGTCAGGGTGTGCGTTCGGTTTTTTCGGTTTGATTCGGTTCGGTTTATACGGTTTTTGGTTTATACGGTTTTTATACTTCGGTTTATACGGTTTTATACATAGATACGGTTCGGTTTCGGTAATAACCGTTTACTTTCGGTTCGGTTTCGGTAATAACCAAATTAACCAAAGTTGACGCGAATTTTTGAGCAACACAATGTTTGGGCACATGAAGAAACAAATTTAGTATACAACGGCAGGGCACAAACATGAAATTTATTCAATATATGACACATACATGACAGTACATGGCCTCATTGTCCTGTACCGAGAGCCTCAAGTCAAAGGCCAAAGCCTACTCCACGGTGAAACTGCTCTTTTATTTTCTATTTTATATTTAAGCAACATAAAGTAGCACACGTTTGTCCATGTGTAGCTAGTGTACTATATTTTTTTAGAAACGCTAGTGTACTGTGTAGGCCTTGAAAGTTTGATCTTTCTATCACAGACTCACTCGCACACAATTTCTAGCATCACAGCCCAATACTTGTTGATCCATCGGCCGATGTAAGTAGAAGTACAACACGACAACGGCGAGAGGCGCTGGCGCGCAGGCAATTCATGCGCTAGTTTAGTACCACCTCGGGTAGCTACAAGAAGTAAAGGAAGGTGAGTAGTATAAGACTAGTAGGTGTCCGTTCATTGTGCTCAACCCCACAAATGCGCAGCACACTGTGTTGGTGTTTCTTCTCTGTACTCTCTAGTGCGAGAGAAGTTATATTTTTTTCGGTTTTTTCGGTTTAACCATATGGTTTTCGGTTATTAACCGAAAAAACCAAATTGAATATGGTTTGCTATTTTGCAAACTGAAACCATAACCAGAACCTGAAAAAACCGAAATTTCGGTTCGGTTTGGTTTTTTTGGTTCGGTTTATGGTTTTCGGTTCGGTTTTGCACAGGGTGAGGAGCGCGCCCGACGAAGACGGAGAAGCAGTGGTGGTGTTGGTGGATCGACGGTGACGACCGGCGGGGCAGAGGAGGCAGACGCGGCCGATCCGGCGAGGTAGGGGTCTGGCGGAGCCCCGGCGAGGTCCGGCGGTGAAGAGGCGGCCGGGATGAGCGACGGCCGACGAGTGCCAAGGCGGTGAGCTTGGCCCCAGCGCGGCTAGGTGCGCGGGCAAGGGGGAGGCCAGGGTGCGCGAGTTCGCCGGCTCGGGTGACGGTGTCGAGGTGGCAGGGCTGTTCGGCGATGGGCGAGGGAGGGAGTGAGGGGGTGGTTCGACGGGGTCGGGCGATAGCGGGCGTCGGGGCAAGCGGCGTGCGCCCCCCGATCCAGATCGGGGGGGAGGGCACCGTGCGAGAGAGGGGGATCGGGGGATGTGGGTCGTGGGGGTTAGGGTTTGTGGGGTGAGGGGGAGGCCTAAGTAGGCCAGGTGGTAGTGGGATGGGGTGGCCGGCTAGTGGCCTGGTGGGCCGAAGCCCAGGGGAGGGGGTTTCCTTTTGTTTATTTTGTTTTGTTTTCTATGTTACTTTTTGTTGCACTTTAACAATAATCCAAGTTTGTAAAATGTGTGGCTGGTCTCAATATTTAGTATGCAATATACCTCAGTGCCATAAAAAGTTTGGGATTGGTTTGAAGTTGTTTGTATTTTGAATAAAAAGGAAATGACTTAAATGGGGCTGTTTTGGTATTGTTTTCATATCTAGGGCCATTTTAAACATCTCTAGAAATGTGTGTTAAGGCATGACAATTATCTAGTGAATATCTTCAACCCATGGAACATTTTTGTTTTGACATTTGAATTTTTTACCATTTGACTTAAATCTAAATTTGAATTTGTATCAGTTTTGAACTAACGCGAGATTAACGACAGTAACCATGGTGATGTGGCATCATTAACGTGGGATTGCTGTAGCTAATTATCCAGGCGTTACTGGAAGCCACGAGGTAGGGGGCGCGTCTACCCCCCAGGGTGCGCCCTCCACCCTCGTGGGGCCCCTGTTGCTCCACCGACGTACTTCTTCCTCCTATATATACCTACGTACCCCCAAACGATCAGAACAGGAGCCAAAAACCTAATTCCAACCTTCTATACCCACGAGATCCCATCTTGGGGCATGTTCTGGAGATCCGCCGGAGAAGGCATCGATCATGGAGGGCTTCTACATCAACACCATAGCCCCTCCGATGAAGTGTGAGTAGTTTACCACAGACCTTCGGGTCCATAGTTATTAGCTAGATGGCTTCTTCTCTCTTTTTGGATCTCAATACAATGTTTTCCCCCTCTCTCGTGGAGATCTATTCAATGTAATATTCTTTTGCGGTGTGTTTGTTGAGACCGATGAATTGTGGGTTTATGATCAAGTTTATCTATGAACAATATTTGAATCTTCTCTGAATACTTTTATGTATGATTGGTTATCTTTGCAAGTCTCTTTGAATTATCAGCTTGGTTTGGCCAACTAGATTGGTTTTTCTTGCAATGGGAGAAGTGCTTAGCTTTGGATTCAATCTTGCGGTGTACTTTCCCAGTGACAGCCGGGGCAGCAAGGCACGTATTGTATTGTTGCCATCGAGGATAACAAGATGGTTTTTTTATCATATTGCATGAATTTATCCCTCTACATCATGTCATCTTGCTTAAGGCGTTACTCTGTTGTTATGAACCTAATACTCTAGATGCATGCTGGATAGCGGTCGATGTGTGGAGTAATAGTAGTAGATGCAGGCAGGAGTCGGTCTACTTTTCTTGGACGAGATGCCTATATACATGATCATACCTAGATATTCTCATAACTATGCTCATTTCTGTCAATTGCTCAACAGTAATTCATTCACCGACCGTAAAATACTTATGCTCTTGAGAGAAGCCACTAGTGAAACCTATGGCCCTCGGGTCTATCTTCATCATATTAATCTTCCAACACTTAGTTATTTCCTTTGCTTTTTACTTTGCTTTTATTTTACTTTGCATCTCTATCATAAAAATACCAAAAATATTATCTTATCATATCTATCAGATCTCACTCTCGTAAGTGACCGTGTAGGGATTGACAACCCCTTATCGCATTGGTTGTGAGGATTTATTTGTTTTGTGTAGGTACGAGGGACTAGCGCGTAGCCTCCTACTGGATTGATACCTTGGTTCTCAAAAACTGAGGGAAATACTTACGCTACTTTGCTTCATCACCCTTTCCTCTTCAAGGGAAAACCAACACAGTGCTCAAGAGGTAGCAAGAAGGAATTCTGGCGCCGTTGCCGGGGAGGTCTACGCAAAAGTCAACATACCAAGTACCCATCACAAACCCTTATCTCCCGCATTACATTATTTTCCATTTGCCTCTCGTTTTCCTCTCCCCCACTTCACCCTTGCCGTTTTATTCGCCCTCTCTCTTTCGTTCGCCTTCTTCTTTTCGCCCCTCGCTCTCTCTGTCGTTATGTCGAAATTGGGGAAATTATTGCCAATATGGACAATAATAATATCATAGAAAATTCTGATGCTCCTGCTGAAGAACCCCCTACCTTGCATACAAAAAGATTTCGAATTGGTAGTGGTAATATTATTGGAAAATGAGTTATTCAAGATTTGTTTACTTGTGCCGGTGCTTTGCCTTCTATGGGCGGTTCTATTATCCATAGAACTAGCAGTCTTGCGGACGCTATTGCCATGCTTATAGTTGATCTTGAAAGGCAATTGATGCACATGCATCCTTGCATACAAAGACTTTTCCTAGAATTCTCTAATATTGACCATTCTTCTGTTAAGCGTGCCGCCACTAACTTTTTAGCTCATGAGTTTAGATTCATAATAAAAGAGGCCAAAGAAATCTTTGCGCACTATAGGGTAGATGCTAGTCATCCTCCCATTGAAGCTATCCTTTTTAATCAAGAAGACATGATGCGTTTACAATCTTTGGATCATATTGGTTATAATGAAAATCTTAGGAAAAAGGTTCCCGCCGATGTTCTAGTTGATAGAATTTCCGAGATTAATGATGATTTTGCTATTCAGAATAATGGATTAGGTTTTCCTCTTGAACAAAGGCTTGTGACTTTTTGCCAAAAGAATGTTTTTAATGATGAATTGGTGTGCAATACAAAGGGCCTAGGGAGGAACCCATACCTCCCGAGATTGATCTTGGGGACTTTTGTCCCATTAAATTTAGCCCTTTTGATTATTTTTGCTTGCCTCAAAGAAAACTTGCTGCTGAACGTAGAGAATATGAGAAAAGTTTTGATGACTTGCCATACCACTATTATGGCAATACCTAGATCTATCATTGCTTTTATGCCTAGCTAAGGGCGTTAAACGATAGCGCTTGTTGGGAGGCAACCCAATTTTATTTTTATTTTTTTGCTTTTTGCTTCTGTTTAGGAATAAATATTTGATCTAGCCTCTGGTTAGATGTGTTTTTATGTTTTAATTAGTGTTTGTGCCAAGTTAAACCTATAGGATCTTCTTGGATGATAGTTATATGATCTTGCTATAATTTCCAGAAACTTTCTGTTCACGAAAATAATTGTTAAAAATCACCAGAACATGATAAAATACTGATTCCAATTGATGCTGATCAATAAATGAATTGTCTAGGTCGTCCTAGTTTGGCTGATTTTTTGGAGGTCCAGAAGTTTGCATTAGTTACAGATTACTACAGACTGTTCTGTTTTTGACAGATTCTGTTTTTCGTGTGTTGTTTGCTTATTTTAATGAATCTATGACTAGTAAAAGAGTTTATAAACCATGGAGAAATTGGAATATAGTATGTTTAACACCAATATAAATAAAGAATGAGTTCATTATAGTACCTTGAAGTGGTCTTTTGTTTTCTTTGGCTAACGGAGCTCGCGAGATTTTCTGTTGAGTTTTGTGTTGTGAAGTTTTCAAGTTTTTGGTGAATTTTTTTTATGGATTATGGAACAAGGAGTGGAAAGAGCCTAAGCTTGGGGATGCCCATGGCACCCCCAAGATAATATAAGGACACTAAAAAGCCAAAGCTTGGGGATGCCCCGGAAGGCATCCCCTCTTTCGTCTACTTCCATCGGTAACTTTACTTAGAGCTATATTTTTATTCACCAGATGATATGTGTTTTGCTTCGAGCGTCTTTTATGATTTGAGTCTTTGCTTTTTAGTTTGCCACAATCATCCTTGCTGTACAAATCTTTTGGGAGAGCCACACATGATTCGGAAATTATTAGAATACTCTATGTGCTTCACTTATATCTTTTGAGTTATATAGTTTTGCACTAGTACTTCACTTATATCTTTTAGAGCACGGTGGTGGATTTGTTTTATAGAAACTATTGATCTCTCATGCTTCACTTAGATTATTTTGAGAGTCTTAAATAGCATGGTAATTTGCTTAAATAATCCTAATATGCTAGGTATTCAAGATTAGTAAAAACTTTCTTATGAGTGTGTTGAATACTAAGAGAAGTTTGATGCTTGATGATTGTTTTGAGATATGGAGGTAATAATATCAAAGTCGTGCTAGTTGAGTAGTTGTGGATTTTAGAAATGCTTGTGTTGAAGTTTGCAAGTCCCGTAGCATGCATGTATGGTAAACGTTATGTAACAAATTTGAAACATGAGGTGTTCTTTGATTGTCCTCCTTATGAGTGGCGGTCGGGGACGAGCGATGGTCTTTTCCTACCAATCTATCCCCCTAGGAGCATGCGCGTAGTGCTTGGTTTTTGATGACTTGTAGATTTTTGCAATAAGTATGTGAGTTATTTATTACTAATGTTGAGTCCATGGATTATACGCACTCTCACCCTTCCATCATTGCTAGCCTCTTCGGTACCGTGCATTGCTATTTCTCACATTGAGAGTTGGTGCAAACTTCGCCGGTGCATCCAAACCCCGTGATATGATACGCTCTTTCACACATAAACCTCCTTATATCTTCCTCAAAACATCCACCATACCTACCTACTATGTCATTTCCATAGCCATTCCGAGATATATTGCCATGCAACTTTCCATCATTCCATTTATCATGACACGTTCATCATTGTCATATTGCTTAGCATGATCATGTAGTTGACATAGTATTTGTGGCAAAGCCACCTTTCATAATTCTTTCATACATGTCACTCTTGGTTCATTGCATATCCCGGTACACCGTCGGAGGCATTCATATAGAGTCATACTTTGTTCTAGTATCAAGTTGTAATCATTGAGTTGTAAATAAATAGAAGTGTGATGATCATAATTTTCTAGAGCATTGTCCCAAGTGAGGTAAAATAAAAAATAAAAAAGAGAGAGAAAGGCCATAAAAAGAGAAGGCCCAAAAAAAGGCCATAAAAAAGAGAGAAGGCCCAAAAAAATGAGAGAAAAAGAGAGAAGGGACAATGTTACTATCCTTTTACCACACTTGTGCTTCAAAGTAGCACTATAATCTTCATGATAGAGAGTCTCTTGTTTTGTCACTTTCATATACTAGTGGGAAATTTTCATTATAGAACTTGGCTTGTATATTCCAACAATGGGCCTCCTCAAGTGCCCTAGGTCTTCGTGAGCAAGCAAGTTGGATGCACACCTACTTAGTTTCTTTTGTTGAGCTTTCATATATTTATCGCTCCAGTGCATCCGTTGCATGGCAATCCCTACTACTTGCATTAACATCAATCGATGGGCATCTCCATAGCTCATTGATTAGCCTTGTTGATGTGAGACTTTCTCCTTTTTTGTCTACTCCATATAACCCCCATCATCATATTCTATTCCACCCATAGTGCTATGTCCATGGCTCGCGCTCATGTATTGCGTGAAGGTTTATAAGTTTGAGATTACTAAAGTATGAAACAATTGCTTGGCTTGTCATCAGGGTTGTGCATGATGAGAGCATTCTTGTGTGACGAAAATGGAGCATGACTAAACTATATGATTTTGTAGGGATGACCTTTCTTTGGCCATGTTATTTTGAGAGGACATAATTGCTTAGTTAGTATGCTTGAAGTATTATTATTTTTATGTCAATATGAACTTTTATCTTGAATCTTTCGGATCTGCATATTCATACCACAATTAAGAAGAATTACATTGAAATTATGCCAAGTAGCACTCCGCATCAAAAATTCTGTTTTTATCATTTACCTACTCAAGGACGAGCAAGAATTAAGCTTGGGGATGCTTGATACGTCTCCAACATATCTATAATTTTTGATTGCTCCATGCTATATTATCTACTGTTTTGGACATTATTGGGCTTTATTATTCACTTTTATATTATTTTTGGGACTAACCTATAAACTGGAGGCCCAGCCCAGAATTGCTGTTTTTTTGCCTATTTCAGAGTTTCGCAGAAAAAGAATATCAAACGGAGTCCAAATGGAATGAAACCTTCGGGAGCGTGATTTTTGGAACAAACAAGAACAAGGAGACTTGGACCCTACATAAGAGAAGCTTCGAGGAAACCACGAGGTAGGGGGCGCGCCTACCCCCCCAGGGCGCGCCCTCCACCCTCGTGGGCCCCCTGTTGCTCCATTGACGTACTTCTTCCTCCTATATATACCTACGTACCCCCAAACGATCAGAATAGGAGCCAAAAACCTAATTCCACCACCGCAACCTTCTGTACCCACAAGATACCATCTTGGGGCCTGTTCTGGAGCTCTGCCGAAGGGGGCATTGATCATGGAGGGCTTCTACATCAACACCATAGTCCCTCCGATGAAGTGTGAGTAGTTTACCACAGACCTTCGGGTCCATAGTTATTAGCTAAATGGCTTCTTCTCTCTTTATGGATCTCAATACAATGTTCTCCCCCTCTCTCGTGGAGATCTATTCGATGTAATCTTATTTTGCGATGTGTTTGTTGAGACCGATGAATTGTGGGTTTATGATCAAGTTTATCTATGAACAATATTTGAATCTTCTCTGAATTCTTTTATGTATGATTGGTTATCTTTGCAAGTCTCTTCGAATTATCAGTTTGGTTTGGCCTACCAGATTGGTTTTTCTTGCAATGGGAGAAGTGCTTAGCTTTGGGTTCAATCTTGCAGTGTCCTTTCCTAGTGACATCAGGGGCAACAAGGCATGTATTGTATTTTTGCCATCGAGGATAACAAGATGGGGTTTTTATCATATTGCATGAATTTATCCCTCTACATCATGTCATCTTGCTTAAGGCGTTACTCTGTTCTTATGAACTTAATACTCTAGATGCATGCCGGATAGCGGTCGATGTGTGGAGTAATAGTAGTAGATGCAGACAGGAGTCGGTCTACTTGTCTTGGACGTGATGCCTATATACATGATCATACCTAGATATTCTCATAACTATGCTCAATTCTGTCAATTGCTCAACAGTAATTCGTTCACCCACCGTAAAATACTTATGCTCTTGAGAGAAGCCACTAGTGAAACCTATGGCCCCCGGGTCTATCTTCATCATATTAATCTTCCAACACTTAGTTATTTCCTTTGCTTTTATTTTACTTTGCATCTTTATCATAAAAATACCAAAAATATTATCTTATCATATCTATCAGATCTCACTCTCGTAAGTGACCGTGTAGGGATTGACAACCCCTTATCGCATTGGTTGCAAGGATTTATTTGTTTTGTGTAGGTACGAGGGACTAGCGCGTTGTCACAGCCCTAGCATTAGCCTTGCTTGTCTTTGCATCATCATCTTGCATCATGATTAAATTCCATTTAAAGTTGAAATGGGGATGACAAACCCTAGCACCAAATGGAATGCAATTAGGATCAAAATAAAAATATTTTCAGTGATCCCAAATGCCCTTTAGAAAAGTTCATGATTTTTGGTTAAAGGTGAAAACCTCTGCCAAAAGTCATGCACAAAATTCTAGGCCATTCTAGAATTTTGAATTAAATCATAAGTATTTGAATTTGGACATTTAAATTCTATAAAATATTTTAAATGTCCAAATAATCCTAAACTGAAATGTTCCATGTTGGATATATTCCAAACACTGGCCATGAGCAGTTTGGTGATTTTGAGTATGCCTAAGTATTTTAAATAAAGCCCTAAAGCTACAGAAATAATAGAAAACCAAAAAATAAGAGAGAGAGAGAGAGAGAGAGAGAGAGAGAGAGAGAGCCCACCTGAGGTTACGTGCGTAGCCACATGGTGGCCCACTTACCTGGCCCAGCCCACCAGAGCCGCCACCGTCTTCCACCTCGCGCCAGAAGGACGCGAGGCGTGTGGCCACCGCGCGCCGGCACGCGTCGGCCACCTCCTCCCTGCCTGGCTGCCTCCTCCTTCCCTGGACGTCTCTCGCAGCGCCACGCGCCCCTGGACACCCTCGACCGCTCCCCTCTCTCCCTGCCTCGCCTCTCTCGCTCTCTCTCTCGAAGCCGAGCGAGCTCGTAGCCGCCGTTCACCGTAGCTGCGGCCCCCGCCTTCCCCTCGCTCCTCTGACCAGCCCAGAGGCTCCGCCTCGACCCCCTCCTTCTTCCACCCCGAGCCACGCCACCGCGGGAGCCCCACATCGCCGCCACGAGTCGTCTTCCCCGAGCACGGCCGCCGGTCTCCATCGACGGATTCGTCGCCTTCCGGTCGTCCACGAGCCAGCTGAGCATGTCGTCGGCCTCATTGTGAGCTCCCGGTACTTTGCCCCTTAACCACGTCGTCGTTTTCGCCCCGTAGCCGCTGCCCCGCGAGCACCCGAGGCCGCCGTCCGCCATGGCCGGCGAGCTCCGTGCCCCCGAGCCCCGCCGCTCCTACTAGTTGCTCCGGCGTGCTCCTGCTGCCCATTAGGTGCCGCCCAGCCACCTCGCTCGCTCGCCCGCAAGCCGCAGTGCCTAACCCGCCGATGCCCGAACTCCGGCCGCCGCATTCATGCTCGCCGCCGTCGACTTAGACCACCCCAGCTCCTCCCGCTTGGCCTACTAGGTGCGCGCGAGCCCCAGCGACGCGTAGGACCAAACCGCGATCGATTTGGTCGACCGTGGGCCAAATCCGAGCCGCGCCGCCGTCGTTTTGGTCGCCGCCGGCCAGGCTCCGGCGACTGCCGACGTGGGCATCATTAGTGGCTAATGACCCACTAATTAAACCCTCCAGTGACACAGACAGCCGGGCCCCACTGCCTAACTAACCGGCTAACTAAGCAAGATTAAGATTAATCTAATTGCAGTGGGCCCACGTGTCAACTTTGACCACGCTGACATGGCCGTTGACTGGCCCCACCTGTCTGTGAGACAAACCGGCACTGGGTCACTGACGTGTGGACCCCACTGGCCAGGGTTGACCTGGTCAGCCGCCGTTGACCTGCTGACGTCACAGTGACGCTATGCTGACGCTATAAGTATTTTCTGGATTTATTTGTTATATAAGAAATTCCAGAAAATGTTGCAAACTTCTAAAATTCATAGAAAATCCACCGTAACTCCAAATGAAATAAATTATATATGAAAAATGATCAGAAAAATCTAATCTATCCAGCTGTACCATTTTCATGCATGTTTGAGCAACTTAAAGTTGCTATATAAGGCAATTTGCATAAATGGCATTTAAACTCTCACATATGGAGTTTGAAGTTGAACCTAGGGTTCAAACCAACTCCATTTAACATGTTGCTAGTTGCATTAGCTCAAACCACAATATATTGCCATGCCATGATCATGCATCATATTATTGCATTGCATTGATTGTATTCTTCCTTGTTTGTCGGTATTCGACCCCTCTCGATAGACATGGTGCCGACGATGAGATCGATGACACCGATGAAGAACTATATTATCTTCAGAAGTGCCAGGCAAGCAAAACCCCCTTGTTCATTCTGATACAATCCTACTCTCTCGCTCCTGCTCTCTTTTACTGCATTAGGACAACATCGATACAACTGTTACATGCTGCGGTAGTTGAACCCCTTATCCTCTGCATGACCTGTCATTGCCACAGTAAATAGATGAAACCCACTAGTATGAGTTGGAGTTGTTTGAGCCCTGATGTGCCTACTCATTCATGCTTGTTTGTCATGCCTGCTACTGCTTAGAGTTGAGTCAGGTCTGATTCATCGGGAATGAATTGGAATGGTGATGAACATGTCCTACTGTGTGTGAGCTAAGTGTGTGAACACGATTTGCTAAAGGTAGCGGTGAGAGGCCATGTAGGAGTACATGGTGGGTTGTCTCATTGAAGCCGTCCTCAGGAACTGAGTTCTGTGTTTGTGATCCATGAAACAGTTACTACCACACATTGGGATCCTTAATTCACCCTCTCGACTTCTTGATCACCCTTGTCCTCTGTCCGCAGTAGTGCTGGGCTAGCAGGACTCCGGTGAACCGGGCTGTAGCGGACTACTATCGCTTAGGAAGCACTAGACTACATTTCCCCATAAGAGAGGCTGCCAAGGATAAACAACTAGATAGTCGGATCCCACACATAGCAAGCATTTAAATCATACACACAATATGCTCGATATGTGTAAATACAACATGGCATCACAACAAGACTGTACGACTCAAGTATTTATTCATTGGGCTCCGAGGAGCGAGATATTACAAACATGGGTCTCATGACCCAACATTCAGAGCATAAAAGTCAAAGCACAAGCGGAAGCTTAACATGTCTGAGTACAGACATCTATAAATGAAAAAGGCTGAGAAGCCTGACTATCTACCAGATCCTGCCGAGGGCACAAGATCGTAGCTGAGGTATCAAGCTAAACGTCGAAGTCCACACGGAACTACTAGCGAGACTAATGTCTCTCTGTAAAAACATAAAATAGGCAAACGTGAGTACAAATGTACCCAGCAAGACTTACATCAGAACTAGCTACATATGCAGCGGTATCAATAAAGGGGTTGGTGGAGTTTGACTGCAGCAAGCCAGCTTTGACTCGGTGGCTATCCTGAACTACGACTACAAGCAACTCTTTCGAGGTGGCGCACACGAGTCCACATATTCACCATATCAATACACCACTATGGATCCGCTCCCGAATACCTACGAGAACGCCATCCATAGCACTCACGCTTATCTTGCGTATTTTAGAGTATCCACTTTCACTTGTCTATGAACTGTTATAGGCAACCCAGAAGTCCATTACCGCGGACACGGCTATTCGAATAGATGATGTTAACCCTGCAGGGGTGTACTTCTTCACACACGCTCTCACCACTTATCGCCGTTTACACGACATGTACTCGGCAACCTTCAAGCGGAAGCCCAGCGAGGGTGTCGGCCACGGCCTACCTAAACACTCAAGTCTCTAGTCCAGGTTCGCCTATTCAGGTTCCATCCGCAGGGAGTCCGGCCGAGGTTTCCACATACGGCCCCGAACGATGTGAGCAGGGTTCCCGAGACACCAAACGGGCGCCCGGTACACCGTGCCACGTGCCTACCGCAACACAGCCCACCCCGATGGTCAGCGCTGCGTGCGGCCCCCAGCATACTACAAACACCAGAAACTACTTTGCCACTCCTGGACAGAGGACAAGGGTGATTAAGAAGCCGAGAGGGTCCATTGGTTTCGGGCCCAATGCGTGGTAGTAACTGCTTCATGGATCACAAACACAGAACTCAGTTCCTGAGGACGGCTTCAATGAGACAACCCACCATGTACTCCTACATGGCCTCTCACCGCTACCTTTACCAAATCGTATTCACACACTTAGCTCACACACAGTAGGACATGTTCATCACCATTCCAATTCATTCCAGATGAATCAGACCCAACTAAACTCTAAGCAGTAGCAGGCACGACAAACAAGCATGAATGAGTAGGCACATCAGGGCTCAAACAACTCCTACTCGTGCTAGTGGGTTTCATCTATTTCCTGTGGCAATGACAGGTCATGCAGAGGATAAGGGGTTCAACTACCGCAGCATGTAACAGTTGAATCGTTGTTGTCCTAATGCAGTAAAAGAGAGTAGGAGCAAGAGGGTGGGATTGTATCGGAATGAACAAGGGGGGTTTTGCTTGCCTGGCACTTCTGAAGATATTATAGCTCTTCATCAGTGTCATCGATCTCATCGTCGAAGCCACGTCTATCGAGAGGGAACAACACCGGCAAACAGAGAAGAAACACGATCAATGCAACGCACAATTATGATGCATGATAATGTCATGGCAACATGCTGTTGATTGAGCTAATGCAACTAGCAACCATATTAAATGAAGTTGGTTTGAACCAAGGGTTCAAATTCAAACTCCATATGTGGATATTAAAATGCCATTTAATTGATTTGACCTGATCAGCAGGTATAAGTTGCTCTAACATGCATGAAAATGGTACAGATGGATAGATTGGATTTTTCTGATCATTTTTCATATATAATTTGTTTGATTTGGAGTTACGGTTGAATTTCTATGAATTTTAGAAGTTTAGATCATTTTCTGGAATTTCCTGAATTATATTAAATCCAGAAAACAATTACTGCGTCAGCAAGGTGTAATCATGACGTCAGCGGTCAAAGGGGCTGGTCCGAGTCAAACCTGACAGTGGGGCCCAGGTCAATGCTGAGGTGGCAAGGTCAAACTGGCCAGTGGGCCATGGCATTAGCTTAATCTAAGCAGGGAATAAACCTGTGATTAACTAAGGGCGTGGGGCCCATTTGTCAGTGACAGAGGAGGTTAGTTAGCCCCTTTATTAGTACTAATGGCGGTGCCACGTCGGTTGCTGCCGGGGTTGGTCGCCGGCGAGCACGCAGCACGGCGGAGGGCTTCGGGTTCACGCTATAGGGCACGGATCGACGAGCGGTTTGCGGCTACGGGTTGCTGGCGCTTGCGCGCACCCATTAGTAGCATCAGGAGGGTGAGAGGTGGCCTGAGTCGAGCGCAGCGTCGACTTCGGCGTCGGCCGGAGTTCGGTCGTGTACGGGCGGGGTGCTAGGGTGCGTCTCCGGACAATCTGGTGGGTGGAGCGGGATCCTGGGAGCAAGCTGAGCTCAGGGGTGCTCTCGGACGCATCGTGCATGAGCTCTAGCCACGGCGACCTCATGCTCGACGGCGAGAAGCTCCCGGTCATGGTGGGAGAGGCAGCTAGGGCACGAAAACGGAGGGGATGAGCAAGGGGGGAGGAGAAGGTGCTCACAGGGATGCGGCAGGGTAGGTCAGCGGCCTCGCGAACGCGTCGGAGACGGCGAATCGACGGCTGTGTGCTTCGGCACCCGAGGAGGAAGACGACGGTGGTGACAGCGTTGCAGGGTGTTCGGCGATGCGCGGTTCGACGGAGAGGAAGAATAGGTCACCGCGGAGCTTCCGGTCACTTCGCGGGGGCGTGGGGGGGAGGTGTGGCCGCGACGCTCACGGCGGCGAGCTCCCATGGCTCTCGGCCATGGCGATGAGAAGGCGGGGAGAGGGGGAGATAAAGCAAAGGAAGAGGGGAATGGCAGAGGGGGGTCGAGGCCATCTCGCTGGCGCTTCGGGTAGGCTTGAGGAGGGGAAACAGGCAGGGAGGAGGTGGCGCCTGCTGCGTGTGCTGTGGGCACGCAGCTGCTTCTCCTCCTGGCAGGGGAAGAAGACAGCGCTGCCCCTGTGGGCTGGGCTGCTACAGTGCTGGGCTGCCAGGTCAGTCCTCCTCTCTCTTCTGTTTTCTCTATTTTGTTTTCTCTTTTCTATTTTTTTGCAGTCTGTTTGTGATTTAGTTCTAAGACCAAATCAATTTCAAAATTCATAAAAATAATTGTGTGAACTAAATGGACTTATCCAAATCCACACAACAACTTTCAGAATTATTGAACATATATTTATTATATAATAAATATAGATCCAATTCAAATATTTATTGGATTAATTCAAAGGCCAAAAATAATTGTTTCTGAGATTCCAAAAATATTGGTTTGAAATTTATCCCTTGCCAATATTTCCAGAGATTCACGGGAACATTTTCTTGGACTTATTTGAAGAAATTTTTATCTTGGTCATTTTCAGAAATGATTTCTGAGGCTTTCACATGTCCCCACTTCCAGTTTCTTGAAAATAACAGGATGCATGATGCTCACTGATGCAACTATCTGCAAACAATTCTAGGGTTGTGACAACTCACCCCCACTAAACAAGAATCTCGTCCCGAGATTCAAGACGTGAGGTAAGAAGACAAAGGGGACACAAAGCTAACACGATCTCATGATCCACCTGCCCTTCTCGGAGATGTTGGTTCATTGCTCCAATTGATCTTGACATCTTTGCTTTCGAGATCTTCACCCAACATGACAACGAGAAGAAAGGGGGAATTTTAGAAGAATCGATCTTCTTGAGGGTCGAGCAATTTAGGATCATCTTAATGATCACAAGATCAACTCACGAAATGAGACATAGAAACATCTCTGGAGCTGAGAGGCAAAACATGCATGAGGAACGACAGAAGAAACAATTTGACGAGGGTTTCAAAGTAGCGAGGAAAAATTGCCATGATTCCATAACGGGACACCTTAGGGAAAGTGGCTCGTAGAATTATCCCTTAAGTGGCAAAAAAAATTACTTTTGATTCAGTGTTCATTGAAACCCTTCATACCAGCTTAAGGCAATTTACCATTGATCGATTGAAAGAGCTCGAGGAATGGCATACTCAGACTAGGATGGATGATGTGGTCTACCTTGTTGAGGACAACGCAATGGATGATTTTTGCTTATCACCGGAAATGGAAGGGACCCATGATAGGAGCACTTTTGAAGATGATCCTAAGCAACAATTACTGAGAGGGCAGCTCATGGGAATTGGCAAAATGGCGGTGTAAGCTGGGAACAAAATGCAACTGTTGGGAAAGTTCCAATCATCATATCTGCCTGAGATTCAGATCCGATTGGTGATAGGATACTTCAGACTCAGCATGTCTGAAAAGAAAGTTTGCAACACAATTCGACGAGATGGCGTTGCGAGACTCTCGGGAGATGAACTACGATAGCAAGCTCCAAAACATGAGCTGGTTGTGCTACACCTGTGAACACACTGTCCTAGACAAGCATGACCACATGGTAGTCTTATAATAAAACACTACGGAGTTCTGGTTGGGAACCATCGTCAAGAATATCGGAGTCTTGTGCATGATCTAGAATTAACACCACAGACTCCTTTTCCTTGAGCAAATCAATCAGTGGCTTGGTGTGCTATGGATACATATAGAATGAAGGTTGCAAGTCTCGAAACCATAGAATACTTTGCACATATGCATGACTGACTTGGGATGGTTCCGGAGGAAGCAAAAACAAGCTTTCTCGAATTCAGAGCGGCAACTTGCATCGAATGCACATGAATTAGAGGAAGTCTCTTCTTTCATCCAAACGTATGCTTCATGAACGGAACATGAAGGCATTGTTTACAAAGTTTCCAACACTAGGTTGATGTTCAACATGAATCATGGGGGAGACAAAATGCTGCTGATGGGCTCAACAACAACTCATCGGAATTTCCATATCACTGGACTTCCACCATCATGTGAACACGGTGATAGCATTGGTTAGACCAAAAGATATGATGGTGTATGCTCGAGGGATCAACCACGAGTAAGACAACATTACGAACATCGTTGGTTCTGGTTTGACTTGACGATAGCCCATACTCAAGTCTAAGTTTTGACAAGGCAATAGATTCAACAACTGACCACGAGGACCAATTGGTGAAGATATCATCTTTCTTCAACACATACACACACAAGGATATCCCTTAGTGATGAACTAAGTCTAACAAGCTTTTGTCTTCAAACTCTCCAAGTTGTTGTTTAGCTAAACCAGCTAGCTCAGGGATATCCAACACAGGTTCTTGGAGAAGGGGGTGATTTATAAGAAAACCAACTCGATCACGAACTCAACATAGCGGTCAGGTGACAGCCAGGTAATACTTCCGAGAAGATCTTTGGAAAATCACGAACCACCGATATGTCACTAAGCACGAGAACAATCTTGCTTTTTAGGGCAAGACGATATGATCGAAAGAGTGAGGGATCGACACAATCCCAACTCATGGATCGAAGAGTGCACCAGAAATAAGGACTAGGTAGCACGATCAATCTTAGGATGATGATTTAGTAACCAACACGCTAAGAATGACAATATTGTCCATTTACTACAAAGCAACGAGTTGCTCGGAGTATTGATTTCACACATCACAATTCACTTGTCGGCAATCCGGTTACAATAACACAGAGACCGAGGAATGAACGATGATGGCGAGAAGTATCAGTGTATCAAGAGTTCATAGGGTGTTGTGCAATTCGTATGATATTCCTGACATAAAGAGGGCAATACTTCAGGGTAGAACATAATGAAAAGCTGGATTGGCATTTTGATCTGCGGAATACAACTGTTTTGACCTATTCCTAGATATGGATGAGGTACTGGAGTTTGTTTCTCCTAGTCATTCCGGAATAGAATGGCTTGACAGACCACAAGAATAATAGGCATCGATGAACACGAACGCACAACTATTCCTGACTATCAATTGATAGACTAGGGTCGGAATATAGCTGAGGAAGGTCAACTCAAGGAACATATAACTTTCTGAGTTGTGGATTCATGGGTTAGTATGTCAAACGAGTTCAACAAATTTCTTCCGAATAACCCATGCAGAATGATAGAACTGGCAGAGTCACAATATGAATGGAGTACTCCTCAAGAGCACCCTGGTTGTGATCTTTTGGTTCAAAGAACTTCTGCCTTAATGGTTCATGGTATTTGGAAGAAGGAGATACCACGGACCTCGAGGACTAATGCAAAGGTTACTAATATCCTAAAGGAACTAGCAAACACTATCGACATGAGGTAGGTAGGGTGAATCTCGGGTTCAAAACCCAGGAGTAGAATACCTACTACTAAATGGCATCACGGGATGCTTTCGAGAATAATGGCCAGAATCATCACACCGGGAACACAAAACATGGCTAGTTTACTAGGTGACTCCCTAAGACACCTGGGGTCATAATAATAGCTCCAACATATATGTCAAGGCAACGGAGTACCCCAACAGACCGATTAGTGTGCTTATTCTGACCAAAAAGGACATTGGGAACGGAGAGAAAGGGATTTGCAAATGCATCAAACTATTTAGAGACCTGGGATGACTCGGACAGCATAACGGCTGTAAATGCTCAAAATTATTTGAGACATCCTGCAAAATGGTGGCATAACTACTCAGAAGCACAATATCAAGGTTCCGAGATCAACTATCAACAACAGAAGTAGTAGAAACCGAACTGAGGCTTGAATCCATCAATCCTATAAGTCTATGGATTAGTAACACGTCATCCTGATAGATAGATGAGAAGGCCTAGTTCTTAATCCACGTAGAAAAGAAGAGGCTGACTCAGATAAGAAGGCCATGAGGTATAAGGAGTAAAAAGAGCCTTACGTTCCCTTCCACAAACAATTCCCTTACATAACTAAAGCATTTCTAGACTCAACTTCGACCAGTTTGGCTTGGTAATCCTACAGGCAGTCAGGCTATGATACCAACGCTGTTAGGACCCCGATCCTAAGTCACACCGATCTAGCATGTAACACATCATATCACTTTGCGGCCTCACGCACGGTATTCCCACGGGTGCCACCTTACCTGGCCCGGGACCGTTTGCGTCTTTTGGCTCACGTATATGATAGTGTCGCTAGCATCCATATGACAAAGAACCCGGGCTGACATGGCTAGTCGTGAACCCAAGGCGACACTAACCCATGAGGACAGGCATACATGAATCACATCGAGCATGTCGGTCAACAGTGTATAAATCCGGGCTGTAGCACTGGGCTAACAGGACTCCGGTAACCCGGGCTGTAGCAGGCTAGGCAGGACTCCAGATAACACTGCGTGACATTTCCCTGAAGGGACAGACACAGGAAGGACGTGAATCACATGCCGGCCAGTCAAGTGTTCCAAGCAATAGTGCTGGGCTAGCAGGACTCCGATGAACCGGGCTGTAGCGGACTACTATCGCTCAGGAAGCACTAGACTACATTTCCCCATAAGAGAGGCTGCCAAGGATAAACAACTAGATAGTCGGATCCCACACATAGCAAGCATTTAAATCATACACACAATATGCTCGATATGTGTAAATACAACATGGCATCACAACAAGACTGTACGACTCAAGTATTTATTCAATGGGCTCCGAGGAGCGAGATATTACAAACATGGGTCTCATGACCCAACATTCAGAGCATACAAGTCAAAGCACAAGCGGAAGCTTAACATGTCTGAGTACAGACATCTATAAATGAAAAAGGCTGAGAAGCCTGACTATCTACCAGATCCTGCCGAGGGCACAAGATCGTAGCTGAGGTATCAAGCTAAACGTCGAAGTCCACACGGAACTACTAGCGAGACAGACGTCTCTCTGTAAAAACATAAAATAGGCAAGCGTGAGTACAAATGTACCCAGCAAGACTTACATCAGAACTAGCTACATATGCATCGGTATCAATAAAGGGGGTGGTGGAGTTTGACTGCAGCAAGCCAGCTTTGACTCGGTGGCTATCCTGAACTACGACTGCAAGCAACTCTTTCGAGGTGGCGCACACGAGTCCACATATTCACCATATCAATACACCACTATGGATCCGCTCCCGAATACCTACGAGAACGCCATCCATAGCACTCACGCTTATCTTGCGTATTTTAGAGTACCCACTTGCACTTGTCTATGAACTGTTATAGGCAACCCAGAAGTCCATTACCGCGGACACGGCTATTCGAATAGATGATGTTAACCCTGCAGGGGTGTACTTCTTCACACACGCTCAAACCACTTATCGCCGTTTACACGACATGTACTCGGCAACCTTCAAGCGGAAGCCCAGCGAGGGTGTCGGCCACGGCCTACCTAAACACTCAAGTCTCCAGTCCAGGTTTATCGCCTATTCAGGTTCCATCCGCAGGGAGTCCGGCCGAGGTTTCCACATACGGCCCCGAACGATGTGAGCAGGGTTCCCGAGACACCAAACGGGCGCCCGGTACACCGTGCCACGTGCCTACCGCAACACAGCCCACCCCGATGGTCAGTGCTGCGTGCGGCCCCCAACATACTACAAACACCAGAAACTACTTTGCCACTCCTGGATAGAGGACAAGGGTGATTAAGAAGCTGAGAGGGTCTATTGGTTTCGGGCCCAATACGTGGTAGTAACTGCTTCATGGATCACAAACACAGAACTCAATTCCTGAGGACGGCTTCAATGAGACAACCCACCATGTACTCCTGCATGGCCTCTCACCGCTACCTTTACCAAATCGTATTCACACACTTAGCTCACACACAGTAGGACATGTTCATCACCATTCCAATTCATTCCCGATGAATCAGACCCGACTCAACTCTAAGCAGTAGCAGGCACGACAAACAAGCATGAATGAGTAGGCACATCAGGGCTCAAACAACTCCTACTCATGCTAGTGGGTTTCATCTATTTACTGTGGCAATGACAGCTCATGCGGAGGATAAGGGGTTCAACTACCGCAGCATGTAACAGTTGAATCGTTGTTGTCCTAATGCAGTAAAAGAGAGCAGGAGCGAGAGAGTGGGATTGTATTGGAATGAACAAGGGTTTTTTTGCTTGCCTGGCACTTCCGAAGATATTATAGCTCTTCATCAGTGTCATCGATCTCATCGTCGAAGCCACGTCTATCGAGAGGGAACAACACCGGCAAACAGAGAAGAAACACGATCAATGCAATGCACAATTATGATGCATGATAATGTCATGGCAACATGCTGTTGATTGAGCTAATGCAACTAGCAACCATATTAAATGAAGTTGGTTTGAACCAAGGGTTCAAATTCAAACTCCATATGTGGATATTAAAATGCCATTTAATTGATTTGACCTGATCGGCATGTATAAGTTGTTCTAACATGCATGAAAATGGTACAGATGGATAGATTGGATTTTTTTGATCATTTTTCATATATAATTTGTTTGATTTGGAGTTACGGTTGAATTTCTATGAATTTTAGAAGTTTAGATCACTTTCTGGAATTTCCTGAATTATTTTAAATCTAGAAAACAATTACTGCGTCAGCAAGGTGTAATCATGACGTCAGCGGTCAAAGGGGCTGGTCCAAGTCAAACCTGACAGTGGGGCCCAGGTCAATGCTGAGGTGGCAAGGTCAAACTGACCAGTGGGCCATGGCATTAGCTTAATCTAAGCAGGGAATAAACCTGTGATTAACTAAGGGAGTGGGGCCCATTTGTCAGTGACAGAGGAGGTTAGTTAGCCCCGTTATTAGTACTAATGGCGGTGCCACGTCGGCTGCCACCGGGGTTGGTCGTCGGCGAGCACGCAGCATGGCGGAGGGCTTCGGGTTCGCGCTATAGGGCACGGATCGACGAGCGGTTTGAGGCTACGGGTTGCTGGCGCTTGCGCGCATCCATTGGTAGCATCAGGAGGGTGAGAGGTGGCCTGAGTCGAGCGCAGCATCGACTTCGGCGGCGGCCGGAGTTCGGTCGTGTACGGGCGGGGTGCTAGGGTGCGTCTCCGGACAATCTGGTGGGTGGAGCGGGATCCTGGGTGCACGCTGAGCTCAGGGGTGTTCTCGGACGCGTCGTGCATGAGCTCTAGCCACGGCGACCTCATGGCCGGCGGTGAGAAGCTCGCGGTCATGGTGGGAGAGGCAGCTAGGACACGAAAACGGAGGGGATGAGCAAGGGGGGAGGAGAAGGAGCTCACAGGGATGCGGCAGGGTAGGTCAGCGGCCTCGCGGACGCGTCGGAGACGGCGAATCAACGGCGGTGAGCTTCGGCACCCGAGGAGGAAGACGACGGTGGTGACGGCGTTGCAGGGTGTTCGGCGATGCGCGGTTCGACGGAGAGGAAGAATAGGTCACCGCGGTGCTTCCAGTCACTTCGCGGGGGCGTGGGGGGGGGGGAGGTGTGGCCGCGACGCTCACGGCGGCGAGCTCGCATGGCTCTCGGCTATGGCGATGAGAAGGCGGGGAGAGGGGGAGAGAAAGCAAAGGAAGAGGGGAATGGCAGAGGGGGGTCGAGGCCATCTCGCTGGCGCTTCGGGTAGGCTCGAGGAGGGGAAACAGGCAGGGAGGAGGTGGCGCCTGCTGCGTGTGCTGTGGGCACGCAGCTGCTTCTCCTCCTGGCAGGGGAAGAAGACAGCGCTGCCCCTGTGGGCTGGGCTGCTACAGTGCTGGGCTGCCAGGTCAGTCCTCCTCTCTCTTCTGTTTTCTCTATTTTGTTTTCTCTTTTCTATTTTTTTGCAGTCTGTTTGTGATTTAGTTCTAAGACCAAATCAATTTCAAAATTCATAAAAATAATTGTGTGAACTAAATGGACTTATCCAAATCCACACAACAATTTTCAGAATTATTGAACATATATTTATTATATAATAAATATAGATCCAATTCAAATATTTATTGGATTAATTCAAAGGCCCAAAATAATTGTTTCTGAGATTCCAAAAATATTGGTTTGAAATTTATCCCTTGCTAATATTTCCAGAGATTCACGGGAACATTTTCTTGGACTTATTTGAAGCAATTTTTATCTTGGTCATTTTCAGAAATGATTTCTGAGGCTTTCACATGTCCCCACTTCCAGTTTCTTGAAAATAACAGGATGCATGATGCTCACTGATGCAACTATCTACAAACAATTCTAGGGATGTGACAGAACACTTGACTGGCCGGCATGTGATTCACGTCGTTCCTGTGTCTGTCCCTTCAGGGAAATGTCACGCGGTGTTATCCTGAGTCCTGCCTAGCCTGCTACAGCCCGGGTTACCGGAGTCCTGTTAGCCCAGTGCTACAGCCCGGATTTATACGTTGTTGACCGACATGCTCGATGTGATTCATGTATGCCCGTCCTCATGGGTTAGTGCCGCCTTGGGTTCACGACTAGCCATGTCGGCCCGGGTTCTTTGTCATATGGATGCTAGCGACACTATCATATACGTGAGCCAAAAGATGCAAACGGTTCCGGGCCAGGTAAGGTGGCACCCGTGGGAATACCGTGCGTGAGGCCGCAAAGTGATATGATGTGTTACATGCTAGATCGGTGTGATTTAGGATCGGGGTCCTGACAGCGTTGGTATCAGAGCCTGACTGCCTGTAGGATTACCAAGCCAAACTGGTCGAAGTTGTGTCTAGAAATGCTTTAGTTATATAAGGGAATTGATTGTGGAAGGGAACGTAAGGCTCTTTTTAATCCTTTACCTTATGCCATTCTGATCTGAGTCATCCTCTTCCTTTCTACGGGGATTAAGAACTAGGCCTTCTCATCTATCTATCAGGATGACGAGTTACTATGTTAGAGACTTATAGGATTGATGGATTTAAGCCCAATTCAGTTTCTACTACTTTTGTGTGTTCACAGTTGATCTCGGAATCTTGATATTGTGCTTCTGAGTGGTTATGCCACTACTTTGCAGGATATCTCAAATATTATTGAGCATTTACAGCCGTTATGCTGTCCGAGTCATCCCAGGTTTCTAAATAGTCTGATGCAATTGTAAATCCCTTCTTCCCGTTCTCGATGTCCCTTTGGGCCAGTTCAACCACACTAATCGGTGAGTTGAGGTACTCTGTAGCCTCGACATTTATGTTGGAGCTATTATTATGAACCTAGGTGTTTTAGGGAGTCACCTAGTAATCTAGCCATGATTTGTGTCCCAGTGTGATGATTCTGGCCTTTATTCTCGAAAGCATCCTGTGATGCCATTTAGTAGTAGGTATTCTATTCCTGGGTTCCTGAACCCGAGATTCACCCTACTTACCTCATGTTGATAGTGTTTGCTAGTTCCTTTAGGTTATTAGTAACTTTTGTGATAGTCCTCGAGGTTCGTGGTACATCCTTCTTCCAATTACCATGAACCATTCTTGGCAGGAGTTCTTTTAAACCAAAAGATCACAATCAGAGTACTCTTCAGGAGTTCTCCATCCATAATTGTGACTCTGCCAGTTCTACCTTTCTGCATGGGTTATCCGGAAGAAATATGTTGAGCTTTGTTCGATATACTAATCTATGCATCCAACTCAGAAAGTGATATGTTCCCTTGAGTTGTCCCTCTTCATTTGTATTCCAACCAACATCTATCAAATTATAGTCAGGAGTAATTGTGCATCCGTGTTATCGATGCTTATTATTCTTGTGGTCCGTCAAGCCATTCTAGTTCAGAATGACTAGGAGAAATAAACTCCAGTACCTCATCCATTTCCAGGATTGGGTCAAAGCAGTTGTATTCTGCAGATCAAATGCAATCAAGCTTTTGGTCTGTTCTACCCTGAAGTATTACCCACTTTATGTCAGGAACATCATGAGAATTGCACCTTCTTTTATGAATTCTTGATGTAGAGATACTTCTCACCATCATCATTCATTCCTCGGTCCCCGTGTTGTTCTAACCGGAATGCCGACAAGTGAATTTTGATGTGTGAAATCAATACTCCGAGCAACTCGTTGCGTGGTAGTAAATGGACAATATTCTCATTCTTAGCGTGTTGGTTATTAAATCTTCATCCTAAGATTGATCGTGCTACCTAGTCCTTATTTTCGATGCACTTTTCGATCAATGAGTTAGGATAGTGTCAATCCTTGCTCATTTGATCATATCGTCTTTCTCTAAAAAGCAAGATTGTTCTCGAGCCTAGTAACATATCGGTGGTTCGTGATTTTCCGAAGATCTTCTCGGAAGTATTACCTGGTTGTTACCTGACCGCTATGTTGAGCTTGTGTTCAAGTTGGTTTTCTTACAAACCACCCCTTCTCCAAGAATCTGTGTTGGATACCCCTGAGCTAGTTGGTTAAGCTTAACAACAACTTGGAGAGTTGGAAGATAAAAGCTTGTCCTACCACGCTCATCCCTAAGGGATATCTTGTATCTGTGTTGAAGAAAGATGATATCTTCATCGATTGGTCCTCGTGACAGTTGGATCTATTGCCCTGACAAAAATTTGACTTGAGTATAGGCTATCATCAAGTCAAATCAGAGCCAACGATGTTCATAATGTTGTCTTACTCATGGTTGATCCCTCGAGCATACACCATTACATCTTTTGGTCTGACCAATGCTATCACCGTGTTCACATGATGGTGGAAGTCTAGTGATATGGAAATTCCGATGAGTTGTTGTTGAGCCCATCAGCAGCATTTTGTCTCCCCCCATGGTTCATGTTGAACATTACACTAGTATTGGAAACTTGTAAGCAATGCCTTCATGTTCCGTTCATGAAGCATATGCTTGTATGGAAGAAGTGACTTCCTCGAATTCATGTGCATTTGGTGTACGTTGCCGCCATGAATTTGAGAAAGGTTTGTTTTGTTTCCTCTGGAATCATCCCAAGTTAGTCACGCATATGTGCGAAGTACTCTGTGGTTTGATAGGTTGGCCGCCTCCATTCCATATGTGTTCCTAGCACACCAAGCCACTGATTGACTTGCTCAAGGATAAGAAGTTTAGCGATAAGTGCACAAGGACTTCGATATCCTCGATGATGGTTCCCCACCTGAACTCGGTAGTGTTTTATTATAAGACTACCACATGGTCATGCTTGTTTTGGATAGCGTGTTCACAGGTTTGTAGCAGAACCAGCTCATGCTTTGGAGCTTGCTATCGTAGTTCATCTCCCGGGAATCCTGCAACGCCATCTCATCGAATTGTGTTGCAAACTTTCATTTTTTCTTTCTAGACGATGGATCTCAGGCAGATATGATGGTTGGAACTTTTCCAAGATCTATGATGTAGGTCCCGACAAGGTTGATGTCTAGCCGACACACCTAGCCGGAAGATTTATCATTATAGTATCTTGATTGAACTATTTGACCATCTTCTCCATGAGGATTCTGTGCGACTTATTCTAGAAGTTGCTCCCTAGGGATCCTTGTGCTGTCAGTTTCCTTGATTATACCATAACCATTCAAGCAGTGGAATCACTCTCGTCTGTTGAGTTTTCTTTCCTAGTTACCAGAATCATTTCCAGCATTTGCATTTTGTTCCCAGCTTGCACCTCAGCAATTACTGTTTAGGATCATTTTCAAAAATGGCCCTGTCATGGTCCCATCCATTTCCGGTGAAAAGCAAGAGTCATCCATTGCGTTGTCTTCAACAAGGTGGTCCACATCATCCATTCTGGTATGGGTATGCCATTCCTTCGAATTCGTTCACTCGATCGTTTGTGGTTGCCTTAGGATGGTACAAGGAATTTCAATGATCTTGTATCAAAAGTAATTCCTTTTGCCACTTAGGGGAATATTTCTTCGAGTCACCTTCCCTGAGGTGCCCCGTTTCGTAATCATGGAAAATTCCCTCGCTACTTTGGAACTCTTGTCAAACTGTTTCTTCCGTCCCTCCTAATGCATGTCTTGCCTCTCAACTCCAGAGATGTTTCTACGTCTCATTCCGTGAGTTGATCTTGTGATCCCTGTGATGATCCTAAGTTGCTAGAACCTCAAGAAGATCGATTCTTCTAAAAATCTCCTTTTCCACTCGTTGTCATGCTGGATGTAGTTCTCAAAGCAAGAAGTTAAGATCAAGATGATGATCAAATCAACGTTCTTACGAAGTGCAACCTGGATCGTGAAGATTATGTGAGCTTGTGTTTCCCCCTTCACCTTACCCTACGCTTGAATCTCGGGACGAGATTCTTGTTTAGTGGGGGTGAGCTGTCACAGCCCTAGCATTAGCCTTGCTTGTCTTTGCATCATCATCTTGCATCATGATTAAATTCCATTTAAAGTTCAAATGGGGATGACAAACCCTAGCACCAAATGGAATGCAATTAGGATCAAAATAAAAATATTTTCAGTGATCCCAAATGCCCTTTAGAAAAGTTCATGATTTTTGGTTAAAGGTGAAAACCTCTGCCAAAAGTCATGCACAAAATTCTAGGCCATTCTGGAATTTTGAATTAAATCATAAGTATTTGAATTTGGACATTTAAATTCTATAAAATATTTTAAATGTCCAAATAATCCTAAACTGAAATGTTCCATGTTGGATATATTCCAAACACTGGCCATGAGCAGTTTGGTGATTTTTGAGTATGCCTAAGTATTTTTAATAAAGCCCTAAAGCTACAGAAATAATAGAAAACCAGAAAATAAGAGAGAGGAGAGAGAGAGAAAGCCCACCTGAGGTTACCTGCGTAGCCACCTGGTGGCCCACTTACCTGGCCCAGCCCACCAGAGCCGCCACCGTCTTCCACCTCGCGCCAGAAGGACGCGAGGCGTGTGGCCACCGCGCGCCGGCACGCACCGGCCACCTCCTCCCTGCCTGGCTGCCTCTTCCTTCCCTTGACGTCTCTCGCAGCGCCACGCGCCCCTGGACCCCCTCGACCGCTCCCCTCTCTCCCTGCCTCGCCTCTCTCGCTCTCTCTCTCGAAGCCGAGCGAGCTCGTCGCCGCCGTTCACCGTAGCTGCGGCCCCCGCCTTCCCCTCGCTCCTCTGGCCAGCCCAGAGGCTCCGCCTCGACCCCCTCCTTCTTCCACCCCGAGCAACGCCACCGCGGGAGCCCCACATCGCTGCCACGAGTCGTCTTCCCCGAGCATGGCCGCCGGTCTCCATCGACGGATTCGTCGCCTTCCGGTCGTCCACGAGCCAGCTGAGCATGTCGTCGGCCTCACTGTGAGCTCCCGGTACTTTCCCCCTTAACCACGTCGTTGTTTTTGCCCCGTAGCCGCTGCCCCGCGAGCATCCGAGGCCGCCGTCCGCCATGGCCGGCGAGCTCCGTGCCCCCGAGCCCCGCCGCTCCTACTAGTTGCTCCGGCGTGCTCCTGCTGCCCATTAGGTGCCGCCCAGCCTCCTCGCTCGCTCGCCCGCAAGCCACAGTGCCTAACCCGCTGATGCCCGAACTCCGGCCGCCGCATTCATGCTCGCCATCGTCGACTCAGACCACCCCAGCTCCTCCCGCTTGGCCTACTAGGTGCGCGCAAGCCCCAGCTACGCGTAGGACCAAACCGCGGTCGATTTGGTCGACCGTGGGCCAAATCCGAGCCGCGCCGCCGTCGTTTTGGTCGCCGCCGGCCAGGCTCCGGCGACTGCCGACGTGGGCATCATTAGTGGCTAATGACCCACTAATTAAACCCTCCAGTGACACAGACAGCCGGGCCCCACTGCCTAACTAACCGGCTAACTAAGCAAGATTAAGATTAATCTAATTGCAGTGGGCCCACGTGTCAACTTTGACCACGCTGACATGGCCGTTGACTGGCCCCACCTGTCTGTGAGACAAACCGGCACTGGGTCACTGACGTGTTGACCCCACTGGCCAGGGTTGACCTGGTCAGCCGCCGTTGACCTGCTGACGTCACAGTGATGCTATGCTGACGCTATAAGTATTTTCTGGATTTATTTTTTATATAAGAAATTCCAGAAAATGTTGCAAACTTCTAAAATTCATAGAAAATCCACCGTAACTCCAAATGAAATAAATTATATATGAAAAATGATCAGAAAAATCTAATCTATCCATCTGTACCATTTTCATGCATGTTTGAACAACTTAAAGTTGCTGTATAAGGCAATTTGCATAAATGGCATTTAAACTCTCACATATGGAGTTTGAAGTTGAACCTAGGGTTCAAACCAACTCCATTTAACATGTTGCTAGTTGCATTAGCTCAAACCACAATATATTGCCATGCCATGATCATGCATCATATTGTTGCATTGCATTGATTGTATTCTTCCTTGTTTGTCGGTATTCGACCCCTCTCGATAGACGTGGTGCCGACGATGAGATCGATGACACCGATGAAGAACTAAATTATCTTCAGAAGTGCCAGGCAAGCAAAACCCCTTGTTCATTCTGATACAATCCCACTCTCTCGCTCCTGCTCTCTTTTACTGCATTAGGACAACATCGATACAACTGCTACATGCTGCGGTAGTTGAACCCCTTATCCTCTGCATGACCTGTCATTGCCACAGTAAATAGATGAAACCCACTAATATGCGTAGGAGTTGTTTGAGCCCTGATGTGCCTACTCATTCATGCTTGTTTGTCATGCCTGCTACTGCTTAGAGTTGAGTCAGGTTTGATTCATTGGGAATGAATTGGAATGGTGATGAACATGTCCTACTGTGTGTGAGCTAAGTGTGTGAACACGATTTGGTAAAGGTAGCGGTGAGAGGCCATGTAGGAGTACATGGTGGGTTGTCTCATTGAAGCCGTCCTAAGGAACTGAGTTCTGTGTTTGTGATCCATGAAACAGTTACTACCACACATTGGGATCCTTAATTGACCCTCGCGGCTTCTTGATCACCCTTGTCCTCTGTCCAGGAGTTGCAAAGTAGTTTCTGGTGTTTGTAGTATGCTGGGGGCCGCACGCAGCGCTGACCGTAGGGGTGGGCTGTGTTGCGGTAGGCACGTGGCCGGGCCAGCCGGGCGCCCGTTTGGTGTCTCGGAACCCTGTACACATTGTTCGGGGCCGTATGTGGAAACCTCGGCCGGACTCCCTGCGGATGGAACCTGAATAGGCGATAAACCTGGACTAGAGACTTGAGTGTTTAGGTAGGCCGTGGCCAACACCCTCGCTGGGCTTCCGCTTGAAGGTTGCCGAGTACATGTCGTGTAAACGGCGATAAGTGGTGAGAGCGTGTGTGAAGAACTACACCCCTGCAGGGTTAACATCATCTATTCGAATAGCCGTGTACGCGGTAATGGACTTCTGGGTTGCCTATAACAGTTCATAGACAAGTGAAAGTGGATACTCTAAAATGCGCAAGATAAGCGTGAGTGCTATGGATGGCGTTCTCTTTGGGAGACGGGAGCGGATCCATAGTGGTGTATTGATATGGTGAATATGTGGATTCGTGTGCGCCACCTCAAAAGAGTTACTTGCAGTCGTAGTTCAGGATAGCCACCGAGTCAAAGCTGGCTTGCTGTAGTTAAACTCCACCACCCCCTTTTGATACTGATGCATATGTAGCTAGTTCTGATGTAAGTCTTGCTGGGTACATTTGTACTCACGTTTGCCTATTTTATGTTTTTGCAGAGAGACGTCAGTCTCGCTAGTAGTTCCGTGTGGACTTCGACGTTTAGCTTGATACCTCAGCTACGATCTTGTGCCCTTGGCAGGATCTGGTAGATAGTCAGGCTTCTCAGCCTTTTTCATTCATATATGTCTGTACTCAGACATGCTAAGCTTCCGCTTGTGTTTTGACTTGTATGCTCTGAATGTTGGGTCATGAGACCCATGTTTATAATATCTCGCTCCTCGGATCCTAATGAATAAATACTTGAGTCGTAGAGTCTTGTTGTGATGCCATGTTGTATTTACACATATCGAGCATATTGTGTGTATGATTTAAATGCTTGCTATGTGTGGGATCCGACTATCTAGTTGTTTATCCTTGGCAGCCTTTCTTATGGGGAAACATAGTCTAGTGCTTCCTGAGCGATAGTAGTCCGCTACAACCCAGTTCACCGGAGTCCTGCTAGCCCAGCACTACTGCTTTGAACACTTGACTGGCCGGCATGTGATTCACGTCGTTCCTGTGTCTGTCCCTTCGGGGAAATGTCACGCGGTGTTATCCGGAGTCCTGCCTAGCCTGCTACAGCCCGGGTTACCGGAGTCCTGTGAGCCCAGTGCTACAACCCGGATTTATACGTTGTTGACCGACATTCTCGATGTGATTCATGTATGCCTGTCCTCATGGGTTAGTGCCGCCTTGGGTTCACGACTAGCCATGTCGGCCCGGGTTCTTTGTCATATGGATGCTAGCAACACAAACGGTTCCGGGCCAGGTAAGGTGGCACCCGTGGGAATACCGTGCGTGAGGCCGCAAAGTGATATGATGTGTTACATGCTAGATCGGTGTGACTTAGGATCGGGGTCCTGACACGTGTAGCCTACTACTGGATTGATACCTTGGTTCTCAAAAACTGAGGGAAATACTTACGCTACTTTGTTGCATCACCCTTTCCTCTTCAAGGGAAAACCAACGCAGTGCTCAAGAGGTAGCACCCACTCGCCACCCACTTCATAGCCACTGTCGAGGACTTAACCGACATGCTTGATTACGGCTCTGAAGACATCGACGGTATGGACGACGATGCCGATGAGGAGCAGAGCCAAAACCCACCATTTACCGGACTCTGGACGGCCACTTCTTCATACGATGTATACATGGTGGACACACCCTAGGAAACTAATGGCAATGACAAAGAAAATCCAGTTGAGAATAAACCTCCTGAGACACAGCCCAAACGCCAGTGTCCTCGGCACCGCCCTAAGTCACGTCGTTCAAAAGACAACAATAGTGGCACCAGAGAAAATAATACACCGGACGATGCCGAAAACAATGAAGACCCTGTCGAGGTAACATCCGAACAGGAGGAACAAGAAAACGGGCAAGTTAGCCCTGATGAACAGGCCATGCTCAACGACTCGGAGGACGGTAGTTATCATCCGCTCTCCGAGGATGAGGAAAGCCTCGGCAACGAGGACTTCATCATGCCTGAGGAACCTCTCGAGCAGGAGCGCTTCAAGTGTCAGCTAATAGCCACTGAAAGGAGCCTGAAAAAAAAAGCAGCAGCAGCTTCAAGCTGACCAAGATCTGCTCATCGATAGATGGACGGATGTCCTGACAGCCGAGGAATACGGCCTCAGGTGCCCAGCCAAGAGTTACCCGAAGTGCAGATTGCTACCTCAGTTCGATGAGGAGGTGCCGGAGCCCATACCTCCATCGCATAACGCGGCCGACCGACCACCACGTGGTCGGGACAATGCGGCGGACCGACCACCACGCGGTCGGGATAAAGCAGCAACTCAGGCCGAACAGCAGCCCGCCCCACCACAACGCAAAAACAGAGACAGAACAGCTCGGGGTTATATATACGACCTCCGGCAGGACCTGGACAGTAGAACAAGATGTACCAGATTGATCTACGGATCGCGAGGACGTGCCTCGACATGCGATGATGCCTATCTATTCGGACGTAACAAGCCCAGTCACGCCCGGGCCGAAAACCGCAGATGCACTCCATCGGAGCAACGCCGCGATGCGGACCGATATAGAGGCGCCGCATACCCTCTTTGTGTGGGGACCCCGACTCATAAGTCGTGATCACCGAATGCACGTGTACAGTGATCCCAGAGATCAATGCTCACTGAACACACAGAAGCTGAATAACAAGAGTCTTACATCCATACATACCGTATTACACAAGAAGGACCATTATGGTCAAGTCTTGAGTATAACATTGCAGCGGAAATCTTCATTGATAACTTGGACCCATGCCATCTGCCTTAACCCTACAGGCATTCTGGCTGGGAAGCGTCCTAGCTCGCATGTTCGTCACCACAGTATTCCTCTTCATATCATGTTCTTTCATGCCTGGCCAATAAAATAACCAGTGGCAAGCCAATGAGTACTTTGAATGTACTCGCAAGCAACCCATGTTTTGGTTCAAGGCACAACAATGCATGATATAGGTAAATTTTTGTGGAAAGCTAGTTTTGAGTGCAATAACATGTTCAACAACTTGTAAGACATGCATCAGGAGAATTCAAGTAACCATGAGGACAGGTTACAGATATCAACATAAATAGAGTGGGCACCAACCCAACTCAATCATGTCAAGTCCTTGACTTGACCCAACTAGTTCTTCCCACACACACTGGTTTGTAAACAAGTGGATGTAGTTTAAGCAGCACCACCCAACTGTCCTTGACCGTGGACACGGCTATTCGAATAGTTTTACACTCTGCAGAGGTTGCACACTTTAGCCACAAGATCCGGGGAACTTCCGTGTCATCCACGACCCGCGGTACCTCAAGTACCCGGGGTAAGCACCCGATCACTATCTTTCCCTAGACGACACTAACATGGAGTCCACTCATTGTTCCGTATCCTCACGATGAACATCATGCGAGGCTCACTCGATATCGTAACATCCGAGAGGGGACACAACGGTGTATCCGGTGCCCTGTGAAAATAGTCATGGCCGCCCTACCTGGCACGACCCCGTCCCGAGAGGGAGAGCACCAACTCTCCCCCGTCACTAGTAATGCGGGCTCCAAGCTAGTATCGACCTAGGTAATCAATAATGCCCTTTCCCATATAAGGGTAGAGTGGTTGCGCATGAAAGGTTGGGACAGTCATCAAATCTTAAATCTAATCCGTTTTCGAAAACAACACACACACTTGCCTCGGTACACCAATTCGTCATCAAGTGGCTACCCATCTCATTGTCTCCCTCGGGCATAAGTGGCACCCGACGGGGTTTTCGAAAAGTCCTTTGAAAATACTTTGTCTCCATCACCATGCATATTCTCGTCCCTTTTTGCATAGCAACTACTTTAGCATCCTATCTACTCCCACCGGCATAACCCTCATAAGGAGGTAGGGTCATGCACAATGCAAGTATCAATGAGGAAGTAACGAAGGCAACCCACCAAAGTGGTTACCATCTCATCATGATCTCGATGTAAGCAATAAAAGTGCCATATGACATGCATAAAAAGGGTTTCATAGACATGGTCAAAGGGCTGCTTGCCTGTTTTAACAAAGTCTTCGAGGTCTTCAAATATCTCTGGTCCAACTCCGAGTGTTTCGTTTACTTCGTCAACTATCGTCGAAACAACCATAATAAGCAACATGACAAGGCAAAAATAAAAGTGCTCTAAAAATATTGATTTGACTTTTCCAGGACATCTCTAGTTATATGAAAATTAGCCAGAGTGGTTTCATTGGAAATGGATCAATGGATATTTCTAAACATTTCGATATGATGGAATCAAGGGGTTTATGGAATTGCAAGAAGTGTACAGAAACATATTTTTAAAAAATGAGTAGAGGCACCCATTTAACAAAGGATTATTTTAGAAGCATCTAGGAATTGGTTTCACTGGATTTGGAGTTCAAATGAATTTCCTATGAATATGCAAAGTTGATAATTATGAAGAAATGGCTCAATAATTTATGTGGTACAGAAAGTATTAATAAAAATGTTCACAAACTAAGTTATGAACTTAGGAACACCTAGGAATTTGAATCATGGAATTTGGATAAAAAATGGGCTCTCTGTGATTTTCTAAAGTTTATGACAGAAATGGAAAAATGGGATTTGATAAATGTTTGTAAAGAAAATATTTATGGAAAAATGTGCAAATTGCACCATGTGATAGGGAATGAATTTATAAACTACTAGAAATTTGAATCATCAAATTTGGATCTTATTTGAATATTTGGGAGATTTTACAAGTTTTACAGAAAAGAAAAAGGAAAAGATTTTTACCCGAATGGGCTGGATCTGGGCAGCGACAGCGCGCAGCGGGCGAGATGTAGTGCCGAGCACAGTGGGCCTGGCCCAGTCACTCAGCCTCGCAGAGGGGCGAGTGGCGGTGTCGAAAGCGCCCGCCAGGAGTGCGCCTTGGCCGCGGGGAGACGGCTTCCGAAGAAGTCGTGTCCACTTAACTCGCGGGCCTGGCCCTCAGGGTCACCGACACATGGGGCCCACTAGTCGGGTTCATCCCCAACCTCCCGCGCGGGCGCGTCAGGAGACACAGGAGGCGAGGCCAGACGGTGCCGGTGCTCTCCCTGGTGGCACCGGCCATCTTCGGCGACGCCCAGCAGACCAGCGGGTCCAGGAGACAATGCCGCATCTGCCGAGGTGCGCTGCGACCCAGGGGTGGTCGGACGCGGGCGCTTCGTCGGCCGTGGCGGGCGAGGCCGGTGGTGGAGATGGGGCTCGACCGCACGGCCATGGGAAGGAGGGTAAGTAGTAGGGGAGAGTTCCACGATGGTCTTGGTGATGCCATGTGATGATGAGGCGAGGAGGAGGGGGCTCGGGTGGCGCGAATTTAAGCCGAGGCCGTCGGGAAGGCTCCGACCATGCTGGTGGATGGAGGGCACGGGGAGAGGAATTGATGGGTCTGGGCAACGTACGGGAGGGAGAGAGGGCGAAAGGGCTCCAGAGAGAGGCCTCGGGCGGCCTTATATAGCGAAGCCGTGGCTCACCGTGGACGTGGCCTACGGGTGGCCGCGGCAACGGCTCGGGCGGCTAGGAGGGAGGGAGAGGAGCTGTCTACGACGTTCGTGGGAGTCGAGTAGGGTGCCAGGAAGAGAGAGAGGGAGTGGGGCGAGGCTCTGGTGCTCGCGCGTGTGAGGCCGAGCATTGGCCGAGCCGGGCGGCTTTGGGCACGCGCCGTAGGAGGTGAGAGAGAGAGAGGGAAAGGAGGGGAACAACACGGTGGCGTGTTGTAGACGTCGAGGCACCTCGACTGGCGTGAGGGAGAGGCTCGAGGAGGTCGAGGGACGTGGTGTCAACGCTCGGGTGCTCTGCCACGCGCTCCAGAG
Organism: Aegilops umbellulata; assembly: GCA_032464435.1. Lineage (NCBI taxonomy): Eukaryota > Viridiplantae > Streptophyta > Magnoliopsida > Poales > Poaceae > Aegilops > Aegilops umbellulata. The sequence continues at coordinate 247,133,635 of CP136056.1, forward strand.
CATGCAAATGGCCGGCACCCGCGGCTTTTTGCGCGCACCCGCGCGTCCACTTGTGTCTGGTGGTTTCAGGGGGGAGTAAACAATGAGGCAATGACATAGGATGCCCTGGGGAGCCAGTGGAGGAGAGGAGGGGTGGAGAGAGAGTGAAAATGTTGCTGCCCAGAGAAGAAAAGTGGATCCCTGCCCCCCTTCATCATTGCCTCTCGGGCAGGGAAGCACACCAGAGGTAGATGGGGACTAGGAGGGGTTGTGGTAAAAAGGATAACTCATGGAGATTAGTGGAAATGGCCAAAACATGCATTTTAAGTTTCTGCCAGAAGGTGTTTGATGTAGGTTTGGGCAAGCAAATGATTTCCAATTGCCATGAGACTCCACAGGGAGAAATGTCACATATAATTGGGGCCTTCCCCCAATTTTGAGCTCATTTGGGCAAAGTGGCCAATGTAACTTTGGTAAACCCTAGAAATCAACAGAAATGGTTTTACCAAGATTTAGTCATGCAAATCTATTCTCCTTGATGCACCACTTGGTTTAGTGTCATCATTTGAGGATTTGAACATGTACACAAAAGTTGGGGTCAAGGAGAAAAAGTTGGCAGTACAAACTTGTTCAAATTTGATTCTGGTCAGAGAGGGTTTTGGGGTACTTTGATCAAGATAAAATTATCTCCAACCTGTGCCATTTGGTCTATATGCATTATTACACCATTTGAGAATGTGCACCAAGTTTGAGAGCATTTGGACATGTTTGACAGTGCAAAGCTGTTCAAACTTGAAAAAGGACAGAAGTGGTTTTGAGAGGGTTTCATGGGGTTATGCTATTCTCCATGACATGGTACTTGGCGAGATCATCAAAAATGTCATATGTGACATGCTAGAATTTTCTGGGATTTTTATGAAAATATTTCCTGTAGAAATATTTCAAATCCTTGAAATGAGCAGAAATGGTTTTGGGAGGTTTTGTCCAATATTTTGATCATAACCACATGTTGAAACTCATATATATGGAAAACATATGTCCATTGAGTCTCCCTAATTTTTCTCAAATATTTTTAAAGCTTTAAAATAATTTTAACCTATTAAAGACCATTTCTGGCCTTAAGAAAAATCCTTTAAATAAAATAGGAAAATAACTTTTAAAATTATATTTTTGTGGTTTCTGGGTAACCTATATCTAATAGGAGTCAAAAATATTTTTGGAAAGATTTTTACTGCCCTTAGTTAAGTACTTGCAGTGCAATCCTCAATCAATGGGTTTTTGGAAAACTAATTTTTGAAAATACTATTTGGCCAAATTATTTTTGTAAGAAAATACTATTGCACTATACACATGGCATGATCATTGGTAAGAGATTTTGGATCAAGGAGAAGGAGTATAAGAGTTGGAGGATTTATTTGATTTTTAGAGCACTTGCAAAAACACACAAAAATCAAATCAAGCAAAGTCCAAATCACTCAAAAGTTTTTGTCAAACCACATTTTATCATGATTTATTAGCTTAAGTGTTGTGGCATGAAAATCAGGGTGTGACACTTTGCTTCACTGACAAAGTAATGGATCATGAATTCCCATAAGGGTTTAAACCCGTAAATATAGAATCATACGATGGAACAACTAACCCCGCAGTATGGATCGAGGACTTCATTCTCCACATCCATATGGCCCGCGGAGATGACCTTCACGCCATCAAATACCTCGCACTAAAACTCAAAGGGCGAGCTCAGCATTGGCTAAACAGCCTGCCTGAAAATTCTATTGGCAGCTGGGAGGACCTGGAAGAAGCCTTTCTTGATAACTTCCAAGGTACATACGTCCGGCCACCAGATGCCGATGACTTGAGTCACATAGTTCAACAACCTGGAGAATCTGCCAGGAAGTTCTGGACTAGGTTCTTAACTAAAAAGAACCAGATCGTCGACTGTCCGGACGCTGAAGCCCTAGCGGCCTTTAAACATAGCACCCGCGACGAATGACTCTCCCGCCAACTTGGCCAAGAAAATCCAAAATTCATGGCAGCCCTCACGGCGCTCATGACCCGCTTTTGCACGGGTGAGGATAGTTGGCCGGCCTACAGCAAAAACACTGCGAGCAAGGTAGGCACCTCAGAGGTCAAAAACAACAACAACAAGCTCCAACGCAACAAACACAAGCGCCGAAGCAATGGTGATAATACCGATGACACTACAGTCCACGCCGGATTCAGTGGCCCCAAGTCCGGTCAGCGGAAGAAGCCGTATAAAAGAAGCAATCAGGGACCATACAACTTGGACCGCATACTTGATCATGCATGCCAGATACATGGCACCCCAGACAAACCAGCAAATCATACCAATAAATATTGTTGGGTTTTTAAACAAGCCGACAAGATAAACGCCGAGAACAAGGAAAAGGGATCGCAAAGTGAGGACGATGACGAGGAGCCCCGGCAAGCGAACACAGGGGGAAAGAAGAAGTTTCCCCCTCAAGTCAAAACAGTGAACATGATATATGCTACACACATCCCCAAAAGGGAGCGCAAGTGCGCACTCAGGGACATCTACGCGATAGAGCCAGTCGCCCCACAATTCAATCCATGGTTTGTTGGGGAACGTTGCAGAAAACAAAAATTTTCCTACGGTTTCACCAAGATCCATCTATGAGTTCATCTAGCAACGAGTCATGGGAGAGAGATTGCATCTACATACCACTTTGTAGATCGCGAGCGGAAGCGTTCAAGGAACGGGGATGAGGTAGTCGTACACGACGTGATCCAAATCACCGGAGATCCTAGCACCGAACGAACGGCACCTCCGCGTTCAACACACGTACGGTCAGCGTAACGTCTCCTTCTTCTTGATCCAGCAAGGCAAAGGAGAGGTTGGGGAAGAAGGCACCAGCAGCAGCACGACGGCGTGGTGATGGTGGAGCTGCAGTACTCCGGCAGGGCTTCGCCGAGCTCTACGGAGGAGGAGGAGATGTTGGAGAGGGAGAGGGAGGCGCCAGGAGCAAGGGTGCGCTGCCCTCCCCTCACCCCTCTATTTATAGGGGAAGGGGCAAGGGGGGCCGGCCCCTCTAGATGGGATCTAGAGGGGGGGCGGCGGCCAGGGAGGGGGGACTTGCCCCCCAAGCAAGGGGGCGCCCCCTTTAGGGTTCCCCCCCAACCCTAGGCGCATGGGCCCTTGGGGGGAGGCGTACCAGCCCACTTTGGGCTAGTTACCTTCCCTATACAGCCCATGGGGCCCTCCGGGAGAGGTGGCCCCTCCCGGTGGACCCCCAGAAACCCTCCGGTGGCCCCGGTACAATACCGATATGCCCCCGAAACTTCCCGGTGTCTGTATGACGACTTCCCATATGTAAATCTTTACCTCCGGACCATTCCGAAACTCCTCGTGACGTCCAGGATCTCATCCGGGACTCCGAACAACATTCGGGTTACTGCATATACATATCTTCACAACCCTAGCGTCACCGAACCTTAAGTGTGTAGACCCTACGGGTTCGGGAGACATGCAGACATGACTGAGATGGCTCTCGGGCAATAACCAACAGCGGGATCTGGATACCCATGTTGGCTCCCACATGCTCCACGATGTTCTCATCGGATGAACCACGATGTCGAGGATTCAATTAATCCCGTATATGATTCCCTTTGTCAATCGGTATTTTACTTGCCCGAGACTCGATCATCGGTATCCCAATACCTCGTTCAATCTCGTTACTGGCAAGTCACTTTTCTCGTACCGTAATGCATGATCCCGTGATCAAACACTTTGATCACATTGAGCTCATTGTGATGATGCATTACCGAGAGGGCCCGGTGATACCTCTCCGTCAAGCGGAGTGACAAATCCCAGTCTCGATCCGTGTCAACCCAACAGACACTTTCAGAGATACCCGTAGTATACCTTTATAGTCACCCAGTTACGTTGTGACGTTTGGCACACCCAAAGCACTCCTACGGTATCCGGGAGTTACACGATCTCATGGTCTAAGGAAAGGATACTTGACATTGGAAAACTCTAGCAAACGAACTATGTGATCTTATGCTATGTTTGGGATTGGGTCTTGTCCATCACATCATTCTCCTAATGATGTGATCTCGTTATCATTGACATCCAATGCCCATAGTCAGGAAACCATGACTATCTTTTGATCAACGAGCTAGTCAACTAGAGGCTTACTAGGGACACGTTGTTGTCTGTTATTCACACATGTATTACGATTTCCGGATAACACAATTATAGCACGAATAAAGACAATTATCATGAATAAGGAAATATAATAATAATGCTTTTATTATTGCCTCTAGGGCATATTTCCAACAGTCTCCCACTTGCACTAGAGTCAATAATCTAGTTACATTGTCATGAATCGAACACCCATAGAGTTCTGGTGCTGATCATGTTTTGCCTTAGGGAGAGGTTTAGTCAACGGATCTGCGACATTCAGATCCGTGTGCACTTTACAAATTTCTATGTCTCCATCTTGAACATTTTCATGAATGGAGTTGAAGCGACGCTTGATGTGCCTGGTCTTCTTGTGAAACCTGGGCTCCTTTGCAAGTGCAATAGCTCCAGTGTTGTCACATAAGAGTTTGATTGGCCCCGACGCATTGGGTATGACTCCGAGGTCGGTGATGAACTCCTTCACCCAAATTGCTTCATGTGCTGCTTCCGAGGCTGCCATGTACTCCGCTTCACATGTAGATCCCGCCACAACGCTCTGCTTGCAACTGCACCAGCTTACTGCCCCACCATTCAAAATATACACGTATCCGGTTTGTGACTTAGAGTCATCCAGATCTGTGTCGAAGCTAGCGTCGACGTAACCCTTTACGACGAGTTCTTTGTCACCTCCATAAACGAGAAACATTTCCTTAGTCCTTTTCAGGTACTTCAGGATATTCTTGACCACTGTCCAGTGTTCCTTGCCGGGATTACTTTGGTACCTTCCTACCAAACTTACGGCAAGGTTTACATCAGGTCTGGTACACAGCATGGCATACATAATAGAACCTATGGCTGAGGCATAGGGGATGACATTCATCTCTTCTATATCTTCTGCCGTGGTCGGACATTGAGCTGAGCTCAATTTCACACCTTGTAACACAGGTAAGAACCCTTTCTTAGATTGATCCATATTGAACTTCTTCAATATCTTATCAAGGTATGTGCTTTGTGAAAGACCTATGAGGCGTCTTGATCTATCTCTATAGATCTTGATGCCTAATATATAAGCAGCTTCTCCAAGGTCCTTCATTGAAAAACTTTTATTCAATTAGGCCTTAATGCTGTCCAAGAGTTCTATATCATTTCCCATCAAAAGTATGTTGTCTACATATAATATGAGAAATGCTACAGAGCTCCCACTCACTTTCTTGTAAACACAGGCTTCTCCATAAGTCTGTGTAAACCCAAACGCTTTGTTCATCTCATCAAAGCGAATGTTCCAACTCCGAGATGCTTGCACCAGCCCATAAATCGAGCGTTGGAGCTTGCACACCTTGTCAGCATTCTTAGGATCGACAAAACCTTCCGGCTGCATCATATACAATTCTTCCTTAAGGAAACCATTAAGGAATGCCGTTTTGACGTCCATTTGCCATATCTCATAATCATAGTATGCGGAAATTGCTAACATGATTCGGACGGACTTCAGCTTCGCTACGGGAGAGAAAGTCTCATCGTAGTCAACCCCTTGAACTTGTCGATAACCCTTAGCGACAAGCCGAGCTTTATAGATGGTCACATTACCATCCGCGTCCGTCTTCTTCTTAAAGATCCATTTATTTTCTATCACTCGCCGATCATCGGGCAAGTTTGTCAAAGTCCATACTTTGTTTTCATACATGGATCCTATCTCGGATTTCATGGCTTCTAGCCATTTGTCAGAATCCGGGCCCGCCATTGCTTCCTCATAGTTCGAAGGTTCACCATTGTCTAACAACATGATTTCCAAGATAGGGTTGCCGTACCACTCTGGTGCGGAACGTGTCCTTGTGGACCTTCGAATTTCAGTAGGAGCTTGATTAGAAGTATCTTGATCATCATCATTAATTTCCTCTCTAGTCGGTGCAGGCACCTCAGAAACGTTTTCTTGAGTTTCGCCATTTTCTGGTTCAAGAGGTAACACTTCATCAAGTTCTACTTTCCTCCCACTTACTTCTTTCGACAGAAACTCTTTCTCTAGAAAGGATCCATTCTTGGCAACAAAGATCTTGCCTTCGGATCTGAGGTAGAAGGTATACCCAATAGTTTCTTTAGGGTATCCTATGAAGACGCATTTTTCCGACTTGGGTTCGAGCTTTTCAGGTTGAAGTTTCTTGACATAAGCATCGCATCCCCAAACTTTTAGAAACGACAGCTTAGGTTTCTTCCCAAACCATAATTCATATGGTGTCGTCTCAACGGATTTCGACGGAGCCCTATTTAAAGTGAATGCGGCAGTCTCTAAATCATAGCCCCAAAAAGATAGCGGTAAATCGGTAAGAGACATCATAGATCGCACCATATCTAATAGAGTGCGATTACGACGTTCGGACACACCATTACGCTGAGGTGTTCCAGGCGGCGTGAGTTGTGAAACTATTCCACATTTTCTTAAGTGCGTGCAAAATTCGTGACTCAAGTATTCTCCTCCACGATCTGATCGTAGAAACTTGATCTTTCTATCACGTTGATTTTCAACCTCACTCTGAAATTCCTTGAACTTTTCAAAGGTCTCAGACTTGTGTTTCATTAAGTACATATACCCATATCTACTCAAGTCATCAGTGAGGGTGAGAACATAACGATAGCCACCGCGAGCCTCAACACTCATTGGACCGCACACATCGGTATGTATGATTTCCAATAAGTTGGTTGCTCGCTCCATTGTTCCTGAGAACGGAGTCTTGGTCATTTTACCCATGAGGCATGGTTCGCACGTGTCAAATGATTCATAATCAAGAGACTCTAAAAGTCCATCTGCATGGAGCTTCTTCATGCGTTTGACACCTATGTGACCAAGGCGGCAGAGCCACAAATATGTGGGACTATTGTTATCAACTTTAACTCCTTTGGTATTCACTCTATGAATATGTGTATCATCACGCACGAGATTCATTAAGAATAAACCATTAACCATCGGAGCATGACCATAAAACATATCTCTCATATAAATAGAACAACCATTATTCTCGGATTTAAATGAGTAGCCATCTCGAATTAAACGAGATCCAGACACAATGTTCATGCTCAAACTTGGCACTAAATAACAATTATTGAGGTTTAAAACTAATTCCGTAGGTAAATGTAGAGGCAGCGTGCCGACGGCGATCACATCGACCTTGGAACCATTCCCGACGCGCGTCGTCACCTCGTCCTTCGCCAGTCTCCGTTTATTCCGCAGCTCCTGTTTTGAGTTACAAATGTGAGCAACTGCACCGGTATCAAATACCCAAGAGCTACTACGAGTACTGGTAAGGTACACATCAATTACATGTATATCACATATACCTTTTGTTTTGCCGGCCTTCTTGTCCGCTAAGTATTTGGGGCAGTTCCGCTTCCAGTGACCACTTCCCTTGCAATAAAAACACTCAGTCTCGGGCTTGGGTCCATTCTTTGGCTTCTTCCCGGCAACTTGCTTACCGGGCGCGGCAACTTCCTTGCCATCCTTCTTGAAGTTCTTTTTACCCTTGCCCTTCTTGAACTTAGTGGTTTTATTCACCATCAACACTTGATGCTCCTTCTTGATTTCTACCTCTGCTGATTTCAGCATAGCATATACCTCAGGAATGGTCTTTTCCGTCCCCTGCATATTGTAGTTCATCACAAAGCTCTTGTAGCTAGGTGGAAGCGACTGGAGGATTCTTTCAATGACCGCTTCATCCGGGAGATTAACTTCCAGTTGAGTCAAGCGGTTGTGCAACCCAGACATCTTGAGTATGTGTTCACTGACAGAGCTATTTTCCTCCATCTTACAGCTAAAGAATTTGTCGGAGACTTCATATCTCTCGACCCGGGCATGAGCTTGGAAAACCATTTTCAGCTCTTCGAACATCTCATATGCTCCATGTCTCTCAAAACGCTTTTGGAGCCCCGGCTCTAAGCTGTAAAGCATGCCGCACTGAACGAGGGAGTAATCATCGCAGCGTGACTGCCAAGCGTTCATAACGTCTTGTTCTGCAGGGAGAATAGGTGCGTCACCCAGCGGTGCTCGTAGGACATAATCTTTCTTGGCAGCTATGAGGATGATCCTCAGGTTCCGGACCCAGTCCGTATAGTTGCTGCCATCGTCTTTCAGCTTGGTTTTCTCTAGGAACGCGTTGAAGTTGAGGACTACGTTGGCCATTTGATCTACAGGACATATTGTAAATATTTTAGACTAAGTTCATGATAATAAAGTTCATTTAATCAAATTATTTAATGAACTCCCACTTAGATAAACATCCCTCTTCTAGTCATCTAAGTATTACATGCTCCAAGTCAACTAGGCCGTGTCCGATCATCACGTGAGACGGACTAGTCAACATTGGTGAACATCTTCATGTTGATCGTATCTTCTATACGACTCATGCTCGACCTTTCGGTCTTCTGTGTTCCGAGGCCATGTCTGTACATGCTAGGCTCGTCAAGTCAACCTAAGTGTTTGCATGTGTAAATCTGTCTTCAACCATTGTATGTGAACGTTAGAATCTATCACACCCGATCATCACGTGGTGCTTCGAAACAACGAACTGTCGCAACGGTGCACAGTTAGGGGGAACACTTTCTTGAAATTATTATGAGGCATCATCTTATTTACTACCGCCGTTCTAAGTAAACAAGATGCAAAACATGATAAAGATCACATGCAATCAAATAATAAATGTGACATGATATGGCCAATATCACATAGCTCCTTTGATCTCCATCTTGGGGCTCCATGATCATCTTGTCACCGGCTTGACACCATGATCTCCATCATCGTGTCTCCATGAAGTTGCTCGCCAACTATTACTTCTACTACTATGGCTAACGCGTTTAGCAATAAAGTAAAGTAATTTACATGGCGTTTCTCAATGACACGCAGGTCATACAAAAAATAAAGACAACTCCTATGGCTCCTGCCGGTTGTCATACTCATCGACATGCAAGTCGTGATTCCTATTACAATAGCATGAACATATCATACATCACATATAGATCATTCATCATTCATCACAACTTTGGCCATATCATATCACAAAGCACTTGCTGCAAAAACAAGTTAGACGTCCTCTAATTGTTGTTGCAAGTTTTACGTGGCTGAATTAGGGTTCTAGCAAGAACGTTTTCTTACCTACGTGAAAGCCACAACGTGATTTGTCAACTTCTATTTACCCTTCATAAGGAACCTTTTCATCGAATCCGCTCCAACTAAAGTGGGAGAGACAGACACCCGCCAGCCACCTTATGCAACTAGTGCAAGTTAGTCGGTGGAACCGGTCTCACGTAAGAGTACGTGTAAGGTTGGTCCGGGCCGCTTCATCCCACAATACCGCTTAAGCAAGATAAGACTAGTAGCGGCAAGAAAAGTTGACAAATCTACGCCCACAATAAATTGTGTTCTACTCGCGCAAGAAGAACTACGCATAAACCTAGCTCATGATGCCACTGTTGGGGAACGTTGCAGAAAACAAAAATTTTCCTACGGTTTCACCAAGATCCATCTATGAGTTCATCTAGCAACGAGTCATGGGAGAGAGATTGCATCTACATACCACTTTGTAGATCGCGAGCGGAAGCGTTCAAGGAACGGGGATGAGGTAGTCGTACACGACGTGATCCAAATCACCGGAGATCCTAGCACCAAACGGATGGCACCTCCGCGTTCAACACACGTACGGTCAGAGTAACGTATCCTTCTTCTTGATCCAGCAAGGCAAAGGAGAGGTTGGGGAAGAAGGCACCAGCAGCAGCACGACGGCGTGGTGATGGTGGAGCTGCAGTACTCCGGCAGGGCTTCGCCGAGCTCTACGGAGGAGGAGGAGATGTTGGAGAGGGAGAGGGAGGCGCCAGGAGCAAGGGTGCACTGCCCTCCCCTCACCCCTCTATTTATAGGGGAAGGGGCAAGGGGGTCGTCCCCTCTAGATGGGATCTAGAGGGGGGGCGGCGGCCAGGGAGGGGGGACTTGCCCCCCAAGCAAGGGGGGCGCCCCCTTTAGGGTTCCCCCCCAACCCTAGGCGCATGGGACCTTGGGGGGGGGGGGAGGCGCACCAGCCCACTTTGGGCTGGTTCCCTTCCTTATACAGCCCATGGGGCCCTCCGGGAGAGGTGGCCCCTCCCGGTGGACCCCCAGAAACCCTCCGGTGGCCCCGGTACAATACCGATATGCCCCCGAAACTTCCCGGTGTCTGTATGACGACTTCCCATATATAAATCTTTACCTCCAGACCATTCCGAAACTCCTCGTGACGTCCGGGATCTCATCCGGGACTCCGAACAACATTCGGGTTACTGCATATACATATCTTCACAACCCTAGCATCACCGAACCTTAAGTGTGTAGACCCTACGGGTTCGGGAGACATGCAGACATGACTGAGACGGCTCTCGGGCAATAACCAAGAGCGGGATCTGGATACCCATGTTGGCTCCCACATGCTCCACGATGATCTCATCGGATGAACCACGACGTCGAGGATTCAATTAATCCCGTATACGATTCCCTTTGTCAATCGGTATTTTACTTGCCCGAGATTCGATCGTCGGTATCCCAATACCTCGTTCAATCTCGTTACTGGCAAGTCACTTTTCTCGTACCGTAATGCATGATCCCGTGATCAAACACTTTGATCACATTGAGCTCATTATGATGATGCATTACCGAGAGGGCCCGGTGATACCTCTCCGTCAAGCGGAGTGACAAATCCCAGTCTCGATCCGTGTCAACCCAACAGACACTTTCAGAGATACCCGTAGTATACCTTTATAGTCACCCAGTTACGTTGTGACGTTTGGCACACCCAAAGCACTCCTACGGTATCCGGGAGTTACACGATCTCATGGTCTAAGGAAAGGATACTTGACATTGGAAAACTCTAGCAAACGAACTATGCGATCTTATGCTATGTTTGGGATTGGGTCTTGTCCATCACATCATTCTCCTAATGATGTGATCTCGTTATCATTGACATCCAATGCCCATAGTCAGGAAACCATGACTATCTTTTGATCAACGAGCTAGTCAACTAGAGGCTTACTAGGGACACGTTGTTGTCTGTTATTCACACATGTATTATGATTTCCGGATAACACAATTATAGCACGAATAAAGACAATTATCATGAATAAGGAAATATAATAATAATACTTTTATTATTGCCTCTAGGGCATATTTCCAACATGGTCGTCATGCCCGATAACCTTCGATCGTCGGGATCATCCGACCAGTATCCGTCATGGCGGTTCAGCCGCGCTAGTCCTCGACCCAATCATTGATGGATTTCACCTGACACGCGTTGCTACCTCTTGAGCTTGCGTTGGATTTCCCCGAAGAGGAAAGGATGATGCAGCAGAGTAGCGTAAGTATTTCCCTCCGTTTTTGAGAACCAAGGTATCAATCCAGTAGCAGGCCACGCTCAAGTCCCTCGTACCTGCACAAAACGATAGCTACTCGCAACCAACGCGATTAGGGGTTGTCAATTCCTTCACGGTCACTTACGAGAGTGAGATCTGATAGATAATATTTTTGGTATTTTTTATATAGAGATGCAAAGTGAAAAGTAAAAGGCAAAGTAAAAAGCAAAGCAAAATTAAAGTGATGGAGATTGATATGATGAGAATAGACCCGGGGCCATAGGTTTCACTAGTGGCTTCTCTCAAGAGCATAAGTATTCTACGGTGGGTGAACGAATTACTATTGAGCAATTGACAGAATTGAGCATAGTTATGAGAATATCTAGGTATGATCATGTATATAGGCATCACGTCCGAGACAAGTAGACCGGAACGATTCTGCATCTACTACTATTACTCCACTCATCGACCGCTATCCAGCATGCATCTAGAGTATTAAGTTAAAAACAGAGTAACGCCTTAAGGAAGATGACATGATGTAGAGAGATAAATTCATGCAATATGAAATAAACCCCATCTTGTTATCCTCGATTGCAACGATGCAACGCGTGCCTTGCAGCCCGTTCTGTCACTGGGAAAGGACACCGCAAGATCGAACCCAAAGCTAAGCACTTCTCCCATGGCAAGAAAAACCAATCTTGTAGGCCAAACCAAACTGATAATTCGAAGAGACTTGCAAAGATAACCAATCATACATAAAAGAATTCAGTGAAGATTCAAATATTATTCATAGATACACTTGATCATAAACCCACAATTCATCGGTCTCAACGAACACACCGCAAAAAGAAGATTACATCGAATAGATCTTGACGAGAGAGGGGGAGAACATTGTATTGAGATCCAAAAAGAGAGAAGAAGCCATCTAGCTACTAACTATGGACCCGAAAGTCTGAGGTAAACTACTCACACTTCATCGGAGGGGCTATGATGATGTAGAAGCCCTCGATGATGACGGCCCTCTCCGGCGGAGCTCCGGAAGAGGCCCCAAGATGGGATCTCGTGGATACAAAAAGTTGCGGCGGTGGAATTAGGTTTTTTGGCTCCTGTTCTGACCGTTTGGGGGTACGTAGGTATATATAGGAGGAATAAGTACGTCGGTGGAGCTTCGTGGGGCCCACGAGGCAGGGGGCGCGCCCTAAGGGGGGGGGCGCCCCCACCCTCGTGACCGCCTCTCTGATGCCTTGGCCTAGGGTCCAAGTCTCCTGGATCACGTTCGGTGAGAAAATCACGTCCCCGAAGGTTTTATTCCGTTGGGACTCCGTTTGATATTCTGTTTCTTCGAAACACTAAAATAGGCAAAAAACAGCAATTCTGGGCTGGCCCTCCGGTTAATAGGTTAGTCCCAAAAATAATATAAAGGTGGAAAATAAAGGCCAATATAGTCCAAAACAGTAGTGATATAGCATGGAGCAATCAAAAATTATAGATACGTTGGAGACGTATCACGCGTCCTTATGGACGGGGGTTGCAGCCTCAATCTGCTCTATCAGGATAAGTGCGCAAAAAGGGCATTAATCCATCATGGATCAAGCCCACAAAGAGTACCTTCAAAGGAGTCATACCAGGTGTAGAGGCCCGTTGTACGGGCTCAATCACACTAGAGGTTGTCTTCGGATCTCCGGACAACTACCGAAGCAAGGAGTTAATCTTCGGCATCGTCCCCTTTCGCAGCGGCTATTGCGCACTGCTCGGACGGACCGCATTTGCTCGATTCAATGTGGTGCCACACTATGCTTATCTCAAGTTCAAGATGCCCGGTCCACGCGGTGTCATAACGGTCAATGGAAATACGGAATGCTCCCTCCGTATAGAAGAGCACACAACTGCATTAGCACCAGAAGTATAGAGCGGCCTTCTCAAGCAGAACCTTAATTCGGCTGCCGAGCCCCCGGACACCGTTAAGAGGGTCCGGACTATTCTGCAGCGGGACAGCTCGGCTCGTCAGGAGCTCGACTAGCAATTTGGCCTCCGTCTCAGTCCTAATCAAGTGGTGGCATTCGTACCGCGCGTACATAACTACGCACTCAAAATTCCATGGGCAGCGACGGAGGCATAGCTAGCTTGTGATCCACAGTACATCTCAACCGGCACTGGATACACAGATACTTTCACTTTTCCTCTTTTCCCTTTTCAGGTGTCAATCCGGCAGGCCCCATCTGATGGCCTGATCACCGGTCCTCTTGAAGGACAAACACACCAGGACGGTAAGAAACACATACATATGGGGGACTTTCTAGGTGGTTTCGCTTACGATCACTCTACCTATTTTTCAGGACCCACATGCAGCTCTCCCTTGGTTTTGGCATGTTAAATAACCTGTTGCTTATCGCACTACTTGTATCAATGCGCCTTGACGTATTAATCAAATCACAACGGAAACAGTTCGCGGACCGAGCTTTAGGGCCCCAGCTTATTACCTTTGAACCCTTTCTGTTTTCCTTTCTTTTTTTATCTCCTGTGGGTAACCTTATTAGATAGCACCCGTACACTTTGGTACGTTTCATATTTGCCAGGGGCTTCATAGCACCCCGCACTATGGCAACAAAAGTTCGAACACTTTTTATAGTATAGTTCGGCACCCCGAATTTAGCACTATATGCATTGGCTCCGAATCATCTCTTTGGTCAATAGTTGGGTTGCCCGGCTTCTGTGCTTGCTACCTTACGTTCCGCTATATCGGCTAAGGTAGTAAAGGGAGAATACTGTGATTGTGCCTTGGTTTATCCAAAGGAGCACCTCAGTAGAGAAAGCCAAAAACTGTCTGTCATGATGCGGCGAGAGCCGGTCAGCTCTTCGGAGGTTGGAAATCATTGGAGATTTTTTCCGCATTACGCGAAGGATCATAGCACTCTAGTTCGGATACAAGGGGCTACGCCAACATTTTTATTGTCAAAGTCCTATGGCTCAGTGAGGTTGTTAAAGCCGCATAGTCTGATTGCCTGGTTCATTGCGCTACCAACTCCTTCAAGGACCATATAATTGGATTAAGAGTGTTTAGATTCCACCCCGAAAACTTTCGTACTACCTACATGGGGGCAGAAGCCGACGACTGGCCAACTCTCAGATTTCATACAACACGGCCGCACAAGAGGTAATTTTTTTAAAAACATAACAAACCTCATATTACGTACCCACTTTGTTTTATCATACAAGGCAGAGGCAACTCGAATACATTCATTCAAAGATAATGTCTTGCGAACACTGCGTCGCTACAATACGAGACCCCTCCAGGACGTCTCCAAAATACCGCTCGGGTGTGCGGTGCTCCTTGCCCTCGGGCGGCCCCTTGGTCACAATCTTGATGGCGTCCATCTTCGCCCACCAAACCTTGACGCGGGTGAAGGCCATACGCGCGCCCTCGATGCAGATGGACCGCTTGACGACGTCCAGCCGAGGACAAGCATCCACCAGCTGCTTCACGAGGCCGAAGTAACTGCTGGGTATAGCTTTGGATGGCCACAGCAGGATTATTAAATCCTTCATGTCTAGTTCGGCCACCCTGTGCAGCTCGACCAACTATTTTAGCTGATCGCTGAAGGGCACCGGATGTTCTGGCGAAAGATATTGCGACCAGAACAACTTCTCCATGGAGCTCCCTTCTTTGGCTCGGAAGAACTCCGCAGCGTCGGACACACTACATGGCAGATCAACAAAAGCCCCTGGAGAACTCAGAATCCGGGTTAGTAAAAGATACTTCTTCTTCACATACTTGCTTTGCATACTAAAAGCCTTACCCGCCGTGATCTTCCTAGCCTCCTGGATCTCCTGGAGGACACCCTGGGCCTCATTCCGGGCCGTTTCTGTGCTTTGACGAGCCTTGGCGAGTTCGGTCTCTTGAGACGACGCATCGCGCTCCAAGGTCTCACACTTCTTCACTGCATCCTACAGCTCATGCTGGACCTCCCTAACCCTGGCCTTGAGCTTCTTACGAGCGGCTTGCTCTTTGGCAGCTTTATCTTCGACGTCGTCCAAGGACTTTTTAGGGCCTCGACCTCGGTCGTCGCTCCTACACATATCATAACACTCTGGTCAATATATATCATTTACTCTTTCCGTATATATAGCGGGTTATTACATACCTTGCTTCTCCTGGAGCTGCCTCTTCACCTGGCCGGGCTCCTCCTCGGCCTGCTCCAGTCTCTGCTTTAGTCCGGAGACTTCAGCAGTATGCGAGGCCGCGGCCAGCAGCGATGCCTGCGTATTCATTTCAGACATATTTAGTTAGTTTCCTGCAATAATGGATTGATTCTCTGTCCGGCCTTTCTTTCCGAACATCAGAGAGTGTCTCAGGGGCTAATGTCTATATTGGGATCTTCTCTTTTTGCGTCGCTTACCTCAAAACCTGTCAGCAGGCTGCTGCAGGCTTCGCTTAGTCCGCTCTTGGCGGACCGAACCCTTTCAATCACCATGCCCATAAGGACACGGTGCTCATCCACAATGGAAGCGCCTCGCAGCGCTTGCAGCAGATTATCCGGTGCCCCTGGTTGGGGTCACCGGCGGAATGGGCATACCCTCCTCTTTCGAAGGAGATTGCACACCAGATTCTAGAGCTGTATTGGTCTCCGGGATCGTATTCGGCTGAGGACCGAACTGAATACGGCCCTAATCACCTATCTCCATGGGGATTTGCTCCCCTTGGTTTCCGGCGACGGAGGTTTTGCCTTCCGGCGCCTCCCGGACCTCCCCCTGGCCTGGGAAGGTCCTTCGGGATAGCACCTCGGCATCGCCCTTGGCCTTGGGAGAGTGAGCGGCCGGTGGTAACTCACTGGCCATCGCCCTCGAGTCCAGCGAACCCCTTGATGAGCGCTGGGAGCTGTCGTGGGCCGAACTGTAATGGCATAATTAATCATATAAATACAATGAAGAGGAGAGGCCGGATAAATGGACATATACGGGTTTTGACACTTACGATGCAGCTAGGGGCTTGGGTTGGGGGCGTCACTCCGGACTGCTGTTGACATCCCACGCGGAGTTATCCGCAAGGGGGCCCTTCCCCTTCTTGGATGTCTCCGCTCTAGATTCGTGGAGGCCGCCCTCTTCCTCTTTCCCTCATCAGGGGAGGGTTTTTCTCCTCCTCCGCGTCGTTGTCATCCTCAGCGGTGGAGGAAAGGGTCTCTTCATCTTCGAACGTCACGTTTGAAGAACCCTTGCGATGGGGGCCACCTTTGGCTCCTTTGGTCTTCTTCTTGGCCTTCTTCTCCGACAGCTGATAAGGCACCGAAACCAGCATCTTCGCAAGGAGCGGTTTGACCGATTCTTCGGGCAGCGGAGCCGAACACTGGATCCGCTCCGCTCTCTCCATCGACACCTGAAATAATATAGTAAAGATTAACCACCCTCCTTGGACAAGCAAGTAGATGGTATGCCTTGGGAAGTAAAGAACTTACTGCATTAGCGGGATGGGTATGATCGTGCCCGCGGTCCAAGTCAATGACCGGTGGCTTCTCGTTGCCCTTGAAGAGCAACTTCCAGGCATCTTCGTGAGTAGTTCCGAAGAGCTTCTCCAGGGTCTGGTGCTTCTTTGGATCGAATTCCCACAAGGGGAAGCTTCAGCTTTGGCAGGGGAGGATTAGGCAAACCAACATCACCTGGATCACGTCGACGAGCTTGATGTGTTTATCCACCATGCTCTGAGTAGGCGTTCGCCGCGCTATCAGCTCGTCCGACGAAGACCAGTTGGGGCCCTTCTCCATCCAGGAGGTGAGCCGCATTGGAGCTCCGGCCTTGAATTCGGGAGCCGCCACCCAAGTTGCGCCGCGTGGCTCTGTGATGTAGAACCACTGCTTCTGCCACTCCTTGAATGTCTCCACAAAAGTGCCCTTGGGCCAGGTGACGTTGGGCATCTTGCTCACCATGGCGCTTCCGCACTCCGCGTGCTGACCATCCACCACCTTCGGCTTCACGTTTAAGATCTTAAGCCATAGTCCGAAGTGGGGCTGGATGCGGAGGAAAGCCTCACACACTACAATGAATGCCGAGATGTTGAGGGAAGAGTTTGGGGCTAGATCATGGAAATCTAGACCATAATAGAACATTAGCCCACGGAAGAAAGGGTGGAGTGGAAACCCTAACCCGCGGACGAAGTGCGGGAGGAAGACCACCCTCTCAGTAGGCCTCGGGTGGGGATGACTTGCCCCTTGGTGGGCAGATGGTGGGCGATTCCTTTTGCCAGATACCCAGCCACTCAAAGCTGGGTGATGTCCTTCTCCTTGACAGAGGAGACCATCCGCTTGCCTTGGCCTCCGGATCCGGACATGATTGAGTGCTTCCCTGAGGTGGAGAAGATGGGAACTTGGGCGCTGGAGCTCGAGAACGGAAGGACAGAGAGGGAGAGAAGGCGCGGGTGAAGAAAGGGAATCCTTATCTCCTTATAAAGGCAGTGAATATTGAACGCCTCTGCACTCGCCTTAAAACTAGCCTGTTCCCAAGGGCTGTGTAAACGACACGGTTGGGTTACCCATGCCCGTATTAATGAGAATCCCGCGATAAGGGGACACAATCTCTGCTTGGAAAAGACGTGCCAATAGCAACCGTGTTTCAAAACATGGAGCGGCAGACGAAAAACAGTTCGAAATAATGACCGGGCACACGTGATGTCATGTTGCAAAAAGTTGTCAGCAGATTGGACTTGTGGAATATTATACTCTCTGCAGTTGTGTGTGGTATGTGTGTTGCAGGTTCGGACACGACCATTGCGTCCGAAGACTATCTTGGAGTTCGGAAGGAGGAACACGCCTTGCAATGCCGAAGACAAATCTACGCGCCGGATACCTCGTCATTGAAGCCAGGTTCAGGGGCTACTGAGGGAGTCCTAGACTAAGGGGTCCTCGGGCGTCCGGCCTGTTAGCCATGGGCCGGACTGATGGGCTGTGAAGATACGAAGACCGAAGACTCTCACCCATGTCCAGATAGGACTCTCCTTTGCGTGGAAGGCAAGCTTAGCGATTCAACTATGAAGATTCCTTTATCTGTAACCGACCTTATGTAAGCCTAGATCTCTCCCGTGTCTATATAAACCGAAGGGCTTAGTCCGGAGGACATACTCATTACCATAGTCATACAGGCTAGACTTCTAGGGTTTAGCCATTACGATCTCGTGGTAGATCAACTCTTCTAATACTAATATTCATCAAGATCAATCAAGCAGGAAGTAGGGTATTACCTCCATAGAGAGGGCCCGAACCTGGGTAAACATCGTGTCCCTGTCTCCTGTTACCATCGACCTTAGACGCACAGTTCGGGACCCCCTACCCGAGATCTGCCGGTTTTGACACCGATACCCGGGTCTATTTTCCATCATATAAGTTCCCGATCTACTATTTTGCAATCTCTTACTTTCCAATCTATAAACCAAAAATACCAAATATATTTACTTTATCGTTTATCTATCTCTATTAGATCTCACTTTTGCAAGTAACTGTGAAGGGATTGACAACCCCTTTATCGCGTTGGGTGCAAGTTGTTCGATTGTTTGTGCATGTATTCGGTCACTTGTGTGTTGTCTCCTACTGGATTGATACCTTGGTTCTCAAACTGAGGGAAATACTTATCTCTACTTTGCTGCATCACTGATGACCCACAAGTATATGGGATCAATTGTAGTTCTTTTCGATAAGTCAGAGTGTCGAACCCAACAAGGAGCAGAAGGAAATGACAAGTGGTTTTCAGCAAGGTAATGTCTGCAAGTGCTGAAATTGTGAGTAACAGAGTAGTTTGATAGCAAGATAATTTGTAACAAGCAAGTAACGATAAGAGTAGCAAAAGTGCAGAAAGGTAGCACAATCCCTTTGAGGCAAAGGACAGGCCAAAATTGTCTCTTATGATAAGCAAACCGTTCTTGAGGGTACACAGGAATTTCATCTAGTCACTTTCACCATGTTGGTTCGATTCGTGTTCGCTACTTTGATAATTTGATATGTGGGTGGACCGGTGCTCAGGTGTCGTTCTTACTTGAAAAAACCTCCTACTTATGATTAACCCTCCCACAAGCATCCGCAACTACGAGATAAGTATTAAGAAGTAATTCTAACCATAGCATTACACTTTTGGATCCAATCGGTCCCTTACGGAATAGCGCATAAACTGGGGTTTAAGCTTCTGTCACTCTCGCAACCCATCATCTAATTGCTACTCCAAAATGCATTCCCTCAAGTAGTCATGTAGTCGACGTTCACATGACACCACTAAGGGAATCACAACATACATACTATCAAAATATCGAACACATATCAAGTTCACATGATTACTTGCAACATGATTTCTCCCATTACCTCAAGAACGAAAGTAACTACTCACAAATGATAATCATGCTCAAGATCAGAGGAGTACTAAACAGCATATTGTATCTGAACATATAATCTTCCACCAAATAAACCATATAGTAATCAACTACAAGATGTAATCAACACTACTAGTCACCCACAAGCACCAATCTATAGTTCCGGTAACAAGATTGAACAGAAGAGACGAACTAGGGTTTGAGATGAGATGGTGCTATTGAAGATGTTGATGGATATTGCCCTCCCCAAGATGGGAGAGTTGTTGGTGATGATGATGATGATGATTTGCCACTCAGGGAGGGAAGTTCCCCCAGCGGAATCGCTCCGCCGGAGGGCAAAAGGGCTCCTGCCCAAGTTCCGCCTCGAGACGGAGGCGCTCTGTCCCGAAAATCCTCTCCTTATTTTTTCTAGGTCAAAATGACCTATATACTAGAAGATGGGCACCGGAGGTGGGCCTGGGTGAGCACAATCCACCAGGGCGCGCCCAGGTGGGTTGTGCCCACCTGGTGGGCCTCCTATGGTTCTTATTTGCTCCAATATTCATCATATATTCCATAAAAATTCTCCATGAAGTTTCATCTTGTTTGGAGTTGTGCAAAATAGGTAGCCTGACGTAGCTTTTCCACGTCTAGATTTCCAGCTGCCGGAATTCTCCCTCTTTGTGTGTACCTTGCAAATTATGAGAGAAAAGGCATTAGAATACTCCAAAAGGCATTATTATGCATAAAAACATCATAAATAACAGTAGGAAAACATTACGCAAAATATACGTATCTACTTCCCAAGGCTTAGACCTCGCTTGTCCTCAAGCGAAAACCGAAATCGAAAAACATGTCCACATGCTTAGAGCGAGAGAGAGGTGTCGATAAAAACAAAATACGGACATAGAAGCATCATGTTCATTATTATAACAGCAACAAACTTAAACATAAGACTCTTATCATAGAACTTCTATCATAGACTTCTCATGAATAATTGACAATTCATCACACTATTGAAGTATAAGGGTCTTTTACATTTGTGTTCCTAACTCGAACCCACTACTCAGATTTACCCCTAATTTCGAAGTGTGCTCAAATTTGCCCCTCTGCCATTAGATAACCTTATACAAATACCCTTCTGTGTCGTTTCTATCCGGTCAAAGGGCTTTGACCGTTTTCTAGACGTTTGATGGACAATTTTGCCCCTCGAAAAAAGAGAAGAGATAGGGCGCACTTACCTTTTGGCCCAGGATGGCCCAGCCAGCCCAGCTCTCTGGATGGTCATTGTCTTCCTCTCCCGAGGGCATGTCGCCCGCATGCTCACCTAAGCACCACCGTTCTCGTAGACAACGGCACAGAGAAGCCGCACCAGCATGTCTTCGAGGCCCGCCGTCAAGCATACCATCACCACACAGTGGATCATGACCTTGGGTGCTCTGCAACTCCGCTATCGAATCGATCTCGGCCGCCTCTGCCTGCCGGCCACCGGCCTAGATTCGCCATCGTCTGACCTTCCCGAGCCTTCTGTTCATTCTGGCGACATTGTTGTGCCTTCCTGCTCCCCCTTGTGTTTAAGCCCGTCGATTTCTTCCGCTAGCTGCATCCCCACAAGCCCGAGCGCCGCCAGCTGCCATGGCCGTTGCACGCATCGATGCCAAGCCCCCATTGTGTTGGGGAACGTAGTAATTTCAAAATTTTCCTACGCACACACAAGATCATGGTGATGCATAGCAACGAGAGGGGAGAGTGTTGTCTACGTACCCTCGTAGACCGAAGCGGAAGCGTTGACACAACATAGAGGAAGTAGTCGTACGTTCTCCTCGCGATCCAACCGATCACAGCACCGTTACTCCGGCACCTCCGAGTTCTTGGCACACGTTCAGCTCGATGACGATCCCCGGGCTTCGATCCAGGAAAGCGTCGGGGAAGAGTTCTGTCAGCACGACGGCATGGTGACGATCTTGATGTGTTACCGGCGCAGGGCTTCGCCTAAGCACTGCAACGATATGATCGAGGTGGAATTTGGTGGAAGGGGGCACCGCACACGGCTAAGGAAAGATCTCAATGATCAATTGTGTGTCTCTGGGGTGCCCCCTGCCCCTGTATATAAAGGAGCCAAGGGGGAGGGGCTGGCCGGCCAAGCTTGGCGCGCCAGGAGAGTCCTACTCCCTCTGGGAGTAGGATTCCCCCCCCCCCAATCCTAGTTGGACTAGGATTCTCCAAGGGGGAGAGAGAGAGAGAGGGGGCGCCCACCTCTCCTAGTCCTAATAGGACTAGGGGAAGGGGGGAGGCGCGCAGCCCATGAGGGCAGCCCTCTCACTTCTCCTCCAAGGCCCATGTTGGCCCATTATGCTCCCGGGGGGTTCCGGTAACCCTCCCAGTATTCCGGTAAAATCCTGATTTCACCTGGAGTGCATCCGATGTCCAAACATAGGCTTCCAATATATCATTCTTTACGTCTCGACCATTTCGAGACTCCTCGTCATGTCCGTGATCACATCCGGGACTCCGAACTCCTTCGGTACATCAAAATGCATAAACTCATAATAACTGTCATCGTAACGTTAAGCGTGCGGACCCTACGGTTCGAGAACAATGTAGACATGACCGAGACATGTCTCCGGTCAATAACCAATAGCGGGACCTGGATGCCCATATTGGCTCCTACATATTCTACGAAGATCTTTATCGGTCAGACCGCATAACAACATATGTTGTTCCCTTTGTCATCGGTATGTTACTTGCCCGAGATTCGATCGTCGGTATCCAATACCTAGTTCAATCTCGTTACCGGCAAGTCTCTTTACTCGTTCCGTAATACATCATCTCGCAACTAACTCATTGGTTGCAATGCTTGCAAGGCTTTATGTGATGTGCATTACCGAGAAGGCCCTGAGATACCTCTCCGACAATCGGAGTGACAAATCCTAATCTCGAAATACGCCAACCCAATATGTACCTTCGGAGACACCTGTAGAGCACCTTTATAATCACCCAGTTACGTTGTGACGTTTGGTAGCACACAAAGTGTTCCTACGGTAAACGGGAGTTGCATAATCTCATAGTTAAAGGAACATGTATAAGTCATGGATAAAAGCAATAGCAACATACTAAACGATCGGGTGCTATGCTAATGGAATGGGTCATGTCAATCAGATCATTCAACTAATGATGTGATCTCGTTAATCAAATAACAACTCTTTGTTCATGGCTAGGAAACATAACCATCTTTGATTAATGAGCTAGTCAAGTAGAGGCATACTAGTGACACTCTGTTTGTCTATGTATTCACACATGTATTATGTTTCCAGTTAATACAATTCTAGCATGAATAATAAACATTTATCATGATATAAGGAAATAAATAATAACTTTATTATTTCCTCTAGGGCATATTTCCTTCAGTCTCCCACTTGCACTAGAGTCAATAATCTAGATTACAAAGTAATGATTCTAACACCCATGGAGTCTTGGTGCTGATCATGTTTTGCTCGTGGAAGAGGCTTAGTCAACGGGTCTGCAACATTCAGATCCGTATGTATTTTGCATATCACTATGTCTCCCACCTGGACCAAATCCCGGATGGAGTTGAAGCGTCTTTTGATGTGTTTGGTTCTTTTGTGAAATCTGGATTCCTTTGCCAAGGCAATTGCACCAGTATTGTCACAAAAGATTTTCATTGGACCCGATACGCTAGGTACAACACCTAGATCGGATATGAACTCCTTCATCCAGACTCCTTCATTAGCTGCTTCCGAAGCGGCTATGTACTCAGCTTCACATGTAGATCCCGCCACGACGCTTTGTTTAGAACTGCACCAACTGACAGCTCCACCGTTTAATGTAAATACGTATCCGGTTTGCGATTTAGAATCGTCCGGATCAGTGTCAAAGCTTGCATCGACGTAACCGTTTACGACGAGCTCTTTGTCACCTCCATAAATGAGAAACATATCCTTAGTCCTTCTCAAGTACTTAAGGATGTTCTTGACCGCTGTCCAGTGATCCACTCCTGGATTACTTTGGTACCTGCCTGCTAAACTTACAACAAGGCACACATCAGGTCTGGTACACAGCATTGCATACATGATAGAGCCTATGGCTGAAGCATAGGGAACATTTTTCATTTTCTCTCTATCTTCTGCGGTGGTCGGGCATTGAGTCTTACTCAACTTCACACCTTGTGCCACAGGCAAGAACCCTTTCTTTGCCTGATCCATTTTGAACTTTTTCAAAACTTTGTCAAGGTATGTGTTTTGTGAAAGTCCTATTAAGCGTCTTGATCTATCTCTATAGATCTTAATGCCCAATATGTAAGCAGCTTCACCGAGGTCTTTCATTGAAAAACTCTTATTCAAGTATCCCTTTATGCTATCCAGAAATTCTATATTATTTCCGATCAGCAATATGTCATCCACATATAATATCAGAAATGCTACAGAGCTCCCACTCACTTTCTTGTAAATACAGGCTTCTCCAAAAGTCTGCATAAAACCAAATGCTTTGATCACACTATCAAAGCGTTTATTCCAACTCCGAGAGGCTTGCACCAGTCCATAAATGGATCGCTGGAGCTTGCACACTTTGTTAGCTCCCTCTGGATCGACAAAACCTTCTGGTTGCATCATATACAACTCTTCTTCTAGAAATCCATTCAGGAATGCAGTTTTGACATCCATTTGCCAAATTTCATAATCATAAAATGCGGCAATTGCTAACATGATTCGGACAGACTTAAGCATCGCTACGGGTGAGAAAGTCTCATCGTAGTCAATCCCTTGAACTTGTCGAAAACCTTTTGCAACAAGTCGAGCTTTATAGACAGTAACATTACCATCAGCGTCAGTCTTCTTCTTAAAAATCCATTTATTCTCAATTGCTTGCCGATCATCGGGCAAGTCAACCAAAGTCCACACTTTGTTCTCAAACATGGATCCCATCTCAGATTTCATGGCCTCAAGCCACTTTGCGGAATCTGGGCTCACCATCGCTTCTTCATAGTTCGTAGGTTCATCATGGTCTAGTAACATGACTTCCAAAATAGGATTACCGTACCACTCTGGTGCGGATCTTACTCTGGTTGATCTACGAAGTTCAGTAGAAACTTGATCTGAAGTTTCATGATCATTATCATTAGCTTCCTCCCTATTTGGTGTAGGTGTCACAGAAACTGATTTCTGTGACGTACTACTTCTCAATAAGGGAGTAGATACAGTTATCTCATCAAGTTCTACTTTCCTCCCACTCACTTCTTTCGAGAGAAACTCCTTCTCTAGAAAGTTTCCGACTTTAGCAACAAAAATTTTGCCTTCGGATCTGTGATAGAAGGTATACCCAACAGTCTCCTTTGGGTATCCTATGAAGACACATTTTTCCGATTTGGGTTCGAGCTTATCAGGTTGAAGCTTTTTCACATAAGCATCGCAGCCCCAAACTTTAAGAAACGACAACTTTGGTTTCTTGCCAAACCATAGTTCATAAGGCGTCGTCTCAACGGATTTCAATGGTGCCCTATTTAACGTGAATGCGGCTGTCTCTAGAGCATAACCCCAAAACGATAGCGGTAAATCGGTAAGAGACATCATAGATCGCACCATATCCAGTAAAGTACGATTACGACGTTCGGACACACCATTACGTTGTGGTGTTCCGGGTGGCGTGAGTTGCGAAACTATTCCGTATTGTTTCAAATGTAGACCAAACTCGTAACTCAAATATTCTCCTCCACGATCAGATCGTAGAAACTTTATTTTCTTGTTACGATGATTTTCCACTTCACTCTGAAATTCTTTGAACTTTTCAAATGTTTCAGACTTGTGTTTCATTAAGTAGATATACCCATATTTGCTTAAATCATCAGTGAAGGTGAGAAAATAACGATATCCGCCACGAGCCTCAACATTCATTGGACCACATACATCAGTATGTATGATTTCCAATAAATCTGTTGCTCTCTCCACAGTACCGGAGAACGGTGTTTTAGTCATCTTGCCCATAAGGCACGGTTCGCAAGTGCCAAGTGATTCATAATCAAGTGACTCCAAAAGTCCATCAGTATGGAGTTTCTTCATGCGTTTTACACCGATATGACCTGAACGGCAGTGCCACAAATAAGTTGCACTATCATTATCAACTCTGCATCTTTTGGCTTCAACATTATGAATATGTGTATCACTACTATCGAGATTAAGTAAGAACAAACCATTCTTTAATGGTGCATGAACATAAAAGATATTACTCATATAAATAGAACAACCATTATTCTCTGATTTAAATGAATAACCGTCTCGCATCAAACAAGATCCAGATATAATGTTCATGCTCAACGCTGGTACTAAATAACAATTATTTAGATCAAATATTAATCCCGAAGGTAGATGTAGAGGTAGCGTGCCGACTGCGATCACATCGACTTTGGAACCATTTCCCACGCGCATCGTCACCTCGTCCTTAGCCAATCTTCGCTTAATCCGTAGCCCCTGTTTTGAGTTGCAAATATAGCAACAGAACCAGTATCAAATACCCAGGTGCTACTGCGAGAATTAGTAAGGTACACATCAATAACATGTATATCATATATACCTTTGTTAACCTTGCCATCCTTCTTATCCGCCAAATACTTGGGGCAGTTCCGCTTCCAGTGACCAGTCTGCTTGCAATAGAAGCACTCAGTTTCAGGCTTAGGTCCAGACTTGGGTTTCTTCTCTTGATTAGCAACTTGCTTGCTGTTCTTTTTGAAGTTCCCCTTTTTCTTCCCTTTGCCCTTTTTCTTGAAACTAGTGGTTTTGTTAACCATCAACACTTGATGCTCCTTTTTGATTTCTACCTCCGCGGCTTTCAGCATCGCGAAGAGCTCGGGCATAGTTTTGGTCATCCCTTGCATATTATAGTTCATCACGAAGCTCTTGTAGCTTGGTGGCAGTGATTGGAGAATTCTGTCAATGACGCAATCATCCGGAAGATTAACTCCCAGTTGAATCAAGTGATTGTTATACCCAGACATTCTGAGTATATGCTCACTGACAGAACCGTTCTCCTCCATCTTACAGCTATAGAACTTATTGGAGACTTCATATCTCTCAATCCGGGCATTTGCTTGAAATATTAACTTCAACTCCTGGAACATCTCATATGCTCCATGGTGTTCAAAACGTCGTTGAAGTCCCGGTTCTAAGCCGTAAAGCATGGCACACTGAACTATAGAGTAGTCATCAGCTTTGTTTTGCCAGACGTTCACAACATCTGGCGTAGCTCTTGCACCAGGCCTGGCACCTAGCGGTGCTTCCAGGACATAATTCTTCTGTGCAGCAATGAGGATAATCCTCAAGTTATGGACCCAGTCCGTGTAATTGCTACCATCATCTTTCAACTTTGCTTTCTCAAGGAACGCATTAAAATTCAACGGAACAATAGCACGAGCCATCTATCTACACAACATAGACAAGCAAGATACTATCAGGTACTAAGTTCATGATAAATTTAAGTTCAATTAATCATATTACTTAAGAACTCCCACTTAGATAGACATCCCTCTAATCCTCTAAGTGATCACGTGATCCAAATCAACTAAACCATGTCCGATCATCACGTGAGATGGAGTAGTTTCAATGGTGAACATCACTATGTTGATCATATCTACTATATGATTCACGCTCGACCTTTCGGTCTCCGTGTTCCGAGGCCATATCTGTTATATGCTAGGCTCGTCAAGTTAAACCTGAGTATTCCGCGTGTGCAACTGTTTTGCACCCGTTGTATTTGAACGTAGAGCCTATCACACCCGATCATCACGTGGTGTCGCAGCACGAAGAACTTTCGCAACGGTGCATACTCAGGGAGAACACTTCTTGATAATTTAGTGAGAGATCATCTTATAATGCTACCGTCAATCAAAGCAAGATAAGATGCATAAAAGGATAAACATCACATGCAATAAGTGATATGATATGGCCATCATCAGCTCGTGCTTGTGATCTCCATCTTCGAAGCACCGTCATGATCACCATCGTCACCGGCGCGACACCTTGATCTTCATCGCAGCATCGTTGTCGTCTCGTCAATCTTATGCTTCCACGACTATCACTACCGCTTAGTAATAAAGTAAAGCATTACATCGCGATTGCATTGCATACAATAAAGCGACAACCATATGGCTCCTGCCAGTTGCCGATAACTCGGTTACAAAACATGATCATCTCATACAATAAAATTTAGCATCATGTCTTGACCATATCACATCACAACATGCCCTGCAAAAACAAGTTAGACGTCCTCTACTTTGTTGTTGCAAGTTTTACGTGGCTGCTACGGGCTTAAGCAAG
Organism: Aegilops umbellulata; assembly: GCA_032464435.1. Lineage (NCBI taxonomy): Eukaryota > Viridiplantae > Streptophyta > Magnoliopsida > Poales > Poaceae > Aegilops > Aegilops umbellulata. Next base: position 247,161,779 of record CP136056.1, read on the forward strand.
AACTCATCTTACCTACGCATCAAAACCACAACGATAGTTTGTCAAATAGACTCCGTTTTAACCTTCTCAAGGACCGAGCATAGCCACACTCGGTTCAACTAAAGTTGGAGAGACAGTCTTCCGCAAGCCATCTATGTGCAAAGCACGTCGAGGGAACCGGTCTCGCGTAAGAGTACGCGTAAGGTTGGTCCGAATCGTCTCGTCCAACAGTACCGCTGAACCAAAGTATGACATGCTGGTAGGCAGTATGACTTGTATCGTCCACAACTCACTTGTGTTCTACTCGTGCAAATAACATCAAACCATAAAAACCTAGGCTCGGATGCCACTGTTGGGGAACGTAGTAATTTCAAAATTTTCCTACGTACACGCAAGATCATGGTGATGCATAGCAACGAGAGGGGAGAGTGTTGTCTACGTACCCTCGTAGACCGAAGCGGAAGCGTTGACACAACATAGAGGAAGTAGTCGTACGTTCTCCTCGCGATCCAACCGATCACAGCACCGTTACTCCGGCACCTCCGAGTTCTTGGCACACGTTCAGCTCGATGACGATCCCCGGGCTTCGATCCAGCAAAGCGTCGTGGAAGAGTTCCGTCAGCACGACGGCGTGGTGACGATCTTGATGTGTTACCGGCGCAGGGCTTCGCCTAAGCACTGCAACGATATGATCGAGGTGGAATTTGGTGGAAGGGGGCACCGCACACGGCTAAGGAAAGATCTCAATGATCAATTGTGTGTCTCTGGGGTGCCCCCTGCCCCTGTATATAAAGGAGCCAAGGGGGAGGGGCTGGCCGGCCAAGCTTGGCGCGCCAGGAGAGTCCTACTCCCTCTGGGAGTAGGATTCCCCCCTCCCAATCCTAGTTGGACTAGGATTCTCCAAGGGGGAGAGAGAGAGAGAGGGGGCGCCCACCTCTCCTAGTCCTAATAGGACTAGGGGAAGGGGGGGAGGCGCGCAGCCCATGAGGGCAGCCCTCTCACTTCTCCTCCAAGGCCCATGTTGGCCCATTATGCTCCCGGGGGGTTCCGGTAACCCTCCCGGTATTCCGGTAAAATCCTGATTTCACCTGGAGTGCATCCGATGTCCAAACATAGGCTTCCAATATATCATTCTTTACGTCTCGACCATTTCGAGACTCCTCGTCATGTCCGTGATCACATCCGGGACTCCCAACTCCTTCGGTACATCAAAATGCATAAACTCATAATAACTGTCATCGTAACGTTAAGCGTGCGGACCCTACGGTTCGAGAACAATGTAGACATGACCGAGACATGTCTCCGGTCAATAACCAATAGCGGGACCTGGATGCCCATATTGGCTCCTACATATTCTACGAAGATCTTTATCGGTCAGACCGCATAACAACATACGTTGTTCCCTTTGTCATCGGTATGTTACTTGCCCGAGATTCGATCGTCGGTATCCAATACCTAGTTCAATCTCGTTACCGGCAAGTCTCTTTACTCGTTCCGTAATACATCATCTCGCAACTAACTCATTGGTTGCAATGCTTGCAAGGCTTTATGTGATGTGCATTACCGAGAAGGCCCTGAGATACCTCTCCGACAATCGGAGTGACAAATCCTAATCTCGAAATACGCCAACCCAATATGTACCTTCGGAGACACCTGTAGAGCACCTTTATAATCACCCAGTTACGTTGTGACGTTTGGTAGCACACAAAGTGTTCCTACGGTAAACGGGAGTTGCATAATCTCATAGTTAAAGGAACATGTATAAGTCATGGATAAAAGCAATAGCAACATACTAAACGATCAGGTGCTATGCTAATGGAATGGGTCATGTCAATCAGATCATTCAACTAATGATGTGATCTCGTTAATCAAATAACAACTCTTTGTTCATGGCTAGGAAACATAACCATCTTTGATTAATGAGCTAGTCAAGTAGAGGCATACTAGTGACACTCTGTTTGTCTATGTATTCACACATGTATTATGTTTCCAGTTAATACAATTCTAGCATGAATAATAAACATTTATCATGATATAAGGAAATAAATAATAACTTTATTATTGCCTCTAGGGCATATTTCCTTCACATTGTCCTTGTGTTGTTACAGAGTGATCCCGAAGACCACTGGAAGCCACCAAGACGCGTAGTTCGCTCGTTTTCATCACGCGGCAACGCGCACGACCAAACTGTAGCTCAGTCGTCGCTCCGCTCGTCACCGTCCTCGATTCCGGCGACCATTTGGACCAACTCTGTCACCAATAGATGTGCCTAGTTTCCAGCTATGCGTAGGTGCTAGCAATGCGTCCAACCGTCATTTGTAGAGCGAACCCGATGTACCTCAGTCGTGATTTGTGGTCGCCGACGGGGAAATCGCCGGGATGAGGTACGACCAAGTGGGCCTGACAGGTCAGGTACCACCTGTGAGTATGACTTGTGGGCCTTCCATAATTAATAGTGCTAAATATCCAGCTAAAAAACAAAGCTAATTATCATAGTAATAAATAAATAAATAAATAAATAAATAAATAATGAGGCCCTAACATGTGGGCCCATGTCCTTTGTTTACCTAGTCAATGTTGACTAGCTTGACTTAGAATAGGAGAGTATTTTTTATTTTTTTCTCTTGATGGGTCCCACATGGAGGCAGGGGTAAAATGTCCAGGAAATGTCCGATAGACGGTCAAAGGCCTTTGACCTAAGAGCATCTCCAGCCGCGCCCCCAACAAGGCCCCCAGGCAATTTTTTGGCCGCCGGTGCCGAAAAATCGGCCCAGTCGCGCCCCCAAAGGCCCTTTTTTCGCCGGCTCAGGCCGAAATTGGCGCCAGCGGACCAGGCCGAACCCAGCGCGCTGGGGGCGCTTGGGGGCGCTGACCGAATTGTTTTTGGCGCAAAAATCGGCGGGGCCTCCTTGGCAGCAACTCGGCTGTTCTCGTCGCTTCGTCGTCCTCATTGCCTCGGTTCCCGCGGGGGAATCAATGCCAATGTTGCCGCGCGCTGTAGCGCTGGTTAGCCTCCATTGATGCCTTCACGGGCGGCGCGGTGAAGGTGGTGCGACACGCGTCCCTCGCCCGCCACGCGTACACACGGCGGCCACGCGGGCGCCGCCTATATAAGTCGCCCCCTCCCGCACCGGTGAGCCACGCACAGACCTCGCTCTCAACCTCAGACGCCCCCGTTCCTCCCTCTCTTCTTGTCATTTCTAGTTCACCCAATGGCCGAGCGCTACCCAGGCGAAGGCGTGGTGGCGAATGGCTTTGGCCGTCGCCACCTTCACGAGGACGAAGCCCGGCTTCTCTATGAGGCCGAGTACCCGGTCCCGCCGGACATGCGGGTGCCCGGGGTGTGGAGGGTAAGCGCCGGCGGGCTCCCGCTGCCACTGCCGCCCACCGGGGCGGCCAGGCGTGCGGAGATTGCCCGAATCCGTTCCTCTGTGCCGCAGGCGTCGAGAGAAGGGCCGAGGTATACCCCCAATAGCACGCTATGGGAGCCGTACTTCCGTCGTCGCCACGCCGTGTTGCTTGAGGCCACGAACGGCACCGTGCCCTTCGGGAAGCACAATGCCAACGGGCGTCGCCGATGGTGGGGTGTGCCCGGCCGCACGCTGGAGGCCGTCCTCGAGTACATCGAGGGCGGCAACACGCCTAGGCTGGAGTACCCCGCTCGCCCCACCTTCTCCCGCCGGCGTGGTAGCTCGTGGACGCCAAGACGCATGGACCCGGCATCCTCCTCCTCGTCCGGCCGCTCGACCGGCTCTCCCTCCCTCCTCCCCGTCAAGCCGGAGCCCCAGGACACGCCGATCAGCCGGTGCACCCGCAAGTGCGGTGTCCGCATCGCCGAGTCCTCTCCCACCCCTGCCCGACCTCTCAGGCCGAAGGTGGAGTCCGGCCTCCCTGCGGAGTACGAGGCCATTGCCCGGTCTGGCTTCTCCGACGAGGCCGCCCTAAAGTGGGCGCGGGACGACTACCTCCACGATGAGATGGCTCGGAAGAGCCGAGCCCTGCATGAGATAGCTGCCCGCCAGTGTGGGCGCAAGGACGAGAACATCATGGTGATCCTCGACCGCAACAAAGACGAGGAAGCCCCCGGACAGTCCAACCCGCCGTGCCTTGGCGACCTGGGCAGGGGAGCAGCAGGGACGATGGCCGCGGAGGAGGCGACGACGACGACGATGGCGTCGACTACACGCAGTTCTACAGGCTCCTCGGCATGTAGAACGTCAGGGCGGCGGGCGGCGAGGAACGGCGAGAGTGACGGCTTCTCTAGTAGTGTCTTTTTTTCTTCTTTTGTAAAATATTTGATGAACTCGCTGAATTTTGGTTAAATTTGCACCTTGTTTGTGCGAATGTGGGGCCGGATTTTGTTTAAAAGAACGAAAATGCGACGTGGGGGCGATGACTGCGGAGCATCACGCCCCCAACACGCGGTTTAGCGCCGGTTCGCCCCCAGGCGGCGATTTTACGCGCCCTGGGGGGGCAACGGCTGGAGATGCTCTAACAGAAATGGCACGGAAGGGCATTTCTGTAAGGTCACCTAACGGTAGAGGGGCAAATTTGAGCAGACTTCGAAATTAGGGGCAAATCTGATTAGGTGGTTCGAGTTAGGGACAGAAATCCAAATGGACTGAAGTATAAAGCAAAACCTCTATTAGGAACCAACAAACGATGTTCTCAGTCAACTTTGCAACTACAATTCATCATCTTTCCAGGAAGGGTCATGTATCTAAGCCTCTAGGCAAGTCCACATACTCAACCATCATATATTATTCCATGATTGCTAGCACTCACCGCATACACATGAGAAAAATGTTTCAACCGCACACATAGAAAGATAGGGGATTATGGTTTCGCCTCCCAACGTATTCACCTCAAGGGTGATGTGAACAATAATAACTCATGCTACCCATATTCAACTGGACATATGGGCCTAAATCTTTCCTCACCACATGATGCTTGCCAAAGGAGAAAAATAAAAAGGAATAGAGAGAAAACTTTGACTCTTTGCATAAAAGTAAATACATAAAAAGTACAAGATAGGCCCTTCGCAGAGGGAAGCAGAGGTTGCCATGCGCTTATTTGTTTGTATGCTCAACCCCTTAGTGCAAAAGAATGTCACATTGTATTGCCCCTTGTGATAGCGACCTTTATTATGCAGTGTGTCGCTTTTATTCTTCATCATCACAAGTTCGTACAATGCTCATTTTTCTCTTACACTAAATGATCTCACACTTTTAGAAGCAAATTTTATTGCCTTATTGCACCGATGACAACTTACTTGATGGATCTTGCTCAATCCCTACGTAGGTATGGTGGACTCTTGAAAATAAGATTTAGGTTTAGGGGTTTTTGGATGCACAAGTAGTATCTCTAATTAGTGCGGAATTTTTCGCTAGCAAAGATAGGGGCAAGCACCACATGTCAAAGGGTCTATGATAATATGACTTCTATGTGAATATGAACAAACATAAATTATCAGGTTGTCTTCCTTGTCCAACGTCAACAATTTTGGCATATAATATTTTGATGGGGGCTTACAATCACAAAAGATTTCTAGGATAGTATATGTATATGTGAATCTTCTCTTCCCTTATTAATTCTTTCATGAGTTGCATCATTGACCAATGCTATGTTTGTCAATCTTTAATAAAATTTTCTACTTATACTTTTCCTTACGTGGTGTCATCACCTACCATAAGATTAGCATATGATCTTTTTCATTTATTTCCTTTCTTCTTATTTATCCCCTTTCTTTTTATTGCAACTTGAAAGTAAAGAAAGAAAAAACTCAAACTAAACTTTTTTATATATCTCACACATGATTACAAGGATAGATCACTAAGCAAACTCTCTAAAAGAAAGGATCGAACTAACTTTTATTCATCTAAAGCAAACGATAACTATGGATCGAACTAAGATAGTAAAGGCAAAAGATAGCGGGGATGATACGATATTGGGGCACCTTCCCCAAGCTTGGCGGAAGCCAAGGGGAGTGCCCATACCCGATACTTTATTTTATTTTGTCGATGAAGAAGATGGTGGTGGTGATGAAGAAGTAGAGGTTTTGCCCTTCTTTTCCTCCAACTTACTCTGGAGGATAAAGTTATCTAGCCTCAACTCATCGCTCTCCATCTCGAGCTTTATTATCCTTTTGCATAATGCCTCCATGCTTTCAGTTTTGAAACGGAGAGGAACCGATTCATCTTCATCTTCTCCGGAAGTCCAGCTATAGTGCTCCACATCCCCATAAGACTTGGGGTTTGCGATGAAATCAACAACATAGCTCTCACCCTCAGAGTCTTGGGATGACATATTTTCAGATCTAACAGGAAAACAGCAAGAAAACAAAACAAAGGATTTCTCCGTGATACGGTGGTCAATAGGTTTGGGGGGTATATAAAGATTTTTTTATCTTGGGAAACAAGCAAATTGTAGAAAAACGGAGTCCGGAAGGTACACCAGGTGGGCACAACCCACCTGGGCGCGCCTGGCTTGCCAGGAACGCCCTGGTGTCTTGTGCCCACCAGGGTAGGCTTCCTAGAAGTTTCTTATTTCCCTAATTTTCTAAACATTCCAAAACTGATAAAAAATATTTTTGCGGATTTTTCGGAGTCCGTTTACTTATAGTATCACGTACCTCCTTATTTTCACAATTCTGGAGTGTTCCATAAGAACTCTTTTATGTGTTCTTCCGGTGTCAAAGTTTGGATAATATTACTTTCAACATTAATGGGCGTACGTACCTAAGATATAATGTTTTATTCATTGCCCATTAACAAATTTCGGGTTAGTACCTTCGGCATTATTTATTTTGATAGCTCCAGACTGATAAACCTCCTCGATAACATAGGGTCCTTACCATTTTGAGAGGAGTTTTCCTGCAAAGAATCTGAAACGAGAGTTGTACAAAAGAACATATTCTCCAACTTCAACTCATGATTTTGGATTCTTTTATCATGTCATCTTTTGACCTTTTCTTTAAACAATTTGGCATTTTCATAAGCTTGGGTTCTCCATTCATCTAATGAGCTAATATCAAATAACCTCTTTTCACCGGCAAGTTTGAAATCATAGTTGAGTTCTTTGATTGCCCAATATGGTTTATGTTCTAACTCAAGAGGCAAATGACAAGCTTTTCCATAAACCGTTTTATAAGGAGACATACCCATAGGATTTTTATATGCTATTCTATAAGCCCAAAGTGCATCATCTAATTTCTTAGACCAATTCTTTCGGGACCTATTAACAATCTTTTACAAGATTAATTTTATTTCTCGATTGCTAAGTTCATCTTGACCACTAGACCGAGGATGATAAGGTGATGCAATTCTATGGTTAACATCATACTTGGCAAGCATTTTACCGGAAGCACCATGAATAAAGTGTGAACCACCATCAGTCATTAAATATCTAGGGACTCCAAACCTTGGGAGAATAACTTCCTTAAGCCTTAAGCATTTTAATAGAGGTGTTGTGATCAACACTACTGGATGGAATAGCTTGTACCCATTTAGTAACGTAATCAACAGCAACCAAAATATGTGTATACCCATTAGAGGAAGCAAAAGGTCCCATGTAGTCAAATCCCCAAACATCAAATGGTTCAACAACAAGTGAATAATTCATAGGCATTTCTTGATGCTTACCGATATTACCTATTCTTTGACACTCATCACAAGATAAGACAAACTTACGGGCATCCTTGAAGAGAGTAGGCCAATAAAATCCAGATTGCAATACATTGTGAGCAGTTCTATCTCCAGCATGATGTCCTCCATCTGCTTCAGAGTGACATTTCCGTAGGATTTGTCCCTGTTCTTTCTCAGGTACACAACGTCTAATAATACCATCTACTCCTTCTTTATAAAGATGTGGATCATCCAAAAGTAATGTCTTAAATCATAGATGGTTTTTTTTCTTTTGTTGGTATGTAAATCTAGGTGGTAAATATTTAGAAACAATGTAATTAGCATAGTCAGCATACCAAGGAGTGTTGTGAGCAACATTTATTGCACCTAACTGCTCATTAGGAAAACTATCATCAATAGGTAGTGGGTCATCAAGCACATTTTCAAGCCTAGACAAGTTATCAGCTAAGGGTTTCTCAACTCCTTTTCTATCAGTGATATGTAAATCAAATTCTTGTAGCAAGAGAACCCATCGAATAAGTCTAGGTTTAGCATCTTTATTTTCTGTAAGATATTTAATAGCAGCATGATCGGTGTGAATAATTACTTTTGAATCAACAATGTAAGATCTAAGTTTATCACAAGCAAACACCACTACTAAGAATTCTTTTTCAGTAGTTGCATAATTTCGTTGAGTACTGTCTAGAGTTTTACTAGCATAATGAACAACATTCAGTTTCTTAGGAACTATTTGTCCTAGAATAGCACCAACAGCATAATCACTAGCATCAGACATAATTTCAAAAGGCAAGTTCCAATCAGGTGGTTGAACAATAGGTGTAGAAATCAAAGATTTCTTGAGTGTTTCGAAGGCTTCTAAACAATCATTATCAAAAACAAAAGGAACATCCTTTTGCAAAATATTTTAAAGAGGCCTAGAAATTTTTGAAAAGTCTTTGATAAATCTCCTATAGAAACCAGCATGACCTAGGAAACTACGAATACCTTTGATATCTTTAGGACATGGCATTTTCTCAATTGCATCAACCTTCTATTTGTCCACTTCAATACCTCTTTCAGAAATTTTATGGCCCAAGACAATACCTTCATTAACCATAAAGTGGAACTTCTCCCAACTCAAGACAAGATTTGTTTGTTCACATCTCTACAAAACTCGATCAAGATTCCTTAAACAATCATCAAAAGACTTCCCATAAACAGAGAAGTCATCCATGAAAACCTCAACCATCTTTTCACATAAGTCAAAGAATATAGCAGTCATACATCTTTGAAAGATAGCAGGTGCATTGCATAAACCAAAAGGCATACGTCTATAAGCATAAGTTCCAAAGGGACAAGTAAAAGTGGTCTTTTCTTGATTAGGTTGAGAAACATGTATTTATGAAAAACCAGAATATCCATCAAGGAAACAAAAATGTGTGTGCTTAGATAATCTTTCTAGCATTTGATCAATAAAAGGCAGAGGGTAATGATCTTTTCTAGTTGCTTTATTTAATATCCTGAAATCAATTACCATTATTTTGCATGTAACAATTCTTTGTGGATTAAGTTCATTATTATCATTAGGAACAACAGTAATACCTCCTTTCTTAGGGACACAATGAACGGGACTTACCCATCTGCTATCAGCTATTGGATAGATTATACCTGCTTCCAGAAGTTTTAAGATTTCCGTTCTTACCACTTCCTTTATTTTTGGATATAACGAACGTTGGTGACCAACAACGGGTTTAGCATCAGATAACTAATGCCCTTTAAATCATCAAGAGTATATCCAATAGCAGCTCGGTGCTTCCTTAGAACTTTCAATAATATTTCTTCTTCATGTTCTGAAAGGTTAGCACTAATAATAATAGGATATATCTTCTTTTCATCAAGATAAGCATATTTCAAAGCGTCTGGCAATTCTTTTAATTCAAACACAGGATCACCTTTAGGTGGAGGAGGACCTCCTAGAGTTTGAATAGGCAAATTGTGTTTAAGCAGAGGACGTTGTTCAAACAAAATCTTATCTATTTCATTTCTTTCATGCATATGCAAATCATTTTCATGGTCTAGCAAATATTGTTCTAAAGGATCAATAGGTGGTACAGCAATAGAAGCAAGACCAATTATTTCATCCTCACTAGGCAATTCTTTTTCATGAAGGTTTCTCCTAAACTTGGAAAAATTAAACTCATGAGATTCATCACCAAAAGTAACACCGACAGTTTGTTTCTCACAATCTATCTTAGCATTAACGGCGTTCAAGAAAGGTCTACCAAATATAATGGGACAAAAGTCATCTTGTGGGGAACCAATAACAAGAAAATCAGTAGGGCATTTTATTTTCCCACACAAGACTTCAACATCTCTAACAATCCCAAGTAGTGTGATGGTATCTCTATTGGCAAGTTTAATAGTGGCATCTATTTCTTCTATTTCAGCGTGTGCTATGTCATCCATAATTTATTGATAAAGGGTAAAGGGAATAGCATTCACGCTAGCACCTATGTCACATATACCATGGTAATAGTGATCACCTGTTTTAACTGAGACAACATGCATGCCAACAACGGGTCTATGTTTATCCTCTGTATCAGGTTTAGCAATTCTAGTAGCTTCATCACAGAAGTAAATAACATGCCCATCTGTATTTTCTTCCAGGATATCCTTAACCATAGAAACGCTAGGCTCTACTTTGATTTGTTCATCAGGTTTAGGTGTTCTAATATAAATTTTGTGAACTACAGTTGAAACTTTAGCATGTTCCTTTATCCTAACAGGGAAAGGTGGTTTCTCAATATAAGTAGTAGGAACAACTGGATCAACATTATAAATTATAGTTTCTTCTTTAGCTAGTACTGGTTCCTTAGTTTCTTCTTTAATAGGTGGGTGATATTTAAACCACTTCTCTTTAGGGGATTCACAAAAGGAGTCTACTATCTCAGAGTCAAGTCCATATTTACTGCTAAACTTTTGAAAAGCATTGGTATCAATAAAAGATTTAACACAATCATACTTAATCTTAATACCTGACTCTTTACCTTCGTCGAGTTCCCCATCTTCAGAGTTGCATTTAATTCTTTCCAAAAGATCCCATCGGAATTCAATAGTCTTCTTTATAAAAGAACCATCACAAGAAGTATCAAGCATGGATCGATCATTATGATAAAGCCGAGCATAAAAATTCTGGATAATAATTTCTCTTGAGAGATCATAATTGGGGCATGAATATAACATTGACTTAAGCCTCCCCCAAGCTAGATCGATACTTTCTCCTTCGCGAGGCCAAAAATTATATATGTAATTCCGACCACGATGAACTAGATGCATATGATAAATTTTTTGTGGAACTCAAAGTTCAATCGATTCCAATTCCAAGATCCAATATCATCGCATAGCCTATACCATGCCAATGCTTTTCCCTTCAAAATAAAGGGAAAACCTTCTTCATAACTTCATCTCCAGGTAAACCTGCAATCTTAAGCAATCCACAAATTTGTTCCACATATATCAAGTGCATATCAGGATGTTTGGTTCCATCTGCTGCATAAGGAGTAGCTAGCAGTTGTTCTATCATACCCGAAGGAATTTCATATTCAATATTTACAGTAGGTGCAGTGGGTTGAGGGGTAGCTAATTGTGGTTCTGGTCGAGGTGAAGATACCTCGAACAAACCCCTCAAAGGATTGTTTTCCATAGTAACAAGTGACAGTAAATTTCAGCACACTATATAAATATTTCGTTGCCAAATTCCACTTACCAAAGGCGCTTCACTCCGCGTCAACGGTGCCAGAAAATAGCCTTGATGACCCACTATGGCTCTTTTTGATAAGTAAGATTGTCGAACCCAACGAGGAGCAGAAGGAAATGACAAGTGGTTTTCAGCAAGGTAATGTGTGCAAGTACTAAAATTGTGAGTAACAGAGTAGTTTGATAGCAAGATAATTTGTAACGAGCAAGTAACGATAATAGAAGAAAAAGTGTAGAAAGGTAGCCCAATCCTTTTGATACAAAGGACATGCCAAAATGGTATCTTATGATAAGCAAAGCGTTCTTGAGGGTACACGGGAATTTCGTCTAGTCACTTTCACCATGTTGGTTCGATTCTTGTTCGCTACTTTGATAATTTGATATGTGGATGGACCGATGCTTAGGTGTTGTTCTTACTTGAAAAAACCTCCTACTTATGATTAACCCTCCCGCAAGCATCTGCATCTACGAGAAAAGTATTAAGAATAAATTCTAACCATAGCATTAAACTTTTGGATCCAATCGGTCCCTTGCGGAGCGCATAAACTGGGGCTTAAGCTTCTGTCACTCTCGCAACCCATCATCTAATTGCTACTCCACAATGCATTCCATTAGGCCCAAATATGGTGAAGTGTCATGTAGTCGATGTTCACATGTCACCACTAAGGGAATCACAACATACATACTATCAAAATATCGAACATATATCAAGTTCACATGATTACTTGCAACATGATTTCGCCCGTGACCTCAAGAACAAAAGTAACTACTCACAAATGATAATCATGCTCAAGATCAGAGGGGTATTAAATAGCATATTGGATCTGAACATATAATTTTCCACCAAATAAACCATATAGTAATCAACTACAAGATGTAATCAACACTACTAGTCACCCACAAGCACCAATCTATAGTTCCGGTAACAAGATTGAACACAAGGGATGAACTAGGGTTTGAGATGAGATGGTGATGTTAAAGATGTTGATGGATATTGCCCTCCCCAAGATGGGAGAGTTGTTGGTGATGGTGATGAAGATGATTTCCCCATCTGGGAGGGAAGTTCCCCCGGCGGAATCGCTCCGTCGGAGGGCAAAAGTAATCCTGCCCAAGTTTCGCCTCAATATGGCAGTGCTCCGTCCCGAAAGTACTCTCCTTATTTTTTCTAGGTCAAAATGACCTATGTACCAGAAGATGGGCACCGGAGGTGGGCCTGGGTGAGAACAATCCACCAGGGCGCACCTGGGCTTCCTGGCGCGCCCAGGTGGGTTGTGCCCACCTGGTGGGCCTCCTATGATACTTATTTGCTCCAATATTCATCATATATTCTATAAAAATTCTCTCTAAAGTTTGAGCTTATTTGGGGTTGTGCAGAATAGGTAGCCTGACATAGCTTTTCGAGGTCCAGATTTCCAGCTTTCGGAATTCCCCCTCTTTGTGTGTACCTTGCAAATTATGAGAAAAAAGGAATTAGAATTACTCCAAAAAGCATTATTATGCGTAAAAACATCATAAATAACAGTAGGAAAACATGATGCATCAAATCTCCCAAGCTTAGACCTCGCTTGTCCTCAAGCGAAAACCAAAATCGAAAAATATGTCCACATGCTTAGAGAGAGAGAGAGAGGTGTCGACAAAAACAAAATACGGACATAGAAGCATCATGTTAATTATTATAACAACAACAAACTTAAACATAAGACTCTTATCATAGAACTTTTAACATAGCTAGACTTCTCATGAATAAGTGACAATTCATCACACTATTGAAGTATAAAGCAAAAACATGATGCAAAGTGGACGTATCAATCACCCTTTCCTCTTCAAGGGAAAAACCAAAGCAAGCTCAAGAAGTAGCAGTTGCCCGAGTCAATGGTGCATGTTCAGCCACATGTCTTATCTCTCTACTAAACGGTCTTTGATTCCATTTTATTCTCCCTGCCTATCCTAGTCCCACTCCTCTTATAGCATTCTTCAGGCATTTGTGCCAAATTTGGTTATCTATCAATCGTATTCTCTTATGTACAACAAATTTATCCAATTTTAATATTCTAGACCCTAATTAAAAACCCACTTTTAATAAAAAAAGTCGTCTAAAAAAGCATGGCACCTCATGCATTAGCCCATACCTATCCAATCGTTAGAAAAACAACATCTTTATACCACACACAAAGATTGCAGTTGATGCCTACTAGTCACAAGGGAGCTTTGAATTGATCTAGGGATGATCTGAGTTAGTCCATCCAAATCAAGGCTTGCAATGACTCAAAGCCTGGCCAAAATGCTCTAGCTACTAGATCCTTGATTACGAGGAAATTGAGTGGTTTCTAGCCATAAACGATATTCAAGTTGAAGAGGGATTGGGGTGTCCCCCAGGAGATTTTTTGTGTGTACCTCTGCGAGATGAAGCCTCTCATTTTTTTTCAATCTTCTAGTGGCACACCCTGACATTGGGAGAATCACAAGATCATAGCTGGCTGGCGCCTAAAGCATGAACTGCACGTGTCACCCTTCCATCTCTCATCGCATTTTTGCATTTCCAACCCGTCAACTTTGTCCCAACCAGGCTAATGAGCGGCTTATAGTCAACTATTTCAAGTCTTTCAAAGTGAAGGCGCGATCCCAGGTTCCCCTGGTATGGAGGTGACCGCTGATAGAAAATCTAGACTAGCTACTGGAGGATGGTCCCTTTACATTGAATATGGAATATTACAACTGTCTCAAGGTTTGATTGTGGTATACTTAACATTTATGACTCATTGGCAGCAAGGGATCCCGGGGGATCCCCTTCATTTCCCTAGTTGTGGAAACCACGATCAAATTATGCCCCGTTTTTTCTGGAGGGCCCATTTGGTGTCATCAGACAAGGACTTTCCATTCCCGATGCACTTTATTTCCTGGGTAGGAAATCACTACCTCCTGGCACCAGGAGAATTCTCCCCATGCACCTCGCGAGGATGCAAAGATCAACCGCAGCCTCCGCTGCCCACCTCATCTCTTGCCTCGTTTCTGCATCTGCCATGCAACCTCAGTCGCCTCGGGTCAGCTATAACTAATCATCCCCCCTCCATGTTCAAACGACAACATAAATTTCCTCCTTGTGTTGGAAGGGATCCCACTTGCCATGAAAGTTCCCCTCAATGGGGCTTTGCTCCCCTGAGTATGGTGCATGTGCAACCAAACAAGCCCTTAGTGGTAACATATGATGTCGTCCTGGGATTGGAGCTCCCCTGATGTAGGGTGGAACCCTAAGGGTCGATCTTTCACGAAATGGAGGGGAACCCGCGAAGAACACGAGAGGGAAAACACTCAATCAGCAAGATCCAAATCACACATATGCTAAATCCACATACACACGAGGAGATACAATGATCCAAAGTTAACACAAGAGGGTACAAAGGGTAGCTAGTTCATCCCAATCCTTGGACGAGAGAGGTCTTGAATCCACTTGGAGGATCTTCTCACATGGAGGCCTTGATCTCCGTGGGAGTAGGGGTAAGTGGATGATCAAAGCTCTATCTCTATCTTGAGCTATCACAATGCTAACCATAAAACATCCGCATGAAGGGGTATTTATAGTCTAGGGAGAGAGAGGGGAATACATGGGCCAAGTCCCACGGTCTATACACACACGAGTGTCAAACGTATGGTCATTACCGGTCGTTCAGTGTCTCGTGAGGGACTGGACGCCCGGTAAGGATCAGACATCCGACATTTCGGCACTGTTGAGGTGTTGTCAGATTTCCGGACGCTGTCAGATGTCTGGTGCGTCGGTCGTCCGAAAGGCTTCGGTCTTCTGGCGTTTTGGCTCTAGACTTGTGGTACCGAATATCCGGAGTCGGTTAGACGTCTGGTCGCTGAAGTGTGTCGGAAGTCCGGTACTTGTCAGTCGTCCGGCTGTTGTAGCGTCCATTGGCCAGGCCTTCTGGATGGCCGAGTCTCCAGGTGTCAGATGATACGTCTCCAACGCATCTATAATTTTTGATTGCTCCATGCTATATTATCTATTGTTTTCGGCAATTGGGCTTTATTATCCACTTTTATATTATTTTTGGGACTAACCAATTAACCGGAGGCCCAGCCCAGATTTCCTGGTTTTTTTTCCTATTTCAGTGTTTTAGAGAAAAGGAATATCAAACGGAGTCAAAACGGAACGAAATCAACTGGAGAAGTTATTTTTGGAAGGAAACCATCGGATAGACTTGGACTCTACGTCAGGGGATACAGGAGGTGCTCACGAGGGTGGGGGGCGCACCCCGCCCCCTTAGGGCGCGCCCCCTGCCTCGTGGGGCCCCCGTAGCTCCTCCGACGTACCCCCTGCACCCATATATACTCTCGTACCCTAAAACTTCTAGAACAGAGATTGGATCATAAGTTTCGTGGCCACAAGCCTCTGTAGTCACGAGAAAGTCAATCTAGGCCCTCTCCGGCACCCTGCCGGAGGGGGCCATCATCACCGGAGGCCATGGAGGAGTATCCCGGAGGGCTCTTCATCACCATGGAGGCCAAGTACCAGAAGGTGGAGGCCATGGAGGAAGAAGCACAAGGGGGAGAACCTCTCCTCCTCTCTTCCGGTGGTGCCGGAGTGCCATCGGGAGGGGAATCATCCCCACGGTGATCGTCTTCATCAACATCACCATCATCATCACCATCCTCATCTCTTTTACGCAGTCCACTCTCCCGCACACTGCTGTAATCCCCTATTTGAACATGGTGCTTTATGCCACATATTATGATCCAATGATGTGTTGCCATCCTATGATGTTTTGAGTAGATATCTTTTGTCTTTGGGTTGATTGATGATCTAGATTGGTGTGAGTTGTATGTTTTACTTTGGTGCTGTCCTATGGTGCCCTCCGTGTCGCGCAAGCGTGAGGGATTCCCACTGTAGGGTGTTGCAATACGTTCATGATTCGCTTATAGTGGGTTGGTGAGTGATCAGAAGCACAAAACCGAGTAAGAGGGATTGTTGCATATGGGAATAAAGAGGACTTGATGCTTTAATGCTATGGTTGGGTCTTACCTTAATGATCTTTAGTAGTTGCGGATGCTTGCTAGAGTTCCAATCATAAGTGCATATGATCCAAGTAGAGAAAGTATGTTAGCTTATGCCTCTCCCTCATATGAAACTGCAATAGTGATCACCGGTCTTGTTAACAATTGCCTAGGACAATTCCGCACACCGATCCACCATTATTCCACACTCGCTATTTAGAATACTAAGTAATATATTCTAACTTTATGATAACATCACCTACTTTTATGTTTTAGCTCTCCGTCACCATGAAAAGTTATCCTCTTCATACCCACAACATAGTTTTATTTCTCGTTGCTAGTTGGAAGCAAACGTTCGGTGCACGTATAGTCGTATCACTGGCAGATAGGGCTTGAGAGAATATTGATCTTACCTTTATCTCCTTGTGGGTTCGACACTCCATACTTCTCACGTCCACCTTTGGAAAGTGCTACGATGATTCCTTGCACTTGGGGATTATCAAGCTCTTTTCTGGCGCTGTTGCCGGGGAGCAATAGCGCGGGGTTGATATTCTCGTGTGTGGTTGTTTTCTTTCTTCACTAAGTAGATTTTGTTTTTCCATTTTGTTTCTGTTTAGTTGTGGGTGAAATATACAAAAAAAATTAAAAATGAAAATGCAAAAAATTATTACTTGCCTTTCATGCCTAAAAAGTTTTTCTAAAAGAGAAGTGATTGGAAGGTTTTGCATTGAAGAAGTGAGGGTCGACCTTGAACACTTGTGTTCATGCTCACGGAAACAATGTAGAATTTTTCATGGAAGTTTCTCTGTAAATAGTTGTCCCCTTGTATATATTCATTGTATTATAAAAATAATGTGCCAAGCTTGGTTTTAGGATGATTAGATTGCTTGTTTGCTATGTGCAGAACAAAAACAGAAACTTTGGCTGTAGTGCATGAATTTACATTTTAAATGTGAAGTCAAATGGTTCTGATTCTTTTTGCACATTACTTCTGTACAAATTGTTCAAATTGTAAATTTTAGTTTATAATTTTAGGGGTTACAGAAGTTTGTCAAAATTCCAGATTACTACAGACTGTTCTGTTTTTAACAGATTCTGTTTTGCATGTGTTGTTTACTTATTTCGATGAATCTATGGCTAGTATTGGAGGGAATGAACCATAGAGAACTTGGAACACAGTAGGTTTAACACCAATACAAACAAATAATGAGTTCATTGCAGTACCTAAAGGTAGTGATTTGCTTTATTACACTAACGGATCTCACAAGTTTTTGTTAAAGTTTTGTGTGGATGAAGTGTTCGAAGGATGAGGAGTCACCGATGTGAGAAGAATAAAGAGAGGCAAGATTTCAAGCTTGGGGATGCCCAAGGCACCCCAAGTAAATATCCCAAGGATACTCAAGCATCTAAGCTTGGGGATGCCCGGGTTGGCATCCCATCTTTCTTCTTCAACAATTATCGGTATACCTTGGGTTTTGTTTTGTTCACATGATTTGTGTCCTTTGTGTTTTTCTTTTTCTCCAAGAACCATGTTAGCATGAGATATAACTTAATTGATTTATATAATACTTCATGTGCTTCACTTAAATCTTTTAAGTATGGTCTTATAGAATTGCTCTTTGTGCTTCGCTTAAATCTTTTGAGTATGGTTTTATAGAATGCTTCGTGTGCTTCACTTATATATTTTGAGCTTGGATATTGGTTAGTCTATGTTAATTGTAGAATACTCCATGAACTTCACTTATATCTTTTGGAGTATGAATAATACTATCATTAAAGTGGGTTGGAAGAGTGTCAACTTTAGGAATTAGTGATCACACTATTTTGGAGGATGTTGAATCTTAGTGTGATATTTATGAAAGTGGATTTGGAAGAGTGTCAACTTTAGCTAGTAATGATTCCACTATTTCGGAAGAGGTTCCAATTGAGTATGAGAACAAATTTTCTATCCATGATGCCTCTGAAAATTATTATGAGGGAGGAATACATGCTTGTAGGAGTTGCAATAATATTAAGTTTCCTCCCTATGTGCTTAAAGTTTTGAAAGTTATGCTTGTTTTGCCTTCCTATGCTAGTTGATTGTTGTTCCTATAAATTGTGTACTTACAAAATCCCTAGGCATAGGAAGTGTGTTAGATTTGAATGTGCTAGTCATATTCTTCAAGATGCTCTCATTGTGCTTTAATTACTATCTTTTATGTGCGCATCATTGAAATCATCATGCCTAGCTAAAAGGCATTAAAGAAAAGCACTTGTTGGGAGACAACCCAATATTTACCCTTACTGTTTTTGTGTGCCTACATGATTAAGCTACTGTATTAATCATGTTTTATAGCTTTTGTTTCAATAAATTTCCAAGTAAGACCTTTGGGAAGACTTGGGTGAAAGTTAATGTGATCTTGCTGTAAAAAACAGAAACTTTGCACTCACGAGAATAGATGACATTCTTTACAGAAGAGTGATTTTGAGTTGATTCTTTTTGCAGAAGATAATAGACAAATTCCTCACATCCACCAATTTATTTCATAATTTTTGGAGTAGCAGAAGTATGGTTATTTCTCAGATCATTATAGACTGTTCTGTTTCTGACAGATTCTGTTTTCATTGCATAGTTTGCTTGTTTTCTAGTTTCTATGGCTTATATTCTTCAATATAAATTGTAGAAATGATATGGTACAGTAGGCATTGTGTGAGAACAATTATTAACCTTGTCTTTATCAGTACCCAAGTGAATGGTTTGCTCTTTATGATACTAACCTATCTCACGAAGTTTGCTTAAGTTTTGTGTGATTGAAGTTTTCAAGTTTTGGGTGAGCTATCGATATGAGGAGAATAAGGAGTGGAAAGACCCTAAGCTTGGGGATGCCCAAGGCACCCCAAGGTAATATTCAAGGAAGACTCAAGCGCCTAAGCTTGGGGATGCCCCGGAAGGCATCCCCTCTTTCGTCTTCAACACTATCGGTATACTTTACTCGGAGCTATATTTTTATTCGTCACATGATATGTGTTTTGCTTGGAACGTATTTTCAATTTTACTTGCTGTTTGAATAAAATCATTGGATCTGAAATATTAAATGAAAAATAATCCTCCCATGGCTAGTTAATTATTTGACTACTCAGTGTTCTTCACTCGTATCTTTGGAGTAGTCTGTCATTGGCTCATGTGCTTCATGTGTATCCTATGAGTAAATGGTTGAACAAATTGAATGTCATAAACATGAATTTATATATGTTTCATATGCTTATAACATGGGGAGTAATGACTTCACACATAATAAGTATGGGTAGTGAACTTATTGAAAGTTAGCAAACGTAGAATTGGTCATTTGAACAATTCATGAAAGAATATTGAAGGGAGAGGGATTTCACATAAAAAACACTATCGTGGACATCTCTTATGATTGGGAGCACTCATTAATATATGACATGCTAAAGAGTTGATGTTGGACAAGGAAGACAACATAATGAGTTATGTTTTCTTATATCTGAGATAAAGTGTGTTGTCATGGATTCTCTAACTTGTTGAGCTTACCTTTCCCCCTCATGCTAGCCAAAATTCTCAGCACCAAGTAGAGATACTACTTGTGCTTCCAAAATCCTTAAACCATTTTTGCCATGAGAGTCCACCATATCTACCTATGGATTGAGTAAGATCCTTCAAGTAATTTGTCATCGGTGCAAAGTGTCGGTGTACTAAAGTAGGGGTACTCTAGTATCCCGAACTTGCGCACGGGCAGTCGCAGCACCCCGCGGCAAGGCCCGCCAGGTGATCACCAAGGCTCTCTATGGTTCCTTCGGAGCCATCCAAGAGCAAAGTATTTAAGTCAAGGAGAAAAGGCCCCGGCAAGAGGAGCTTGCCGGGAAGGCCATTCAAGGTACAAGACCCCGACAAGAGGAGCTTGCCGGGAAGCCCAACAAGAGCATCTCAAAGAACCTGCCGCAGCACGCCACGTGTCCCGGCAGGACCCGGCGAGCGACAAGTTCCCGGGCGCGACAAGGCAACGGCCGCGGCAAGGCACTTGCCGCGGCAGGCAGCCACTCTGTACCCGCGCTCCAGCTCACCCACCTACGTGTCGCTCCGGGACCCTTCCCAGCATACGTGGCGGGAGGCTGTGTAGCCAGGGGTACACTATGGCATGCAGCGCTGACAGGATCGCCATCGTGGCGAGCGGTGGCGCCCCTGACGGTCCCTTTTCTGCACCGTCTGGGCGACGTAGACGGGCATTTAATGCCTTTGTCCCCTGCCGTCAGCGTTAGGTATGATACACTGTGTAGGTAGCTGTACCTACCACAACATATTTACACTTTTGCCCTTACCTACGTTGCCATCTGTTGGAGACCCCTTGAACATATAAAAGGAGGCCCATGCACAACGTAGGGGAGGAAGGATCGATCCTCAGAGAAGCGCTCGGTCTCGTTAGCTGCTCGAGTGTACTGTAGCACTCGGCGCTCCCGAGCAAGAACTCAATACAATCCACAAAGCAGAAGTAGGAGTGTTACCTCTCCGGAGAGCTCCGAAGCTGGGTAAAAACCTTCCCCCGCGTGCCTCGCCTCGATCCGCTCTTCGCGCGACCTCCGCCCCCCTGCCGAACCGAGAAGGGGCTCCGTCCCCATAGGTGCTCGGGGAGCCCAGGAAAACCACGGCATCTCTGGCGCGCGACCTCTGCCCCCCCCACCGAACCGAGATGGGGCTCCGTCCCCATAGGTGCTCGGGGAGCCCAGGAAAACCCCGGCATCTCTGGCGCGCCAGGTAGGGGGGCGTCGAGGTTGTGTGAACCTGATCTGACGTTCACGCGAGCTGAATCTTCATCGACTTCATCGACATGCCGTCGAAGAAGAAGGCTTCGGAGGCGGCTGCGCCGTCCGCGTCGAATCCACCACCGCCGCAGCAAACGGCCGGCAGGGAGAACGCCGGCGGTGGAACGGGCACCGACGAGGGAGCCCACGGTGCCAACAAGTCCAAGGACAAGACCGCGCTGCCCGCTGGCGGCGTAGTCGGCTCCCCCGACGACCGGGCGTCCATAGACGCACCGCGCCCATCTCAAGAGGCGCAGGATCGGCAGCGTCGTGGTACTCACGGTACCATATGCTCGCTGGACCCAAATCGAGCTAGCGGATCCCGGGACGCTCAAGGCCAACATGCACGCCGACGTGCTGGCGCGAGCGAGGCACGGTCGCCTGGACGGAATACTGCTCCTTCCAACATCGTTGGGAGCCCGAGCATATCCCGCTCCTCGCACCGTTCGCCACCGCTACCCGCCACCCCAGCGGAAGCTCTAGCGCGAGCTCAACTGCTCCTAGACTTCCCTCCAGCGCCAGACAAGATCGACGACTGGAGGGCGACCATTCAGAGTCTCATCGGCTTCGCCAACGCCGACACTCCGCGGCCAGCGACCACATCGCAGCCGCGGCAGGCCAGCCAAGTGCGAGCCGATGGCGACAAAACCGGTGGGGGTGCAACCACCGTGCACTCTCCGCCCCAAAGGCCAAGATCGCCGACTCACCGGGTCCGCCACGACAGCGACTCCACTGCTTCCTCAGATCCTCGAACTCGTCGCGATCAGCGCCACGTTCTTCACCAACGGCAGCAAGAAGACGCCCGCACCCGCATCGAGCGCCGGAGAGAAACGCGGCGTCAATCAGACCGATGCGCTGGCCCTACTGTCGACATGCAAGCGCCAGGGGAACCAGGCGACCTGCCGTACGCGGTGGGTTGCCCTGCGTTTACCCGTGAGCTGCGGCAAGTCCAGTGGCCCAGCACGAAGAATTTCAAGCCAAACGTATCAGAGAAGTACGACGGCAGGCTGCATCCGTCGGAGTTCCTCAGCATCTACACCATTGCGGTGCAGGCTGCCGGGGGGCGGGACGACAAGATCCTCGCCAATTACTTCCCTCTGGTGCTCAAGCCCAACGTCAGGTCCTGGCTCATGCACTTGCCAGAAAACTCCGTATCTTCCTGGGCGGACCTATGCCATCAGTTTGTCGGCGCCTTTACAGGCGGCCACAAACCCCATGGCCAGGAGAGTGATCTTCACCTGCTTGCCCAGAAGGAGGGGGAGCCTCTACGTAAGTACATCCAGAGATTCAGCCAAGTGCAACGCAACATCCCAGACGTCCACCCTGCCGCGGTCATCAGTGCGTTCCATCAGAACGTGCGCTACCGCAGGATGCAGGAGGAGATGGCGATGTGCAAGATCAGAGACATCAGCGAGCTGTATGCCCTGGCCGACAGATGTGCACGTGCTGAGGAAGGAAGGAAACTCCCCGGAGAGAACGTAGGAACCGCAGGATCTGACAGCGACGATGCCGCCCCAGCAAGCAAAAACAGACGGCGGAACAACAGGAAGAGGAAAGGCAAAGATGTGCTAGTTGTCGAGCAATCCGGAAACTAAGGTGGCGCCAAGACAGCCAAGACTAATGGCTCTGGCAAGGAGGTTGCCGCATGCGCCAACTGCGAGGCTGTGGCGGCCGCCGACAAGCAGGATGGCACCAACAAGCAGTACTGCAAGATTCACCGCACCAAAGGCCATGACCTCCAGAGCTGCAAGAAGGTCGAAC
The DNA here is from genome assembly GCA_032464435.1 of Aegilops umbellulata. Taxonomy (NCBI): domain Eukaryota; kingdom Viridiplantae; phylum Streptophyta; class Magnoliopsida; order Poales; family Poaceae; genus Aegilops; species Aegilops umbellulata. Next base: position 247,184,689 of record CP136056.1, read on the forward strand.
AACTCATTGAGCTGCAAAAGGCTGAGTACAAGCGACACGACAAGGAGAAGGCCCAAGGAGGTGCTGGAGGATCTGGTACGAAGCGCACTGGCCGGGGGGGGACGCCGCGGCAACACCAAGCAGCGGCAAGGCGAGAGACCTCCCCGCGGCCGCGACAAGGATGAAGATGACGTCGACGACGAAGACATGGATGACACCGAGACCAGCGAGCAGGAGTTCCAGAAGGCCACAGAAGTTTTGTGCGTTGACGGCGGTGCTTCTCTGCATACTTCACACCGCCAACTCAAGCAGTGGGTGCGGGAAGTTAATGTAGCAGAACCACCCATCAAGTCACGCAAGCTTCTGAAATGATCCAGCACGCCTATCATCTTTGATATTGAGGACCACCCCGATCACACAACTGCTGTCGGGTGTTTGCCAATGTTGGTCTCACCAACTATCCGCAACCTCAAGGTCACTAAGATGCTAGTTGACGGCGGGGCCGGCTTGAACCTGATCTCCTCCGCTGTACTTCGGAGACTCCAAGTCCCTGACAGCGAGCTCGAAGAGACCGGCACGTTTCAAGGAATCAACCCGGGAAGGAGCAAGCCGAAGGGGAAGATCACGCTGCCGGTGACATTTGGCAGTGAGTTGAACTTCAGGACTGAGAGGATCACTTTCGACGTTGCCGATTTTCCATTGCCTTACAATGGAATTCTCGGCCGTCCAGCGCTCGCCAAGTTCATGGCGGCCTCTCACTACGCGTACAACATGCTGAAGATGCCAGGCCCGATAAGTGTCATCTCTGTACATGGCGACAAGAAATACGCTCTCATCTGTGCCGACAAGATCTACCGGGAAGCAACAGCCACCGCGGATCACGAGACACTTGCCGCTGAAGCTCCCGGGGGGAAGAAGAAGACCAAGTCCGGCAAGAGCTCTGATGCCCACTCCGGCAAGCGCACCTCTTCGGAGTGCTGCGCTACCGTCGAGGACGCACCATCGAGCTCCACCGGCAAGTGTAAGAAGACAATGGCAGCTCCGCCAGCAACCAAGAAGGTGTCCGCCAAGGAGGACGACACTGGTGGTACCTTCACCATCAGTGCCACTCTCGACCCTAAATAGGAAAGTGCGCTCGTTGCTTTCCTGCGGGCGAATGTCGACGTGTTTGCGTGGCAACCGTCTGACATCCCCGGCGTTCCCAGGAAAGTAATCGAGCACCACCTCGCCGTCTGTCCTCACGCGCGACCCGTCAAGCAGAGAGTCAGGAAACAAGCGGTGGAGCGCCAAGAGTTCATCGCCGAAGAGATCAAGAAGTTGGAAGCAGCAGGCCTCGTCAGAGGAGTGCTCCATCCTACGTGGTTGGCCAATCCTGTAGTCGTGCGCAAGGCGAACGGGAAATGGAGACTTTGCATCGACTTCACCGATGTCAACAAAGCTTTCCCCAAAGACCCATTTCCCTTGCCACGCATTGACAAGATTGTCGACTCCACGGCCGGATGCGACTTGCTTTCGTTTCTTGACGCATACTCAGGATACCATCAGATCTTTATGGCAGAAGAGGATGAGGAGAAAACCGCGTTCATCACCCCATGTGGCACGTACTGTTTTGTACGGATGCCTTTCGGTTTGAAGAATGCTGGTTCAACATTTGCAAGGGTCGTCCATACTGCTTTTGAGCCGCAAATACACAGAAATGTGGAAGCCTACATGGATGATATAGTGGTCAAAAGCAGGGACAAGTCAACTCTGATTCAAGATCTAGAAGAAACTTTTGCAAATCTGCGTAAGATCAGCCTCAAGCTCAACCCCGAGAAGTGCGTGTTTGGAGTCCCTTCTGGCAAGCTTCTCGGGTTCTTTGTGTCCCAGCGGGGGATTGAAGCCAATCCCGACAAGATCAAGGCCATTGAGCAGATCGAAGCACCGAAGCGCGTCAAGGATGTACGAAAACTTGCCGGCTGCGTGGCGGCTCTCAGCAGGTTTATCTCTAAGTCTGCTGAATGCGCCCTGCCGTTTTTCAAAATCTAGAAAAAGGCAGGTCCAATGAAATGGACTCCGGAAGCGGAGGCTGCGCTGCAGGACTTGAAGAGATACCTGTCCTCCACTCCAATACTTGTCGCACCTAAACCACAAGAGAAGTTGCTGCTATATCTGGCGGCAACCAATCAAGTGGTTAGTGCTGCGTTAGTAGCGGAGAGAGAGGCAGATGATGAGCCAGCAACCGCGGCAAGCGCGTCCAGCGACAAGCAAGGGGCTTCCCCGACGAGCTCCGGTCCCGACGAAGATGGATCTGCGCAGATGTGCGAAGGGATACAGAAGAAAATGGTGCAGCGCCCAGTCTACTTTGTAAGTTCCCTTCTGCAGGGGGCTAGATCGAGGTACTCTGGTGTGCAGAAGTTGCTTTTCGGCCTTCTTATGGCCTCGAGAAAGCTGCTCCATTACTTCCAAGCACATGAGATCACAATTGTCACTCGCTTTCCGCTGAAGAGGATACTGCAGAATCCAGAAGCAACAGGCAGGATTGTTGAGTGGGCATTGGAACTGTCGAGCTTTGGCCTCAAGTTTGAGAGCACTTCAACTATTCAAAGCAGAGCATTGGCAGAATTCATAGCAGAGTGGACGCCAACACCTGACGAAGAAACCCCAGAGAAGAGCATCCCTGTCAAGGAAGCAAACAAAGAGTGGCTGATGTACTTTGATGGCGCGTTCTCGCTAGAAGGCGTCGGTGCTGGCGTGCTGCTTGTCGCACCCACCGGAGAGCACCTCAAGTACGTGGTCCAGATGCACTTTCCCAAGGAGCAAGCAACAAACAATACTGCGGAGTATGAAGGATTGCTCGCCGGTCTTAGGATCGCGGCAGACCTTGGGATCAAGCAGCTCATTGTCAGGGGTGACTCGCAGCTTGTCGTCCACCAAGTAAACAAGGATTATCAGAGTCCGTTGATGGAAGCTTACGTTGATGAAGTGACAAAGCTGGAAGAGCGCTTTGTCGGCCTACAGATGGAACATGTTCCTAGAGCTCAGAACGACATCGCTGACGGCCTGTCAAAGTGCGCGGCATTTAAGTTACCTGTGGAACCAGGGATCTTTGTGCTCAAGCTGACTCAGCCATCCGTGACGCCACCAACTGGACAGAGCAGGAAGAGGAAGTTGATTTCTGGTGACTATCTTCCGACTGAGCTTCCCGAAGCCGCCGCCAAGAGGGTCCCCAAGATCAACGCCAAGAGTGCTGAGGAGCAGTCTACTCCGACAAGCCCCAAGGTTTGTTTCGTAGAAGCAGACGCTCCCGACAAGTTTCGCTCCGGCGAACTTGTCGGGGATCATCAAGCTCCGGCTGAACCGCGGGTTCTCGCCATAGAAGCGGATGTTCCCGCAGCAGCAGATATGCCTTTAGTCCTTGTTCTCGAGGCGCAGGCTCCAGCATGGGCACAGCAGATCGTCCGTTTCCTCCAGTCAGGAGAACTTCCCAAAGAGCCAGAAGAAGCGGAAAGAGTAGCCCGGCAGTCTAGTATGTACCAGTTCATTGACAACACACTGTACAGAAGAAGGCTCAACGGAGTGAAATTGAAGTGTATTCCCCAGGAAGATGGACAGAAGCTCTTGGCAGAGGTGCATGGAGGCATATGTGGTCATCACATTGGCGCCAGAGCACTTGCCGGCAAAGCGTTCCGGCAAGGTTTCTTTTGGCCGACAGCCCTCCAGGATGCAACTGCACAAGTAACCAAGTGTGAAGCGTGCCAGTTCCATTCCAAACAGATACACCAACCAGCTCAAGCTCTCCAGACAATCCCTTTATCCTGGCCATTTTCGGTCTGGGGGCTCGACATCCTCGGCCCTTTCCCCCGAGCAGTCGGGGGCTTTGAGTACTTGTACGCCGCAATCGACAAGTTCACAAAGTGGCCAGAAGTGGAACCAGTGAGGAAGGTGACAGCACAGTCAGCAGTCAAGTTCTTCAGGTCAATTGTTTGCCGCTTCGGAATCCCTAACAGGATCATCACTGACAACGGTACACAATTCACGAGCCGCAACTTCATGCAGTACGTCCAAGACCTTGGCGCCAAGGTCTGCTTCGCTTCTGTTGCTCACCCCAGGAGCAACGGTCAAGCAGAGAGGGCAAATGCTGAAGTGTTGCGTGGACTCAAGACCCGGACTTTCGACAGGCTGCACAAGTGCGGAAGAAACTGGATCGAGGAGCTGCTAGTGGTTCTTTGGTCGATCAGGACGACGCCAAATCAAGCCACTGGCCAGACACCTTTCGCTCTAGTCTATGGAGCAGAGGTAGCTATCCCCACGGAACTCGTATACGGGTCACCTCGAGTGCTCGCTTATGATGAGCTTGAGCAAGAGCAGCTGCGGCGAGATGACGCGCTGCTCCTTGAGGAAGACCGTCTTCAGGCTGCTGTACGAGCTGCTCGATACCAGCAAGCTTTGCGCCGCTACCATAGCCGCAAAGTTAAAGCCAGAAGTCTCGAGGAAGGCGACCTTGTTCTTCGGCGCATTCATTCCGCCAAGAATTCCAACAAGTTGACGCCGAAGTGGGAAGGCCCTTACCGGGTGAAACAAGTCACGAGGCCTGGCGCTCTCCGCCTTGAGACCGAGGATGGCTTTCCGGTGAGCAACTCCTGGAACATCGAGCATCTTCATAAGTTTTACCCGTAAGGCGCGGTTGTCGGACCCTGTTCGGCAACCACTATTTTGTACAAGTCTTGCCGCTGTTGCATGTAATCCTTTGTACGAAGCCAGGCACAGACCCTAAGCGAAGATAAAGCGCTGGCGCCCTGAGTTTTAGCATGCATGCTGAGTCGAGTCTCGTCCTTGGTTAGGGTTGATAGTGCTTAGTAGTGGCTAACCCCTAACTTAGGGGTCAAGTGTGCGTCCCTTTGTCGTTATTTCGTTTCCCTGGTTCGCAGGACTCACCATATCCTTGCCGGACCACTTGAGGACGAAAAGGAGAAGGAGGACGGACCAACATCTGGACCCCGGCAAGCCAGTGTTGCCGGGGGCTGCAAGACCCCGGCAAGCCAGTAATGCCGGGGGCTGCAAGTGCAAGGATTAGCCCACGGCGAACCAGAGTCGCCGGGGTCTGCTATCTCAGATAAGTTTTTCGTCCCTTATCATGCGTTCTCCTATGGATTGAGGTATGCGAAACCTCGTTTCTTCCTGAAAGTTACCATGCTCCCTTAACTCTAGGACCTGGGGCCCGTCCCCAGGGCCAGGTAAGGTCATAGTCGCGGCAGCTAAGGGAAGAAGCGAGGATCCTGATCCCGCCTCCTCCCTGCCTCCGTCAAGAGCGTGAGAAAGGGCGAGCGACGTGGGAAGAAGGCAGGGCCTGCTGCCGGGAAAGAAAGTGTATATCTTAAAAGATATAAAGGATTCGCTCCTTGACGTGGGTTCCACCCGCGAGACAAGTGACCCGGCAAGCATCCCCTTTTCATTAAAAAGCATTCCACTCAGGTACAGTTCATAAGAGGATGAAGAACATGAATAATGGGATTACAAGTTTTAAACGCAACTAAGGCCCGAGGGCTTACAAACTAAAAAGAGATAAGGTGCCCGTAATCCCTCTCTTGTCCCTATCTTCAGAAGACAGGTCAAGGAGGCGAAAAGGGCAAAAGGGGCGCCTAGATGAACTACGGGTGCCAGAAGACACCAACAGGACGTCGCGGCAGCATGGTGATGGCGGCGCCGGAGGCAAAAGCTTGAAGATGAGGTGGCAGGACGTCAGCACGCTGTCGAGGGCGTCGTGCCCTCGTACTCCGAGTTGACGGCCTTGCCGCTTGCCCTCTTCCTCTTCCGCAGCCTCCCCGAGAAGCTCCAGGAACCAGCGACGCGGATGATGGGGTCGCCGGTGCCCCGCGGAGCAGCGCCTGACACCTAGTCGGACCCGCCATCCCGCCGCCCGCCGCCCTCGTCGTCGCTGTCGCTGTCCTCCTCGCCACTTCCGCCCGAGGAGGAGCCTTCGGTATCGGAGGAGCTCTCCTCGCAGCACCGTGCCCGAGTCCCGAAGCACCCGAAGACCTTGACGAAGAGGAGACCGCCCTCCATCAGCTTAAAATGGAGGGTGAGGCCAGCCGTCAATCTGTGGATGCGGGTGAACGTCTTCCACCCTCTACCAAGATACATCACATCAGGGGCCGGGAAGTCGACGCGGACTCGCGTACCGCTAATTCCGCAACCCCTCATATGCAACCTCAGTGTCTCGGACGGATCCAACTCCATCACACTCGCAAATGGAGTCGGAAGACGAAGGCGACGACGAGGCGGCCGACGCAGCCTGACGAAGAACTCGCAAGGGTCGTCCCCGATATGGTCCGCCACCGGGAGAGGATATGCTGGCGGAGGCGAGGCCGGCGAGCTGCCTCGTCCGCCTCTTCCCCGACTGCCTCGACCTCGCCCTCGACCTCGCCCGCGGCCTCGTCCCCTCCCTCTTCCCCTTGCGGCTGGCTCTGCCGCCACGGGTGCGGAGGGAGGAGGAACGCGTTGCCGAGCGGTAACCCTCGTCGCCACTGTCGAAGGACCAGGGTTCCCTTTCTCCATGGTGGATGGAAGAAAAAGGAGCAGAAGCTGAAGAAAGGAGGAGATGAGAGAATGCGGGCTTCCGTCCCCCCCATCCCGCTCCTTATAAAGGAGCGGGGTGGGGGCTCGGCCGCCCCGCTCAGCCAATCGAGACGCAGAAGGCGCAGGGAACTGGGCCCGACCTGCTTCCTCGACCCGTGGCGACCCGGTTTCCCGCCTCCACCGTTCGCCACTCCAAGCGCATGGAGGCCGCGTGGCGGGAGGGCAGAGTTGAGGCGACCTCTCCCCACCCCGTGATCGTGGGGGGGGGGGGGTGGACGCCTCGAAGACCACGCCTCCATGCCTCCCTCCGCTTATGAGGAAGATACGAACCACTAGGGGGCGGACGTTTCGCCTTTCGGAGTAAAGGAACCACCCACGACCTCCCCCATGACGCCGCAATCGACGCGTGCCGTTTGGGAGGGCGTGGTGGATGCGGAGCAAGGTACAGCGCAACCCAGGCCATGCGTGCCCGTGCCCTGTTTTGGGCCTGGCCCAACAGCGCTCGGCACCGTGTGTGGCCCAGGCCCGGGGGCTCCTGTCGGTGTACTAAAGTAGGGGTACTCTAGTATCCCGAACTTGTGCACGGGCAGTGGTAGCACCCCGTGGCAAGGCCTGCCAGGTGATCACCAAGGCTCTCTATGGTTCCTTTGGAGCCATCCAAGAGCAAAGTATTTAAGTCAAGGAGACAAGGCCCCGACAAGAGGAGCTTGCCGGGAAGGCCATTCAAGGTACAAGACCCCGGCAAGAGGAGCTTGCCGGGAAGCCCAACAAGAGCATCTCAAAGAACCTGCCGTAGCACGCCACACGTCCCGGCAGGACCCGGCGAGCGACAAGTTCCCGGGCGCGACAAGGCAACGGTGGCGGCAAGGCACTTGCCGCGGCAGGCAGCCACTCTGTACCCGCGCTCCAGCTCACCCACCTAGGTGTCGCTCCGGGACCCTTCCTAGCGTACGTGGCGGGAGGCTGTGCAGCCAGGGGTACACTATGGCATGCAGCGCTGACAGGATCGCCATCGTGGCGAGCGGTGGCGCCCCTGACGGTCCCTTTTCTGCATCGTCTGGGCGATGTAGACGGGCATTTAATGCCTTTGTCCCCTGCCGTCAGGGTTAGGTATGATACACTGTGTAGGTAGCTGTACCTACCGCAGCATATTTACACTTTTGCCCTTACCTACGTTGCCATCTGTTGGAGACCCCTTGAACATATAAAAGGAGGCCCATGCACAACGTAGGGGAGGAAGGATCGATCCTCAGAGAAGCGCTCGGTCTCGTTAGCTGCTCGAGTGTACTGTAGCACTCGGCGCTCCCGAGCAAGAACTCAATACAATCCACAATGAAGCAGTAGGAGTGTTATCTCCCCGGAGAGCTCCGAAGCTGGGTAAAAACCTTCCCCCGCGTGCCTCGCCTCGATCCGCTCTTCGCGCGACCTCCGCTCCCCCGCCGAACCGAGAAGGGGCTCCGTCCCCATAGGTGCTCGGGGAGCCCAGGAAAACCCAGGCACAAAGCAATAAAAATTGCTCTAAATATGTATGATTGATTGGTGTGAGAGAAATAAGCTTTGTACGATCTTGTGATGTGGAAGTAATAAAAGCGACGAACTGCATATTAAAGGTTCATATCACAAGGGGAAATATAAAGTGACGTTCTTTCACATTGAGATTTTGTGCATCCAACCATAAAAGCGCATGGCAACCTCTTCTTCCCTCTGCGAAGGGCCTATCTTTTATTATTATCTTCTACCTTATGCAAGAGTCACGGTTATCTTCACCTTTCCTTTTTCATTTAATCCTTTTGGCAAGCCCAGCATGTTGGAAAGAACATGATATATATATATATATATATATATCTAATTGGATGTAGGGGAGCATGAGTTATTAATGTTGACATTACCCTTGAGGTAAAAGGTTGTGGGGCGAAGCTATAAGACCCTATCTTTCTCTGTGTCCGATTAAAACTCCATAACCACAAGTATTGCGTGAGTGTTAGCAACTGTGAAAGACTACATGATAGTTGAGTATGTGAAGTTTGCTAAATCAAAGCTCTGACATAGACTCTTCCTGAAAATAGGATGAATTGCAATTGTTTGATGAATAAGAATATCGTTTGTTAGTTTTCAAGAAAGTTTATGATCCATACTTTAAACTTGTGAATTGCTTGTTACCTGATCATGAAAAGTCTTATGAGATGAGCACTGTTATGACATGTAATGATGCTAGAAAAAGTGATTGGAATTATCATTAATCAAACTTAAGCACTTACTAGCATTCCACATCAAAAATTATCTTTTTATCATTTACCTACTCGAGGACGAGCAGGAATTAAGCTTGGGGATGCTTGATACGTCTCCAACGTATCTATAATTTTTTATTGCTCCATGCTATATTATCTATTGTTTCGGGCAATATTGGGATTTGTTATCCACTTTTATATTATTTTTGGGACTAACCTATTAACCGGAGGCCCAGCCCATATTTGCTGTTTTTTTGCTTATTTCAGTGTTTCGGAGAAAAGGAATATCAAACAGAGTCAAAACGGAACGAAATCAACTGGAGAAGTTATTTTTGGAAGGAAACCACTGGATAGACTTGGACTCTACGTCAGGGGATACGGGGGGTGCTCACGAGGGTGGGGGCGCCCCCCTTAGGGCGCGCCCCCTTGCCTCATGGGGCCCCCGTAGCTCCTCCGACGTACCCCCTGCACCCATATATACTCTCGTACCCTAAAACTTCCAGAACAGAGATTGGATCAGAAGTTCCGCCACCGCAAGCCTCTGTAGCCACGAGAAAGTCAATCTAGGCCCTCTCCAGCACCCTGCCGGAGGGGGCCATCATCACCGGAGGCCATGGAGGAGTATCCCGGAGGGGTCTTCATCACCATGAAGGCCAAGGACCAGAAGGTGGAGGCCATGGAGGAAGAAGCACAACAGGGAGAACCTCTCCTCCTCTCTTCCGGTGGTGCCGGAGTACCATCTGGAGGGGAATCATCACCATGGTGATCGTCTTCATCAACATCACCATCATCATCACCATCCTCATCTCTTTTACGCGGACCACTCTCCCGCACACCGCTGTAATCCCCTACTTGAACATGGTGCTTTATGCCACATATTATGATCCAATGATGTGTTGCCATCCTATCATGTTTTGAGTAGATATCTTTTGTCTTTGGGTTGATTGATGATCTACATTGGTATGAGTTGTATGTTTTACTTTGGTGCTGTCCTATGGTGCCCTCCGTGTCGCGCAAGCGTGAGGGATTCCCGCTGTAGGGTGTTGCAATACGTTCATGATTCGCTTATAGTGGGTTGGTGAGTGAACAGAAGCACAAACCCGAGTAAGAGGGATCGTTGCGTATGGGAATAAAGAGGACTTGATGCTTTATTGCTATGGTTGGGTTTTACCTTAATGATCTTTAGTAGTTGCGGATGCTTGCTAGAGTTCCAATCATAAGTGCATATGATCCAAGTAGAGAAAGTATGTTAGCTTATGCCTCTCCCTCATATGAAACTGCAATAGTGATCACCGGTCTTGTTAACAATTGCCTAGGACAATTCTGCACACCGATCCACCATTATTCCACACTCGCTATTTATAATACTAAGTAATATATTCTAACTTTATGATAACAACACCTACTTTTATGATTTAGCTCTCCGTCACCATGCAAAGTTATCCTCTTCATACCCACAACGTAGTTTTATTTCTCATTGCTAGTTGGAAGCAAACGTTCGGTGCACGTATATTCGTATCAGTGGCAGATAGGGCTTGAGAGAATATTGATCTTACCTTTAGCTCCTTGTGGGTATGCTAAAGCTTTTCTAATCCTAAGAGAATTAGAAAAGATCTTATACGTATAGTATCAGTGGCAGATAGGGCTTGAGAGAATATTGATCTTGCACGTATAGTCGTATCAATAGATGGTTACGGTTTCCTGACCATGGACATTGGATGTCGTTGATAACGGGATCATATCATTAGGAGAATGATGTGATGGACAAAACCCAATCCTAAGCCTAGCACAAGATCGTGTAGTTCGTATGCTAAAGCTTTTCTAATGTCAAGTATCATTTCCTTAGACCATGAGATTGTGCAACTCCCGGATACCGTAGGAATGCTTTGGGTGTACCAAATGTCACAACATAACTGGGTGGCTATAAAGGTGCACTGCGGGTATCTCTGAAAGTGTCTGTTGGGTTGGCTTGAATCGAGACTGGGATTTGTCACTCTGTGTAACGGAGAGGTATCTCCAGGCCCACTCTGTAGGACATCATCATAATGTGCACAATGTGACTAAGGAGTTGATCACGGGATGATGTGTTACGGAACGAGTAAAGAGACTTGCCGGTAACGAGATTGAACAAGGTATCAAGATACCGACGATCGAATCTCGGGCAAGTACTATACCGGTGGACAAAGGGAATTGTATACGGGATTGATTGAATCCTCGACATCGTGGTTCATCTGATGAGATCATCGTGAAACATGTGGGAGCCAACATGGGTACCAGATCCTGCTGTTGGTTATTGACCAAAGAGTTGTCTCGGTCATGTCTGCATGGTTCCCAAACCCGTAGGGTCTACACACTTAAGGTTCGATGACGCTAGGGTTGTAGATATATTAGTATGCGGTAACCCGAAAGTTGTTCGGAGTCCCGGATGTCACGAGGAGTTCCAGAATGGTCCAGAGGCAAAGATTTATATATAGGAAGTCCAGTTTCGGCCACCGGGAAGGTTTCTGGGGTCATCGGTATTGTACCGGGACCACCAGAAGGGTCTCGGGGGTCCACCGGATGGGGCCACCTATCTCGGAGGGGCCCATGGGCTGAAGGGGCGTGGGAACCAGCCCCTGGTGGGCTGGTGCGCCCCCCTTGGGCCTCCCATGCACCTAGGGTTGGAAACCCTAAGGGGTGGGGGCGCCTCCACTTGGCTTGGAGGCCAAGCCACCCCTAGGGCTGCCGCCCCCCTCCCTAGATGGGATCTACAAGGGGCCGACGCCCCTCCTAGGCCCCTATATATAGTGGAGGGGAGGGAGGGCAGCCGCACCTAAGTACCTGGCGCCTCCCTCCCTCCCGTGACACCTCTTCCTCCCCGCTTGCGCTTGGCGAAGCCCTGCCGGGATCCCGCTACTTCCACCACCACGCCGTCGTGCTACTGGATCTCCATCAACCTCTCCTTCCCTTGCTGGATCAAGAAGGAGGAGACGTCTCTCCCAACCATATGTGTGTTGAACGCGGAGGTGCCGTCCGTTCGGCGCTAGGATCATCGGTGATTTGGATCACGACGAGTAGGACTCCATCAACCCCGTTCTCTTGAACGCTTCCGCTCGCGATCTACAAGAGTATGTAAATGCACTCCCCTCACCCTCGTTGCTAGATGACTCCATAGATTGATCTTGGTGATGCGTAGAAAATTTTAAAATTCTGCTACGTTACCCAACAGTGGCATCATGAGCTAGGTCTATGCGTAGTTTCTATGCACGAGTAGAACACAAGTTGTTGTGGGCGTCGATTTTGTCAATTTACTTGCCGTTACTAGTCTTATAGATTCAGCGGCATCGTGGTATGAAGCGGCCCGGACCGACCTTACACGTACTCTTACGTGAGATAGGTTCCACCGACTGACATGCACTAGTTGCATAAGGTGGCTAGCAGGTGTCTGTCTCTCCCACTTTAGTCAGATCAGATTCAATGAAAAGGGTCCTTATGAAGGGTAAATAGAAATTGGCATATCAGGTTGTGGTTTTGGTGTAGGTAAGAAACGTTCTTGCTAAGAAACCTATAGCAGCCACGTAAAAATTTGCAACAACAATTAGAGGACGTCTAACTTGTTTTTGCAGCATGTGCCGTGTGATGCGATATGGCCGAAAGGATGTGATGAATGATATACGTGATGTATCAGATTGATCATGTTCTTTTAATAGGAATCACGACTTGCATGTCGATGAGTATGACAACCGGTAGGAGCCATAGGAGTTGTCTTAATTTATTTATGACCTGCGTGTCAACATAAACGTTATGTAATTACTTTACTTTATTGCTAAACCGTTAGCCATAGTAGTAGAAGTAATAGATGACGAGACAACTTCATGAAGACACGATGATGGAGATCATGGTGTCATGTCGGGGACGATGATGATCATGGCGCCCCGAAGATGGAGATCAAAAGGAGCAAAATGATATTGGCCATATCATGTCACTATTTGATTGCATGTGATGTTTATCATGTTTTACATCTTATTTGCTTAGAACGACGGTAGCTTAAATAAGATGATCCCTCGCAATATTTTCAAGAAAGTGTTCCCCCTAACTATGCACCGTTGCGAAGGTTCTTTGTTTCGAAGCACCACGTGATGATCGGGTGTGATAGATTCTAACGTTCGAATACAACGGGTGTAAGCCAGATTTACACACACAATACACTTAGGTTGACTTGACGAGCCTAGCATGTACAGACATGGCCTCGGAACACGGAAGACCGAAAGGTCGAACATGAGTCATATAGAAGATACGATCAACATGAAGATGTTCACCGATGATGACTAGTCCGTCTCACGTGATGATCGGACACGGCCTAGTTGACTCGGATCATGTATCACTTAGATGACTAGAGGGATGTCTATCTGAGTGGGAGTTCATTAAATAATCAAATGAAATTAATTATCATGAACATAGTCAAAAGGACTTCGCAAATTATGTCGTAGCTCACGCTTTAGTTCTACTGTTTTAGATATGTTCCTAGAGAAAATGTAGTCAAAACTTGATAGTAGCAATTATGCGGGCTGGGTCCGTAAAATGAGGATTGTCCTCATTGCTGCACAGAAGGATTATCTTCTTAATGCACTGCTCAGTGAGCTGAACCTCGAGCGTCGGTTGTGGATGTTGCGAACATCTGACATACACGTTTTGATGACTACACGATAGTTTAGTGCATAATGCTAAATGGTTTAGAATTGAGGCACCAAAGACGTTTTTGAAACATCGCAGAACATATGAGATGTTCCAAGGACTGAAATTGGGATTTCAGGCTAGTGCCCACATCGAGAGGTATGAGACCTCTGACAAGTTTCCTAAGCCTGCAAACTAAGGAGAAAATCTCAGTCGTTGAGCATGTGCTCAGATTGTATGAGTACTACAATCGCTTGAATCGAGTGGGAGTTGATCTTCCAGATGAGATAGTGATGGTTCTCCAAAGTCACTGCACCAAGCTACTAGAGCTTCGTGATGAACTATAACATATCAGGGATAGATATGATGATCCTGGAGCTATTTGCGACACCGCGAAAGTAGAAATCAAATAGGAGCATCAATTGTTGATGGTTAGTAAACCACTAGTTTCAAGAAGGGCAAGAGCAAGAAAGGGATACTTCATGAAACGACAAATTAGTTGCTACTCTAGTGAAGAAACCCAAAGTTGAACCCAAGCCCGAGACTAAGTGCTTCTATAATAAGGGGAACGGTCACTGAAGCAGAACCACCCTAGATACTTGGTAGATGAGGAAGGCTGGCAAGGTTGACAGAAGTATGTATTGGACATACATTATAAATGTGTACTTTACTAGTACTCCTAGTAGCAGCAGGGTATTAGATACCAGTTCGGTTGCTAAGTGTTAGTAACTCGAAATAAAAGGCTACAGAATAAACGGAGACTAGCCAAAGGTGAGACGATGATATGTGTTGGAAGTGTTTCCAAGGTTGATGTGATCAAGCATCGCACGCTCCGTCTACCATCGGGATTGGTGTTAAACCTAAATAATTGTTATTTGGTGTTTGCGTTGAGCATAGACATGATTGGATTATGTTTATCACAATACAGTTATTCATTTAAGGAGAATAATGGTTACTCTGTTTATTTGAATAATACCTTCAATGGTCTTGCACCTAAAATGAATGGTTTATTGAATCCCGATCGTAGTGATACACATGTTCATGCCAAAAGATATAAGATAGTAATGATAGTACCACATACTTGTGGCACTGCAATTTGAGTCATAATGGTATAAAACGCATAAAGAAGCTCCATGTTGATGGATTTTTGGACTCACTTGATTTTGAATCACTTGAGACATGCGAACCATGCCTATTGGTATATATGCATGAAGAAACTCCATATAGATGGATCGTTTGGGACATGCAAATCATACCGCATGGGCAAGATGACTGAAAGGCCTCATTTTCAGTAAGATGGAACAAGAAAGCAACTTGTTGGAAGTAATACATCTTGATGTGTGCAGTCCAATGAGTGCTGAGGCATGTAGTGGATATCGTTATGTTCTTACTTCACAGATGATTTGAGTAGATGCTAAGTATATTTAATTGATGAATCATGAGTCTGAATTATTGAAAGGTTCAAGTAATTTCAGGGTGAAGTTGAAAGATCATCGTGACAAGAGGATAAAAATATCTATGATGCGATCATAGAGACGAATATCTGAATTACGAGTTTGGCACATAGTTAAGACATTGTGGAAATTGTTTCACAACTAATACCTCCTGGAACACCATAGTGTGATGGTGTGTCCGAACATCATAATTGCACCCTATTGGACATGGTGCATACCATGATGTCTCTTATCGAATTACCACTGTAGTTTATGGGTTAGGCATTAGAGACAACCACATTCACTTTAAATAGGGCACCACGCAATTCCGTTTGAGTAGACATTGTATTAACTATGGTTCAGAGAAACCTAAGCTGTCATTTCTTAAAAGGTTTGGGGTTGCGACGCTTATGTGAAAAAGTTTCAGGCTGATAAGCTCGAACCCAAAGCGGATAAATGCATCTTCATAGGACACCCAAAACAGTTGGCTATACCTCCTGTCTCAGATCCGAAAGCAATAGGGATTGTTTCTAGAATCAGGTCCTTTCTCGAGGGAAAGTTTCTCTTGAAAGAATTGAGTGGGAGGATGGTGGAGACTTGATGAGGTTATTGAACCGTCACTTCAACTAGTGTATAGCAGGGCACAGGGAGTTCTTCCCGTGGCACCTTCACCAATTGAAGTGGAAGCTTATGATAGTGATCATGAAACTTCGGATCAAGTCACTACCAAACCTCGTAGGACGACAAGGATGCGTACTACTTCAGAGTGGTACGTAATCCTGTCTTGGAAGTCATGTTGCTAGACAACGATGAACCTACGAGTTATGGAGAAGCGATGGTGGGCCCGGATTCCGAAAATTGGCTCGAGGCCATAAAATCCGAGAGAGGATCCATGTATGAAAACAAAGTGTACACTTTGGAAGAACTACTTGATGGTCGTAAGGCTGTTGGGTAGATACGGATTTTAAAAGGAAGACGGACAATGATGGTAAGTATCACCATTAACTAAGCTCGACTTGTCGTTAAGATGTTTCCCGACAAGTTCAAGAAGTTGACTACGATGAGACTTTCTCACTCGTAGCGATGCTAAGAGTCTGTTGGAATTATGTTAGCAGTTACTGCATTATTTATGAAAGCTTGCAGATAGGATGTCAAAAACATTGTTTCCTCGACGATTTTCTTGAGGAAAGGTTGTATGTGATAAAACCAGAAGTTTTTGACAATCCTGATAGATGCTAACAAGTATGCAAAGCCCCAGCAACCCTTCTAAGTACTGGAGTAAGCATCTCGGAGTTGGAATGTACGCTTTGATGAGATGATCAAATATTTTGGGTTTATACAAAGTTTATGAGAAACTTGTATTTCCAAAGAAGTGAGTGGGAGCACTATAGAATTTCTTATGAGTATATGTTGTTGACTATTGTTAATCAAAAATGATGTAGAGTTTCTGGAAAGCATATAGGGTTATTTGAAAAGTGTTTTTCAACGGAAAACCTGGATTAAGCTACTTGAACATTGAGCATCAAGTCTATAAGGATTGATCAAAATCGCTTAATAGTACTTTCAAATGAACACATACCATGACAAGATTTTGAAGGAGTTCAAAAATAGATTGGCAAAGAAGGAGTTCTTGGCTGTGTTATAAGGTATGAGTGTTGAGCAAGACTCAAGACCTGACCACGGCAGAATAGAGAGAAAGGACGAAGGTCATCCCCTATGCTTTAGACGTAGGCTCTAAAGTATGCTATGTTGTGTACCGCACCTGAAGGGGTACAAGTGTGATCTAGGAATGGATCACAGGACAAGGGTCAAGGTTATCCTTAGTAACTAGTGGACTAAGGAATTTTCTCGATTATGGAGGTGGTAAAAGAGTTCGTCGTAAAGGGTTACGCTGATGCAATCTTTGACACTAATCTGGATGATTCTGAGTAGTAAACCGGATTCGTATAGTAGAAAAGTTATTTGGAATAGCTCCAAGTAGAGCGTGGTAGCTGCATCTACAAGATGACATAGAGATTTGTAAAGCACACACGGATCTGAAAGGTTCAGACCTGTTGACAATAACATCTCTCACAAGCATAACATGATCAAACCCAGAACTCATTGAGTGTTAATCACATGGTAATGTGAACTAGATTGTTGACTCTAGTAAACTCTTTGGGTGTTAGTCACATGGGGATGTGACCTTGAGTGTTAATCACATAGCGATGTGAACTGGATTATAGACTATAGTGCAAGTGGGAGACTGTTGGAAATATGCCCTAGAGGCAATAATAAATTAGTTATTCTTATATTTCCTTGTTCATGATAATCGTTTATTATCCATGCTAGAATTGTATTGATAGGAAACTCAGATACATGTGTGGATACATAGACAACACCATGTCCCTAGTAACCCTCTAGTTGACTAGCTCGTTGATTAATAGATGGTTACGGTTTCCTGACCATGGACATTGGATGTCGTTGATAACGGGATCACATCATTAGGAGAATGATGTGATGGACAAGACCCAATCCTAAGCCTAGCACAAGATCTGTAGTTCGTATGCTAAAGCTTTTCTAATGTCAAGTATCATTTCCTTAGACCTTGAGATTGTGCAACTCCCGGATACCGTAGGAATGCTTTGGGTGTACGGAACGTCACAACGTAACTGGGTGGCTATAAAGGTGCACTGCGGGTATCTCCGAAAGTGTCTGTTGGGTTGGCTCGAATCGATACTGGGATTTGTCACTCCGTGTAACGTAGAGGTATCTCTGGGCCCACTCGGTAGGACATCATCATAATGTGCACAATGTGACCAAGGAGTTGATCACAGGATGATGTGTTGCGAAACGAGTAAAGAGACTTGCCGGTAACGAGATTGAACAAGGTATCTGGATACCGACGATCGAATCTCGGGCAAGTACTATACCGGTGGACAAAGGGAATTGTATACGGGATTGATCGAATCCTCGACAGCGTGGTTCATCCGATGATATCATTGTGGAACATGTGGGAGCCAACATGGGTACCAGATCCCGCTGTTGGTTATTGACCAAAGAGTTGTCTCAGTCATGTCTGCATGGTTCTCGAACCCGTATGGTCTACACACTTAAGGTTCGGTGACGCTAGGGTTGTAGAGATATTACTATGCGGTAACCCGAAAGTTGTTCAGAGTCCCGGATGAGATCCTGGATGTCACGAGGAGTTCCGGAATGGTCCAGAGGTAAAGATTTATATATAGGAAGTCCAGTTTCGGCCACCGGGAAGGTTTCGGGGGTCATCGGTATTGTACCGGGACCACCAGAAGGGTCTCGGGGGTCCATCGGGTGGGGCCACCTATCCCGGAGGGCCCCATGGGCTGAAGGGGCGTGGGAACCAGCCCCTGGTGGGCTAGTGCGCCCCCTTGGGCCTCCCATGCGCCTAGGGTTGGAAACCCTAAGGGGTGGGGGCGCCTCCACTTGGCTTGGAGGCCAAGCCACCCCTAGGGCTGCCGCCCCCTCCCTAGATGGGATCTACAAGGGGCTGGTGCCCCCCTAGGCCGCTATATATAATGGAGGGGAGGGAGGGCAGCCGCACCTAAGTCCCTGGCGCCTCCCTCCCTCCCGTGACACCTCTTCCTCCCCGCTTGCGCTTGGCAAAGCCCTGCCGGGATCCTGCTACTTCCACCACCACGCCGTTGTGCTGCTGGATCTCCATCAACCTCTCCTTCCCTTGCTGGATCAAGAAGGAGGAGAAATCTCTCCCAACTGTATGTGTGTTAAACGCGGAGGTTCCGTCCGTTCGGCGATAGGATCATCGGTGATTTGGATCACGACGAGTACGACTCCATCAACCCCGTTCTCTTGAACATTTCCGCTCGCGATCTACA
This sequence comes from Aegilops umbellulata, assembly GCA_032464435.1. Classification (NCBI taxonomy): domain Eukaryota; kingdom Viridiplantae; phylum Streptophyta; class Magnoliopsida; order Poales; family Poaceae; genus Aegilops; species Aegilops umbellulata. The sequence continues at coordinate 247,203,391 of CP136056.1, forward strand.
AGGGTATGTAGATGCACTCCCCTCTCCCTCGTTGCTAGATGACTCCATAGATCGATCTTGGTGATCGTAGAAAATTTTAAAATTCTGCTACGTTCCCCAACATGCGCTTGGGGATTATCATCAGACATCCGGCGGGGACCGGTCGTCCGAGGGATGTAGCTCTCTGGCTGCCGTTCTTCTTTCTTCTCGCGCTCCGTGTCGTCGCCATCTTGTCCATTAGTGGTAGTAGCTTTATGGCCTTCCTCCAAGTACTTTATCACACACAAGGTCTCCGCTTGAGGTAGTAGCCATGTCACACATGTTGAGTACATAAGTTCGGAGAGGAGCGAGTTCACCTTGGCTTCGGTGGCCCTTGCACAAGCTCTAGTCATTGGTCTGCGTGGTGTCTTGGGAGACGAAGGTAGGTCCATGCGGATGACCGTAGGATGATTTGCATTATCTCCCCCATGGGAAAGATTCGACCTCGGATTGAAAACACCATCACCATGGAAGGGAGATAGATCCTTGGTGTTGAAGATGTTGCTAACCTTGTCGCATGGAATGTCTATCTTGTATGCATTGTTGTTGTAGCATGCTAGCACCTTGAAAGGTCCATTGGTGCAAGGCAGTAGCTTGGACTTGTGCTCATTGGGGAAGCATTCTTTGCTAAGGTGTAGCCATACAAGATCACCGATGTTGAATACCATGGGGTACTTGTTGAGGTTGATCTTGGTCATGAGTCTTTGTACTTGGCGCTCGATTGTGTGCCTTATATCTTCATGCACCTTCTTGAGATAGCTTCTCGTGCACTCACGTCCATGTTGATGTGCTCTTGTAGTGGTAGAAGTAGAATGGCCAATGGAAACAACAGGTTGAATCTGTAGCCGACCTCGAAGGGGGACTGCTACTTCTTGAGCTTGCGTTGGTTCAGTTGTACGCGTCGGTGCTATACACACGGTTTTTAACCCCTTTCCGTGATGAAATTTGGAACCGTCGCCAAGTGAGTGTGGGCGATATGGGTGTCCTTCCCACATGACCCAGAAACCGTCGGGGATAGGCCCTCCTGGCACAGGCTGGGGAAAATGAGCTCGCGTGCGATCAGGCGAGGCATCAAAACCCAATCGTTTCCGTTCGTATGTACATCCCACAAGGTGAATCCCAGAGAAACATTTCCGTTCATATGTATATCACACACAGTCAATCCAAGGAATACGTTTCCGTTCTTATATACATCTCACACAGTCAATCCAGGGAAAACATTTCCGTTCGTATGTACATCCCACACAGTCAATCCAGGGAAAACGTTTCCGCTCGTATGTACATCCCACACAGTTTTATGTATAGGCTCGTGTGTCAAAGGTGTAACTATTACACATGCTCTTCCTTGGTTAACCGTTTGCTTTTATCAACTACATCACACATGATTTGATGAAGAAAATTGTGTGGCATTGGGTTATCCATCACAAGCGCTTTTACCGCTAGAACCGTTTGCAAAGTTCCGTGACCCATTTAGCAGGTTTATTAGTTTACAATTAATAATTCCAGTATTACGCAAATACACAGTTCATATTGAACAGTTGTTTGCCAATTTCATATCAGGCACATAAATATATTTTAACATCAAAGTAGATAGCTACCTGAAAACAACATAGTACATCATATAGCTAGTTCAACTTCATAAGAACAATTTTAGAACAATATATACATGTCCCTAATCGAGAGCATCCAGGCACGTCTTATCCACCTCTGCTTTCAGATCAGTAAGAACTTGTTTTGCACTGGCCAACTGGGAAAGTGCCTCCTCCTTCGCCAACACCATCTTAGAAAAGTCTGATTTAAAAAAATCTGAGCTCATTCTCCACCTTCCTCTTTTTATCCCGCATCTTCAAATATTCTTCAGTGTTGACAACACTTTCTCTAAGCCTACCTCTGTTCTCTTCCTCATACATGCTCCAGAGCTTTGCTAGGCACATCTTCAAAGACTGTGGCCACTCTTGATCAACCCACTTCAAGTAAGAACACTCCGTTCATCCTATAATATTTAAAACTAGATCAGTAACAATTGTAGGGGAAATGGGTTTATAGAAAAATAGAAAATCACAAATACTTATTTTGAAAAACTGAAGAAACAGGTTAATTATGACATATCTTCTCCAAAAGATCAATGTGCAAATGAATTAATTTCTGCTGAGACAACAACCAAATTCTGAAACATCAAAAGCTATAATTAACTGCAACAACGCTACAAGTCCTTACTCAAGTACTATAAATAACAAACTGGACATTTTATGAGGAAGGTAAATATAACTGCAACAACATAGCGATAGTGTTTGGATGACAGCAAATTGATACTAACAGGTGTGTACATGCACAAATTTAGTAACATAGAACTAATAGCACTAAGGCCGTCCACTATATGTATGCTAAAACCGGTGTAAAAACAACTGCTGCTACATCTCGCACTGGTGCCCTGCACTGGCGAGTCGATGCAGCGGAAAAAATTAGGGACCCAGACTCCGGAGCACCTAGTTGCTACGATGCCCAGTTGCTTCGCGCCATAAAGATTTATTATTTTACTGCTTGGCTGCTCGGATGTGTGGACCAAAGTTGGCTGCACAAACTGCTGATGAGATGGTAACATTTTTAGATAGTAGGTACAAACTGTGACACTATCTTAGGATACGTTTGGTTGAAGGTGTGGTATGAATGGGTTGGGACTATGACAGTGTCTGAATCACATCTAACAAATGATTTGTAACAACTAAAGTGGGTCTAACCTTATCTGCACATGCCAGAAACTTCCTCCCATTGTCCACAGATTCAAACGCAACTAGCTTCACGCATGGAGATTGACGGTGACAATGAGCAGACAGATCTTTAGCCAGCCCACTCCATTCGTTGCAACTGATGGTCCTAGGGAGCTACAAGAGGAAGAAATGACTCAAATCGACCGCTGGGTTAAAATCCTTCATTCCAAGTCATAGCCCGAGAGAGAGAAGAGAGGCATACCCAGGTGGCGAAGGAGTCATTAGAGGAGGAGGAACTGCTGGGGAGGTCATTGAAGAAGACCATGGCGACCCTGGCGGTAGGATGCGAGACGGCAAGAGCGAGGAAACAAGCGAGGAAGCGGCTATAGCTTAGGAAGGAAGGAAGGAAGGAAGGAGGATACAGGGGAAATGTGATTTGTGGTCGGGGAGAAAAGGGGGTGGGGAAGGGGGAGGGGCGGGGTAGATATTTCGGCGGTAGGCCAAATATTTTGAAATGTGGAGGGAAACTTTGCGCAGTGCCGCCGGACACCATTCACTTTGAATGATTGTGTGCATCGCAAACGATTCTTCTGCTTTACGCACATGGGAATGAGTTTGACAAATCAAATTTTGGTGGAAATTTCCCCGGGTACGTCATTGCATAATTTAAGATCGCTTGCTAATTTGGGCACACAAAAGAGCGTGCAGAACACAGACCACACTTACTGAATTGAGCAATTTTAGTAATTAAACAGCCAATTGACCTAAACATTGCTCTTACAAAATACCAGCATTAAAAACAAAGTCTAACTACGCATAATTTTAAGAAATTCGCCGCCGCGCCGGCCTATGCATCGCCAGTGTGAGATGAGACGATGATGACTTGTCCTGGCGAAATGCCGCCATTGGTGGACTCCGCGTCCCCCCTGGTGAAGTCGACCGCGTCCTTGTCCTCGTTCTCAACAACGTCCTCGGCGCCGCCCTCAAGGTTGTAGTACTTGTAGTAGTGGATGCGCCAGAGCTCACGTTGGTACTCCACTGCCGACTCCTCGATGGACAGACTCTTCTCTACCTCGATCTCAGCCACGTGCAACTCCTCCTCCCGGCGCTCCTCGATCTCCGCCGCCTCCTGCATCTCCAGCTCCCGCTCGGTGATCTCATGAGGAAGCAGGTGCTCCATGGCCACAGCCGCCTTTTCAAACGTGGGTTGCATGCTGGATTCCGAGGTGGCCTGGAATATCTTGGCATGTGCATCCTTGATCTTGGCGTGGATGGCCTCGACCCAGGCCATGGCGACATCGGCGACACGGACGGTAGCTCGAGCGCTCTCGGTGTTTGCAGCCATCATTGCAGCAGCAGCTACACCCGTCTCGGCTGCTGCTGCTACCCTGTCGGCTGCCGTAGACGCCCTCTCGGCGTAGGCGGCTGCGCTCTCGGCATAGGCGGCGGCGCTCGGGGAGGACGCGACCATCGTACGGGCCTTCGCAAAGCGTTTCGATGGCGTTATCTTTGCAAGAAGGGGGTGCGGGAATGGGGATCGGGATTCGAGGATTCGAGGGTTGCCGGCACTAGAGCAGACGAGCCGGCAAAGCTTAAGGAGGAAGACTTAAATAGACCCAAAAATTTCATCGCAAACGGTTCCTACAAAAAAAATGTGTGTGATGTTGTGGATATATTTTATTAGCTGTGAAATATGAATTTGGAGTAAAGTGGCAACGGATGGTGTTTTAAATGTACGAGAAAATTTGTAGTACTAATTAAACTGTCAAGTCAAAATTTGGAATATTTGAGGGGTCATTTGACCTTTTAAGACATTTAAGTGATTTTCTAGCCATTTAATGACCGTAATTCAAATTTGAACTACATGTACATGCAACAGCTAACCATAGCGGTTTGAAGGTCATATTTTGTGTACTTATGTGCGATTTAATTCCATGTGCAGTAAATTGGAAGGAAATTTCAAACATATTGGTCAAACGGCTATGCCACAATTAAGCATGGAGTTCCATGGCATTTAAATTCCAAAAAAGTAAAAAAGTTCAGAAAAACATGAAACCTTGCTTGATGTAATGTCATGCCACCAAGATGTTGTGGTAAAAAAATTGCATGTTTGATAAAAGTTTGGACACACACCCCTCACAAACCGAAACAACTCATTAGAAGGCTCGTGTTTCCGGGAGGGAACAATGCATGTTTGATGACGAACGAGATAGAGCTTCCCTTATGGCCTCAAATTTTTTCTACATCTAACATGCACTAATACAACTGTCATGTGAAAATTTGGAAAATTTCAGGGGTCATTTGACCTTTTAAAGACATTTAAGTGATTTTCTAGCCATTTAATGACCATAATTCAAATTTGAACTACATCTACATGGAACGGCTAACCATAACGGTTTGAAAAGTCATATTTGTGTACTTGTGTGCGAGTTAATTCCATGTGCAGTAAATTAGAAGGAATTTTCAAACATATTGGTCTTACTGCATGGACACATGCATGGAGTGCCATGGCATTTTAATTCCAAAAAATTAGAAAATGATCAGAAAAACATGAAACCTTGCTTCATGTAATGTCATGCCAGCAAGATGATGTGGTAAAAAAATTGGCCTGTTTGATTGAAGTTTGTACACACGCGCCTCACAAACCGGAGGAACTCACTACAAGGCTCGTGGTTCTGAGAGGGAACAATGCATGTTTGATGACGAATGGGAGATAGATTCCTCTTACAACCTTTAATTTTTTCTATGTTTGACGCGCACTACTACACCTATCATGTGGAAATTTGGAAAATTCTAGGGGTCATTTGACCTTTTAAAGACATTTAAGTGATTTTCTAGCCAGTTAATGACCGTAATTCAAATTGGCACTACATCTACATGCAACGGCTAACCATAACGGTTTGAAAAATCATATTTTTGTGTACTTGTGTGTGAGTTAAAAAATCATGAGACGATGTAGATATCTGGTGTTCAAAAAAGAAAATGTAAAGATCTAGCAAGACAACCGACCCCCACACGATTGGCACTCTATTTCGCGGCTTGAGGTTTGGTAGGTGAGTGGCAGGGGTTATTAATCAGACACGGTTCTGTATTGGAAACCGTCAGCTATTAAGTTCACACACAGATTTTGCTGCCGGAATCATGTGTAATTCAAACTACAGTAATCGTAAATTCCGGCAACCGGCGTGTGTACTGTTGCCGTCGATCTAGATTCCGGCCGCCAATAAGTACTACCTAGCTCATTAAGGGAGTCCATGCTTATGGGGTCTTCGGGCGTCCAGGCTATGTGATGTGGACCGGACTAACGGGTCGTGAAGATACAAGATGGGAAGACTTTCCCCCGTGTCTGGATGGGACTCTCCTTGGCGTGGAAGGCAAGCTTGGCGTGCAGATATGAAGATTCCTTTCTCTATAAACCGACTCTGTACAACCCTAGCCCCCTCGGTGTCTATATAAACCGAAGGGTTTAGTCCGTAGAGGCAATCCTAATCATACAGGCTAGACATCTAGGGTTTAGCCATTATGATCTCGAGGTAGATAAACTCTTGTAACCCATATACTCATCAAAGCCAATCAAGCAGGAAGTAGGGTATTACCTCCATTAAGAGGGTCCTAACCTGGGTAAACATTTGTATCCCCTGCCTCCTGTTACCTTCGATCCTCAAACGCAAAGTTCCGGACCCCCTACCCGAGATCTGCCGGTTTTGACACCGACATTGGTGCTTTCATTGAGAGTTCCTCTGTGTCGTCGTCAAAAGGCTCAATGGCTCCATCGATCATCTACAACAACAATGCCGGGAAGGAGATCTTTCTCCCCGGGCAGATCTTCATATTCGGCGGCTTCACACTATGTGCCAACTCGGTTGGCCACCTGGAGCAGATCTACAACTATGCCCCTGGTCACAAGATCGGTTATGGAAATCTGAACTATGTCGCTGATATCCGAGGAGACTTGATCTTCCAAGGGTTCGCGGCTCCAACTACCGCTCCGACCTTAGATCCGGAGCGCGTCACCAGGTCCGAAGACGGGAGTTTAGAGCACGTTGGATTCTCTGTAGCTATAGAGCTCAACACTAGAGAGCCGACAGTCATCACAAAGCCGAGATCTTCTTCGGACACTAGCTCCGAACCCTCGAAGGCCGCGACATGCGAGTTCGGCCAGGGAATTACTGTCCCCATCCAAACCCTGCTCTTAAGCGAGGCTCTGGACTTAATGCGATACCTCGCTATCATAGAGGAACCGCTTCTGAATTGCGCCCAGTCCAGACTAGGGGCTGAAAATAGGGAATTTTACCTCCCACCCACCACCCACTTTATAGCCACTGTCGAGGATCTCATCGACATGCTTGATTACGTCTCCGAGGACATCGACGGCATGGAGACGATGCCAGAGAGGAGCAGGCCCAAAACCCGCCGTTCACCGGACGCTGGATGACCACCTCCTCATACAACGTATACATGCTGGACACACCTAAAGAAGGCGACGATGATGACGGGAAGGATCCAGTCGAGGATAAACCTCCGGAGATACCACCTAAACATCAATGTCAGCCGAGCCGCTCTAAATCGCGTCGCGAAAAACACAGCAATACCGCCACCGGAGGTAATGATACTCCAGAAAACGCCGAAGACCAGGAAGACCCCTTCGAACCAACATCCGAACAGGATGATCGGGAGGACGGGCAAGTCGACCCTGATGAGCAAGTAGGGAACGAGGACTCGGAGGATAGCAACTATCTACCACTCTCCAAGGACGGCGTGAGCCTTGGCGACGAAGATTTATCGTGCCTGAGGAACCCCTCGAACAAGAGTGCTTTAAGTGCCGGCTAATAGCCATGGCAAGAAGCCTAAAAAAGAAACAGCAGAAGCTTCAAGCTGACCAAGATCTGCTGAACGACAGATGGACTAATGTCCTGGCAGCCGAAGAATACGACCTCGAGCGCCGAAAAAAGAGTTACCCGAAGCGTAAGCTGCTACCCCAATTTGACGATGAGGCATTGGATCCCATACCACCTGTGCGTAACGCGGCTGACAGACCTAATCAACCACCACGTGGCCGGGACAGAATGGCAACTCAAGCCGAACACCAGCCCACACCACCTCGCTGTAAAAGCAGAGAAACAACAGGTCAGGGATACACATATGACCTACGACAAGACCTGGAGAACAGACAAGGTCAGACCAAATCAATCTACAGATCGCGGGGGCGTGCCCCGGCATGAGAAGATGGCTATCAAGCCTGGCGCGACAGGCATAACCACGCCCGGGCCGAAAACCACATACGGACTTCATCCGAACTACGTCGAGACATGAACCATATAGAGGCGCCGCACACCCCCTGTGCTTCACCGATGAGGTAATGGAACTTCCAAGGCACTTATATCTGGCCCTCGGATGCTGATGACCTCAGTCATATTGTCCAACCGCCCGGAAAGTCAGCAAGGAAATTCTGGACCAGGTTCCTAATTAAAAAGAACTAGATTGTCGACTGTCCGGACGTCGAAGCCCTAGCGGCCTTCAAACACAGAATCCGCAAAGAATGGCTCGCCCGACACCTCGGCCAAGAAAAGCCAAAGCCCATGGCAGCCCTTACAGCACTAATGACCCGCTTCTGCGCGGGCGAGGATAGCTGGCTAGCCCGTAGCGGCAATAGTACCAGCGACCCTGACACTTCCGAAGCCAGGAACGGCAACGGAAGAACCCGACGCAACAAACATAAGTGTCGAAGCAAAAATGATGATACAGAGAATATGACAGTGAACACCTGATTCAGTGGCTCCAAATACAGTCAATGAAAGAAGCCATTCAAATGAAACAAAGACGGTTCATCAAGCCTGGATCGCATACTTGATCGAACTTGCCAGATCCATGTCACTCCTGACAAGCCTGCCAATCACACCAACAGAAGTTGTTGGGTCTCCAAACAGGTCGGTAATTTAAATGCCGAACATAAGGAGAAAGGGTCGCCCGGGGAGGATGACGACGAGGAACCTCGCGCACTGAAAACAGGGGGACAGAAGAAATTTCCCCTCAAAGTCAAAACGGTGAATATGATATACGTCACTCATATCCCAAGAGGGAGCGCAAGTGTGTGCTAAGGGACGTCTATGCGATAGAGCCAGTCGCCTTGAAATTTAACCCATGGTCGTCCTATCTGATCACCTTTGATTGCAGGGACCATCCGACCAGTACCCGTCACGGAGGTTCGGCCGCACTAGTCCTCAATCCAATCATCAATGGATTCCACCTTTCGCGAGTCCTCATGGACGGCGGCAGCAACCTTAACCTACTCTATCAGGACACAATCCGCAACATGGGTATCGATCTGTTGAGAATCAAGCCCACTAAAACTACCTTTAATGGAGTAATACCTGGTGTAGAGGCCCGCTGCACGGTCTCAATCACATTTGAGGTCGTCTTTGGGTCGCCGGACAACTTTCGCAACGAAGACTTGATCTTCGACATCATCCCCTTCCGCAGTAGCTACCATCCACTGCTCGGACGAACCACACGTTCGCTCGCTTCAACGCGGTCCCGCACTATGCCTATCTCAAACTCAAGATGCCCGGACCCCACGGTGTTATAGCAGTCAATGGAAACATGGAGCGCTCCCTCCGTACTGAGGAGCATACCGCGGCCCTGGAAGCAGAGGTACATAGCGATTTTATCATACCGAATACTATATCGGCAGTCAAGCCCCCAGACACTCTCAAACAAGTCCGGGCTACCCCTCAGCACGATAGTCCAGCTCGCCAGGAGCTTGATTAGCAATTTAGCCTCCATCTCAGCCCCTACACAATCGTGGCATATGTACCACACGTACATAATTACGCGCTAAAAATACCATTGGAAGGGATGGAGGTATATTAAAGATAACGTCCACAATACGGCTAGACCCTATCAGGACATTCATATTTGCTTTTTCTCCTCTTTTTATTTTTCCCAGGTTCCTTACAACCCACACCACCTTTTCGACGGTACCAAGGCCTCTTTTCGAGGCCTATTATGAAAACATTGATCGATGATCCTCTCGAAGGACAATACACCAAGGAGAAAGGCAGCATAGACGAGTGGCAGAGTACCTAACGGATCCCTAAAGATCACTTATCCGTCTTCAGGACACTTACACAGCTTTCCTTTGTGCTCGGCTTGTAAAATAGCCTTGTTTCTTAGTGCACTATCTGTACCAATACATTTTGACGTATCAATCAGACCATAATGGAAACAAGTTTTTGCCCAACCTATGTGTTGTTGGCTTATCTCTTAATATGTGTTTCCCTGTTATTGTCCGATTGTCATGTACACCTCGGTACAACTTAAATCACCAGGGGCTCTATTAGGCCACGTACATTTGTTAAATACTAAAACAAAGTAACACTTACACAGTACAAAGTCGGCGTCCCGAATATAGCATTATATGCTTTGGCTCTGAATCATGTCTTTGGTCAATAGTTGGGTTGCCCGGCTCCTGTGGTTGCTACCTTACATTCCGCTTTCAGCTAAGGTAGTAAAGGGAGAACTACTGCGATTGTGTTTCCGGCTCATCCAGACAAACACCTCGGTAGAGAAAGCTGAAAACTGACAGTCATGATGAGACGAGAGCTGGTCAGCTATTCGGTGACTAAGTATAAATCTCTTGCAATTTTTTCCGTGTTATGCAATAGGCCGTCTTACACCTGGTCGGGCAACCAGAGCACCCAGGTTCGGATAACTGAACAATACTAGGGGCTGCGCCCACACTATCACTATAAAACTCATATGGCTAAGTGAGAGCGATAAAGCCACATAGTCCTTACATGTTGGGTCAAGTGTGTTTAGGTGCTATCCCGAACACCCCCGTACTACCTACATGGGGGCTGAAGCCGAAGACTGGCCAACTCTCAGATATCGTAAACAGCCACACAGGAGGACAAATTTTAAAAGTAAAACATTGAACATATCATTCATAAAGCCTTGTTTCAAAAATACAGGATTGGACATCATAGATACATTCATTCAAATATGATGTCCTTCGAACACTGGCCCTCTACAATGCGGGATCCTTTTAGGATGTCATCGAAATACCCTCCGGCGTGCGGTGCTCCTTGCCTGCGGGCGGTCCCTCGATTGCAAGCTTGACGACGTCCATCTTTACCCATTGCACTTTGACATGGGCGAAGGTCATTCGCGCACCTTCGATGCAGACCAACCACTTCACGGCATCAAGCCGAGGGCAGGCACTGACCAGCCGCTTCAGGAGACCGAAGTAGCTACATGGCATGGGTTCGGCAGGCCAAAGACGGATTATCAAATCCCTCATGGCCAAGGCTACCCTATGCAGCTTGGTCCACTGCTTTAGCTGATCGCTGAGGGGCACGGGATGCTCGGGCGCAAGGTACTGCGACCAGAACAACTTCTTTGTTGAGCTCCCCTCTTTGGCCCGGAAGAACTCCGCAGGATCAACAATACTCTGGGGCAGGTCTGCAAACACTCCTAGAGAACTCCAAATCCAGGTTAGCAATATATACCTTTTCCTCACGAATTTGCTCTGCATGTTAAAGGCCTTACCCGCCGCGATCTGCTTTGCCTCTTGGATCTCCCGAACAGCGCTTTGGGCTTTAGTCCGGGCCTCCTGTGCACTTTGGAGGGCCTTAGAAAGTTCAGAATTTTGATCCAAAATCTTGCGCTCTAAGGACTCAGATTTGTTTATCGCAATCTTGAGCTCCTGCTGGACTTCCTCCACCCGTGCTTCATGTTTTAGGCGGGAGGCTCGCTCCTCCTCCGCCTCCTTCGTGGCTTCGGCCAGCATGTTCTTGAGGGTCTCGACCTCCGCCGCGCCAGCTATGAGAATTATTATAAAAGCTCATTGAGATAACAATTCAGAACTGATCTAATTTCAGACATGTTTTCAGTGTCACATACCTTGTTTTTCCTCTAACTTCCGCCTCAGCTCGGACGCTTCGGCGGCATGGGCAGCTGACGCCTGCCTCGCAGCCTGTTTGTTCCAACAGATACATATGTTAACTTCCTGCGTGAGTCATTAGATCCTCTGTTCGGTCTTTCTTTCCGAACACCGAACAAAGTCTCAGGTGCTACTATCTATACAACATGCATTCCTTTTATACAACTAAAAAGCATTATAAAGCACATACCTCAAAGCCTCTTAAAGGGCTAGTGTAGGCTTTGGTCAATCCGCTTTTCACAGATTGAACCTTTTCAATCACCGTACCCATAAGGGTATGATGTTCTTCCACAATGGTAGCGCTCTGAAGCGCTCTCACCAGAGTGTCCGACGCCTCCGCATTGACAGAAGTCTCCGGTGGGGTGGGCGCCCCCTTCCTTTGAAGGAGGTTGCTCATTTGGCTCCGGAACCGTGTGGGTTTCCGGAACCACATTTGGTTTGGGGCCAAATTGGACATGGCCCCCGTCTCCAGTCTCCATGGGGGTCGGTTCCCCCATGTTCTCTGTAACCGAGGTGTCACCCTTCGGTGTCGTCTTGGCAGCCTCCAGCACCCCTCCCTATTCCGGAAGGGTCCTTCAGGATGACACCTTGGTGTTGTCCGCAGTAGTAGGGGAGGAAGCTGGTGGAGGCGACTCGCTCTCCATCATGTTTGGACCCAGCGAGTTCCCTGAAGAGGAAGATCGCTGGGGGAGGACATGAACCAGACTGCAGCACACAATTCAATTTTATTACAACTATAAGCCAGAATAGTCGGATGTATATGTACCTTTGAGTACTTACGATCCGGCCTGGGGCTTCAGCCTGGGGTGCCACTCGTCGGCGTCCAACTCGGAGTCATCCGTAAGGGAGGTTCTCCCTTTCTTGGATGCCTCCGCCTCTAGATCAGTGGAGGCTGCCCTCTTCTTCTTCTCCCCTTAGGGGGGGTGGGAATGCTCTCTTCCTCCTCCTCTTCCTCTTCGTCAAGGGAGGAGAGGGTTCCGGTGTCCTCGGACGCTACGTCCGAAACACCCTTGCGGCGGAGGCCACTCTTGGCCTCCTTGCCGTTCTTCTTGGCCTTCTTTTCTGGTGCTTGGTATGGCGCCGGGACCAGCATCCTCGTCTACAGAGGAATAGCTGAGTCTTCGGGCAGCGGAGCTAGATAGTGGATCCATTCCGCTTTCTTCGTCCAGCCCTGCGAAGAAAATGGGGAGTTTAGTATGCTGCTTGGACTTGTAATGTAAGGTTATCAAAGAACTTACGGGGGTCGCAGCGTGGGTGCAGTCATAGCCGAGGTCTTCGGTTGTCTCCAGCCACGACTTTTGGGTCTTAAAGAGCAGCTTCCACATGTCTTCGTGCGTCGTGCTGAAGAACCACTGCAGGGTCCGGGGACCGGCTAGGTTGAACTTCCACATGAACTCTTGACGCGCCTAACAGGGGAGAATCCGGCGGAAGAGCATCACCTGGATCATGCTGGCGAGGCTAGTATTCCTATCTACCATGCTCTTGATACGCTTCTGTAGCATCATCACCTCGTCAGACAACGCCCAGTCCTGGCCCTTTTTGAGCCAAGATGTCAGCCGCATTGGAGGCCCGGACTTGAATTTGGAGGGGGCGGTTCAGGTAGAGTCACGAGGTTCCGTGACGTAGAACCACTCCTGCTTCCATCCCTACACAGTCTCCACGAAGGTGCCCTTGGGCCAGGTGACGTTCGGGAGCTTGCTCACCATTGCGCCCCCGCAATCTACGTGCTGACCCTCCGCTACTTTTGGCTTCACGTTGAAGACCTTGAGCCATAGGCCGAAGTGGGGGATATGCGGAGGAATGCCTCGCATACGATGATGAACGCTGAAATGTTGAGGAAAGAATTTGGGGCTAGATCATGGAAATCTAGCCCGTACTAAAACATGAGGCTGCTACCTCTTGAGCATGCGTTGGTTTTCCCTTGAAGAGGAAAGGGTGATGCAGCAAAGTAGCGTAAGCATTTCCCTCAGTTTTTGAGAACCAAGGTATCAATCCAGTAGGAGACAACGTGCAATTCACCTAGTACCTGCACAAAAAATCAAGAACCTTGCAACCAACACGATAAAGGGGTTATCAATACATTCACGATCACTCGCAAAAAGTGAGATCTAAAGAGACAGTAAAGTAAATATTTTTGGTCTTTTTATTGTATAGATTGGAAAGTAAAGATTGCAAAATAGTAAATGAGATGCGTTGTAAATAAAAGAGATGCAATATAATAAGAAAGAGACCCGGGGCCCATAGGTTTCACTAGTGGCTTCTCTCAAGATAGCATGTATTACAGTGGGTGGACAAATTACTGCCGAACAATTGATAGAAAAGCGCATAGTTATGAAGATATCTAAGGCAATGGTCATGAATATAGGCATCACCTCCGTGTCAAGTAGACCGAAACGATTCTGCATCTACTACTATTACTCCACACATTGACTGCTATCCAGCATGCATCTAGAGTATTAAGTTCATAAGAACAGAGTAACGCATTAGGCAAGATGACATGACGTAGAGGGATAAACTCAAGCAATATGATATAAACCCAATCTTTTTATCCTCGATGTCACTGGGAAAGGACTCCGTAAGATTGAACCCAAATCTAAGCACTTCACCCATTGCAAGGAAGATCAATCTAGTAGGCCAAACTAAACCGATAATTCGAAGAGACTTGCAAAGATATCAAATCATGCATATAAGAATTCAGAGAAGAACCAAATAATATTCATAGATAATCAAGTTCATAAATCCACAATTCATCGGATATCGGCAAACACACCGCAAATGAGTATTACATCGAATACATCTCCAAGAACATCAAGGAGAACTTTGTATTGAGGATCAAAGAGAGAGAAGAAGCCATCTAGCTAATAACTATGGACCCGAAGGTCTGTGGTAAACTACTCACGCTCCATCGGAGAGGCTATGGTGTTGAGGTAGAAGCCCTCCATGATCGATTCCCCCTCCGGCAGATCACCGGAAAAGGCCCCAAGATGGGATCTCACGGGTAGAGAAGGTTGCGGCGATGGAAAAGTGCTTTCGTGGCTCCCCTTGATCTAGGGTATAAGAATATATATAGGCGAAAGAAGTACGTCGATGGAGCTACGAGGGGCCCACGAGGGTGGGGGGCGCGCCTACCCCCCTGGGCACGCCCTCCTGCCTCGTGGCCGCCTTGTTGCGTCTCCTACTTCATCTCCATGTCTTCTCATTTGCTTTCGGTCCAAGAAAGATCATCGCGAAGGTTTCATTCCGTTTGGACGCCTTTTGGTATTCCTTTTCTGCGAAACTCTAAAATAGGCAAAAAAGCAGAAATTGGCATTGGGCCTCCGGTTAATTGATTAGTCCCAAAAATAATATAAAAGAGCATATTAAAGCCCATTAAACATCCAAAACAGATAATATAATAGCATGGAACAATAAAAAATTATAGATACGTTGGAGAGGTATCAAGCATCCCCAAGCTTAATTCCTGCTAATCTCGAGTAGGTAAATGATAAAAACAGAATTTTTGATGTGGAATGCTACCTAACATATTTATCAATGTAATTTTATTTATTATGGCATGAATGTTCAGATCCTAAAGATTCAAGACAAAAGTTTAATATTGACATAAAAATAATAATACTTCAAGCAAACTAACAAAGTAATCATGTCTTCTCAAAATAACATGGCAAAAGAAAGTTCATCCCTACAAAATCATATAGTTTGGTTATTCTCCATCTTCGTCACACAAAATATTCAAATCATGCACAACCCCAATGACAAGCCAAGCAATTGTTTCATACTTTAGTATTCTCAAACTGTTTCAGCTTTCACACAATCTATGAGCGTGAGCCATGGACATAGCACTATAGGTGGAATAGAGTGGCGGTTGTGGAGAAGACAAAAAGGAGGAAGATTGTCTCACATCAATTAGGTGTATCAATGGGCTGTGGAGATGCCCATTGAGGGAGTCCTGGACTAAGGGGTCCTCGGGCGTCCGGCCTGTTATCCGTGGGCCGAACTGATGGGCTGTGAAGACATGAAGACCGAAGGCTGTACCCGCGTCCGGATTGGACTCTACTTGGCATGGAAGGCAAGCTTGGCGACCGAAGATTCCTTCTTATGTAACCGACTCTATGTAAACCCTAGATCCCCTCGGTGTCTATATAAATCGGAGGAATTAGTCCGGAAAACACACATTACCATAGTCATATAGGTTAGACTTCTAGGGTTTAGCCACTACGATCTCGTGGTAGATCAACTCTTGTAATACTCATATTCATCAAGATTAATCAAGCAGGAAGTAGAGTATTACCTCCATAGAGAGGGCCCGAACCTGGGTAAACATCGTGTCCCCGTCTCCTGTTACCATCGATTCTAGACGCACAGTTCGGGACCCCCTACCCGAGATCCGCCGGTTTTGACACTGACATTGGTGCTTTCATTGAGAGTTCCACTGTGCCGTCAACAAAAGGTTTGATGGCCCCTTCAATCGTCGATAATGATGTCGTCCAAGGAGGAACTTTCCTCCCCGGACAGATTTTTGTGTTCGGCAACTTCGTACTGCGGGCCAACTCGCTTGGCCATCTGGAGCAAGTTGATAGCTACACCCTTGGCCATCTGGTCAGATTTGGAAGCTTGAACTACGTCGTGGATATCCGTGGAGACTTGATCTTTAATGGATTTGAGACTGCGGTGATCGCTCCCCTCGCTCCGATGAACATGACTTAAATTTGTCATCAGATCACATCCAGGAGATGGTTCCTGTTGCTGCAATGACCTTAGAACCAGAGCATTTCGTGCCATGCAAAGCCATAGAGTCCACGGCGTTGGAGCCGCACACGGACTCAACACCCTACAATATTTGCATCAGCGGAACTTTGGACTTGTCTCCGGCTATAAGTTCCGGACCGTGTACGCCTGCGCACACCGAGCTAGATCGGTTATCGATCTTCGAATTCAGCGCCGCAGGCGTTTTCCAGCACTCTCCCTTGGGCGATGTGCTGAACTCTTTAAAGTATTTGTCCTTGGAGAAGAACTCGCAGCCAAACTATGTTCGGTTCGAACTAGGGGCTGATGGAGAATTTTGCTTCCCACCCACCACCCACTTCATAGCTACTGTCGAAAACTCAACCGACGTGCTTGACTGGGGCTCCGAATACATCGATAGCTCATGAAGCTCTTCTCAATACTTTTGTAGATGCCACAGGTCTCAGGGTAAATTATGGGAAATCAATCATGGTACCATTAAACATTGCAGAAGACAGAGTTAATATTTTCACTAACACTTTGCAATGTGCCAGAGGCCATTTTCCATTCACTTATTTGGGGCTACCTATGGGCATTTATAAGCCAACTGTAGAGCAGTGTTTGCCCATAGTCAATAGAATTGCTAAGAGGATCACAGGCATTTCAACTTTCATGACTCAGGCAGGGAAGATTTTATTGGTCAAATCTGTGTTATCCTCCTTAGCAGTTTACTTCATGTGTTGTCTGGACATCCCAATTACTATAAAACACCAGATCATCAAATATTTAAGGCACTGTCTCTGGAGGAGCCCAGACCTGGAAGATAGGAGGCCAGCACTAGTGGCTTGGCACACAGTTTGCAGACCAAAAAACCAGGGAGGCTTGGGTGTTCTGGACATATTTACTCAAAATAAAACTCTGCTCATGAAAAACCTTCACAAGTTTTACAATAGACATGACATTCCTTGGGTCAATCTTATTTGGGAAACATACTACAGCAATGGCCAACTACCAGGAGATCAAAAAGTGGGCTCATTTTGGTGGAAATCCAATCTTGCACTCATTGATCAGTTCAAAGCTATAGCAAGATGCAATGTGGGAGATGGCAAAACTGCTTTATTCTGGGATGATATGTGGGATCATTTTATTCTCAAACACAAGTTTGATCACTTATACTCCTTTGTTAGAAACCCTCAGACAAGTGTTCAACAAGTAATCAATACTGAATATCTCCAAGACTTATTCCATCTGCCCCTAACTACACAGGCATATGAGGAGTTCCTACAAATGGAGGACGTGTGCATTTCCATGAGACAATCTGAATATTTAGATGCTCTGGATACTTGGAGTTACATCTGGGGGAATGAATTCTATTCCTCAATTAAAGCCTATAAGGTGCTAATGGGGCACAAACAAACCCCACCACATTTCTCATGGATTTGGAAAAGCTCTTGTCAACCTAAACATAAAGTCTTTTTCTGGATGCTACTACATGACAGAGTCAACACAAGGAATCTTCTAAGAAGGAAAAACTTTGAATTGGAAGTTTACAATTGTGCAGTGAGGGATTGCCAGCATGAAGAAACTCTGCATCATCTTTTTTGGGGATGTCCTTTTGCCATCAGATGCTGGGATTTTATTTGCCCCTCAAGAACACCTAATTTGTCAGTTCTGGAGGCATTTCAAGACCTCAAAGAAAAACTCAGATACCCCTTCTTTATGGAGATTATCATATTGGGATCATGGGCCATCTGGATATCTAGAAACAACAAAATCTTTGATAATATCACTCCTTCTTTCCAGGGATGGAAGCACATTTTTACTGAGGAACTCAAGCTTCTGAAATTCAGGATCAAGAAGAAATATGAAGTGCAATTTACTGCATGGCTGGATTCTGTGCTTTAATAGGCTTAGCTTTCTTTGCTTTTCATTGTCAGGGTTAGGTGTTTCTAGTTGTTGTACAATTTTTCTTTTTTTCTTTTTTGTTTTTTTAGCTTCTCTTTTCTTTTGTTTCTTAGTTGGGCTTAGCTCAAGCCCAACAGACCATTGTTCTCTTTGTTAGTTTAATAAAAGTTGCAGTGGGGTGTTTACCCTACTGTTTATTTTTTAAAAAAAATACATCGACAGCTTGGACAGCGATGCCTACAAGGAGCAAGGCCAAGACCAGCCACTCACAAGAAGTTGGACGGCCCTCTTCGTACGATGTGTACATGGTCGATACACCAAAAGACAACAACACCGGCACCGGAGGAAACAATACTCCGGACGACGCCGAACACAATGAAGACCTTGTTGGAGTAAAATCCGAACAGGAGGAACAACAAAACGGGCAAGACAGCCCCGACGAACAGGCCCTGCCTAGCAACAATTCAGAGGACGGCAACTACCTTCTGCTCTCCGAAGACGAAGTAAGCCTCGGCGACGAAGACTTCATTGTACCGGAAGGACCCCTAGAGCAGGAGTGTTTCAAGCACAGGCTAATAGCTACCGCAAGGAGCCTGAAAAAGAAGCAGCAGAAGCTTTAAGCTGACCAAAAGCTTCTCATTGATAGATGGACCAAAGTCCTGGCCGCTGAAGAATACGGCCTTAGTGGCCTAGCCAAAAGCTATCCAAAGCACAGACCGCTACCTCACTTTGATAATGAGGCGATGGAGCCCATACCATTATCACACCATGTGGCAGGTCGACGACAACCCGGTCCAAATAAATATGCAACTCAAGCCGTACTCCAGATCGCCCTACCTCGCCATAAAAGCAAGAATAACATAGCTCGTGGTTGTACAGACGACCTTCGACGGGACTTGGACAATAAAGGAGGACTGGCAAGATCGATCTACGCATCGCGAGGGCATGTCTCGACACATGATGTTGGCTACCTATTCGGACGTGACAAACCTAGCCACACCCGAGCCGAAAACCACAACTAGACTCCCTCGGAGTCACGTCGCATTGTGGCCCAACATAGAGGCGCCGCACACCCTCTTTGTTTCACCGATGAAGTAATGGATCATGAATTCCCTAAGGGATTCAAACCCGTCAATATTGAACCATACGACGGAACAACTGATCCCTCGGTATGGATAGAAGATTTTATTCTCCACATCCATATGGCCCGTGGAGACGACCTCCACACCATTAAATACCTCCCACTAAAGCTAAAAGGGCCAGCTCGGCACTGGTCAAATAGCCTGCCTGAAAATTCCATAGGCAGCTGGGAGGACCTGGAAGAAGCCTTCCTTGGAAACTTCCAGGGAACATATGTCCGCCCACTAGATGCCGATGACCTAAGCCACGTTGTCCAGCAGCCCGTGGAGTCAGCCAGGGAGCTCTGGACTCGGTTCTTAGTCAAAAAAAACCAAATCATCGACTCTCCGGACGCGGAAGCCCGTGCGGCCTTCAGACACAGCGTCCGGGACGAATGGCTGACACGCCACCTCGGCCAAGAAGGACCTAAATCCATGACAGCCCTCACTGCTCTGATGACCCGCTTTTGCGTGGGAGAAGATAGTTGGCTTGCTCGTAGAAAAAACAGCACCAGCGATCCGGGAACTTCCAAAATCCGAGACGGCAACGACAAGCCATGACGAAGCAAATACAATAGTCGCAATGATAATGAAAGATCACGGGACACAGCGGTCAACACTGGATTCAGCAATCCCAAGCCCAGTCAGCAGAAGAAGCCATTCAAGGCGAATCACGACGATCCATCCAACCTGGACCGACCCTGCCAGATTCATGGCCACCCCGATAAACCGGCCAATCATACTAACAAAAACTGTTGGGTCCTTAAGCAGGCCAGCAAGCTCAACGCCGAACATAGGGGAAGGAGGCTGCCAGGCGACAGGGATGACGGAAATTCACCAACGAAGCATCGAGGGTAAGAAGCAATCTCCACCGCAGTATCAACTACTCCCAGAACGGAAATAGCAAACAGGCTTCCGCCGCCCACTTCATACACCTACAAAATTTGTACCGCGCATACATCATTATGCACTCAAGATACCGTGGGCATTGGCGGAAGCACAATACGGACAACCCTGCAAACACCCCAGTAACATTTTTTATTTATTTTCCTTTTTATTTTGTCTTCCTTCGCTATCCTTTAAAAATAGGTGATGAATAGGATAAATGTCGAAAACTGGCTCTATCAGAGTCCGGATCCGCATACTCACCTAAAAGGGTTGTTTCCATCAAGGATTCCCCCGCGGAGGACGGGCGGCGCAGACGTGCAACAGGAGGTCCAAAATAAATTTTTTGTAGACCACACTCTATATTTCTCGAGCCTGTACTATGCATGTTCCTCCGCCTCCAACCCCGAGCATGTCAAATAGCCGGAAGGATGGCTTTTATATACATCATAAGTAATCATTGGCACACCGCCCAGTTCCCAGTAAAACATATACGTGTTGTCTCGGCACGGAATACGGCTGCCACGTTTGTTTCACAAATATACCCTGGCATAACCTGTCAGGGGCTCGGTATGGGAACAAATGAGTTGCCAGCAAAAGGCCGAGCAACTCTACAGCGCACTTCGGCGTCGCAAGTTTGGCCTTATATGCATCAGCCCCGAATCATTGTCTTGGGTCAATAGTTGGGTTGCCCGGCTCCTGTGCTTGCTACCCTACGTTCCGCTCTACCGGTTAGGGTAGTAAAGGGAGAACTACTGCGATTGTGCCTTGGTCTAAACCGGACGAGCACCTCAGTAGAGAAAGCCGAAAGCTGACTGTCATGATGCAGCGTGAGCTGGTCAACCACTTGATGACTTCTTGGAATCTCTAGTGATTCTTCGTGTCACACGAAGGATCCTTTCCAGATCAAATATATAAGGCACCATACGCCGCATACATACCAGGTGCTATGTCATAGTCCCACCATAAAACTCCTATGGCTAAGTGAATGTGTTAACGCCCTATAGTCTGATTGCCTGGTTCGCCGCATTATCACCTCCTTCAATGACCAAGACGTTGGATAAAGAGTGATTAAATGATTTTCTGAACACCCCCGTACTTCCTACGAGGGGGCTGAAGCCAACGACTGGAAAACTTTCATATTATATTAAAACGGCCGCATAGGAGGAATTCAAGCTTTCAAGCAAAACATAAAATAGATTAACTATAAAATTGTCTCTTACAATTCCCATACATCTCACTCGAACATTATGTCTTTCGATCACTGACCCTCTATCAAGCAGGCCGCCTCTAGGACGTCTTCAAAATAATGCTCCGGTTCCGAACGGTCCTTGCCTTTGGGTGGACTCTTCGTCGCAACATCGACGGCCTTCATCTTGCCCCAGAATGTCTTGACTCAAGTGAAGGCGATCCGTGGACCCTCAATGCACGTTGACCGCTTCACAACGTCGATAAGCATCAACATGCCTCTGTACCTAACCGAAATAGCTATTCGGAGCAAGCTCAGTTGGCCACAATCGGATTACAACATCCTTCACGGCAGCGCCGGATATCCTATGAAGTTCAGCCCATTGGGACATCTGTTCATAGAGCAGCAGAGGGCGCTTTGACGTGCCAAACTGCGACAAAAAAGTTTCTCTGTTGCATATCCATCTCGCGCTTGGTAATCCCGCGTCGCATCGGAAGAACTCTTCGGCAAGTCCAAATACTCGTCTGGAGAACTCCACACTTGGTTAAGCTGAGCATAGTCTGGGTCACCGAACTAAGTTTGCAGCAGGAAAGGCTTTCCAGCCACAATTTCCTTTTCTTGGCGAACCTCCTCACGGATAGCTCTGGATTCTGACCGCGCTTCCCTCACATCCTGTCAGGCCTTGTCCAGTTCAGCCATCAAGGCTTTATTCTCCTTCTCCAGGAATTCGCAGTGGCCAGTAGCATTCTCTAGCTCGAGTGTCATCGTGGATATCTTCTCTTCAGCTTGGCACCGTGCAGCTTGTTCGACCTTTCATTCAGCCGATGCCTTTTGTAGCGACCAGACCTCAGACAGTCCGATCTTTGTGCATCAGTGTCATCCCTGCATCGGTAATGCTGACACGCATAGTACTTGAAGGATTTATAACAGCGTAGCAATCACACAATTATTACATAGAATGTCTCAAAAGAGAACTTATTACAATAAATATGGCTTAAGGCCGTCTAATACGATAAGAGTGGAAGGCTTGGAAGATAAAGTGAGTCCATCAACTCCAACGGCATCACTGAGTGAAAGACCACGACCTAAGGCTCCTCACTCGTCGTCTGAAAAGTCTGCAACATGATAGGCTGCAGCCCAAAAATGGGTCAGCACATGAAATATGCAGGCACTGTAACACAAGAGAGTAATGAACAGAATAAAGCTATCACTATATGCATATATGGCTAGTGGAGGCTGTATGGTTAATATGTTTTGCGAAAAGACAATTTTTCCCTACAACAAAGGATTATATTTTATTTAACTACAAAGTTGGTTGAAAACATTGAGAATGGTAAACCCCATCTCAATCCCAATTAAAAGGTAATCAATAACCCGATCAAATTTTATAATTAAATGTGATGAGATCCACATGATAATCCAAGAACTAGATACTCAAGACGTCCATAACCGGGGACACGGCTAACCATGATTAGTTTATACACTCTGTAGAGGTTTGTGCACTTTTCCCCACAAGACTCGATCTCCTCCGTTTGATTTCTCACACTACATGATGTTTGAGAAACGATGACCGAGACACAGTCTTTCCGAAGAGGTCCCTTTAACAGATAGATAGGCCTGTACACCTACAATCCCCTACATCTGCTAGCCCATCATGGAAAAGTTTCCCACAACTTACTCAACTATGCCAGAGCCCATATTGGCATGTGGCTGCACACGGAAGTTTCTAGCATGAATAATCTTATGATTCCTTTGAGCCTGGGTGGCAGTCCATAGGAGAATCACACGGTACCCTGGGATTTCCAAAAATACAGGCAATCACTGGAATTCCCCAGGTGCCTCAATCCACCCAGATGTGTATTAAAGTTGCCACAATTTAGATCAGATCCTAACCATGCAATTGTTTGAGGATTGATCTAATGCAATAAAACTGGGTAGTAAGAGGTATGATCAAAGTGTTACTTGCCTTGCTGATGATCCGTGAAACCTAGAGACTCGTAGTAGCACGCTTCACACTCCAGGTACTCTATCGCAAACAAACAAGTATACAATAAGCAATCAAGCAAGGGCACGGGTAAAACTCAAATATGAAGATCTAACCAAAAAATTCAACTTAAGAACTCCGGTTTGCAAAAAGAATCAAATCAAACGAAGCAACAAAACTCAAACTGCGAAAGAAACAAGCTTTGTTTACTAATCTGGACTAAAGCCAAATTTT
Source organism: Aegilops umbellulata (assembly GCA_032464435.1). Lineage (NCBI taxonomy): Eukaryota > Viridiplantae > Streptophyta > Magnoliopsida > Poales > Poaceae > Aegilops > Aegilops umbellulata. Next base: position 247,227,095 of record CP136056.1, read on the forward strand.
ACAGTGGCAAAATCTTGTTTAAGTTGGTTAAACAGAAAGAGGGCTTCAAGACGAAACTCTAGGCGCTTGAATCGCCTGATTCTGATAAACAAGCGAAAAGTTAAACTAAAACGAAAATCGGATCAGAAATCGCGATCGAAAATAATCACGGAAAAGTTGAGAAAAAGAAAACTGATGAACAGGCTAACGAACGAATGTTCGCTGTCTGCGGCTAAACGGTGAAAAGCGTTCGTACATACGAACAGGTGTTCGCTAAATATCTAAACCGAAAAAAACCAAACCGATCTAATCTAAAAAAACGAATATAGGTTTTCTAAAAAACCGAATGGTTAACCGAAAAAAAACGAACGGCGGCGGCGGTCTGGCGAGGCGGGGTGGCTCCGGCGGCGGTGAGCTTTGGTGCGGGCGGCAGCTAGGGTTAGGGTTTGCGCGCGGGCGGCGCGTGGCGGTGGCGTCGGGCGCGGGCGGCGGCTAGGGTTAGGGTTTGGGCGTGGGCGCGGGGCTGGCTGGCGGCTGGGCCTTGGGGCGGCTCGGGGCGGTGCCTTATAAAGCCCCCCCGAGCGGAGTCCCGCTCGGGTACGGCCCGGAGTCGGTTTCTCATTTTTTTTATAATTCAGAGAGAAAAAGAAAGAAATGAAGTACTAAACGGACTCCAGAAATCCTGAAATAAAATTTCCCCGTCCTCTAAAAATAGGCCGGACAAGTTGAACATTTATTTGTGCCTAAAATGCAATTTTGAAAAATGCATATTTTTCCTAATTCAAATAAAATAGCGATAAAACTCTGAATAAAAAAACTTATTTGATTTTAATATTAAATCTCTGATATTTCTTTATTTTGAGGAAGTCATTTTATCCTCTCTCTTTTATTTTTATAAAAAAAATATTCAAGAGAAAATAATTAAAATCAAACGATCCTCTTTTCAAAATTCGAGAAAAACTCGAATATGAAAATAATGAAATCCCCTACTCTCTCCGTGGGTCCTTGAGTTGCGTAGAACTTCTAGGATCAAACAAAAATGCAAATAAAATATTATATGCAATGATGATCTAATTTATAACATTCCAAATTGAAAATTTGGGATGTTACAAACCTACACCCCTTAAGATGAATCTCGCCCTCGAGATTCAGGTTGGCTAGAAAATAGGTGAGAGTGATCCTTCCGTAGGTCTTCCTCTCGTTCCCAGGTGGCTTCATCTTCAGTATGGTGACTCCACTGAACTTTGCAGAACTTGATTACTTTGTTGCTTGTGTCTCGGCTGGCAAACTCGAGAATCCTAACTGGCTTCTCCTCGTAGGTCAAATCGCTGTCCAACTGTATCGCTTCCTGCGGCACTGTATCTCTCAGAGGAATATCATCCATCTCTGCGTGGCACTTCTTCAACTGAGAAACATGGAAAACATCGTGAACTCTGGACAATCCTTCGGGTAATTCCAACTTGTAAGCAACTTCTCCCATACGTTCTAAAACTTTGTATGGTCCCACCAAACGTGGTTCTAATTTTACCTTAACTCCAAAGTGCTTCACTCCTCGAAGTGGGGATACACGAAGATACACTCTGTCTCCAACTTCGTAAACTGTCTCCTTGCATTTAGAATCCGCACAACTCTTCTACCTGGACTGGGCTACCTTGAGTCTATCGCGAATCAGCTTAACCTTCTCTTCAGACTCTTTAATCAAATCTGGTCCAAACAACTGTTAGTCTCCAACTTCGTCCCACAACAACGGTATTCTGCACCTCCTTCCGTACAGTGCTTCGAAAGGGGCCATCTTCAAACTGGCTTGATAACTGTTGTTATAAGAGAACTCTGCATTCGCAAATTATCGTCCCAACTAGATCCATAATCTAGTGCACAAGCTCTCAACATGTCCTCCAGAATCTAATTGACTCTCTCACTCTGTCCATCTTTTGGTGGGTGAAATGCTATACTGAACTCTAGCCTGGTTCCCAAAGTTTCATGCAACTGATTCCAAAACTTTGAGGTAAACTGGGTTCCTCTATCTGATACAATGGTCCTCGAAACTCCATGCAGACATACGATCCTGGTCATGTATATGTTTTCCAACTTAGCACTGGTGTAAGTGGTCTTCACTAGGATGAAATGAGTTACTTTCGTCAAATGATCGACTACAACCCATATCGAGTCATAGCCTGAACGAGTCCTGGGTAATCCCGTGATAAAGATTGTAGCAATCCTGCTAGCTTCTGATGCTCTTCCTTCACTCTCTGACATACATCACAAACTGTGACATACTCTGCAATATCCTTCTTCATTCCGGTCCACCAGAAACTATCCTTCAAATCCAGATACATCTTGGTATTTCCTGGGTGAATCAAATATGGTGAATCATGGGCCTCTTGCCGAATCAACTTCCTGATTTCCTGATCATTTGGCACTTATACGCGGTCCTCAAACCACAAGGTATCATGCTCATCCTCACGAAATCCTTTAGCTTTTCCTTTGCTCATTCTTTCCTTTATCTCGGGAATCTCCTTGTCCGTCTTCTGAGCTTCTCTGATCTTATCCATCAAAGTACACTGAACCTCCAAAGCTGCTACATAACCTCTCGGAACTATCTCCAAACATAGCTCGCGAAGGTCTTCTGCCAACTCCTTGGGTAATTCTTCGGTCATGAGTGTATTGACATGACTTTTGCGGCTCAACGCATCTAATACTACGTTAGCCTTTCCGGGATGATAATGCAACCTCATGTCATAATCTTTAATGAGCTCTAACCATCTCCTCTGCCTGAGATTCAACTCCTTCTGCGTGAAGATATACTTCAAACTTTTGTGATCCGTGTATACCTCACAATGGTTTCCGATGAGAAAATGTCTCCATGTCTTCAACGCATGCACTACGGCTGCTAACTCCAAATCATGTGTGGCATAATTTAACTCATGGGGTTTAAGCTGTCGTGAGGCATATGAAACAACTCTTCCCTCCTGCATAAGTACGACTCCAAGTTCTCGACGAGAAGCATCGAAACACACTTCATAATCCTTGCATTGATCTGGCAGAATCAACACTGATGATATAACCAAGCGTCTCTTCAACTCCTAAAAACTGGCCTCACATTCCTCAGTCCATTTGAATTTGGTGTCCTTATTCAACAACTCCGTCATGGGCTTCCCAATCTTTGAGAAATTCTCAATGAACCTCCGGTAGTATCCTGCGAGTCCAAGGAAACTCCGGATCTCTCCAGCTGTCGTGGGTGACTCCCAATTTGTCACAGTGACAACATTGGTGGGGTCTACCGCTATTCCTTCTCCGGATATAACATGTCCAAGGAATCCAACTTCCTTCAGCCAAAGCTCACACTTGCTGAACTTAGCGTATAACTGATGTTCTCTGAGCTTCCCAAGTACCAAACGAAAGTGCTCTTTATGTTCTTCTTCATTCTTCGAGTAGACCATAATGTCATCAATGAACACCACGACGAACTTATCCAAAAACTCCATAACACCTTGTTCATCATGTTCATAAAATAGGCAGGTGCGTTAGTTAGTCCAAATGACATAACCGTATACTCATATAGCCCGTACCTCGTGGTAAAAGCTGTCTTAGGTATATCCTGCCCTCGAATCTTCAGCTGGTGATATCCTGATCACAGATGAATCTTGGAAAACACCTTAGCTCCTTGCAGCTGGTCAAACAAATCATTGATCATCGGTAGTGGGTACTTGTTCTTGATCGTCACTTCATTCAATCCTCGATAATCAACAACCATCCTTAATGATCCATCCTTCTTCTCCACTAGAAGTACTGGGGATCCCCAAGGTGATGAACTTGGGCAGATATAACCTTTATCCAGTAACTCCTTAATTTCCTCCAAATCCTTTGCGGGCATTATGTACGGTCTCTTAGATATTGGCCATGTGCCAGGCAAAAGCTCAATCAAAAACTCAATGTCTCTATCCAGTGGCATGCCAGGCAACTCTTCTGGAAATACATCCGGAAAATCCTTCACCACTGGTACTTCCTCCTGTACAACTCCTGATAAGGAATTTACTTGAGTCCTATTCGGCACATGCCGGGATACATACTTGATCCTTCTTCCTTCTTGGGTGGTGAGCAAAATCGTCTTACTGGCGCAATCGATGTTTCCTCCATACATTTGTAGCCAATCCATACCCAGAATCACATCCGAACCTTGCGATTCCAAAATTATTAGATCTGAGGGGAAAACATGCCTACCTATGGTCAATGGCATCTGAAAACATCCTTGACTTGCCATATACTCTGCTCCTGGTGAGCTTACTAACAAAGGTGTACTAAGAACTTTGGTGGGAAGTTTATACTTATACCCAAATCCCCTTGATATGTATGAATGTGATGCACCAGTATAAAAAAGAACAACTGCAGTAAATGACTTAACCAAAAACTTACCTATTACTGCATCCTCCTCCACGTTAACGTGGTTCACTTGTCCCCTGTTGAAAGGGTTGGGCTTCTTCCCAGAGCTTCCGTTGCCATTTCCATTCTTAGCTTTAGGACATTCATTGGCGTAATGTCCGGTCTTCTGACACTTGTAGCAAGTAATGTGGCTTAGATCTTTCTTGGCGGGTGTTACTGGGTTGGAACGGTTTTGTCCGCGACTTCCTCCATTACCATTCCCATTCTTGGGGCCACTATGACTGTGCGAACTTCCTCCATTATGAGTGTGGCCTCCATGGCTATGAACAAGTCCTCCCGAGTTCGGGGTGAAACGGGGTCTCTGCTGAGCTCCAGAATTATACTTCCCTTGTCCATACTTCCTCTTGCGGCTATCAATCTGCTACTGCTTCCCTTCAAGCATGAGAGCTTTATCCACTAACTCCTGGTAGTTATTGAAATTTGCCACCATCAACTGCATGCTCAGATCATCATTCAGTCCTTCCAGAAACTTCTCCTTCTTAGCTGCATTTGTAGCAACGTCATCCGGTGCATAACATGCTAGCTTACTAAAGTCATCCACATACTTGCCAACAGTGCACCCTCCTTGGCATAAGTTGCGAAACTCACGCTTCTTCATGGCCATAGCTCCTGCTGATACATGGGCAGTGCGAAAAGCTTGTTGGAACTGGTCCCATGTCACAATGTCAATGGGGTAAGTGACTATGAAATTCTCCCACCATGATGCTGCGGGTCCATCAAGCTGATGTGCGGCAAAACGCACTCTCTCCGCATCTGTGCATCCTGCAGTAGTCAACTCCCTTTCAATCTTGCGGAGCCAATCATCTGCAACAATTGTCTCGGTGCTACCGAAGAACACCGGCGGATTCAGCCTAAGAAAATGGGCTAAGTGATCAACCGGTGGTGGTGGTGGGTTGTTGTTGTTGTTCCCCAAGTTCTGATTCTGGACTAGTATCTGCATCAATGCATTCTACTGCTGGATCAACTGAGTGACCTCCGGTGGGAAAGAAAATCCATTGTCGCGTCTCGGAGGCATCTGATGGGTCTAGAAAAGATGAGAAAACATAGTAGAATGAGGTCTAGGGGGAAACACTACCCATATGCACATGACACAAACACAGACATATCACTCAATCAAATCAAACAAGGGCATACAATCGGTCTAGAACTATCGTTACAAAAGTGCTTGGACTATACTATATACATGGTGGAATACTACTACTGATATGGTGTCCGACTAGAAAAATTGATCGGTCGAAGACTCCATGATATCTGCTCCAGCTTCATCAACATAGTCATCATCGCTAACGTCAGGGTCCGAGTCAGTGTTGTCGATGATAATGTAGTTCTCCGGGCAAGTGGAACTGTCATCTTCTCCTCCTGGCGCGGGGTCTCCCATGAAAACTCCTAGCTTCTTTATCAGGTCGTCATTCTTCTCCAATAGTGTTGCGATTTCCTCCTCATATCCATCGCGAGTAGCCTTGAGTTCTTCCTCTAGTTCCATGATCCTTGTCATCGCCTTCTTCAAATCTGCCATGCCTGCGCACATCTGGTTCTCTTGGCGTCGAATGTGCTGGTTTAACTCCTGGATGAAAGCGGGAATCGATCTATCCTTCCTGGTGCTGATCATCTCCCATTGCTCATCTCGACGCCCACAAATCTGGTAGATAGTATCCTTGAGATCCTTGTGGTAAACTTCCCCAATGCATCCCATGGTGATGTGGGCTGCCATACTCTTTCCTAGACTCCAGGTTGGTGCATCAAAAGAAAACTCTATGGGCTGAGTGACTGGCGTGAATGTCCTCCCTGGAACTTGAACTTGAATCATCCAGCGCTCCTCTTTTGGTAAAGTGGCGTTGTAAGTCCTGGTGAAGCTTGGTATTCCGATGTTCAGGTACCTAGTGACTTCCTTCAAGTGGCATTCAAAAGGGTTGTCTTCATCCGGTTGCGTGAACTTGATCCTTGCATCCGCCATCCTAAAGATTAGAAAATGGAGAGGAGTTAGAAATGAGAAGAGAGTAGTGATCTAGGGCTTTAGCTTAGTGGTCATGTCCTACAGTCAGCGTGTGCTCTGATACCATATTGTAGTGACCAGACGTCAAACAGTCTTATCTCTGTGCATCAGTGTCATCCCTGGATCGGTAATGCTGACACGCACAGTACTTGAAGGATTTATAACAGAGTAGCAATCAAACACTTATTACATCGAATGTCTCAAAAGAGAACTTATTACAATGAATATGGCATAAGGCCATCTAATACGATAACAGCGGAAGGCTTGGAAGATAAAGTGAGTCCATCAACTCCAACGACATCACTAAGTGAAAGACCACGACCTAAGGCTCCTTACTCGTCGTGTGAAAAAGTCTGCAACATGATATGTTGCAGACCAAAAATGGGTTAGCACATGGAATATGTTGGCAATGTAACACAAGAGAGTAATGAACAGAATAAAACTATCACTATATGCATATATGGCTGGTGGAGGCTGTATGGTTAATATGTTTTGCGAAAAGACAATTTTTTGCTACAACAAAGGAATATATTTTATTTAACTACAACTTTGGTTGAAAACATTGAGAATGGTAAACCCCATCTCAATCCTAATTAAAAGGTAATCAATAACCCAATCAAATTTTATAATTAAGTGTGATGAGATCCACATGATAAGACAAGAACTAGATACTCAAGACGTCCATAACCGGGGACACGACTAACCATGATTAGTTTGTACACTCTGCAGAGGTTTGTGCACTTTTCCCCACAAGATTCGATCTCCTCCGTTTGATTTCTCGCACTACATGATGTTTGAGAACGGATGACAAAGACACAGTCTTTCCGAAGAGGTCCCTTTAACCGATAGATAGTCCAGTACACCTTACAATCCCCTACATCTGCTAGCCCATAATGGAAAAGTTTCCCACAACTTACTCAACTATGCCAGAGCCCATATTGGCATGTGGCTGCACACGGAAGTTTCTAGCATGAATAATCTTATGATCCCTTTGAGCCTGGGTGGTAGTCCATAGGAGAATCACACGGTACCCCGGGATTTCCAAAAAGGCAATCATTGGAATTCCCTAGGTGCCTCAATCCACCCAGATGTGCATTAAAGTTTCCAATTAACAATACTCACAGCTGTCACGAATACACTCAAACCCAATCCACGTCTACGAGCATAGCATAGCAATATAAGCAACGCATAAGTAACTCCCAAGGTTTGATAATAAACAGGCGAATAGGTACTACCTCATCTACTTCCAAACTCACAATTTAAATCAGATCCTAACCATGCAATTGTTTGAGGACTGATCTAATGTAATAAAACTGGGTAGTAAGAGGTATGATCAAAGTGTTACTTGCCTTGCTGATGATCCGCGAAACCTAGAGACTCGTAGTAGCACGCTTCACACTCCGGGTACTCTATCACAAACAAACAAGCATACAATAAGCAATCAAGCAAGGGCATGGGTAAAACTCAAATAAGAAGATCTAACCAGAAGGTCAACTTAAGAACTCTGGTTTGCAAAAAGAATCAAATCAAACGAAGCAACACAACTCAAACTGTGCAAGAAACAAGCTTCGTTTACTAATCTGGACTAAAGTTTGTCGGCGTTCTGGGAACGGGGGTCCCCAGACTTGCCTGCATGCGGCCTGCGGCGTGGCCCAAGTGGGGGCCCAGCGCGGCCCGTTTTAATCAAGCTCAAGCTCAAGACCCTCGCGAGAGGCCAAGCCTCGCGGGGCGGACGACATGAAGCCTCCTCAAGGGCGTCCTCATCAGGCAGGCGCGCGAGGAGGCGGAGAGATCAATGCAGGGGTACCTCGCGAGGGTCCCGTGACGCAAGCCATGACGATCAAGGCCAGGCAGGCGGGGTACCTCGCGAGGGTCGCGAGAGTCCTTGTTTCCCCTCTGGTGCAAAGGGGGCAAGCACAGACCAAGGCATCAGGCAAAGGTTACCATTTCGGTGCAACGAGACCAAGACCAGCCGAACGGCCGGACGGAGGTCACCGTGGAGCCCAGACGGCGTCACCACCAGTGCTTTTGGAAGCCGAAGACCACCTTTGGTCAGGATAACTTGTAATAGATGTTCCCCTTCAAAATGGCCAATTGTTGGCGCCCTTCCCACTCAATTATTCGGGGAGAGGCCCAAGGCCTCTATAAGTAGAGCTAGCCACCACATAGTAGAGCATCGAGAGATCAATCTAGAAATCTGGTAGAGCCCAAGAAGAGAGGCAAAGTAGAACGCATAGCCCCAGCTCAAGAACACCCCTCGCGAGGCTGTTCTTCCCTTGTATTGTTCATCATCGGCCCTAGAGGCAATCCACCACACCACACACTGGAGTAGGGTATTACACCACAACGGTGGCCCGAACCAGTATAAACCTCGTGTCCCTTGTGTTGGTCATCGTTTTCATCTTAGTTCGCACAAGAGGATCGGACGTAGATCGGTAGGGGAGAGATCTCCGCGCGCACCCCAGTGTTCGAACCTCAAGGGTCTGCCGGAACCCGATATCTTACATTTGGCGCGCCAGGTATGGGTGCGCCGGAATCTTTCTTCCGCTGTTCGCGTGTGATCTTCCGTTGTGTCCATGGCTGACGCTCGTCGGGCTCGCGGCGAGCTGCTCTCGCCACCCATGTCGCCTAGACGGCGCCCGTCGGCGGCCCCGTAGTCGCTTCCCGTCACCTGCCGCCAACGCCGCCACCGGCCCGGCGGGGAACAAGCAGCAGGCCTCGTCCCAGCATCCTTCGGTGCGGCGGGGTGGCCGCACTGCCACCCCGTCGCTAACCCCAACTGGCTAGTCGTCCCACGCCCGTCGCGCCCCCATGGATGCGCGCGCCTCGCTGCTCCTGGCAAAAGAGCTACTCCGTTACCGCCCCGTCGACGACCTCTATGAGGACTGTCTCGGCCGCATCACCGAGCTCGTCAGCGCCGCAGGGGGTTCCCACTTGCGGTCCCCCTTGCTGCCTCGCCCTCTGTTCCGTGCAGGAGGCGAGGATCAGGAGGTGCCTCCGCCACCTCCTCCCCAAGAAGGCGCCTTGGCTGCAAGGCGTGTAGCCCCAAGGCGAGATCCCCCACGTCTGGCACCTGCGCAGCAAGAGCGAAGCTGGCAGGAGATCCCACATCCCCGAGAAGGTGCTCGCGCGCTCCCAGTGCCAGTGCGCCAAGATCGCGTCCCAGCGCCTCCACGACAAGACCCCGCGTTGCTCCCGACAACGGCGCGTGGTGACCCGCAAGAGCAGATCTAGCACCAGCAGAGGGCGCCGGTGGCCACGGCGGGTTGCCTCGCCTTCACCCCCGAGCTGCGCGGCGTCACATGGCCAGGCAAGTTCAAGCCTGACCTCCCTCCTCGCTACGACGGCACGGCGGACCCCGCGGAGTTCCTACAGCTCTACGAGCTGGGCATCGTAGCCGCCAATGGAGACGAAAAGGTCATGGCGAACTAGTTTCCCATGGCGCTCAAGGACAGCGCCCGCACTTGGCTCCCGTCACGATCTCCTCCTGGTGCGAGATGCGCACCCGCTTCATCGCCAACTTCCAGGGCACCCGCGACCGGCCCCCGGCCATGAGTGACCTGCGCCGCGTCAAGCAACAGCCAGGAGAAACCCTGCAGAAGTACATCCAGCGCTTCAACTACGCTCGCCTCAAGATCCCCAGGGTGACTGAAGAAGCTATCATCTTGGCCTTTTCCGACGGCGTGCCCGACGTCAAGATGAAGGAAGAGCTAGCAAACCATGAAGACCTGTGCACATCCCTGGAGCTGTTCAACTTGGCGACCAAGTGCGCCAGGGCTGAGGAAGGGCGTCTCTCCCTTCTCGAACTCCCAGCGGCCGACCCAGAAGAGAAGAAGCTCAAGGCCAAAGACGTGAAGTGCAAGGGGGCTGTTGTGCTGGCAGCGGAGCCGGACACCAAGCGAGGCAGGGATCAGCCTGAGTCATCCAAGGGCGGACGGTACTGCGTGTACCATGACCTCTACACCCACAACACCAACGAATGTCAAGAGCTCAGAGCCGTGCGAGACGGGCGAATTGGCCGACGCCCCGAGCGCAACGACAGGGGCTATGGCCGAGGAGGAGGAAGAGGTGGCGGACGATGGGAAGACCGTGGCCCTCGCCAGGGATGGCATGACCGCCCTCGCGAGGACCGCTGGTAGGACCAGCCTCGTGAGGGAGGCTGGAGGGACCAGCCTCGTGAGGACCGCCCGCACGGCAATGCAGGCCTCCCTCCTCTGCCGCCGCCACCAAGGAGGAATGAAGACCAACATCAATACGATGGGGCTGGGGGCTTCCAGGAGCCGCGCGCAATCGCTTGCATCTTGGGTGGCGCCCAGGCCCCAGCATCGCAGCGCATCTTCAAGCAGTTTGCTCGCGAGGTGAATGCAGTCCTCCCAATGCTTGAGGCCACACGCCCTCTCAGGTGGTCTACGTGCGCTATCACGTTGAGCTCAGCAGATCAGCTCAAGTGCGCGGCAACGGCCGGCGTCCTCCCGATGCTTTGCTCCCCAGTCATCAGCAATGTGCAGGTCACCAGGACCCTCATCGATGGCGGCGCAGGACTCAACGTCCTGTCCGTCGAAACGTTTGACGATCTCCAAGTGCCGTACGATCAGCTTCAGCCAACCAAGCCCTTCTCAGGAGTCACCGATGGTTCCACTGTCCCAATAGGGCAGGTGCGCCTTCCAGTCACCTTCGGACAACACAACAACTACCGGACCGAGCTCATCGACTTCAACGTCGCTCACATCCGCCTGCCGTACAGCGCCATCCTTGGGTACCCAGCCCTGGCCAAGTTTATGGCAGTGACTCACCATGGCTACAATGTCCTCAAGATGCCAGGAAGCGGTGGAGTCATCACCGTGCCCTGTGAAGAAAGAGACGCAGTGTGTTCACTTGAGCGTGCGTTCCAAGCCGCAGCAATCGAAGACCCAGATCTTAGGAGCGGGAGGCTTCCCGAGGCGACCCCCAAGAAGAAGAAGACCTCACCTGGCCCAAGACACAAGGAAGCAGGTACCTCCGGAGGTATCACATCAGGATTCTCGACCGATCAGGGGGCGCCACCCTCTCGCGCATAGGAAGGCACGCCCGGCGCCCTCCTCAGGCGGGGCTCAGGGGCTCTTTCTTGGGGAGCCACTGACCTTGCCAAGGTCACGAGGGAGGTGCTCGGGCATCACTTGGAGGGGGCTTTCAAGCACGCTTCCCTCAGGAAGATACAAGTCAAGGAAGACCAAACCCTCAGGAGTTCGTCACAAGAAACACCCAAGAGCTACAGGAGTCAAGAGTTATGCGCGGCAGCCGCCGCCTACCTGCCGTGGCCCCACATCCAGGCGAGGATGGTGGGCTACGCGTCTGCATCGACATCCCAGGGCTCAACCGAGCCGCATCTCAGGAGTGCCTCTAGCCTTCGCGCGTAGGGCGTTGTGAGGGGCCACCTCACAACTACGTTCGCATGCCCTTTGGCCTGCCAAGCGCGGTCGCCGCACACCAGCGCTGTTGAGGAGCATTCTGGAGGCTCAAGAGGTCATGCACCGCGCAGTCCTGGCGGAGGTGGCGATGGTCCTCGAGGACCCGCTTGAGCCCATGGAGCCTCCCGAGGCCCCTGGGCCTGGGGGCTCATGAGGGCCGACGTCTTCACCGAGCACCGCTTGCTTCCTCAGCATCACTCTGTCTTCAACAACATCAGGTGACATCTTTCAGAGTTCTACTTTCAGCTGGGAGCGCCCACAGGGCCGCACTATTCCCAAGCCACGTGGGTCTGTCCCTGCGGCATGTATCCGTTTTTGCTATGTTCTTTACTTACCATGTTGGGGGCGCCCCTCGGGCTGCATCATCACCACGCCGCTCGGGCCTAACCCAGCGGCGATAACTTTTACCTGCGTTCGCTCAAAATTGGATTTCCTGTTATGAGCTTAACATACCTGACCTGATCACCTGCTCGATCGACGGCTATCTAGAGAGCTGCTCGCTCTGGCACGGCGCGTGCGAACGGGTCCGTCCCTGCAGCGTTGATAAACCTGAGAGGTCGAGCTCTGGCTGTGGCAGCCCGCACGGCGCCACCTCACCAGGCCCTCAGTGCCCTAACCGCTCCCTCGGAGTGACCATAGGTTGGCCGGCGGCCGTAACGACAGGCCTTGTTTCTCCTTGTTATTGGTGTGCAGGACCTACTCCCAGAGCAACGTTGGGGACATCGTGAGCTTTCTATCCCCCTCCTCGGCACGGACCGCTTGCACGTTAAACGGGGGGTACCTGAGCATCGCGACTCGTGGTCTCCTACTGGCACTCCAGCCCTCACCCCCTGGCCTTGACCCACGGCATCGCGACCTGTCATACCAGTGGCGGCTGAGCTCGCTCGAGGGCCGGGTCCTGAGGACGTAGAGCGTTAAGGGAAGTGTGGGGGAGTAGGAAGAAGCTCGCGAGGGCCTAACTCAATAGTGCCTCGGCCACCGCCTCTCGGACCGGGCGCCTCCCCGAGGAACTACATCGGACACATAAGATAAGTCGCGCCCTCGTGAGAACTAGACCAACTCAGCGCTAAATCCACGCCCCGTGCAGCCCTGTCGCGGCGACGCTACCTTCCTTTCTCACCTAGCGAGGATTGCTTGAGCGCTAAAGGGGACCTCCCGAGCATCGCGACTCGAGGGCTCTTACCGGACCTCGGGCCGCTCACCTCCTGGCCTTGACCACGACATCGCGACCTGGCATACCAGCGACGGCTGAAGCTTGCCTGGGGACTGGGACCTGTCAACGCAGAGCGCCAAGTCCTCGTGAGGATAGAAATTGGGAGCTTAGCCGGGACAGGACAAGCACCTCGCACCAATTCATATTAAGGATATAATATTTACAAAAGGCACGGCAGACACCTTACATACCCCCGCGGGGTGTTGCTCTAATTCCTCACAGGGAACAAAAGGAGCTAACCCGAAGGAACGCTAATTGCTAGCACCTCCGCAAGCAACACCATCATCAATAGTGAGCTGCCCGACGCCGGTGCCAACCCCATCCAGATCAGCGGCGTTGGCGGCCTGATGCAGCTGCCCCACTCCGAGCGCGGCGCGAGCTCGGAGGCTCGTAGCTACGTCGCTCGTCTCCGGGGTCACGAGGAGTTGGGGGGAGCCGCTGAAGCCCTCAGTCCCTCCGCTGTTGCCTGAGGGGCTGCAGGAGGACCAACGGGCGGGGCTGGCCCTCGCCAGCTCGTCGCCCCTGTCGCTTCCCCTGGGGCAGCATTCCAGCCGGCGTCCTTCAGTATCGAAGACCTTGAAGAACATCAGGGAGGCGCCATCGTATTCGAGATGGATCACGAGGGCGCCATCCACGCGGCAGACCCGGGCGATCTCGCCCCAGCCCCGGGTCATGAAGACCTTACCTGGAGCGACGACTGCAACCTCCGCCCCGGTCGCAGGGGTGCTGCAGTCAGCGTGCTGCAGCCAGAGCTCCAGAGCCCCGCTCGGCGGCATCTCGAAGGCGAAGGAGGGAGGAAGACGAATCCAAGAACTTGGAGGCATGGCGGCGTGAAGCACAAACTCGCGAGAGGAACGCTCGGAGTGAACTCCAGGGGGAACGACGCGCACCAACGTGACTTGCCGGCGTCGGCGGCGGCGCTGTCGGTGTTGCTCGGCGCCCTCCTCCCTGGGGCCCACAACGCGGGTGAACAAGGGCAGCGGGAACCCAGGCGGCGGCCGCTCGTACCACGACCTCGACACCTCCTGCCAGGCACCTTTGTCCCGGCGGCCGAGGATTGGCCGTTTCTTTGGCGGAAGGGGGTCAGGACCCTCTCGCGGGGCCTTTCCCTTCTCCTCCGAAGAAAACCGGCGGATCGGTGCCATTGGCGTGAGAAGAAGCAAGGATGAGGAGGAAGAAGAGAAGGAGTTGCAGGAAGGGGCGAACTGGCGGAGCCCACGCAGCCCCGTACTTATAGCCAGAGAAGACCGACCACAGAGCACCACGATTGCAGGTAATCATGACCCATATCTCTGCATGCAGGGACTTGTCAAGTCGTGCAGTCACCGAGCCATCGTGGGGAAGTGCAGACGCCCACGTCCAATCAACCGCCACGCGGCGCCCAAGGCCGCAGGCTGTTAGGGCCCGCGGCGCTTCGCGCTTGCCGCTTCGCTGCTCTTCTAGGCCAAGCCCGCGCGCGCCTTGGGCCCGTGGGCTACTGTCGGCATTTTGGGAATGGGGGTCCCCAGACTTGCCTGCTTGCGCCCTGCGGCGTGGCCCAAGTGGGGGCCCAGCGCGGCCCGTCTTCATCAAGCTCAAGCTCAAGACCCTCGCGAGGGGCCAAGCCTCGCGGGGCGAACGACAGGAAGCCTCCTCAAGGGCGTCCTCATTAGGCAGGCTCGGGAGGAGGCGAAAAGATCAATGCAGGGGTACCTCGCGAGGGTCCCGTGACGTAAGCCATGACGATCAAGGCCAGGCGGGCGCCGGCCTGGGCAGAGTCCTTGTTTCCCCTCTGGTGCAAAGGGGGCAAGCACAGACCATGGCATCAGGCAAAGGTTACCATTTCGGTGCAACGAGACCAAGACCAGCCGGACGGCCGGACGGAGGTCACCGTGGAGCCTAGACGGCATCACCACCAACGCTTTGGGCAGCCGAAGACCACCTTTGGTCAGGATAACTTGTACTAGATGTTCCCCTTCAAAATGGCCAATTGTTGGCGCCCTTCCCGCTCAATTATTCGGGGAGAGGCCCAAGGCCTCTATAAGTAGAGCTAGCAACCACGTAGTAGAGCATCGAGAGATCAATCTAGAAATCTGGTAGATCCCAAGAAGAGAGGCAAAGTAGAACACAGAGCCCCAGCTCAAGAACACCCCTCGCGAGGCTCTTCTTCCCTTGTATTGTTCATCATCAGCCCGAGAGGCAATCCACCACACCACACACTGGAGTAGGGTATTACACCACAACGGTGGCCCAAACTAGTATAAACCTCGTGTCCCTTGTGTTGTTCATCGTTTTCATCTTAGTTCGCACAAGAGGATCGGACGTAGATCGGTAGGAGAGAGATCTCCGCGCGCACCCCAGTGTTCGAACCTCAAGGGTCTGCCGGAAACCAAAATCCGACAAAGTCAAATTTTATAGTGGCAAAATCTTGTTTTAGTTGCCTAAACAGAAAGAGGGCTTCGAGACGAAACTCTAGGCGCTTGAATCACCTAATTCAGATAAACGAGCGAAAAGTTAAACTAGAACGAAAATCGGATCACAAATTGCGATCGAAAATAATCACGGAAAATCCGGGAAAAAGAAAACTGACGAACAGGCTAACGAACGAACATTCGCTGTCTGCAGCTAAACGGTGAAAACCGTTCATTAAAATGAACGTACGAATGGGCGTTCGCTAAATAACTGAACCGAAAAAATACCCAACCGATCTAATCTAAAAAAACAAAACTAGGTTTTCTAAAAAGAACCAATCGGTTAACCGAAAAAAACAAACGGCGGCGATGGTGGCTACCTTCGGCGGTGGTCCGGCAAGGCGGGGCGGCTTCGGCTGCGGTCCAGCAAGGCGGGGCAGCTCCGGCGGCGGCGGGCTTCGGCGCGGGCGGCAGCGGCGGCGGCGGTGGCAGCGGCGGCGGCCGCGGGCCGAATCTAGGGTTAGGGTTTCGGCGCGGGCGCAGGGCGGGCTGGCAGCTGGGCCTTGGGGCGGCGGCTTATAAAGCCCCCCCGGGCGGAGTCCCGCTCGGGTAGGGCCCGGAGTCGGTTTCTCTTTTTTTATATAATTCCAACGTGCAGAAAAAGGTAGAAAAGAAGTACTAAACGGACTCCAAAAATCCCGAAATAAATTTTCTCCGTCCTCTAAAAATAGGCCGGACAAGGTGAACATTTATTTGGGCCTAAAATGAAATTTTGATAAACGCATATTTTCCTAATTCAAATAAAATAGCGATAAAACTCTGAATAAAAAAACTTATTTGATTTTAATAGTAAATCTCTGATATTTCTTTTTTTTTGAGGAAGTCAAATCTCTGATATTTCTTTTTTTAGGAAGTCATTTTATCCTCTCTCTTTTATTTTTATAAAAGAAATATTCAAGAGAAAATAATTAAAATCAAACGATCCTCTTTTCAAAATTCGAGAAAAACTCGAATATGAAAATAATGAAATCCCCAACTCTCTCCATGGGTCCTTGAGTTGCAATGAATTTCTAGGATCAAACAAAAATGCAAATAAAATATTATATGCAATGATGATCTAATGTGTAACATTCCAAATTGAAAATTTGGGATGTTACACCTTTTCGGCAGCAGCATTGCTACGACGAGCCTGCTCCTTGGCCCGAGCCAGCTCCGCTCGAAGAACTTCAACGGCGGCAGCCCCTTCTGCAGCCATGCATACTCCAGCATCTAAATCCCAGCATCTGCTTATACCACAAACAATGCATGAGGATTACCCCGAATACATACCTTGCGACTCGTCAAGACGCGTATTGCTTCTGCTGTAGCTCGGCAATTTCCATAGTCCGGGAAGTGGCCAAGGAGGAAGCAGCCTGTGCTCAAGATCATCGGGTTAGTCCTCAAAACGATCATTTTCGATCCTCTGTTTGCTTCCTAATGGAAGACAACCTGAGTCTCAGGGGCTACTACCTATACACAGGCGCATCTTTGCAAATGAAACATAGCTGAAAAACATTATGTCTCAAACCTCAAAGCCTTTAAATAGGCTCATGAAGGCTTCATTTAGTCCACTCTTCACGGACGAAATCTTTTCAATTACTGTATCCATCAAGGCACGCTGCTCCCCCGAGACAGATGCTTTCCGCAACATGTCCCGCAATATATCGGGAGTCTTCGGGTTTCCGAACGCTGCTCCAGGGGCACAGTCATCCTTTGAAGGAATCTGTTCACCCATCTTCAGAATTACTATCGGCTGCGAGCCAGATAGTCCGGGGCCTTTGCTATCACCAGCCCCAGACTCCCGAACGGTCAGAGATCCCCCTTCGGGCACTACCGCCTTTGCCCTTTGTGCAACTGGCTGGTTAGAAGGGACCCTCCGCGACGACACTTCAGAGTCATCTGCCTTATTGGGCGAGGAGGTTCGAGGAGGCGTCTCGCTCTCCATCATCTCTGGGAGGAGACTTCACGAAGAAGAGGATTGCCCAGAAAAACTCTATGCCGACCTGTAAAAATGCATAAACGCATTACGAATATCTTCGGTTAACAGCAACAAAGTGGACGCTATCAAAGCACCCCGGATTCACTCACGGTTGGGCCAAGGCCTTCTCCCCTTGTTGGAGCTGCTCAGCGGCATTGCTTCCCAAACCCGACCCGCTGGCTAGTGTCATCTTGCCCCTCTTAGAAGACCACCCCTCACAATCTTCGGAGGCGACCCTTTTCCTCCTGCTAGGATCTGCCGAGGGTGGATGCACCAGGCATCCACCAAGACCCACTTGCTCCTGAAGCCCTCAATCCTCTTCCCGGGATTCGAAATGGCAATGGAGCCGCCGCATGCGATGAAGCTCGTGCAGGCGGAAGGGGAACCACGGGTGACCCGGAGGTAGAAGTAGTGGCGCAGCAAGGCCACTGAGGGTTGCACCCCCACATGAGCCTCGCAGTAGTAGGCGAAGATCGCCAGGAGAAGGATGGAGTTGGGGTGGAGATGCAGAGCTTGTAAGTCATAATGACGGAGGACAGAGAGGAAGAACTTGGAAAAAGGAGGCACCAGGCCCGCAGTAATGGAGCTTACGAAGAGAGGGTAGAAGGTGCTTCCTCGGCCCTCAGGGTTGGCGGAGCCGACCTTGAACACCCGCGCCCCGTCGATGCCCCGCGCCGCCGCCATCCGGCGCAGCCGGGCAAGGCTCGCCTCCGACACATTCGGCGAGTCCAGGGCAGGCGAAAACCAAGCTTCGGCCGGAGGCTGACGAGGCGCCATGTCTTCCTAGGTCACACGGGTAGAGCAGATCTGGGAATTAGGAGGAAGGAAGGAGAGGCGCAAGAAAGGGGATCTGAGCAGCAACCGGAGAAAGAGAGGAGCAAAGCCTGGGCAGGCGCTGCACCTTTAATAACCTGTGCGGTTGCTGAAGCACTCGCGTCCAATCAACCGCCACAAGGCGCCCAAGGCCGCAGGCTGTTAGGGCCCGCGGCGCTTCGCCCTTGCCCTTTCGCTTCTCGGCACGGCCAAGTACGGGCGCGCCTTCGGCTCGGGGGCTAATGTCGGCGTTCTGGGAACGGGGGTCCCCAGACTTGCCTACCTGCGGCCTGCGGCGTGGCTCAAAGGGGGGCCCAGCACGACCCATCTTCATCAACACAAGACCCAAGACCCTCGCGAGGGGCCAAGCCTCGCGGGGCGGACGACAAGGCGCTTGCTCAGGCATGGCCTCGTCAGGCTGGCTCACGAGGAGGCGGAGAGATCAAGGCGGGGTACCTCGCGAGGTGCCCATGACGCAAGCCATGACGACCAAGGTTGCCAGGCGGACGCCAGCCCCCGCAGTGTACTCCCTTTCCTCTTTGGTGCAAAGGGGGCAAGCGCCGGCGAGAGGATCAAGCAAAGGCACCCATTTCGGTGCAACGAGACCAAGACCAGTCCAACGGTGGGAAGGAGGTCATCGTGGAGCCCAGAACAGCGTCACCACAGGGCCTTTGGCAGGCGAGGACCAACTTTAGTCAGGATAGGTGTATCAGATGTTCCCCTTCGAATTGGCCAATTGTTGGCGCCCTTCCCGCTCAATATTTGGAAAGAGGCCCAGGGCCTCTGCCTATAAATAGGACGAGCCACCCCCAGGGTAGAGAGGACAACAATTCGGTACCTAGCGATCAGGCAAGTAGAACCTAGAATCTGAGCAAGAGAGAGAGAGAGAGAAGGGCGGCTGACCTCTTCCTAGCAGTTCATCCCCCTTGCCAGGAACAGACCCTCGCGAGGCTGTTCTTCCCTGTATTGTTCATCACCACCAGCCCAAGATGCAATCCACCACACCACACTGGAGTAGGGTATTACACCACATCGGTGGCCCGAACCAGTATAAACTCTGTGTTTCTTGTGCTGTTCTTTTGGTAGTTTAGATCCCCGCGAGACGGAGAGGTAGAGGGCATAATCTCCGCGCGCACCCCAGAGTTCAAACCTTAAGGGACTGCCGGAACCCGAAATCCGACACACCTTCTTTATCCAGCACTGGAAAAAGACTGATTGCTCAGTATCTTATTATGGGACCCTTGACTATAGGGTGTTCGAAAGTGTAATACTTACCGGGGTGGTCGAATGATTGCTGTGGAGGCCGATGTCTCCGGTGGTGGCTGGCCATTGCTCTCGTTCCCCGAAAAACAACCTCCTCATTCCTTTGTGCATAGTTTTGAAGAAGTGCTGAAGAGTCCGCGACCCTTATGGGTTAAACTCCCACATGCGGCGAGGCCGCCGCTGGCACGGCAGAGTCCAGCATTACTTGAATAACATCAACAAGATCGATACCCTTCTCGGCAAGGCTTCAGATGCGACCCTGCAGAGTTCGTACTTCATCAACGGATCCCCAGTCCAACCCCTCATTGATCCATGAAGAAAGCCGAATTGGGGGGCCGGATCGGAACGCAGGCGCAGTTGCCCACTTAGAGCCACAAGGCTCGGTGATGTAGAACCACCCCTGCTGCCATAAGTCAGAAGATTCAGCGAAGGATCCCTGAAACCAAATGGTGCTAGCAAGCTTGCCCACTGTGGCGCCACCGCACTCTACATGCTCCCCCTCTATCACTTGTAGCTTCACATTGAAGGTCTTGAGCCACAAGTCAAAGTGTGGAGGAGTTCGGAGTAAGGCTTCGCACATGACAATAAACGCCGATATAAGAAGAATAGAGTCCGAGGCCAGATCGTGAATATCCAGCCCGTAATAGAACATGAGCCCCCGGACGAAGGGGTTAAGTGCGAACCCTAACCCGTGAAGGAAGTGGGATAGGAACACGACCCTCTCGCCAGTTCTGGGGGTAGGCATAATCTGCCCCTCGACAGGAAGCCGATGAAGGATTTCTGCGGTCAGATATCTGGCCGCTCGAAGCTTTGCAATATCCTCCTCTTTTACAGAAGAGGCCACCCACCGACCTTGACGGTTCGATCCGGACATGATCAGAGCTTGTGCTGGTCGAAACCCGAGTTTTGGAACTCGAGGTATCAAGGGTTGAGGAAGAGGCAAGCGTGGAAGAAAAAGACGGGTCTATACCCCTATATATAAAGGCCGCGAATATCAAGCGTCTCCTTTCAGGCCCCGAAAACTTGCTTATTTCCAAGGAGTTGTACCCAAGCGACGGTTGGGTTACCCATGTCCGGGTTGACATGAATCCCTTAAAAAAGGAGCCACGATCTCCGTTTGGATAAGACGTGTCGATAAAATCGTGTCTGGGGACGTGGGGCAACGGGCCAGCTAAAAGCGGATCGCAAACAATGGCCGAAGCAAGCATAATGCCCTATTACAAAAAAGTTGTCGGGGGATTAAACTCGTAAAATATTATATCCTCTGCGATTGTGTATATAAGTCTGGATACAATCAGCACATCTGAAGACTATCTTGAAGTTCGGAGAAAGGGGAACCTGCCTTGCAATGCCGAAGACAATCTGCACGCCGGACTCCATGTCATTGAAGCCAGGTTCAGGGGCTACTGAGGGAGTCCTGGACTATGGGGTCCTCGGGCGTCCGGCCTGTTATCCGTGGACCGGACTGATGGGCTGTGAATACATGAAGACCGAAGACTGTACCCGCGTCTGGATTGGACTCTACTTGGCGTGGAAGGCAAGCTTAGCGACCAAAGATTCCTTCTTATGTAACCGACTCTATGTAAACCCTAGATCCCCCCGATGTCTATATAAACCGGAGGGATTAGTCCGGAACACACACATTACCATAGTCATATAGACTAGACTTCTAGGTTTTAGCCATTACAATCTCGTGGTAGATCAACTCTTGTAATACTCATATTCATCAAGATCAATCAAGCAGGAAGTAGGGTATTACCTCCATAGAGAGGGCCTGAACCTGGGTAAACATTGTGTCCCCCGTCTCCTATTACCATCGAGCCTAGATGCACAGTTTGGGACCCCCTACCCGAGATCTGCCGGTTTTGACACCGACAGCCATCAATATATATCAATGTGAGTGAGTAGGGATTGCCATGCAACAGATGCACTAGAGATATAAATGTATGAAAGCTCAACAAAACAAACTAAGTGGGTGTGCATCCAACTTGCTTGCTCACGAAGACCTAGGGCATTTGAGGAAGCCCATCGTTGGAATATACAAGCCAAGTTCTATAATGAAAATTTCCCACTAGTATATGAAAGTGACAAAATAAGAGACTCTCTAACATGAAGATCATGGTGCTACTTTGAAGCACAAGTGTGGAAAAAGGATAGTAGCATTGTCCCTTCTCTCTTTTTCTCTCTTTTTTTTGTTGGGCTTCTTTGGCCTCTTTTTTTCATTGGCTTCTTTGGCCTCTTTTTTTGTTTCCTCACATGGGACAATGCTCTAATAATGATGATCATCACACTTCTATTTATTTAGAACTCAAGAATGATAACTCGATACTTAGAACAAAATACGACTCTATATGCATGCCTCCGGCGGTGTACCGGGATGTGCAATGAATCAAGAGTGACATGTATGAAAAAATTGTGAATGTTGGCTTTACCACAAATACGATGTCAACTACATGATCATGCAAGGCAATATGACAATGATGGAGTGTGTCATAATAAATGGAACGGTGGAAGGTTGCATGGAATTATATCTCGGAATGGCTATGGAAATGCCATAGTAGGTAGATTTGGCGGTTGTTTTGAGGAAGGTAAATGGTGGGTTTATGGTACCAAGGAAAGTTGCGCGGTACTAGATAGGCTAGCAACGGTGGAAGGGTGAGAGTGTGTATAATCCATGGACTCAACATTAGTCATAAAGAACTCACATACTTATTGCAAAAATCTACAAGTCATCAAAAACCAAGCACTACGTGCATGCTCCTAGGGGGATAGATTGGTAGGAAAAGACCATCGCTCGTCCCCGACGACCACTCATAAGGAAGACAATCAAAGAAATACCTCATGCTTCAAATTTGTTACACAATGGTTACCATACATGCATGCTAAGGAAGACAATCAAAGAAAACAAAGGTATTTCTCGAATTCACAATTAATTTACTAGCATGACTCTAATATCACCATCCTCATGTTTCAAAACAATCATCAAGCATCAAACTTCTCATAGTATTCAACGCACTTTATATGAAAGTTTTTATTATACCCATTTTGGATGCCCATCATATTAGGACTAGTTTTATAGCCAAAGCAAATTACCATGCTGTTCTAAAAGACTCTCAAAATAATATAAGTGAAGCATGAGAGATCAATAATTTCTATAAAATAAAACCACCACCGTGCTCTAAAAAGATATAAGTGAAGCACTAGAGCAAAAATATCTACCTCAAAAGATATAAGTGAAGCACATAGAGTATTCTAATAAATTCCGATTCATGCGTGTCTCTCCCAAAAGGTGTGTAGAGAAAGGATGATTGTGGTAAAATAAAAAGCAAAGACTCAAATCATACAAGACGCTCCAAGCAAAACACATATCATGTGGTGAATAAAAAAATAGCCTCAAGTAAAGTTACCGATAGACGAAGACGAAAGAGGGGATGTCTTCCGGGGCATCCCCAAGCTTAGGCTTTTGTTTGTCGTTGAATTTTACCTTGGGGTGCCTTGGGCATCCCCAATCTTAGGCTCTTGCCAGTCCTTATTCCAAAATCCATCAAATCTTTACCCAAAAACTTGAAAACTTCACAACACAAAACTCAACAGAAAATCTCATGAGCTCCGTTAGTATAAGAAAATAAACCACCACTTTAATGTACTGTAATAAACTCATTCTTTATTTATATTGGTGTTAAACCTACTGTATTCCAACTTCTCTATGGCTCATACGCCCCGATACTACTCATAGATTCATCAAAATAAGCAAACAACACACGAAAAACAGAATATGTCAAAACAGAATAGTCTATAGCAAACCGATTTGTTCGAATACTTCTGGAACTCCAAACATTTTGAAAAACTAGGACAACCTGGATAATATATATTGATCTATTGCAAAAAGAATTAACATTTTATGATGTTCTGGTGAATTTTAACAATTATTTTCGTGAGCGCAAAGTTTCTGTCTTTTTCAGCAGGATCAAACAACTATTACCCAAGAAGATCCTATTGGTTCTACTTGGCACAAATACTAATTAAAACATAAAACCACATCTAAAAAGAGGCTAGATGAATTATTTACTACTAAACAGGAGCAAAAATCAAAGAACAAAAATAAATATGGGTTGCCTCCCAACAAGCGCTATCGTTTAACGCCCCTAGCCAAGCATAAAAGCAAGAATAGATCTAGGTATTGTGATCTTTGGTATGCAATCCATAAGTGGCTCTCATAATAGATTCATAAGGCAATTTAATTTTCTTCCTAGGAAAGTGTTCCATGCCTTTCCTTAACGGAAATTGGAATCTAATATTTCCTTCTTTCATATCAATAATTGCACCAATCGTTCTAAGGAAAGGTCTACCAAGAATAATAGGACATGTAGGATTGCAATCTATATCAAGAACAATGAAATCTATGGGCACATAATTCCTATTTGCAACAATAAGAACATCATTAATCGTTCCCATAGGTTTCTTAATGGTGGAATCCGCAAGATGCAAATTTAAAGAACAATCATCAAATTCGCAGAAACCTAGCACATCACACCAAATCACATAAAGCATAGCATTCATAATCTTTAACATACTATTATAATTAAGCCACTCATCATAAAGTTTTCTAGGGATAGAAACTTCTAATTCAAGCTTTTCTTCATGGGAATGCATTAAAGCATCAACAATATGTTTAGTAAAAGCATTATTTTGATTATAAGCATGAGGAGAATTTAATATGGATTGCAAAAAGGAATTACAATCTATCAAAGAGCAATTATCATAATTAAATTCCTTGAAATCCAAAATAGTGGGTACATTGCTATGTAAAGTTTTGACCTCTTCAATCCCACTTTTATCAATTTTTGTATCAAGATCTAAAAACTCGGAATCATTGGGACGACTTCTAACTACAGTTGACTCATCTCCAGTCCCATCTTTATCAAGATTCATATTGGAAAACAAGGATTTAATAGGAGTCACATCAATCACTTTTAGATCTTCATCATTATTATCATGAAAACTAGAAGAACACGCTTTCACAAAGCAATCTTTTCTAGCACGCATCCTAGCGGTTCTTTCTTTGCACTCATCAATGGAATTTCTCATGGCTTTGAGAGACTCATTTATGTCATGCTTAGGTGGAACAGATCTAAGTTTCAAAGAATCAACATCAAGAGAAATTCTATCCATGTTCCTAGCCAACTCATCAATCTTAGGCAATTTTTCTTCAAGCAAAGCATTGAAATTCTTTTGCGAATTCATAAATTCTTTAACACTAGTCTCAAAATCACAGGGCGTCTTATTAAAATTTACATAAGAGTTGTTGTAGGAATTACCATAATTATTAAAGGAATTACTAGGAAATGGCCGAGAATCAAAGTTTCCTCTATACGCGTTGTTACCAAAATTGTTCCTAGCACCAAAATTCACATCCATAGATTCGTTATTATTCTCAATCAAAGTGAACAAAGGCATATCATTAAGATCAGAAGAAACACTTTTATTAGCAAACAATTTCATAAGTTCATCCATCTTTCCACTCAAAACATTAATCTCTTCAATCGCATGAACCTTTTTACTAGTGGATCTTTCGGTGTGCCCTTGAGAATAATTAACCATAATATTGTCTAGGAGTTTAGTAGCTTCTCCTAAAGTGATTCCCATAAAAGTGCGTCCCGCGGCCGAATCTAAAAGATTTCTAGAAGCAAAATTCAATCCGGCATAAAAAATTGTATAGTCATCCACAAATTCAAACCATGTGTAGGGCAATTACGTATCATTAATTTCATCCTCTCCCAAGCTTGTGCAACATGCTCATGATCAAGTTGCTTAAAATTCATAATATCATTTCTAAGAGAGATGATCTTAGCGGCAGAAAAATACTTAGAGATAAATGGATCTTTGCACTTATTCCATGAATCAATACTATTTTTTCAGGCAAATAAGAAAACCAAGTTCTAGCATGATCTCTAAGCAAAAACGGAAATAACTTCAATTTAACAATATCATTATCCACATCTTTCTTATTTTGCATATCACACAAATCAACGAAATAGTTTAGATGGGTAGCGGCATCTTCAGTAGGAAGGCGAGAAAATTGATCTTTCATAACAAGATTCAACAAAGCGGTATTAATTTCACAACATTCAGCATCGGTAGTAGGAGCAATCGGAGTGCTAATAAAATCATTGTTGTTGGTATTGGAAAAGTCACATAATTTAGTATTATCTTGAGCCATCGTGACAAATAATCAATCCAACACACAAGCACACCAAAAGCAAGTGAAAAGAGATGAAGGGACAAGGGCGAAGAAAAGGAAAAGGTTTTTGAAAATCGTTTTAGAAATGGGGGAGAGGAAAACGAGAGGCGAATGGAAAATAATGTAATGCGAGGGAGAAGAGTTTATGATGGGTAATTGGTATGTCTTGACTTGGCGTAGATCTCCCAGGCAATGACGCCAGAAATCCTTCTTGCTACCTCTTGAGCATGCGTTGGTTTTCCCTTGAAGAGGAAAGGGTGATGCAGCAAAGTAGCGTAAGTATTTTGTCGGTGTTCTGGGAACGGGGGTCCCCAAACATGCCTGCCCGCGGCCCACGGCGTGGCTGTGTTGCAGGCCTGTACGGCCCATCTTCATCAACGAGGCATTCAAGACCCTCGCGCGGGGCCAGGCCTCGCGAGGAGGACGACGCAAGACCTCCTCAGGAGCGGCCTCACCAGGCCGCGTCATGAGGAGCGGAGATATCAAGGAAGGGCAAACCTCGCGAGGCTCTCATGACGTGAGCCATGACGATCAGGATCAGGCGGGCGCCAGCGCGTGCAGTGACCTTGTTTCCTCTTAGATGCCAAGGAGGAAAGCGCAGGCGCGGGTACCGAGGCATCAGACAAAGGTTTCCATATCAGTGCAACGAGACCAAGACCAGCAGGACCGCAGGACGGAGATCACCGTGGAGCCCAAGACGATGTCATCACCAGAGCCTTTCGCAGGCGAAGACCGCTTTTGTCAGGATAAGCTGTACTAGCTGTCCCCTTTCAAATTGGCCGTTGTTGGCTCCCTTCCCGCTCAATATTTGGGAAGAGGACCAGGGCCTATATAAGTAGAACTAGCCACCACTGGGAAGGGGATCGATTCCACCGCATGTCGTAGTTCTAAGTCTGACAGCAGAATGGGGGGTAAGGATGTAGAGGCAAGATCCTAGCTATGGAGGAGTTGTACACGCGAGTTTTACTAGTTCTAAGAACCCTTGTATCAGAGGAGGGGGTGGCTTATATAGAGTGTGCCAGGACCCCAACTCCCCTCCGTTACACTGAGTTAATTATTCATAAAGAGAGAGCGTTACAGGTGACGCCTGTAATAAAGTGCTACAAATGATACGAGTAAAAGTAAATGCTCGACTGTTGCTGCGCAGAGCGGCTTTAGGTCTTATGTACGTCGAGTGGTTTGATGGTCGAGTGACCTGGATAAAGAGGGGTCTCCGAGTGAATGGAAGGTCGAGTGGATTTCCCTCGACACCTTTGCTAGATCCCCTCCATTGACTCTTGAACTTCTTTGCTTTTTAGGACAAGGACTTGATATGGAATCTTTGGCATGATCGGTTGTAAAGGATCCCGGATTTCGCGGGATTCGAAATTTCAGTGGAAGCGCACCAGGCGGAGTGCGCCGCGGTAAGTGGAATAGATAAATGGGACGTTTCGATTTCCGCGCCACACTTTTCGCCACGTATCCCGTGTGCGACTGTTGGGGGATTTGATAGGATCGCTCGGTCCCACGCGTCAGCCACTTGGAAGTAGGCCTTTAAAAGCGGCGAGGCCGAGGCGCCTACACCGTGCGCGTACATTTCCACCTCGTTCAGCCTCTCCACTCTCGATGCCGCTGCTCTGCCACCATGGGGAAGGAGAAAACGGCGACGCTAGAACGTGCGAAGAAGGCGACGAGGGCGGCAAAGAGCAAGAAGACGAATCGGGTGTCTTCATCGCGCTCGGGGCTGCCGTCGGGTTGGATCCAGGGAGATTGGATCTGATCTTCGCTTCGGCAAGAAGACTTGGACGATATGGCTGAGTTAGGGCTGATCGTCCAAGAGTCTGCGCGGCTGCCAGAGGGGGAAACGGAGCCGCAGCCGCGACCGGGTGAGTGCGTTCTGCTCGCCACTCATGTTGATCACGGCTTCTTGCTTCCTCTGCATCCCTTCTTTTGAGGTTTCCTGAATTTCTTTGGGGCCCAACTCCATCATTTTACTCCCAACACCATCACGTATCTTGCTGCATTCATATCCATGTGCGAGAAATTCCTAGGGTGTCGACCGCACTGGGGTCTTTTCAAGCACATCTTTACCATCCACTCCCAAACAGTGAAGAAAGAAAACTCGAACGACGAGAAAACCCACGTTAGCCAGATGTGTGGGGGTCTGGGTATTCAAAAGAGGAAGAGGAGTTACTTCCCTTCGATGACTCTTCCGGAGTCGTTCAGGGGCTGGCAGTCGACCTGGTTCTACTGCCAGGATATAGCGACCCTAGGCCAGTCGACTGGGCTTCCTCCTTTCTCTTTTGATCATGTCCAAACTCCATCTTCGTTGAAAGTGACTGCCGTGGAGAAGGCGAAGACAGGCATGCTGGTCGAGAGAGTAGTTCAACTGATCAACCAAGGCGTCACCGGCATGGATGTAACGCCCTCGATGCGGCTATATCTCCCACGTGTCGAGGCACGACTTAGAGGCATAACCGCATTGAAAGCAATGTCGCATGTGAGGTAATATTCACACAACCCATGTAATACATAAGGGAAAAAGATACATAGTTGGCTTACAGTCGCCACTTCACACAATACATAAATAAACATACATCATCCAGATTACACTCAAGGTCCGACTACGGAACCAAAATGAAAGAAGACTACCCCAAATGCCACACAGATCCCCGAATCACCCCAACTGGGCTCCACTACTGATCATCAGGAAAAGACACATAGTAACGGCCACGTTCCTCGTCGAACTCCCACGCGAGCTCGGTTGCGTCATCTGCACTGGCATCGTTGGTACCTGCAACTGTTGTGGTAGAATCTGTGAGTCACGGGGACTCAGCAATCTCACACCCGCGAGAAAGACTATTTAAGCTTAAAGGTAGGGTAAGGTTGTGAGGTGGAGCTGCAGCAAGCGACTAGCATATATGGTGGCTAACAACGCAAAAGAGAACGAGAAGAGAAGCAAAGCACGGTCGTGAAGCTAGAAGTGATCAAGAAGTGATCCTAGAACAACCTACGTCAGGCATAACTCCAACACCGTGTTCACTTCCCGGGCCCCGCCGAGAAGAGACCATCATGGTTACACACGCGGTTGATGTGTTTTAATTAAGGTCAACTTCGGGTTTTCTACAACCGGACATCAACAAATTCCCATCTGCCTCATAACCACGGGCACGGCTTTCGAAAGATAATACCCTGCAGGGGTGTCCCAACTTAGCCCATTATAAGCTCTCACGGTCAATGAAGGATATTCCTTCTACCGGGAAGACCTGATCAGTCTCGGAATCCCGGACTACAAGACATTTCGACAGTAATAAAACAAATCCAGCAAAGCCGCCCGAATGTGCCGACAAATCCTGATAGGAGCTGCACATATCTCGGTCTCAGGGCACATCCGGATGAGCAGTCCGTACAACTAAAACCAGACCTCAAGTTGCCCCGAGGTGGCGCTGCAAAGGGCTCTAGTTTGGACCAGCAATCGAAGGAGAACTGGCCCGGGGGGGTTAAAATAAAGATGACCCTTGAGTCTGCAGAACCCAAGGGAAAAAGGCTTAGGTGGCAAATGGTAAAACCAAAGTTGGGCCTTGCTGGAGGAGTCTTATTCAAAGCGAACTGTCAAGGGGGTCCCATAAATCACCCAACCGTGTAAGGAACGCAAAATCCAGGAACATAACACCGGTATGACGGAAACTAGGGTGGCAAGAGTGAAACAAAACACCAGGCATAAGGCCGAGCCTTCCACCCTTTACCAAGTATATAGATGCATTAATAAAATAAGAGATATTGTGATATCCCAACAAGTAAACATGTTCCAACAAAGAACAACATCTCCATGTTCCAACAAGGAACAAACTTCATCTTCACCTGCAACTAACAACGCTATAAGAGGGGCTGAGCAAAGCGGTAACATAGCCAATCAACGGTTTGCTAGGACATGGATGGTTAGAGGCTGACATGGCAATATGGGAGGCATGATATAGCAAGTGGTAGGTATCGCAGCATAGGCATAGCAAAAGAGTGAGCATCTAGCAAGCAAAGATAGAAGTGATTTCGAAGGTATGGTCATCTTGCCTGCAAGGTTCTCAGAGTTGTCGAAAGCTTGATCCTCGTAAGCATTCTCAATAGGTTCCTCGTTCACGTACTCGTCTCCCGGCTCTACCTAAAATAAGAACACAAGCAAAGGGGACAAACATCAATCACGATGCAATGCGCAAGCAACATGATGCAAAACATGGCATGATATGCGAGATGTGGTATGCAATGCATATGCATGCTCCGTAAGGACAAGGATGAACAAGGCATAATCTTGGCAAACCAAGTATGCCACTGAATAGGTGAGGTGATTTCGGTTGAAATCGATAGAAAGATCACCGGAATCGGATGCACGGTTTGCAAATGACGAGCAAAACAAGAATGACAATAATCTGCCATTAACAGCGTGATGCTACTTAGCAAGCAACAAGAAATTAAGCTACTGCACCCAAACATATCAACAAAGCATATGACAGTAATCTACTCAAGATGCTTGACAAAAGATGAACAATGAACTATGGCTAAAACACACCATAACAGGTTCAAACAAGCATGGCAAAAGTGCAAAAGATAACAGGTTCACAGACTTGGTGAAAATAACAACATTGCCAGAAATTAACATCAGGATGACATGTTTAGAGCAATGAAACAACATGCTACAGGATCAGGACATAGCAAAGTAAGGCATGGCATGAATCTACTCAAAGAACTTAACAAAAGTCCCTTACTGACCATAAGCCAAAAAGGTATTAGAAAATCCAATAACACCCATGTCAAATAAGCAAGTTTCGTTACAGGTTTCAGACTTAGCACAAAACTGGACATGTCAAAAACAGATAACAAGTAGGCATGTTCGAGAGCTCGATGCACTCACCACAGAGCATTTCAAGATAAACTAAGCATACATACATCAAGAAGACATGGCATTGAAGCTATACAAGGCAAGAATAACATCATAGCATGCAAGGACCTACTACGACAAGCTTGGCAAAATATGAATAACATGTAAGCAATCTGTCAGCAACATTTTTGTAGCAAAAGTAGAGCTCGATTGACTCAAGATATGGCACTCTATAACTACAAACAAAGGCACGGATGGATAGAGAAAATCCATATGCTCAAAACACTCTTACTGATCATGCTCAAAAGAGGCATAGATCTCTCTGAAACAACATGAACACATGGCATAAAAATAACAGCAGGCAGAGACTTAGTGGAATTACTAAGTCTCTGAAATCAGCAACATTAAGTACCCTAGTTTGCATGCTTGTGCTAGTCACCACAAAGGTCACAAAAATGCATAGCAAAAATCTCTGGAAAGATGGCATGACATATTACAAAACAAATGTAGGACTCAACTTCATAGGGTGCGCACATCAATCATGGCAAAAATGGCAAAAGTGCATGTTCTGAAACAGATCTGAAACTAACGGCACATAGCCCTCTTCTAACAGCATTTCGGGCATCAAGATGAGCTCAAATGAAAATGATGCAATGAGATGAAATGATGTACTCGTCGATACGAACAATTTGACATATTATACGCATGAGACGGAGCAATAGGCAGCAAGTTATGTTGCGATTAAGATGCAACTGTGATGCAATAATTTCGGGACTTGGTGGAATTTGGAGGGGGAAGAAGAAGTCAACCGAGGCCAGATCTGGATCCAGGGAGGGGGTCGCCGGAGTCTCGCCGGAGAGGCGGCCGGATCCCGGGCGGATCCGGGGCGGAGGAGGCGACGCACGGACGCGGGAGCGGCTCGGGGCGGCGGCGGCGGTCGGTGGCGCCGGCGGGAGGCGTCGGGGTGAGGCCGAGGCGGCGCTCGCCGGCGCGGTTGGCGGCGATGGCCGGCGCCGGAGATGGGCAGTGGGGCGGCGCGGTGAGGGCGACGGGGCGCGGGCGGACGCGGGAGGAGGGCGCGGGCGCGGGGGAGCTGCGGGCGGCGGCGGGCCGGGGAGGGCCCCGCGCGGGCCCGAGCGGGCCGGCGGCGGCTAGCGCGGCGAAGTGGGCGCGCCTGCCCACGTGGCAGCGCGTGATTGGTCGGTGGTGGCGGGCGGACACGTCCGCCCGTCCGGATTTTGTCCGGCGGCGGCGGGAGAGGAATTGGTCTAGGTTAGGGTGGAATTCATCCGGGGTTTCGGAGGGGGAGGTATATTTATAGGTAGGAGGAGCTAGGAGGCTCAAAATGGAGTGCGATTTTCGGCCACGCGATCATGATCGAACGGCGATGGACATGGTAGTGTCTAAGATGGGTTATTCGGCTGTTTTGGAGGGGTTTTGGGCTGCAACACACACGAGGCCTTAACGGTTACCCGGTTAACCGTTGGAGTATCAAACGACCTCCGAATGACCCGAAACTTGACAGGCGGTCTACCGGTGCTATACCAAGGCCGCTTGACAAACCTCGGTCCATTCCGAGAAGGTTTAATACCCGCACACGGAAAAAGGAAAAAGGGGACGCCGAGGGACATAGGAGCAGCGGATTGCAAAACGGACAATGGGGAAAATGCTCGGATTCATGAGACGAACACGTATGCAAATGCGATGCACATGATGACATGATATGAAATGCGTGACATGAACAAAATGCAAAACGACGGGAAACCCAACCACGGAGGGAATATCATATCACATAGCCAAAAATGGCAAGAGTTGGAGTTACAAATATGGCAAGTTACATCCGGGGTGTTACAACACTCCACCACTGCGAGAGGATCTCGTCCCGAGATCTAGGACTGAAAGAACTCCGGATACTCGGAACGGAGGTGGTCCTCGCGCTCCCAGGTGGCTTCTCGGTCTGAATGGTGAGACCATTTCACTTTCAGGAATTTGATTGACTTGTTGCGAGTCTTGCGCTCAGTTTCTTCAAGAATAGCAACGGGATGCTCATGATAGGACAAATCTTCTTGAAGATCAACCTCTTCGAAGTTGATGGTGCGCTCAGGCGTCTTGAAGCACTTGCGAAGCTGTGATATGTGGAAGACATCGTGCACATTTGCAAAGTTGGAGGGAAGCTCAAGTTGATAGGCGAGATCGCCTCGTTTGCCGATGATCTTGAAAGGACCCACGTATCTAGGGGCAAGTTTCCCCTTGATACCGAAGCGACGAGTCCCTTTCATTGGAGAGACGCGGAGGTAGACATGATCTCCGATCTCGAATGCCAAATCACGATGTTTGCTATCGTAATAGCTCTTCTAGCGCGATTGCGCGGCTTTGAGATTCTCGCGAATGACCTTGCACATTGCCTCAGCCTCTGAGATCAAATCGTTGCCAAGAAGTTGGCGTTCGCCCGTCTCAGACCAATTGAGAGGAGTACGACACTTTCTGCCATAGAGAATCTCGAATGGGGCTTTGCCCGAGCTGGCTTGAAAGCTGTTGTTGTAAGATAACTCAGCATAAGGAAGACAATCCTCCCACTTCATGTCGAAAGAGATAACACAAGCCCTGAGCATATCTTCAAGAATTTGGTTGGCACGCTCGACTTGTCCACTAGTTTGAGAGTGGAAAGCTGTGCCGAAGCGAATGTTTGTGCCCATGGCCTTCTGAAAAGAATCCCAAAACTTGGAGGTAAAGATGCTGCCACGGTCTGAAGAGATCAATTGTGGAATGCCATGCAAGGAGACAATTCTGGAGGTGTAGAGCTCTGCCAGCTGCGCTGCTATAATAGACTCTTTGATAGGAAGAAAATGAGCCACTTTAGTGAGCTTGTCGATGACGACGAAAATGGCATCATTTCCACGCTTGGACTTAGGAAAACCAGTCACGAAGTCCATTTGGATATGATCAAACTTCCATTCTGGAATAGCAAGAAGTTGGAGTAGACCAGCTGGTCGTTGGTGTTCTGCTTTCACCCTTCTACAGACATCACATTCATTCACGAATTGAGCAATTTCTCGCTTCATTCGAGTCCACCAATACGACTGCTTGAGGTCATGGTACATCTTCGTACTACCAGGATGAATTGACAGAAGAGAGTTGTGCGCCTCGTTCATAATGACTTTACGAAGATCACCCTTTGGAACCACGATCCGGTCCTCGAAGAAAAGAGTATCTCTGTCATCAACGCGATAGCACTTGTATTTGGAAATGCCCTTGTCAATACCACGTTTCACCTTCTTCACCATGGTATCCATCAGTTGTGCCTCACGAATTTGATCTTCCAAAGTAGGAGAGACGATGAGGTTGGCAAGAAAACCTTGAGGAACACTTGGAGATTCAACTTGCGGAAAGCTTCACAAAGATCCGGTTGAAAGGGCTTGAGGATTAAGCTGTTGCAATAAGCCTTCCTGCTCAAAGCGTCTGCAATCAGATTAGCCTTGCCTGGAGTATATTCAATACTCGGATTATACTCTTGAATCATTTCGACCCATCGAGTCTGCCTGAGGTTGAGGTTGGGCTGAGTGAAGATGTACTTGAGGCTCTTGTGATCGGTGAATATATCCACTTTCCTTCCCAACAAGAGATGTCTCCATGTTATCAACGCATGGACAACTGCCGCCAACTCAAGATCATGAGTGGGGTAGTTCTTTTCGTTGGGCTTCAACTGATGAGAGGTATAGGCCACAACCTTCTTCTCTTGCATTAACACGGCACCGAGGCCTTGAAGAGAAGCATCACAGAAAACTTCATAAGGCTTGGAATCATCAGGAGGAGTCAACACTGGAGCAGTGACAAGTTTCTGTTTGAGAGTGTTGAAAGCAACGTCACACTCAGGAGACCAGACATACTTCACATGCTTCTGGAGGAGGTTGGAAAGAGGCTTTGCAATCTTTGAGAAATTCTCAACGAATCTTCGGCAATAGCTTGCAAGTCCAAGAAAACTGCGAAGCTGCTTGACATTCTGAGGAGGTTCCCAATTCACGACTGCAGACACCTTCTCAGGATTAACAGCAATGCCCTTGGCAGAGATGATATGCCCAAGGTAAAGAACTTCATCAAGCCAAAATTCTCATTTGGAGAACTTCGCATATAATTGATACTCTCTGAGCTTGTCGAGCACCAATCGCAAATGTATGGCATGATCCTTCTTATTCTTGGAGAAGACCAAAATATCATCGAGATAGACCAAGACAAATTCATTGGTGTAGGGGTTGAAGATGAAATTCATCAAGCGAGTGAATGTTGGAGGAGCATTGACAAGGCCGAATGACATGACAGTATATTCATAAGAGCCAAAGCTTGTTCTGAATGCTGTCTTGGGAATATCTTCTTCACGAATGCGAATCTGATGATAACCCATACGAAGGTCAAGCTTGGAGAACACTTTCGCACATTTAAGTTGCTCGAATAGCTCATTGATGTTGGGAAGTGGGTACTTGTTCTTGATTGTCTTCTTGTTCAATGGACGGTAATCGACGCAAAGTCGGTCCGTGCCATCCTTCTTCTGGACAAAAAGAACACCACAACCCCAAGGAGAAGAACTCGGTCTGATCAAACCCAGACGCTCTTGTTCATCGAGCTGTTTCTTCAATTCCTTCAACTCTTTTGGCCCAAGCTTGTATGGACGCTTGCAAACGGGTTCCGTGCCAGGCTCAAGATCAATAACGAACTCAACTGGCCGGTGAGGAGGCATACCCGGAAGCTCTTCTGGAAAAACATCTTGGTACTCACAAACGACTGGAATTTGAGAGATAGGATCCAATTCACCCTTCTCATTGAGAGAAAACAACCGAATGGTATCATCACGAGCGGCATAAATGATCACATTGTCAGAAGAGTGAGTCAATTGAATTTCCCTGGCAGCACAATCAAGCTGGGCCTTGTGCTTAGAAAGCCAGTCCATCCCGAGAATAAGATCAATATCAGAGTCACCAAGAACAATTGGTTTAGCCAGAAATCTATAGTCGCCCAACTTGATACCGACATTCGGGACCAAAACTCGAGAAGTCATTTGCTTACCCCGGGACACAATGGACAAAGGTCTCGGAAAAACTTGAGTACTCAAATCATGCATAGCCACAAAAGGTCTTGAAATGAAAGAATGCGATGCTCCAGTGTCAAATAAGACTTTTGCAGGAATATCATTAACTGAGAGATTACCCATGATCACTTCTGAAGAATCCTCCGCTTGAGCTGCATTCAACATGTTCACCTTTGCAGACTGGGAATTATGCTTGACCACTGCATTGCTGGAAGATCTCACAGGAGGAGGAGGCGGAAGGCGCCTTTGGTTGAAGCACTTGTTCGCATAGTGACCCTTTTGCTGACATTTGTTGCAAGTCACCTCTGAGAGCGGACGATGGTAAGGAGCACTTGGCCTTGGAGCTTGATTCTGAGACTTGTTCTAATATCCAGGGTTGGGTACGTGGGAAGATCCACGACCACCTGAGTTCTTCTGCTGATAAGGCTGACGGAACGGAGGAGGAGGAGGCAACCAGAACTTCTGTTGCTTAGCTGCCACAAGTGAGGAAGAAGAAGACTGAACTGCGTCTCTGACTCTCTTCTTAGATGCCTCACACTTGAGCTAAGCAGCTTCTTGTTTCAGTGCCATGTTGTAGAATTCATCATACTTTAACGGCTCAAAAAGCACGAGAGCTAGTTGCAAGTCTTCTCTGAGACCACGCCTGAATTGGTAGATCACACTCTTCTCATCAGGGATGTCTTGCTTCGCAAAACGAGAGAGCTTCTGGAACTGAGTGTTGTATTGATAGACAGACATGTTGCCTTTCTTGAGATTGCGGAATTCCTCGCGCTTACTCTCAACAACACTTTCTGGAATGTGATGAGCTTT
Organism: Aegilops umbellulata; assembly: GCA_032464435.1. Lineage (NCBI taxonomy): Eukaryota > Viridiplantae > Streptophyta > Magnoliopsida > Poales > Poaceae > Aegilops > Aegilops umbellulata. The sequence goes on from CP136056.1 coordinate 247,263,630, forward strand.
GAAGTCACGGCGGAAATCATCCCAGGTAATCTCACGACCTCCTCTGGAATCTTTGTATTGTTGGAACCACTCAGCAGCTTGATCTTTGAGTTGAAAAGAGGCAAACTTGACAAAGTCCTCAGGTCTGACATTGCTGCACTCGAAATGCTTGCTGATATCCACGAGCCAATCATCGGCGTCTGTGGCCTCGACACAGTAGCTGAAGGTCTTAGGTTGATTAGCAAGGAACTGATTGAGTGAAGCGAAGTGCGGCTGATTGTTGCCTTGGCCTTGATTTCCTTGATTACCTTGCCCTTGGTTGCGATCTTGCAAGAGCTGAATCAGAATCTGAGCGTTGGCATTTGTGGCAGTCATCAAGGCTTGCCATGCCTCCGGAGGCGGAGGTGGTGGCGGAGGGTTAGCCTGACTTCCTTCATTGCATTCCGGATTCTGACGCGTTGGCGGAGCCATCCTGAAGAGGGTGACATCCATTAGCATCTTGAAAAAGATAAATTCAAGCAGAATCAAAGGATCGAAATTGCAACATATAGTCTTCACAATAAACATCCGAACGAGAATGAACGAATGAATTCCAAAGTAAATCATCACACTTCCATAAGTTGAGAAGCCACTTAGAAAAAGGTATGGAATAAAATCAACAAGGTACGGATGTGAACAAATACTTGGTAAGGATTACCCAATCACGAACCAAATATATGCGGGAAGAAATACTAGAGCTACATGAATTCCCACTTATAAACTCCCGAAACTTTCTGGTTATGCAATCAGGTGTTGGGGATACAGGGGACACAAAATATATCACCCAAACTAACAATACCTAGATCCAGCTGTATCCATCCTTCAACACATAACCAAGAAATCCTCGGAAATCATCTACCTCAACCTTCGAAAAGCATCCGTTATACAAGTCATGGCAATACTCCCGCACTCGCCTCAGTACTGGGCTATCAGGGTTATCTCACTAACAACTGTACAAAAGAGATTTTCGATGTCGGCGTACTAAACTCAGGTATTCCAGAACTGTAACGATAAAATTATGACGACAACACCTCGGAGCTCAACTCCCCGGGACACCTCCACTAAACCCCTGCTGACGGGAGGCAACCAAGACAATGTTGTCATCATAAAACCATCGGAACGATTCTAAGATACCCGCGTGATCCGAATTTTTTTTAGTGAAATTTGAGAAGAGAAGAGTCAAAACTCTACGTCAGGATGTCTTACCAAAGTGATGAGGAGACTGGGAAGTAAAAAGAATTCCTAAGCTCTCTGATATATAATTCCTAAATGACTCAAAACATTTTTCTAGACACAACTCGGCCGCTAAAAACGATCAATCAGTGGGGGCTCCTAAGGTCGGGGAAGGCTCTGATTACCAACTTGTAACGCCCTCGATGCGGCTATATCTCCCACGTGTCGAGGCACGACTTAGAGGCATAACCGCATTGAAAGCAATGTCGCAAGTGAGGTAATCTTCACACAACCCATGTAATACATAAGGGAAAGATATACATAGTTGGCTTACAATCGCCACTTCACACAATACATGAGTAAAGCATTACATCATACAGATACAATCAAGGTCCGACTACGGAACCAAAATAAAAGAAGACTACCCCAAATGCTACACAGATCCCCGAATCACCCCAACTGGGCTCCACTACTGATCATCAGGAAAAGACACATAGTAACGGCCACGTTCCTCGTCGAACTCCCACGTGAGCTCGGTTGCGTCATCTGCACTGGCATCGTTGGTACCTGCAACTGTTGTGGTAGAATCTGTGAGTCACGGGGACTCAGCAATCTCACACCCGCGAGATCAAGACTATTTAAGCTTAAAGGTAGGGTAAGGTTGTGAGGTGGAGCTGCAGCAAGCGACTAGCATATATGGTGGCTAACAACGCAAAAGAGAACGAGAAGAGAAGCAAAGCACGGTCTTGAAGCTAGAAGTGATCAAGAAGTGATCCTAGAACAACCTACGTCAGGCATAACTCCAACACCGTGTTCACTTCCCGGGCCCCGCCGAGAAGAGACCATCACGGTTACACACGCGGTTGATGTGTTTTAATTAAGGTCAACTTCGGGTTTTCTACAACCGGACATCAACAAATTCCCATCTGCCTCATAACCGCCCGATTGTGCCGACAAATCCTGATAGGAGCTGCACATATCTCGGTCACAGGGCACATCAGGATGAGCAGTCCGTACAACTAAAACCAGACCTCAAGTTGCCCCGAGGTGACGCTGCAAAGGGCTCTAGTTTGGACCAGCAATCGAAGGAGAACTGGCCCGGGGGGTTAAAATAAAGATGACCCTTGAGTCTGCAGAACCCAAGGGAAAAAGGCTTAGGTGGCAAATGGTAAAACCAAAGTTGGGCCTTGCTGGAGGAGTCTTATTCAAAGCGAACTATCAAGGGGGTCCCATAAATCACCCAACCGTGTAAGGAACGCAAAATCCAGGAAGATAACACCGGTATGACGGAAACTAGGGTGGCAAGAGTGGAACAAAACACCAGGCATAAGGCCGAGCCTTCCACCCTTTACCAAGTATATAGATGCATTAATTAAATAAGAGATATTGTGATATCCCAACAAGTAAACATGTTCCAACAAGGAACAACATCTCCATGTTCCAACAAGGAACAAACTTCATCTTCACCTGCAACTAACAACGCTATAAGAGGGGCTGAGCAAAGCGGTAACATAGCCAATCAACGGTTTGCTAGGACATGGATGGTTAGAGGCTGACATGGCAATATGGGAGGCATGATATAGCAAGTGGTAGGTATCGCAGCATAGGCATAGCAAAAGAGCGAGCATCTAGCAAGCAAAGATAGAAGTGATTTCGAAGGTATGGTCATCTTGCCTGCAAGGTTCTCAGAGTTGTCGAAAGCTTGATCCTCGTGAGCGTTCTCAACAGGTTCCTCGTTCACGTACTCGTCTCCCGGCTCTACCCAAAACAATAACACAAGCAAAGGGGACAAACATCAATCACGATGCAATGCGCAAGCAACATGATGCAAAACATGGCATGATATGCGAGATGTGGTATGCAATGCATATGCATGCTCCGTAAGGACAAGGATGAACAAGGCATAATCTTGGCAAACCAAGTATGCCACTGGATAGGTGAGGTGATTTCGGTTGAAATCGATAGAAAGATCACCGGAATCGGATGCACGATTTGCAAATGACGAGCAAAACAAGAATGACAATAATCTGCCATTAACAGCATGATGCTACTTAGCAAGCAACAAGAAATTAAGCTACTGCACCCAAACATATCAACAAAGCATATGACAGTAATCTACTCAAGATGCTTGACAAAAGATGAACACTGAACTACGGCTAAAACACAACATAACAGGTTCAAACAAGCATGACAAAAGTGCAAAAGATAACTGGTTCACAGACTTGGTGAAAATAACAACATTGCCAGAAATTAACATCAGGATGGCATGTTTAGAGCAATGAAAGAACAGGCTACAGGATCAGGACATAGCAAAGTAAGGCATGGCATGAATCTACTCAAAGCACTTAACAAAAGTCCCTTACTGACCATAAGCCAAAAAGGGATCAGAAAATCCAATAACACCCATGTCAAATAAGCAAGTTTCGTTACAGGTTTCAGACTTAGCACAAAACTGGACATGTCAAAAACAGATAACAAGTAGGCATGTTCGAGAGCTCGATGCACTCACCACAGAGCATTGCAAGATAAACTAAGCATACATACATCAAGAAGACATGGCATTGAAGCTATACAAGGCAAGAATAACATCATAGCATGCAAGGATCAACTACGACAAGCTTGGCAAAATATGAATAACATGTAAACAATCTGCCAGCAACATTTTTGTAGCAAAAGTAGAGCTCGATTGACTCAAGATATGACACTCTATAATTACAAACAAAGGCACGGATGGATAGAGAAAATGCATATGCTCAAAACACTCTTACTGATCATGCTCAAAAGAGGCACAAATCTCTCTGAAACAACATGAACACATGGCATAAAAAAAAGCAGGCAGGGACTTAGTGGAATTAGTAAGTCTCTGAAATCAGCAACATTAAGTACCCTATTTTGCATGCTTGTGCTAGTCACCACAAAGGTCACAAAAATACATAGCAAAAATCTCTGGAAAGATGGCATGGCATATTACAAAACACATGTAGGACTCAACTTCATAGGGTGCACACATTAATCATGGTAAAAATGACAAAAGTGCATGTTCTGAAACAGATCTGAAACTAACGGCACATAGCCCTCTTCAAACAGCATTTCGGGCATCAAGATGAGCTCAAATGAAAATGATGCAAGGAGATGAAATGATGTACTCATCGAGACGAACAATTTGACATATTATACGCACGAGACGGAGCAATATGCAGCAAGTTATGATGAGATTAAGATGCAACAGTGATGCAATAATTTCGGGACTTGGGGGAATTTGGAGGGGGAAGAAGAAGTCAACCGAGGCCAGATCTGGATCCAGGGAGGGGGTCGCCGGAGTCTCGCCGGAGAGGCAGCCGGATCTGGGGCGGAAAAGGCGACGCGCGGACGCGGGAGCGGCTCGGGGCGGCGGCGGCGGTCGGTGGCGCCGGCGGGAGGCGTCGGGGTGAGGCCGGGGCGGCGCTCGCCGGCGCGGTTGGTGGCGGTGGCGGGCGCCGGAGATGGTCAGCTAGCGCGGTGAGGGCGACGGGGCGCGGGCGGACGCGGGAGGAGGGCGCGGGCACGGGGGAGCCGCGGGCGGCGACGGGCCGGGGAGGGCCCCGCGCTGGCCCGAGCGGGCCGGCGGCCGCTAGCGCGGCGAAGTGGGTGCGCCTGCCCACGTGGCAGCGCGTGATTGGTCAGTGGTGGCTGGCGGACACGTCCGCCCGTCCGGATTTTGTCCGACGGCGGCGGGAGAGGAATTGATCTAGGGTTAGGGTGGATTTCATCCGGGGTTTCGGAGCGGGAGGTATATTTATAGGTAGGAGGAGCTAGGAGGCTCCAAATGGAGTGCGGTTTTCGGCCACGCGATCGTGATCGAACGGCGATGGACATGGGAGTGTCTAAGATGGGTTATTCGACTGTTTTGGAGGGGTTTTGGGCTGCAACACACATGAGGCCTTCACGGTTACCCGGTTAACCGTTGGAGTATCAAACGACCTCCGAATGACCCGAAACTTGACAGGCGGTCTACCGGTGCTATACCAAGGCCGCTTGACAAACCTCGGTCCATTCCGAGAAGGTTTAATACCCGCACACGGAAAAAGGTAAAAGGGGACGCCGAGGGACATAGGAGCGCCGGATTGCAAAACGGACAACGGGGAAAATGCTCGGATTCATGAGACGAACACGTATGCAAATGCGATGCACATGATGACATGATATGAAATGTGTGACATGAACAAAATGCAAAATGACGGGAAACCCAACCACGGAGGGAATGTCATATATGGCAAGTTACATCCGGGGTGTTACAATGGATCTGCTGGAGGTGTTCCTCAGTCGGCGTATCCAACCACTCCAAGCTCGTGACCACTCCATGTGGATGTATTCCGGGGCTGGTGACACTGCTCGGGTTCATCTGGAGGAGGTGGCGGCCAAAACAGTGGCCCAGTGGCTGAGGAGTATCACCGGGAACAAGGACAACCCCAGGGGCGCCAGGAGAGTCAACACTTTCAGCGACAGCAACCAACCAGACAAGGTTTGGCCATTACAACTGAGCTTTTGGACGTGTTTTCTGACAGTTTGTTGATCCGGCTGACTTGTATTCAGCTCCTTGTTTTGTAGATTTACACGGAGATGTACTCAATGCCCAATGGCGAACAAGCTCTGGAGCAAGACCAAGAGGGCGAGGACAGTGCGGAGGAGAGCGGCGAGTGGGAGTCACCAGCCGACGATGATGAAGATGAGAGCGATGAGTCGGGCGATGAGGAAGTAGCCGACTCACCGCCTCGTTCTGAACGTCGATCCAAGCAGCACCATGATCCCGCGGGCAGGCGCGGCAAAGCTGTGGCGTCGAGTGCTCCATCTCAAAAACGCGCTCGGTCTTCGACTCCAGAATTGGCTGAGAAGGTCACCAAGAAGCCCAAGATCAATCCTTCGAAGGCTCGGAAGACCTTGCCTAGAATCAAGATGGACGTTCCTGTTGCTTCTGGGTAAATGTTATTCCCGTATTTTCTTGTTCTGACCGACTTTCTTGTTCTGACCGAGTGGATGATGAACCTTTACAGCCCGGACGACGAGGAAACCAATGACGCAGCTACCTCCAAAGCCAGTAAGTCTGCCCGATTCGAATTTATTTGGACGACCGGATTGTTTGTCAGCTATCCGTACGACTTTCTCTGTTTATTGCAGCTCCACGGGACGTTGTTGTGCTCCCAGACGATGAAGAAGAAGTACCGCTGAGGGGGAGGAGGAGGAAAGACAAGGAACTGGGCGGGAAAGCGCCCGAGGTCCAGGTTCCTCAGTCGACCGTGACGCCTGTGATGGCAGTCGAGCAATCGACAGATCCGGCTCGAACCAACGTCACCTTCGTTGTCCCGCTGTCGACTGATTGCCTATCAGGATCAGCTGCTCCGACTTCTGCTGCACCAATACAACTCCACGCTTCATATCCGGCGGCTGCTTCGATTGCTCTACTAGCATCGCTTTTCACTTCTTATCAAACTCCGGACGACCCATCGGCTGCTGCCAAGGAAGCTCTTCTTCAGTTGAATCTTGTGATGGGGCAAATGAAAGTGGTGCATGATGCCAGTCAGGTGGCCTTCAACGCCGGAGCTGCTCTGCAAACCATTGTTCAGGTTAGTTGATTTCCGATTGATCATATTTCTCATCTGATCACCCACTTGGGTGTGGCTGTTTTGAAATTGTATAAGTCACTTTGGATTGATTCGAGCTGAATCTTTGAACTAGTGGGGGCACTCTGAGTGCACCCACTGGGTGTAGTCCCCGAGACCATAGTTGACTGCAGGCAGTCGACTGTGGTCTGAGAATCTGAACTTTTTTTTTACAACTCACGCTGGGCGGACCATGTCGAGTGGAACCAAAACCAGTGGGGGCACGCTAAGTGCACCCACTGGGTGCAGTCCCCGAGACCATAGTTGACTGCGGACAGTCGACTGTGGTCTGAGAATCTGAACCTCTTTTTTTTAACCAGTGGGGGCATGCTAAGTGCACCCACTGGGTGTAGTCCCCAAGACTGCCGTTGAATGTTTGATTCGATGGTAGTCTTGAAGTAACTGTCGCAGTGATGTCTTTCATTTCAGTCGATTGACAAGTCTTATGTGTTGGCCGCAGAAATCTTGTGATCTCGGTGCTCAACTCTCTACACTGAACAAGCAACAAATCAGCGTCAACCTTGATCTGGAACTGGCCAGAAAGAATCTCAAGACTGCTCGCGGTGAAGTAGCTGTCATGGGAGGTAACCAATCATCAACTGTCTATCTTACTGCTGCTGGCACTTTTCCTTTCCATTTTTTTGAACCGAGTGACTCCACTCGAGCAGATGTATGTAGTGAAAACCGTCAGCTCCAAGCCCGTCTGAAGAATGTTATTTCTTTAGAGAAAATGAAGTAGGCTTTGGAGAAGAAGGATCTGGATCTTGCTGCTACACAGAAGGAAGCGCGAGAGAAATCTGCGCTTGCCGACAAGAAGCTTGCTTCGGTCGGCAAGCTAGAAGAAGAGAATTCCAAACTAAAGACTATTGTTTCTGATGCCAATCGGGAGGTCGAGCGACTGAAGAAGAACAAGGACAAGCTGACTGACGAGCTTGGGAGCCTCAAAGTTAAGTAGGGCGAGTTGGAGTCTTATCTGGGCCAGCTTGCTGCAAAGCTGGTCTTAAACCTTGAAGGTACTGATGATTAACTGACTTATTTCTGTCGACTGTCAAGTCTAATTATATCATCGACTCACCATTTACTCGACTGTGCAGAGTTTTGCCAAGACTTTGAAGCGGATACAGGGCGGGTCGGGACAGGTCTTGATCCCATAAACTGTCCAGTCAAGGATGATGTTGCGATGAATGTGCTGCAGTTGGAATCTCGCATGGTCAGCATGGTTTCTCTTGCCCGCCTGAAAGCGGCGATGACTCGAGTTGATGCTGAACTCTGGCCTCAGGCAGAACTGTCTCAAGATCTCGAGTCCCTGATGGCTTGACTGAATCGAATCCCCGACCGAGTGCAAGAATGGAAGAAGTCATCCGCTTGCTGTGGCGCTAAGGTTGCGTTGTCCCTGGTCTGAGTGCAGTGAAAAGATGTCAAAGAAGACAAGCTTGCAGAACTCAAGGTTCCTAACACAAAGAGACACACTTTCCGGTCCTTCATGGACACTTTCCTTGATGCCGCCACTCGTATTGCAGACAGCATAGACCTTGATAGTTTCTGCGACCCAGCCAGTCCTTCTCCTGATGTGTGACCGAGAAACTTTATGCTCCACCTTTATTTGCCTCAGAATGCCGAGTGATTGTGTAACCGTTAAACTTCTTCGAGCTTGATGCTCGAATACTTTTGATCCATCATCCGGAACTTTAGGATTTATCTGAACTTGGTTTCTTTCTGAATATGCTTGTATTTGCCTTCGAGTGGAATTTACTCTTTACTCTGAATAATATTTCGACCTACGTCTCGTTGTCCTTGCGGACAGGGGTGGAGCACACACTATACTTGTGGCGCAGCTCTGAAGGAGAAGGTTGCAGTCGACCTGCACCTCATTGTCCTTGCGGATAGGGATGGAGCGCACATTTTATTTGTGGCGCAACTCCAAAGGAGAAGGTTGCAGTCGACCTGCACCTCGTCGTCCTTGCGGACAGGGATGGAGCGCACATTGTATTTGTGGCGCAGCTCCGAAGGGGAAGGTTGCAGTCGACTTGCACCTCGTCGTCCTTGAGGATAGGGATGGAGCGCACATTGTATTTGTGGCGCAGCTCCGAAGGAGAAGGTTGCATTCGACCTGCACCTCGTCGTCCTTGCGGATAAGGATGGACTTTAAACTTAGGCGAGTACTGGACTGCAGCTAAGCCCCCGAGTGGGAGGGTTGCTCACCACTCGATAGGATTTTTCAAACTTAGGCGAGTACTGGACTGCAGCTAAGCCCCCGAGTGGGAGGGTTGCTCACCACTCGGTGGGATTTTTCAAACTTAGGCGAGTACTGGACTGCAGCTAAGCCCCCGAGTGGGAGGGTTGCTCACCACTCGGTAGGATTTTTTAAACTTAGGCGAGTACTGGACTGCAGCTAAGCCCCCGAGTGGGAGGGTTTCTCACCACTCGGTGGGATTTTTTAAACTTAGGCGAGTACTGGACTGCAGCTAAGCCCCCGAGTGGGAGGGTTGCTCACCACTCGGTAGGATTTTTAAACTTAGGCGAGTACTGGACGGCAGCTAAGCCCCCGAGTGAGAGGCTTGCTCACCACTCGGTGGGATTTTTTAAACTTAGGCGAGTACTAGACTGCAGCTAAGCCCCCGAGTGGGAGGGTTGCTCACCACTCGGTGGGATTTTTAAATCTTAGGCGAGTACTGGACTGCAGCTAAGCCCCCAAGTGAGAGGCTTGCTCACCACTCGGTGGGATTCTTTAAACTTAGGTGAGTACTGGACTGCAGCTAAGCCCCCGAGTGGGAGGGTTGCTCACCACTCGGTGGGATTTTTTAAACTTAGGCGAGTAATGGACTGCAGCTAAGCCCCCGAGTGAGAGGCTTGCTCATCACTCGGTGGGATTTTTCAAACTTAGGCGAAACGGATTCGCGGCTAAGCCCCCAAGTGAGAGGCTTGCTCATCACTCGGTGGGATTTTTCAAACTTAGGTGAAACAGATTCGTGGCTAAGCCCCCGAGTGAGAGGCTTGCTCACCGCTCGGTAGGATTTTTCAAACTTAGGCGAAACGGATTTGCAGCAAAGTCACCCATTGGGGGATTTCAGACACAAACAAAAGCGACAATAATCGTTTAAGAAGACTGTAAGATCTTGTCTTTGATAAACAAACTACAAAGGTATTTCTTATTACATCTCACCCGAATGAGTACTAAGTATAAAAGGGGCGGAGAAGCTCCGCATTCCAAGCCTATGGCTCGTCTTTCTTATGCTCGATATTGTAAATATGATATGCTCCATTGTGGAGAACTCTGGTGACGATAAAGGGACCTTCCCAAGCAGGGGCGAGCTTGTGTGGTTTCTGCTGATCCACTCGAAGAACCAAGTCTCCCTCTTGAAAGGCTCGACCCCTCATGTTTCTAGCGTGGAATCGATGCAAGTCTTGCTGATAAATGGTCGACCGGATCAAGGCCATCTCTCTTTCCTCCTCTAGGAGGTCGACTGCGTCCTGCCGAACTTGTTCTGCTTCATCTTCAGAGAAGAGCTCGACTCGTGGTGCATTGTGAAGCAAGTCACTCGGTAGAACAGCTTCAGCTCCATAGACCAAGAAGAATGGAGTTCGGCCAGTCGACCGATTGGGAGTTGTCCTCAATCCCCAAAGAACTGAAGGAAGTTCATCAACCCAGGCACCCGCTGCATGCTTGAGATCTCACATCAGTCGGGGTTTCAGTCCTTTGAGAATTAGGCCATTTGTTCTTTCTGCTTGTCCATTCGACTGGGGATGGGCGACTAAAGCATAGTCGACTCGTGTGCCTTGGGAGGCGCAGAAGGTTCTGAACTCATCAGAATCAAAGTTCGATCCATTGTCAGTGATGATGCTATGCGGAACCCCATATCTAAATGACAACTCTGTGATGAAGCTAACGGCAGTACTGGCTTCAAGATTCTTAATAGGCTTGGCTTCAATCCATTTGGTAAACTTGTCGACTGCTACAAGCACATGAGTAAAGCCGCTCCTACCAGTCCTCAGTGGTCCAACCATGTCCAATCCCCAAACAGCAAAGGGCCAGATGAGTGGAATGGTCTTCAGGGCTGACGCAGGCTTGTGCGACATATTGGAGTAAAACTGGCAGCACTCACATTTGTCGACTATATCTTTCGCCATTTCATTTGCTCGAGGCCAGTAAAATCCAGCTCGGTATGCTTTAGCTATAATGGTCCGAGAGGACGCATGGTGACCACAGGTCCCCGAGTGGATGTCGTTGAGGATCACTCGACCTTCTTCTGGTGTTATACATTTCTGGCTGACTCCGGTTGTGCTTTCCCTGAACAGTTGTCCTCTTATCATAGTAAAGGCTTTGGATCGACGGACGATCTGTCGAGCCTCTTCTTCATCCTCTGGGAGTTCCTTCCTAGGGATATATGCAATGTATGGCACTGTCCAGTCGGGAGTGATGACCAAAACCTCCATGATCAGGTCGACCACAGCTGAGACCTCGACTTCAGTCGGATATGTGGCACTCTTAGGCTGCGGGGGCTCTTCAGTGAAAGGATCTTCTTGAACTATCAGTGTGTGAATGTGCTCCAAAAAAACATTGCTGGGAATGGCTTCTCTCTTGGAACTTATCTTTGCTAAATCATCGGTTTCTTGATTTTTCAGTCGGGGTATATGATGGAGCTCTAACCCCTCAAACTTCTTTTCCAACTTCCTCACCGCGTTGCAGTAACCAGTCATGGATGGGCTTCTGACATCGCACTCCTTCATCACTTGATTGACTAACAAATCTGAGTCGCCATAGACCATGAGGCGACGGGCACAGAGTGAGATGGCCATACGCAACCCATACAAGAGTGCTTCATATTCTGCTTCATTATTGGAGGAATCAAAGTGAATCTGGAGGACATATCTGAGCTTGTCTCCTCGGGGGGATACCAGTACCACCCCAGCACTAGAATCATTCAACATCTTGGAACCATCAAAGAACATGGTCCAGTGCTCCGAGTGAACTTGAGTCAGCAGTTGCTGTTCGATCTACTAGGCGAGGAAATCTGCTATTGCTTGGGACTTGATAGCTTTCTTTGCCTCAAACTTGATATCTAAGGGAAGGAGTTCAATCACCCGCTTTGCTACTCGACCAGTTGCATCTCTGTTGTTCAGAATCTCTGATAATGGAGTGTCACTGACGACTGTAATGGAGTGGTCAGAGAAGTAGTGTGCAACCTTCTTCGTGGTCATATAAATCCCATAAACAAGCTTCTGATAATGTGGATATCTTTGCTTTGATGGAGTCATAACTTCAGAGACATAATATACTGGGCGCTGAACTTTGTAAGCTTTTCCTTCTTCCCGCTTGACCGTAAGTACTGTACTGACGACTTGTCTAGTGGCTGCAATGTAAAGCAGTAAAGGCTCTTTGCTGATTGGGGCAACAAGCACCGGCTGGGAGGAAAGCAGGGCCTTAAGCTCTGCAAACGCTGCATTAGCTTCAGGAGTCCACTCGAACATATCTGACTTCTTCATCAGTCGGTAAAGAGGCAGTGCCTTTTCACTGAGGCGAGAAATGAATCGACTTAGAGTGGCCAAACAACCAGTAAGCTTCTGGACATCATGCACACGCACAGGGCGTTTCATCCGGAGTATGGCACCCACTTTCTCTGGGTTAGCGCCGATCCCTCGTTCGGAGACGAGAAAACCGAGTAATTTTCTGCTGGAACTCCGAACGTGCACTTTGATGGATTAAGCTTGTTATCATACCTTCTGAGGTTGGCAAAGGTTTCAGCAAGGTCAACCAATAGGTCTGAACCTTTACGTGACTTGACCACAATGTCATCCATGTACGCTTCCACATTCCGACGGATTTGAGTGAGTTAACACTTCTGAATCATCCGCATGAATGTGGCTCCAGCGTTCTTCAAGCCGAATGGCATAGTGACATAACAGAAGCACCCAAATAGGGTGATGAAAGCAGTTTTTATCTCACCGGGTCCATACTGACGGATCTGATGATACCCAGAATAAGCATCCAAAAAGGACAAACGCTCACACCCCGCAGTCGCATCGACTATTTGGTCGATGCGAGTGAGAGGAAAATGATCTTTCGGGAAGGCCCGATTGATATGCTTGAAGTCAATGCGCATGCGAAGTGAGTCGTCCTTCTTAGGGACCATGACAACATTAGCTAACCACTTGGAGTGGTAAATCTCTCGGATAAACTCAGCTGCTAGAAGTTGATGCACTTCTTCACCGATTGCCTTTCTCTTCTGTACGGCGGACCATCGAAGATGTTCTTTGACCGGTTTCACTTTTGGGTCGACTCGCAAACGATGCTCAGCCAGTCCCCTGGGAACACCTGGCATGTCAGAAGGTTTCCATGCAAAGATGTCCCAGTTCTCACGGAGGAACTGGATGAGCGCTTCTTCCTATTTGGAGTCGAGTGTTGTTGAAATGTGAGTCGAAGCAGCATTGGGATCCGTCGGGTGAATATGAATCGGCTTCGTTTCACCAGACGACTGAAATGCTGAATCTATGGCAGGCTTATTAGATCGCAACAAATCACTCGGATCTGCATTTTTTTGATACTCCTGCAATTCCACTATCGCCATCTTTGCATCGGCGATCTTTGAGCCCCTCTGGAAGCACTCTTCTGCCTTCTTTCGATTGCCAGTGATAGTGATCACTCCTTTAGGACCACACATCTTCAATTTGAGGTACACGTAACATGGTCGAGCCATAAAACATGCATAAGTTGGCCTACCCAGAATAGCATGATAAGCACTCTGGAAATCCAGAACTTCAAATGTCAACTTTTCTTTGCGGTAATTCTTGGAATCACCGAAAACTACATCAAGGGCGATCTGGCCGAGTGACACAGCCTTCTTGCCAGGAATAACTCCATGGAAACTCATATTGCTTTCACTGAGTCTGGACATCGGAATGCCCATTCCTTTCAACGTCTCCGCATACAGTATATTCTGGCCACTGCCACCATCCATCTAAACCTTAGTCAAATGAGTGCCTTCGACGACTGGGTCGACCACCAACGCTTGCCTCCCAGGGGTGCCTTCGACGTCAGGTGATCAGACTGGTCGAATGTAATGGCAGTCTGAGACCATTTCAAATAACTGGGCGTCGCCGGAGCGACCATGTTTACCTCTCTATTGATGACTTTCAGTCGAATTTTGCTCTCAACATCAGCAAAAATCATCAGAGTGGAATTGACGTGGGGGTAACCATCGTCACTTTCCTCTTTGTCCTCAACTTTGTCTGACTCTTTTTCCTTTTCTTTGGGTTGTTTCTCTCGGAACTGTTGGATTAGGAGCCGACACTGTCGAGTGGTATGCTTCGAGTAAATGAGATTACCCTCTTCATCTTTCTTTGTGTGAATGTGGCATGGCAAATCCAACACATCATTTCCATCTTGAGCTTTTATTTTCTTGGGGTTCCACACTCCTTTGGGCTTCTCCTTGAACTTTCCCTGAGTCACGGCCAAGGTTTCTCCAGGAGCTGCTAGCTCGGCTTTGCGCTTCTGCTTCCGACTGGAGTTTCCTCCTCTAGTTTCGTGGGCGACTGTTTTGTGTTTGCCACTACGGAGCCTATCCTCCTCTTCACCATTGGCATACTTGGCGGCAATCTCCATCATTCGAGTCAGAGACATATCTCCGGTCCGACCGAACTTCAGATTCAACTCTCGTTATTTGACACCTTCTTTGAAGGCACAAATTGCTTGGTGATCAGACACATTCTCCACCGTGTGGTGCAACGTGATCCATCTCTGGATATAATCCCTCAAAGTTTCATTTGGCTTCTGCACACAAGATTGCAGCTCTGTTAGCCCTGCTGGCCGTTTGCATGTTCCTTTGAATGTTCTGACAAACACTCGGGCAAATTCTTCCCAGCTATAAATACTGCCGGGTGCTAACTGATTTAACCATGCTCTGGTCGAGCCCTCCAACATCAGAGGAAGGTGCTTCATGGCCACTTCATCATTGCTGCCGCCAATCTGAACAACCACTCGGTAGTCCTCAAGACAAGTGTCAGGCTTGGACTCACCAGTGAACTTACTGACTCCAGTCGCCAACCTGAAGTTGGGAGGAATCACCGCAACCCTGATGGCTCTGCTGAAGCACTCTGGACCTGAGACATGCACTTTGCTGCTGGTTGGAAAATATCTGTCATGGCCTTCTTTGTGAGCTCTGTTTCTGTCGACCAGACCCTGAAGGAGAATAGATCTCGCATCAAACCCCGGTTCCCTGGGGTCGACTGGAATCCTTCGCCCACCACCGTGAGGGCGTCTGTCATCATGCTGCCGAGGCACGTATGACCCACTCCTTGGGGGAGGCATGGGCACTCGACGGCGATCATACTACTCACGGTTTCTGTACTGATCTCGCCGGTCTCCATGTCCCTCACGCCTCGGGCGCGATCTTGGGCTATGAGCCGACTAGACTATATCTGCAACAACGGATCTGCTATGGATCATATTCCGCGACTGTGACACAACTGTATTCTGTTCTCCCACTGCCCGGACTAAAGCCCTGATCTGCATCAAACCTCTGCCAGCTTCTGACTGGGAAGGCTGGATTGACTCTGCTATTCGGGCTGCAACTGTGAGATTCTGGATCGGAGTTCGATATACCTAGGTTGGAGGCGGAAAAAGTTGTCGTCGACTGGATTCTGGAACTCGCTGTCGAGCACGCTCGTCGAGTGCGTGCTGGAGGTTCTCCAATCGAGTGCGCTCATCCAAGTTGGCCAGACGCGCGTCCTCCAAGGCCCGGGCCTTTGAGGTTTCTCCAACGATAGGATTGTAAAGTGCATCCATGTTTCGGCGGCGAAGTTCTTCCCTCTACTGCAAAGAGAGGGGCTCGGGGAGGTACTCCTCGTGGACATGCGACGGATCGCCTCCGCCATCGCCATCATTGCCGCGGGGGAAGCCAGGAGGACTGCGAGGTCCATTCACCATCAGGACTTCCACCGCAGGGTCACTGCTGTCGCACTCGGATGCAGTCTCTACGGAGCCAGTCGAACAGGACGTAGAGAGTTTCGTCGGGCTCGATTGCCGCGACTTGGGGGTGGCCGACTAGTGAGCCACCGCTTGCCTCACCCACCCCTTAAGCCTCGATCGACTAGAACGCTTGTGCCGGCGGGCTACAGGGAGGGAGGACAGCACAGGAGCCGACCGATACTGAGTCAATGGCTGCCGTAGGAGGACGCCACGGACGCATGCACGAAAGTGCGTTGCCCCGCGGAAAGGGAGCGCCTCGACGTCGAGTGGAGCTTCTTGGAGCCAAGCGGAGTCGTCGGCGACGAACACGAGCGCGCCGAGACAGATCTCGCGGCCCTTGGCCGAACCTCCGCCTGAAACCATGTTGATGGGGATCGGAAAAATCGCAACTTCTCCAACAAGTCACTAAGACACCGGCCCTAAGGTGGGCGCCAACTGTCGTGGTTCTAAGTGTGATAGTAGAATGGGGGTTAGGGATGTAGAGGCAAGATCCTAGCTATGGAGGAGTTGTACACGCGAGTTTTACGAGTTCAGGCCCTTCTCGGAGGAAGTAACAGCCCTACGTCTCGGAGCCCGGAGGCGGTCGACTGGATTATATGCGTGTGAGTTACAGGGGGTGCGAACCCTTGTCTCAGAGGAGGGGGTGGCCTATATAGAGTGCGCCAGGACCCCAGCTCCCCTCCGTTACACTGAGTTCAATATTCATAAAGAGAGAGCGTTACAGGTAACGCCTGTAATAAAGTGCTACAAATGATCATTAAATATACGAGTAAATGCCGGACTGTTGCTGCGCAGAGCGGCTCTAGGTCTTCAGTACGTCTAGTGGTTTGATGGTCGAGTGACCTGGATAAAGAGGGGTCTCTGAGTGAATGGAAGGTCGAGTGGATTTCACTCGACACCTTTGCTAGATCCCCTCCATTGACTCTTGAACTTCTTTACTTTTTAGGACAAGGACCTTAGGTAGGACGTATAGGTCAGGTATGTTACCCTACCCCAGGTTTATGTCCTCGTCACCGCCCATAGTCACATCCACTAGTTCGCAGAGCACAAGAACACCTCAACCTCAGGAGGTTGTTCTTCCCTTTGTACTGTTCATCATTAGTCCAAGAGGTAATCCACCACCACCACAATGGAGTAGGGTATTACACCACAATGGTGGCCCGAACCAGTATAAATCTTGTGTCTTTGTGTTCTGAGTTCATCAAGTTCGTCCGCGAGATCTTAGCGAGCTAGGGCGTAGATCGGTAGGGGCGAAATCTTCGCGCGCACCCCAGTGTTCGAACCTTAAGGGTTTTGCCGGAACCCGTGATCTGACATTTGGCGCACCAGGTAGGGGTGCGCCGGAGCTTCACTTCCATCGTTCGCGTCCATTTGCTATGTCGTCTCCATGGCGGATGCTCGCCGTGCTCGTGCTGAGCGCCAGGCTGCCTTGGCCAACCACGTCGCTCGGTCGGCTCCCGTCAATGGGCCACCTCGTCGTTCTCCGTCTCCTGCCGCCAACGGCGCCACCGACCCGGCGGGGAACGAGCAGCAAGCGTCCTCGTTGCACCCCTCGGTGCGGCAGGACGGCCGCACCGCCACTCCACCACTGACCCTGGCTGGCTCCTCGTCCAACGCTCGTCGCGCTCCGATGGATGCACGGGCCGCACTCCTCATGGCGCACGAGCTCCTGTGCTACTGCTCGGTCGACGACCTCTACGAGGACTGGCTCGACCACATCGCCGAGCTCGTCCGCGCCCCCTGCGTCGTCCCTCTCTCCGCCTCATGCTCCGCCAGCTACAGGCGACGTAGCTCACGGAGCACCTCCGCCACCTCTGCCCCAAGATGGCGCCTTGGCGCCGAGGCGTGCGGTTCCGCGACACGATCCGTTGCATCCGGCGCCTGCGCGTGAAGAAGGAAGATGCCAAGAAGTTCCTTGACCACTAGAGAACGCTCCACCCCTCCTCGCACCACCACGCCAGGATCGTCAGCCACGGCAGGGCCCCGTGCCGCTTGCTGTGGCGGCACGTGGGCGTCAAGACCAGGCTCCACCTCCTAGATGGGCCCTGGCGACCACGTCCGGCTGCCGCGCCTTCACCCCCGAGCTGCTTAGCGTCGCCTGGCCGGGCAAGTTCAAGCCAGATCTGCCTCCTTGCTACGACGGCACCCTCGACCCCACTGAGTTCCTACAGCTCTACGAGCTGAGCATCGAGGCGAAAAGGTCATGGCGAACTGGTTCCCTATGGCACTCAAATACGGCGCCTGTTCGTGGCTCCTAAACCTGCCTCCAGGCTCGATCTCCTCCTGGGACGAGATGCGCGACTGCTTCGTCGCCAACTTCCAGGGCACTCGCGACCGTCCGCCGGCCGCGGGTGACCTACGCCGCGTCAAGCAACAATTAGGAGAGACCCTCCAGAAGTACATCTAGCGCTTCAACAACGTCCGCCTCAAGATTCCTGTCACATCCCTAGTTCTGGTATGCACTAGGCTAGCCTTCATGTGCGCATCATGTTTAAATTCAAATGAAATTTGAATTGAGGAATTTTCAAAAGCCTCAGAAGACCTCCAAAAATAACCAACATTTAAATCTCATCAAATGAGTCCAAGAAAATGTTCCTGTTATTCTGTAAAAATATTGGCATGAGGTAAAATGCAAACCAATATTTTTGGAGTGACTGAAATATTTATTTTGGGCCTTTTGAATTAAATCAATGACATATTTGAGTTGGATTTATTTCTATTATATAAGAAATAAAGCCCAAACATTTTTGTAAGTTGCATGTGACCTTGGGCTAGTCCTGAGATGACATAAAAATTTACAAAAAGTTTATAAAATGGTTTGATGTTTTAAATCAAATCAAAACCAATTACAGAAAAATAGAAAACAAAAACAATTTAGAAAAAAGAGAGAGAACGCCTACCTGGGCCACTTACCTGGCCACCTACCTATGCAGCCCACCAAAGCCGGTCCAGCTGGCTGGCCCAGCCCACCAGGGGCACGCTCGTCTTCTTCCCCATGCCAGCGCACGAAGCAGCTCGGTGACGAGCGCCGGTGTCGCGCCTGGCCACCTCCTGCTTGCTGTCGCCTCCCCGACGTCGCCCTGGAGATGCCACGCGCCCCCCCAGGCCCTCTCAGCCTCTCCCCGAGCTCCTCTCCTCCTCTGGCTCTCTCGCACGCAAACCACCCAGCGCTGTCGTCGCCGCCGACGAGCGCAACCGCGGCCATCGCCTCTCCCTCACCTCTCTGTGCTGTCCAGAGGCTCCGCCTCGAAGCCACGGAGCCCCAAGACGAAGCACATGCCCGCGGAACGCCCTAAGCGACGCCTTCTTCCACATCCGCGCTGTCGGACGCCGGAGATCCCCCTCGCCGCCCCGCTCGCTTGAGCCCCTCCCCGAGCTCGCCGACTCGCTCCTCGTGTTCACCGTGAGCTTCTGACCATCCTCCCCCTCACCATTTCCTCTTTTGCACTCCGTAGCCACCGCACCCCTCTCGCCCGACTGCGCCGCCGCCCACACTCGTCGCCGACGCAGCTCCGGTGACCATTTGGTCCCGGGCGTGCGTCCAACATGCTCACCACCACGCGTAGAGCATCCCTAGCGCCACACCGCGCTCGTTTGCACCCTGAAACGCCGACCCCGAGCACACCCGCACGTCGGCCACCGCCACGAGCTCTCCTCCGGCGAGCTCCGGCCACCCTAGCTTCTCCCACTTGCTCCATTGGATGCGCGCGTTCGCCAGCTCCGCGTAGATGCCCTCCGACGGCCATTTGGTCGACGGAGGAGGAATCCCGAGCCCCTCCGCCGTCTCTGGACTGCCGGCGACGATCCCCGGGTCAACTCCGGCAAGTTTGACCCGGGTTGACCCAGTTTGACCCCCTTTCTCTCTCAGTGACGTGTGGGCCCCAGGCCACTAACTAAACTAGGTTAGTGTTAGTTTAACGCTAACTAAACTTAGTTAGTTTAACTAACACTGACAACCAGGACCCACTGGTCAGTTTGACCTAGACCGGGTCAATTGACCGCCGACGTCACGCTGACGCAAGACTGACGCAGTAACTCTTTTTCTGGATTTATTCTTATACAGGAAATTCCAGAAAATGTTGCAAACTTCAAAAATTCATAGTAAATCAACCGTAACTCCAAATGAAATAATTTATATATGAAAAATGATCAGAAAAATCCAATCTATCCATCTGTACTGGTTTCATGCATGTTAGAGCAACCTAACTTTGCTGTTTAGCTCAAAACATGTTAATGCACTTTATAAACCCATAACTTGAGTTTGTATTTGAATCTTTGATTCAAATGAGCTCAAACCACCCTGGTTGTAGATGCATTAGCCCAACACACCCATTTTGCCATGTAATATTCAAGCATCATATTGTTGCATTGCATTTGTTGTGTTTTCTCTCTGTTGCCGGTAATTGTCCCCTCTCAGTAGACGTTGCTTCGACGATGTGTTTGATGACACCGATGAAGAACTATATTATCTTCAGAAGTGCCAGGCAAGCAAAACCCCTTGTTCATTCTGATACAATCCCACTCTCTCGCTCCTGCTCTCTTTTACTGCATTAGGACAACCACGATTCATTTGTTACTTGCTGCGGTAGTTGAACCCCTTTATCCTTTGCATGACCTGTCATTGGCACAGTAAATAGATGAAACCCACTAGCATGAGTAGGAGTTGTTTGAGCCCTGATGTGCCTACTCATTCATGCTTGTTTGTCATGCCTGCTACTGCTTAGAGTTGAGTCAGGTCTGATTCATCGGGGATGAATTGGAATGGTGATGAACATCTCCTACTGTGTGTGAGCTAAGTGTGTGAACACGATTTGGTAAAGGTAGCGGTGAGAGGCCATGTAGGAGTACATGGTGGGTTGTCTCATTGAAACTGTCCTTAGGAACTGAGTTCTGTGTTTGTGATCCATGAAACAGCTACTACCACACGTTGGGCCCTGAAATATGACCCCGCTCGACTTACTGACCCCTCTCGTCCTCTGTCTAGGAGTTGCAAGTAGTTTCTGGTGTTTGTAGAATACTGGGGGCCGCACGCAGCGCTGACCATAGGGGTGGGCTGTGTTGCGGTAGGCACGTGGCACGGTGTACCGCGCGCCCGTTTGGTATCCCGGGAACCCTGCACACATCATTTGGGGCTATGAGCGAAACTCCGGCCGGATCTCCTCGCGGATGGAACCCGAATAGGCGATAAACCTGGACTAGAGACTTGTGTGGTTAGTTAGGTCGTGGTCTACACCCACGTCAGTTTTCGCTTGAAGTCTACCGAGCACATGTCGTGTGTAGACGCTAAGTGGTGGAAACATGTGTGAAGAAGTACACCCCTGCAGGGTTACAAATGATCTACTCAAATAGCCGTGTCCGCGTTAATGGACTTCTGGGTTGCCTATAACAGTTCATAGACAAGTGAAAGTGGATACTCTAAAATGCGCAAGATAAGCGTGAGTGCTATGGATGGCCTTCTCGTAGGGAGACGGGAGCGGATCCATAGTGGTGTATTGATATGGTGAATATGTGGACTCGTGTGCGCCACCTCAAAAGAGTTACTTGCAGTCGTAGTTCAGGATAGCCACCGAGTCAAAGCTGGCTTGCTGCAGTCAAACTCCACCACCCCCTTTATTGAAACCGATGCATATGTAGTTAGTTCTGATGTAAGTCTTGTTGGGGAACGTTGCAGAAAACAAAAATTTTCCTACAGTTTCACCAAGATCCATCTATGAATTCATCTAGCAATGAGTGATCGGATGCATCTACATACCTTTGTAGATCGCGAGCGGAAGCGTTCACTAGAACATGGATGATGGAGTCGTACTCGCCGTGATCCAAATCACCGATGACCGAGTGCCGAACGGACGGCACCTCCGCGTGCAACACACGTATGGAGCGGATGACGTCTCCTCCTTCTTGATCCAGCAAGGGGGAAGGAGCGGTTGATGAAGATCCAGCAGCACGGCGGCGTGGTGGTGGATGCAGTTGTCACCTGCAGCAGGGCTTCGCCGAGCGTCTGCGCGAGAGGGAGAGGTGTGACAGGGGAGAGGGAGGCGCCAGGGGTCAAGGGTGTGGCTGCCCCTCCCTCCCCCCCTTTATATTGGCCCCCTGGGGGGGCGCCGGCCCTGGAGATCGCATCTCCAGGGGGGCGGTGGCCAGGGGGTGGAGTACCCCCCAAGGCAAGTGGGGCGCCCCCCCCCCCCCACCCTAGGGTTCCAACCCTAGGCGCAGGAGGTGGGCCTAGGAGGGCACACCAGCCCACTAAGGGCTGGTTCCCTTCCCACTTCAGCCCATGGGGCCCTCCGGGATGGGTGGCCCCACCCGGTGGACCCCCAGGACCCATCCGGTGGTCCTGGTACAATACCGGTGACCCCGAATCTTCCCGACGGCCGAAACTGCACTTCCTATATATAATTCTTTACCTCCGGACCATTCCGGAACTCCTTGTGACGTCAGGGATCTCATCCGGGACTCCGAACAACTTTCGGATTACTACATACTCATATCTCTACAACCCTAGCGTCACCGAACCTTAAGTGTGTAGACCCTACGGGTTCGGGAGACATGCAGACATGACCGAGACACCTCTCTGGCCAATAACCAACAGCGGGATCTGGATACCCATGTTGGCTCCCACATACTCCTCGATGATCTCATCGGATGAACCACGATGTCAAGGATTCAATCAATCCCATATTCAATTCCCTTTGTCAATCGGTATTTTACTTGCCCGAGATTCGATCATCGGTATCCCAATACCTCGTTCAATCTCGTTACCGGCAAGTCACTTTACTCGTACCGTAATGCATGATCCCGTGATCAAACACTTTGATTACATTGAGCTCATTATGATGATGCATTACCTTGTGGGCCCAGTGATACCTCTCCGTCATACGGAGCGACAAATCCCAGTCTCGATCCGTGTCAACCCAACAGACTCTTTCGGAGATACCCGTAGTACACCTTTATAGTCACCCAGTTACGTTGTGACGTTTGGTACACCCAAAGCACTCCTACGGTATCCGGGAGTTACACGATCTCATGGTCTAAGGAAAAGATACTTGACATTGGAAAAGCTCTAGCAAACGAACTATAAGATCTTGTGCTATGCTCAGGATTGGGTCTTGTCCATCACATCATTCTCCTAATGATGTGATCTCGTTATCAATGACATCCAATGTCCATAGTCAGGAAACCATGACTATCTGTTGATCAACGAGCTAGTCAACTAGAGGCTTACTAGGGTCATGTTGGTGTCTATTTATTCACACATGTATTACGATTTCCGGATAACACAATTATAGCATGAATAAAAGACAATTATCATGAACAAGGAAATATAATAATAATCCTTTTATTATTGCCTCTAGGGCATATTTCCAACAGTCTCCCACTTGCACTAGAGTCAATAATCTAGTTACATTGTGATGAATCGAACACCCATAGAGTTCTGATGTTGATCATGTTTTGCTCGCGGAAGAGGTTTAGTCAACGGATCTGCGACATTCAGATCCGTATGCACTTTACAAATTTCTATGTCTCCATCTTGAACATTTTCACGAAAGGAGTTGAAGCGACGCTTGATGTGCCTGGTCTTCTTGTGAAACCTGGGCTCCTTGGCAAGTGCAATAGCTCCAGTGTTGTCACAGAAGAGTTTGATCGGCCCCGACGCATTGGGTATGACTCCTAGGTCGGTGATGAACTCCTTCAGCAAAATTGCTTCATGCGCTGCCTCCGAGCTGCCATGTACTCCGCTTCACATGTAGATCCCGCCACGACGCTCTGCTTGCAGCTGCACCAGCTTACTGCTCCACCATTCAACATATACACATATCCGGTTTGTGACTTAGAGTCATCCAGATCTGTGTCGAAGCTAGCGTCGACGTAACCCTTTACGACGAGCTCTTCTTCACCTCCATAAACGAGAAACATGTCCTTAGTCCTTTTCAGGTACTTCAGGATATTCTTGACCGCTGTCCAGTGTTCCTTGTCGAGATTACTTTGGTACCTACCTACCAAACTTACGGCAAGGTTTACATCAGGTCTGGTACACAGCATGGCATACATAATAGACCCTATGGCTGAGGCATAGGGGATGACATTCATCTCTTCTATATCTTCTACCGTGGTCGGGCATTGAGTTGCGCTCAATTTCACACCTTGCAATACAGGCAAGAACCCTTTCTTGGACTGAGCCATATTGAACTTTTTCAATATCTTTTCAAGGTATGTGCTTTGTGAAAGACCTATGAGGCGTCTTGATCTATCTCTATAGATCTTGATGCCTAATATATAAGCAGCTTCTCCAAGGTCCTTCATTGAAAAACTCTTATTCAAATAGGCCTTTATGCTGTCCAGAAGTTCTATATCATTTCCCATCAAAAGTATGTCATCTACATATAATATGAGAAATGCTATAGAGCTCCCACTCACTTTCTTGTAAACACAGGCTTCTCCATAAGTCTGCGTAAACCCAAACGCTTTGATCATCTCATCAAATCGAATGTTTCAACTCCGAGATGCTTGCACCAGCCCATAAATGGATCGCTGGAGCTTGCATACCTTGTTAGCATTCTTGGGGTCGACAAAACCTTCCGGTTGCATCATATACAGTTCTTCCTTAAGATAACCGTTAAGGAATGCCGTTTTGACGTCCATTTTTCATATCTCATAATCATAGTATGCGGCAATTGCTAACATGATTTGGATGGACTTCAGCTTCGCTATGGGAGAGAAAGTCTCATCGTAGTCAACCCCTTGAACTTGCCGATAACCCTTAGCGACAAGTCGAGCTTTATAGATGGTAACATTACCATCTGCGTCCGTCTTCTTCTTAAAGATCCATTTGTTTTCTATCGCTCGCCGATCATCGGGCAAGTCTGTCAAATTCCATACTTTGTTTTCATACATGGATCCTATCTCGGATTGCATGGCTTCTAGCCATTTGTTGGAATCTGGGCCCGCCATCGCTTCTTCATAGTACGAAGGTTCACCGTTGTCTAACAACATGATTTCCAGGACAGGGTTGCCGTACCACTCTGGTGCGGAACGTGTCCTAGTGGACCTACGAAGTTCAGTAGCAACTAGATCCGAAGTTTCATGATCATCATCATTAACCTCCTCTCTAACCGGTGGAGGCACCACAGAAACATTTTCTTGAGCTGCGCAGCTCTCCGGTTCAAGAGGTAATACTTCATCAAGTTCCACTTTCCTCCCACTTACTTCTTTCGAGAGAAACTCTTTCTCCAGAAAGGATCCGTTCTTGGCAACAAAGATCTTGCCTTCGGATCTTAGGTAGAAGGTATACCCAATAGTTTGCTTAGGGTATCCTATGAAGACACATTTTTCCGACTTGGGTTCGAGCTTTTCAGGTTGAAGTTTCTTGACATAAGCATTGCATCCCCAAACTTTTAGAAACGACAGCTTAGGTTTCTTCCCAAACCATAATTCATACGGTGTCGTCTCAACGGATTTAGACGGTGCCCTATTTAAAGTGAATGTAGCTGTCTCTAGAGCGTATCCCCAAAAAGATAGCGGTAAATCTGTAAGAGACATCATAGATCGCACCATATCCAATAGAGTGCGATTACGACGTTCGTACACACCGTTACGTTGAGGTGTTCCAGGCGGCGTGAGTTGTGAAACGATTCCACATTTCCTTAAGTGTGTGCCAAATTCGTGCCTTAAATATTCTCCTCCACGATCTGATCGTAAGAACTTTATTTTTCGGTCACGTTGATTCTCTACCTCATTCTGAAATTCCTTGAACTTTTCAAAGGTCTCAGACTTGTGTTTCATCAAGTAGACATACCCATATCTACTCAAGTCATCCGTGAGAGTGAGAACATAACGATATCCTCCGCGAGCCTCAACACTCATTGGACCGCACACATCAGTATGTATGATTTCCAATAAGTTGGTCGCTCACTCCATTGTTCCGGAGAACGTAGTCTTGGTCATTTTGCCCATGAGGCATGGTCCGCATGTGTCAAATGATTCATAATCGAGAGACTCAAAAAGTCCATCAGCATGGAGCTTCTTCATGCGCTTGACACCAATGTGACCAAGGCGGTAGTGCCACATGTATGTGGGACTATCGTTATCAACTTTACACCATTTGGTATTCACACTATGAATATGTGTATTATCACGCACGAGATTCATTAAGAATAAACCATTGACCATCGGAGCATGACCATAAAACATATCACTCATATAAATAGAACAACCATTATTCTCGGATTTAAATGAGTAGCCATCTCGCATTAAACGAGATCCAGATACAATGTTCATGCTCAAATTTGGCACTAAATAACAATTATTGAGGTTTAAAATTAATCCCATAGGTAAATGTAGAGGTAGCGTGCCGACGGCGATCACATCGACCTTGGAACCATTCCCGACGCGCATCGTCACCTCGTCCTTTGCCAGTCTCCGCTTATTCCGTAGCTCCTGTTTCGAGTTACAAATATGAGCAACGGCACCAGTATCAAATACCCAGGAGCTACTACGAGCACTGGTAAGGTACACATCAATTACATGTATATCACATATACCTTTAGTGTTGCCGGCCTTCTTGTCCGCTAAGTATTTGGGGCAGTTCCGCTTCCAGTGACCCTTCCCTTTGCAATAAAAGCACTCAGTCTCAGGCTTGGGTCCATGCTTTGACTTCTTCCCGGCAACTGGCTTACCGGGCGCGGCAACATCCTTGCCGTCCTTCTTGAAGTTCTTCTTACCCTTGCCTTTCTTGAACTTAGTGGTTTTATTGACCATCAACACTTGATGTTCCTTTTTGATTTCAACCACTGCTGATTTCAGCATAGGAAATACCTCAGGAATGGTCTTTAACATCCCCTGCATATTGTAGTTCATCACAAAGCTCTTGTAGCTAGGTGGGAGCGACTGAAGGATTCTTTCAATGACCGCCTCGTCTGGGAGGTTAATCTCCAGCTGAGTCAAGCGGTTGTGCAACCCAGACATCTTGAGTATGTGTTCACTGACAGAACTATTTTCCTCCATCTTACAACTGTAGAACTTGTCGGAGACTTCATATCTCTCGACCCGGGCATGAGCTTGGAAAACCAGTTTTAGCTCCTCGAACATCTCATATGCTCCGTGATGCTCAAAACGCTTTTGGAGCCCCGGTTCTAAGCTGTAAAGCATGCCGCACTGAACGAGGGAGTAGTCATCAGCACGAGACTGCCAAGCATTCATAATGTCTTGGTTCTGTGGGATGGGTGCTTCACCTAGCGGTGCTTCTAGGACATATTGTTTCCTGGCAGCTATGAGGATGATCCTCAGGTTCCGTACCCAGTCCGTATAGTTGCTGCCATCATCTTTCAGCTTGGTTTTCTCTAGGAACGCGTTGAAGTTCATGTTGACATTAGCTTGGGCCATTTGATCTACAAGACATATTGCAAAGTTTATTTAGACTAAGTTCATGATAATTAAGTTCATCTAATCAAATTATTTAATGAACTCCCACTCAGATTAGACATCCCTCTAGTCATCTAAGTGAATACATGATCCGACTCGACTAGGCCGTGTCCGATCATCACGTGAGACGGACTAGTCATCATCGGTGAACATCTCCATGTTGATCGTATCTTCTATACGACTCATGCTCGACCTTTCGGTCCTCCGTGTTCCGAGGCCATGTCTGTACATGCTAGGCTCGTCAAGACAACCTAAGTGTTTGCATGTGTAAATCTGTCTTACACCCGTTGTATGTGAACGTTGGAATCTATCACACCCGATCATCATGTGGTGCTTCGAAACAACGAACCGTCGCAACGGTGCACAGTTAGGGGGAACACTTTCTTGAAATTTATTATGAGGGATCATCTTATTTACAACCGTCGTTCTAAGTAAACAAGATGCAAAACATGATAAACATCACATGCAATCAAATAATAATAGTGACATGATATGGCCAATATCATATAGCTCCTTTGATCTCCATCTTGGGGCTCCATGATCATCTTGTCACCGGCACGACACCATGATCTCCATCATCATGATCTCCATCATCGTGTCTCCATGAAGTTGCTCGCCAACTATTACTTCTACTACTAAGGCTAACACGTTTAGCAATAAAGTAAAGGAATTTTCATGGCGTTTCCAATGACACGTAGGTCATAAAAAATAATGACAACTCCTATGGCTCCTGCCGGTTGTCATACTCATCAACATGCAAGTCGTGATTCCTATTACATGAACATGATCTCATACATCACATATATATCATTCATCATTCATCACAACTTTGGCCATATCATATCACAAAGCACTTGCTGCAAAAACAAGTTAGACGTCCTCTAATTGTTGTTGCAAGTTTTACGTGGCTGCATTAGGGTTCTAGCAAGAACGTTTTCTAACCTACGTAAAAGCCACAACGTGATTTGTCAACTTCTACTTACCCTTCATAAGGACCCTTTTCGTCGAATCCGCTCCAACTAAAGTGGGAGAGATAGACACCCGCCAGCCACCCTATGCAAGTAGTGCATGTCAGTCGGTGGAACCGGTCTCACGTAAGCGTACGTGTAAGGTTGGTCTGGACCGCTGCATCCCACAATACCGCTGAAGCAAAATAAGACTAGTAGCGGCAAGAAAGTTCACAACATCTGTCAGGACCCCGATCCTAAGCCACATCGATCCAGCATGTAACACTTCATATCACTTTGCGGCCTCACGCACGGTACTCCCACGGGTGCCACCTTACCTGGCCCGGGACCGTTTGCGCCTTTTGGCTCACGTATATGATAATGTCGCTAGCATCCATATGACAGAGAACCCGGGCCGACATGGCTAGTCGTGAACCCAAAGCGGCGCTAGCCTATGAGGACAGGCAAACATGAATCACATCAAGCATGTCGGTCATCAACGTATCTATTCGGGCTGTAGCACTGGGCTAACAGGACTCCGGTAACCCGGGCTGTAGCAGGCTAGGCAGGACTCCGAATATCAGCGCGTGACATTTCCCCGAAGGAACAGACATAGGAACGACATGAAACACCTGCCGGCCAGTCAAGTGTCCAAGCAGTAGTGCTGGGCTAGCAGGACTCCGGTGAACCGGGCTGTAGCGGACTACTATCGCTCAGAAGCACAAGACTTACATTTCCCCATATGAAAGGCTGCCAAGGATAAACAACTAGATAGTCGGATCCCACTCATACCAAGCATTTCAATCATACACACAATATGCCCGATATGAGTAAATACAACATGGCATCACAACAGTACTCTACGACTCAAGTACTTTATTTAGAAGGCTCCGAGGAGCCATACATATCATCCATACAGATAGGGGTCACATGACCCAACACTCAAGTCATACAAACATACAAGCACATGCGGAAGCAAACTAGTCTGAGTACAGACACTAGAAAGAAAGAAGGCTTGATGTAGCCTGTCTATCTACAACGACCCTTCACAAGTCTTGGATCACCACCTGGGTGATAAGTCACTCGTCAACGTCGAGGTCTACATAGAACCCATCAGAAGGGTTGGTGCAGTCGTCTGAAAAACATGATTAAAGCAACATGAGTACGGAGGTACTCAGCAAGTCTTACAACAGGAACCTACTATATATGCACATTCTCAAGAAGGTGGTGGGGTTTTTGCAGCAAGCCAGCTTTGACTCTTGGCTAAGCTATCCTACGATAGACACCACTTGTAAATCATTTGTCGCACACGAGTCCACTAACACCAACACAATACTCCACCGTGGATCCTCTCTCGCCATCCCACAAGAGGGCCATCCGCGGTACTCACACTTATCTTGAGATTTTTAGTAGTATCCATTTAACTTGTCTATGAACTGATATGAGCGAACCAGAAGTCCATTACCGCAGACACGGCTATTCGAATAGATCATTTATAACCCTGCAGGGGTGTACTTCTTCACACATGTTTCCACCACTTAGCGTCTGCACACGACATGTGCTCGGCAGACTTCAAGCGAAAACCGACGTGGGTGTAGACCACGACCTACCTAAACACTCAAGTCTCTAGTCCAGGTTTATCGCCTATTCGGGTTCCATCCGCAGGGAGTCCGGCCGAGGTTTCCACTAACGGCCCCGAACGATGTGAACAGGGTTCCGAGACACCAAACGGGCGCCCGGTTGACCCGGCCACGTGCCTACCGCAACACAGCCCACCCCGATGGTCAGCGCCGCGTGCGGCCCACAGCATACTACAAACACCAGAAACTACTTGCAACTCCTGGACAGAGAACAAGGGTGGATAAGAAGTCGAGCGGGGTCATATTTCAGGGCCCAATGTGTGGTAGTAACTGTATCATGGATCACAAACACAGATCTCAGTTCTTAAGGACGGCCTCAATGAAACAACCCACCATGTACTCCTACATGGCCTCTCATCGATTCCTTTACCAAATCGTGTTCAACACTTCACTCTTGTCACCGACACAACCTTTCACTCCAGTTCATCATCCCGATGAGCCAGACCTGACACAACTCTAAGCATAGCAAGCATAGCATGGTAGGAACACACACACATGTAATGGCTCAATCAACTCCTACACATGCTAGTGGGTTTCATCTAGTTACTGTGGCAATGACAGGTCATGCAAAGGAAGTGGGTTCAACTACCGCAACACACAGCAGTTTGAAACGCGTTGTCTTAATGCAGTAAACAAGGGCAGAAGCGAGAACATGGGTTTGTATCGGAATGATCAATGGGTTGCTTGCCTGATGGAGTGGTCGTGGGATACTGCCCTTCAGTTGGATACTCGGAGATATCCTCGGAGGCAGAACCTACCACGATGAACACGTCGGAACACAATCAATACATGGCAATATGCAACAATATGATGCATGCTATGACATGGCAATATGGATGTGCCCTGACCTAGTGTAAGTTAAGTCAGAAGGAAATGACCCCATTTGAACCAAAGATTCAAATGGTAGTGCATTTATAAGATCATATTAGAGCAAAATCTCATAATGCCTAAACAGTGGGTTTAACTTGTTTTAACATGCATGAAACCAGTACCAATGGATAGATTGGATTTTTCTGATAATTTTTCATATATAAAACTTTGCATTTGGAGTTATAGATAATTTTCTATGAATTTTTGAAGTTTGAACTATTTTCTGGATTTTCCTGTATAAAAATAAATCCAGCAAAATAGATTACTGCGTCAGCCTGAAGTCATGCTGACCTCAGCAGTCAAACCAGCTGGCTGGTCAAACCTGACGTGTGGGGACCACACGTCAGTGACACAGGGCTAATCCCGGTCAAACCCGCGCTGACTGGGGTTTGACTGGACCCTAGGGCCCACTGTCAGTGACCCAGGGTGGTTATTAGCTGGTGGGGTTAGTTGCTAATGACAGCCACGTCGACTCGCCGGAGTTTCGCCGGCGGCGACCATCCAGTGCGGCGGAGGAAAGTGCAAAATCGCGCTCCGGTGACCAAAAGAGCGGCGGAGGACATCTACAGCTAGCCAAGGGCAAGCCGCGTCTATTGGTGGCGGTGGTTTGTCTCGGGGTCGCCGGAAACAACGCCGGCGACGTGTTTGGCGGCGCCGGAGCTCGGGTCGAAGTGCGAAACGAGCTACGGGGCACGGCGAGGTGCGTGCGGTAGTGCGTTGGCCTCCTAGGGTTGCGGGGAGGCCGTTGGACAAGGTGGGGTGGCCAGTGGCTGGCCGGAGACACGCCGGCGACGTGCTCCGCGGCGGTGCGTGCGGGTGAGCATCGTGCGCTCGCTGTGGTGCACGAGGAAGAGAAAGGAGAGGATGGGGAGGTAGCTGAGCTCACCGCGGTCTCGGAGAAGTGGACGTCGGGGTCGGGGACGAGCTGGTGCGGCGGTGAGGTCGAAGGGGATCTCCGGCGGCCGGAGGTTGAAGAAGAGCTCGGGGAAGCGCTGTAGAGCGAGCGAGCGCTCGGGGCTCAGCTAGCTCGAAGAAGAGGAGGGCGGTGGAGCTGCTGGACAGGTCGGAGCGGCGCAAGGACGACGGGGAGCGCGACTACGGCGACGGTGCAGCTGCGGTGGCGTCGGCCATGGCGTGGAGGTGCGTGGGAGAGAGGCAGAGGGGCGAATGGCGTGTCCAGGGCGTCGGGGGCGCGACGTGGAGGCCGTCCAGGACAGCGGGGCGGCGAAGCGGCGAGCAGGGAGGCAGGGCGCTGCGTGGCGAGCTCCTGCTCCGGCGTCGAGCACCTGCCTGCCTGGCTGGCGAGGCGAAGCAGCTCGCTGGCGCGGCTGGTGGGCTGGGCCGGCCAGGTGGGCCGCCAGGTAAGTCAGTTGGCTTTCTGCTTTTGGTTTTTCTTTTTCTATTTCTTCTGCAACTTTGTGGAGTTATTTAAAATACCTAGACCACTCCAAAAATCCTCAAACTGCACATGCTTGCTATTTAAAATATAGACAACATGAAACATTTCTGTTTGAGAATATTTGAACATTTAAAATATTTTTATAAATTTTAAATGCCCAAATTCAAATACTTATGTGTTAATTCAAAAACCTTCTGTTGACCTAGAAAATTGTGCACCACTTTTGTCAAAGGTTTAAACCCAAAACAAAGGGGGTGAACATTTCAGAAGGGCATTTCAGGTTCATTGAAAAAGATTTTAGTAAACCCTAGTTATTTCCAGGGGGGGGGGGAAGTGTGTGTTGGGGGTTCTGGCATTTCCCATTTCAAAATTAAATAGAATTTAAACATGATGCACACTCTAATGCATGGCCTAGCTGGGATGTGACAACTCACCCCTACTCAAAAGAATCTCGTCCCGAGATTTAGGTTCCTCCGGAAAGAAGGCGGGATACTCAAGTCGAAGACGATCCTCCCTTTCCCATGTAGCTTCTTGCTCGGAATGGTGTGACCATTGAACCTTGAGAAACTTGATATTGTGGCGTCGAGTGGTACGCTCGGCTTGATCAAGGATACGAATGGGGTATTCCCGATAGGTGAGGTTATCTTGGAGATCAAGCGTTTCGTGGTCCACTCCACGGATAGGATCCGTGAAGCAACGCCTGAGTTGAGAAACGTGGAAGACATCATGAACTCTGGAGAGATGCGGAGGTAGTTCCAGTTGGTAGGCAACTTCCCCTCGTTGGGCAAGAATGCGAAAGGGTCCAATGTAGCGAGGAGCCAATTTGCCTTTGATACCGAATCGATGGGTTCCCTTTAAAGGTGTAACCCGAAGGTAAGCCATCTCGCCGACTTCATAAGCCATGGGCTTATGCTTGCGGTCATACTGACTCTTTTGTCGAGATTGGGCGGTTTTCAACTTCTCACGAATAATACGAACCTGCTCTTCTGCATCCTGGATCATGTCCGGGCCAAAGAGTTGTCTCTCGCCGGTTTCTGACCAGTTAAGAGGCGTTCGACATTTTCGTCCATAGAGAACTTCGAAAGGGGCTTTGCCCAAGCTAGCTTGATAACTGTTGTTATAAGCGAACTCGGCGAATGGAAGGCACTTCTCCCAATTCATACCGAAAGAGATGACAGAAGCTCGGAGCATATCCTCCAGAATTTGATTGACTCGTTCTACTTGACCACTTGACTGAGGATGGAAGGCGGTGCTAAAGGAGAGTCGAGTTCCCAAAGCATTTTGGAAACTTTCCCAAAATCGAGAGGTGAAAAGACTTCCACGGTCTGAATTAATTTCCAATGGAACACCATGGAGAGATACTATTCGAGAGATGTACAAATCAGCTAGCTGGCTAGCGGTTATACTCTCGCGAACAGGTAAGAAGTGGGCTACTTTGGAGAGACGATCGACAACAACGAGGATAGCATTATTCCCTCTTTTGGTTCTGGGAAACCCGGTAATGAAATCCATACCGATTTTATCCCATTTCCATTCAGGAATCTCCAAAGGTTGAAGGGTGCCAGCAGGCCGTTGATGCTCTGCTTTAACACGATGACAGACGTCGCAAGTTGCAATGTATTGAGCGATTTCTCTCTTCATCCTAGTCCACCAAAACCTCTGGCGTAGGTCTTGATACATCTTAGTGCTACCGGGATGAATGGTGAGAGGGGATTCGTGAGCTTCCTTAAGGATCAATTGACGTAAATGTTGCTTCTTGGGAACCACCAAGCGGTTCTCAAAGAAGACAACACCTCGTTCATCCATGGAAAAACATTTAGCAACTCCGCTAGCGATGTTTTCCTTAATCCGAGATATGCCTTTATCGCGCTTCTGGGCAGCTATGACTTGATCCATAAGGTTAGGTTTCGCCACCAGGGTGGAAAGGAATCCTCGAGGAACAATGTGAAGGTTAAGCTTATGAAATTCCTCGTGGAGAAGTGGTTGACCTTGTTGTAACATCAGGTTGTTACAATAGGATTTACGACTTAGCGCATCAGCCATGACATTGGCTTTGCCTGGGGTGTAAGTTATTCCTAAGTCGTAATCCGAGATCAACTCGACCCAACGTCTTTGCCTGAGATTCAAATCCGGTTGGGTGAAGATATATTTCAAACTTTGGTGATCAGTGTAGATTTCGCAACGATTACCCAGAAGGTAATGTCGCCAGGTTTGAGTGCATGGACTACCGCTGCAAGCTCTAGATCATGAGTGGGATAATTATCCTCATGTGGACGCAACTGTCGAGATGCGTAGGCAATCACATGACGATCTTGCATGAGTATGCAACCTAGTCCTTGTCGCGAGGCGTCGCAATAGATAACAAAGTCCTTAGAGAAGTCTGGTGGTACCAGTACGGGAGCAGATGTCAGGCGTCTTTTCAGTTCCTGAAAGCTGAACTCGCACTGTGGGGTCCACTCGAACTTTTTATCTTTCTTAAGGAGTTCAGTTAGAGGCTTAGCAACCTTGGAGAAATTCTCGACGAAGCGGCGGCAATAGCTCGCTAAACCAAGAAAACTCCGAACTTGCTTGACCGTCTCAGGTGGAGTCCAGTCAAGGACAGCTTGAACTCGCTCGGGATT
Source organism: Aegilops umbellulata (assembly GCA_032464435.1). Classification (NCBI taxonomy): domain Eukaryota; kingdom Viridiplantae; phylum Streptophyta; class Magnoliopsida; order Poales; family Poaceae; genus Aegilops; species Aegilops umbellulata. The sequence goes on from CP136056.1 coordinate 247,298,317, forward strand.
GACAGCAATGCCCTTGCCAGAGATTACATGGCCCAGATAGGTCACTTCTGGCAACCAGAATTCGCACTTGGAGAATTTGGCATAAAGGCGATGCTCTCGAAGTTTCATCAATACTAGCCTTAGATGTTCGGCATGTTCTTCCTCATTCTTGGAGTAGATGAGTATATCATCGAGGTATACCACGACGAATTTATCCAAGTACTCCATGAAGATCGAGTTCATTAACCGAGAGAAGGTGGATGGAGCATTGGTTAAACCGAAGGACATGACGGTGTACTCGTATTGGCCGTAACGAGTAACGAAGGCCGTTTTGGGAATGTCCCCGTTCTTGATTTTGATTTGATGGTAGCCCAACCTCAAATCCATCTTGGAAAAGACTGAGGATCCAGCGAGCTGGTCATACAGGTCGTTGATCCTGGGGAGCGGATACTTGTTCTTGATAGTGACCAGATTGACAGGTCGGTAATCTACAACCATCCGATCCGTTCCATCCTTCTTCTTGACGAAGAGGACGGGGCAAGCCCATGGAGATGAACTAGGACGGATGAAACCTTTTTGCAAGGACTCATCGAGTTGTTTCTTAAGCTCAGCTAGTTCTAGGGGTGCCATCTTATAAGGTCTCCTAGAGATTGGAACGGTTCCTGGAACAAGGTCTATCACGAATTCGACATCTCTGTCAGGTGGAACACCTGGCAGTTCCTCTGGAAAAACATCCGGGAAGTCACGGACTACCGGAACATCTTCGAGGTCTGGAAGGGGATTGGCATTTAGAGAGTAGAGCTGACGCTCCGATACTCGGGTCAAAACATTGACTGTCTTGCCCGATGGATGAGTAAGTTGAACAGTTCTAGTTGAGCAATCAATCTTGGCGTAGTGAGCTGACATCCAGTCCATACCCAAGATGATATTTATGTCTGAAGACTTGAGAGCTATTAGTGACGAAAGGAAAACCAATCTGTCCACAAGAATTTCATTTCCATGGCTGATCCTAGAGGTTTGCCATCTAGAACCGGGAGTTTGAATTTCCATGGAGGTGGGCATGTCACTAAAGGTAGTGTTGTGCAATCGAGCATAGCTCTCAGAAATAAATGAATGAGATGCTCCAGTATCAAAGAGAACAGTTGCCGGATGGCAATTAACAAGGAGCGTACCGAGAACGACGTTGGGTTCCTCTTGAGTTTCTTCAGCTGAAACGTAGTTGACATGGCCACGAGCAGTGGTGGCTGGCTTGGCGACAAGCACTTTTGCTGTTGACTTACCACGGCCAACAGACTTTCCGAACTGGCCGGGGTTGTTCTGGGGACACTCACGGATGTAGTGGCCCGGCTCACCACACTTGAAACAAGTTGTTATATTGGGACGTGGAGCAGCATTGGCAGTGGGGCCACCAAAAGTCTTGGGAGGCACATACTGTTGATTGGGGCGAGGCGCCTCAAAGGATGGCCTCGGGGTATACCTGGGTGGCATAGCAGAATTTGGAATCCAGACCCGGCGCTTCTGAGATCCAGAGCCGGATGAAGATCCATAGTCACGGGAGTGCTTGCGTGAAGCTTCAAAATCATTCTGCCCCGTCTCGGCACTGATGGCCTTATTGACTAGCTTCGGAAAAGAAATGCATTCATGCAGACGAAGGTCACGTCGGAGCTCAGGGCTAAGTCCCTTGCGGAACCTTGCCTGCTTCTTGGCATCGGTGGATACCTCTTCGGGAGCATAGCGTGCAAGCTTCCCAAACTCGCGACTGTATGCATCCACAGTCAGCTTCCCCTGGGTGAAGTTACAGAACTCCTCCCTCTTGCGATCCATAAGACCTTCCGGGATATGATGCTCACGGAAAGCGGCACTGAAATCAGCCCAAGTAGTGAGTTGGCCGACCGGACGCATAGCTTCATAATTCTCCCACCAAAGGCTGGCAGGGCCTTCGAGGTGGTAGGCAGCAAAGGTAACTTTATCATCTTCAGCTACGTTGGCAGAACGTAGCTTGTGGGCGATGCTGCGGAGCCAGTCATCCGCATCGAGAGGTTCGATGGAATGATTGAACTTTGGCGGGTACAGCTTGACAAAGTCATTGATGGACACCGAATTGATCCTCTGCTGACGTGCAGTGTTCTGCTCAATCCGCTCTAACAAGCGATTGGTGTCGCGCCTGTTGCGCTCTGCCTCCAGCATCACTTCGGCCAGAGAAGGTGGTTGAGGAAGACTTTCCTCTCTAGGTGCACTAGCTTCCCCCTGCTCCGGAACAGCAGGGTTGCTGCGGGTGTTGACCATCCTGGGAAAACAAAACAACGATTTAAACCAGGATGGCAAAATCTGGTCAAGGAAGTGCGGAATGTAATGGATAACAAGGAATGCAGAGATGATCATCCGTATGACATGGTAATATAGAAACTGCCATATATATACCAACGGTCATACACATCATACATAGTTTAGTACAAGCTCAAGCTGAAGTACAACTAAGACGAGAGACGTTACATCTCATCGAAGGCATTCCAAGCTCCTATACATTATTTTTCTACACTTCCGGAATTGATACACACTAAGTTATATTCCACAATCACGCAGGACGGTGGACATACAACTATTACAATACTAGCGAGACTGCTACTAGCTCAGACAGCTCCGTAGAAGTCCTCATAGAAGTCACCACCCAGACCTGGAAGTGGAACATGGTCATCTGGGAACAAACGGTCCTGCGGTGCTTGTGGACCATAGGGACTTGGGTGCGGCCTCGGTCCAACAGATGGCGGCAGAAGAGGCCCACGAGGAGGGGTGATGCCTCCCACCTCACGCCATTCCATGAAGTCTGGCAGACTAGCCCGCACAGGGTACAAGTCTCTCGTGTCCATGTATCCGGCTTGCACAGCAGGTGCAAACCTCGTCAAGGTGGCCCAATGATCAGCACGAGCATTAAAAAGCTCCATACGCAAGGCCCGGTTTTCACGGTCCTTATCTTCCAACATCTCAGTAGTGGTGCAAAGGAGTGAGTCCTCATGGGATGCATCACTGTACATGCCCTGAAGGTAGCCATGCGCCCCAGGGAGGGATGCTGGCATGTAGCGAAATTCAGTGTTGCTCAACAAGGCAGTTCTAGCTCGCATAATGGTCATCATCGAGTAGGCTGCATCTTGAACGGACATCCCAATGGTGATCCCGAGTCCATAAGAACGGTGGAGTGGTTCCGTGGCTCCGGGATAAGACGGATATATTCTGACCGTGCACAGATATTGGCTCTGGTTGAAATCTCTAAACTGCTCTTCGACGGTGTATTCAGGGTACCATCGGTAACCTGCCTCAACCATCACTCGAACCAACATGGCGGTATGACCACATACACCGATGCAACGGGTCAGACGAACCACTTGGTTTTGGGGACGGGTAGCCATCTGAAAGCACAAAATAGTGCAAAGGCATTAGAATTTCTGGATGAAATTGGACAGCATAACGGCTGTAAATGCTCAGGAAAGGAATTGAGACATCCACAACAGTTTGCGAAACCACTCAACAACAACATATCAAGGTTCTGGTTCAATTGGCAACATACTAGACTTTAGTAGAGCTGAACTGGGTTGTAACCAACAATCCTATAAGTTACTACGGATTTAGTAACACGTGAACCTGATAGAGAGAAGAGAGCCTAGTTCCTTAACCCACGTAGAATGAGAAGAGAATGACTCAGAATAGAGGGCATAAGGTAAAGGAGTAAAATAGCCTTACGTTCCCTCCCACAATCAATTCCCCTACATATAACTAAAGCATTTCTAGACTCGACATCGACCAGTTTGGCTTAGCGAACCTACAGGCAGTCCGGCTCTGATGCCAACGCTGTCAGGACCCCGATCCTAAGCCACATCGATCCAGCATGTAACACTTCATATCACTTTGCGGCCTCACGCACGGTACTCCCACGGGTGCCACCTTACCTGGCCCGGGACCGTTTGCGCCTTTTGGCTCACGTATATGATAATGTCGCTAGCATCCATATGACAGAGAACCCGGGCCGACATGGCTAGTCGTGAACCCAAAGCGACGCTAGCCTATGAGGACAGGCAAACATGAATCACATCGAGCATGTCGGTCATCAACGTATCTATTCGGGCTGTAGCACTGGGCTAACAGGACTCCGGTAACCCGGGCTGTAGCAGGCTAGGCAGGACTCCGAATATCAGCGCGTGACATTTCCCCGAAGGAACAGACATAGGAACGACGTGAAACACCTGCCGGCCAGTCAAGTGTCCAAGCAGTAGTGCTGGGCTAGCAGGACTCCGGTGAACCGGGCTGTAGCGGACTACTATCGCTCAGAAGCACAAGACTTACATTTCCCCATATGAAAGGCTGCCAAGGATAAACAACTAGATAGTCGGATCCCACTCATACCAAGCATTTCAATCATACACACAATATGCCCGATATGAGTAAATACAACATGGCATCACAATAGTACTCTACGACTCAAGTACTTTATTTAGAAGGCTCCGAGGAGCCATACATATCATCCATACAGATAGGGGTCACATGACCCAACACTCAAGTCATACAAACATACAAGCACATGCGGAAGCAAACTAGTCTGAGTACAGACACTAGAAAGAAAGAAGGCTTGATGTAGCCTGTCTATCTACAACGACCCTTCACAAGTCTTGGATCACCACCTGGGTGATAAGTCACTCGTCAACGTCGAGGTCTACATAGAACCCATCAGAAGGGTTGGTGCAGTCGTCTGAAAAACATGATTAAAGCAACATGAGTACGGAGGTACTCAGCAAGTCTTACAACAGGAACCTACTATATATGCACATTCTCAAGAAGGTGGTGGGGTTTTTGCAGCAAGCCAGCTTTGACTCTTGGCTAAGCTATCCTACGATAGACACCACTTGTAAATCATTTGTCGCACACGAGTCCACTAACACCAACACAATACTCCACCGTGGATCCTCTCTCGCCATCCCACAAGAGGGCCATCCGCGGTACTCACACTTATCTTGAGATTTTTAGTAGTATCCATTTAACTTGTCTATGAACTGATATGAGCGAACCAGAAGTCCATTACCGCGGACACGGCTATTCGAATAGATCATTTATAACCCTGCAGGGGTGTACTTCTTCACACATGTTTCCACCACTTAGCGTCTGCACACGACATGTGCTCGGCAGACTTCAAGCGAAAACCGACGTGGGTGTAGACCACGACCTACCTAAACACTCAAGTCTCTAGTCCAGGTTTATCGCCTATTCGGGTTCCATCCGCAGGGAGTCCGGCCGAGGTTTCCACTAACGGCCCCGAACGATGTGAACAGGGTTCCGAGACACCAAACGGGCGCCCGGTTGACCCGGCCACGTGCCTACCGCAACACAGCCCACCCCGATGGTCAGCGCCGCGTGCGGACCCCAGCATACTACAAACACCAGAAACTACTTGCAACTCCTGGACAGAGAACAAGGGTGGATAAGAAGTCGAGCGGGGTCATATTTCAGGGCCCAATGTGTGGTAGTAACTGTATCATGGATCACAAACACAGATCTCAGTTCTTAAGGACGGCCTCAATGAAACAACCCACCATGTACTCCTACATGGCCTCTCATCGATTCCTTTACCAAATCGTGTTCAACACTTCACTCTTGTCACCGACACAACCTTTCACTCCAGTTCATCATCCCGATGAGCCAGACCTGACACAACTCTAAGCATAGCAAGCATAGCATGGTAGGAACACACACACAAGTAATGGCTCAATCAACTCCTACACATGCTAGTGGGTTTCATCTAGTTACTGTGGCAATGACAGGTCATGCAAAGGAAGTGGGTTCAACTACCGCAACACACAGCAGTTTGAAACGCGTTGTCTTAATGCAGTAAACAAGGGCAGAAGCGAGAACATGGGTTTGTATCGGAATGATCAATGGGTTGCTTGCCTGATGGAGTGGTCGTGGGATACTGCCCTTCAGTTGGATACTCGGAGATATCCTCGGAGGCAGAACCTACCACGATGAACACGTCGGAACACAATCAATACATGGCAATATGCAACAATATGATGCATGCTATGACATGGCAATATGGATGTGCCCTGACCTAGTGTAAGTTAAGTCAGAAGGAAATGACCCCATTTGAACCAAAGATTCAAATGGTAGTGCATTTATAAGATCATATTAGAGCAAAATCTCATAATGCCTAAACAGTGGGTTTAACTTGTTTTAACATGCATGAAACCAGTACCAATGGATAGATTGGATTTTTCTGATAATTTTTCATATATAAAACTTTGCATTTGGAGTTATAGATAATTTTCTATGAATTTTTGAAGTTTGAACTATTTTCTGGATTTTCCTGTATAAAAATAAATCCAGCAAAATAGATTACTGCGTCAGCCTGAAGTCATGCTGACCTCAGCAGTCAAACCAGCTGGCTGGTCAAACCTGACGTGTGGGGACCACACGTCAGTGACACAGGGCTAATCCCGGTCAAACCCGCGCTGACTGGGGTTTGACTGGACCCTAGGGCCCACTGTCAGTGACCCAGGGTGGTTATTAGCTGGTGGGGTTAGTTGCTAATGACAGCCACGTCGACTCGCCGGAGTTTCGCCGGCGGCGACCATCCAGTGCGGCGGAGGAAAGTGCAAAATCGCGCTCCGGTGACCAAAAGAGCGGCGGAGGACATCTACAGCTAGCCAAGGGCAAGCCGCGTCTATTGGTGGCGGTGGTTTGTCTCGGGGTCGCCGGAAACAACGCCGGCGACGTGTTTGGCGGCGCCGGAGCTCGGGTCGAAGTGCGAAACGAGCTACGGGGCACGGCGAGGTGCGTGCGGTAGTGCGTTGGCCTCCTAGGGTTGCGGGGAGGCCGTTGGACAAGGTGGGGTGGCCAGTGGCTGGCCGGAGACACGCCGGCGACGTGCTCCGCGGCGGTGCGTGCGGGTGAGCATCGTGCGCTCGCTGTGGTGCACGAGGAAGAGAAAGGAGAGGATGGGGAGGTAGCTGAGCTCACCGCGGTCTCGGAGAAGTGGACGTCGGGGTCGGGGACGAGCTGGTGCGGCGGTGAGGTCGAAGGGGATCTCCGGCGGCCGGAGGTTGAAGAAGAGCTCGGGGAAGCGCTGTAGAGCGAGCGAGCGCTCGGGGCTCAGCTAGCTCGAAGAAGAGGAGGGCGGTGGAGCTGCTGGACAGGTCGGAGCGGCGCAAGGACGACGGGGAGCGCGACTACGGCGACGGTGCAGCTGCGGTGGCGTCGGCCATGGCGTGGAGGTGCGTGGGAGAGAGGCAGAGGGGCGAATGGCGTGTCCAGGGCGTCGGGGGCGCGACGTGGAGGCCGTCCAGGACAGCGGAGCGGCGAAGCGGCGAGCAGGGAGGCAGGGCGCTGCGTGGCGAGCTCCTGCTCCGGCGTCGAGCACCTGCCTGCCTGGCTGGCGAGGCGAAGCAGCTCGCTGGCGCGGCTGGTGGGCTGGGCCGGCCAGGTGGGCCGCCAGGTAAGTCAGTTGGCTTTCTGCTTTTGGTTTTTCTTTTTCTATTTCTTCTGCAACTTTGTGGAGTTATTTAAAATACCTAGACCACTCCAAAAATCCTCAAACTGCACATGCTTGCTATTTAAAATATAGACAACATGAAACATTTCTGTTTGAGAATATTTGAACATTTAAAATATTTTTATAAATTTTAAATGCCCAAATTCAAATACTTATGTGTTAATTCAAAAACCTTCTGTTGACCTAGAAAATTGTGCACCACTTTTGTCAAAGGTTTAAACCCAAAACAAAGGGGGTGAACATTTCAGAAGGGCATTTCAGGTTCATTGAAAAAGATTTTAGTAAACCCTAGTTATTTCCAGGGGGGGGGGAAGTGTGTGTTGGGGGTTCTGGCATTTCCCATTTCAAAATTAAATAGAATTTAAACATGATGCACACTCTAATGCATGGCCTAGCTGGGATGTGACAACATCTACGCCCACAACAATTGTGTTCTACTCGTGCAAAAAGAACTACGCATAGACCTAGCTCTGATACCACTGTTGGGGAACGTTGCAGAAAACAAAAAAATTTCCTACGGTTTCACCAAGATCCATCTATAAGTTCATCTAGCAACGAGTGATCAGATGCATCTACATACCATTGTAGATCGCGAGCGGAAGCGTTCACTAGAACGTGGATGATGGAGTCATACTCGCCGTGATCCAAATCACCGATGACCGAGTGCCGAACGGACGGCACCTCCGCGTTCAAAACACGTACGGAGCGGATGACGTCTCCTCCTTCTTGATCCAGCAAGGGGGAAGGAGAGGTTGATGAAGATCCAGCAGCACGAAGGCGTGGTGGTGGATGCAGTTATCACCTGCAGCAGGGCTTCGCCGAGCGTCTGCGCGAGAGGGAGAGGTGTGACAAGGGAGAGGGAGGTGCCAGGGGTCAAGGGTGTGGCTGCCCCTCCCTCCCCCCCTTTATATAGGCCCCCTGGGGGGCGCCGGCCCTGGAGATCCCATCTCCAGGGGGGCGGTGGCCAGGGGGGTGGAGTACCCCAAGGCACGTGGGGTGCCCCCCACCCTAGGGTTCCAACCCTAGGCGCAGGGGGTGGGCCTAGGAGGGCGCACCAGCCCACTAAGGGCTTGTTCCCCTCCCACTTCATCCCATGGGGCCCTCCGGGATGGGTGGCCCCACCCGGTGGACCCCCAGGACCCATCCGGTGGTCCCGGTACAATACCGGTGACCCCGAATCTTCCCGACGGCCAAAACTGCACTTCCTATATATAATTCTTTACCTCCGGACCATTTCGGAACTCCTCGTGACGTCCGGGATCTCATCCGGGACTCCGAACAACTTGCGGATTACTACATACTCATATCTCTACAACCCTAGTGTCACCGAACCTTAAGTGTGTAGACCCTACGGGTTCGGGAGACATGCAGACATGACCGAGACACCTCTCTGGCCAATAACCAACAGCGGGATCTGGATACCCATGTTGGCTCCCACATACTCCTCGATGATCTCATCGGATGAACCACAATGTCGAGGATTCAATCAATCCCGTATTCAATTCCCTTTGTCAATCGGTATTTTACTTGCCTGAGATTCGATCGTCGGTATCCCAATACCTCGTTCAATCTCGTTACCGGCAAGTCACTTTACTCGTACCATAATGCATGATCCCGTGATCAAACACTTTGATTACATTGAGCTCATTATGATGATGCATTATCGAGTGGGCCCAGTGATACCTCTCCGTCATACGGAGTGACAAATCCCAGTCTCGATCCGTGTCAACCCAACAGACACTTTCGGAGATACCCGTAGTACACCTTTATAGTCACCCAGTTACGTTGTGACGTTTGGTACACCCAAAGCACTCCTACGGTATCCAGGAGTTACACGATCTCATGGTCTAAGGAAAAGATACTTGACATTGGAAAAGCTCTAGCAAACGAACTATACGATCTTGTGCTATGCTCAGAATCGGGTCTTGTCCATCACATCATTCTCCTAATGATGTGATCTCGTTATCAATGACATCTAATGTCCATAGTCAGGAAACCATGACTATCTATTGATCAACGAGCTAGTCAACTAGAGGCTTACTAGGGACATGTTGGTGTCTATTTATTCACACATGTATTACGATTTCCGGATAACACAATTATAGCATGAATAAAAGACAATTATCATGAACAAGGAAATATAATAATAATCCTTTTATTATTGCCTCTAGGGCATATTTCCAACAAGTCTTGCTGGGTACATTTGTACTCATGTTTGCCTATTTTATGTTTTGCAGAGAGATGTCAGTGTTGCTAGTAGTTCCGTGTGGACTTCGACGTTTAGCTTGATACCTCAGCTACGGTCTTGTGCCCTCGGCAGGATCTGGTAGATAGTCAGGCTTCTCAGCCTTTTACATTTGTAGATGTCTGTACTCATACATGTTAAGCTTTCGCATGTGCCTATTGCTTGTATGCTCTGAATGTTGGGGTCGTGAGACCCATGTTTGTAATATCTTGCTCCTCGGAGCCTAATGAATAAATACTTTGAGTCGTAGAGTTATGTTGTGATGCCATGTTGTATTTACACATATCGAGCATATTGTGTGTATGATTGAAATGCTTGGTATGTGTGGGATCCGACAATCTAGTTGTTTATCCTTGGCAGCCTCTCTTATGGGGAAATGTAGTATAGTGCTTCCTTGAGCCATAGTAGTCCGCTACAGCCCGGTTCACCGGAGTCCTGCTAGCCCAGCACTACTGCTCAGGACACTTGACTGGCCGGCATGTGTTTCACTTCGTTCATGTGTCTGTCCCTTCGGGAAATGTCACGCGGTGACATCCGGAGTCTTGCCTAGCCTGCTACAGCCCGGGTTACCGGAGTCCTGTTAGCCCAGTGCTACAGCCCGGATTCACACGCTGCTGACCGACATGCTCGAAGTTGAATCATGTATGCCTGTCCCCATGGGTTGGTGCCACTTTGGGTTCACGACTAGTCATGTCGGCCTGGGTTCTTTGTCATATGGATGCTAGCGACACTATCATATACGTGAGCCAAAAGGCGCAAACGGTCCTGGGCCAGGTAAGGTGGCACCCGTGGGAATACCGTGCGTGAGGCCGCAAAGTGATATGATGTGTTACATGCTAGATCGATGTGGCTTAGGATCGGGGAACTGACAGCGTTGGTATCAGAGCCTGACTACCTGTAGGATTACCAAGCCAAACTGGTCGAAGTTGTGTCTAGAAATGCTTTAGTTATATAAGGGAATTGATTGTGGGAGGGAACTTAAGGCTCTTTTTACTCCTTTACCTCATGCCCTCTGATCTGAGTCATCCTCTTCTTTTCTACGGGGATTAAGAACTAGGCTTCTCATCTTTCTATCAGGATGACGTGTTACTAATCCATAGACTTATATGATTGATGGTTTCAAGCCTCAGTTCAGTTCCTACTACTTTTGTATGTTGACAGTTGATCTCGGAACCTTGATATTGTGATGTTGAGTGTTTATGCCACCCTTTTTCAGGCTATCTCAAACTTTTGAGCATTTACAGTCGTTATGCTGTCCGAGTCATCCCAGGTTTCTAAACTATCTGATGCATTTGCAAATTCTTCCTTATCGTTCCCGATGTTCTTTTGGTCAGAATAAGCACACTAATCGTCTGTTGAGGTACTCCTTGCCTTGACATATATGTTGGAACTATTGTTATGACCCTAGGCATCTTAGAGAACCACCTGGTACTCCATCCATGTTTGGTGTTCTAGTGTGATGATTCTGGCCACCATTCTCGAAAGCATCCCGTGATGCCACTTAGTAGTAGGCATTCTACTCCTGGGTTTTGAATCCGAGATTCACCCTACTTCATGTTGTTAGTATTTGCTAGTTCCTTCAGGTTATTAGTAACCTTTGCATTAGTCCTCGAAGTCCGTGGTATTTCTTTCTTCCAAATACTATGAACCACTTATGGCAGAAGTTCATTGAACCAAAAGATCACAATCATAGTACTCTTGAGGAGTTCTTCATTCATAATTGTGATTCTGCCACCTCTACCTTTCTGCATGGATTATCTGGAAGAAATATGCTGAACTTGGTTCGACATACTAACCTATGCATCCACAACTCAGAAATTTATATGTTCCTTGAGTTGTCCCTCTTTAGTTGTTTTCTGACCTTCGTCTATCAATTGATAGTCAGGAGTATGTGTGCATTCGTGTTCATCGATGCCTAGTATTCTTGTGGTCCGTCAAGTCGTTCTATTCCGGAATGACTAGGAGAAACAAACTCCAGTACCTCATCCATATCCAGGATTGGGTCAAAGTAGTTGTATCCTGCAGATCAAATGCCAATCCAGCTTTTGTTCTATTCTACCTCGGAGTATTACCCCCTTTATGTCAGGATTGTCATGAGAATTGCACCATCTCTCATGAATATTTGACGCAGTGATACTTCTCACCATCATCATTCATTCCTCGGTCCTCGTGTTGTTGTAACCGGAATGCCAACAAGTGAATCGTGATGTGTGAAATTAATACTTCTAGCCACCATGTTGCTTAGTAGTAAATGGACAATAGTTTCATTCTTAGCGTGTTGGTTATTGACTCATCATTCTAAGATAGATTGTGCTACCTAGTCCTTATTTTTGGTGCACTCCTCGATCAATGAGTTAGGATTGTGTCAATCCCTCACTCTTTTGATCATATCGTCTTGCTCTAAAAGGCAAGATTGATCTCGAGACTAGAGACATATCGGTGGTTCGTGATTTTCTGAATATCTTATCGGAAGTATTACCAGGTTGTCCCCTGACTATTATGTTGAGCTCGTAATCAAGTTGGTTTTCCTCTAGACCAGCCATTCTCCAAGAATTTGTGTTGGATATCCCTGAGCTAGTTAGTTAAGCTAAACAACAACTTGGAGAGTTGGAAGATAAAAGCTTGTCTGGCTTAGTTCATGTTAAGGGATATCTTTTCACTGTGTGTGTGTTGAAGAAAGATGATATCTCCATGGATTGGTCCTCGTGATCAGTTGTTGGATCTATTGCCTTGTCAAAATTTAGACATGAGTATGGGCTATCGTCAAGTCAAATCAGAACCAACGATGTTCGTAATGTTGTCTTACTCGTGGTTGATCCCTCGAGCATACACCATTATATCTTTTGGTCTGACCAATGCTATCACCGTGTTCACATGATGGTGGAAGTCCAGTGATATGGAAATTCCGATGAGTTGTTGTTGAGCCCATCAGCAGCATTTTGTCCCCCCCATGATTCATGCTGAACATCAACCTAGTGTTGAAAATTTTATAAGCAATGCCTTCGTGTTCCGTTCATGAAGCATATGTTTGGATGAAAGTAGTGACTTCCTTTAGTTCATGTGCATTTGATGAAAGTTGTCGCCGTGAATTCGAGAAAGCTTGTTTTGCTTCCTTCGGAACCATCCCAAGTCAGTCATGCATATGTGCGAAGTATTCTATGGTTTGAAGACTTGCAACCTTCAGCTCATATGTATTTCCTAGCACACCAAGCCACTGATTGATTTTGTTGGAGGAAAAGAAGTTCCTTCGTAAGAGCTAATCATATGACTTACGCAAGGACTTCATTATCCGCAATGATGGTCCCAACCTGAACTCAGTAGTGTTTCATTGTAAGACTACCATGTGGTCATGCTTGTCTGGGACAGTGTGTTCACAGGGGTGTAGCAGAACCAGCTCATGTTTTGGAGCTTGCTATCGTAGTTCATCTCCCGAGAATCTGGCAACGTCATCTCGTTGATTTGTGTTGCAAAACTTTCACTTTTCTTTCTAGATTCGATGAGTCTGGAATATCCTGACACCAACCAGATCCGAATCTCAGGCAGAAATGATGGTTGGAACGTGTCCCAGGAATTATAATATTGGTCTCTCGGTAACCCGGTAACGTGGATGTCGTGGCCAACCCACCTAGCCGGAAGGCCTATTATTGTAATATCTTGGTTGAAGAAGTTGGTCACTTCCCCATAAGGATCTCCCAGGATCTGCCTCCGTAGTTATTCCTTATGGATTCTTGAGCTTCCGAAGTCCGACCTTTTACTTGATGTTCTAGTTATCAAGCCATATCTATAAATGGGTTGCGCTAGCACATCAAGGAGAACATTAGAAGCGGGGTGCTAAATGTCTCTCGGTCGATCATCCAGATTTTGTTTCCTTGGCCTCGCTAAGGTGAAATCTGAGAAGGTGCTATCTTCCTTTGCATCTGCATCGTCCATCACTATTCGTCATGGTAGTATGTTGTGTTTCAACGATCCTTGACACGGATGTTGGTAGAACCTTGATGAATATGGGAATGCTCAAGTTCTTGAGAGCACGCGCAAGCAAAATCATCTCTTGCGTTGTCTTCAACAAGGTAGTCCCCATCATCCATCCTAGTTCGAGTATGCCATTTCCTCGAGCTATTTCAAATGATCATTTGTAAACTGCCTTAGGCTGGTATAAAGAATTTCAACGATCTTTGTATCAAAAGTAATTCCTTTTGCCACTTAAGGGAACAATCCAACGACACCTTCCCAAGGTGCTCGTTTACGGGACCATGGCAATTTTTCCTCGCTACTTTGAAACCCTTGTCAAATTGTTTCTCCCGTCCCTCCTGATACATGTTTTGCCTATCGGCTCCATAGATGTTTCTGCGTCTCATTCTGAGAGTTGATCTTATGATCATTAAGATGATCCTAAGTTGCTCGAACATCAGGAAGATCGATTCTTCTAAAATTGTCCCTTTCTACTCGTTGTCATGTTCGATGTAGTTCTCAAAGCAAGATGTCGAGATCAAGGTGATGCAATGAATTAACATCCTCGAGAATACATCTGGATCGTGAAGAATGTGTTAGCTTGTGTACCTCTGTCTTCTTACCTCATGACTTGAATCTCGGGACGAGATTCTTGTTTAGTAGGGGTGAGCTGTCACATCCCTAGTTCTGGTATGCACTAGGCTAGCCTTCATGTGAGCATCATGTTTAAATTCAAATGAAATTTGAATTGAGGAATTTTCAAAAGCCTCAGAAGACCTCCAAAAATAACCAACATTTAAATCTCATCAAATGAGTCCAAGAAAATGTTCCTGTTATTCTGTAAAAATATTGGCATGAGGTAAAATGCAAACCAATATTTTTGGAGTGACTGGAATATTTATTTTGGGCCTTTTGAATTAAATCAATGACATATTTGAGTTGGATTTATTTCTATTATATAAGAAATAAAGCCCAAACATTTTTGTAAGTTGCATGTGACCTTGGGCTAGTCCTGAGATCACATAAAAATTTACAAAAAGTTTATAAAATGGTTTGATGTTTTAAATCAAATCAAAACCAATTACAGAAAAATAGAAAATAGAAACAATTTAGAAAAAAGAGAGAGAACGCCTACCTGGGCCACTTACCTGGCCACCTACCTGTGCAGCCCACCAAAGCCGGTCTAGCTGGCTGGCCCAGCCCACCAGGGGCACGCTCGTCTTCTTCCCCATGCCAGCGCACGAAGCAGCTCGGTGGCGAGCGCCGGCGTCGCGCCTGGCCACCTCCTGCTTGCTGCCGCCTCCCCGACGTCGCCCTGGAGACGCCACGCGCCCCCCAGTCCCTCTCAGCCTCTCCCCGAGCTCCTCTCCTCCTCTGGCTCTCTCGCACGCAAACCACCGAGCGTTGTCGTCGCCGCCGATGAGCGCAACCGCGGCCATCGCCTCTCCCTCGCCTCTCCGTGCTGTCCAGAGGCTCCGCCTCGATGCCACGGAGCCCCAAGACGAAGCACGCGCCCGTGGAACTCCCTAAGCGACGCCATCGTCCTCATCCTCGCTGTCGGATGCCGGAGATCCCCCTCGCCGCCCCGCTCGCTTCAGCCCCTCCCCGAGCTCGCCAACTCGCTCCTCGTGTTCACCGTGAGCTTCTGACCATCCTCCCCCTCTCTGTTTCCTCTTTTGCACTCCGTAGCCACCGCACCCCTCTCGCCCGGCTGCGCCACCGCCCGCACTCGTCGCCGACGCAGCTCCGGTGACCATTTGGTCCCGGGCGTGCGTCCAACATGCTCACCACCACGCGTAGAGCATCCCTACCGCCACACCGCGCTCGTTTGCACCCTGAAACGCCGACCCCGAGCACACCCGCACGTCAGCCACCGCCGCGAGCTCTCCTCCGGCGAGCTCCGGCCACCCTAGCTTCTCCCACTTGTTCCATTGGATGCGCGCGTTCGCCAGCTCCGCGTAGATGCCCTCCGACGGCCATTTGGTCGACGGAGGAGGAATCCCGAGCCCCTCCGCTGTCTCTGGCCCTGCCGGAGACGAGCCCCGGGTCAACTCCGGCGAGTTTGACTCGGGTTGACCCAGTTTGACACCCTTTCTCTCTCACTGACGTGTGGGCCCCAGGCCACTAACTAAACTAGGTTAGTGTTAGTTTAACGCTAACTAAACTTAGTTAGTTTAACTAACACTGACAGCCAGGACCCACTGGTCAGTTTGACCTAGACCGGGTCAGTTGACCGCTGACGTCACGCTGACGCAAGACTGACGCAGTAACTCTTTTTCTGGATTTATTCTTATACAGGAAATTCCAGAAAATGTTGCAAACTTCAAAAATTCATAGTAAATCAACCGTAACTCCAAATGAAATAATTTATATATGAAAAATGATCAGAAAAATCCAATCTATCCATCTGTACTGGTTTCATGCATGTTAGAGCAACCTAACCTTGCTGTTTAGCTCAAAACATGTTAATGCACTTTATAAACCCAGAACTTGAGTTTGTATTTGAATCTTTGATTCAAATGAGCTCAAACCACCCTGGTTGTAGATGCATTAGCCCAACACATCCATTTTGCCATGTCATATTCATGCATCATATTGTTGCATTGCATTGATTGTGTTTTCTCTCTGTTGACGGTAATTGTCCCCTCTCAGTAGACGTTGCTTCGACGATGTGTTCGATGACACCGATGAAGAACTATATTATCTTCAGAAGTGCCAGGCAAGCAAAACCCCTTGTTCATTCTGATACAATCCCACTCTCTCGCTCCTGCTCTCTTTTACTGCATTAGGACAACCACGATTCATTTGTTACTTGCTGCGGTAGTTGAACCCCTTTATCCTTTGCATGACCTGTCATTGCCACAGTAAATAGATGAAACCCACTAGCATGAGTAGGAGTTGTTTGAGAACTGATGTGCCTACTCATTCATGCTTGTTTGCCATGCCTGCTACTGCTTAGAGTTGAGTCAGGTCTGATTCATCGGGGATGAATTGGAATGGTGATGAACATGTCCTACTGTGTGTGAGCTAAGTGTGTGAACACGATTTAGTAAAGGTAGCGGTGAGAGGCCATGTAGGAGTACATGGTGGGTTGTCTCATTGAAACCATCCTCAGGAACTGAGTTCTGTTTTTGTGATCCATGAAACAGCTACTACCACACGTTGGCCCCTGAAATATGACCCTGCTCGACTTACTGACCCCTCTCGTCCTCTGCCCAGGAGTTGCAAGTAGTTTCAGGTGTTTGTAGTATGCTGGGGGCTGCAGGCAGCGCTGACCATAGGGGTGGGTTGTGTTGTGGTAGGCACGTGGCACGGTGTACCGCGCGCCCGTATGGTGTCCCGGGAACCCTGCACACATCGTTTGGGGCTATGAGCGAAACTCTGGCCGGATCTCCTCGCGGATGGATCCCGAATAGGCGATAAACCTGGACTAGAGACTTGTGTGGTTAGTTAGTTCGTGGTCTACACCCACGTCGGTTTTCGCTTGAAGTCTGCCGAGCACATGTCGTGTGCAGACGCTAAGTGGTGGAAACATGTGTGAAGAAGTACACCCCTGCAGGGTTATAAATGATCTATTTGAGTAGCCGTGTCCGCGGTAATGGACTTCTGGGTTGCCTATAACAGTTCATAGACAAGTGAAAGTGGATACTCTAAAATGCGCAAGATAAGCGTGAGTGCTATGGATGGCCTTCTCGTAGGGAGACGGGAGCGGGTCCATAGTGGTGTATTGATATGGTGAATATGTGGACTCGTGTGCGCCACCTCAAAAGAGTTACTTGCAGTCGTAGTTCAGGATAGCCACCGAGTCAAAGCTGGCTTGCTGCAGTCAAACTCCACCACGCCCTTTATTGATACCGATGCATATGTAGCTAGTTGTGATGTAAGTCTTGCTGGGTACATTTGTACTCACGTTTGCCTATTTTATGTTTTGCAGAGAGACGCCAGTCTCGCTAGTAGTTCCGTGTGGACTTCTATGTTTAGCTTGATACCTCAGCTACGGTCTTGTGCCCTCGGCAGGATCTGGTAGATAGTCAGGCTTCTCAGCCTTTTTCATTTGTAGATGTCTGTACTCAGACATGTTAAGCTTTCGCATGTGCATGTTGCTTGTATGCTCTAAATGTTGGGGTCGTGAGACCCATGTTTGTAATATCTCGCTCCTCGGAGCCTAATGAATAAATACTTTGAGTCGTAGAGTTATGTTGTGATGCCATGTTGTATTTACACATATCGAGCATATTGTGTGTATGATTGAAATGCTTGGTATGTGTGGGATCCGACAATCTAGTTGTTTATCCTTGGCAGCCTCTCTTATGGGGAAATGTAGTCTAGTGCTTCCTTGAGCCATAGTAGTCCGCTACAACCCGGTTCACCGGAGTCCTGCTAGCCCAGCACTACTGCTCAGGACACTTGATTGGACGGCATGTGTTTCACTTCGTTCCTGTGTCTGTCCCTTCGGGAAATGTCACGCGGTGACATCCGGAGTCCTGCCTAGCCTGCTACAGCCCGGGTTACCGGAGTCCTGTTAGCCCAGTGCTACAGCCCGGATTCACACACTGCTGACCGACATGCTCGAAGTTGAATCATGTATGCCTGTCCCCATTGGTTGGTGCCGCTTTGGGTTCACGACTAGTCATGTCGGCTCGGGTTCTTTGTCATATGGATGCCAGCGACACTATCATATACGTGAGCCAAAAGGCGCAAATGGTCCCGGGCCAGGTAAGGTGGCACCCGTGGGAATACCGTGCGTGAGGCCACAAAGTGATATGATGTGTTACATGCTAGATCGATGTGGCTTAGGATCGGGGTCCTGACAATTCCCAAGGTCACGGACGAGGCTATCATCCCCGCGTTCTCCGACGGCGTCCGTGACATCAAGATGAAGGAGCAGCTCGCTATCCACGAGGAGCTGTGCACATCTCAAGAGTTGTTCAACCTGGCGACCAAGTGCACAAGAGCTTAGGAAGGGCGCCTCTCCCTCCTAGAGCTAACAGCTGCGGGCCCAGAGGAGAAGAAAGCCAAGGCCAAGGACGTGCAGCGCAAGGATGCAGCCGTACTCGCAGCGGAGCTGGACACCAAGCGAGGAAGAGACCAGCCCGAGTCATCCAAGAGCAGCTGACCGTTGTGCGCCTTTCACAACTTGAACACCCACAACACCAGCGACTGTCAAGAGCTCAAAGCCATTCGTGAAGGACGCTTTGGTCGACGCCCCGAGCTCAGCGACCGGGGCTATGGCCGAGGAGGAGGACATGGGAGCGGACGCTGGGACGACCATGGCCCGCGCCAGGAGTGGCACGACCAGCCTCGTGAGGACCGCTGGCAGGATCATCCTCGCGAGGGCGCCTGGAGGGACCGGCATCGTGAGGATCGACCTCAGGGCAACGCCGGTCTTCCCCCTCTACCACCACCACCAAGAAGGAATGACGACCACTATCAGGACGAGGGGGCTGGGGGCTTCCAGGAGCCACGCGCTATCGCCTGCATCTTGGGCGGAGCCCAGGCCCCAGCCTCGCAGCGTATCTTCAAACAGTTTGCTCGTGAAGTGAATGCAGTCCTCCCCAAGCTAGGGGCCACGCGCCTGCTCAGGTGGTCCCAATGCGCCATCACCTTTAACTCGGTAGATCAGCTCAAGTGCGCAGGGACTGCTGGCTCCCTCCCGATGCTTTGTTCACCAGTCATCAGCAACGTTCAAGTTATCAAGACCCTCATCAACGGTGGCGTGGGACTCAGCGTCATGTCCGTTGACACGTTCGACAACCTCCAAGTGCCATATGACTAGCTTCAGCCTACCAAGCCTTTCTCAGGAGTGACCGATGGCTCCACCACACCGACAGGGCAGGTCCGCCTCCCTGTCACCTTTGGAGAACGCAAGAGCTACCGCAACGAGCTCATCAACTTTGACGTCGCGCACATTCGTCTGCCGTACAATGCCATCCTCGGGTATCTAGCCCTGGCCAAGTTCATGGCGGTGGCACACCATGGCTACAACATCCTCAAGATGCCGGGAAGCGCCGGAATCATCACGATCCCATGCAAAGAAAGAGATGCGGTGTGCTCCCTCGAGCATGCCTTCCAAGCTGCATCAATCGATGACCCCGGCAACAAGGGCGAGGGCCCTCCTGAGGCCATCACCAAGACGAACAAGTAGTTGCGCCGTGCAGGATCTCAGGAGGATGGCGTCATAACTAGAACCTCGTCAGGATCAACACCCGCTCCAGGGGCGCCTCCCTCCGTTGTGTAGGATGGCGCGCCTAGCGCTCTTCTCGGGCAGGGCTCGGGGGCTCTCTTCTGGAAGGCCTCAGACCTTGCCAACATCACGAGGGAGGCGCTTGGGCACCACTTGGAGGCGTGCTTCATAGCACGTTTCCCTCAGAAGGACACAGGGCGAGGAGCGCCCACCGCTCAGGAATTCATCACCAAGACCACTAAGGAACTGCAAGACGCAAGGGCCATGCGCGGTGACCGCCGCTCACGAGGCGCAGCTCCCCATCCAGGCGAGGATGCCGGGCTGTGCGTCTTAATCGACATTCCAGGGCTCAACAGGGCCGCATCTCAGGAGCCTTTCTGGCCTTCGCGTGTGGGACGTTGCGAGGGTCCACCACACAGCTACGTTCGCATGCCTTTCAGCCTGCTGATACGTCTCCGGCGTATCTACTTTTCCAAACACTTTTGCCCTTGTTTTGGACTCTAACTTGCATGATTTGAATGGAACTAACCCGGACTGACGCTATTTTCAGCCAACTTTCCATGGTGTTATTTATGTGCAGAAACAAAAGTTCTCGGAATGACCTGACACTCCACGGAACGTCTATTTGGAAATAATAAAAAATCCTTGCGAAAGATGAAGACTAGGGGGCCCACACCCTGTCCACGGGGGTGGGGGCGCGCCCTCCGCCTAGGGCGCGCCCCCTACCTTGTGGGCCCCCTGGAGCTCCTCCGACCTTAACTCCAACTCTATATATTTGCTTTCGGGGAGAAAAAACTAGAGAGAAGAACTCATCGCATTTTACAATATGGAGCCGCCGCCAAGCCCTAAAACCTCTCGGGAGGGCTGATCTGGAGTCCGTTCGGGGCTCCAGAGAGGGGATTCGTCGCTGTCGTCATCATCAACCATCCTCCATCACCAATTTCATGATGCTCACCGCCGTGCATGTGTAATTCCATCATAGGCTTGCTGGACGGTGATGGGTTGGATAAGATCTATCATGTAATCGAGTTAGTTTTGTTAGGGTTTGATCCCTAGTATCCACTATGTTCTGAGACTGATGTTGCTATGACTTTGCTATGCTTAATTCTTGTCACTAGGGCCCGAGTACCATGATTTCAGATCTGAACCTATTATGTTTTCATGAATATATGTGTGTTCTTGATCCTATATTGCAAGTCTATAATCACCTACTATGTGTTATGATTCGGCAACCCCGAAGTGAAAATAATCGGGACCACTCCCGGTGATGACCATAGTTTGAGGAGTTCACGTATTCACTATGTGCTAATGCTTTGTTCCGGTTCTCTATTAAAAGGAGGCCTTGATATCCCTTAGTTTCCATTAGGACCCCGCTGCCACGGGAGGGTAGGACAAAAGATGTCATGCAAGTTCTTTTCCATAAGCACGTATGACTATATTCGGAATACATGCCTACATTACATTGATGAATTGGAGCTAGTTCTGTGTCACCCTATGTTATGATTGTTACATGATGAACCGCATCCGGCATAATTCTCCATCAACGATCCAATGCCCACGAGCTTTTCAATATTGTTCTTCGCTTATTTACTTTTCCATTGCTACTGTTACAATCACTACAAAACCCAAAAATATCACTTTTGCTACCGTTACCACAACTATCATATTACTTTGCTACTAAACACTTTGCGGCAGATACTAAGTTATCCAGGTGTGGTTGAATTGACAACTCAACTGCTAATACTTGATATTATTCTTTGGCTCCCCTTGTGTCGAATCAATAAATTTGGGTTGAATACTCTACCGTCGAAAACTGTTATGATCCCCTATAGTTGTGGGTTATCAAGAGTATTTTCTTGCGCCGTTGCCGGGGAGCATAGCTCTATTCTTTGAGTCACTTGGGATTTATATCTGCTAGTCACTATGAAGAACTTGAAAGATGCTAAGACAACAATTTATCCCTCAACTATACGAGGGGAGGTAAGGAACTGCCATCTAGCTCTGCACTTGATTCACCTTCTGTTTTGAGTAAGCTTGTGACACCTAAACCTGCTTCTGCTATTCGTTCTGATATGTCGCATGTTATTGATGATGCCACGTCTGCTATGCATGATACTTATGATGAAACTACTTCTATGCTTGATACTAATGTACCCCTTGGTGAATTTCTTGATGAACAAATTGCTAGGTCTAGAGAGAAAAAATTATTGAAACTGATTATATTGATGAAAGTGATGATGAAAACTTGCCTGTTATTCCTGAGGGTTATGTTTTTGATAAAGAAGCTTCCTTAGCTATTTTAGCTTGCAAAGATAGATATGAGCTCAAGAGATTATTAGCTAAATGGAATCAGCAATCTCTTAATGATAGAACGAGACCTGACCCTGCTTTTGCAACTTCACCTATCTGTGTTACCGATAAGGATTATGAATTCTCTGTTGATCCTGATATAATTACTTTGGTTGAATCTGATCCTTTTCATGGCTATGAATCTAAAACTGTTGTGGCACATCTTACTAAATTAAATGATATAGCCACCTGTTCACTAATGATGAGAGATCTCGCTACTTTTATATCCTTAAAATATTTCCGTTCTCATTAAAGGGTGATGCTAAGATATGGTTTAATTCCCTTGATTCTGGTTGTGTGCGTAGTCCCTAGGATATGATTTATTACTTCTCTGCTAAATATTTCCCTGCTCATAAGAAACAAGCTACTTTGAGGGAAATATACAACTTTGTGCAAATTGAAGAAGAGAGTCTCCCACAAGCTTGGGGGAGGCTTCTCAAGTTACTTAATGCTTTGCCTGATCATACTCTCAAGAAAAATGAAATACTTGATATCTTTTACAATGGACTAACCGATGCTTCCAGAGATTACCTGGATAGTTGTGCGGGTTCTGTTTTCATGGAAAGAACACCGGATGAAGCTAAAATCCTATTGAATAATATGTTGACAAATGAAAATAATTGGACACTTCCTGACCCAGCTCCTGAGCCTATTCCTAAACCAACTCCGAAGAAGAGAGGTGTTCTATTTCTCAGTCCTGAAGATATGCAAGAGGCAAGAAATCTATGAAAGAAAAAGATATTAAAGCTGAAGATGTTAAGAATTTACCTCCTATTGAAGAAATACATGGTCTTAATCTTCCGCCTGTTGAAGAAACATATGATCTTAATCCATTACCTATTGAAGAACCTCATGGTCTTCATAACCCGACACAGGTAGTAAAGGTAAATTCTCTCTATAGATTTGATGAAGGAGATATCCCTCACTATAAGTCTGCTAGACAATGCTTAGAAGAGTTTGATAATTTTATTGTCAAACAAGAAAACTTCAATGCCTATTTTGGTAGACAATTGAAATACAATTCCAATACGCTTGAACACTTGGGTAATTACATGGCTGATGTTAGAGGTGAACTTAAACTCATTACTAAACATGTTTCTATGGTTACCACTCAAGTAGAGCAAGTGCTTAGAGCTCAAAATGATTTGCTCAATGAAATGAATAGTAAGAAAAATGATTATGTTGTTAGAGTGGCTACTAGAACTGGTAAGATGACTCAGAAACCTTTGTATCCTGAAGGCCACCCTAAGAGAATTGAGCAAGATTCTCAGAGAAATAATATTGATGCACCTAGTTCTTCTAAAAAGAAGAGAAAGAAAAACGATAGGACTTTGCATGCTCCTAGTGAACCTATTGCTGAACGACCTGAGAATCCAAATGATATCTCTATTTTTGATGCTGAAACACAATCTGGTAATGAACATGAACCTAGTGAAAATGCTAATGATAATGTTCATGATGATGCTCAACCTAGTAATGACAATGATGTAGAAATTGAACCTCTGTTGATCTTGATAACCCACAATCAAATAATCAACGTTATGATAAGAGAGACTTTGTTGCTAGGAAACATGGTAAAGAAAGAGAACCATGGGTTCAAAAACCCATGCCTTTTCCTCCCAAACCATCCAAGAAAAAGGATGATGAGGATTTTGAGCACTTTGCTGAAATGATTAGACCTATCTTTTTGCGTATGCGATTAACTGATATGCTCAAAATGAATCCTTCTGCTAAGTATATGAAAGAAATTGTCACTAATAAAATAAAGATACCGGAAGTTGAGATTTCCACCATGCTTGCTAATTATACTTTTAAGGGTGGAATACCAAAGAAACTTGGAGATCCAGGAGTACCTACTATACCATGCTCCATTAAAAGAAACTGTGTTAAAACTGCTTTATGTGATCTTGAAGCTGGTGTTAGTGTTATGCCTCTCTCTTTATATCGTAGACTTGACTTGAATAAGTTGACACCTACTGAAATATCTTTGCAAATGATTGATAAATCAACTGCTATACCTGTCAGTATTTGTGACGATGTGCCTGTTGTGGTTGCAAACGTTACTATTTTAATGGACTTTGTTATTCTCGATATGCCTGAGGACGATAGCATGTCTATTATTCTTGGAAGACCTTTTTTGAATACTGTAGGGGCTGTTATTGATTGCAAAAAAGACAATGTCACTTTTTATGTTAATGGTAATGAGCATACGATACACTTTCCGAGGAATATATGTATGTTGTTGATCCTATCTTGCAAGTCTATAGTCACCTAGTATGTGTTATGATCCGACAACCCCGAAGTGACAATAATCGGGACCACTCCCGGTGATGACCATAGTTTGAGGAGTTCATGTATTCACTATGTGCTAATGCTTTGTTCCGGTTCTCTATTAAAAGGAGGCCTTAATATCCCTTAGTTTCCATTAGGACCCCGCTGCCACGGGAGGGTAGGACAAAAGATGTCATGCAAGTTCTTTTTCATAAGCACGTATGACTATATTCGGAATACATGCCTACATTACATTGATGAATTGGAGCTAGTTCTGTGTCACCCTATGTTATGATTGTTACATGGTGAACCGCATCCAGCATAATTCTCCATCATCGATCCAATGCCTACGAGCTTTTTGAAGGAAATATGCCCTAGAGGCAATAATAAAGTTATTATTTATTTCCTTAAATCATGATAAATGTTTATTATTCATGCTAGAATTGTATTAACAGGAAACATAATACATGTGTGAATACATAGACAAACAGAGTGTCACTAGTATGCCTCTACTTGACTAGCTCATTAATCAAAGATGGTTATGTATCCTAACCATGAACAAGGAGTTGTTATTTGATTAATGAGGTCACATCATTAGTTGAATGATCTGATTGACATGACCCATTCCATTAGCTTAGCACCCGATCGTTTAGTATGTTGCTATTGCTTTTATCCATGACTTATACATGTTCCTATGACTATGAGATTATGCAACTCCCGTTTGCCGGAGGAACACTTTGGGTGCTACCAAACGTCACAACGTAACTGGGTGATTATAAAGGAGTACTACAGGTGTCACCAAAGGTAGATGTTGGGTTGGCGTATTTCGAGATAAGGATTTGTCACTCCGAATGTCGGAGAGGTATCTCAGGGCCTTCTCGGTAATGCACATCACATAAGCCTTGCAAGCATTGCAACCAATGAGTTAGTTGCGAGATGATGTATTACGGAACGAGTAAAGAGACTTGCCGGTAATGAGATTGAACTAAGTATTGGATACTGACGATCGAATCTCGGGCAAGTAACATACCGATGACAAAGGGAACAACGTATGTTGTTATGCGGTCTGACCGATAAAGATCTTCGTAGAATATGTAGGAGCCAATATGGGCATCCAGGTCCCGCTATTGGTTATTGACCGGAGACGTGTCTCGGTCATGTCTACATTGTTCTCGAACCGTAGGGTCCGCACGCTTAAGGTTTCGATGACATTTATATTATGAGTTTATGAGTTTTGATGTACCGAAGGAGTTCGGAGTCCCGGATGAGATCGGAGACATGACGAGGAGTCTCGAAATGGTCGAGACGTAAAGATCGATATATTGGACGACTATATTCGGACATCGGAAAGGTCTGAGTGATTCGGGTATTTTCAGGAGTATCGAGGAATTACGGGATTACGGGAGAAGTAATGGGCCTTGATGGGCTTTAGTGGGAAGAGGAAAAAGGCTGCTGCGCCCCCCTCCCCTCTAGTCCGAATTGGACTAGGGAAAAGGGGGCCGGCCACCTTTCCTTCTCCTCCACTTCCTTCTCCCTTCCTCCCCTCTTGGTGGACTCCTACTAGGACTTGGAGTCCTAGTAGGACTCCCATCCTGGCCGCACCAATAGCCTTGGCCGGCCTCCTCCTCCTCCATCCTTTATATACTGAGGCAGGGGGCACCCCATGGACACACAATTGATCAACGTGATCGTTCCTTATCCGTGTGCAGTGCCCCCCTCCACCATATTCCACCTCGGTCATATTGTCCCAGTGCTTAGGCGAAGCCCTACGTGGATAACACATCAAGATCGTCACCACGCCGTCGTGCTGACGAAACTCTTCCCCGAGAGCTTTGCTGGATCGGAGCCCGGAGATCGTCATCGAGCTGAACGTGTGCCAAGAACTCGGAGGTACCGGAGTAACGGTGCTGGGATCGGTCGGATCGTGAAGACATACGACTACATCAACCGCGTTGATATAACGCTTCCGCTTTCGGTCTACGAGGGTACGTAGACAACACTCTCCCCTCTCGTTGCTATGCATCACCATGATCTTGCGTGTGCGTAGGAAAATTTTGAAATTACTACGTTCCCCAACAGTGGCATCCGAGCTAGGTTTTTATGGTTTGATGTTATGCACGAATAGAACGCAAGTGAGTTGTGGACGATACAAGTCATACTGCCTACCAGCATGTCATACTTTGGTTCGGCGGTATTGTTGGATGAAGCGGTCCGGACCGACATTACGCGTACGCTTACGCGAGACTGGTTCTACCGCCGTGCTTTGCACACAGGTGGCTTGCGGGTGTCAGTTTCTCCAACTTTAGTTGAACCAAGTATGGCTACGCCCGGTCCTTGAGAAGGTTAAAACGGAGTCTATTTGACAAACTATCGTTGTGGTTTTGATGCGTAGGTGAGATTGGTTCTTGCTTCAGCCCGTAGCAGCCACGTAAAATTTGCAACAAACAAAGTAGGGGACGTCTAACTTGTTTTTGCAGGGCATGTTGTGATGTGATATGGTCAAGACATGATGCTAAATTTTATTGTATGAGATGATCATGTTTTGTAACCGAGTTATCGGCAACCGGCAGGAGCCGTATGGTTGTCGCTTTATTGTATGCAATGCAATCGCCCTGTAATGCTTTACTTTACCACTAAGCGGTAGCGATAGTCGTAGAAGCAAAGATTGGCGAGACGACAACGATGCTACGATGGAGATCAAGGTGTCACGCCGGTGACGATGGTGATCATGACGGTGCTTCGGAGATGGAGATCACAAGCACAAGATGATGATGGCCATATCATATCACTTATATTGATTGCATGTGATGTTTATCTTTTTATGCATCTTATCTTGCTTTGATTGACGGTAGCATTATAAGATGATCTCTCACTAAATTATCAAAGTAATAATGTTCTCCCTGAGTATGCACCGTTGCGAAAGTTCTTCGTGCTGAGACACCACGTGATGATCGGGTGTGATAGGCTCTACGTTCAAATACAACGGGTGCAAAACAGTTGCACACGCGGAATACTCAGGTTTAACTTGACGAGCCTAGCATATAACAGATATGGCCTCGGAACACGGAGACCGAAAGGTCGAGCGTGAATCATATAGTAGATATGATCAACATAGTGATGTTCACCATTGAAACTACTCCATCTCACGTGATGATCGGACATGGTTTAGTTGATTTGGATCACGTGATCACTTAGAGGATTAGAGGGATGTCTATCTAAGTGGGAGTTCTTAAGTAATATGATTAATTGAACTTTAATTTATCATGAACTTAGTCCTGGTAGTATTAGCATATCTATGTTGTAGATCAATAGCTCGCGTTGTTGCTTTCATATGTTTATTTTGATATGTTCCTAGAGAAAATTGTGTTGAAAGATGTTAGTAGCAATGATGCGGATTGGATCCGTAATCTGAGGTTTATCCTCATTGCTGCACAGAAGAATTATGTCCTTGATGCACCACTAGGTGACGGACCTATTGCAGGAGCAGATGCAGACGTTATGAACGTTTTGCTAGCTCAATATGATGACTACTTAATAGTTTAGTGCACCATGCTTAACGGCTTAGAATCGGGACTTCAAAGACGTTTTGAACGTCATGGACCATATGAGATGTTCCAGTAGTTGAAGTTAATATTTCAAGCAACTACCCGAGTTGAGGGATATGAAGTCCCCAACAAGTTCTATAGCTAAAAGATGGAGGAGAATCGCTCAAACTAGTGAGCATGTGCTCAGATTGTCTGGGTACTACAATCGCTTGAATCAAGTGGGAGTTAATCTTCCAGATAAGATAGTGATTGACAGAGTTCTCTAGTCACCATCACCAAGTGAGTAGAACTTCGTGATGAACTATAGTATGCAAGGGATGACGAAAACGACTCCCGAACTTTTTCATAATGATGAAATCGATGGAGGTAGAAATCAAGAAAGAGCATCAAGCGTTGATGGTTGAAAAGATCACTAGTTTCAAGTAAAGGGCAAAGGGAAGAAGGGGAACTTCAAGAAGAACGGCAAGCAAGTTGCTGCTCAAGTGAAGAACCCCAAGTCTGGACCTAAGCCTGAGACTGAGTGCGTTTACTGCAAAGGCACTGGTCACTGGAAGCGGAACTACCCCAAGTATTTGGCGGATAAGAAGGATGGCGAAGTGAACAAAGGTATATTTGATATACAGATTATTGATATGTATTTTACTAGTGTTCATAGCAACCCCTCGGTATTTGATACTGGTTCAGTTGCTAAGAGTAGTAACTCAAAACGGCAGTTGCAGAATGAACAAAGACTAGTTAAGGGTGAAGTGACGATGAAAGTTGGAAGTAGTTCCAAGATTGATATGATCATCATCGCACACTCCCTACACTTTCGGGATTAGTGATGAACCTAAATAAGTGTTATTTGGTGTTTGCGTTGAGCATAAATATGATTTGATCATGTTTATTGCAATACGATTATTCATTTAAGTTAGAGAACAATTGTTGTTCTGTTTACATGAATAGAACCTTTTATGGACATACACACCCAATGAAAATAGTTCATTGGATCTCGATCGTAGTGATACACATGTTCATAATATTGAAACCAAAAGATGCGAAGTTAATAATGATAGTGCAACCTATTTGTGGCACTGCCGTTTAGGTCATATTGGTGTAAAGCGCATGAAGAAACTCCATGCTGATGGGATTTTGGAATCACTTGATTATGAATCACTTGATGCTTGCGATCCATGCCTTAAGGGCAAGATGACTAAAAACGCCGTTCTCCGGAACAATAAAGCAAGCAATAGATTTATTGGAAATCATACATACTGATATATGTGGTCCGATGAATATTAAGGCTTGTAGCAGGTATCATTATTTTCTGACCTTCACAGATGATTTGAGAAGATATGGGTATATCTACTTGATGAAACATAAAGTCTGAAACGTTTGAAAAGTTCAAAGAATTTCAGAGTTAAGTAGAGAATCATCATAACAAGAAAATAAACGTTTCTACGATATGATCGCAGAGGTAAAATATTTGAGTTACTAGTTTGGCCTTCATTTAAACAATGTGAAATAGTTTCACTACTCATGCCACCTGGAACACCATAGCATAATGGTGTGTCCGAACGTCATAACCGTACTTTATGGGATATAGTACAATCTATGATGTTTCTTACCGATTTACCACTATCGTTTTGGGGTTATGCATTAGAGACAGCTACATTCACGTTAAAAAAGGGCACCATCTAAATCCGTTGAGACAACACCGTATGAACTGTGGTTTGGCAAGAAACCAAAGTTGTTGCTTCTTAAAATTTGGGGTTGCAATGCTTATATGAAAAAGTTTCATCCTGATAAGCTCAAACCCAAATCGGAGAAATGCGTCTTCATAGGATACCCAAAGGAGATTGTTGGGTACACTTTCTATCACAGATCCGAAGGCAAAATCGTTGCTAAAGATGGATCCTTTCTAGAGAAGGAGATTCTCTCGAAAGAAGTGAGTGGGAGGAAAGTAGAAAACTTGATAAGGTAATTGTACCTTCTACCTTATTGGAAAGTAGTTCGTCACAGAAATTTGTTCTTGTGATTACTACACCAATTAGTAAGAAAGCTAATGATAATGATCATGTAACTTCAAGATCAAGTTACTACCGAATCTCGTAAGTAAACCAGAGTGAGATCCGCACCAGAGTGGTACGGTAATCCTGTTCTGGAAGTCATGTTACTAGACCATGACGAACTTGCGAACTATGAGGAAGCGACGATGAGCCCAGATTCCGCGAAATGGTTTGAGGCCATGAAATCCAAGATATGATCCATGTATGAGAACAAAGTATGGACTTTGATGGATTTGCCCGATGATCGGCAAGCCAAAGAAAATAAATGGATCTTCAAGAGGAAGACAGACACTGATAGTAGTGTAACTATCTACAAAGCTAGAATTGTCGCAAAAGGTTTTCGACAAGTTCAAGGTGTTGACTACGATGAGAGTTTCTCACTCGTATCTATGCTTAAGTCTGTCCGAATCATGTTAGCAATTGCCATATTTTATGAAATCTGGCAAATGGATAAACAAAACTGCATTCCTTAATGGATTTATTAAAGAAGAGTTGTATATTATGCAACCAGAAGGTTTTGTAAATCCTAAAGAAAATATGCAAGCTCCAGCGATCCATCGGTGGACTGATGCAAGCATCTCGGAGTTGGAATACACGCTTTGATAAGTTGATCAAAGCATATAGTTTTATACAGACTTGCGGTGAAGCCTGTATTTACAAGAAAGTGAGTGGGAGCACTACAGCATTTCTGATAAGTATATGTATGACATATTGTTGATCAGAAATAATGTAGAATTATTCTGCAAAGCATAAAGGAGTGTTTCTAAGGAGTTTTTGAAAGAAAGACCTCGGTGAAGCTGCTTACATATTGAGTATCAAGATCTATAGAGATAGATCAAGACGCTTGATAAGTTTTTTCAATGAGTACATACCTTGACAAGATTTTGAAGTAGTTCAAAATGGAACAGTCAAAGAAAGAGCTCTTTCCTGTGTTACAAGGTGTGAAATTGAGTAAGACTCAAAGCCCGACCACGACAGAAGATAGAAAGAGAATGAAAGTCATTCCCTATGCCTCGGCCATAGGTTCTATAAAGTATGCCATGCTGTTTACCAGATCTATTGTATACCCTACACTGAGTTAAGCAGGGGAGAACAATGGTGATCTAGGAGTAGATCACTGGACAGCGGTCAAAATTATCCTTAGTGGAATAAGGATATGTTTCTCGATTATGGAAGTGACAAAAGGTTCATTGTAAAGGGTTACGTCGATGCAAGTTTTGACACCGATCTGGATGACTCTAAGTCTCGATCTAGATACATATTTAAAGTGGGAGCAATTAGCTAGAGTAGCTCCGTATAGAGCATTGTAGACATAGAAAATTGCAAAATACATAACAGATCTGAATGTGGCAGACCCGTTGACTAAACTTCTCTCACAAGCAAAACATGATCACACCTTAGTACTCTTTGGGTGTTAATCACATAGCGATGTGAACTAGATTAGTGACTCTAGTAAACCCTTTGAGTGTTGGTCACATATCGATGTGAACTATGGGTGTTAATCACATGGTGATGTGAACTATTGCTGGTAAATCACATGGCGATGTGAACTAGATTATTGACTCTAGTGCAAGTGGGAGACTGAAGGAAATATGCCCTAGAGGCAATAATAAAGTTATTATTTATTTCCTTGAATCATGATAAATGTTTATTATTCATGCTAGAATTGTATTAACAGGAAACATAATACATGTGTGAATACATAGACAAACAGAGTGTCACTAGTATGCCTCTACTTGACTAGCTCATTAATCAAAGATGGTTATGTTTCCTAACCATGAACAAGGAGTTGTTATTTGATTAATGAGGTCACATCATTAGTTGAATGATCTGATTGACATGACCCATTCCATTAGCTTAGCACCCGATCGTTTAGTATGTTGCTATTGCTTTTATCCATGACTTATACATGTTCCTATGACTATGAGATTATGCAACTCCCGTTTGCCGGAGGAACACTTTGGGTGCTACCAAACGTCACAACATAACTGGGTGATTATAAAGGAGTACTACAGGTGTCACCAAAGGTAGATGTTGGGTTGGCGTATTTCGAGATTAGGATTTGTCACTCCGAATGTCAGAGAGGTATCTCAAGGCCTTCTCGGTAATGCAGATCACATAAGCCTTGCAAGCATTGCAACCAATGAGTTAGTTGCGAGATGATGTATTACGGAACGAGTAAAGAGACTTGTCGGTAATGAGATTGAACTAAGTATTGGATATTGACGATCGAATCTCGGGCAAGTAACATACCGATGACAAAGGGAACAACGTATGTTGTTATGCGGTCTGACCGATAAAGATCTTCGTAGAATATGTAGGAGCCAATATGGGCATCCAGGTCCCGCTATTGGTTATTTACCGGAGACGTGTCTCGGTCATGTCTACATTGTTCTCGAACCGTAGGGTCCGCACGCTTAAGGTTTCGATGACAGTTATATTATGAGTTTATGAGTTTTGATGTACCGAAGGAGTTCGGAGTCCCGGATGAGATCGGGGACATGACGAGGAGTCTCGAAATGGTCGAGACGTAAAGATCGATATATTGGACGACTATATTCGGACATCGGAAAGGTTCTGAGTGATTCGGGTTCTGAGTTACGGGATTACGTGAGAAGTAATGGGCCTTGATGGGCTTTAGTGGGAAGAGGAAAAAGGCTGCTGCGCCCCCCCTCCCCTCTAGTCCGAATTGGACTAGGGAAAAGGGGGCCGGCCACCTTTCCTTCTCCTCCACTTCCTTCTCCCTTCCTCCCCTCTTGGTGGACTCCTACTAGGACTTGGAGTCCTAGTAGGACTCCCATCCTGGCCGCACCAATAGCCTTGGCCGGCCTCCTCCTCCTTCATCCTTTATATACTGAGGCAGGAGGCACCCCATGGACACATAATTGATCAACGTGATCGTTCCTTAGCCGTGTGCAGTGCCCCCCTCCACCATATTCCACCTCGGTCTTATTGTCGCAGTGCTTAGGCGAAGCGCTGCGTCGATAACACATCAAGATCGTCACCACGCCGTCGTGCTGACGAAACTCTTCCCCGAGAGCTTTGCTGGATCGGAGCCCGGAGATCGTCATCGAGCTGAACGTGTGCCAAGAACTCGGAGGTACCGGAGTAACGGTGCTGGGATCGGTCGGATCGTGAAGACGTACGACTACATCAACCGCGTTGATATAACGCTTCTGCTTTCGGTCTACGAGGGTACGTAGACAACACTCTCCCCTCTCGTTGCTATGCATCACCATGATCTTACGTGTGCGTAGAAATTTTTTGAAATTACTACGTTCCCCAGCACTTTTCACATATTGTTCTTCGCTTATTTACTTTTCCGTTGCTACTGTTACAATCTCTACAAAACCCAAAAATATCACTTTTGCTACCGTTACCACTACTATCATATTAATTTGCTACTAAAACTTTGTTGCAGATACTAAGTTATCCAGGTGTGGTTGAAGTGACAACTCAACTGCTAATACTTGAGAATATTCTTTGGCTCCCCTTGTGTCGAATCAATAAATTTGTGTTGAATACTCTACCCTCGAAATTTGTTGCGGTCCCCTATACTTGCGGGTTATCACCTGCCGAGCGTGTCGTTAGCCTATCGGCGCAACCCGCAGCGTGTCCTGGCACCACGCCGTCCTGGCGGAGATGGAGACGGGCCTCAGGGAACCACCTGAGCCCTGATACGTCTCCGTCGTATCTACTTTTCCAAACACTTTTGCCCTTGTTTTGGACTCTAACTTGTATGATTTGAATGGAACTAACCCGGCTTGATGCTGTTTTCGGCAGAATTGCCATGATGTTGTTTTATGTGCAGAAAACGAAAGTTCTCGGAAAGACCTGAAACTCCACGGGATTTCTTATAACAAATAATAAAAAATCCTTGCCAAAGATGAAGACCAGGGGGCCCACACCCTGTCCACGAGGGTGGGGGCGCGCCCCTCTACCTCATGGGCCCCCTGGATGCCCTCCGACGCCAACTCCAACTCTATATATTGGCTTTCGGGGAGAAAAAAATAAGAGAGAATAAATCATCACGTTTTACGATATGGAGCCGCCGCCAAGCCCTAAAACCTCCCGGGAGGGCTGATCTGGAGTCCGTTCGGGGCTCCGGGGAGGGGGATTCGTCGCCGTCGTCATCATCAACCATCCTCCATCACCAATTTCATGGTGCTCACCGCCGTGCGTGAGTAATTCCATCGTAGGCTTGCTGGACGGTGATGGGTTGGATGAGATTTATCATGTAATCGAGTTAGTTTTGTTAGGGTTTGATCCCTAGTATCGACTATGTTCTGAGACTGATGTTGCTACGACTTTGCTATGCTTAATGCTTGTCACTAGGCCCCAAGTGCCATGATTTCAGATCTGAACCTATTATGTTTTCATGAATATATGTGAGTTCTTGATCCTATCTTGCAAGTCTATAGTCACCTACTATGTGTTATGATCCGGCAACCCCGAAGTGACAATAATCGGGACCACTCCCGGTGATGACCATAGTTTTAGGAGTTCATGTATTCATTATGTGCTAATGCTTTGTTCCAGTTTTCTATTAAAAGGAGGACTTAATATCCCTCAGTTTCCAATAGGACCCCGCTGCCACGGGAGGGTAGGACAAAAGATGTCATGCAAGTTCTTTTCCATAAGCACGTATGACTATATACGGAATACATGCCTACATTACATTGATGAATTGGAGATAGTTCTGTGTCACCCTATGTTATGACTATTACAAGATGAACCGCATCCGGCATAATTATCCATCACTGATCCGGTGCCTACGAGCTTTCCATATACTAGTTTACGCTTATTTACTTTTCCGCTGCTACTGTTACAATCACTACAAAATACCAAAAACATTACTTCTGTTGTCTTTACTTTTGTTGCCATTACCACCAATATCATATTACTTTGCTACTAAACACTTTGCCGTAGATACTAAGTTTCCAAGTGTGGTTGAATTGACAACTCAGCTGCTAATACTTGAGAATATTCTTTGGCTCCCCTTGTGTCGAATCAATAAATTTGGGTTGAATACTCTACCCTCGAAAGCTATTGCGATCCCCTATACTTGTCGGTTATCAAGACTAATTTTTGGCGCCGTTACCAGGGAGCATAGCTCTATTCTTTGAGTCACTTGGGATTTATATCTGCTGGACACTATGAAGAACTTGAAAGACGCTAAGACAACAATTTATCCCTCAACTACGAGGGGAGGTAAGGAACTGCCATCTAGCCTTGCACTTGATTCACCTTCTGTTATGAGTAAGCTTGCGACACCTAAACCTGCTTCTGCTATTCGTTCCGATATATCGCATGTTATTGATGATGCCACTTCTGCTATGCATCATACCTATGATGAAACTGTTTCTATGCCTGATACTACTGTGCCCCACGGTGAATTTCTTAATGAACAAATTGCTAGGGCTAGAGAAAAAGAAATTATTGAATCTGAATATAATGATGAAAGTGATGATGAAAATATGCTTTTTATTCCCGAGGGTTATGTTTTTGATATGGAATCTCCTGCCGCTATTTTAGCTTGCAAAGATAGATATGAGCTCAAGATGTTATTAGCTAAATAGAACAAAGAATCACTTAGAGTTAAAATGAAACCTGACCCTGCTTTTGCTACTTCACCTATCTGTGTTCCTGATAAGGATTATGAATTCTCTGTTGATCCTGATATAATTACTTTGGTTGAATCCGTTCCGTTTTATGGCTATGAATCTGAAACTGTTGTGGCACATCTTACTAAGTTAAATGATATAGCCACCCTGTTCACAAATGATGAGAGATCGCGTTACTTTTATATACTGAAAATATTTCCGTTCTCACTAAAGGTGATGCTAAGATATGGTTTAATTATCTTGATCCTGGTTGTGTGCGTAGTCCCCAGGATATGATTTATTACTTATCTGCTAAATATTTCCCTGCTCATAAGAAACAAGCTGCTTTAAAGGAAAT
This sequence comes from Aegilops umbellulata, assembly GCA_032464435.1. NCBI lineage: Eukaryota > Viridiplantae > Streptophyta > Magnoliopsida > Poales > Poaceae > Aegilops > Aegilops umbellulata. The sequence continues at coordinate 247,334,378 of CP136056.1, forward strand.
ATACAACTTTGTGCAAATTGAAGAAGAGAGTCTCCCACAAGCTTGGGGGAGGCTTCTCAAGTTACTTAATGCTTTGCTTGATCATCCTCTCAAGAAACCTGAAATACCTGATATCTTTTATAGTGGACTAACCAATGCATCCAGAGATTACCTGGATAGTTGTGCTGGTTCTCTTTTCAGGGAAAGAACACCGGATGAAGCTGAAATTCGATTGAATTATATGTTGACAAATGAAAATAATTGGGCACCTCCTAAGCCAGCCCCTGAGCCAGCTCCTGCTCCAATTACTGAGCCTATTCCTAAACCAACTCCGAAGAAGAGAGGTGTTCTATTTCTCAGTCCCGAAGATATGCAAGAGGCAAAGAAATCTATGAAAGGAAAAGGTATTAAAGCTGAAGATGTTAATAATTTACCTCCTATTGAAGAAATACATGGTCTTAATTCACCGCCTGTTGAAGAAACATATGATCTC